>JANKKI010000115.1:0-1452500 GCA_025175665.1 Cinchona pubescens
ATATTCAAAGATTTTTAAAGGAAAATCATCTGAAATGGAGCAACACAACGTCCGGTCATTGGACACCTGTCTCTTATACACATCTAGATGTGTATAAGAGACAGTTGCAAGATATCTTGATTGATCATTTGGTATCATGTAGCCATGTAACTTCTTGAATGTCCATATAAATAGGTTAAACTACAGTAAACCACTATCTAAATATTTTTCATTACAAATAAAGCGAAGGCAAGAAGAACAGATATTTGGGAAGCATACATTTATCATCTCTCAGGACATATTTCAATTTACAGAGTTGCAATTGCATAGAAGAAGAGTGTCATTTAATTTAGTGATCAACTTAGAGATCTATAACCAGGATTCAAATAACATTCAACAATGAATTAATAAAATACATTTACAACATTTTCATAAACTCCATATATACATGAGATCAGAGCCTTTTCTTCAAACCCCATTCCTCCAAAGTAACAAATATTAAATTCCTCTTCCTACTCATCCTACACATCAGGAATGTGTATTAGACTAAGATTGGATGTTATAATTGTAATAGACAAAGAACATCGTCTGTCTCTTGGGTATTATCTAGATGTGGTATTAAGAGACAGTGCTCTAGAGGTTTGAATATTTTATGCTTGTGCTCAACTTTTCATAATGGAACTGCCAATTTGAGGCAACAGTATAATTAGCAGAATCTGTGGCAGCAATTATTATTACTGAAACAATAAATGTACCTGGCACACACAGCAGCATGGGCAAATGAGATGGTATACAGGCCCCCAATCAAAAGTAAAATTTTTTTCTTTAAACACATGACGGAAAAATTATCAGAAAATGACAAACTTTTGCTGGAAATATGACCAAATGTAGTTTAGGTGAACTTTAACCTTTTTTGTATCGTGATACCTAATACCTGTCTCTTACCCTACATCTAGATGTGTATTCAGCACCAACACATCTTTTCTTCTTTTTGACTATCCTGGGAGAGTTTCCTTGGATCCTTTCATACTAATCATTTCATAGTTTTTATATTCTACCAGTTCGTATAATCCTAGTCTCAATATAAATGACATCGCTCATGCCAATTGGTGCATGTAATAGTGGTTGATTGAATATGCATAAACCATCTTGGTTCTGTTAATGCTCCAGTCAAAAGATTTAGGAGACAAAAGGACATAATGAATGTATACAACTAGTAAAAGGGGTATGCACAAAAATAGCAACAGAAGGATTTTCACTTAAAGTTAAAATAGTTAAGATTTGGAGACTCAACAATAGTTTGACAGACTAAGATTAAGGTAAACAGAGGAGAAGGGATATGTATTCGACACTCATCCTAGTCTTAGTACATGAATAAAGTGTTCATCTTTTTAATGTTTAAAGCAACCCATGCAATAACTGTCTTCTTCGACTTGTTTTCAAGCTCACATGTTACTAGAAGTCCAAGGCCGAAAACCCAATAGAATCATCTCACGATAGAGAATTTGTAATACTTAATTAGAAATGGAGAAAGAAGAGGATGAGTGTCGAGTCTTGATGTCTCTTATACACTAGCCTAGATCATCTTATTTCTTAGCTAAGCTAGCATTCTTGAACTTGACAAATTCGTGGATTCTACCAAATAAGATGATTCAAGCACCAAAGCAGCTTCAGCTAAAGTGACATTATAATTGCAGCAGTAATGGGGATTTGGACCGTCATGCCTCTAGTAAGAAGAAGTGTGTGAGAGTAAAACCTCGTACTTGGGATATTGCTGTCTCTTATACACATAAAGATAATGTTAAGTAAATGTCATTATTGAAATGTCTAACTGTTTCACCCTTTGAATAAATGTGGCAAAACCAAATAACTGCCTTTCATCTGTCTTTGCCCGTTCAATACCTCACATGTGCAACTATCATTGCTACCTCTCCATCTATGACCAAACCCACAACATGACAGGCTATTTTTATGCCTAACTGGAAATGTACCATATTTGCCCTAACCCATCACCGTCCAATATATATATATATATATATATATATATATATAAAGGTTCATTGAGTATGTGCTGAGAGATATATTTGTGTATCCCTGCTTTTTTTTCTCATTCTTCTTGCCTTCTAGCTTTATTGGTGTGAACAATCACAGTCCCCATGGCGTTCACCAACTAAAGTAATTTGCCAGAAAGTAGGCCCTGACCACCTATTTGAAAGTTGACCAGCTTCTAAATCCAGCTGAATACTCACCCATGCCCATATGACCACTAGCCATGAGGAGACTGACTCAAAGAAGTAAACTAACCATTTCACCCCTCCTCCCAGTTACATTTTATAGTATTTTGAAAGAAATGATCTCTTGTGAGTTTGGAAAAACAATAACCATTCAAATTAAAGAGATGTCAAAATATAACAAGATCCTTACTCTAATATTGAACTTTTCCTAATTTGAGAGCGGTAAATTCCCAAATATATTCCCACTGAGATGCTAAAAGCAGCTGACAAATAAAGAAAGCAGCGTCTCTTTGTGACCAGAAATGCCACCATATTGAGAAGTGCAAGTAGAACAAGAATCATATATACAGATCCCTGCAGAATAAGGACATAAATAAATGAATGTTAAAAATGCTTACTAAATACAAATAAATTATTGTCCGTGTAATCACACCAAAATGAGGGCCAAGTACAGTAAAAAGTCTCAGATGCCTGTCTACTAAACAAGCTTCTAATTTAATTGTCTATACACAAGTATAGTTCCAAACTTAGTCTAATTACATTCTTTGACAGGGATTGTAACTTCTGATCAACTTACCTGCATTGGCAAGTCAGAACAAGTTACTGACTAGTTGAGGCATGTAACGTAGACAAAATTTGTCAATACTTATACAAGCTACGACAAATAAATTGCTTTTCAATGACACTCCAAGTATCTACTCGACTTACATTAATTATAGATCGAATTCGATAAGGATGCTGAAAACAAAAAAGTCATTACCTGAAGAAAACAAGAACCAAAACCAGCTCGTCTCATGTTCTTCCCAAATCTATAGCATGGACAACTGCAATACCATTACCAGGATTCAAACCTCCAAAAATGTTACAAATTTAAATCAAAACTGGAAACTTTCTGATTTCAAAATTCATGATGGTAGCACCCCTGTTCATCATCAAACTTGTATAGCTGTTCTGATTACACATCTAGATGTGTTAAGACAACTAGACATTACCTTTTGTTATGTCATAGACAGTGGATGATCATATAGCCTGCCACCCCAAAATCACCTCAAAATTTTCCAAATTTTTAGTAGTATACTAAAACTAAGTCAATCCAATTCATAAATTCCAGCTCTTTTATTGTTCTTGATCTGTCTCTTATACACATCTTCATACTTGTTCATAGAACACTTTTAACAGGATTTTGAAGATTATAAATTTTACCAGGAAGATTGGAGGGCAATGCGGCGGTCATCAAAGCAATCATAGAGAAGCTCACCTTCCCACATTCTCAAAACTCCTCTTCCATTTGCATAAATCATAGCATCATCTTCTTCTTCAACATTTTCATCATCCATTTGATTGAATTTATAATCCCATTTATTACCCTTTTGGCTCTGCATAGCCACTTGCACACAACATATCAAAATTTTAGGAAGAAATAGCTAAAAGGGCTCTGTCTCTTAGGAGATGATCTTTTTTCTCCATTTCTGCCATTAATTCTCCAGACCCTTTTAGCCCTTTTAGCTACTTCGTGAGATGCCACATTTATTGGGTTATCGACCAGATAGACTTCTAGTACACCTGTCTCTTTTACTGGTCTAGATGTCTTTAAGAAACCATTTTCTGACCGTGGTCAAAATTCACGAGGTAGTTATCATATGTAGAACTCGAGGTTTCTACAATCGGATATAGTTTCAAATATTGTAAGATCGGATTGTATATAGGATGATAAAATTTTATTAGAAATATTATAAGTTTTATTTATTTTTAAAGTTAATGTTTAACAAAAATTGATATAAAAAAAAATAAAAAATTTTAATATTCATCACAAAATAAATTTTTTTAATTTAAATTTATAATATTAAATATTATATATTCATAATATAAAACGTTATGCATTATCGTAAATATAATATTTTTTTATTAAAAACTAGAAAAAAATAATATGAATAGTTTGAACACATGAAATATAGTATTTTAATAAAAAATTATCAAATCACTAATTTAACTTGGTAAATATAGATATAAATTACAAGATTTTAATGGTCCCATTAACATTTATCTATATAATATTGACATCTAAAGTTTTATTTTAACATTTGCCATATTTATTCAATATATTATAGCATTGGGATTGTATACATGTAACAACTATACTAGAACCTATATATATATGGCATATCGTCACAATGGTAGAACATTATATTTGAGTCTCTATATACAGGTACTTTTAGCATCTCAGTGGGACTTTGAGTCAGTCTCCTCATGGCTAGTGGTCATGGTGGTTTGCATTGGTGAGTATTGCCTGTCTCTTTTACACATCTTGATGTGTATAAGAGACAGACTAGTATTTAGCGATGCTGTTAGACATAAATGTTCTATATTATGGATAAATCCTAGAATCCACAATTGAAACATAACATCTAAGTTATATTAATCGAGGATACGACAAAAGAAATTATAAGAGACAGTAGTTTGAGTTAGGCCTCTACATTTTTTTCTTCGTTCAAAAAATTTCCAGGACTAGTGTCTTTTTTGTAAGATTGAGAGAAATGAATGAATATGAAAATAAAGAAAAAAGAATAAAATTGCACCATCTCTCTAATAGGTAAATGCCTCATTTTCTTTAGAATTCTTGAGGCATTATACGCTATTAGAGAGCTGTCTCTTATACATATCTAGATGTGTAAAAGAGACATTTATTCGTGACATAGGCATAAATAGCTTAATCCATTCTATAATTTTTGTTCTCATTACATTATTCCATTCACGTGGAAATCAAATCATATATATATGATCATAAGAGACAGGCATTATAGAGCTAAATAAAAAATAGAATATGAGTTCTCTTAATGATCTTGTATAATTTGATTATTTTATTTATCATTTGAATCAATCCTATTTTATAGCACAAGGTAATGAGAACAAAAATTATAGAATGGATTGCTACCTATGCCTATGTCACGAATAAATGAAAATTTTATTGATAAGATATAGATGTGTATAAGAGACAGCCATTGTTATAAGTTTTTTTAACTTGTATTCATAAAAGTTTTCAAAATATTTCCTACACTTCCCTAGTCAAAACCGTACCACTATTTCTCCTACCCATGGATGGACAGAATAAAGGAGATCGAAGAGGAGAAAGATTGGGTTTAGATACTTAGTATAAAGTGTTATGAACCACTTTGTGTTAATTCGATTTCACTATTAATTTTAATTACTAATTATTGAACCTGTCAAATACGGGTCAGGGTTTAAAAAATCCGTAGGTATTCGATTCGACTATTATATATAATGTTTCCTATCATTTTTAATATAAACCATTCATTCATTTTTAAAATCTTGATTTATAGTAATATTGATTTCATATAATTTTTTTTTGGACAAATATTATGTTATTTTTATTTTTATTTTTATTTTTATTTTTTTAGTTTCTTATAAATCATGTAATTTCTTAAATTGCATTTTCTCACCCAATTTTTTTGGTTAGATGTTTTTTTATTTTTTCTTTGTTCTCAGTTTATATAAAATATTTGTTAATCAACTTATTAGTTCTAAAATTATTGAAATTGTGTATAAGAGACAGGGATACCTAATCCTAGTTTGATTTTTTTAGAAAAAGAATAATGATGTATATCCTATCCTCTCTGCTGGATATCCACTTTCCGAATATTCAATAATGTGATAATCGAATTAAAATTAAAAAATAACTGATTCGATAAATAAGGATTGAAGTTTTTTGGTGAATAATATTTTATTCAATTTTTTTATACATATTTTCTAACTATATATTGGGATCTTTTCTATATATCATATTTTTAATTATAATATATTATTTCTGTAATATTATACACATTTTTGTTGTCCAAAAAATTAATACTTAAATAATAAAGAAAAATAAATAATTACGTTGTTTTAGCCGGATTTTTTTTTTTTAAAGTATTTTACAATCATTTTTTGACATGCTTTAAGATTTATAGATAGATTTAATTCCTGTCTCTTATACAATTAAATTTTATAAAATTTATACTTACATTAACTGATGTTCTGTCTTTTATAATATTTAATTCATACTACAGAATTTATAAACGTGATCAAAAATCAAATTTATTTAAATATTTCTTAATTTTTATTGTTTTTTTTTTCATATTTCTTTTTTAAGACGAGGTTGTGGATAAGGTTGGAAATTGATTGGAACGAATAACGATGATTTGATTTCCACGTGAATGGAATAATGTAATTGTAGTATTGTACCTATCACCCTTCCCCTCCAACAACCGCACATGCCGAAGAGCGTTTGGTTACATTTTCTGACCACTCTTCAGCCCCTCCTTGAGGTTTGATTAAGCTCTACAATGCTACAAAAGTTGGACATATCTTTTCGTGTTATTGATGAGTGGAAAGCAAAAAACTATTTGTCCTCAGTACATGAAAAAACCACTAATTCATGAGGAGAAGACTATTCTTATAAAGGTGTGTTCGTTTGAATTTGAAAATATTTTTTTGAGAAATATTTTTTAGAAAATATTTTATATGGAAAAAGTATTTTTTATATAATTTTTTAGCACAAGGTTGACAAAATGAAAATATATTGAAATAAAAATTTTCAACAATTTTATCTTTAATTTTATGAATACAAGTTAAAAAAACTTATAACAATGGTATTAAATACCTTACAAGTAATTGTGATAAATAAAATATTCGGGTCTAAAGTGTTCAAAATTAAATGATAAAATATAGTAGTAAAATATCGTAAGATAATTATATTATTGTAGACCCATTATTGAGAGAATAACAAATGAAAAATAATTGAAAACGAAAATAAGTTTAACAAATGAAATTAAAAAGTAAGTATTTGAGATTAATGTCACTCTAAATTATTCAAAATAACTTAAGTTCAAAAATTTCATAAGTTATTTTCAATCGAGGAAGAAAAATTTGAAAATATTTTACACCTAAAAATATTTTGGTGTTACACCTAATTCAAAATTTCTGAATTTTTAATCCAAACGAACACACCCAAAGTTTATTAATACATTCATAAGTCAACGATCTATTATTAAATTTGTGAAAGAAAAATAAAATTCAATTAAATATTTAAAATTAAAAATTAATGATTTAATACAATTTTATTACATAAATTAGTTGTGATAAATGATTTTAAATTAAGAAAAATAAAATTCAATTAAATATTAAAAATTAAAAATTAATGATTTAATATAATTTTATTACATAAATTAGTTGTGATAAATGATTTTAAATTCATAATTTTGTACATGATTTTTAATATTTATTTATATTTTTTGATGGTTTATATATATAAACCATATTAAAATGCTTTCTATAGTGATTTAGATGAGGATTGAGTTTTGCTTCATTTTCATCACTGGGTTGTTTTCTCCCAAAGCTTCAGTGAACTTCTTAAATCTTAATTGGTATGTTACTAGAAAAAGTCAAGAACCAAGATCTGTTGTAGAAGGCAATTTTCCTCTGTAGTTTATTCCACAAAAATACATTTTCGGGAAACTATATGAGGGTGTCATTCCCATGGGAGTTTATTTTATTTTATTTTTTTTATTTATTTTACCACGGGTAAATGGCCTTGATGTAAATTCTCATTTTTAATTTATCACATATAATAATATATAGTGTATCAATAGGATTAATTAATTATATATATTTGTTACAAATCTAAAAATATGAGTATAAAAAATAAATTACATTCGAAAAGCTTGATGCATACACCAAAAAACTTGGTGCATTATATAAAGTAGTAATACAATTCTGTCTCTTATACTAATAGTTGGGGCGTATATAGTAATTTCTTCACGTACCAACACTTCAGTGAATTGAAAAAAATTTCAACTAACTTAATTGTTGTTAGATGTCTAATTACTATTACATTACAATTTGTATAAGAGACAAATGTAAAGTACTATAGAGTTCTGATTATAAGAACATAGTAATAGATGTATACCATGAGACATGGAAACCTAAATTCTAAAAGCTTTCACTCAATCAGAACTTACTATTAACCAGGAATACATTCGAGGAACAAGAAATGAACTGAACTCAATGAAAGCTGCAAAATTTCTTTTGAAGACGAGTAGATAGTTTACATGACACATCGGAGTCTGGCAAATGTCAGATAGCCAGTGTGACCTCTCCCCTCACTAGATGGCCTCGCCAAGATCTGTGGTAGTAACTAGATCCTTCACAACAGATTGTTCCTTCATCTGGAGTGACATCAGATGTTATAAGTCTCCATAGTTGTACCGGTGTATAAGAGACAGCTTTCTAACCTTTCTTCTCGAACTTCATATGACCGGAGAAGTACTTCAAATGTTCTTATGTCTGCAGAAGCACAAAATATAGAGATCAGCATCTAATCCCTGGAAACTGAATGTACAGTTAATTCTGACCAACAAACTCTTGTTAGTAGTTGAATAGTCAATATACAACTGTCCGAAACTTCTAGCAATGGAATTTACCAGTAAAAGATGATTTTAGTGTTTCACATGATCGTTGTACTTGCTCAATGCATGGCGAGAAGGAACACAAGATCCCATCTTCTTTCAACATTGTCCCAGCAGAAGGAATGGCAAGCCAGGGTTGAGGTAGGTCAAGAAAGACTGAATCTGCCTGCCCAATAAATTCATCAGGAAATCCATCACCCTGGATATCTCTGACTCCAACTGTGAATAATTTATCATTATGCATATTTGACTAACTAGTTCAACCCATATAAACTGCGAACAGTGTATACTAAATAATCAGAACTTCTCTATTTTCATTGCTTACCTAGCTGAAGAAGCTCTTTGTTCATGAAAATCAAAGGTGTAGACATGTCCTGTGGGTGCAATCGCTCTTGCAAGTGAAGTTGTTAAAGATCCACTTCCAGTACCCGATTCAAGAACCAAACAGCCAGGAATAATCTCCAGATACATGATAACAAAGCTAATATCAGCAATATAAAGAATCTGAGTTCTGTGGCTTAGGACTAATGTCCATAGCTCAGATGAGTTGGAGCTAACAAATAAATAAATCCGCCTTTATTACTGAACACTTTAGACCCGAATGGTTTCCCTATCCAGTCTGAATGCTTAAATACACCAAAACGGTTTTGGAGAACCCCGTTCTCACAAACCTTGACAGCCTTCATGTTATCATGCCTCTCATATACAATAACCAAATCTCCTTCGGTAATGCAGCGTTTAAATGACAATTTGTTTGCCAGTTCCATTGACAACATTGTTCAGAACTGGTATTTGCTACAATTGTAGATGGTGATTATTAAACTAGCTCAGATTTCGGGTCTGCTAAAAAGAAATGCAATTAGCAACTTGTAAACTGCAAAAAGCTAATGTTGTAACACATTACAGGACGATTTACTTTGCATCCAACATAGCTGTCTCAACATAGGTATTCAATTGTTTTTCTCAGAATCCATGAATGAGCACAATCTTAACTTTTTTTCAGTAAATGATACTTGCCAAACAATCATCAACTATACAAAAAATACACAAATAGATGTGTATCCCCTCTTTGATCATCAAACCACTAAATATTTTTCTTCAAAACCAGAAGCAACTTTCACATTCAAAATAATTCAAAACTACAATCTTTTAGCATGTTTGCAAATTATGGAACTAGGTGAAATACACCGCGATATTTGCACTAGAAATATTTGCCCAATTACATCCCACAAAATAAAATTTAGAGATATTAACCACTTGAACTGTATTCAAATTTGTATTGCCTGAAAATAATTGTAATAGAGCAATAAAATGGTAATATAATGATTAATGGAGTCGAGATGAAATCCCTTGAAACAGAGAATCCTAACTCCTAAAACTTTGTTGCTTCTTACAAACAACCAAGGAAGCTCAAACAGGCCCACAGATACAACTCAAAAAAGAAATTGCTAAACAAGCAGGCCTAAAAAGTGTGATAATCTAAATGAACCCAGAAATTATGCTACAAATGTTGTTTATACAATTCGAATGGCAAACACGTTTGCAAGAAAGCACTATCATATTTAAATTAGCTAATTTTGTACGTGATGAGTTGTTTGGAATTACTAAAAGTCAATTAGATTACCACCCCTGAAATTTGTCCGGATGAGTGCAATTTTCTTGGTACCAAAATTAATTTGAAACCATTGTCAAGTTGTTTTCCTGTTTTATCCCAATATCTCAATTTCAACAACCTTCCCAACATACTGTACAAAACAGGTTCAGGTATTCGAAATCACAACAATCTTTAATTAGACATAGACACTTTAGAAGAAATTCACGGTATGAAACATACCGTAGGCTACTTTTCCAATTGTGAACTATGAAGAAGATTAAATAAATAGTAGCTTGACGAGAAAAGCAATTGGATCATCATAAAATGCGCTTAATGAATTTAAGTGAGCTATAGCACAATTACTTTAGTAATTACCAACACTATACACATAGTTGTCAAACAAGTAATAATTACATCTTCATATTAACATAACAAGTCCTGCACATCTCAACCATTATTTATCTGGATAAGAGGCAGTCCTATTTCAAAATTCAGAAAATAAAAAAATACAACATCTCACCTATATGTTGTGAAGGTTTGACTATTCTCTTAATTGTCTAAAATACAGCATAGATAAATTACTATAACGAATACATTTTGTAAATAAATCTGAAAAAAAAGAAAATTAAAAAAATTGTAGAAATTAATGCAAGTAAATCGAAAAATAATAAAAATTACAAATATCCTAACACTTACCTAACAATCAAAGCCTTCGTGGTGGTGGTGTGACGGATTGATCTTGTGCTGGTGGCGGGGGTTGATTTTGGTCGACGGTGGAAGGAGATGAATGGTGGTGGGAAGGTGAAGCAGGAGGCTGTCGTTGGTCAGAAGGGTTTTAGTTTTGGAAGACTTCCCACCGACCAGGATCGATATTGGGCTACTAGGCAATATCCTGTCTGGAGCCAACACATTTTTTTTGTATGAAATCGATGATAACTAAAGGAGGCCAATTCTGCCATTTTATTAAAATTGGAGATGTGTGGCTTGCCATTTTTTCTTTCTTCTTCAAAATCAATTCTTCTCAATTAATAAAAGATTCTTTCTTAGATATTCTATTATTCTCCTTCAATATCTTTTTTTTAGGCCAAGTTTTAACGAGTTACTATGACAGTGAAGATCACTATAAACTATAGCACGGAGAATCCCAAATATCTATAGGATGAAGACACACTTTGAGACTTTAGAGAAGATTATGAAATTCGATTCTTTGCCTAACACATCTAGAAAATGAAATGCAAATGCAGAGTGTTGTTGAAGGCAGCGGCGGATCCGCTGTTGGTGATGAGAAGGGGAGAGAAACAATTATGTTTATTTGTGAAGGGTAATTTTGGCATTTTAAGAAAAGCTGCTCTGGCGGGATAAGAATTGTTCTGACAATAACTGCATCCCTTACATTTATTATTTTTTTAGATCAATCGGTAAAAAAATTATTATACTTTTAAGGCTTATGAATTTAATCATTAAATTAATTTTGTGATAAAAAAAAATTACTAAACTTTTGAAAATGTTATTTTTTACCTATTTCATTAAATTGCTCTGTTAATTCCTCAATTAGCGTGGCAGGTGCATTTGATGTGATTCAATCAAAGGCAAAATTACCCAAACAAAAACAAAAAGCCATCACCCACTTATTACTTTGAAAAACAATCATATTTCACATTTGTACTTTTTAGTGTTCATATTTAAAATGATTAAAATGTATCCTGTCTCTTATACACATCTAGATGTCTCTAATACACATCTAGATGTGTATAAGAGACAGATTCAATACATAATGTGTATTTGTTGTATTTTCATGGAAAAATTAGCAACACACAAAATTTAAATATCAAACGACATTACCTAAAACATCCATCAACACTATCCCAAAATCTCACCTACCATCACCACTACTATTCCCCTCATTCGCGCTTTTCCTCATGTTGTATCTAAAAACTCAAATCCTCTTTTTTGGGACAATTTATTATTTAAAGTTATGTATTATCAATTTTACACTTGAATATGTTTATATTTTATACGCGTGATTATTTCAAACTAAAATATACCCGTAATTGTGTTGACGGACCAAAAGTGCATTTTAAATTTGTGAGCAACTAAAATGAATTATTTTGAATGTGAAAGACTAAAAAAGTACATTTGTAAATGTAATTAAAGATTGTTGTGATTTCGAATACCTGAACCTGTTTTGTACAGTATGTTGGGAAGGTTGTTGAAATTGAGATATTGGGATAAAACAGGAAAACAACTTGACAATGGTTTCAAATTAATTTTGGTACCAAGAAAATGCACTCATAAAATGAAATCTTTGGTCATGGGAGGATGATTTGGATTCAATTCAACATGGTTGAAGGATTGAAGGGAAGAAGAAAAAAATCCAATAAAACAAATCAAACCTTTTATTTTTTGGTCAATTTGAGTGATCGGTAAAATCTAGTATAAACACCCCATCATAGACCAGATTTTGTTAGCTTTGATCAAAAAATAACAAGCAATTAAGACTTCAAAATCTTTCAAAAGAATCAAGGTTTACTGATTATAAAATCGCTTAATTTTCAAACTCTAGTAAAACCAACAAGTCCAGTTTAGAAAAATGAGTAACGGAAATCTACACACAAAAGTTCGAAAAGATTGAAAAAAATCAGTCAAACAACCGATGAAGGATTTCGACCTTGGTTTCGTAGGGAGGCAAGCAGAAAGATTGAGAAATAGAATCCGAAATAATTTACTTACGATACTTAGTTGACATTCATGAGATCTACACTTCTATATAATTTCTATCTAGATGTGTATACAAGAAATCCTTTTGTGAATGAAATGAAAGGCCTTGAAATTAATTTTTGAACCAAAAAAAAAAAAAAAATCATAAACAAACTAGATTTAGGAGCAAAAAAAAGTGAGAGAGAAGCAGATCAGATAAATTAATCCAAATAACATGTTGTAGGCTGTCTCTTATACACATCTAGATGTGTATAAGTAAGAGCTTCTTCTTTTTTTCTTTTGGGGTGGTTGTATGGATTGAAAATGTGGAGTTTTTGGTTATTCACAAATGCGAAATGGGTATGACAATATGTTGAATGATATATGAAGTAAAAAAGTCCATTTTTAATTATCCAATGGCTGCAATACCTTCCGTGCGGAGGAGTAGCAAGAATTTTCTGGAAATGCGTGGGCAAGAGAAGAAAATGAGGTCAAGAAAAAAAAAAATTATAGTAATATGGGCAGGGAGACTAATTAAAGAGGAAGAAAACAAAGAAAACCATTGTGTTGAAGCTCCAAGGAGTTATTAACATTCCTCTTATTCTGATTCTGTGATAATGACTCCTTAATTTATCCATCCCATTTGATGTGCATTCCAAATTTATGCTCCTATAGTTCAAATGAAGGTAAAGTAATAAGTAGAGGAAGAGTTTTTATTTTTGTTTGAATAATTTTGTCTCTAATTGTGTTACGTGAAAAGTATATAATATGCATTAACAGAGGAGTTAATTAAACAATTTAAATGGAATGGACCAAAACGATATTTGTAGAAATTCATGGCCATTTTTGCCACAAAATTAGTTTAATGATTAAAACTCGTAGACTTTAAAACTATAGTGACCTTTTTACTGTTTTCTATTTTTAATAAGTTATTGTCAGTAATGAATTTTACCGTTGTAATAAATAATAGCGACGCACCCTCCAATTGATTTTGTCGTCTCTAACTAATATATATATATTAATTTACGTTCAAACGCTGTATTTTTGTTATGTGATCCAGCCGAAGGGAATTGAGGCACACTCAAACCTGAAATCGAGAACTCGGGGGTACAAAGTTGGAACTGCAAAAGTATCCAAATAGAGGTCGACTTGACTGAGGTTAATATGACGCTTTGATCGAATGAAAGTTACAAAGATGTGCTAATGGCATCCGGACCATCAAGTGAGGTTAACTTATCCTCTCTCTATTTTTTCTTTTTTCTGACCAAATAAATAAGAGTTAATCTTTCTTATATTGTCATTCTAGAACGAATATAAATACATGACACATATTCAAGCATAATATTTGAAATTCAAAATTTGCACATGTATTCAATATTTATATCCGATAATATAAATTTTGTTTTATACCGTTATTGTGTTAGAAGAAATTACCCAATAATCAAGGCCACTAGAAGTTCATTGTCACTTACTATGACCATGTCTAGGCAAGTAATGGATTCGGCCATTGGGGCAACCTCAAGTAGAGGTGTTAAGAGACATCCGAATATTCATTTGGTCTATAGTCAATCTCGAGTCACATGAATTAAGAAAAACCGATTTAATGTCCAATTCATAAATGTAAGGTATTCAAATCAGTCCATTTAAGATATTTTTGAGTTGTAAAACAGAGGAATTGGCTACTCGTTCTATTTATGTTTTTTTAGTTTCAAATTTTTTAAAAAATTAAAAATTGACTACTATTTACACAAATAACCCTATAAATGAAAAGGAGAAAAATTCCACTAATAATAGGACCTATTATATAAAATTACATAATGAATCTTGTATACTCACGGGTCGTAGATTCTCAACCCCTATAGCTTAGTCAATTCTCTAATACTAACCAGATTCAATATACACATCTCAAATTTATATTTATCTGGGTTAAAAATTAAAAAAATAAAACACCCGTAACGATGCCCTATACTATTCAAAATTTGAAGTAGTAGTAGTAGTAGTAATTTTTTCAAACATGATCGATATTTTAGTAATTATAAAATATGAAAAATAAAAAATAATATCTAAAAGCTTGAAAGTTCGTCGAGTAATCATGAGTTCGAATTTGAATTGAAACTTAGTTCAAATTGGTTCTACTCGTACTTGGTCAATGTGAGTTCGAGTTGAACACTTGACCGAATTGCTTGCAATTTGTTGCCAACCCTAATCCCGATCCTCATGTACCTGATGGTAGAACCTATTTAGGCTAAATATGTAGGGTTGGATTATTCAGTTGGTGGATTTTCAAGTATTGGGTTGACAATTTGAAATTCAATTCAACTCAAGTAATATAGAAATTCAAATAAATCCAATCCAAATATTACTTGAGCGGATTACTTTGCTTTTCGAATAACTTGGATTAAAATCTCAAAAAAAATTTAAAAAAAAAGACAAAAATTATTATTGTAAGATCATCCATTAAAACATGTATTTTGTCAAAAATAAAATAGTTACGTAAAGAATGAAAAGGAAAATTATAATTTATGTTAAATGAATATATATCAAAAAATTAAAGGGAAAAATTATTATTAAATGAAAAATAAAAAATTATAAGTGAATTATATTGGGTCATTGGGTATAACAAGTTTCGAGGAAACCAACCTAAATAACTTAAAAATTAATAACCCAAGATCCACATTTTCAATCCATACAACCACCCCAAAAGAAACCTTCATTTGAAGCTATACTCCAATAAGGAATTTGGAATGCTGTCCGCATCATGGAGTCTCTATTGCTTTATTATAACATAGTCAGAATAAGATTTGGCACTCAAGGATTTTCTGTCATAAATTTGGAAGTCCACAACCAAAGAACAACATATTAGTTACTCAGACCTAAATAATCAATTTTTTACAAGGGGCAAGAAAAATCAGATTAATCTATTTGTCATTCAAAGCTTTTTCTTTGATATTCTGGAAAAATGCGATCATATCACAGCCCAATTATTCGGCGACAGTAATGATTATCCCAAATAATTAAAAGAAAAACACAGTTATGAGTTGATTTCTCAACATATCCTCTATTATAATAGTATTTCCCTTGAATAATATATTAAAAAATAAAGGAAATTTGTACATAAAACTCCTGTAATTGGCCAATCTACATATAACCCTTTATGGTATTGAAATATATATTTAACCCCGTGATTTGGATTAAAATGAAATCGTTAGTCATTCCATCCGATCTAATAGTCAAAGGTTGAAAAAATCAATTGGAGGGTGCGTCGCTATTATTTCTGTCTCTTATACACATCTAGACTAATATAACTATCAGTGATAGTACAATGTAGTAGTAAAATATGCATAATGATTTAATTTTGAACAAAATCAATTTTTATTAATCACAATTACTTGTAAGTTATTTATTACCATTGTTATAAGTTTTTACTTGTATTCATAAAATTAAAGATAAAACCGTTAAATTTTTTATTTCAAAATATTTTTATTTTGTCAACAACACCGGAAAATTGTAAGGAAAATAGATTTTTCATGTAAAATATTTCCCAAGAAAAGATTTTGAAGACACTCTAAGAGTATGATTGTCTTTTAATATTTTTTTTTAACTTATTATTAAGATAATCATACCCTTAAAATGGAACTTTTTTAACTCTTGATTGTTAGATTCGATCTCTGACTAATGATTTCATTTAATCCAAACTACAGAAGGTTAAATGTATATTTCAATATTACGAGATAATATATAAATTAGCCAAACTACAAAGAGTTTTGTATAATTTACCCTAAAAATGTTCTCTCCAAAGAAAAAAAACACCAAGTTTGGCTAATTTATATATTATCTCTGTGATATCTGTCTCTTATACACATCTATCTAATTGGAATTCTGTCTCCGTTAGTCAAAGGGTAAATAAGAAAAAGATGTCGTTAATGGGTTTAGTGTAAAATAATCCAAAGAAGTTTTACCTTTTAGGAGCAATTATTTGACAATGTTTAATAGTTATTTTTTTTAAATTATTACTAAGCTTTATATGTGGAGTTGGAGGGAAGATCACTTTCTAAAAAATAAAAAAACCACTATTTCTTGATGATTCAGATATTTACTCTACATTGAATGAATGATAATATTGGTCTACCAGAAATTAATCATTATGTTAAATAATTGTTCCAACTCAAAATAAAAATTTTCCATGCATAGTTAAGGTTTAGTGTAGCTAGTACGAGTAACATTTTTGTTTACTGGATTTGGTGTGTGTTCACAGAACTTTTTACTTATCAAGTTAAGACTTAATTACAGTTTAACCCAGTAAATAAAAATTTATTGTAAATTATTCATATGTGTTAATTTTACACACATATTGTCCCTCAAGGCTTATAGGTTAAATTTTCATTCAAAAAAAAGTGGTGAAACGTCGTAATTGCCCTCAAATTTTTAGTTGCACTTTGCCACCCTAAAATTAGGATAAGTTGGACTATAATTATACACATCTAGATGTGTATAAGAGAATGGTGATTAATTTTTCTCCCAACCTTAGGGAGGTTTAAAAAAAAAAAAAATTGTTATCCTTCATTATTGAGTGTTTGAATTAATTTGTTATTTTATTTTTTTCTAATTCCTATCAATTTATGACATACCATCACGTACTTGTTCCGTTGCTTTATATCTAAAATAAAGCATTTTGTTCATATTGTCACATTCTTTTAATGAATTTTTTACTTTACTTTTGTATTATTAACAATTAATTCTTCACTTTGTGTTTGAAAATTATATTATTTGAGTAAATATGTTATTTTAAAATATAATCAATATATATATATATATATATATATATTATAGTATAAACTTAAGTTGATCAATCCACTCATATATATATATATATTATAGTGATAAACTTAAGTTGATACAATCCACTCACTCATACTCTCCAAAAAAAAAAATATATTTGCAACAAAATTAAAATTCAAAAAAAATAAATTTAGTTATTTCCTTTTTATTGCCTTAATAGAAGAGTTTTAGCAAAACAAAAATTCATAAAAATCAATTACTAGACATAAACCATTTATAAAGAACATTTTTTAACTAAAATTTGATTAGTAACTAAACAATTATTCTAATTATATAAAATATAAGAGAAAGGGAGAGGGATGAGAAAGTGGTAGAATGACAAAATTGAATCAAGAAAAAACAATCTCAAGTGGTAAGCCCCCAATGACAATTCTAGAACCTCAAACTGTTTCACTAGCATTACGCCAAATGTGACTTTTCTACATGAAAAAAAAAATTATAATGACCAAATTTGGACTCAAAATTTCACTAGGATTATAACTATAGCAACAAATTAGTCAAAAATAAATAGAGACCGTCAAATGGAGAGACATGCGACATGGTCTCCTTTATACATGCTTAACATATGTACAAATCTGCACAAAATTTGATTAATATATATGAATCTTGATCGATTATAGAACAAAAATAAAATAACAATATAACCAACAAATACACACATGAATCGAGCGGAATTTACCTACTCTAAAATCATAATTACATTAATTTTAGTCCTAAAATTCTTAAACGGTCCATCAAAAATTATCATAAGGATGATGAATAAATTAAAATGTTAATTAATCGATAAAACAACAAAGGCCCATTGACTTAAAAATTATTTTTGGTATTTTATCTAACTTTGCAAAGGACAAATAGGAAATATAAGACTTTAGGGGTAAAATATGATTTTTAAATTAACCCATTAAATAATAACATCAAGGTCCAAAATGCAACTCACCCTAGTTTAGGGTGGCAAAGTGCAACTAAAAATTGATGGCAATCATGATGTTTCACCCTTTTTTGGGATGACAAGTTTAATCTGTTAAGCATTTAGGGCAATTTTTGTAGATAAATTTATTTAAGAGGGCAATTTACAACTAATCCCTGTTTATAGGAGTAAACTATAATTAATCCTAAAGTTAATCAATATGAAGGAAACTTGTGATTATAACAAAATGACATGATTATACATCGGGTTAAATATAAAACCCCTAACTATTAAACATTGTCAACTAATTGCTCCGGTTAAAGTTATTTTTTTCTTACTTTACCCTTTGACTAACGGTCAAATATAATTCCACCATTAGATTTTTCAAAAAGTTAAATTTACCCCTAAAGTTGAAATGCGGTAGACCTCCTTAACACATAAGAATAATTTACAACAAATTTTTATCGTTTTTATCATTTAATGCTTTGTGATAAATAAAGTGCAACTAAAAATTTGAGGGCATTGTTCGAAATATATATGCTCTAAATTGATTAATATTCTAATTCTCGAATTATGCTTTCTTCAATATTTAAAACTTAAAAAACACAATGAAATAATTAATTTTAAAATTTTTCATGAATTATTAAAGCTATTTCTTCTAAATTATTTTAATTTGAGTTTCAGTTTATATGTATAAATTTACTTTGTATGATTTAGGTGATAGTTGAATTATACTAACAAAAGAAAAAAGTAAGAAGAAAATCATTTTAAATAAAAATTAAAAAGGTAAAAAGAAAAGAGTGATAGAATTCTAATCTGATCATCGACAGTTTCAGTATAGTACATTTCTTTTTGCATAAAAATCTAGATGTGTATGAAGAGATCAGATACCAATTGTGGAAGAAAATTTAAATATTTAAATTTTCTTCCCAAGTATTTTAAAAGAACATTGGTGTTAGTGGGCATCATTATATTTTTAGTTATTTTGACAATATTTTTATATTGATTAACCTACTAAAGTAGGTTAATCAATACACAAAACTAGAATCAAGGACTAAAATGACAAATATAATAAACTTTGAGAGTCATTTTATGTTTTCTTGTAGTCTAGAGGTAAAAATTTTTCTTGCCTTTTTAATAAACTTTAAGAAGTCGATTTATGTTTTTCCTTTCTGGAAAAACTTGAAATTTCTACTACCTCTTCATTATTTATACTATAATATATATATACTGTCTCTTATACACATCTGTCCAAATGGATAGGACCACTTCTAAGGCTGAGATCCCAAAAATTTCTGAACCCAATGGAAAGGAAGAAAAGTCACATTTGGCAGAATCTGCTAGTGAAACCATCTTATAAGCCTGTCTCTTATACACATCTAGATGTGTATAAGAGACAGGTTTCAAGGAAGAACGTTTAAAGAATTATTTACTTTGCCTCAAACGAATTCACCAGGAAAAATGAAGTGTTGTGACTTCAAGTACAATAAAAAAAAAGATTAATAGACGTGGATAGAAACGTCCCATGAGTAAAAGGGTCACCAACATTTAATGAGAATTTTCAAAATATGTGACGATTAAATAATAAGAATAAATGTCCAATGACCTATGTATACAATTTTTGATCGATTAAGACCTATCTACGGACTCTATTGAGGGGCATATAATGATACCAAACTGATCAATTATTCAAAGCTCATGTGTTAAGTTAAAAAATTCCTGGTGGGGTGGGAGTGGGACGGGTGCCCGCCCTAGTTTTTTTTTCTTGATTCAATTTTGTCACTGTCTCAGTCGGTTATTTTTGAATCCAATCACCCTCTACTATCGGGTATTCACCTTCTAAAAAAAATAAAATAAAATAAAACTAATATCAACACCAAACTTTTAATAATATTTAGAAGTAACAAGTTGATTAACAAATATTCTATATAAATTAAGAAGAATAAAGGAAAAAAATCCAATATTAGATTGTTAAAAAAGGTTAACAAAATTGAGTATCATATATATCTGTCTCTTATACACATCTAGATGTGTATAAAAGACAGACTGAGGGACGGGTTCCCGCTTCTATCAGGGCCGGTCATAATGTAAATAAATTATTCATATATGTTCAGACAACATAGTAACTTATTTAAATAAGCTAGACTATGTATGTCTGACAGGGTTTATAGTGGTCTTTTGTACCTTTATTTGTAAACTCGATGAACTAAAATTAACAAATCCTAGATAACATATCCAGAGAATTCCCCATTACATCTTATATTATCTCTTTACAGTCATCCAAACTTCTCTTAAGTCATATCTATATAAATTTTCGTATCATCAATACTAAAAAAAACAAATTGAAAAAAACAGAACCAAAATTTATAATTTAAGTCACAAAAAAATCAAATTGAGAAAAATCTTTATCCAAATTGAGATGTAAAGTCCATTACACTAATAATACTTCGATGACTTCCAACATAAGCCCGATAAGCAATCAACATGAAAATCAGAACTTTTTCTTAAAAAAAACAAAGAAAAATTCAAAAGGGGCAAAGGGTATATGATGCTATGATAGTATAAAGTAAACTAGAAAGTCGACGTAAAATCATAAATCGAATTGGTTGAAGAGATTTAAAAGAAAAAGAAAAGACTGAGAGACTAACTTTTGACTTGAAGATTGGATAGGATGGCCGAACAACTGGATTGTTGATGTTGAATCATTGAAAGGCCAGAAACGATGACAAGAGGCGACGATGACCAGATTGTTGGAGACATTTTACGAAGGAGTTGGACTGTTAAAGTCTTGAAGTTTGATGTAAAGACTGGCAGTGGTAGCGACTAACGTGAGAAAATGGAGTTAGGGTCTTAGGGTTGAATTGATATTTTAGACTTTAATATTTACTGTACTATACTGAAATAATATTAATAATTATTAAATTAATAATAATAATCATAATAACAGCAACAACTTCGAATAGTAATTCAGTTGTTTGAATTACTGTCTCTTATTATCACATCTAGATGTGTATAAGAGACAGGGATCACCGCGTCTCCCGGATTTAACCAAAATTGAAAAATCGAATCTAAATCCAATCTAGTTTGGTTCGGCCGTTTTGTTCGATTAAACCAAAGTGTGAACACCCTACCTATTTTGAAGGTGTAACAAACAGATCAATTTTGTAATAAGAATTCTTATAAATTAATGATGCCCACTAACACCTGTCTCTTATACAAAAAAATTTAATATCAAATATCATGCTATGTTTAAAATTTTAAAAAAAGTTTGAAGTATTTGCAAAATTTTGTCTCAAAGCTTGATATATTGATAAAAAAAGATAAAATTGTGACCAACTTTAAAAAAAAAAGAAAAAAGAAAAGGGATGGAAGTACTATATAAATAACAATTGAATAAAATACATGAATGGTCACCAAACTATTAAGTTATTGTATACAAGGTCATTGAACTATTTATTTTACAAATTTAGTCATGAACTACCTTAAATGTGTATTTGGAGTCACTCCATTATAAATTTGGTTAGTGAACTAGCTTAAATGTGTGTATGTAGTTGTTATAGCCGCTTTTAAGGTAGTTTAGTGACCAAATCTGTAAAATAAATAGTTCAGTAATTTCAAACACACACTTAAGGTATTTCTCTGACCAACTTTGTAAAACAAATAATTCAATCACTTTGTATATAACAATTTAATAATATGATGACCATTCATGCATTTTGCTCATAACCAATTACATGAATCATATTGCATCAAAATTTTACCATATTTATATCCCCATGTTCAAGATTGTAAAGAAATCATTAAAAATAGTTGTGGTGACATTGTCGAAATCGTCTTCTATTCTCTCTTTGATTTATAATATTATTGACTTTTAAACTATTACTTTTCTCTCATATTTTTTCATTTTTTAGCAATTTAATTTTTTAATAATAGTGTGTTGATAGTGATAGTTAATTAAATATTTCTTAATTTATTCTTAACTATTAAAAATTTGAACACATCTGATAGTTATTCACAAATTTTTTATTTTATTTTTTTAGAAGGTGAATATTTCTTTGTCATATTTGAACTTTACAAATATTTTGGAACAAATAAAATAAATAAACACTTTTAATAGGATCTTATTATTAGAAATCACAGACATTTAAAGCAATTGACAATTTCTAAAAGGTAAAATCGTATAAATAGTCATTCCAATATTCGAAAAGTATTTTTAGTTAATCGAATATAAAATGATTAGTTTAGTCCTCAATGAGGGTCGGATACCTGTCTCTTATCACACATCTAGATGTGTATAAGAGACAGCCATTATCACAATTCCAGTGGTCTTGTTCTAGCCACACCTTTATTTTTATGTCCCAGATATTACCTTTGTTTCAATTTATCTATCGTTTTAACATTTATCTTTATCTCAAATTATTTGTCGCATTAGAAATCAAGGAAGTACTAAATGATATTTGTCTAACTTTTACACTTAGTGTCATATTAATGAATGAAGTATAATTATTGATTATATAGTTGGGGATATTAATGTAAAAGGGTAATTCAATCACTTTAAAATATTTTTTTTTATAAAATTTAAAATGAATCACAGAGAAGGAGGCAAGTTTTTACTTTAATTATAGTTAGGATCCTCGTTAGCCAAATTATAAATACGTTGTATTTTTCATGAAAAAAGAAGAGCACTTGTAACATATTTGTGTCATAGCTCTCACTTGAATTCTTCAAGTTTTCTTCCCTTTTTTAGACAAAAAAAAAATGGAAGAATAGTCTCTCAAATATTTTAAAAATACTTTTTTAATTCCGAAAATATTATATCTGTCTCTTATACCTAAAAATCTAAACATATATTTTTGTCACTTTTATAATTTGGTGGTCTTTTCTAACAAAAAAATTCATCGAAATTATTATTATTTCCAAAACTATACATTCCATCATTTTATATTTAGGAAATTAAACAAATACTTTTTGAATATTCAAAAATTATTTGTATGATTTTTCCTTTCCAAAATTTTTTCAAGTTCCACACTACAATTATTTGACTTCTTCTATAGTTAAACCCAAACTCCCCGAAGGTTCCAATTCATTGTACCAAATTCCATTAATCGCAAAATCCTTCCCCTCACATCAAGCTCCTCTAGAAGACTAGAACCTTAACACACACTCACTCACTCCAATTCTCACAAAACCCCATAAACAACAAAAACAAAATAAACCAAAACCCACAACATATAATTAACCAAACAAACGATCCCAGATTTCCAGAATTCATTAAAATCCCATAAAAAAAAAAATAAAAAAGTTTATAATTTTATTCTTTTTCTTTTGCATGGCATCACCGCAGAAGTTAGCGGCGGAGTCCGACCGACCACCGGCGGCGATCCTTCATCAGCCAGCATCACCCCGCTTTCCATCTGCACCGACACCCGGTGCCAACCGGAAAAAATAGCCATCGCCGTCGATCTCAGCGACGAGAGCACCCACGTGGGTGAAATGGGCTGTTCAGAACTACCTCCGTCCGGGAGACGCGGTGATCCTCCTCCACGTCCGTCCAACCTCCATTCTCTACGGCGCCGACTGGGGTTCCATCGACTTATCGGTCACCGACGAGGAATCGCAGCAGAAATTGGAAGACGATTTCGACAATCTCACCACAACTAAAGCTAATGATTTAGCTCAGCCGTTGGTGGAGGCGAATATTCCGTTCAAGATCCATATTGTGAAGGATCATGATATCTGAAGGAGAGGCTTTGTTTGGAGGTGGAGAGGCTGGGATTGAGTGCGGTGATAATGGGAAGTCGGGGTTTCGGGGCGGCGAGACGAAGTACTAAAGGAAGGCTTGGGAGTGTGAGTGATTACTGTGTGCATCACTGTGTGTGTCCTGTGGTTGTTGTTAGGTGCCCTGATGAAAAAGATGGGGAGGATTCTGCTGAGGCTTCTGAGAGTGTGAAGAAATCAGGGGAATTGAAGAATCTTGAAGGGATTCTTCATCCTGTTCCTGAGGAGGAGCCTGTTTATCATGATGCCTCAGATAAAGCTACAGGTAATCTGTGAATGAATGATTTTGTTTTCAAAATGGATTCTTTTTTGGTGTTTAATTTTAGTGCTAATATGCAATGGCAACTCAAATTGTGCTTCATGGTTGGTATTGATTAGATAAATCGTGTTTGTATGGTTTTCTGTCTCATTTAGATGGTTGTTGGTTCTAGTTAGCCAGGTCGATATGCAGTACTGATGGAAAAAGATCTCGACCTTTAGTTAATTCTTGTATGGATGTGTATTGGTACTAATTGTCAAGTTAAAGTGATGCGGAAAAATCTGTGCGTTGGTTGTTTATTGAAGAGTGAAAAATTGGTTCCTTGATGATAGGAATATATAATTCCGTTCAAAGTTTTTATTTTTTTTCCATTTCATTTAGTTTATAGTCAGTTATTCTCGTTAGACATGCCATTGAAAACCTATTTCCTGGCTAACGCTCTCTTTGATTGACTGTTGGTGTCAGTGTATAAACGGTATGTCTAAATTCACGTTCAACATTGTGGTTTATATGAATTTCGAAGATCATGCAGTGAAGAAAATAATGGTGGCATTGTAATTCGGATCTTCTAGGAGTTTAGAAACCATACTCTAATAACTTAGTCTGCAATTCGCTTTTTGAATGGGAAATAATGCTTTTAAGACTTTGTGCTTTTTGGGCTGCCTCCTGCGTCTCAAATAAATCTCAAGATAGATATATCTCTTGTGTACCCTTTCCACCTTCTTTCAAGCATCTAACGTGTGCCGTTAGATGCTTGAAAGAAGCATGGAAAGGGAGAAAGAGATATTGAAATGAGGAAGGTAACTCATTCTAAACCTTGGTGTTGAGGTTTAGAATGAGTTTGTCTTCCTTATTCTTTGCTTGAAGAATTCAAGTGAGAGCTATGACACAAATATGTTACAAGTAGGTACAGGGTAGAAGGAGGGAATATATGTTAGTGAGTGATCTTTCCATACCAAATCTCCTAGGCTGTTGTGTAAGCTTTTGTGGAATGTTACTTGACACAGAGTACTTGAAGTTTCAGATCTTTAGCTTGGTGGAACTTAGGCGTGTTTAGTAAGTCTTCAAGCTCAGGTAAAACATGTGAATTAGAGACAGATCTATAACATGTACTTCCTTCTTGGGAGAGGATGGCAATGAATGTGCCCCAAAATTAACTTGCAGGATAGTTTAAAGTTGGAAGAAGGTGGTCGTGTACTTCATAGAATGATTTCACAGGATAGTGAGCAGGGTGGTCTATATGCTTTTCTATTGTGTTTGAGTGATAAATGTGACAGTTACAGGTTGGTGTAAATGAAGAGTTTCAACTATTGCGAAAGGTTTGCAGTTACTCTCTGAAATTGGTATTTGTTGGTTACTGTTTTTTTGAAGAGCTTTAACAGCCGATGACAATTACTAGTCTTGTGCCTTAGCTCCATAAAGTGCCTTACACACTTGTAGCCCTCATTCTTCTAGGAAGCCATCAACATGAAGGATAAGTGCTACTTACATCCATTACGGTTTGAAAGTGTCACGTTATACAATGCTGATCCCTATTTTTATTTTAAACATTCTTAACGTTCTATGTTTCTTCATCTGCAGTGAGTTATTTCTTTCTGGGTGAGCGGACATATGGTTCTTCATGCCTGGATCTGTTTCTTGTTTAGATTTATGTTTCATTCAACCTGGCTGCAAAAATTGCTCTTCCAAGGTTTTGGCGTTTTGAATTCTGAGCTATGCATGTGGTGAACTCGGGAAACTAGTATATATGTACTATGTTAATGAGGCAAGATATTTATAAAAATTACTGTGGAAATGTATCTTTTCTTTGTGAAATTGGTTTGAATCTGGTCTCCAGTCACTCATCTTCAGTTCTCTCTATCTGCAGATCAATGTATTTGAGTATTAGAGTTCACTATTCATCCATTGCTCTTGAATTGAAATCAAAATGAAAGTAAAGATATTGATTTGGAAAGGGTTTCAACTATTTTCCTCCTTTCCTTTCTATTTTCAAAGTATATAGCACTCATATCTTTCATATATATTGAGATTTCAATTAAGTGCACCAGCTAGAAAGAGTGATGGAATATATATTAACAATAAAATAAATGTCAAGGATGACAAAAATAGCTTGATAGGAAGTAAATCGAAAAGGAGATGGCCTGCTTCAAGGTTAGTGAATTGGAATTGTTGCATGTATTTGTTCAGCTACCATTTTAGTTGGGTTTACAGGCAAATTCAAAGATGGAAATAATTGCTTCAGTATATGGTGAAATGAGGAACTACTTTGAGTCACTTTTGACTCATATAAGTAGATGTCTCTTATGGTTGCTCTAAGTCACAGTTGTCTAAATACAATGTCTCAATGTGTATAAGAGACAGATGCATGCTACATGACCCCCACAAACAAATCCACAATAATCAATCGACTGTTTGAACTTTGAAAGACTCATTAGCCCTTTTTCCATCAGTACCTGTCTCTTATACACATCTAGATGTGGCTATTTTACAGCATTATAAATAACTTACAATGTATTGAGAAATAGACAAATAAACAAGAATTAACTCTAATATTTAATTCCTTGTTCTCTGTCTAACTGCATCTGTCTCTTATACACATCTATGTGACAGTCCTACAGCTGAAGAATGTGGCTTGACCACATTTTTCTTCTTCACCTTCAAATATGGTTAACTACATCGAGTTCTAGCAAATCATCGCGTTTCTTCCATCTTTACGGGTCATGTGATGCTACAGTATTCTGTGGATGGCTCGCTTCTCTAGATTAATTTTTTTTACTACAATAATCACATGGATGGCTATTACAAAAATCTAAGTGCCATGACGAACTGGATGGAATGGCTTATATGTCTTATACACATTGAGATGTGTATAAGACAAAAGATATATCTATAAAAGGAAAAACAGAGATGGTATATCTTTGTGTGAAGTACACCACATTCAACCATACACCACCATGTATAAGTATAAGAGACAGCTCCTGATCTGCATCATACGAAAGATTAATAGTCATCTATGATTATTGTAGTAAAAAAGTAATTCAGAAAAGCAAGCCATCCACAGAATATTGTAGCATCACCTGACCCATAAAAAGATGGAAGCGCGCAATGGATGAATAACACCTCTTATTTATAAGTTGAAAATCAGCCTAAAAAATAGAATCCTATTGTGATTAGGATTTCTAATTCCTATTCTAAACCTAACTAAATTCTTCCTAGATCAACTAGACTCCAAAGAGTAATCTAAGACAATTAAGCAACTTTCTAAGATTCAAAAACCAAACCTGCTGACAATTACAAAAGGCTAAAATACCCCTTAAAACCTAAAATTACCATAAGACTGACTCCTAAAACATCTGACGCTTTTTCGAGCTTTAAAACAGGTCTCGAATTTCGGATTCTTAATTGAAGCTTGAGGAAAGTCATAAACTCCTTAATCTTAAACTTCTATGACGGCTGCATCACCTAGATGTGTATGCCTCCTGTCAGATGTGTGCATGTCAAACACGTAGACTGGGCTAATGAGTCTTTCAAAGTTCAAACAGTCGATGATTAAGCTTTATTTGGGTCAAATCTGTGCAATATACCTCTTTAACTTAAAACATTGGATACAATGCTTGAAATCTCTCCATTACAACTACTTTATATGAGGTGTTAATGCTTTATGTAATACTTGAAAAAATTTGTGAATCCTGAGACAATTTTCTTTGGAAGAGGTGGGTAAACAAGTAGGACATGTATACGGATGTAGTTGACTCAAATTATGTGAGAAAAGGGTTCATAATGGTGATTTGATTGCAATTGTAATAGAGTTATTTGTAGCAGTATGGATGGATGCCTGCTAGCTGCATCGGGCTTTAAGTAGCAAGTATACCCTTGTTAGCTATACAGTCTATAACATGTCAAATCCTATCATTCTGGTGAAACCAATGTTACCATAAATCCAGAAACTTTGGCGATTTTGCAACTGGATTGTGTGGTCCCAGTTGAGGATCATCTGTGATCTGGAATGCGACTTATCGGCAGATATAAAACAAGTTGCCTCCGTTGATAAATATCCTTAGTTGATCATTGACTTAATAATTGGCTAATCTCATGGTGCTGATTTTATAACTACCGAAGATCAACAGACAAGTTATGGTATAGATCTGTCTAGATACACATGTAGTTGATTATATCCTTCACAGGGTGTATAAGAAGACCTATCCCTAACTTGCTACATTAGTTGATGCGCTATACAGGCATCCATCTGAAAACCTGTCTCTATACCTGTCTCTTATACACATCTAGATGTGTATAATTGGTTGAAATAATGCCTATATGGCTAATGATTAGACCATTTTAGTATAAAGAAATTGTGTCACAGAATTCAAAATTGATAAAGTTTTCACACATTATATTCAAGTATGCAAATTTAACAAGTTGTCTGCCTTCATTTTGTGGGTTGATGGCAACCCTGTCTACTCAGATTGCCTAATAATGCCCTCATTTATGTGTGTATATCTTATTGATTGGAAACTGTTGGATGTCTGCTAAAAGTAGATAGCAGAAATGATTTGATTCTAAAGAATTGGCTGAGCTCAAACTGAAGTATCAAAGGCTTAAAATAATATATTGATGTATTGTTGAAATCTAGATATTATCAGAGCCTAATGTATGAAAAAGCAGGTTGAAAATTATCAGTAATAAGAAGTAACATCTTTTTCAATTCTTATACACATCTAGATCTATAAGAGACAGGTCTCTTATAAATGTTTCACATTGCCTTGACCACATAAAATGTCAGGTTGTAAGTTACCTGTTCCAAAACATTTCAAAAAGGAAAGCAGCATCTTATTATATGTAATTCCTGTGTCAAGCTGCTGGTGTTTCTTTCCTTTTGAAATGTTTTGGAGGTTTTAACTTACATATTGACATTTTATGTGTGCACCAAATTACTTCATGGCCGTCACCACTTAATTTCCTGGCTATGTATGGGTTCTTTCATGTATGTTCTTTCAATCAACAGTTGTATGCTTGAAGTTTCTCTCGTTTTTCCTTTTATGTTCAGCACATGGCTACGAAGGATGATAATAGGAAGATTCACTGTTTAGCGTTCTACTTTATGAATTCTTAGGGATTGGAAGTATTACCTAAATATGTCTCATATTATGCTTGGGGATTTTTGGCAGGTTTAATCTAACATGTGGCTGTTTCACTGTGGTCCCTTGTATGTACTTAATTGTATCTCTAGAAACATTTTACTGGTCTTGATCAAGTTCTGACTTTGAGTTCAATCTTTCGTATGATGCAGATCAGGAGAAGGGTTCTTGAGCAAATGGAATCAATGCTGATGAAGTGATCCTAAGCGGTGTGGACTTGTTCCTGTTACCATTGGGGAGTGGTTGTTTGGGGTCTTTTTTTTTTTTTTCCTTGCATATGCTTGCATCTCTGTCTTACACAATGATCATAATGAGTTTGAATGATTTTCTTGATTGAGTATCTTTCTTTCTTTTGAGCTTTCAAATGGTTGCACTGTTCTTACTTTGCTTTAATATCAACTCCATAGACGGTTTTGCGAATTCATCCGTGCAGCTCTTATGAGTAGTGGAAGTTGGTGAAAAGTAGGTAATGCTTACACTTATACTGATTTACTAATCATGAGAATGCCAAAATAAAAGGGTTACATTGATGGGTACTCTCGTTGGCAATGGAATGTTCATCTTGAGTCTGGGCTTGTTGCCTGAGAAAAATGGCTATGGATGAGTTCATATGTGATAAATTATTTTGAAAATGCTATCATAAAGATGTAAAAATCCTCATTTTTTTAATGGAGAGATTCTCAAATTAAACTTTATGTGAACAGTTTTTGTTGAAGATGGATCACTGACTGATACTCGAGGCTTATATTAAATATGTGCCATAGCTGGGGATAGATGGTATACATCTGAAAAGGTGAATAATTGCAGTGGTATAAGACAGGGAAAGAATCCCAGACTGTTTAGGAATGTATCACTGTCAAGTGTATTAGTGTTGAAACTTTTGATCTAGATTGATGTACCTAATCTTTGAATGTTCAAAAGTTTCATGTATGTGCATTAGGTGCAGTGGGGTTGCATAATTACATGTTGGAGTAAGGTAATGCTGAGAGGGTGGGCAGTTGTCGGGTCAGCTATTTTATAAAATCAGCAAAGTTTCAAAGATTAGTAATATCAAGTTCAACTTTTTTTTATTGACCTAATCTACTAGGTCAACTAATTTTGTTGAAGATTGCATCAATAGAAAAAGTTTCAATTCTAAAAACTTTTCTTTGTTTTTCTACTAATTCAACTAATTTTGATGAAGATTACATCAATAGAAAAAGTTCCAATTCTAAGAAATGAATGTACCCATCACTCATTCGCGCAGTAATGAGTAATAAAACAATTTATTTACTTAAAATTAGAATTTGCCCCACAAAATTTCATATCTACCCTTAAATTTGTATGCCAATTAACAATGCGTTGGGTAGGGTACCAACAGGTTTTAAAATGTGTGATTCATATCTGACCTCTCAATTTTACATCCCCAACCTTTAATTGACCCTATATTTAAACAATTCAGATATTTGACCTTTTCAGATCGAGGCGGATAGACGGGTCACCATGTAATTTTTTGTCCATCCCTATAAGAGTAGTGTTAAAATTACGAGATTTGGATTCTAGTCTAAAGGTTATCAAAATGAATTGAATATATTTGAAAATTCGATTTACTTTTTATTGAGTTATAAATACTGAGTTGTAAGTAATATGTTTCAAAAATATTCTAACACTTAGTTTAAGTGTTATAGTTTATACTTTTCTTAGATTAACTATCTTTTTATTTATTACACATTATTAAATTAAAAATTTAAAAATTTTCAACAATTTAAGAAACATTTTATCATATTTGAGATTTTTTTAAACTCGACTTGAAATTTTTTTTTTTATTTGATAAATTTATTAAATTTAATTTACTTCATGTTTATCAAATTTATTGAATCACGTATAATATCAACTAATGTATTTTTTTAATAAATTCGAGAACGTTTAAAAAATTAACCCTCATTACTTTTCATTGACTCAAATCCATGACTAATAGACTAATAAGGGAAATTTTTTTGTTACCCAAACACATCATTATCATTTGCAAATCAAAATTAAGTAGAATAAAATTCAACCGAATTTTACCGAGTATTTTAATCTAAGGTGAGAGTGGAAGTTTCTATATTACTTGAAAAAGAGTGGCTACAAGCCTTTAAACACTTGAATATTCCAACAAAAATCTACATGAATCCTTCACAAATATGCAAGAACTCTGAAAATTAGCTCCATTAAGTTCCAAATATCAATCGTTGATAGTGTGCAACAGGTGGTATATAACCATGCACTCTCATGCATGGAGTGAATGACACATATCCTTGTTTATTCGGGATGGAGTGATTGAGGCCCTGAATTATATTCTTTCTAGACCCCACAGAACCATGGTACAATTTGAATGGGATTCTTACACTGAAAAAAAGGAGAATTGACAACCAAATCAAGCCGCATTTTATCTAAAGAAAATGTCCCAAAACTCGTGAATCTCCTTTCAAAATTAGGGACTGGTCAATTTCTCAAATCAGCTAAACATTTTTGGAGCCGTATACAATACATGTTCCTAATTCAAGTTACAATGTTTGAAAATTTGGGAGTTGTTCGTAGCATCTTCCTTTAGTTACCAAAATAGTGATAATTATGGCATGTTTTTGTTTGTCTAATATTAATAAATCCATTTGGTCAAGGCAATGGAAACAAATAAGACGTTTTTAGAGACGATAAAATTGAAAAGAGTTGATGCAGCATTATTTAGTCCATATATGGCATGTTTTCATTATTTTTTCTTTGTAACAAATTATGGTGATGGGAAAAGAGGTTTTCAAAGGATGATGAAGCTACAATAATTTAGATGTGATAAGAGACATCAAATTCATCCACTAGTCCATTTTTCTCAGGCAAAAGTCTTGTTAATTAATATCACTTCATTTTGATTTTAATATTTTAAAGATGAGGTACCAAATTAGTTTGTAAACATAGATAAAATACCAAATTGGTAGATATCTCAAAGATAAGGGATGAAATTAGTCTTTTTTTCTATTTTCATTTTCAAAATAATTTTTCACATATGACATGCATTTATAATCGATGATATAAAAAATATTTTAGAAAATATTTTACACCCAATGGTGTGGGAAAGAATAATCCAATTACTATTTGGCTATGCTTAGATGGTTTTTGGGTAATTTGTTGTTTAGCATTTTTGTGATGACTTCTCCAATATTTTGGTCTCTTGAGAACGTTCACAGAAGATGTGAAAGTACCCCGTGACTCGAGGAACGAGTCAGGGTCAAAAAATATCTAATTTTGAACTTTTTCTATTATCCATACAATCTTACAACATGTTTTGCTACCTATCTCTTAGTCAAAATTCTACTAATAATTTTTCTTCTAAAGATCTTGTTTTGTGTATCCTAAATTTTCCATAAATTTTTACATAGTGTTATCTTTAGCCCTATTGGGTATATTATTAGTGGAGATGACTGAATTCGAAGCAAAATAATTAAACTAGTGAAATACATGAATGTTAATTCAAACGGTTTTCAAAGATTGTATATTTTGATGTACGAGAAAACTCATATTTATGACTTGTATTGTAGTGTCATAAGATAATTATATTTGTGCTGTCTCTTATACACATCTAGATGTGTATAAGAGACAGATGTCAAAGTCAAGTTACAAATAATTTTGTGACTTTCCAAGCAATGACTCATCTCATCTGAGTCACAATACTGTCTGTGACTCGCAATTTAGTTTTATGAATTTGAAATGAGGAAATTATTTATGACTTGTAAATAGAGGTTACAGTATCATTTTTGATTTAAAATTATTAATTTTTATGATTTATAATATCACAAAATAATTGTACTTGTAACTTTGAAAATAATATATGTCATTATTTTTGTAGTGCTCCTCGTGCATATTGTTTCTTCTTTTAAATACATTCATTTTATTTTTGGTAGGGTTGGGGGACGGCTAACGGGCTAAATAAGCATCAATATACCATTCTAACTCTACTGTGTACTTTATTAATTCTGAAATGCTCTTCCCAACCACAAAAACTTTTGGACTATCTGAATGTGAGCTAAATGTTGCAAATGGCCAATAAAGGAAAGACAATTAGTGATGAACATAACAAATTTAGCCAAAAGTGGAGGAAATGGACCCAAGTTTCATTACCTTGGTTTTATACGGAAAATACTATCATAAATCCGATCTTTGATTTCACCTGTAAGCCTCTGGTCAAGATTAAATCTTATAGAATCTCGCTACATCAACATGTCATAAATTCCATAACATTTAATCACACCAGTCTACAGTGAGGTCAGGTCTACCTAATTCTTTCCGATTTTACACCCCTAATTGTATGTGCATATTAATTTCACAATACAATAACTTTTTCCTCCCTATATATCCATTAATTACATGGTAATTCAAAGTCAAACAAACTAAGTTTTATTGAATGAATTCAATTTGAGTATCGAGTAACTTGATTTATCTTTCATTTTTAATTCTTTTTTTTTGATATGGACTAAATAATTTTGCATCAACTCTATTAATTATTGAAAGTTGCATAAGCATGATACAATCGCAAGATATTTACAATAAGCTTCTCAGGCTCCCAAAACATGTCATTATGAGACTCTAAAACTTTGTTTTAACAATAAAAGATTGGAGAAACGAATTATAGAGATAAATAATTAACATGACTTGACTTCGAACCATCTCTCATGTATAGATTACCAATTTCATGAATTGGAATAACTTAATGGAGCTAATTTTCAAGTTTAGCATATTTGTGAAATTCATGTAGATTTTTGTTGGAATATTCAAGTGTTTAAAGGCTGTCTCTTATAGAGAAATTACGGTGTTTGTGATGCTACCACCTGTCTCTTATACACTAGTTATAACTCAATTAAAAGTATTTTTAATTTAATGATTGAGTGTCTAAAAATAGCGAGTAGAGTTATATTTAAAATTTAGAAATAAAAAATAAATATTTATAAAAGTATATAATTTGATAAAATATTACACACTGTAATCTTCTTACATTTGCTTTTTAAAACGTGCTTGCATGATTTGGAAAAAGCTAAAGCAAGGTATCTTGATGGTTGGGAGATTTTCAAAATAATACACCGATAGCCACAAAAATAAAAGTCCAATGCCCTCGTCACGCAAGGCGCCAAAGCCACAGAGATTGGTTCTCCCTCTTTCTTTTATTTTTCAAAAGGAGTAATTAATTAACAAGACTTTGCCATAATCAAAGCTATGATTAGAATACTAATATGTGCTTATGTTAGGCACGTGGACTTGTCGGTGAAACACACACACCTATTTCATTTCTTTGGATCCCATCAACTATAGGATTAACTTCGTTTTACCCTTAACGTTTAGGTCATTATTATTTTAATTCTTAATGTTATTTTTTAGATATTATTTATCAATAATGACAGTCCAATTTAATAGATATAACAATCAATATAAAAATAAAAAAACCTTTGTCTACCATCATTGTTTGTACTGGAATATTTAATTTGAGAGTAAATCATATGATTTTAATTCTGTAAATTAAAGCCCATTAAATTTTGATCTGATATGATAATGAAAGATGAAAAATTGTTGGATCGTGTTAACAAAATGAGATAAAAAAGGAAAAAAAATGAATCAAGTAAAAAATGATGGTAGACAAAGGTTTTTTTATTTTTATTTTTATTTTTAATATTTATCAAAAAGGACAACAGTGTTGAATTAGATTTAACAGAAGAATTTAAGTAACTGTTAGGTACTAAATTAATAAAAATTTTAAATTTTAAAGAGTAAAATGAAATTAACACTCAACTTTATATATTCTACTAGTATTGTTTAAGATAAAATAGCTATTTATTTAGGAACCATTTTGATTCTTTTGTTACCTACCTGCTCACATAATCCCCCCCAAGTTGACGCCATCTCAGGAAAATTGTATTACAAGTTGTCTTATATTGATAAAATTAATCAGAATCTTAAAACAATTTGTATACTAGGATAAATATAAAATGTTAAGATCAAATTATTCTGGAATCTTAATGCTTATATGTTTGAATAATTTACCCTAAATACCGTTCAAATTTATGAATTGACTTTGACATCATCTAATCTATTGGTTGTGAGTTGTGACCTATTCCAAACTCTGACTTGGGTTCCTCTTGATCTTTTTCTAGCTTATTGTAAATATCAGATGATAGTGATATTTAGACAGGTGACAAAAATTTAAAAACAATTGTTTTAGGCAAGACGGGGAGAGGACAAATTAATTGATTAAATTTGAATTTGTATGGTTTGGTTTGGATAACTAAAACCACCTTAATTCAAATTTAATCAAGGCCATGTCCTCTCCCCGTCTTGCCTAAAACAATTGTTTTTCAACGAGTATCACATGGCCTCCTTGAATAAATCGTGTAGGTTAAATAGGGGTGTAAATGGACGTAATCAACTCCAACACTCTCGTTCGAGTTTGTTTAATTATTTGTAAAAAAAATTAACGAACGTTACTTCCTATTCAAACTTAACTTAATTATTAACGAACTTAATTTAAATGAATTCCTATCAAATTGAATTTGATTCGAGTATCAAATAAATTGAATTCATTTACAATACTAAGATTAAAAGATTCAATTACCTATGCACATACAATTAGGGGTGTAAAATTAATTACATCCTAACAGATTAAGCAATTGAATGGGCCTCAATTTTTTTCCTCTTATTCTTTTAATTGATCTTTGAAGTTTCATCCGACGTAGTGGTTAGACTTGTTCGTTCCTTAATTCGAATTAAATTGTACTCATCCGTTTCATTTTAAGGGTGATTTTGAGTAAGTTTGTTAGTTAATATAGATGTGTATAAGAGACAGCTCCAATACAGTCAATGCAAGAGTCTTTAATCTATTTTCAAAACTAAAATTGATAATAAAAAGAATGTCACAAGTACTGTATGTTGGCCATCCAAAGGCAGAAAATAGGATCTATGGGGTCCGGAAAAAACTTGTGGAAGCAGCCAAAACTAGAATAAAATACCACCACCAATGAGCAAAAACCATCCATTGAGATTGAATCTTTAAATCAACGGGCTCAGGTTCATTGCATTTACGTACAATATATCTCAATTAATTAACAACCACGCAAATTTTGAGTAAAAGAAAATTTTTATTTTTTGTTTTTTGCTTTCATTAGGTGGCCAAAAACGATTTCCATCCACAATTTTTTCTCCATGTCAAAGGTCCCACTTTCTTCAAAGTTCTACCAATTAGACCAAAGTTTAATATTTTAGTTACACTAAGATGGAATTAATTTAGTTAAGTATTGTTTTAGACAGATTTAATGACGCATCAAATATTCCAGTGTCAACAAGTGGGGTGGGTCGGTTTGATAATTGATAGTTTGAACTAAGGAGGAAGAATTCTTCTATCCACTTGCTATAAAGATGATTATATAGAGATGGAAGTCACAGACAAAAGAAGAATGATAGCATGGTTATGTTTGATTGGACTGTTCTCCAAATATATTTTAAAGGTTTTTAAACACATTTTTAATAACCGTTTTATATAATATTATTAATTATATCTACAAATTGATACACTTATTACAAATACTATATACTCTAATTTGTCGTGTTTGTCCTAACTTGTGAACGGTAAATATTCTTTTGTTATACATTGTAGTGTTTAAGACAACAAGATTCAAACACCAGACATTGCACATATTCGTTGAATAATGAATAATTAGAATGTTTTATCATGTTCAATACACATCTAGATGTGTATAAGAGACAGACTTTACACCCTTAGTTGGTTTTCTTAAATCAACCTCAAAATGCTAAATGGCTAAAATCCATATTTATTCCATACAATCCACCACTCCCTAATTAATATTTCGATTGGAAAAAAAGTAAAAAAAGAGAAAAATGCTCCAATTAATTTTCATTAAAATTAAATTTCTTCTGCCCATAATATATAACGTGCATAAGATGGTCAATTCTCATCTTATCATGTTTCAGAAACAAACAACATATGATGCAATAATGCTTTTCATATTGAGCAAATTTTGTAATCATCATATTATATTTATCAGATGTATATGATGTCAAAATTCTGTCTCTTATACACATTTAGATGTGTATACTTAGACAGATCTCAGACTAATTTAAGAGAAATGACAAAATATGCTATAACATGCTAATCATTTCAACAGATAAGGATTTAGAATTTTCACACTTAGTTGATTTGAAAACTTTAGTAACCTAATATTGTCCCGAAATCACATTAATTATTCATCTAGATGTGCAATCTACCTGGAAACAATTTCCCTTGTAATACTAAGTCAATAATTATCTAGAATCCCTACTGATCTCATCAACTCTTTGTCTGCATTCTCAGGAGTTTCTTGAGCTGATCTTGTAATTGCCCTTTTGTCGAGATCTTTCAATGGTCTGAGATGAAAAAGAATATGCAAATACCTGTCTCTTATACACATCTCATATATAGACAAGAAAACAGAGAAAAGAGGAAAACAGAGGAAAACAGAGAAACTTACATCATAGGAGAATCTAGCATTTGGATTTGATTGATTAGAGAAGAACCCAATTCTTGAATTTGAAACACCATCGCTGCTCTGAGAAGATGATCTTTTTGAAGAATCTTCACTACTAGAAGAGCTCGAAACTAAAGGTGGAGGTAAAGCAGTTGATGAAAAAGGCACAACTTGATTATCACCATCATCATCATCTTCATCATCACCACTATCATCCTCGTCGTCCTCATTATCATCTTCATCAATTCGATCATCTTCACTATCCTCATCATCATCTGGATGATTTTCACGATCACCATCACGACTATTTGAGCATCAGCTCTACTAGCACAAGCCTGGCAGACTGAAACAGTCGGTCCAAGCTTAGGCCCCGAGGCGGTCCAAGGGGTTAATGACTGGCAAGAATGGCAAAGAAGAGTCCTCAAATGTTTAGCCACAAGAAAGTTGGCTGTGTGAACTCGTGTATCACAATCCCAACAAAGGCTTGCTTGATCTGAATCACAGTACATTTTTGCTGTAGAATTGCATAATTCCTTTTCTTCATTTTTTCTTTCTTTTTTTTTTTGGTTGTTTTTTTGGTTTTTTCTCACCTTCTCATCAAATCTTTTGTGAAATGAGAAGTGGTCTAATAGAAGATATTATGCTTCAGGTGGGGTGGCTGCTATTTCTTCTTATAATTTATATATAAGGACTTTTTTCTAGTTTTCAGGCTGAAACTGAGAGAAGAAAAAGAGAGGGAGGGGCACAGAATAGTAGAAGAAACAAGACCAGAAAATATTTTCTGGTCTTGTTTCTTCTGCTATTCTGTGCCCCTACATCTATTAAACACACAAAAAATGCCATGGCCAATGAGAAAACGAGGCCAGATTAAAGACTCTTGCATTGACTGTATTGGAGTGGTGATTTTTTATGTAATATCGTTGATTTTAGTTGCACAAATTGCGAATGTGAATTTTTTCACTTTCGCGTAGAGGTGCACAATTTAAATTATTTAATTTAAACAATTTATATTTTTTTCTTGGTATTTAAAAATTTAATAGAAGGATATATTACTTTCTTTTTTTTTTTTTTTAGTGTTCAGATAGATTATCATTCGTATTTTAACAATTTATAGTAATTTATATAAATTGTCCATTAATAAAAAATTTAAAATAATAAAAATTAAATTTTAAATTTTAATATAATTTAATCGCCTTATTTACTACCCCTTATTAACTAACAATTTACATTTTATGAACGAAAATGACATATATTGTACGTAATAATGAACTGTTCACAAGTCTAGGACAAACACAACTAATTCTGTATAAGAGACAGTATATATTATGATAAGATAAATCCATATCGATGTGATGTTTATGATTCCGATTCCGATTCCGATTTCCGAATGAGGACAAACACCTCTTAAATTTCTTATTCTCTCAAAAAATTAGGATGCAATTAAAGTGAGAGCAGAAAACAAATTAAGGGTGTAAAGGTTGAGTAAATCCTTATGAATATTGAACATGATTAAGCATGATATAGCAAAATTTAGCTCATTCGGTTTAATTAGTAGAGTTGTCTATTATGCAAAGTTGTATCCATCGTATTGCTATGTGTGTTTATAGTTGACACAAAATTTTTAGTTAGGATTACCTCGAATGCAAATAAGTTCAACGTTAGCGTTTGGCATCCTACGTAGTACTCATGTTGGATTTTTTTGAAATAAAAGCGGGATTTTATCTTTGTATTCTGGTTCGTGCTTCATCATTATTTCGACTTAGAGTAAATTTTGAAAAGAAACGTGGCTTATGAAATATAGAAAATATTAAATGAATCTAATCTCTTTGCTTTTTTATATTTATTACGTAGTTGATGGGCGGATTGATACACATCGTACCCACCTCGTCAGCCAAAGCTTCCATAAATCGGAAATATGAAAAATCTGTACTAAAATACTTATAATAAACAGGATTTGAAGCCACACATATTATTTTTAATAGAGCATATTATTTTAATATATCAATATGGTTCGACCTTAAATTGCTAATGATAAAAGTTATGTATTATATATTCTCACATTTAGTTTTTGGGAAAATAAAAGTTTCTAGCATATTTTTTATTTTTACCTTGTCTATATGTATAAGTAAAAAATTAATTTGTCACACTATTAAATCCTCACTCCTCACTGCTAATTTATCAACACTGTAAACACCCCCGTTCAGTCTTTTTCCTTGGCTGAGAAGTGAAAGCAATAGTTAGTGTCCAAAACTCGAGTTCTCTTACAATCCACACACTACGTTCCACATAACTTTGTCTTTGTATTGTGGACACCAATTAAGACATTGGCTTGACTTAAATTCATCATCTTTCCCCCTCAGGGTGATTATCCAGTATTAGTTTCTAGTCACTTCTACTATAAGACTCAGGAAGAGGGAAAAGGAAAAAGAAAAATTAGTTGATAAACATAAAAAGAGTACTACAATATAAATGAGGGAAATCGTGTAGTCGAAATAAAAAAATAAAAGAAAAGTGAAGTTTAGATCAAATTTTAACACATGTAAACTTGATTTTTTTAAAAAAAAAAAAGTTAAAAAAATCTATACATAATTAAGTTATGAAAATTTAATATATTAACTAAAAAATTAAAATAGTGACAAATTCAATGAGAGTGAGAAAGTATATTATATAAATTTTTAAAGTAAAACCAGACAAGCTCTTAAAAGGTATTGAAATTTTCCTATAAATTGATGCCAACAATTGCTTGGACATTCTTCAATTGTGGGCACATTCGACTGAAACTCACAAGTACATTTTAAAATATCTCTTTATCTCCCAGTCCACATATTAAGAGGTGTCTTGGACTACTAGCTGCTAACTGCTTTGCGCTCCTTGTCATTTCATTCTTTAAATCCCACCAAATATCAAGGACAATCTTGTTAATTCATTTAATTACTCTAAAGAACAATAATAGCCACACACAGATGGAGCAACTGAACAAGCTTAATCTATCAATTTTGTACACATATATTCCACAATAATTTCTAACATTGACAAACGTACCCATCACACCCATAACCCCATGTTTTGTATAAAATGAATTCTTGATGATGACAAAAGAAATACGTAGCTCCATGCTCATGGAAAAATATTACATACAGTATATTTATACACGTTTACTTGACAAAATTATTGATTTATCATTAGATTCACAAAAAGAATAATTATTTATATAATCATATGAATGTTGGTTTTTTTTTTTTTTTGACTGTGTTAAAAAGCAGCATATTCATTTAGATTCGTATTCAAAACTTTGTAGTATATGCTTTAGTTTTACACATTTTATCATTTTAATTTATGCACACTTGTTGGGTCCAAATATCAGAAAAAAGACAATCAGTTGAAATACATGGATAATAATACTTTACAAATGTCACAAAAAAAATAAAATAATAATAATGCATAGGTAGACGGAAAAAAAATACTAATATAAATTTAATTTTTAACATTATTTTTAGAATTTAGAGTGAAAATGAAATATTATAAAATTTTATTTATATCAACTTATATCATAAATTTTATAATATTTAATTCGCACTATAAAATTTATAAATAAAAGTTATCTAAATATTATTCGATAGTTGGGTAATTTAAAATGATGTGAAAGTTTTCAATCTAACCTTGGAATAAAAATCCTCTTGTCTTCTAAGTTTGAATAGACATTTCCTTTAAACCAAAATAAGGAGAATGGTTAAATGGTCAAATACAAAGAATTGAAACTAATAATGATTCAGTTAATTTTAGTCAAAGAGATTGTAATAATGATCTAGTTTGGCATTTTGAAATCGGCCTCTGATTAAGTCATTTACCTTGACACTTGAAGAAATGGGAGATTTATTTTCTTGACTTCAGTAGTTGAGTATACTATGTTAGACAGTGTAGAAAGATTGGTCTATCTTTATGAGAAATGGGAGATTTATTTTATTGACTTCAGTAATTGAGTATACTCATTTTTTTCTTATTTTAATTGGTATGGTCAAACTTGTATATAATTTTAAAAAAATTAATATTTGACCCACACTAGTAAGATATTTTTTCATAATTATCTTTCAATTAAGATATAAAATTTGTTAGTTGATTTTAGAGTTTCACATAGCTTGTGAGAGCAATTAATTAAATATGAATTTAATTGTGGTGTCATCCGGGACTTGCATAGAGGGTAAAATAAGTGAAATAACATTTGGAGATTTGCCATTTTAATGAGTGACGAATAATTTGATTAAACTAAAATAGAAATAGTGACATATAAAATGGGATGGAGGAAAACACCTGTCTCTTATACACATCTAGATGTGTATAAAGCATCAGAGCCTACAATATTGTATACCGATTAAAAAATATTAAATTGCATCAATTTAATTAAAAAAAGTTCAAATTTACTAAATTATGCTTTTATATTAATATCTTAATTATATAATTCTTCCTCCATTATTATGGTATTAAGGATAAAAGTTAAAAAAATAATTATTTAATTTCTTCTTTGATTTTCTAAACGATAAATAATTTGATATATGACAAATTGTCAAAGTAATAAATAATTTGATACAAAATAAATTATTTAAAGTGATAGTTATTTTAAACGAAAGAGTNATAGTTNGCTNTAGTAAAAAACTAAGAGCTACCTGGTTTGAGGGTACGAAAATCAAGAGTAAAAATTAACCCCATACTTATTGATTGACTAATGGGCACCGGATTTGAAATTTTGGAATCACATCCAAAAAATTAGTCGCTTCCCATAATCAAGTGAATTGGAGAGTTTTGTATTGATTCCCACATTTTGAAGATATTGTTTAATTATCTTTTTATCTTATATATATCATATAAAAAAGTTGCCAATACATTTTAGAATAATATTTTAAGAATAATAGTTATATAAACGAAAATATTTAATATGACACTTATATAAGTTTAAAAAAAAAAAAAACATCTATCACCAAACATTAATTATTTGAATAATTTTAGTGTACGAAACTCATACATATCTTTTTTTTACGTATAGATCTGATTGAGATTCCAATTTTGGATCATAAATTATCTCTATAAAAAATGAGGATGTGTATGTGAATTAAAAAATGGGTTTGATATAAGTTTCATTCTACTTATACGAACATCTTGATGTATGAAACTTACATAGAGCTTTAATTTTAGACTATAAAAGAAGACAGGGAAATCGACGTCTCAGACTGAAACTGCTATATTTGTTACAAAATTATTCAATTATTGCCAAATTAACGTCTCAATGTTAGAAACAAAACGCTACATCAGAAGCTGGGCCAAATTCAAATCAACCATGCAATATAAAGCTATACTACATGTTTGTTGCACAAACATTGGCCCCATGAAAAAAAAAAAAAAAAACCAACATGCTCCTAGCGAAAACGAAAACTATGAAGGGCTGGGCAAGATAAACCGTCTGTTCGTGCGGTCCAGGATATGCTTAGATGTTGGCCTTGAATACAAGATACAAAGAAACAGCTGTGGATACTGGGCCATTTAATTAGCAATGGTTTGGTTGATATTCGAATAGAACTTGATTTGAAAAGAGTTTGTTCCAATATGATTTATCAATCAATCAAACTTATTGATCTATAGAGACAAGGAAAACATGTGTATATCTTTAAGAAAATGCAATATTTCATACCTGTCTGTTATATTTTTCCATGAGCATGGAGCCTGTCTCTTATACACATCTAGATGTGTATAAGAGACAGAAGTAAGACAAATTTGAAAGTTAAAAATGTAAATTTGTCTTACTTTAATCTCTTTTTAACACAGTCAAAAAACATTACAGAATTTTTGTTTTTGCACGCAAAAATATTATTATATATATCTTGCTGAATTTATCGTACATACGAAAAAATTTCGTTAATTTTTTTAGACAATGTTGTCAAGTAAACGTGTATAAATGGGACGACTTTGAGATTTGGGGTATAAAGTGTCCAAAATTAAAATGCAAAATATCTAAAACTAAAATTTCAACTACAAAGTAAGAATCAAATATATCTTGAGAGGTACAAAATATAATTAATCTGATATAATATTAATACATAAGCATAAATCAAATGAGAGTATATCGGTCCTTATATAAATTATGTCTCCATTTAATTTTGAGTTATGTAGACCACACAATACCAAATAATAGAGTATAGTCTGAATTAGATCGCAATAAGACTCGCCACATCAAATGTAGCAACTAAACAAAATCTTATGTATACATGAATACATAAATATTTATACAGACTCGATCTTTAATTCTTTTATAAATCTTATAATGTAAACTAAACTTTATCAAAAAATAATATCAACAATTACAAATAATATTTTATAAAATTTAATTTACACCGCAATATCTATAATTGAGCCTCAAAACTTATTTTTAAGTTTTTTCCTAGCTGAATAACCAAGTCTCTAATTATAAGGTATAGGGCAAGAACAATTATTATGTCAAACAACGATTTCATGCCCTAATCACTTATGGCTCAAATTAATAGATAACTGACATTAATTAGTACAGAAAATGATCAATTGTAATGGGCTCAAAGACATTCGACCCATAAGTCTCTATGGCTTCAATCTGCTCTGTCAATAGGTGGTATGTAAACAATCCAATCTCCATTTTTGCCAGTTGCACTAGGCATTGGCATCACATAACCAGCCTGTGATCCCCACGGGAAATGATAAGAACCAAAAATTGGCTCTCCAAATCCAAAATCAATTTTCCAAACCGGAAATCTTTGCCCGGATGACACCACAATTACGGGTTCTTCTATACTCATTTTATAAAGACATACTTTGGCCGGAGTCGGTTCGGGTCGATAAGTCTCCACATAATCTATTAATGCTTTAAAATGGTCCTTTGTGACAGCCCTTTGAATAAATTCGTGTACTGTATCTGCCACCTTACTTAATTCCATCATTTTTAATCTCTCCAAATGGGATGGATAACACATTGCCAAAATATGTATTCATCGAATTATTTGGTGAATTTTCTCCACTACCCAATCTAGTCCTTCCATCGACTATAATTTCTAGCCTGCAATATTTGTCGTTATTTTTACCTGTCGCTTTTGCAATAATTTTCCATATGAAGGCTGTACTAAATGCCTCAATTTTAGTCCTTTTTATTTTTTGATTATTATTTTCATTGGCCAATGATTGCAATTGAATGACATTTTCGTTCTTGACATAATATATGCGACTTATTGGTGACAAATTTGGTTCATGTACCATTAAGTCATGTGGAGGAGTTGGAGACTTTGAGAGGGGCAAATACATGTCTGTGACTGAAGAATCATAGCCACCAGGCGACGAGGACACTGCAACGACCGCCGAAATGATGGTACCGTGGAAATAGGTTTGCACAACCCATCTCCGCCCATGACTCGAAAAACATGTTGGCTGAATATGCATCGGCCACTCGATGATCGAATTTACATCCGAGAATTAGTCCTCCACACTTGAGTTCGGTGGCCTGTAATTGCATTAATTTCAACGTGTTGCAATGAAACACCAAACAAAGTATACTAGTGCATTATTCAAAAAAATAATCCTAAGTAAATGCAGCCATTGGGGCAATTGCCTTGGGCTATTACGTGAGGTGGAAAATATTTAGATAGATCTAATTTGAAACCTTATTTATAAATTTTATAGTTAAAATTAAATTTTATGTAATTTTATTTACATCAACCGATGCAATATTTCCCTTATATGGGACCCTATATCTCACATTACATAGGAATTGTATTCATGTATGACATCTTCGTCATGAACCACTAAAGGTGTTGCGTATTCATTAACCACTTTGATTATTTTTTTGGTTTCCTTAAATTTTGTGAGATTGGTTTGAATTCGATTGGATTAATTTAAAATTTTAATTTTATATGTAAAAATATTTTAACCTACTTGAAGTTGATTTGAACTGGATAAATTAAAAACTCATTTGAATTCCTTAAAATAACCAAACAATTTAAGACTGATTTACACCCTATTCATTAGTACTAACCTGAACGGCTAACACCCCTTGTTTCTTTATGGGCAAAAGTTTTCCATCCAAGGTTTCATCTGGATTGTACAAGTTGAGCTCTTGAAGTTCAACATCAGCTCAGGGCTGGAATGAATGCTTGAATAAAATCCACCCCACGATTGTTACACAGAAGCTCAGGCTCCCCAGCAACATTTTGCACCATTTCCCCAGCAAATGCCTAGTAGGAAACAAGTGTTTCAGCCAATGCCTTCTTAAGAACACCGACCAATGACCCAAATGTGTGAATATCAGAAGAGGGCTTCTTCTTGTAACAGAAGAAGACACCGACATCGACCGGAGGAATGAGCAAGTCGAGGTTGGATTGCGGCAACCAATGCTCTTGCAATGGCAGTGATGCCGCCACTACTTCTTCCTTGGATACCTTCACATTGAAGTAGTCTCGTTTTCCAGACATATTTAGGAACAAGAAAATAAAGAAAGAAATGTTAGCTGAGACAATGTAAATGTGGATGCTTAGACTTATATGCAACAATCAAGAGGTACAAACAATTTGTGTCCTTGGCTGTATGTGGAATGGGATCTTTATGATTAACAAAAATAGAATTCCATCCAGACAAGTCCCTTGTTTTGATGATCACTACTTATTACATAAAAAAAAAAAAAAATAGAGAAAGAAGTTATAATCAGCTTTTAGAAAAAATAGGTGCCGAATTTCTTTTGAAAACAAATTTTTGCATATCAAAGTATTTTTTTTAATAATTATTTTCCACAAATTCTTTAAAAAAGTGTTTTTTAATTTAAAAAAAAAAGGTGTAATTAGCTTTCAAAAAGCTGTTGAAAACAAGCAAAATATCTATAAATTGTAGTGGAATGTATATCTAGGGTCGCATAATAGTATTTTCCATAATATATGATATAACAAATTTATACTACTAGTCATTTATAAATCATCCCATTTTAATTTACACTTATTATAAATTTGTTATAGTTTACGCTTATTATAAGGTGTAAGAGGACCATTTTGTAATTTAAAAAAAATAATTGAAGTAAACGTACTTTGTAGATTTCGCACTTGCAAAATGTAATTACACTTTGCCTTCCTAAACAATAAGTGTAATTACACTTTACTCTCTGAATTATATAATGTATACTTTACCCCCGATTCACATTATTCATCCTTTAAAAATTTTAAAATATCAAGATAATGTAACAAGTGTCTCTTATACACTTTTTGACCTATATTTTTGTATTTTTTGTGTATATTTTCTGATTTTTGATAGTTTAAAAGAATTAGAAAAAAATAAAATATAACAAAGACATTGATATCTTGGACTTTAGAATGTGAAAGTGAGAAATCATGTTGAATTATATTATATCCGATATTGTAATTTGCACAGAATAGGTCAAATATTAAAAATATAAAATATTAAGAGACAATAGAAAAATCTCAAACTTTAATAGAAATTTTATTTTCATACAATACCTTTACAGAAAAAAAAATTTTCATAGAAAACAAGCTCATTTATAAATTGTTCTACCACTGTAGTTAAACATTCAATTTAAAATAATATAAAATGAAATCCAAAAATTTTAAAAATTTGACCAAGATATACATTGATATAGATTACATTGAAATATTATATAGTTTATTTCCTGTCATTTGCTTATTACACAAATGAATTATCACATTACTATCAAAATTTAAATATATAAAAATCAAAATACAGTACCAGGGTTATTATAGTTATTTAAATAGATTATTTTAATAATTTTAATATCAGTAATAGATGAATAGTGTCATTTGGGGGCAAACTGTATATCTTTATGTGTTTAGGGGGACAAAGCGTAATCAAATCATATAGTGCAGAGAGACAAAGTATTATTGTTCTCATTTTTCTAAAATTTTTTTGATATGGTGATTTCACACTTACATATCAAAAATAAAAATTAAAAAATTGGGACCAAAGTTGATTATGCACTTTCAAAGTTCGATAGTCATAATTCCAAAATACCCCCAAACAAACAATTATATTTGTGCGATAAATATTAAAAACCGTCATATTCTAAGAAATTGGCCCTATAAATAGTAGTGGAATATATATCTAGAGTCACTACAAAAAAATTGCAAATTTCATGTGCTGTGAAAAATCCGCAGCAAAATTTGCATGTAACTGGATAAAAGGCCAAAAAATTCTTCCCAAAAATCTACAGCTATATCCGCAGAAAATTTTGGGAAAATCCGCAACAAAAATCGGCAGGAAATAGCAAATTTCCGCAGCAAAATTCGTAGCAAATTTAAAATCCACAGCAAATATCCGTAGCAAACACCCTAGCCCATCGCGCCTCTAGTGGCGGCATCACTGTCTCATTATACACAGCTGTCTGTGTATACACATCTAGATGTGTATAAGAGGAGCCGCTTAGGTCGGTGTCTTCTTCTGTCCCTAAGAAGACAACCTCCTCAAGCCGCCACCTCATCAAGCTGCAACCTCCCCAAGCCGCCACCTCCTCAAGCCGCCACCTACTCAAGCCGCCACCTCCTCAAACAGTTGCAAGGTAATGTATTTCTATGTTTCCACTTTTTAATTTTTTTTATTCGTGTTTTTTTTTTTTTTTTTTGCAAATTTTTGTTATCATAATTTCCCTAAGATTTTTATTTTGTTATTTTTAGTTTTAACATAGAAATACATTACCTTGCAACTGTTTGAGGAGGTGGCGGCTTGAGTAGGTGATAACAATAATACTATGTCCTGTTTGTGTGTTTTCTGCAATTGATGGCAGTTAGACAATTTTGGAGGGAATCATAGTTTGCAGTTTAAATAGGATAAAAGTAAGATGTTTCTAGTAGTTTTTGTTTTGGCTTTATATGCATTGTGGATGATTTTTTTTTCCCCAAGTTGAATCTTCATTCGTGAAGCATCTAGAGTTATTTACTATTTGCCATGTAGATGACTCGAATGCACGAAAGATTAGAGAGTTTTGAAATTTAATGTTTAACTTCAAGAATTGCATCATTGTTTTTATTGACCAAACACTGGAAAAATTAAAGGTCTCTCATTGCCAATTTGTGTGGAGGAAAATAAAAGGTCTAGAGAGCTCAAGAAGGTTACATAGTTTATTTGTCTTTCCTTTATTTAGTAATTTTTCAGTTATACTATTTTTATCCGATTGTTCAGTCATACTATTTTTATTTTTCGTTTTAGTTTTAAAACATGATGTAATTTTTTAACTTAAATTTTGTCTTGGAATAACTAATATTGATTATTTTTTCTTCTTATAGATTATATATAGAATACTTATCTAGTTAACTGTATAATCATAAAAATTACGTAAAGTTTGGTACTTAAGATGAAGTTAATTAGTTTAGTCTTGATTTTTGAAATTAATAATGGTTTTCAATCGGGTATCCTACTATGGATATCCGTAATGTGAAGGTCAGAATTATTGAGTTAATTAAATATTTAAAGTATAACGTCATAGTACCCTAACGAAACTATAAAATTTTCTTATAGTATACTTTTTCTATTTTCAAAACTCGTTGTTTTGTGTTGGTGGTACGGATTAAAAAAAATTAAATTGGCTCAATTTTACAAAAATATAGGTCAAAAAGTGACTAAATTACACTTTTACATTAATGGCTACAAACAACATAATTCGCACTTTTATATATATAAGAAAAATGTAGTGTGTGTGTGTGTGTATATATACTGTCTCTTATACACATCTAGATGTGTATAAGAGACAGAGATTAAGAACTTTAGATTAAACCATTCATAATGCATATTATATGAAAAATATTAAACCATCAATAATCTTTGAAAATGACATGTAATATAAATGTAGGTATTGGAATGATAATTAGTAGACTTTAATTAAGAGAGAAAAGGGAAAAGGTGATTAAAAGAGTAGATTATATTAATTTTTATGCTAATGCATGGTAAAATTAAAACGCTCTTTAATATATTTTTTAATTTTTATAATAATGTATAATTTAATATAAGATATATTTTTTAAAATTATATTATTATATTTGTTTGGAAATTAATTGTTTAACAGAGACTAAGTAAGTCATTAGTTTGGTTAGGAAAATGGAAATCGGAGCATCGAAGATAAAAGTATAATCAACTTTCTTCCCAATTTTTTAATTTATATTGCAATTGTTTTTGTAGTGACTCTAGCGGAGTTTATAAATTTTGCTTGTCAACAACCAAAATATTTAACTGAGAGAGTTATTAGATGTCTGTGTGTGAAGTGCAAAAATGAACGACACCATGTCCCTGATATTATGAATGTTCATATTCTGAGGAAAAATTTTAAACCTAGATACTGGTATTGGACATCACACGTAGGCCTGTCAATGGGTTGGGTCTAGACCCGGACCCGGACCCGTTTATCCGGGTCTGGATCTATGATAAATTTCGATTACCTGGATCCGATCCGGACCTGTTTAACTATTATAATAAATGGGTCGGATCTGGATCTTGGTGTTCCGACCCGATTAAGACCCGGATCCGATTAAAATATTTGATATATAATAAAATTATTGTATATTAGTGTTATTTTATATGTATATATACATATATGTTGTGTAAATTGCCCATAGCATGTAATTTATATTTAATATAAAATACATGCATAAATATTAATTGTGAACTCAATACTTTTGTATAATTAAAAAAAAGAGAAAATTTGATAAATTGTAATAGTTTTACATATAATTTTTAAAAAATTATTGGTCGATCGACCGAAGACCCGACGGATCCGGATCTGGATATACTTTTTGTAGACCCGTCCGGATCCGGATCTGGAACTAGTAATATTAAACAGATCCGGGTCTGGATATGCCGAATCTGACCCGGATCCGACCCGTTTACAGCCCTAATCACACGGGGAGGAAGCACCTCGAATTAATTTAAACATTGATATGAATTCAGCTGATGGAAGGGGTGATTTTGACATGTATTATGGGCAAACAAGTGGCCTTCTACTGTTATGAGCATGTCAATAAATATCGTGGCATGGTGTATGATGTCTTTGGGGTTTAGGATCTAGTCAAGAAGGTGAACAAAATGTGGATGAAACTTCAAATATGGATACTGCTAGGTTCTATGATATGTTGAATCTAGCTCAAGAACCATTATGGCCTGGATGTGAGACGCATTCGGTGTTGTCGGCAGCCGCCGGGATGATGAGTTTAAAATCTGACTACAACATGCCCCATAGATTCATTGATGGCATGCCACAACTAATTCATGAAATTTGTCCTTCTTGATCTAGATTCCTTCCTGATTTTTATAGCCTTCATCATTATCATCATCATCATCTTCACACTTCCACTTCTCAATTTTTCCAATTTCTTTTCCAGGATAAGGGCAATAATAAACTCCGACTTTGCTTCGAGCTTCAAATGTCGACTTGGTTTGTGTTCGATGGGTTTACTCCTTTAGCCAATCTGCAACACCTTACTCTTGCCGCCCGTAATTGTTACTCCTTATAATGTTTCTCCGAATCGTGCATGACTTTCCTTTCATGTTCTTAATCGTGATCATTCCAGTCCACATAATCCAAAAATAAAATTGATGTGTATTTACATTTCCGATAGATGAGTTGCAACAATTGTGGAATGATGGTGTCTCGACTTATGATGCATATAAGAAACAAAACTTTGCAATGCGGGCGTCATTGATGTGGACAATTGGAGACTTTCCGCATATGGCATGTTATCGTGGTGGAGTACGGCTGGAAAACTAGTATGCCCTATTTGTATGGAGCATTCAAAAGCGTTCTACTAAAAAATGGGAAGAAAAATTCTTGGTTTGATTGTCATCGTCAATTTTTGAATCCTGATCATACTTTTAGAAGGAATACAAATGCAACTCTCAATGGTAAAAAGAATAGAAATACAATAATTAATCAAGAATCTGATTCCAAGACTCCATATTTATAGCTTTAGAAGGTGTCAACTTTCTCAAGATGTGTATAAGAGACAGATGTAGCTGTAAAAAAGAATAGAAATACAATGTATTAATCAAGAATCTCAACATTGGGACTTGCCTTATTGGAAAAAACCTTATTCACACAACCATGTCATGCACATTGAAAAGAATGTGTTTGACAATGTGTTCCATACTTGTATGGACAACAAAGCTAAAACCAAGGACAATGTAAAATCAAGACTAGACTTGGCGAGTATTGTCGGCGACCGAGTTGCATTTGGAACAGCTTGCCAATGGGAATTGGAGGAAGCCTAAAGCCAAATTTTGTTTAACTCGAACCCAAAGGGATGATGTATGTGATTGAATACAGGGATTGAAATGCCGGATGGCTATGTGTCCAACATAGCTAGATGTGTGGGTAAGAAAGAGGCAAAGTTTTTTGGTATGAAAAGTCACGACTACTCTACCAGTATCTAGGTTTAAAATTTTTATCAGAATATGCAAACTTGAGCTCATCTTTCCACCTTCAAAGACTGTCTCAATATACACATCCAGATGTGTATAAGAGACAGCAACAAGATACTGCATCATGTCCAATATCTTCATGGATGTATCCGTTTGAAAGGTAACCAACCGCTCATTAATTTATTGTCAAATTTGAAAACTATTCTTCAAATGACTTATTTCACGATTACAAGGCTTTTTTCCAAAATTTAGGTTTATCAACAAGATTAAAAAGACTGTGAAGAATAAAGCTCATGTAGAAGGGTCTATATGTGAAGCATATTTGGCTCAAGAAATAGCGTACTTTAGTTCTTAGACACTTTGAGCCACATGTACTGAAACAATTTTCCTGGGTGTACGACTGGTAAGAGCACAACTCGATGGTTAAGTGATAAAGAATTGCAAGCTGCCCAGTTACATGTTTTGTTAAATTGTGTGGAGGTTAAAGAATATCTTGGGTAAGTAGTGCCCATTTTAAGTTTGTAAATATGTTTTGTTGGATAAGACTTTACCATATCAAGAATTCAGTGCAGATATATGAGTATCAAGTGAGACGTATGTATGGTAATGTTAGCGAAGCTATTATTGATCAACAAATTGAAGCTGATTTCTCCCGTTGGTTCCGAGAGTATGTAAGTATTTAAATTCGATATTTATAACGTATACAATATTGTCAATGTATATCTTACTAACAAGATAGACTTAATAGGTGACTAATAACGTGGAACGCATGTCACACAATCCTCATTTGCATTACCTGGCCTTAGGACCACACATATCTTGAGAGTTGCAAAGTCATGGCCTATCATGTTCATTAATGGCTACAAATTTCATACTACTACATGGGGTGAAGGTAGAAAAACATACAATAGTGGAGTGTGTGTTAGGGGCACGGGACAAGGCTCGGGTTGCAATGACTATTATGGTGTCCTCAAAGAGATTCTTGAATTAGAGTGGCCAAGACAACCAATAAAGAATCTAATATTATTCAACTGTGAGTGGTTTGATACATCTCCACGTGGTGTGAAAGTACATCTAGAAGTGTATAATTAGACAGGTAAATATACTTTGATCTTTACACAAAGTTTGACCCTTTGTTTTTGCTCATCCACATTTTGTTCACCTTCTTGACTAGATCCTAAACCTGCAGCATCATACACCTGATCTCTGGGTACACATCTAGATAATAAGCCAATCGCGCTGTGGATAACAAACAAGCATTAGAAACGCTTAAAATAATTGATCCTATTGATAAGCCTGATTGATGAAGACCTAATTGATAAGGCGTGCATGATGATGACACATCAAGGTGAAGAAGTTCATTGAGGAAGGAGGCACATACAGTCAAGAGGAAGATGAAGAAGACAGATGAAGAAGAAGAAGAAGAAAAAGATGATGATGATGATGACGATGATGATGAAGAAGAAGAAGAAGAAGAAGAAGAAGAAGAAGAAGAAGATGATGATGATGATAATGATGAAGACAAAGAACAGGAAGAATAGTAGATCTATAAGTATCCTAATAGTTCTAGAAGAAGAATAATTTTTGTATAAGAATAATTATTTTTGTATTTCTATTATTTTATGGTTTGAATGTATCTTTTGTTCATGTTATTTTTTCAAGATTGCATATATTAGTGCTATGTGATTTTGTCTTGCATATCTATTGTATTATAAGAAACAGCTACTAAAAAACGTTAATTACCTAGGGTTGTCCAATCTTTGGTCTAGATTTTCCGCCAAAATACATTGAAAAGTTATGTTTCTTATATAGATTGATAAGCAATTCATGTTCAAATGTTGATTTTTGTAATGCTATAAATATGGAGTCTTGGAATGTTGAGATTCTTGATTAATTATTGTATTTCTATTCTTTTTTACAGCTACATAAACTATAATAATTCCATAAATATTTTTGTTTTTGATGTTCTAATTTGGATCTTTTCAAATTTTTAACATAAAGAACATCATCTCATACATATTGCATTACTATTGTTTTATGATTGCATAACTAATATTCATGTTATTTTTCAAGAATCCTTATATTATTGCTATGTGATTGTGTATTGGATTATGATGTATCTTACTTGGTTTCATTGTTTGTTGTAGATGGCTGATGCAGAGATAAAGGAGGAGCAAAACCAAAAGACCGGAAAAAACAAAAGAGGCAGAGTGCATGACAGCGAAATGACATCGGCTTTGTTACCCTAAGTTTATTTTTCGACCATTGGCAAGCATCACAAACTCAACAAACTTTCGCCCACATTCCTGAGTCTCCTCATTTCTAACCTTCGTGCCATGCTAGTAAGAATCTAGTCCATCCACATCTCAGCAAAATCCTTAGGCTCAACCAATTACTCACCTCCCCTTCATCAGGAGAAATCAGCTTCAATTTGTTGATCAATAATAGCTTCGCTGTATAATTACCATCTGATTCTAGGTAGACATCCTTGATTTTTTCTGACACACTGATTGGATAGAGCCCGATGGAGATGGGTTAATATTATTCATAATAAATATAAAATTGTGATTTAATTTCTTACCCAAAGATAACATGTTTTATTAATGTTGTTTGGTTGTTAACTAGGTTTTGGAGTCACAAACCAGCAATTGAGGGTATCGCTGCATGCATAAAGACCAAGTTTGAAGAAGGCAAACCCTCATGGAAGAAGTTTTCTACAGCCACAAGAGACATGTGATTTGAGGAATTTTAGGTATTTTTGTCTACGTTGTTTTAATGTATTAATTGATTAGGTAATTTGATTTTTCATATTTTTATATGAAAACTTACTTTGAGCATGCGAGAGAATTTTGAGAAAAGAGGGGCTGGTAGGCTGGCCCATATACATACAAAAAGTTGGAAAATATAGTACCTTTTACCACTTGGATCTGGATAGTGTATGGGCATTTTTGAACAGATATGTCTTTTTCCCTGCACTTCAATTTTCAAAAATTTAGGTAATGGGAGTCGCCACCTTGTGTTGTAATGGACACAGATGGAGATCTGTCTCTTATAAACATCTAGATGTGTATAAGAGACAGAGTCAATCCCGTAACTCAAGAAAAATGAGTTCGGGAATCCTGTAAAATGGGAAGGTTTGGGATGGATTTGAATTTCTCTCGACTACTTTACCTGCGTTGGACCGGTTGCGTGATTTTATCGCTCTTCTAATAAACCCCCATACATGAATTCCATTGTATGCTGTGTAGCAGAGCCTGTGCTTTGAGATAGTTTAAAAGTAATAAAATATGTACATGTTAATGAGGAAACGAAAATAAATTATAAACATCTAACTGTTGACAGGTAGATTTAGCCCGGGTCCAATTAAAAGTCGCACACATTGAGCTTGTAGTGCCCTTTAACTCCCAAGGGGCCAAAATAGTCATTTATCATGCACGCCGGAGTTTATTTCTAGCCCAATTTTATATTATTGATACAATTATTAAGTCCTAGGCTAAATTGAATTTTATTCTTGAAAAAAATATTTAACTTCTAGTTGTTCAACTAATCCAAAATTTGAGGGCAAAAGAGTAAATTCACCTAATTTAACAAATAAGATAAGGCATAAATATTATAATGAGACCAATAAACATTAAAATAAAGCACCAATCATCACAAAATCAATTAATAAAAAATGTGCAAAGATCAAAGTATATTTACAATTAAACACTCATAAGGGCAAAACAGTAATTTCACAATCCAAGGATAATTAAAACATATTAAAATGTCAAACAAATCAAAGCAAAATTGGTGGTTATTGACATAAAACATGTAATTTGGAAGAAATTTGAAGAAAAAAATAAAAATAAAAATAAAAATAAACAAGAATATTAAAGAAAATTCCTTAAAGGCCTAAATGTAAATAAAAAATTACTTGAGGGCTAAAAATGCAAGTATGAAACGAGGGCCAAAAGCAAATACAATTTTTTGAAATTTTGGATTTTTTTAAAAATGCCACGTCATCGATGACGTGGCGCAGTGAACTTAATTATTCTTTTCAAAAATTTAATGTTTCTGCAAATACTATGACTATTTTGTGTCTCTTAAGACAGCATTTAAGGCCTTGTCTCTTATACAATGGTGACGTCATCGAGACAGACATTGAAATGCAAAAATTAAAAGAAAATTGAGAGACAAATTAAAAGGAAAATAGGGGACAACTTAAGGACAAAAATAGGTTTACACTCTCTTTGCAGTGTCGAATATAATCGACAGATATTATGCAAAGAGTGTAGACACCGCATGACTGGATGATTCCAATCGTGCAACAAAATTTGCCACATGTCAGCCTTAAGCTCATGAAAAAAAAAAAAAAAAAAACACCAAAACAAACACACGGGAGATTAGATCTATCTATTCATCCAGAGCGGAAAAGTCCTTATTGGGGAAAGAAATGAATAAAAAGACTCCCAAGTGAAATGAACCATAAGAGACATAAATGAAACTTGAAAACAAGAATGAAATCCCGATCCGTGTTTATCGGAGTCAGGATTTCGAATGAAACGTGCTGAATGACAAAGAAAACTAACTCGACATAACATGCAAACGCCACTCGGTAATGAATGTAATAATAAATTAGGTGATTCATTTTAAAAGCATCCCTTTGTATCATCAAGGCAAGAGTATGTAAATACGAATGAAAACCCGACTTTATGTCATCGGGGTAAAGACATATAAATTAAAATAAAAACCCGACTTTGTGTTATCGAGGTAACAAGAGGCCTAAATCCAAACGGTGAGTTTGTCGTAATGTAAACTTGAAATGAAAGCCAAAATTTGTTTATCGGGTAAAATACAAACCTGAAATTCGTTTATCAGGTTGATGAAAATGAAAATGAGAACCCGAAATTCGTTTATCGGGGGAAAAATGAAAATGAGAACCGAAATTGCGCTTATCGTGATGAAAATGCAAACTGAAATTCGCTTTATCGTTGATGAAAATGAAAATGAGAACCGAAATTCGCTGTCTCTTATACACATCTAGATGTGTATAAGAGACAGATATCGCATTGTTTTGAGTACTTGTAGGTACACGAAATAAAGTGGATGCTAAAATTTTTACGACACTGGGGATAAACGAATTATAGGTTTGCATTTTTTACCCGATACAATAAATTTCGGGTTCTCATTTCCATTTTCATCAACCTGATAAACGAATTTCAGATGTGTATAAGAGACAGGGGACGCACTAATCCTGAGAACTGAAAATGAAAATGAGAACCCAAATTCGCTTATCGGGATGAAAGTGCAAACCGAATTCGTTATCAAAGAGTTGATGAAATGAAAATGAGAACCCAAAATTTGTTTATCGGGTATGAAAATACAAACTCAAATTCGCTTATCGTCATCCCCGATATACCTGTCTCTTATTATAAACGAATTTGCGGGTTCGGGAGAAAATACATACCTGAAATTCGTTTTTCAGGTTGATGTGAAAATGAGAATCCGAGATTCGTTTATCGGGGATGAAATTGCAAGCTTGAAATTCGTTTATCAAGATGAATAAAAAATGAAAATCAGAACCCGAAATTCGTTTATTTAGTTGATTTAAATGAAAATGAGAACCCTAAATTCGTGCCACGGGGGAAAAATGAAAATGAGAACCCTAAATTCGTTTATCGGGGATGAAAATGCAAACCTGAAATTCGTTTATCAAGTTCATGAAAATGAAAATGAGAACCCGAAATTCGTTTATAGGGGGAAAAATGAAAATGAGAACCCGAAATTCGTTTTATCGGGATGAAAATGCAAACTGAAATTCGCTTATCAAAGTTGATGAAAATGAAAATGAGAACCCAAATTCGTTTATCGAGAAAATGCATACAAATTCGCATCCCCGATAAATGAATTTCGTGTTCTTATTTTCATTTAACCTGGTAAACGAATTTCAGGTTTGTATTTTCACCTGTCTCTTATACATTATAGATGTTATATGAATAATGAGAACCCAGATTCGTTTTCGGGGATGAAAATACAGACCTGAAATTCGTTTATCAGGATGAATAAAAAATGAAAATCAGAACCCGAAATTCGTTTATCGGGGATGAAAATACAAACCTGAAATTCGTTTATCAGGTTAAATAAAAATGAAAATAAGAACCCAAATTCGCATTACCAGGGCGGAAAATGTTAAACCGAAATTCGTTTATCAGGTTGATGAAATGAAGCTAATGAGAACCCGAAATTCGTTTATACGGCTATAGATGTGTATAAGAGACGTTTATCAGGTTGATGAAAATGAGAACTCGAGATTCGTTTATCGGGGATGGAAATGCTACCTTGAAATTCGTTTATCAGGATGAATAAAAAATGAAAATCAGAACCCGACATTCGTTTTCGGGGAAAATGCAATGGTCTGTCTGTGACGCACACGGAGCCATGCCATTCATGCTTACCCATTAAATACTAGTGTAAAAGACAACTAGTAATTAACCCTAACATGACTGTCTATATACTAGAACAGGAGTAATCTAGGCAGCATATAAGATGCCCCTGTCTCTTATACACATCTAGATGTGTATAAGAGACAGTCTCAACACAGTCATTGGCCTTTAAGAGGCACGTATCCGATGGATCTCGAATTGGTCGTGTCATAACATACAAAATGTCAATCTTAGTGAACATTACTATAAGCAAGGTGACCGAGCTCGGTAAGAGCTGCCTACGTATCCCACCAGGGGAATCAGTTCGAACGTAGTTCGATTCAATAGATGATTTTCACATATCAACAACAAAAAGAACAACTAAGGACAAACAAAATGGCAATGTGTGAGTTAGATAGAAGTACATGAATAAATAACATGCACATGGGAGCAATCTTAGTAAAAATCGTGCCATCACAGGGCAGAGTATGAGGCTTGCATACTTGGTAGTTATTTGGACCACCAACTTTGAGCCTGTCTAAGAGACAGAGATAAACGACATCTTAGATGCATCTAGATGTGTCGAGAGACACACATATTCCCATTCCAATAATGTATTAGCCGAGGCAACAAATTTCACATCTAGATGTGTATAAGAGACAGGTATTCATGATTCATCTCATTCATCTATTTTGGAAATGAATCTTGAAAATAATTTGAATAGTAAAGCAAGTAAACGAAGACGTCCGGCTAAGTAATAGCCTTTCCAATGCATGCGAACTTTAGTTTTCAAAGTTTTTCGCCATCAAGCAAGGCCGCTTCCTTGTTATTAGGATAGACATGTTAACATCAACGCGAGACCGTATAAACCGCTCCTTTAAGCCTATGCGTAACTTAGGATAGTTAGGGTCAAAAGAAAATGTTGCGTGGAGAATATCGCATCGGCCAAGGTTTGGGGATGAATTTACAAGGATTAAGATGGGCGCTTTGGTTGGAAAGAATATAGCTACAAGGGATGGAAGAGCGGGTTTGTGATATGAGGAAAAACTGGTTATGTCCCTTATCTAAAAGACAAACCTCAGTTTTGGGCTGAGAGTCTTACTTGAAGGCAACTGATTGAATTTGGGAAATAGATTTGCAAAAAAATTGCCCCAATTATAACAAACTGAGTTTTGTTGGGCATTTGTTTTGGTCAGCCTCTCAAACTTTTTTTTTTTTTTTTTTTTTGTTTTTTTTTTGTTTTTGTTTTTTTCCACCCAAGACAACAATTTGTCCCAACCTTGCAAATGAGCTCAGGTCCAACTTGTTTTTTCTGCAAAGGATCTCTTTAAAGCACAATTGAAACGAAAGATAGCTTTGTAAAGAGAAGAGTCTATGAAAGGGTTTAGTCCAGATATGGGTAAAAAGGAAAGAAAATAACAGTAGAATTATATCCTACGTTCGCAATGACTTAAAGGTTTAATTTTTATCTTATTTTCATAAATTTAAGTCAACACCCGTCTCTTATACACATCTAGATGTGTATAAGAGACAGGCTTGTTCATGTCCGAGCCTTACCCATTCGCATCCTCTAACTCGCCTCCATAAGAATACGAGAGAAGGGATCTCTACTTCACTGGCAAAACAGCCTTCCATTCCGTACATGAGGAGTAAGGCGTTGCCTCCAAGAGATGTCCCGATGGAAGTCCGATAACCAACAGGCATATGGCGCGAATTTCATGCCAATCACGCTGACTGTCAACCATCTTTCTCTAATTCTCTTAAGATTCTTGTTGGCTGCTTCGACTGCCCATTCATTTTTGGCCTGTAGATGGTGGAATTCTGATGCTTAATCTTGAATTGGGCACAAAGACCATCTACCATGTCATTGTTCAGATTCTTGGCATTGTCGGTAACCAATGTATCAGATCCCAAAGCGGCAAATGATGTTCTTTCGGATGAACTCTCACTACTTTCTTTGTGACGTGCTTGTAGGATTCACTTCACCCACTTAGTGAAATATTCAATCGCTACTAGAATGAAGCGATGACCATTAGAAGTCATGCTCGATCAATCCAATGACGTCCATTCCCCAAATTGAACAAGGCCATGGAGTAGTAATGTTGTGCAATTCAGTTGGTGCTGCCCTTATCTCATCCCCGTGCATTTGGCACTTAACACACCTGCGGACAAACTCGATACAATCATGCTCCATAGTAAGCATGCACAGCATTGTTTGATTCATGAGAACATTCATATGTGGCCCATGACTCTCCATGAACATCCTCCACAATGTAAGTGGCCTCTTTCTTATCAACGCACCTCAGAAGACCCAGATCTGTCGTCCTTCGATAAAGTATACTGCCATTTAAAAAGAACTTGATTGACATTCGGCGTAGGAACTTCTTATCTGAAGTACTAGTCCTTGAGGTAGTTGCCTTTGTCCAAAACTCCTTGATGTCATGAAACCAAGGCAGTCCATCAGATTCTGCCTCAAGACTGCAACAGTAACTTGGCTTTTCCTGTATTTGCCGAAGATGACCACTATCACTTTGTGCTGTCCGGATGACTCGATCATTGAAGATAAGGTAGCGAGCATCGGCGAATACATTCCTGGATCGGTATGTGAGTGAATTCCAAAGCATCAAAGTGTCGACCTAGTTTGAGAATACTGCAGTTGCTGCTGGGACGTCCCTGGATCCATTCTGCTGAAGGCGGAGTTGTCCGATGGACAAGCAAATCAATCACTAAACACGGCTAATTCTTTAATATCCATATCCAATGCCATTTTGGACCAAGTATGCAAGCCTCATACTCGCCATATTGTTCGTATACGTAAACCAGAATTTGGCTTTTTGGGAAGTGTCCGCCCTAGAGATATCAAACTGCTCCTATGCCTCGCACCGAAAGTGTTGGATGCACCATCAAAGAATAGCCTCCAATGTGGGCATTCATCTTTCATGTCTTCGGCAAAGTGCCAATGAATAAGATGTCTTCGTCCGGAAGTATGTGTGCAAGGGTTGATAATCATTCTCCCTTGGGTTCTCAGCAAGATGATCCGCCATCACTTGTCCTTTGATAGCCTTTTGAGTAGTAAAGATGATATCGACTTCTCGCTAACAACATCTGCCATCTAGCCAAACGTCCAGTAGCCTATGCCCTGTCTCTTATACACATCTAGATGTGTATAAGAGACAGACACAGTGAGGCCGTATACACAAAGGCACAGCTCAACAGATAATCTGACAAACTTGTCTGATGTGCCTCATTGACAATCATCATTCCAGACATCGGTGCATTTTTCTCAACTTGAACAATGGTTCACAAGTATCTGTCAGCTGAGCAATGAAGCGACCGATGAAATTGATTTTACCTAAGAAGCTTTTTATGTTCTTCTGAGTATTTGGCACAGGCATATCACGGATAGCTTCGATCTTTGCTGGGTCTATCTCAACCCCCCGCTTACTGACAATGAAACCTAATAACTTTCCAGAAGGAGCTCCAAAGGCGCACTTTGTCGGGTTCAACTTCAGATTGTATTTCCTCACCCTACTCAAATACCTTCTTAAGATTGGTCAAGTGATCCTCGGCCTTGTTGGATTTGATGATGATATCATCGACATAGACCTCCATCTCTTCGTATCATGTCATGAAACAAGGTGGTCATAGTGCGTTGATATGTTGCACCAAGATTTTTAAGTCCAAATGGCATAACTCTATAGCAGAATGTCCCCAAGGAGTAATGAATGCCTGTCTTTTCCTGTCTTCCTCGTCCACTAGGATTTGGTGATACCAAAGAACAATCGACAAAAGTCTCCATCCCATGGCAAAAAAGACTGTCTAGAATGATGTGAATGTTTGGCGCGAATGAAAATCATCCTTGGGACTGGCCTTATTTAAATCTCGATAATCGACACAAACTCGACCTCCTAGCTTTCTTGATCGCACCATATTGGAAAGCCAAATAGGATACCGGGATGACTGAGACTGAGATGGTCAAACTTTTTATTGATTTGTCCCTGTTAGGCTTTGGTTTATCCTCGTGTCGCCCGAATTCATTTTATGTGACATCTGATCCTCATTCTCCCAGACTGTGAGAAATAGGCCAGGTGTGATATCTCTTGCACTCATCTACACTCATAAATGGTAGTATCCGAAGGATCAACTGTCTCTTATTCATGATTCAGATGTGTATAAGAGACAGTTGCTGGGGAATCAAAAAAGAAAAAATGGCCTTGTTCATCTTGAGCAAAAAGCTTGTCATTGGAATGAAGAATCAGTACACTTTCTACTGGGGATCGCTACCTTACTAACTGTCATTGAATATCACTAAGTGGGTCGAGGCTGAATCCTAGAATTCATCTCCAAAAAGATGAATAAGATGAATCATGAAGGCAATATCATGATTGTACTTGCCTTACTAATTGAATTGTTTTCAAGATTCATCTCCAAAACAAATGAACGAGATGAATCATGAATACAATGTTGTGCATGCACCTATTCGAGCAATCAGACATCTAATCGGCACAGCTGTCTCTTATACACATCTTGCATATCATTAGCCGTAGAACTAAAAATAATATCCTTTCAAATTTTACGAAACTCCTGTGAATAGGAGATCATCGATGTCCAATTGTGCGTTGGTCTATCTCAAGGCAAATGGCAGCTCAGTGTCATCCTCCTCCGCTAGCCGAAGAATTACCTACGGTAATTATTCAAGTCCCTTGTATAAGAGACAGATTTATACCTTTATCACATCCAGAATGGATCCAGGGACGTCCCAACAGCAAATTATATACCCCAACAATTGGAAGAACCTGGCAAGTGATCTGATGAGCAGATGGGACCGACTTCCAAAACAAGGTTTATCTCTCCGGTGGCTTGTCTTCGAGCCCCGTCAAAACCTCGGATCACCATGGATGAATTTTCTTGACCAGGTCATGAGAGATTCCGAGCTTATCCAATGTCTTCAAAGGACAAATATTTAAAGTAGACCCATTATCAACCATGACCCTAGGCAAATGCCGCCCCTCACAATAATGCATGATGAATAGAGCCTTGTTAGGTTGCTCCCTTCAGAAGTTAAGTCATCATCAGAAAAACAAATTTGATTTGATGCCAGCACACTACCCACTAACCCAGCAAGTTTGTCAGTGGGAATGTCACGAGACACATGGGCCTCACTCAAAATCTTCAATACTGCCTCCCTGTGTAGCTCGGATGTTAACAATAAGTTGAGCATAGAAATTTGTCTCTTATACACATCTAGATGTGTATAAGAGACAGAATAAAGGTTAGTAATTTGGTACCTCAAATAAAGCTTTTCTGTTACACCTTAGGCTGAAACTGGCTTTCCACCGACTATCACAGCTGAGGGTTGGTAATTCCACAGCACTGCATGTGTGCTCTCAATTGGCAATTGTGTTGGTAGTTCAATCACAACGGGATCTTGGGGATCCGTTTGAGGTATCCAAGTCCCAGATCTAAGCCTTCGATGGCTCGAATCTAAATAAACGGTTTGATTCGAGTCATTGTCACTTCTTCCATCAGGACATCTACTGGGGCTGTCTCTTATACACATCTAGATGTGTATAAGAGACAGGCCACGGCAAATGATTAGTGTTTACTTTGGAGCCCTTTGTTCCGCCTCCTAATGACAATCTCGTGTATAAGAGACAGCACTAGAGGAAATTGCAGGATTTCTCGGATTGGACTTCAAGGATCGACGGATACTACCAAATAGGACCGATGAGTGCAATTTTGATATCACACCTGACACTATTTCTACACAATCTGAGAGTGTGTGAGGAAGCTGTCTCTTATACACATCTAGATGATGTGTATACGACGTTCCCGCATGGATTCTACCTGAAGTTTGAAAGCCGTCATGTCAACGTAATTTTCCCACTTTTCAAGCCCCTTTCAACAGCCTCTGCTTGCTGGACGATTTCTGAAAAGGATTTACCAATAGACCCGGTCAACTTTTCATAGTAAGGAGGTTCTTGTGCGTCAATAAAAAGTTTGACCATCTCAGTACCGCTCATTAGGTGGGCTCACTCTAGCAGCCTAACGCCTCCATCTTTTCACATACTCACGGTACTCCTCCGAGGGCTTCTTTTTTAAGTTCATCAGAGCAAAAAAGTCTGGCTCTAGGTCGCGGTTAAGACTCTATACTGTTTCACAAAAGCATTTGCCAAATGCCATCTAACTCGCAGTTTTGGGATCAAGCATTAAATACCATGATAACGCATCTCCTCCGTGCTTCGTAAATACCCTCATTGCTATCCGAGGGTCGCTCGTTGGATTCCCGCAAGTTGCAACATTTTAAGGTGAGCTATCGGATCTGCCTCGGAAAAGGGGTACCTGCCTCAGGTAAGGCACCCATGTATTTCCGAGGTTAGGCCTAGGCCCATAAGTTTGCCTGTACCATTGCATTTCTTGGTTCATACTGGCCATAGCAGCCATCATAGACACTGTCTCTTATACACATCTAGATGTGTATAAGAGACAGGGCTATCCCCAGCGTTGTAAGGCCCCCGAACACACCCTATTGGATATCATTATACACATCTACCCAGATATGCGGTCCGCTCACAATGTGTACGTAACGGTATCTGTTGGCGTATCACCCAACCACCGACATAAGGCCCATTGGAATTGACGGATTTTATTTTTGGGCCCAAAGTCTGTGATAGTTTTACAAAGATAAAACGTGGTTCCTTCCTCAGAACCCTAAAAGCAAAAAAACTCTAAAGGGATGAAGCCCGTTTGAACTTATTAGGCGTGTTCCTTTAGATGGTCTCGTATCTTCATTATTTGCTCCTTGTACCAGCGAAGCTTGCTACTTGCTGATTCAGCCCCATTGTGCATTAGGCGTCCCTGGATCATCGGCCATCTCAATCTGGTGCATGCCCTTTTGGTTGTATTCCCGTCTCGAATACAGGATTGCTGTTCTTGAATCACAAATGACAACAGTTTTGAGGTCAGACAATCCAGCAAAGGTAAAGAGCCTATGCAGGCCCCTAAGGCTGTAACAGACCTGTCTCTTATACACATCTCTGAAGTGTCTATTACAGCTTGCGGCTAAGCAAATGTTCGCCCCAGGGCATTCCACGGCTAATTGTTGGACGTTGAAGAATAAGGTGCAAGACCTGTCTCTTATACATGACCGATCTTTCGTCGTTAGACAAGGTCCAAACCAGTTATGCACATAACAGGTTGAACCGAGGGGAGTTTCGGATAGGTTTGACGCCGTGACCGATCTAAATGCTATCCTCCCATCCGACCTCGGAAAAATATATGCACCGTCCGGTGCTAGAGCAAAACTTGGACTCGCTTCGGCCCAAGACTCCTCAGGATGCAAAAATGAGTCTTGTTTCTGTGAAATCCTTGTTTTGTGCCAAAGTGCTCGTGTAAAAACATCAAAGTAACGAACTAGCCTCGGATCCTCCCGGTATTGTGGCCTCGGATATGCGTGAACAAAGAGAAGTCCCTTGTAGTACCTAGGGATGGTAGTATAATACACCCGATCCTTGAAGTCCAATCAGAAATCCTGCACCTCTAGTGTGGGCACCATTTGAACTTCCCGAATCGAACACAAATGCCTCACTATCCACACTTGTACCAAAGCATCTATTATGGCTCGATCTGCTCAATATCCCCAGACATACTAGGTGACCCAAATAACCATTATCGCATTCGCCGACAACGCATGTTTCGTTCCCACTCTCAAATCCAGAGATGGCAGAGTTGCGTAGCATTTCCATCAAAACAAGACGTTCATTATGACATCCCACTACCAGTACAGCCTGGGCCTGAGGCCATGTACCCCTTAGAGCCTTTATAAAATGAACACGCAATCTTGCAAATCCCATTGTAGGTTATGTACCTAGGGATAGGTATGCAATTCTATGTACGGGTATCCGATAAGGTATCCCTTCTACGGCTAGTGATATGCAATAAGTAGCCTACGGTGGCCCTACATCGGTGGGGTTAGCCTACATGCACACAAGGGATAATGTCTCTTATACACATCTAGATGTGTAAGGGTCTCCTATTAGGTAGGGTCAAAACCATATGCCTTTGACCCTACCTAAGGCTTATGCAATGCAAAAATTGAAATTTACTCTTTCTTGCGGGAAGTACCATACAAATTACAGGGCTTATATAAATCATACGAATCAGAAAAACTAATTACTTTTACCGAGCAAAAATTGTTCATATGACGGGTCAAAATCGCCGTGGAAAAAGGCTGGTAGCCCATAAAAATCTGCACAAGTGTCTTAAACAAGGTCCACACAGTTCTGCCCTATGGTTTAAGCTATATGAGCATGAGGCTAGGCTTACTAATCTTATCTAGATACGGCTTGGTTCCGAACCTTCAGACTTTGGGCCCAAAAATAAAAGACCACAATTCCAATGTCTCTTATCACATCTAGATTGGGTGATCGCCACGATACCGTTACGTACATTGTGTCACGACCGCATATCGGGTAGATCTCTTAATTCCTACAGGGAATGTGGAAAGACACAGGTCAAAAATAGGACATGCTAATACACATTGTCATGTGTATAAGCCGTGGTTTCACTTGGAGGCGGTAAGATTCGTTTGATTCTAGCTCTTTTGGCTCTAAAGGTTTGATGCACCCCAGACAGATATTACATATGCGTATCTTTCTCTTAAACACATCTAGATGTGTATAAGAGACATCTAGATGTGTATAAGAGACAGTTTCATGGCCAAGCTCCGGCACCGTGGTACAGTGCACCAATCCGCCACGTGTTGTGCTCGTGAAATAGGTGATTGAATGCAAAAATCCTACTTACAATTTACAAACATAAATTACCTACTTACTATTATAAATAAAATGAATCACCTATTTACTATTACATAACGGGGCCTTCAATGCGACTATGAATTGTATAAAAATAATCTAAACTAGGGAAAATAATAGTAAGTAGGTACCCGGTATGTTTGTGCGCCGGTACAGTAAAATACATCAAAAATTTAATCACCTATTTCACTGTCTCTTAGAATTGGGTCTAGAGGTGTATAAGAGACAGCCAGAAAACTATTAAAACCTGCCTCTTATACACTGTCTTCAAATCCATGAATTTCCTCGACCCACTTTACCGCGTTGGACCGGTTGCGTGATTTTATCGCGTTTCTTTTTCAATTTTAGTATTCATTATTGCCGCTTTGTAGCATACGTGTGCTTTGAGATAGTTTAAAAGTAATAAAATATGTACATGTTAATGAGGAAACGAAAATAAATGGTAAATATTAACATTGTGGTAGATTTAGCCCGTCCAATTAAAAGTCGCACATTGAGCTTGTAGTGCCTTTAACTCCCAAGGGGCCAAAATAGTCATTTATCATGCACGCTTGGAGTTTATTTCTAGCCCTGTTTATATTGTTGATACAATTATTAAGTCCTAGGCTAAATTGAATTTTATTCAAATATTTAACTTCTAGTTGTTCAACTAATCCAAAATTTGAGGGCAAAAGAGTAAATTCACCTAATTTGTGAAATAAGATAAGGCATAAATATTATAATGAGACCAATAAACATTAAAATAAAGCACCAATCATCACAAAATCAATTAATAAAAAATGTGCAAAGATCAAAGTATATTTACAATTAAACACTCATAAGGGTCTCAATAACTACAAGTTCTTTGGGTTCTTATACAGCATTATCAAATGAAATGAATTTCAGCTCTTGCCTAGATGTGTATAAGAGACAGATTTGGACGTTTTTTTTAAAGATTGCCCCACGTCATCGATGACGTGGCATTTTAAAAAAATCCAAATGACGTGGCATTTTAAAAAAAATCCAAAATTTCAGATCATCGAAGACGTGGCGCAATCTGGTGGTGCCACGTCACCCATGACGTGGTGCATCGGTGGCGCCACGTCACGGACGACGTGGCGCAATCTGGGGTGCCAGAAGCGATCCAAGGGGCTGTCTCTAGCACACATCTAGATGTGTACTAAGAGACAGTGGCCATACTCCCCACATGACAAGGAATGGTCTTTGACCATTTTTACACTCAATCCAATTCGTTAAAAGCACAAATAAATCAGTCTTTGGGTCACCTAGTATGTCTGCGGGATTAGCGTATCTTACCAAAACTGAAGGCTTATACACATCTAGTTTGAAAAGAAAAGTTGTAGCTTCTGGAACGGTCTACAACTTTTATTCTTTGAGTTTAATCCAGTTCCTCTTCCATCGCTTGAAATATTGGCTCAAATTTGGTTGTCTGGAAAATTTTCCAGACTTGGAAATTTTTCTGGAAAATCTTCTGGTTTTACTGTATTTCACTATGTTTGCTGTCTTGAGTGCCAATTTGGTCGATATTAGGTTGGGTTTTAAGAGCCAAATCCTAGTTCTAGGGACCTTGAACAAAAGTTGTTGCTTTACGTGTAGCTGTAATTTATCTCACATCTAGATGTGTATTAAGGCTCAAAGTTGGCTGTTTTGGCAGATTTCTTTTGCTTAAGAAAATTTTCTGCAGAAAATTTTTTCTCTCCCTTTAGGCTGTCTCTTATACACATCTAATGTGTATAAGATACAGTTCTAGGTGCCTGTCTCTTATACACATCTAGATGTGTATAAGAGACAGCTTCTGTATCTTAAAACATATAAATATGTATAAGTCATAATTAACGCTCTCATTGTAATATAATGAAGGTATTAAAGGGTATTTTAAAAGAAAATCAAAGTGCAGGTTAAAAAGACATTGAAAAGCAAAAATTAAAAGAAAATTGAGAGACAAATTAAAATGAAAATTATAGTTGTCCTTAAGGGACAAAAATAGGTGTCTACAAGAGTAATACTAATTAATTTTTTTCTTTTAGTACTTCATTATATTAAAATGCCTTCGTTATTGATTCACGTGAAATATATTTAAGGCATTTAAATATAAAACTTTCACTTTCTAGATTTGTATAACCTTTTTCTCTAGATTTCTATTTCCGTGTATATAAGAAGGAGGGAGATTGGGTTCATCCTCGGGCCCAAGCTGCTTATGTAAGTCATTAGCTTGATAACAATCCTTTTTTGATTTGTCCTTTAATATTCTTGTTTCCAAAAAGTTGATCTTTTTTTGTATGATTTTTGCAGGAGAACTTTGAGAAGAAAAAAGCTGAAATATCTTCTCAAAGTACTGTTGAGAATGACAATATGTCTGCCGATGGTTCTCAACACTCACAACATTTGCCATTTGACTTAGATATTTGGTATGACGCCGTGGGAGGAAAGAAGAAAGGCAGAGTTTCTGGGCTTGGTTCTTTAGGTAGGACTATGAAGAGTTCCTCGTCCAGACCTTCACCTCCATACAGCCTACTTGAGGATGTTGATGAGCGGATCAGGAGCACAGTCCACTCCCTTAGTGCTGAACTACAAGCCCAACTAGAAAGGGAGAGATTGGAAAAGGAAGAAATGTAGAAAGAGCAAGCTTCACTACAGGCCCAACTATCTGAAACGAGAAGCCAGTTGAATATTTTGATGGAGCGATTGGGCGTTCTTCCTGGATCCTCTATTGTATGTTTTTCTACCTTCACCCCATGCAGTAGTATGACATAAACAGATGTGGTAGCTAACATGTTTAGACTATATTTGATTGCTTATTTATACAACATCTGTTATGTTTGTATTTGACATCATACTAATTTGTCTCTTATACACATTTCTTTGAATGTGAATTGTCATTTGAGATGAACAACTATTGGATATATCTGTCTCTTATACAAGATCTAGATGTGTATAACAACATTAGCATACAAAGTTTTAAATTAACATGGGATTTTGCTGCCTAAATAAATAGTAGAGTTTTATTATGAAATTTGTAGCCACAAATTTATATCTAAATCACATCTTTCCAGAATATTCTTCCATGATATTTGCCCATTCAAATTTTCTTCGACTACCCTAAACATGGGGAAATTATTGGCAATTTGCTATTGGATTTTCCTGCGAAATTTTATGCGGAATTTAATAGGGATTTTGTTGCGGAAATTTACATGCGGATATTTTTCGCAATAAAATCCCCATTAAAAGTCCATCTAAACAATTTCTTAACGAAATATTGATGCGGAATTAGAAGCAGAAAATATCCTCATCTAAATTTTCGCATCAAAATCCGCATCAAATTTGCTGCGGATTTTATGATCCGCAGCAAATAAGTATCCACAGCCTTTTTACCCGCGAATTTTTTTTGGCGCCCAAATCCGCGGAAAGTCTTGTTACCTGCGGATTTTTGGATAAAAGCCGCAGCAAAATATGCAGGTAATTAACTATTTTTTAGTAGTGAGTCGCAGAATATAAATTTGTTAAATATATGTGTATGGAAAACTCTACTATTTATTTAGGAAATCATACCATGTTAATTTAAAACTTTGTATAGCACAATACTATATATTTTAAAAATTTTCCATTATATAAGTTTCAAAAATTATTTATATAAGGATATATATATATATATATATAGGGCCAGAATATAAATTTGTTAATTATATACATATGAAAAATTCTATTATCCATTTAGGAAATAATTCCATTTTGATTTAAAAATTTATACAGTACAATATTATCTATTTCAAAGACTTGTATCATATAAATTTCTAAAATTAACGGAACAGTTTTCTTAACGGACGTATAACTTCTCTAGACGTATTACTTGACAAAGGAAACAAAGTCAATGCCTTTAAAGGAATATTCGAAGATGATGTAAATAAATTTATTAAGAAGGACTACAAATAATTTAAGAACAGTAGAACGTAAAGGTTGACATGACATGAACATACAATTTTTAATTTTTTGGGAAAAGAACAAAAATAAATAATAGTTTGGACGGCACAAAATAATTTAAAAGAATTGCCGAACACCTGAATTGGATAATCATTTTAAGCACAATGTTACACAATACTGATTGATATTACGGAAACAAAGATAGGAAAGCTTTTCTTCTTCCATCATAAAAATTTTTCCTTCTATTTCGAATCAAAAGGTTCCATTAATTTGATAAAAAAATTTATGGCAAAATTTACATATCTCCTATTAATTAAAAAATCTTATTTTCTTTTAAGCTAGTTAGCGAATCAAAAGAATCGAGGTTATAGAATTTGCTAACTAATTAATTTATGTCATATTGTGGAGGTCTTGATAATCCATAATTTTAGTACAGACTACTATGACAGCCGCTATTAATTTGCAGCGCAAGAATTATAAAAAGACATTTCGTGGAAATGATTGGAATCCAAGTATTGAGTGTGGTTCTCATTACAATAGAATGAGATACGTAATGAAAACAATATGGAATAAAGTTTGTCCATTAAAATTGGAGGAAAGTGTCAAAAAAGTCATTATATTTTTAAAGTGCATCAAAAAGATTACTGAATTGATAACAAGTCAATTTTTATCCATTTCGTTAAATTTTTTTTCACCTCTTTCTTTTGTGTGTGTCACGTGCCTCCGCGTATTTTTGCTGTCTCTTATACACATTGGATGACGAGCAACTACTAAACATGTCTAATAATTGCTCCTCCCCAAAATAAAAATTTCCTTCTTTCTCTCTCTAAAATTCTTAGCCTGTGTTGGCATATAAACCAAGCCTAATTAGGATTTGGAAGTTTTAATTATATTATTTTTAGTAGTTGAGTTTGTAAGGGATTTATTCTCTAGTTTATTTAGTGTCAGGAAATTACGTTGATTGAATCCCTTAAAATTTAGATTAGATTGATATGTATTTAAAGCCATTGTACGTAAGTTATTTTAATTGAGGAAAATAGGTCATTAAAGTTGATTCAATAAAATTGTTATCCTTCCAAATCTTCTGCTTGTCCGATTATTAATTTGGTTTGGCTTCTATCTTGCTACCGTTTGATTACCAATTCAATTATCAAAGCTTTAAAGCTTTAAAGGGAATATTGTTTTTCAATGGTTCACTATTCAAGCAATTTGCTTGTTAAGTTTAAATATTTTATCGATTTACTTGGCTAGTTTTCTTATATCTTTGATTGTAATTTTTGATTCTTACAAGTGATATCAGGTTTGTGTTCCGCTGCGTGATTTTTTGAGCTATCAAATTGGTATCAGAGCTCTAGGTTCAAGAGTTTGATCTTGGGGCGTTTGCCAAAAATTGGAGAAAAAGAAGAATCCTAGGCTGCGGTCTTAGACGTGAAGATTGTGGTAGAGTACTCGATTTTTGAAAATTAGACCACAAGAGAAGTTGGTCTTAGAGTGACTCACATCAATTAGGGTGTAATATCAAAATTAACCCTAATTGGGACAGTGAGCTGAAAAGAGAGATCCGATCGTGTTAAATTATTGGTATTGGATAATGATTACGAGAAAAAAGTCTGTTTCAAATTTGCACATGAGGAGCAAGGTAGTCCAAGAAATTCAAAGACGGGGAAAATAAAATTTTCTCAAGGTACGTAAATATTATTTTTGGAGTTGTCAAGATGGGTAGAGAATTTATTAATGCATGAAAATTTTGAAAATTTGCACATGTTTATGGGTAGTGAAGAAAGAGAAATAATGGGCAAATATCATGGAAGAATATTTGGAAAGATGTGTTCCAGATGATGTTATAGAATTGAGATTATCCAACCCTTTGCCATAAAGAAATTATACAAGAGGAAGGAAAAATTGTTTTTCAAAATTATGCCTAAATCAATGGTTAAATTTTTTTTCGATGTTCGAGTACTCCAACAAAAAACTTTTTCTTCAATTTTCGACAAATATAATTTTTCAAAAGGGTTATTGTTAATGTTCAAATCACTTGAATTTTTTTGGTCAGATTTATTTTATATTTTATTGGAATTTGCAGATGATGATTGTGATTGTAGATCTAAATTTGAGTTGGAATGGCAAGTTGATTTTGAAAAGGATATGTATGTCGATGATGACATAAATTGTGAAAATTTTTATGAGGTTGAAAATTTTGATTTGCATTTATTATTTGGGTTGATTGAGGATGAAGAATTTGTCCATGAAAAAGAAAAAATTATTGAATTGGACGACAATGATATGGAAATTTGTAATTTGGTTGGGAAAGTAGGCAAAGATTTTGAAAAAGACACTATTGATGTTTTTAAAAATATTATTGAGACGAATAATGTGATGATGAAATTGATTTTCTTGGAATCCATGAATTATTGGAAGAAAAGAGTGATTTTAAAATTATTGTTGAAAATCATGGTGGAGTGAACCAACTAATTAAAGATTGTGGTATTGAAAAATTTGGTGGTTCAAATTATCAAAAAGAAGGGTATGATTTCAACCTTGGCTTTGTCAAAATAATTTGGAAGATTATTGTGTGAGATAAAATTACAGTGTCGTTAACTGTAATTGGGTAAGTATGGATTAATTCATTGATCGAGAAGAATCAACCATTAAGTTATATGTAAAATACAAGATTCGTCCACTTTCACGTGTGAAAATGAAGATGAAGACCAACTATAAGTTGGGGTTACCCATGCTCTGTATGGCAACCGAAATTTCATTGGAGATTGTGGCTCCTGATGGTGTCGGACCGGATTTTATGAAGGTTTGGTTCAAGGGAGGCAATATTGGCATATAAACCAAGCCTAATTAGGATTTGGAAGTTTTAATTATATTATTTTTAGTAGTTGAGTTTGTAAGGGATTTATTCTCTAGTTTATTTAGTGTTAGGAAATTACGTTGGTTGAATCCCTTAAAATTTAGATTAGATTGATATGTATTTAAAGCCATTGTACGTAGTTATTTTAATTGAGGAAAATAGGTCATTAAAGTTGATTCAACTCATAAAATTGTTATCCTTCCAAATCTTCTGCTTGTCCGATTATTAATTTGGTTTGGCTTCTATCTTGCTACCGTTTGATTACCAATTCAATTATCAAAGCTTTAAAGCTTTAAAGGGAATATTGTTTTTCAATGGTTCACTATTCAAGCAATTTGCTTGTTAAGTTTAAATATTTTATCGATTTACTTGGCTAGTTTTCTTATATCTTTGATTGTAATTTTTGATTCTTACAAGTGATATCAGGTTTGTGTTCTGCTGCGTCATTTTTTGTGCCATCAGCCTTCAAAAATGAAAATATTCAGATTAGCTGTTGACATTAATGGACCAAAATAATAATAATAATAATAATAATAAAATCCCCTCACAAATTTACTTTCTCATCTGATTTTATTGGGACATTTTATCGAACACATGACGTGTAGGTACGTGTAGGTACGAAACTTCTATTTTTGTTCAATTAGTGCAGCAATGAGTCCCAAAATATTTTATTCAACAATTTAGATCCTATTATCACATTGTTAAGGCTTGCAAAGAGAAGAAGATAAGATGTTTTGGTATAACATAAATTATGGGAGAGATTTTGACTTTATCAGATTTTCCAACAAATTAAGGTCTTGTAAAATTAACTATTAGATAGATTTTTGGATTTCTCGAAAACAATGTTGATGCTCAGTGATCATAACCAAGCTTGCAGTAGAAATTGAAAGAATATTTAAAGGTGCAAGGGAAGGCGGGAAAATGGAGCAAATAAAAAAATAAAATTAAAAAAAAAAGTCTACCTGACGTTTCTTTAGATCTAAGGGGCTAGTTGGAAGAGAGGTGAATTGAGAAAGAGGGGGAGGGGCTGATTGCCCCGGGGAGAGGAAGGGGCATTGGGGGATGACGGAAGAAGGTGAGAGGAGAAGTTGGGGATGAGCAAAAATCAATTTTTTTATAAGTTCTGTGACCTTTTCGGTCATAATTTTGATTAGATGAGTATAGGTTAAAATTATGATAAACTTTTTGGCACTTGACCTCTAGCTCTTATAATTGGTGTCAGATAACTTCAGTCTCTTATACACATTATTTGTGTATAAGAGATTTCATTTTGTATCTCTAAATTTGTATACAATTTTCACTGCATCTGGAGTTTTAATTTTTGACATTTTGTATCTTCAATTTTTAAATTTGTTTTACTTTAATCTCTCTTTTAACATCATCAAAAGTTAATAGAATCTTTATTTTTGCGCCTAAAAATGATATTGTACATCTTACTGAATTTGTCATACACATAGAAAAATTCTGCTTATTTTTTGAGACGGTGTTAAAAATAAATTGAAGTGGAACAAATTTAAAAATTTAGAAATGCAAAATAGAATTAGTCATTTTTTTAAAAAATTTCCTATTATTAAAATTAAGGTCAACTTTGAATGCTTAAAATAATGGGGTAATGGGCTTTTCAGGGGTTGAATTTTGTACTTTATGTAATTTTCTATACCTGGCTACACCTCGAGTACGTCTCTTATACACATTCTAGACTTGGTAGTGATACAGAGACAGTTTAAGATCACACAATACATCCTTCCCACCTTGGTCATGATTTACAATATTCACTAAGAAATATGAATAAACAAATCAATGGTTGCCACTTTGATAGACTAGGGTGGTAGCCAAGATTTCACGAAGCTAGGTGTGATAAAGTTGATGATACAATCAAGCCTTGACCGGAATATTCATAGAATTTCTTAGTGCCGTTGTAAATCATACCAAGGTGGGAAGGATGTATTGTGAATTGATCTTAAATTCGCAGTTGCAAATTGGAATTTGTCTATGATAGGATATCCCAAGACACAGACGTGTGATATTCAAGTACCTATCATTTTTTAATTTTAATAACGGTGTTAAAATTTATAATGACATGAAATGTATCTGAACGCTAAAAAATACAACTTGTCTAAAATTAAAATATTAATGATTTAATAGATTTTATCACGTCAATTAATGTTGACAAATAATTTTTCTTGTAAAAAATGATTATTTATTTTTTAATTTGATTGAAGACATGATGACATATTCCGCAACAGCTAACACCATGAAAATGGTATGAGAAATAATAAAATGTACGGTAGTTAATTTGTGACGTGACACATGAACAATTTAATTCGAGTGAGAATCCGATTTTCCATTCTTGGGTTTCCTGCGGTGGCATCTTTACATTGTCATAGTAACATTTTTTAATAATTAAATTTCATTGATCGAAGAAACAACTATTACAATCGATTAAAATATAATCTAATAAATGAATATACAAAATCTAAGTATTATAAACAAAAATAAAAAGATATTTTAACAAATCTATAAATCTAGATCTACACAGATCTAAAAAATTTAGATTTAATTTCAAAGGGTTACATGTCACTAAACTTCTGATGTAAAGTACAAAAATAAATTTGATCAACCGAATTTGTCTTGATTGAATCTTTCATCTGCATCAACCACAAAAAATGAAAAGAAAAAAATTCTCGCTTATTCAAGAGGAGATTGAAACTCTCACTTACTTATTCAAGAGAAGAATGAGTGTTTGAAACTCTCACTTATTTAAGGGGGGATAAAATTTCCAATCAGCAAATTTCACCATAAAAATACGAAAAAAAGTATTGTAGGTGGTAGTTTGTAATGGACAAACCATGAAACCAACACCTGTTGTAATGAATAATATTAGAGAGTTTTTAGAGAGAAGGAAAAAAAAGAAGTTATAAGACTTCCATTTTGTCATAACATTTTAGTTGTCTTCTCAATTGTTCAAATTATTTTCCTTTTCGGTAATTTAATTTGACTGAAGACACGGAACATGAATAATTTAATTCGCATGAGAGTCCGATTAGTCATTGTTGCTTTCGTGCTGTGGCATCTTTATATTATACGGAGTAACATTTTAGTTGGCTTCTCAATTGTTCAAATTATTTTACTTTTCGGAAACTCAAGATTTTAGTTTACACTTATGCAACTTATTTTTAAGCAAAAGTTATCCTCTCCCATGTCCTCTATAATCTTTATGTATACTTAAGTCATTTGGGTGTTCATGTGTTCATCCATCGCTTTTCGGTAATTCAATTAAAAAATTTTGATTTTTTCAATTTCAGTGCAAAAAATTAAAATTAAATTCAAAGCAAATTTTTCTTCTTTCAGTTGGTTAACTAATTTTTTTTGATTTATCCGATTAATTAAAATTCACTAGTTAATTAAAAAATAAATATGAAATTAAATACAAAACTAATAAAATTAATAAACAAAAAGCTAAAACTAATAAAACTAAAACTAGCAACTAAATAGGGACAAATAAAATAATATCAAAGTGTTGAATGAATGGAAATATAGAATTAGTTACTAAAAAAACTAAAAACTAAAATTAATAAATTAAAAGTTCATTTATTCGGTTATTATTCTTCACTAATCAAATCCAAATCATATAACTATTCGCCTTATTTTGGTTTAGTTGAATACCAATTATCCGAACATTGAAAACTAAACTATTTTAATTTGATCGATTTGTCCGATTAAACCAAACTATGAATGCCCTTAAAAACTTATGATTTACACATTTTCTTCAACATAAAAGTTTTGGCAGTTTTTTCAAGCATAAATTTTATGCTGCAATCTTGTAAAGCTTAACCAAAAGGTGGCAATCATACATTATTCTGTCTTGATTTCGTCTGTTTGGTTAATGGGTTGATTTGGGACTAATACTACATTTGGTTGGACTTTAGATATTGAATTATTCATCTCACTAACTAACTTAATCACTCTTTCCAATACTATGGGTCCGTTTAGTTCATGATTGAATAATTAATCCTATGTCATCTTACGTTTGGTTAGTTTTTTGACATGAGATTGTTAGCTCAACTCACTAACTTAATCCCTTATAGAGAGGATAAAATAATACTATAAGGGATGTGATATTAGTGATATTTGAGATGACTCCTAAATAGGATAACATACCTTTTGACTAATTTACCTTAGTAAACTTAATGACTCTACATCATATGATGTCATGTTGGGTTATAGGGGTATTCATGGATCGGCATTAGGTTATATGCTGATGCGATTCATACTTTAACGAGTCAAGAGAATATTACCTGATATTTGATCCTTTTATACAGATGCTCGACCTAATACATTTATGACAATTTTGTATTTCAATACTTAAAAAAATAAAAAAAATTGGCACCTAATGACACAAATACCCCTATAATTGAGTAGAATAAGATAAAAATCATTTAATATTTGACTTTAATATGTAAAATTAAAAAAAAAAAAAATTTAAATATAAAAAGGCAGCTAGTTATACATATACACCTATGATAATAATTTATTTAATTCTCACACTTATTTTTAGCATATTATAATTACATTAACATTATTTGAATGTTATTTGTTAGATTACCAAAAATAAAGTGTAAATTGAGGGGTATATTGGTCAGTAAAATAGTAATCCAATCTCATCCGATTCCCAACTAAATGTAAGATGGTTAATATTTTTAAAATGTCCCATACAATTCAATATCAACCAAACAATAGATAATTAGACTAATCACTTGAGGATGACTCATCTCAAGCTTAATTGTCCGAAAATGGGACATCCTGTCTCATCCAGTCGGCGAACCAAACGGATCCTATAGGCAGAATTATCCATCCCAGGGGATTTAATTATACATCCTACTTAATTAATTTAATCCCCTTGTCAATACTATAAAAAGTATTACCCATGCCCGTGGGGTTATTAGTATCAATAATCTGACCATGCTATATAAAGGTTAATATGCCTGAACTATATTTGAATTAGTTTTTTTTTTAATTATAATAGTTATTTTTTTACTTTAAGAAGGCTATTAATTACAACTTTTTCTTTATTTAGAGAGAAAATACATATTTTATTATTACGTGGTGCACATTTATTTTTTATTTTATTATTTTATTTTACATAACTATTCTAACTTATTTTTATTTTATTTATATGTTTCTTCTTTTTATAACATATATTTTCAAGTGTAGTTAAATGGTATTAATTGAAAAAAATCACATAGTCTTAGAACAATTATTTTATTTTTAAAATATGATAAGTCATGATTTAAAATTCTAAATTAACTAGTAAGTGAATTACATTGGATACACTGTATTTCATATAACTAGTGAATTTCGGTTATAATCAGACAAATTGAAAGAAAAAAATTTAGTTACCAACAATAAAAGAAAGTATAGTTTTGATTTTCTTAAACTGAAAATAAAAAAAAAAATTAAACGAATTGTCAAAAACCGACCGAAAAACACCCTTCCCCTTGATAATGTCAATTTACACATCTATTGACATATAAGGACAAATGCCAAATGATTAAAAATCATATAAAATTAAAAGAGACATATATGTCGTTGATTAATTTTCATATGATTCTCATAAAAAATACCAACAAAACTTGCAGTTATTCACAATAGTTGGCGAGTATTTCCAATTTTGGCCTTTTGTTTTCGGCTGTCATCTCAAAATTCTTGACCTAAACAAGCAGAAACTCGTCGCATTTCGGCAAATGCATATCACGTATAGCTCTGTTGTAAGGAACAAAAAAGCTAAGAAAAATCGTAAGGTATAATGAACTATTGTTTAAAATATTTTAGTAAGACCTAACATTGATTAGTCTCTCAAGCAAATGAACTAAAAATTGCGTTTATACCTCTTTTTCTCCAAAATTTTTTTTTTTTTTGGAGTGCGTGGTATTGTATTTGATTGGATGTTTGTGTCTTGTTCAACGTGTTTGTTGGTATTAGGATGCTATTCTGCATAAGAAACTGTATAAAAAAAATGTATGTGTGTGAAAGTTGTTTCAATCTTGCTTCTTCTAAGAAATTTTCCTCGAAAAGAAACAAAAAGCGATAGCTAGTGGGGCTTTTGTTTAAGGGTAAATGATGCCAACCCTCCCTAAAATTTTTCCTGGCCTTTTTTTGGTTGTTTATTATTATTAATATTATTATTATTATTTGTAAATTTTTCCGACTTTTTATATAATCCAAACCATTCAAGTTCATTGATGTTAGTTAATTAGGATAAAAAATTTGTAACTAGCCATCGCTTTTTGTTAATGGAGGATAGATTATAAATAAAAGATTTTATTACCTAAACTATTTTGTTGTCATAAAATCAATTTGATTTTAAATGGTTCTTCTATACCAAATCCAAGTAGGATAATACATTATTATAACTGCTATTCAATGAACTTGAATGGTTTAGAGGGAAAAGGGGATCTTCAGAAAGAAAGAAGAAAGAGTTGAGAAAGAGGAGAGAGAGAGTAGAGAGTAGAGAGTAGAGAGAAGAGAGATTTAGAGAGAGAAATAGTGGAAAGTAGTTATTATTACTTCAGCCATAATGCCAATCATTACAATCATTGATATTTAGTACTCCCACTAAGAAACCATCCCACCGCCTCTTAACTACTTTCTAACTAACTTTGCCAACTCAGCTTTTGTATTAATTTCCACTTTTACCCCTTCTTTCTTCACAATTCCCTCCCAGTCGTTACATAGTACTCCTATTATCATTATTATTTCATCATCATCATGATTATGATATGTTATGATGATGATTATGATAACGATAATGATGATTTTTCCATTTAAAAGTATAAGAAAAGCAAAAGAAATTCTGCATTGCTAACTGTTATTATATTTTCTAGCTACTTACTAAACATGAGCATGTCATTTTTATTCAATAAAAAAAAAAAATTCTTATCCGGTCAAATTTTTTGCCCCCAACCCAAATGTTAATTTTTCAAACAAAATCTCTTGAAAATTGCATGTTGAGACTCAAGATTAATAATTTTCAAACTTTGTAGAGACAGGATGTATAAAGTGTATATTTTAGAATTAAAATTTTAATGGAATCAAGATTAAATTAATGTGTATAAACTTCAACGGATAGAAGTCATGTCTCTTAAAGAATGATAGAAAAAAATAACTTGGGAAATTTAAGAGAATACGGCATGCCTAAAATAATAGGTTGATGATGAAATGAAATTAAAGTCTATTTTCGATGTGTTTTTTATTTTAAATATTGATACACCAATTTAAACGAATTTTAAACAACAGTACTTCAAATACATAAATTCAAATTTAGTAAACAAATAAAGTGGGGAATTAGACTGTCTATGGGATCTTCTAACGCATTTCATGCACTAATCTTCTATCTCATCAACTGCATGTTCACCATATATATTCTCATATAATAAATAATTGTAAGTCAAAATATACGTAACGAATATCTAGAGAATGAGATAAAAGATTCCAAGCGATTAGATTCAGCCAAGATAATCATGACTCAAAGGTTTAAAAACATCATCTGCCTTTTCCTCTATCACCTCTATCTGCCCTTGAGGAAGGTGCATGTAAACAATCCAGTCTCCATTTCCAGATGCACTCGGCATTGGCATTACATAACCCGATTTTGCTCCCCATGGAAAATGGTACGAACCAAATACCGGCAATCCCCATCCAAAATCTATCTTTCTTACCGGAAATCGCTGCCCCGATGACACCACAAATGCTGGCTCTTCTTTAGTTACTTTACAAGCATAAATTTTTGCCAATGCAGGTTCAGGACGATGAGCCTCCACATAATGCTGTCAATTAATCCAAGAAAATGGTCCTTTGTCACGGCCCCGTCAAGAAAATTGTGAACTTCATTTGCAATTAGACTTAATTTCATTTCTTGGAGATCCTTATTTTTCTTTTCGCCAAATGGGATGGATAATACGTTTCCAAAATAATTACTCATTAATGACTTCGATTCATTTTTATCACCACTAGCCAATCTAGTCCTTCCATCGACCACGATCCCTAGTCTGCAATATTTGTCACTTGCATTCGTTCCCATGTTATATTAATTTCCAAAGAAAGGCAGTGAATGCCTCGTTGTAAAATACTCCTTTTAGATTTTGTAAAAGACATGGACTAATTGTCACTTGCCAATAATTGCAATTGGTCGATTTGTTCGGCCTTGACATAATATATGCGACTTAGGGGGGCTTGATTGATCCCATTTGGTTCTTTTTCTGGAGGTGGCATTGTGGATATTGGTACGTACATATCATCAATTGAAAGATCAAAGCAACCAGGGCGGCGAGGGAAGAGTCGTTGACCGGCGAAATGAGGGTCGGAGAGAAAGGGATTTGGACTGAGCCATTTCTGCCCATGACACCAAAAACATGTTGGCTGAGTAGGCATCAGCAACCCTGTGGTCAAATGTGCATCCGACCACTAGTGCTCCGCATGCAAGTTGAGTCGCCTGTCAAATTTGAGGGACAAAATGAAATTTTTACAATCATATAAGTAAGATACATGATTTTTTGCAACATTTCTGATAACCCTTTTTGAGGCATGCACACATTTATTTTGTTGAAATTTTTTTTTTCCTTAAAAAATTCTCAATCTTTTAAAGGTCAAAATCGAAATTTTTAATAGGGGTCCATCTATGTAGGTTAATCATATATTGAATAAAATGGATCTTATTAAAAAAAATGAAAGAAGAAGAAGAAGTAAATTAAAGAAAGTGTTTATAAGATAGTCATTCGTTGACATACTGCGTATTAAAGGTTTATGGAAAAATAGCTGTTCTTTAATTTACCCTTCGACAACTTTCCGCTTTTTATAAAGAATTTTCAAATTGAAACTTGTTTAGTTTTACTTAGTTTCCTTGTCCACCTCTTTGGCAGATAAATTCCCCCAAACATTTAATCTTGGGAGAATTTATGATTAAAAATGGCTCTTCCGACGCGTTCTTCTTTGAATTTTGAATTGTTTGTGTTAAGCTACATTAACAACCATTTTCAAATAATCAATTGTTTCTCGTACATGTACAAAAAAATTAATAAAATAAAATATTGGTGGAGGAATGTGTTTAGATTCATAATCCTCCAATTGTATCCAGAATTTAATTTCAAGGAAAATCATTAATTAACCGATTAATCCACGATCTGTTTTGAATATTATAACAGTATGAATATACTAGATTTAGTTACATCTCACCCGCGATATATCCGCGAGTCACTGAAATTTCAAATGGTGTTTTTGATAGTTTATCCTCTCTTCTTGGTATCGCACATTAAGTTGTAAATAAGGCCGACTTTGACTTTCGATTGGATAAGACAAATACTTGGTGATCTTTCTGCGACTGCATGGTGCGACGTTCTCATGTCCACATGCAATTATCAACTAGTTCATTTGATGATTGGCTAATTACAAATTGGCTCTCCTAATTAACTATGGTTTTAAGTTGGATGACTAGATTTTTTTTTTTTTTTTTTGGAAATAATTTCAAACGATTATTAAGAAAATTATACTTGTTCCTCCATTTTTTTTAAAAACAAAATGTTATGCGAATGTATGTTTTAATCTTACATTCTCATACGTAGGTTTGAGTTAGTATGGCTTTTGAGGGATGAGGGAACTCCTATCTTACTTTCTCCGTCAATATCGTATTACAATCATTAGTGTTCGTGTACGTTCGGAGTTCTCTGTTTGATAACATGCACTAATTTCTTGTTTCATATTTGGGATGTTAGCTACTTATATTTTAACTTTATGAGTGTTATTATACCAGAGTACATGTAGTTGACATATAAGACGTGAGAAAAAGATATTGATATAGACTAGAGTGAAATAAAAAATCTTGTAACATTTGTGTACCATAATATAATAAATATATGTAAGATAAAGTATATGTGGTGCATCTAGAGAGTATAATGCAGGAAGCGAGATAGAGGATTTGGATCACTTTTGAAGGCGAGACGAAGAACATAGGTAAATCAAGAAATGTACACAACAGAAAATTAAGACCAACAATTAATCAAGGGTGCATGCAGACATGAGATGACTTCCACAATAGCCAAATCCAAACTAATTACCTGAACAGAGAGCACGCCTTGCTTCTTTTTGGGTACAAGTTTACCTTCAATGCTCTCGTCAGGATTGTACAGATTAAGCTCCTTGAATTCTACATCAGCAAAAGCTCCAACAAAGTCCACCCCACGATTGTTACATAGAAGCTCAGGCTCCCCAGCAACACTTTGCACCATCTCCCCAGCAAATGCATAGTAGGAAACAAGTGTTTGTGCCAATGCCTTCTTAAGAATACCGACCATTGACCCAAATGAGATGATCGGAAGAGGGTTTTTCGTAACAGAAGAACACACCGACATCGACCGGAGGCAAGAGCAAGTCGAGGTTGGAGAGGGGCAACCAATGCTCTTGCATTGGAAGAACTGCAGCTACAACCTCAGTCTTGCTTACATTCACCTCGAAGTCTTGTTTGGGAGACATATTAGAATTAATTTTCTTGTTTTTGATTGCTTTTGGATACGTTTATTGGGACAATTGAACATGAGAAAGTATTTATAGGCGTAGGGTTGGGAGTGTGCGAAGGCTTTTAGTTTTGGCAACCAAGAATTTACCAACTCCTTCACGAACTAGAGGGTTACATCACATGGCATTTAACAAATAGTTAAAGACGTGTAGTATAACTACGTTGTCTGTAGTTAATCCTCGTACATGTACAAAAGCTAGTATTTATTTCAAAACATTGATTTTGGGGTAAGTTTTTGGGAAAACCACTATATTAGTCCCTCACATTATGCATTTGTATATTTAGTCCATCACTTTTAAAATGATAATTTTTAGTCCCTTACATTACACATTTGTATTTATTTAGTCTTTCACTTTTAAAATGATGATTTTTAAATGTAAAATGTTGAATTTTGGTCCTTGAATCAAATCCCAAGTATTTTGGCCTAAATTTGTCATATCCCTCACATATATAAAACGTTGAATTTTGGTCTCTGAATCAAATCTCGAGTATTTTTTTCCTAAATTTGTCATATCCCTCACATATATAAAACGTTGAATTTTGGTCTCTGAATCAAATCTCGAGTATTTTTTTCCTAAATTTGTCATATCCCTCACATATATAAAACGTTGAATTTTGGTCTCTGAATCAAATCTCGAGTATTTTTTGCCTAAATTTGTCATGTATTGTTCACATGACATATTTTTTGAGGAAAAATTTATAAATTCATCTGAGTAAAATGTTTTATGAGTGCGAAGGTTATGAAGTAAGTGATTGATTAGTAATTTGTTTGTATTTAAGATTATTTCAATATCTGACTTGCTGGTATTTTTTTTTTCAAAATTTATAATCCAATCCGATGCTCGAGTTTTGTGTTGGAAAGGGAAACAAGTTCCTAAATTTTACTCAAAAAATATGTCATGTGAACAACAAACGATTAATTCAGACCAAAAAATGCTCGGGATTTAGGTACCGAAATTCGACATTTTACATTTGTGAGGGACTAAAAATCATCATTTTAAAAGTGATGGACTAAATAAATACAAATGGTTAATGTAAGGGACTAAAAATCATCATTTTAGAGAGACTAAATAAATATAAATAGGTAACGTAAAGGACTAATAGAATAGTTTTCCTAAATTTTTCAATTATCTTTTCATCCCACAAACTCGCTCTTCAAAAATTCCTATAGTAATATTTTGTACAAAATGTCATCCAAATGGAGCAGCGTCATTTGGATTAAGCGAAACCACTTTATCTCACAAACACAATTACATTCTTTTACACTTTCTTTTTTTAAACCTATATCTGCTTGCTTTTGGTGACTTGCAACCTATAACTAATAGTATATTATTAAAAAAGTGTCTTACTAACTAATATGCACTTTGTCATCACTCTTTATAAATTTTAAACTCACCTCTCCCTTTATATTTTGTTTGGAACTTCAAAATTACCCTTATGAATGTTATGAGGGAGATGTACTATGAATAATATGAAAAAAAAAATATTAAGCAAAAGATAATTAGCTTGAAAATGTCGACCAACGGAACTACAGTAATTTCATAGACTATAAGGAATTACCCTAATCAGACCATAGTTGATGAGGCACGATATGCGGTGCTAATTAAAGGTGGACTGTTAGATATATTCAACTTGTAAATTAAATATTATCTCAACTGACTTAGGAAATTAATTAATATCCTTTTGTACATGTTTTGGAATTTTTCCAGTAACGTGAGACATTTGACCTTTTCGAGGAGTAACGAAATTAAGATTCGATCACTATAATTAAGCAAATTAAATCAGTTGATTCGATGAAAATTTGGAGCATTAAGGATTAAAATATTAGTAACTTGTACATGGCAGCCAACAATTAGCCTAAATAATTGAAGGTTAAATTAATAATTAAACAGTTTAGGTAGCTGAAAGAAATGTTCTAACCTGCAATCATCTATTTTATGTACTGTTTCGCACCAAGCCACCTAATGCTTACATATTTCTCCTCTAACTGCCCCGGTCTTGAGTAAATTGAATTCTTAACCACCCCGGTCGATTCCAAGGAAGACGTCAACACTCAGTATACCCATATTACTAATCTGTAAGAAAAATGTGACTTTAATGCAAAGTCTTAAAATATTTTTTGATTGGGTTAATTACTTCAACATTATATTGACAATAAAGTGTAGTTTAACTGGTTTTTTATAACCTAATAATTATAGATTCGAGCACTGATGAAAAATGAGAGGGGCCAGGGTGGGTTTAAAAAAAAAAAAATACTTCAACCATTAGACCATATTGTGTTCAGATTGGAAACTCTGCATTGCCAGCATTCTAATCATATCCAAATTACTTACATGATGCACAGTGAGAATTAGATACAAATTAAGATGTGTATAATGAAGTAAGGTCATGAATTAGGGCATATTCATTTGATCCATCAAAAAATGTAAAATCACACAAAAATAAAATAAAAAAACGAAAAGAAGAAAAATAATAGTTATAAACATTTTGCTTAAAAAGATTGCTGGATTCTGGAATTAACTTGGTATCCAAACAGCATTCCAAAAGCTTAATCATGGGAATAATGCTACTTAGTAAATTTTACTTAGATTCCTTCGGGTTTGACCATTTATTTTGTATACTTTATATAATAATTTACTTGATAGGTTTCCATTCAACCCAATGCTAACTGTCAATATGAACAGAACCATAGCCATTGACTATCACATAACCCCATATGTTCATCAAGAGTTTTAAATATATATAGGCGGCTGGCAATATTCATACATTTGCTAATAGAATTAGTGTTACCACAGAGAAAGTCGGCATAAGTAATTTCAAATGATACTTTTGTCATTTCTCTGAATTTATCATGTCGAACGTACAAATCAAAGAACTCGTAATTCGTAGATCGAATAAAAGCAAGCCGTATCAATGACACATTAAGGATGCTAAAAATTAATAATGCTGAATTTTATTTGCTCAAATGTTCATTTGTAATATTAAGATCACAGTTTACGTTAAAAAATATTTAACCATGAAAATTCAAATCACAATTTGTTAACTGGATACAGCCGAAAGAAATATTCTTTGCTTCACATTGTGGACAGATGATTGAAAATAAATGTAATTTCCTACTTTTCAATCATTATAACGGTTATCATAAAATCACTCCGCATTGTAGAGATAATAGCCAAGAGTTACTCCAACTGAAGATGCAAATTCAAGCTCAACACAGATGGTTCATAGTGTGGAAATCCTGGGGATTTAGCCGGCATTGGTGTAGTCCTTAGCTCATCTAGTGATTGTAAAATTGCTTGCAGAAGTTTTTAGGGTTTCAAGTCGAGCATTGAAGCTGAGATTTGGCACTTAGATATGGTATCCAACATTGCATAACTCATAATCTTCTCACGGTTGAAGTGTAATTTGATTCGAAAATTGTTGCAAAAGTGATGAACAATCAGCTAATTAAGCATCCCACGGAAGATTCATAATTTTGTGAAGTATATTCAACTAATGATAATATATATATATATATATATATAACATTGCATAACTCATAATCTTATCACGGTTGAAGTGTAATTTGATTCGAAAATTGTTGCAAAAGTGATGAACAATCAGCTAATTAAGCATCCCACGGAAGATTCATAATTTAGTGAAGTATATTCAACTAATGATAAAATATATATATATATATCAATTCTCCTTTGCACATGTATTTCGAAATAATTGATACTTAAGTCAGAATTTTTGGATAGACTGGATAAATTAGGTTGTGCTTATGTTCGAAAAATTACTTCTTGTAATTCGAGAGGTTAGATCTTATGTCGCCCAGATGTTTAAGAGACAGATAATTAATGCTTCCAATTATTTTTTTTAAAAATAATGTACAGTAATAAATAAATAAATAAAAATACTTTAATTTGCTGGTCGTTATTTGTAGATATTCAAGCTTTTGATCAAAACCTACCACGACAGAATTTAAAAAAAATAATTGGAAGCATAAGATCTTAAAATAAGACTGGTGAGAATCTATATGACTATTTCAAATACTAATACCAATCAACACTTCAAAATTAGTGTACCAAATGGTGCTATTTTTATCTGAAAATTACTAATATATGATTTCGTTTAATTTCCTACCCTATTGGTCTATTCACTTGAATAAATTTTGAGTAGTTGCCCATATAAAAAGATAAGGTGATAAGATTTATTTATTTAATTTATTGACGTTCTTACTTCTTTTTATTTGTATTGGCCACCAGAGAGTGTGACAATCTTATAGAAACTTGAAAATATCCTTTTAGTTTTTAACCGAAAGAGCATCAACCTAAAGTTTTTTTCTTAAAAAAAAAAAGCTTTTCCTCTTTCTATTTTTGTTTTTTTAATCTTTCATTGAGTTATTGTAGGTTATTAATGCCATTTACTTAAATATGCTTTTTGGTGTTCTCCCGAATTGGTCAAAAAGGACATTTACTTGCTACATTGCTTGCATGATGTGCATTATTTCTTGCTAGCTAGGTTCTTCCCTTATTCTTCTCTTCTTCCCTATATTTTAATTGAGTTGATAATGAACTGGTCAGAATTTTTATTTTTATTTTTCTGCATATGGGTTTTTGCTGTTTTTAAAATGCAAAGAATATTTCTTTCGGCCTGTCTCTTATACACATCTAGATGTGTCTCAAGAGGGTCTTAATTTAATCCTACGGGAATAACTACAACCTCAAAATCTTATAATCCGAGATGTAAAAGTCTAACCGTCTAGAGACATTGTATCAATATTTCAGAATTCAGTATGAACCCAAGAGATTTAAATTTTTTTCTTTCAGAGAGAAAAAATTAAGATTAGTTAGGAATGAATTTGAAAGTGGCCAAAATTAGGAGTGTTCATCGACTGGATTTTCGATAATTTGATTAAAAATTTTATGTTTTTTCAGTTTTCGGTGTAAAAAAATCAAAACTAAATCCAAATCAAAATTTTCTTCGCTTGATTGGTTAACCAAACTTTTTTCCATTAATCCGATTAATCGAAGTTCACTAGTTAATAAAACTACTAAGTATAAAATTAAATACAAAACAAAAACCTTTAACTACTAAAAGTAGGACTAGAAATTAAAAAATAACAAAGAAGAACAATATTAAAGTGTTGAATATGTGAATAGAAAATAGAATTGGATTACTTACAAAATAAAAATGAAACTACTAAAACTAAAAGTTTGGTTACCCGATTATTGATCTGTCTTTCAATAACCAAATTCAAACCATATAACCAATCTTTTTTATTCACTTTATTCGAACACTGATTATCCAAAAATTGAGAACTAAACTAATTTTGTTGGTTCTATCGGTTTGCTTAGTTAAACACACTACAAGAAAAATCACCATTTGTGACTTGCATTACAAGAATTACCCATCTTCTGTGATTTGTATATTTTTAAAAGTCACAAAAATACAATCACTTGTGACACGACAAGTCACAAAAATTAATAATTTCAGATCACAAATGATAATATGATTTTTATTTGCAAGTTATAAATGGTTTTGTTACTTTGTAGACGGTAGCATTCATTTGTGAGTCACAAAACTAATTGTGCCTTACATCTTAGTTTGTGACTCTCAAATAAGGGTTACCGTCTACAAAGTCACAAAATCTATTTGTGAGTTGTAAATAGAAGTGATATTGTCATTTGCGACTTGGAATCACTAGTTTTTGTGACTTGTCGTGTCACAAAGTAATTGTATTTGATTTGACTTTTAAAATTATGCAAATCACAAAAAGTGAGTAATTCTGGTCGTGACCAAACTATGAAACATCCCTAACTAAAATTCTGATTAATCAAAAAACCCATAATAGCCATTCATTCATATCGATTAATGTTAAGCAAACGAGAAATACAGGTGTCATTATAATGGATACCCATCTCGAGATGAAAAAACCTTGACCGGACACCTCCTTAATGCCAATACGTATTATTCAATTAGAACTTCATGCAAATTGAAATTCTCAAACGAATGTTAAATTTATTATTGGCTAGTATGTATTAATTTCGTTAAGAAAGCTGCATCCTTGTGGATGTTTATCAAGCATGCATAGAGAAAGAATACTTAAAAACTTAAATTAGTTGTGGGGAATCTTCTTCCTCCATGGCCCGTTAATGCTCTGTTGTAAGTTGCAATAAAAAATTACAAATTGGATTAAGCAGACTGATAAATTAGAATTTATCTACTATTGACTTGGGCAGCTTATTACACAACTGCAAAATTTGCTAGCAAGTACAAATTTATTACAAAAATTATTGTCACCAAACACCAAACACAGTTGAGGCATTGCAAATTACAAGCATTGGGGATTTTAAGAAGTCCTAAACCGACAACAATTCAACTTTTATACACCAAAGTGAGGGAACCTAATAAGTAATAACTTAGCCAAAAAAGGGAGTTTCAATACTTTTTTTTTTTTATAATTTTAAATTTTCAATTGGTAAATAACGTATTAAATTCATGATATTTTCCACGTTATACACCAATGAAAAATCTAAATTCCATTCACATATGACAAGGTTACTAATGACCTAGCTATAATTATATGTCCATAATTATATTTATTTATACACGCATAAATATTTATGTATAGGGACAATAGATATTCTTGAAAGTCAACTTTATGAACCAAATTTAGAGCATTTCTTTCACTTAATGTGACTTAGCCTGTTGCCAGAAGGCGCAGGATTGTTAATATCTTGCAATCATATATACATGATTTACTTTTCCCAATAAATTTTATATTTATACACACGCGGCATTTTTTTTGCACATAGTTTAATAAGATTTGAAATTTGGAATTTGATTGATAACCTTCTTCTTCTTCTTCTTCTTCTTTTTTTTTTTTTTTTTTCTTCTTTTGACTTTTGAGCAATTGGATTTTCTATAACTTAGCTAAAAGATGAGAAGTTCAGTACTAGCTTATAATTCTAAATTTCAAATTGGTGTATAAACTATAACGTGTTAAATTAAATATTTTCCACGTTATACACCAACCGAAAATTTAAATTATAGCCATTCACAAGCAACAAGATTACAAATGACTTAGCAACTAGTTATTATATGTTCATAAATATATTTATCCAAATACGCGTGAATATTTATCTATAGGAATATGATAGATAATCCTCAAGGAAATAGTGAAGCTACAGTATTGGACTTCAAAAATTGAAGGGGAATTGAAGAAAAACTATGATATGCATAGACCAGTTTGAAAGAAGAAATTTACACGCTACAATTCAGTATTTGTTACTTCCAATTGAATCATCTTTTTTTTTTTTCGGTCGAGAAAAGGACTTGCATTCATAATAAAAAGCAGTAGAGTAAATAAAATTTTTTATGGTCTGTCTAGAGTATTGTAACGTTTTGTTTAATTTAAAAATATTATAAAAAGAAAATTAAAGTACCATTAAATTTCCAATCTGTCAACAACAACGAAATCAAAATACCATCAAATTTCAGACATACTAATAACAAGTAATTATACACATCTATATGCATTCAATATGTGTACAACAACTTTAAATTAACAACGGTAATAAGAATTTTGCTATGAAACTAAATCCCAACAATAAAAGTATAAGTAATAAAATATATATAAATAAATACAAAGTTTATCAACTAGTATCCAATGAGATAATGTGTAAAAGTCGTCATCACTCTTTTCCTCATCGTCATCATTGTCACCACCATCACCATCTTTCTCTTCCTCTTTATTACTACTAAAGATTTAGTTGATCTAACAAGTAACCTCTGGTGCAAAAAAGAAAAGTGAACTATTCGGGTATGTTCGTTTGTATTGAAAATATTTTTAGGAAAATATTAATATTTTTTAGAAATTTTTTTGCTGCCAAACATCGGAAAATATTTTTTGGTGTAAAATATTTTCTAATTTTTCTTTCTCTGGCTGAAAATAACTTACAGAATTTTTGAGTGTAAGTTATTTTTCAAATGACATTAAATCTCAAATACTTACTTTTATAATTTCATTTGCTAAACTTATTTTCGTTCTCAATTCTTTTCCATTCGTTTTTCTCTAAATCATGGGTCCCACATTATAACTATCATTATACATATTTTACTATTAGATTGTACTATCATTTAATTTTGAACAAAATCAATCTTTTATTAACCATAATTACTTGTAAGGTATTTATTACCATTGTTATAAGTTTTTTTTAACTTGTATTAATAAAATTAAAGATGAAACTGTTAAAAAATTTTATTTTAAAATATTTTCATTTTGTCAACATACGAACACCGAAAAATATATGAAAAATGAACTTTTTCATGTAAAATATTTTCCAAAAAAAATATTTTCAATCCAAACGAACACAATTATTATTGTTTTATTATATCTATAAAATTAACCTTTAATTAAATTATTGTTTTAATTTATTAGTGAAATATTATTGTATTATTATAATCCTTTCTTTAATATATTTATAACTTTTTTAACATCCATATTAAATGGGTTGAAATCAGTTGGGAGATATACTCCGGTTAGATTTAACAATCGTGTGTATAGGAAGTGTTAAATGGTGAATGGGTGGGTGTTAATGCCAGAGGAAAAAGTAGAAATATGATTAAATAGGCTAAAATCAGTTAGGAAGTGTTATATCTCAAAATATATTTAACAGTCACGTGTAATGTATGTGACTTTTTCGTCTATAATTGATAGAATTTTTAAATTTTTCTAAATTCGGTGGAAATTAAAAAGTTTGAGGATTAAATATATTTTGTTTGCTTTTCTAAATAACGAAAACAAAAAAAGAATATGCATATATATATTTTTTAGTTTTGTCAACAAATTCTATTTAAAAAATAATTTTTCAATTTTTTAAAGTTAAAAACTATAAGCACTTTGTCTCTGATACACATCTAATGTGGTTAATAAACAGCACTCAGCTTTTCTATGAACAATAATAAAAAGAAGAAGTCTCTTATAGGAAATTAATTGTGTATAAGATTCAATTTCGGTTTCTGTTTCTTCAAATATTCATTTAAATGTGTATAAGAGACAGCTTTTAATAGGTAGTTAATAAGTGAGTTGTTGATAATACACATCTAACATTCTGGTTAGAGACATTAATTAAAATTCACTAATTAATTGAAAAACTAAATATAAAACTAAAATACTCCCTTACCAATCTAGAGAAGAAAAGTTTAGTTTAGATTTGGTTTGGATTTTTTTGCAATGAAAACTAGAAAAAATTGAAAATGTTTAAATGAATTATCAAAAACCGACTGATTAACACCTATCATAGAGATGTCCAATTGTTATAGATTCACATTGGGCAAATTTCAAATGATTTCCAAAGATATAAAATTAAAAGAGACATTATGCACTAATTAATTTTCATATGATTCCCATAAAAATACCAACAAAACATTCGGTTATTCACAATAGTTGGCACGTATTTCCAATTTTGGCTTTTGTTTTCGGCTATCATCTAAAATTCTTTACCCAAACACAGCAGAAACTTGTTAACATTTCGGCGTGCAAAAAATGTATCAAAGTCCTAAAATATTTAACAAAACACGTTAAGATTAAATATGCCATTTATTGTGAAAAATAGGATCTTATAGAAATTTAGTTGGAGTTAACATTGATTAGTCTCTCAACCAAATGAACTAAAAATTGCTTAAGTCGTATATATCTAGACAAATCACAATTGTCCCCTTAAATTTATCAATTTGATTTTAAATGATTCTTCTAGGCCAAATCCAAGTAAGATAATTTTTACTTTCCCCTGTAAATTTTTATTCAAAAGCACCTCTTTTAAGTATAATTAGGCATACTTCGATACTTGCCCTCTAATCATTTAGGCTAAATATTTAGTTGTTGGATAATTAACAAACAAAATGACAAAACTTCACCATATAAGTTATAAAATAATTCACATAGACTAATGAAAAGGATATAACTGTTCTTCAACAAATGAAAATTACCATTACTTAATTTTTGCAAACTTTCATGTCTGACTTTATTTATTAATTATTATGGAATTATTTCATAAACTTTCTTTGAGTTTATACTACTATCACTTAGTACCCCCAAACTTAAAAATTATCACTTCGTTCCCTTAACTCAAACTTTTTTGTAACATTGTTAGCCAATTCTTTTAAAAAATTGATTTTGGTAGAGAGAGACTATTTTTCTTCCATTTACCCCAAGTACAAAGTTTTTATTTACTAAAATGGTTGGTGAAAAGGATATAAAAGGGGAGTAAAATAATTATTAACAAATAACATTGAGTAGTAACTTTTTATGTCATTCACCAATTAATAACAAAAAATATATTTTAATCATTTTTAATTTTCAAGTTAGTTATTTCCGAAATAACCAAAATATTTTTATTATTACATGTGGTGTATACCTACGTGTTCTAGTTTTTTTTTCCAAATCTGACACATACATTTAATTGAGTGAATACATTTCGTTTACAAGCTTATGATTCGCCCAAACGAAATATTAATACTATTTACTCTATTATAATAAGTGTGTATTCTATCTACGTCGTTAAATATATAGAAATAAAAAAAAATTTGCAAGTACACATTTTTGTAATTAATAAGTTGGTAAAAAATTATTCAAATATTTTAAATACCTGTTTCTTAAATATTATCAAAAATGTGTAAAAACGATTTAAATGAAATTACGTTTTCATAATATAGTTAAAGTACTCAATGTATAAATGTCATTTCATGTATTTTAGTAGTCATAGTAAGACTGTGAGACCCATTCGCAAAAAAGGGAGGACAAGTAATGTTAGCATAAAACCTCGGAAAGTTTACGAAATTGTCCCAATTATTATAACTACTACTTCGATTATCACTATTATTTTATCATCACCGTTATCACTACTACTACTATTATTATAATGATGATGATGATGATAGGTAACAAAATTCTGCACTTCCAAGCGTTATTATATTTTCTAATACTTAATGAACATGAACATGTCCTTCTTTATTTATTTTTTAAAAAAAATCACAGTTCAAATTTTTTGCCCCAAACCGAAATGTTAATTTCAAACAAAATGCATTGAAAATTGCACGTTGAGACATAGGATTAAAAGCTTTCAAACTTTGTGGAAACAGGAAATTATAAAATATAGATTTTAGAATTAAAATTTTATTGGAACCAGATTAAATTAATGTGTATAAACTCTGACAGATAGAAGCCATGTCTCTTAAAGAATGACAGAAAAAGCTACTTAGGAAATTGAAGAGAACTTGACATGCATAAATAACAGGTTGATGAAGAACTGAAATTAAAATCCATTTTCAATGTGTTTTATTTTAAACTTTGATACACCAATTTACACGAATTTTATAACAACAGTACTTCAAATACATAATTGCCCTCGGAATATTCAAATTCACTTCGTACACTAATTTTCTGCCTCGCAAACTGAATGTTCACCATATATATTCTAATATAATAAATAATTGTAAGTTAAAATATATGTGACGAACATCTATAGAATGAGATAAAAGATTTTGAACGACTAAATTGAGCCCAACTAGATTCAGCCAAGATAATCATGAGTCAAGGGTTTAAAAACACGAGCTGCCTTTTCCTCTATCACCTCTATCTGCCCTTGTGGAAGGTGCATGTAAACAATCCAGTCTCCATTTCCAGATGCACTCGGCATTGGCATTACATAACCCGATTTTGCTCCCCATGGAAAATGGTACGAACCAAATACCGGCAATCCCCATCCAAAATCTATCTTTCTTACCGGAAATCGCTGCCCGGATGACACCACAAATGCTGGCTCTTCAACCTGTACTTTACCACATATAAATTTTTGCCAATGCAGGTTCAGGACGATGAGCCTCCACATAATCAATTAATCCAAGAAAATGTTCCTTTGTCACGGCCCCGTCAAGAAAATTGTGAACTTCATTTGCAATTAGACTTAATTTCATTTCTTTGAGATCCTCATTTTTCTTTTCGCCAAATGGGATGGATAATACGTTTCCAAAATAATTACTCATTAATGACTTCGATTCATTTTTATCACCACTAGCCAATCTAGTCCTTCCATCGACCACGATGCCTAGTCTGCAATATTTATCACTTGCATTCGTCCCCGTGGCGATTAATTTCCAAAGAAAGGCAGTGAATGCCTCGAGTTTACTCCTTTTAGATTTTGTACCATTATTATTATTGTCATTTGCCAATAATTGCAATTGGTCGATTTGTTCGGCCTTGACATAATATATACGACTTAGGGGGACTTGATTGATCTCATTTGATTCTTTTTCCGGAGGTGGCAATTTGGATATTGGTACATACATATCATCGATTGAAAGATCAAAGCAACCAGGGCGGCGAGCGGAGAGTGATGACCGGCGAAATGAGGGTCGGAGAGAAAGGGGTTTGGACTGAGCCATTTCTGCCCATGACACAAAAAACATGTTGGCCGAGTAGGCATCAGCAACCCTATGGTCAAATGTGCATCCAACCACTAGTGCTCCGCATGCAAGTTGAGTCACCTATCAAATTTGAGGGACAAATCCATTGAAATTTTTTCAATCATACAAGTAAGATACGTGATTTTATGTAAAATTTCTGATAACCCATTTTGGGGAGGCACACATTTATTTTGTTGAGAAGAAATTTTTGAAAATTCTCTCAACCTTTAATAAAGAAAATTTTATAATGTCATTGAGAGAATTATTTTGTTGATTTTAAGGATTTGTACAATATAAATCTTTAAATTTCTAATGTAAAATATGATACTTTTATAATCTAATGTAAAATTTCTGATAAACCCTTCTTGGGCATGCACACATTTATTTTGTTGAGAAGAAATTTTTGAAAATTCTCAATCTTTAATTTAAAGTTTAAAATTGAAAATTTTGAATCTTGGAAGGTGCTGCCCTCCTAAGCCTTAATTGGGTCCATCTATGCTGGTTAATATATTGGATAAAATAGCTATTTTTTAAAAAAATATATTGGTTTGCTGGATTTTGTAAAAGCAAACTATAGATAAATGTTTAAGATATTCATTTGTTAATATGCAAAATTGGAGGCAAGGGTGAAGTCAGGACCCTGGTCAGTTGGAACAACAAATTTTTTTTACTATATAATAATGGAAAAATTCTGTTAATGATAAATAAAAATACAATTAGATGATAAATTCGATAAATTAGAACTTAATTAAATTTATAGTAAAGCAAGCTATCAATAAATAACCAATTATGATAATTATGAATTATAAATATTATTGATGGTGAATTAGCATATATTGTATATGAAATATTTATAAATATTGTGTAATAAAGTGGTGATTAAATATATTTTAGATTTATAGGGAGTAAGGTATGAAAGAGACCAATTTTAAAAAATTTAAAAAGGGTAATTAGAAGACAAATTTATAAAATTTATAGAATTTCGTAAGCTAATTTGCAATTTTTTGAAAGTTGAGGCGAGTTGTATTATGGAAATGTAAGTTGTAATAAGTTTCCTTCAAATTGCGTCATGCTTGTGTTAGCTGCTTATGAATTTCAAGCCAACTTATAGGTTAAGACTTAGGGTTTTTGGCCCCATTTATAGATCTTGTGGTGTGGATTAAATTTTAGAAAATTTATGACATCAGCTGATATAAGTAAGATTTTTTAAAATTTAATTCTGACCACAAAATTTACAGATGGGATAAAAATCGGATCTACTAAGTATTTTCCCAACTTATATTATTGAAAAAGGGAAGCTATCACTTGTCAACCACTAATAAATAAACTATGCAGTTAGATTCCGACAATGCAATATAAAATTTTGGTCACTCGCATTCTTATTTTATATATCCTGAAACTATTTACTTTGGAATTAATTAGAATCCTTCTCCCCCTCTTTGGCAGATGGATTCCCCCAACATAGTTATTCTTGGGAAAATTTATGATTAAACAATGGGCTCTTCCAACACGTTCATCTTTATATTTTGTATTGTTTGTGTTAAGCTACATTAACGACTATTTTCAAGTAATCAGTTGTTTCTCGTACATGTATAAAAAAATACTAATCAAATAATTATCGTGGATGGCGGAATGTGTTTATATAGTCATAATCCTCAAATTGTATCCGGAAGTTAATTTCAAGGAAAATCATTAATTAACTAATAAATTCAAGATCTGTTTCTAACGTGTCATATGAGTGTCATTATTCCATATTTCCTGTATTCAAATATTTGTACAAATTTAGTTATATCTCATGTAGACATATTTTAGTATTTGTACGAATTTAGTTATATCTCACGTTGACATATTTTAGTTACTGTAAGTTCGAATAATCTTTGATAGTTTAACCTCTCTTCTTGGTATCGCATATTAAGTTGCAAATAAGTCCGACTTACATGGTTCAATTCTTATACACATCTAGATCCTGCGACTGCGAGGTGCGAAGTTCTCGTGCCCACATGTAATTATCAAATAGTTCATTTGATGCATAATTGGCTAATTACAAATTAGTGTTACAATTCCCATGTGTATACACATCTAAATGTTAATAAGCACAGAATAAATAATAGGAAAATTTCATATAGTTCGCTGTATTTTAAAGATTTGTAAAGTAAAATATCATATATTTTAAAAATTTATACTATATTAATTTTTAAAATCAATAAGATGATTCCTTCTACGAAACTGTGAAATTTAACTAAATAATAAATGCTTTGCGCGTGTTTCGATAATTTTCCAAGTGATTTTACTTGTCAACTTATATGTCAAACTTCCACTCTCATTTGGTCCGATAATTATTTAGGTCCCCGACAATATGTACATATTGATATTGCGTGAACAGACTTTGGCACAATTAACACGGGCCAGATCTTAAAGTAAGCAGCATATGGACAAAACACAAGTTGGAAATTTCGCTCAAAAAATTTTTTTTTTTAAAACTTTTTCAAATTATATACAATCAAAGGTACTTTGCAATTAGGGTTGTCAATGCATATTATAAACGTAATATTATATATATATGAAAATATGTTTCATGTATAATTTTCTTTTTATTATTTATTTACATTAAAATCTTCTATTATGGAAAAAGACTTTTATGGTTGACTTCGGAGTAAAATGCATATTATAAACGTAATATTATATTTTTATGAGAAATTATATAGAATTCTAGGTATTTAAATTTACTATGACTTTATAAATATTTAAAGAAAAAAATTCAATTGTCATGTCTTCAATTTGCTTAACCTATTATTGTTTATCTAGATGTTTATATTGGATTAATTTATAACTATCAACAATAACGAATTAAGCAGGCTAGACATGACACGATACAAAAATAAATAGGTTAGAATTGAATAGGGTTAGAATTGAAGTTTTATGACCGGAATACAGTTATGATATGATACAATAATTCGCAACGCAACACGATTGACACCTTATTCACAACAAGTATAGCTAAATTTGATCTCTTGTTTTCCTCTTGTTCTAGACAAAGAAAACCATAATCAATTATATATAGCGGGAGTAACCCTTCAAGATTTTTAACTTTTTATATTGATTCGAAAACTAGAGATTAATTTTATGCAAACAAAGTTAATCGTAACAAAGATCTTAATTAGCTCTACTCATTGCCAATGGTTTTAAGTGGGATGACTAGATTTTTTTTTTTTTTAAAACGAATTTCAAACTATTACAAAGAAAATTATCTTTGTTATTCCTCTATTTTATTTATTTATTTGTTAAAATGCTATGATGTATGCATACTTCAATCTTATATCCTTATTTTATTTTTATAAGAAAAAGTTAACGAGAATCGTAGTTTATTCCTCTTTCTCTATTGCTAGAATAATCCATTAACGCATATTGAACAATTTATCGCGGTACTTATGAATTGTCTATCAAATAAGAAATTGCAAATAGCGAGAATCGAATTTGACTACTCTATTTGCTTTCTAAACCAACCCCTGATGTCAATCTTGCGTCCTTAATCCTAGCTTTGAGAATCACTTCACTACGTACGACTTTTGAAGGCGAGATGAAGAACATAGGTAAATTAAAAAATGTACAGAAAAGAAAATTAAGACCAACAATTAAGAGATACAGATCAAGGGCGCATGCAGATATGAGATGACTTCTACAATAGCCAAATCCAAACACTAATTACCTGAACGGCGAGCACGCCTTGCTTCTTTTGGGGTACAAGTTTACCTTCAATGCTCTCATCAGGATTGTACAAGTTGAGCTCCTTGAATTCTACATCAGCAAAAGCTTCAACAAAGTCCACCCCACGATTGTTAAGAGACAGCTCAGGCTCCCCATAAAACAGTGTCATGCACGAAATTTAATAATTAAATGCATCTCTTAGGAAACTAGTGTTTGTGCTAATGACTTCTTAAGAACACCGACCATTGACCCAAATGAGTGATCCGAAGAGGGTTTTTCGTAACAGAAGAACACGCATACGTCGACCGGAGGCAAGAGCAAGTCGAGATTGGAGAGGGGCAACCAATGCTCTTGCATTGGAAGCACTGCAGCAACAACCTCAGTCTTGCTTACATTCACCTCGAAGTCTTGTTTGGGAGCCATATTAGAATTAATTTTCTTGTTTTTGATTGCTTGCTGGATATGTTTATTTGGACAATTGAACATGAGAAAGTATTTATAGGCGTAGGGTTGGGAGTGTGCGAAGGCTTTTAGTTTTGGCAACCAAGAATTTTCGAACTTCTTCATCACACGGTAATTGACAAATACTTAAAAGACGTAGTATAACACGTAGTCTAAAGTTACTCCTTATTTATACACAAAAATTAGTATTTATTTCAAAAAGTTAATTTCGAGATAAGTTTTTCAATTATCTTTTCATCTTACAAACTCAGTGCTCAAAAAGTACTATAGTAATGTTTTGCAAAATGTCTTCCAAATGGAGCAGCATCATTTGAATAACGCAGACTCGCTTTATTTCACAAACACAATTCTATTCTGGAAAATCATATAAATAATCTTTTGAATATTAAGAAAGTATTTTTTAATCCTTTGAATGTGAAATGATGAATTTTGATCCATCGAAAATCTGTAGCATATGTTTTTTGTCTTTGAACACAATTCTAGTGGTGTTTTGGGCTAAAAAAATACGTAATCGTCACATGTCAAGATTTTTAAAAGTAAAATTAGAACTGATTTTGTGAAAAAGAAGTGGATAGAGGGTGGTGAAGGAGAGAGGAGACACACAAGGAGGGTGGGAAGGGTAGTCTTGAGTTAGGGTAACACGGCTTTAGACATGTGGACAAAATAAAGTTTATTTCTAATTTTATCTTTGAAAATGTGGACATGTGATGATATAAATTTTATTTCTAATTTTACTTTTGAAAATGTGGACATGTGATGATCACGTATTTTTTTCAAGCCAAAACACTATCATAATTGTGCTCTGTTAGTTACCAAAAATATACACTTCAAATTTTTGAGGGACTAAAACTCATTATTTTATATTTGAGGAACTAAAGAAATACTTTTTGAATATTCGAGGGACTATTTGTCCGATTTTCTGTCTCTTATACACACTCTTTTTTTAACCCACTTTTAATTTTAGTGATTTAGACTCATGATTAACATGCCATAGCAGAAGGATTACTACACTTTGTTGTCACTCTTACATTTGAATATGTCATTTGTATAAATTTTAAACGCACCTCTCCCTTTATATTTTGTTTGGAACTTCAAATTTTACCCTTATGAATGTTATGAGGGAGATGTCACTATGAATAATATGGGAAAAAAAAATTAAGCAAAAGATAATTAACTTGAAAATGTCGACCATGGAACTATAGTAATTTCATAAACTAAAAGGAATTACCCTAATCAGACCACAGTTGATGAGCCACGATATGGGGCGTTAATTAAAAGGTGGATTGTTAGACATATCCAACTTATGAATTAAATATGATAGACTCTAAAAATGAGGCAGCAAAACACATAATTGATATCACTTTGAAAGAACTAAGAAATAAAGCCTCGCGGCCTAACTGCGAGAACTAAACCAAACAGATTTTCTAAAGAAAGAATGAAGCAAACCAATAATATTTTGATCAATAAATTTGGTAATAACAACAAACAACTTCATTCGGCTATAATAAATCATTCAATGATTCGGCTATAATAAAAATTAATGAAACGGGACGACGGAATATTGGAATATCGGAGGAGAAAATTTTAATAATAAATTTTTAATTCAATTTTTTTTAAATAAATAATGAATCACTAATGCCTTTGTATAGGCACCAACTAATCTAATTGCTTACTGGATTTGACTACCATAATTGAGTTATAATCCCATACTAAATTAACTTCTAATCTAACAACGACACCAATCAATTAGGGAATAAATTCCTTACAAATTCAACTACTAATTTCCTCAATCAATTACTAACGAATCTTAATTAGCCTTGGTTTATATATTAACAAAATATTATCTCAACTGACTTTGGAAATTAATTAATTAATATCCTTTTGTGTGATTTGAAATTTTTCCAGTAACGTGAGACATTTGACCTTTTCGAGGAGTACCAGAATTAAGATTCGATCACTATGATTAAGCAAATTAAATCAGTTGATTTAGACGTGGGCACCACACAATATACTTCGGGCTCCATATATATCTGATCCGATGAAAATCTGGAGCATTCATTAAAATATTAGCAACTTCTTGTGCATGGCAGCCAATAATTAGCCTAAATAATTAAAGGTTAAATTAATAATTAAACACGAGTTTAGGTAGCTCAAAGAAATGTTCTAACCTGCAATCATATATTTTATGTACTGTTTCGTACTACACCACCCAATGCCTACATATTTTCTTTTCTAACTGCCTTGAGCTTATTCTTGTGTAAATTGAATAATTAAACAACCCCGGCCGGGCCCAAGGAAGACGTCAACACTCAGTAACGTATCAAGAGAAATATGACTTTAATACGAAGTCTTGAAATATTTTTGATTGGCCTCAACCATTAGACCATACTGTGTTAAGATAGGAAACTCTGGATTGACCACCGACCGTTCTAATCATATCCACTATATAGGAGGTAACAATTCTTTCACTATTGACCTACCCAACTTAATTATTTTAATAATGACATTAAAAATTTGAGATTAAAATCAGATAAATTTGAGAATTTATGACACAATATATCCAAAAATTAAATACAGAGTATAAAGTGAGAATCATGTACAAATTAAGGGGTGTAAAGTGGAGTAAAGTTATAAATTAATTAATTTTCTTTTTTGGGGCATAATTCATTTGATCCATTAAAATATGTAAAATCACACCAAAAAAATGAAAAGAAGAAAATATAGTTATAAACTAATGATACCAAAATAATACACTTACTAAAAATGTTGCACGTGGCTTTGAGCCCATGGTCACCAAGGGTATTTTAGTAATTTTATCTTTATGGTTCCATGGATCGATTCGACCTATCGGTTTCAGGTATAAATATCAAAGTGTTAGGTTAAAATCAAGGAATCGCTTTTCAGATTATTCAATATTGAATTTTCTCTTTGAAATTTATATTCTTGTCGAAGTACTGACTTGCGTCGGAACCTACCCCATGGGACAAAGCCCCACCATTTTTATTTTCAAGTGATCTAGATGTGGGTATCTACGTAGGTGCTCAATTCTTGCTTTGGACAATACAGCACACAGGCTAACCCTACCTCAAATATTTGTATCAATATTTGACACCGTCTGTGAAAAACATAACTAAAAGTCATATTTTAGCATGGCACCTAACACGCATAACACTCACGGAGCAATGTTGGTAAGGGAAAAGAAATTTTAACTCAACATCACTACGACCAATCCCGTAGAGAGATGGTTGACAGGGAGGTCAGGAAGGGGATTTCTCTTCTCCGAGTTGTGGACAAGGAAGAAGAAATTCTCAAGTTGAGGTAGCAAAATGCTCAGTTGAAGGATATGTTCATTAGACAGCAATTGGAGCAACATCTCTCTCAAGGCGAACAACACCCTAGCCATTTGTGTGGCAATTCCCAGATTGTCTATCCCCAACTTCATGTTGGCGAGAGAAAAAGGAAAACACAAGAAAAGAGGATCAGAGAGGATCAGAGAGGAACAAAGGACTAGGGAACTAACTCCTGTTGGATCCGACTCCCAGCAGGAACAGCCTCGTCAGTCTAATAGGCAAGAAAGAACTAGCCGAACTAGCTGGCCAAACTCAAGAAGAGTGACCCCATGAAGGCCGAGTGGTCTAGGAAAAGAATGTTAGGTGAAGCAACATCTGTAGCTTATGAGAGAAGAAGACACCAAATGAGGGACCATACCGTGCTGGTATCCCAGAAAGGGAAGAGGACTTGAGAAAGAGGTTGGAAGAATTGCAGGCTAGGGTAGACAAAATGGATGAAAGAGAAGGAATGAGTACAAGATACAATTGGTCGTTTCCTTTTACCGATGATATTATGCAGGAACCTCTTCTTAGAAATTGATGGACACCCTATTTTGACTCGTATGATGGGAGTACTAATAATGGAAGCATCGAGATGCATACTGCCTCAAAATGTGCTTTCAAGGAGCGTCTGATGCTATTCTTTGCTGAGGGTTTCTTCGAACCCTTAAGGGTGTTGTTTGAGACTAGTTTAGAGGATATAAGAAGGGTGACATGAGTCAAAAATTTTGATCAACTAGTCGCCTTGTTTTTGAATAAATTTGGGAATCAAAAGAGAATCCCAAAGACAAGAACACGCTTGCTTACATTTAAGCAAAAATTCGATGAATTACTCATAGATTATATGGATAGATTCAAAAAAGAAACTATTGGAATCCAAAGAGTTAATAGAAAATATACAAATCATGGCCTTCTAGATTGGGGTGAGGCCAGAAAAATTCTCCTTCGATCTCATCTTCAAACTTCATTCTACTCTCATTGATATTTTTCATAGGGTTGAAAAGTTTGCCCAAGTAGATGAAAACCTTTCTAAAAAATAGAGAGATTGGAGCAAGTGGAGTTGATGGCAAGAATATAAAGGCTAATGGTGTGACTATGCAGTAGGGCCTTCGAAGAAGAGTAATGTGAGAGACCAACTATCCATAGTCGTGCCCTATAGGAGGAGTCCCGAACCTCCTAAGGCCTACATTCCACTTAATATTACGCTTTCATGAATTCTAATAGTGTTTCAGACAATTGAGAATGAGTCATATGTAAAGTGGCCCGGAGTAATGAGGAGCGACTCGGAGCGTCGCAACAGAAACAAGTGGTGCTAATTCTACAAAGACTACCGTGATGATACTATTAACTACATTTTTTTAAAAAATGTAATCAAGAACTTGATCTGAACAGGATATTTGAGACAATTCATCGAAGGAATGGATAGAAGAGGTCATCCAGCGACAGCCTAGGAGCCCAGACGGGAGAGACCGAGGTCCGCCTTGTGGAGACAGAGTAGCTGGGATAGAGAATCAAGGAAGAATGGTTCTAAACACCATTTCTAGTGGACCAGCAAATGGAGACTCCATGTCATCTCACAAGACTTATGCTTGCCAGATGAACTTATTCCAATCACACTTAAAATGTCCTAAATTATGTCAAGACATTATCTTTATAGTAGAGAAAGCACAGCAAGTATTCTATCCTCACACTGATATGTTAGTAGTAACTTTACTGGTGTTAAATTATGACGTGAGGAGTGGACATTCATTGACAATGTAACTCTGTTGATATACTATTCTATTCAGAATTCAAAGATATGAAGTTAGAGAAAAAAGATCTCAGATTTTTGACCACACTCTTGGTAGGCTTAGCTGGAGAAACGATCATTCTGCTTGGGTACATCACCCTTCCTGTGATGTTTGGTACAGTTGTACTGAATGGCCAAGTGATGGTGGATTTTGTAGTGGCTAAAACATCATTTCCTTACAATGCCATAATTGGCTGGCCAACTATAAGAGCACTTGATGTAGTTTTATCTTCCCATCATATGAAGATGAAGTTCCCTACAAAAAATAGAGTAAGGGAGATTAAGGGAGATCAAGTAGCAGCTAGACAGTGCTACATTGCCTCATTGAAATTAAAGGGAAATGAAGTTGCCCTAACTTACAACATCAATACTGTGGAAGAGGTAGAGAAGTACCCGCATAAAGGAGAATCAATTGAAGAGTTAGAAGATGTCATCTTAGGTGAACGTGAACCCAATAAAATGGTACAAGATTGGAAAGTCCCTCTCGGGAAAATTGAAGAAAAAAAATAATCCCCTTACCTAGGGAATTTAAAGACTTCTTAGCTTGGTATCTATTAGACATGCTAGTAATTAATTCCAAGGTGGCCATGCACTTCCTAGATGTAGATACAAGATACAAGCCAATAATTCATAAGAAAAGGAACTTTGGCAGGGAAAGGGGCCAATCAGTAGAGGTAAAAGGAAAAAAAATTACTAGATGCGAGGCTATAGAAAAATTTCAGTACCCAGAATGGCTCAGCAAAGTAGTCATGGTGCCCAAGCTTGGAGCAAAGTGGAGAATGTGTGTTGACTTTATTGGACTGAATAAGGCTTGTCCAAAAGATTGTTACCCTACCACTCGCATTGACTAAGTAGTAGATTCAACCTCCGGGTTTGACATCTTGTCTTTCCTAGATGCCTATAAGGGGTATTATCAAATTTGGTTAAATTTTAAGGATCGGGCCAAGACAATCTTTGTCACTGATTCCGGTACTTACTATTTCAAGGTAATATCCTTTGGACTTAAGAATGCCAGGATGACTTATCAACGAATGGTAGACAAATGTTTGCTAATCAGTTAGGATGCAACATAGAAGTTTATATTGATGACATGCTTGTCAAGAGTAAAAAGAAAGTTGATCATGTAGAAGACCTCTAGGAAACCTTTACCACCATTAGAAAATTCAAGATGAGACTTAACCCGGAGAAGTGTGCCTTTGGAGTGGCAGTGGACATGTTCTTGGGGCATATGGTGACTCAGCGGGGAATTGAGGCAAACCTAGCTAAAATAAAAGTTATTCAAAACATGAAACCTCCTAAGAAAATAAAAGACGTGCAAAGATTGACCGACCGCTTTGCAACCTTAAGTTGATTCTTGTCCCAGTCTGGGGCAAGAATTTACTATTTTTCAAGGTTTTGAGGAGTGCTAAGAACTTTCAGTGGGATAAAAAATGCCAAAAAACTTTTGAGGAATTGAAGGTTTACTTAGCCTCTCCTCTATTCCTTACTAAGCTTGAGTCGGAGAAAATTCTGTACTTGTACTTGGCCTGCTCAGCCGCAGCAGTAAGTACAGTTCTTATCAGGAAGGAACACAAAGCTCAGAAGCCAGTGTATTATGTCAGCAAGATACTGAGTAATCTTGAGACTAGATATCCTACTATTGAAAGGTTGGTTTTGGCCCTAGTGACGGCAACAAGAAAACTCAAGCCGTATTTTCTAAGCCATCCTATAGTGGTGCTGACTAACCATCAACTTAAGACTATTCTCATGAACGCAAAAATTTCAAGGAGGCTAGTTAAGTGGTCCATTGAACTAAGTGAGTATGACATTCGTTTTCAGTCGAGAACAGTAATCAAGGCTCAAGTCTTAGCAGATTTCATCATTGAAGGAGTAGACGAGGAAGAACAATAGGAGAAGACTTCCTTCCTTAGAGAGCAAGTCAGGAAATCCTTTCAGTGGATCATGCATATGGATAGGGAAAGTAATATTGAAGGTTATTGAGCAGGCATAATTCTCTGTCTACCTCTTTAGAGAAACTCAAAAAAATTAATGGCCTAAGAATTGAGTTTCACACAAGTAATAATGAAGCAGAGTATGAGTTCTTGGTCTTCGAATCTATGCTAGCGAAAGAGTTAGGAGTGAAGATTTTAGTAGTGAATATGGACTCCAACTTGGTAGTGCAACAAGTTAAAGGAGATTTTGAGGCAAGAAAATCAACATTCCAATCCTACCTAACTAAGGTGAAGAGTTTGATCTCATACTTTGATAAATTTGAGATAACTCACATAATTAGATAAGAAAACAGAGAGGGAGATGCCTTGTCCAAAATAACCAGCTTAGTGCACTCAAATATTTTAAAGGAAGTTTTCTAAAAATGCTAAAAGAGAAAAGTGTTGAACAGGGAGAAGTCGTGGACATTGAGGCAATTCCGAATTAGATAACCGTAGTCATTTAATATCTTAAGGAAGGCAAATTTTTGGAAGACAAGGTAGAAGCCCAAACGATAGTGAAAATATTAGCAAATTTATATTTGATCATTAGAGAGACTTTGTACCAGAGATCTTATTCAATATCTTATCTTTGGTGCCTAAATCCAAATGAGGCCTAGTATGTCTTCACTGAAGTGCATGAAGGAATTTGTTGACACAATGTCGGCGGTAGATTACTTGCACAGAAAGTGCCAAGGCAAGGCTACTATTGGCCTAGGATGTTGGGGACTTCTGTGGACTATATGCGAAAGTATGAAAAATGTCAATTTCATTCTAACTAACCCCAGTTCCCTACCGAGCAGTTTACTCCTATCCTTACTCCTTGGCCTTTTGTCCATTGGGGTATTGATATCCTGGGACCTTTTCCACTGGTTTTGGCCAACAAGAAATTTGTGGTGGTCACAATTGATCATTTCACCAAGTGGGTGGAATCAGAAGTTTTAGTAATAATCACTCATCTGCAAATCATCAACTTTTTCTAGAAAAATGTGATATGTCGCTTTGGTATTCCCAAGGCATTTACCTCAAACAATGGACTACAATTTCCCCCTGTCAATTAGAAACTTTCAAGATATTCTTTAGTGGTTTGGAAATAGAGTAGTGTTTCACCTCAGTAAGTCATCCCCAAAATAATGGCTTCTAAGAAGTCACTTGAAGGGATTAAGAAAAGATTAGACGGTGTTAAAAGAAAAGATTTTGAGAAACTCCTTAATGTACTTTGGTCATACCACACCACTTACAAAAATGTAACTGGAGAGACCTCTTTCAATCTTACCTATGGTATTGAGGCACTTATTCCAATAGAAGTGGGAATGTCGAGGCCTCGAGTCTACAACTTCAATTTAAAAAACAATGACGAAGGTTTGAGGTCTAACCTCGACCTACCTGAAGAGGAAAGGGATAAGGCATTCTTCAAAATGCAGGTAGACAAGCAACGGGTAACTTGGTTTTACAATCGACAAGTCCGAGGCAGAAAGTTCAAAGTAGGTGATTGGGTTACTAGAAAAGCAAAGATAAGTCAGTTTCAATTTTGAAGAAATCTTTCACCAAATTGAGAAAGACCCTACTATGAAATCATTGAAGCATCAACTCATGGGTTTACAAACTCAAAATCAAGTACGGGAAAATCTTGCCTTGCACTTGGAATGTTTAGAATCTTAAAAAAAAAAAATTATTTTTAAGTTCAATGTATTTTGTTTAAATTCTTCAATTGTAATTCCTAAAATCAAGTATCATCTTCCGTGGTGAAGTAAAACTTGTGCAATTTGTAATTTTTCAATTTTATTGAATAAAGTTTCCTAAGTGTTGGGAACATAGAACTGAGTCGTTAATTCTTTTCAAGAACAGCACCTTCTAGCTGAGCTTAGACTACAACAAAGTCTTTCGAGATTCTACAACCCTCTGAGGTCAACTATACCCTTCAGGAGAAAGTACTAATGCCTACTCTCCAGAGTAGGGATAACATTTCTAAAAGTAGAGAAAAAAAACAAAAAAACAAAGTTTTTTAACACCAAGACTAACTCCTTCGGGGGGTAATGCCGAAGTCTTCCTAATGTGAAGCACTTAAACCATACCTGTGAACTCCCCAGAATAGGACTATCTCTCTTGAGGCAATTCTAAGAATTTCCAAATATGAACTATCTAGACCATACCTACTCTTTGAAGTATAACTTAGTCCTCCGAGAACAGTTCAAGGACTTCCAAAAGTGAAGTACTTGTGTCATATCTACTTTCAAAGGCAATGCTAAGATCTTCCAAAAGTGAAGTACTTATGCCATACCTACTTTCCGGAGTAGGACTTAGCCCTCTAAAGATAATATCACAGTCTTCACAATGTGAAGTACATATGTCATACATACTCACAGATTAGGATTCACCCTTCCAAGGGCAATACTAAAGTCTTCCCAAAGTGAAGTACCTATACTATACCTACTTTTCGGAGTAAGACGTACCCATCCAGGGGCAATGCCAAGTTCTTCCTAACGTGAAGCACCTACACCATACATACTCCTCGGAGTAAGACTTGTAAAGAAAAAATTAAAGTCTAAGTTTGCTAAGGACAATAACAGCACTTAGTCACTTGTAACTGAAGTTAACTGACTAAGAGGGCAGGAACACTATACAGTTCTAAACTCAATATACTGCAGACAAGTGGTAAAAAGAAATGCGTACTACCATAGAAAGATAGAAATATGATATTTGAGGAGTTGGTACCTAGTCACTTTAACTGAAGTTAGTTGACTAAGAGGGCAGGTAGACTATACAGCTCTAAACTCAATATATTGCAGACAAGTGGTAAAAAGAAATGCATACTATCATAGAAAGATAGAAATATGATATTTGAGGAGTTGGTACATGGAGAGGCCCCAACTCAAAACCCAACCAACTCAATATATTGTGGACAAGTGGTAAAAAGAAATGTATACTACTATAGAAAGATAGAAAATACGACATCTGAAAAATTGGTACATGGAGATGTCCCAACTCAAAGCCCAACTAAGCATGGTAGTGGCAATCATTAGAAAAAGATAATATACAAAAGGAAGACCTTGAGTTCTAAAACCATGAAAACAAACAAGTAAGAAACTATGTGTCAGTGTAAATTCGTTTAATAGTAAAGCAACTGAAGTGAATGCCTAATCTACTCCTATCCTTAGTAGTTTTAGAATTTATGTCTTTGGCACCATCACCTGACGCACCTCCATCTGTTGGAGCATCTGATATATTGGGTGAGTAAGGATAATTGAAGAGTTACCCCGGATCACATCTTTAAGGTTTAGGTTGGGATGAGCTTTCTTCACGAACCGCAATATATCAATATACCCCTCGTTGTAGTAGTCAGAACTCCGATCAACCACTAGTTCATCGAACTCCTCACTAGCACGGTAGTCTTCTAAGTGTTTCTGTGGGCGATCTTAGTAGTCTTGGGAATCATGGAATTCAAGTACTACCCGCTGTCTACTCTTCTTATCTATGGATGCGAGCTCTTCCTTATGAGCATCTATTATCTTCTATTCCTTAGCCCTCAGTTGGGACAATTCTATAGTAAGAGAATTAACACGAGTCGTAACCTTTTCCAAGGACTCGGTTGCTTGATCTTTGATCTTCATCATTTCGTCATCAATTACAATATCTTCTTGGTTATTTATTTGCATTTCTTGTTTGCCTCATTACACTTCTTGTTCTCTTCCTCATACAATTTGGTTGTCCAATTGACTTTGTCATCAAGTTTAGAAATATAGGTGAAATGTAAGTCCACAACTTGCTTCAGGTAGTAGTAAAAAGAACCAATCTAAGGAGAAGCACAGTCCTAAATTACTTCCTGTACAACTGGCACTAAAGCCTTGGACACTTGACCCAGTGGTTCCGCAGTTGGGGTCATCTCAGTAGGTTGCTCAATAGAAGACATAGGAACCAGAGTAGGGGGTTGGGTAAAACCTGATTTTCTTTCCTCCTACAAGTACTGGTGGGAGAGGTGGAGAAGATCTCTTTTTTTTTTCTTCCCTGTGTTGCAAGTTTTGTTCACGAGATCAAGAATATCGAGATCCATGTTCTTTTTTCAGGTCAATGCTCGTTCCCGAATAGCATCTGATTTGGTAGTCATTGCACACAAGAAATAAAAAAATAAATTATTCTCCAAAATATTTAATCAATAAATAAATGTTGGACAGATAAAGAAAGAATACAACGTGATAAATTTTTTTTTTCCAAGAATAACCTATAGAACTAAGATAGTCAAGAGGGGCAAGGCCCAATCCCACAGAGGCTAACACTTGGTCATCACTTACTACTTTTCAAGATTTTTTGAATGGCTTCTTGATCACCTGTCACTCAATTTGACTAACTTGTTTAAGAGAATGCATCTATTTCAAAATTTCAATCCAAAAATTTCTAGTCTAGACTCTTTTCTAATAAGAAGTATTTTAAGAGACATCTCTTTTTTTGAGGTTGCGACCCTCAAATAAACCCATTTTATATCTGAAGTTGAAGATGATGTCTCTTATACACGAAATCTAAAAGTAGTGATTAAATAAGGCTGCGGAAGGTATCATTCCCCGAGTCTGACAGGTGATGATAAATGCATTGATACATCCAAAAGGCTTGGCAAAAATCTGTCCAAACCCGACTTGATAGTTATTCAAGACTTCCAAACAAAGAAGCGGTGTAGCAGAAACCTTTAACCTATCTCCAATTGTATTAGATAAACAGATACGTAATTCTTGTAATTCAAATAAAGTCTATGCTTTTGGCCTCGGTGCCTTGACCTTCATGTCCTTAGGAATGTGATATTGCTCAAGCCATTTCTCAATTGAATTCACATCGACATCAGTTGCAAGTAGCTGGGAGTAAATGTTCTTGTCTTCACTTGAAATCCCTTTAATTTTTTCTTGGGAAAGGGGAAAGGCATCATCCCCACTTGATTCATGATGCTATATTTCAGCTTTAGCTACTACGTTAGAATTATGGTGTGGCTGTTTTCTACCTCGACCAAGGTATGGGGGCAAAGATGGCATGTCTTTATATGAGATAGTGTTACTAGACGAGTTCACTTGGGGTCTACGAGGTGGAAAACCACACCGCTTGAGTGTATATGATAGAAAATCATACCACTTGGATGTATATGGTAGAAAACCATGCCCCCTACATATATATGGTGGGAAGACCTCGAATTTTCCCTCAGCATGGGTTGTTGAATTCTGTTTGGCTCAGGGACACCCCCTGCATCAACTATGCCTTTCTCACTATCCTATTCCGTTGTCGTAGTCAAAAAAATCTAATGCATCGATGGTTTCGAGTACAGGACTATTGTTAACGTCGCGGTCATCACAAAGTCTAGGTCACTATCAATTTCAATGTAGTCATCCATTGCGTCGTCGTCGGAGGAGCAAAAGTTGACTAGGGAACCTAAAGTATCTATTTCTGAGAAAGATCTATGGTCGGCCAAGGAAGAAGGTATATCATGATCACAAGGAAAATCATGGTGGTCTACATTGGAGGTTGTGGAATTGGGATTTATCCTTGTAAATTTTGTCATGTCTTTTTTCTTTTCCATGGTGGTATTTAAGGTACTAGAGTGAAATTCTATTTAGTTGTGAACAAGTTATTTAAAGCTACAATTGGAGCAGTGCTACAGGTTTGATACAATTGGGATTTGTCATTGTGCTACTTAGGACTATTGTTAACATCGCGGTCATCGTCAAAGTCTTGGTCGCTATCAATTTCAACGTGGTCATCCATTGTGTCGTCATCGGAGCCAAAGTTGACTAGAGAACCCAAAGTATCTATTTCTGACAAAAACTATTGTCTGCCAAGGAAAAAGGTATATCACGGTCACAAGAAAAATCGTGGTGGCCTACATTGGAAGTTGTGGAATTGGAATTTGTCATTGTAAATTTTTTCATGCCTCTGTTCTTTTTTGTGGTGATATTTAAGGTATTAGAGTGAAATTCTATTTAATTGTGATCAAGTTTTTTAAAGCTACAATTGGTGCAGTGCAACAGGTTTGATGCAAACCTGAAACAAATTTTTTTTTTTTTTTTTAAAAAAAGGACTACATAACAAGCCAAAGAAGAATATGCCGTAGACTGATGGACTGACTGACTTGCCGGTGCCAGGCTATTAAAGCAGTGGTTGGTTGGACTCTTGTGCAAAGCTAAAAGTCTTGCTATGTTTTACAACCACCAAAAAAAAATTTCCAAAGATATTACGCGTAAGAGAATTATTGAGGAAGAGGCAAGGAAGCACAGCCTAAGTTGAAGGCATAGGTTCTGAGTTCCGTACTCCTGGACCTGGTATAAGTCTTAAGCCGTGACTTGAGCAATTTTGAAGACAAATGAATTAAATTTCCTTTATCCATTCCACCAGCATAGATAGCATCACGTGGGGGCATTAGTGTAATCTACCTAATTGCCTATATTGTTAACCCGACTTCGAGGTTTATGGGGTGCAGAATTTAGTCTGTTGGTATCCCACATAAATAAATGAAAAAAAAAAAAAAGGAAACTTACTGGGGTGATGGAGCAAAGCAAGGGGGAGACTTGGGAGTATAGACAAAGTCTTAATGCATATGAAATCCTAAACCCAACCGTAGAGTACTTCTTGACTTCGAAAAATTCTAAATAAAAATTTTAATTTTAAATTTATATTTATATGATTCGATAGATAAAAATTTTGTATAAACTTTGGTAGAAATGACAGTTCAAAAATATTTTTCACCGGGAAAGTAATTTTTTGAGCATTAAAATTGACTCCGATCAATATTACGGCTCTAGTCGGAATGCAACTACGATCCGAAAAATATTACACATGGCTCCGGGCCTATATTCATCAGGAGTGTTTTAGTAATTTATTTTATCTTTGTGGTTCAAATAGGATCAAATGAGTCAAGTACTATATGTTCGACCAATGGATCGATCTTACACATCGGTTTCAAATATAAATATCAAGTGGCAGGTCAAATTTAAGGAATCACTTTCCTAATTATTCAATATTGAATTTTCTCTATGAAATTTATGTTCTAGCCAAAATACTGATTTGAGCGTCGGAACCTACCCTATGGGACAAAACTCTACCTTTTTTATTTTTATGTGATCCGGAAGTGAGTACTACGCATAGTGCTCAATTTTTATTTTAGACAATATTGTGCACAAACTAACCCTAACTGAAATTTTTGTATCAACACAAACATTTTGCTTAAAAAGAGACAGAAACTCAATTTGCTGGATTCTGAAGTTAACTGGGTATCAAAACACCATTCTGAAGTTAACTGGGTATCAAAACACCATTCTGAAGTTAACCATGGGAATAATACTGCTTAGTAATTTTTACCTAGATTTCTTCGTGTTTGACCATTTATTTTGTACACTTTATATGTTAATTTACTTAGGAGATATTTAATACGTATTTGAGAATTAAAATTCGAGTAAAAATCATAAACTCCACAACTAACAATGTTCCTACATATGCTAATAGAATTAATGTTACCACGGAGAAAGCTAGCATAAGTAATTTCAAATGATACTCTGTCATTTCTCTGAATTTACCATGTCTAACGTACAAATCAAAGAACTTGTAATTTGTAGGTCAAACAAAAGCAATGACCATGTCAACGACACATTAAGGATGCTAATAATTAATAATGATGAATTTATTTGCTCAAACGTCTAGTTAATTTGTAATATTAAGACCACAATTTACGTAAAAATGTTGAATATTTAACCGTAAAAATATCACAAATCGAAGCCTAAGTTTGTAAAAGATTTGCTTAATTAGACTCGATAAGTAAGGTTGCGCTTATTTACAAACAAATATATATATATATTGCGCTTATTTACAAACAAATATATATATATATTTGTTGAGAAGATTGACCTGAAGAGTGAAAAATGCACATTGTTGAAGATTCTTTGACCGGCTAGCCCACTAGAAATGGCTTTCAACATCGACAACACAAAAAAGCTTTGAATTTGTTAAGTAGAATTTGATTCTAATATTTCATCAACTATTCAAAAAACATGCTCAAAGAAAAAGGTTGAGTGTCATTTTTATGAAAATTCAGCATTTGACCACAACCAACCCAAGAAAAATAAAACATTAGTTAATTAATGTTCAACTTCAATATTTGAATTAGGACTAAATATTGCAAAATTAGTAACTAATGAGCTTATATAGTCATTGTTGTCAATTATTATTATTATTTTGAAAGATATAACTAGCAAAAAAACATTTTTATTATTTCGACTTTAAAATAAAATAATTAATTAGAAGACAAACTAGTAAACTACATCGTTATACAGAGACACTAGATGTGTGTAACGTTAATGTACAATCTTCAGAAATTGAATTTTAATTTAACTAATATGTTTGAAAAATAATAGGTTGTGATATCTTTTAATTAAATAGGTAATTACTTAGTTACTAAAGTATTAATTAATTTGTTCGATTTAGAAATTAGTGTCAGTTGTATTTGAAGAATTTTTTTTTTTTTTGGTTTTAAATTGCTGTTACTCCTAAAAGGGATTTTGTTTTTGTCACGTGTTTTTGGCTTGCATAGGCCTTATTATTTTATTAATGATTAGGAAGAGACAGAATAATCATATCTGGTGCATGTAGTCTCAAGATCTATCATTAATTATTAACCAGAATATCTTAATTATTAGTTTTATTATTTATTACCACAATTCGATTGCGATGACATCATGTCAATTGAGACTGTCATAAGTAGTTTCTTTTAATTAATGTCCTCAGATGTTCTATCAATTGTTGATTAATTATTCATTGTCATATAACACCTAGAAGTAGTTTTACAGATCACAACATAAAACAATTAACACAAAAAAAAAAAATGCATTTGGCTATATAAAAGTTTTTTTTATTTTTTTATTTTTTTATCTTCAATTGCAGAAAGAAGTGGTCTTAAATATTTATAATTGCGAGATGATAGGTAACTATTTCTCTAAAAAAATTAAGTGAATATATTATAACCTTCTTGCATAATAGAGAAATTCTTTGCGACAATATTAAGTTATATGATGTCTGCTAGTTTTTATGCATAACTTTGATTAATAAATTTTTGGACGTTGTTAAATAGTTATATTCTAATGATTATTCGTGAACTCAAAGATAGGGAATGTAGGAGCCATAAGAGTTCACATTCTGGCATTTATTTTATTAAAGTGTCCATTCTCCAAGTCTCATGAGAATTTCTTATGGCCAATTGACCTGGTCAAGAAATTAAAATACAAATTTTACATATGATTACAATAAGAAAGTATTATTTTTGCCCCCATTAATTTATAAAATTTTTACATAATGCGTAAGAGTGATTTCACAGCAATTGTTCATAAAAAGGGGAAAAAAAAAGCGAATATTCATAATCATTACTTTGACTACTATAACAAAAAGCTTTTCATTAATGGATTACTTTATTAAAAAATTTGTATTAGTCTTATGAACCATTATATATAAATTCAAAAATAAGATGTTAATTAGACGGTAAGTAATACAATTTAATTATTAATGAATTTTAATTTATTATATTTAATTTTTTATTTGCTGAGTGATTTATAAGTACTATTACAAATTTCTGTCTTTAGAAAGAGATGGACAATCTACCCCGTTCAAAACTTTATATAACTACTATATTAGTACAAGACAAAAGAGAAAAATTAAAACAATCTCAACTTGCATATGCAATTCAAACAATGAATGGAGAATCGAAAATGGCTTACACTTGTAAGCAAGCAAAATGCTTATACTTTATCTTTATGGTTGACCTTTTTGACGACTTGGCTAGGCCACGTGACACAACTTTTTCCCCAACTCGTGCTGTATGACTCCAGACGAAGTATTACACTAGATTTCGCAAGGAGAAACTTCTAATTCTTTATTATTCTTTTTTTTTTTATGGGGAAAAAATATTTTGATAAATCTAATCTTAAACCCTTGTTGTAGATTATGTAATTAAGATTAAATTTTATACAATCTTGTTAACATTAACTTATGTTATTTATTGTATATGATTTAATCTACATTACAAGATTTATAAGTGAAAACTAAATATAATCTGACAAAATTTTCATTTGTAAGGAGGTAAGAGGAGAAGTTGGTCAAACAATTTAGCTAGGCATGTAAATTTGAACCTAAAGCCCTTGATTAATAAATTTATGTTTGAGCACACATGTAAATCTTTGAGACATTGGACACAACTTTTTTTTTTTTTTTTTGAGAAAATATTTAGAATAAATAAATCTGATTTTTGGTCTTAGTTGTAAATTTTATAATATGAATTAAATATTATAGAATTTATAACATCAGTTGATATAAACAAGATTTCATAAAATTTAATTTTGTACACTAAATTTATAAATAAGATCTAAAATCGAATCTATATTTATATTTTCCTTTCTTTTTAACAAAGTAAAGGGTAGTTCTTAAAAAATCCTCAAGCATCCGAGTCTTGAATGTTTCTCACAAAGTCACACAACTGAAGTACCTTTGGATATAATCTTTACAAATATTTTTCTTGTACTTGTAGAACAGGATTAATCTTGAAATTATAATAGGATTAAAATATTGATTTCTAAGGGTAATTTCGTAATCTAGTGAACATTGCTTTGACAATAATATAGTTTGTCCTTGGGCGGAGAGTGGAAACAACTCTAAATTCTAGGCACCTCATTCCTTGTATTGACCAACAGAAGCAGCCCCGTGAAACAGCATTTAAGTTCCTCAAACGTGCAGTTCTATTTTTTTTGGAACCCAATCTACTCGAATGCATTTCTGATAAAGTGATAAAAAAGTGACTTATGTATTATATTGGGTTCCAAAAAAAATAAATAAATTGAATATTTAAAATTAAGAATTAATAATCAAACAAATTATTTTACTTTTTTTAACGTAAGTTCGACAAATAATTTTAAATTTATAATTTTATATAATATTTTCCTGTTCTTTTAATACACGAATTTTCCCCGGTGAGATTGATTTTTCGTTATACGAAGTTCAATAAATTCATAATTGGCTGCGTCTTTGACCAACAAGTCCAAATAGATAAGATAATGTCCGTGAATCACCTTAATTTGTACTTGTTTGACTTGTATAATCAACCAAACCTATTTTTCAATGTTTAAGGATTTGTATGCGTGATTCATACGCTTTTGTACTTCCGATTATTTCTGCACCAATATTAATTACCATATTGTTTCGTCTCAAGAATTGAATTTCGGCACAGAACCAGCATGTCTAATCCATCATATGAGTAATCTTGATAAATAGTTTTATGTGTTTTAAATAAGAATCACTGATTCTTTTAAATCACTTTCTTATCGAATTATTTAATTCAAATCACTTTTCTTTTTTTTTTTCACAGCTCAAATCACTTTGGTATCTCAACACGAACTATTTAACTCATATAACTCTTGTTTATACTATTCGTAAAACAAATCCACTTAGCCACCTCAGTGGTAGAAAATTCTTTGCTACTCCCTTCGCAGTGCAGAATGAATATTGCAAGCCATTGGATGATTGAAAACTTGTGAAATTCCCTTACTTTTCAGTCATTGCAATGACTATCATATTCATTCTACATTGTAGAATGAGTATTCAAGAACTACTCCTCGGTGGTAATAACAAACTCATTTTTAAAATTTTTAGCAACTTCTATATTGACAAGGTCAATAATTTTAGGGGAATTAAGATTTACAGGATCATTTTACATAACTATTCTATTGTGATTAAAAATTTATATCAAACTCATTTTTTAAATTTTTAGCAACTTCTATTGACAAACTTAAAGGTCAATAATTTTAGGGGAATTAAGATTTACAGGATCATTTTACATAACTATACTATTGTGATTAAAAATTTGTATAATATAAAGTAATAGTAACTACTGGAAAGCCAAGTTTATTGATGGCTTACCTGCATTATTTGCTGAAAGAATTAAAAAAGCTCTTAGGAAAGATAATATTTCTATTCCTTATGACTATTATACTTATGGCAAATTGGTCAATACTTGTGTTCAAGAAGGTATAGCTTTATGTAATGAAATTGTTAGATTTAAATGATATTGATTCTTATAGAACTGCTGGTAAATTTAATTTTATGCATATTGGTTTAGTGCAAATTGCTTTTAAACCTTTAACTTTAAAAGTACAATAGAAGCTGTTTCTTATAATTTAGTATTGACCAATTTGTCATAAGTATAATAACCTTAATGGGAACACAATTATTACAAAGTTTTTTTAATGGTCCAGTTTATTTTAATGTTTATCCTAATTTACAATTATCTTTATCTGATGTTAACCTTTCGAAGAATGAGATCAACTCCGAATGGACAAATTGTTCTTCGTTTTGATACATCAAATGTTCCATCTAGACATAGTATTGGTTCTAGACCATCATCATCCAGACATCCTTATAGGACGTTTTCTTCAAAATCTCAAATTTCATTATTTGATGATTATATTCCTGCACGTCCTATAAGGATGTCTGGACATATGATAGATAGTAATACTTACATCTACATCACATGTAAATCATTTACATATAAATAATAATAAAGTTAAACCAATTCATGATAATGAATTAGATAAGGAAATTCCTACTGAATTCGAATTAGATTTTAATTTATGACTACTGTTATAGATTTTAGTCCAGGTTCATATGCTAGAAAAATAATAAAACAAGAATTTTTATCTTTAAATTGGAATAATTTTAGACAATGGTTATTTGAAGTATATTCTTCTGAAGACCTTGATAATATTTCAAAAGAATTCTATGAATTTACTGCTTTACATAATAAAATAATTCCTTTTGTTCCGTGGTTTATAACTACTTATTTAAATAATTATATTAATGTTCTTGAACGAACATATCAATTTTCTGATAATATTCAAAAGAATTGTTGTAATTCTTGTAATACTATATATGATGATAAAAATAAAGAATATTATAACATTCTTTCTCAATTTCAAGATTTTCAAATAAATATGATTTCAAGTGATAATATTATTGATTTACCTTAAACAAATTCCAGATAATGATATTAGATCAAAAATTTTAAATTGGGCATCTATATCATCTGCCTCATCATCATCTACTTCATCATCTTCAATTCCTAAATTGAATTTAGCTGAAATTAATAATGAACCATATACAATGTTAGAAGTTAAAAATAGAATTAGTAAATTAAACAAATTAAACGAAAATGGAATTACTTTAGCAAATTTGCATGAAGAAATTAAAAATTTGAAAAATGAAATTTGTTTAATAAAACAAAATCATGTTTTTATAGATAATCGACTTTCTTTAGTTGAAAAATCGGTTCATAAAGGCAAAGAAATTAGTCAGCCTATTCAAATTTCTTCTAATGATATTCCTTCTAATAATAATAATAATAAATTTGATAATTTTTTAAATATTATGCAAATTATTACATCTCAAAGATGGTATATCCACGTTAAATTTTTAATTGATAATGATTTTTTTGCTGAATCAGTTGCCATGATAGATAGTGGTGCTGATCTTTGGTTGTATTCAAGAAGGTTTAATACCTCTAAACCAAATATTCTTACAGCTCATACTTTACGTTCTGCTTCTGGTGATAAACTAGAAATAGATTATAAAATTCCATCTCGCTTATATTTGTCAAGATAATATTTGCATTCCTCGGACATTTTTACTTGTTAAAACTTGATGAATCCTCCTATTATATTAGGAACTCCTTTTCTTAATACTTTATATCCTATTAAAAATTGGATAAAAATGGTTTTACTGGAACTTATAAAAACCAAGAAATTAAATTTCAGTTTATAACTGATCCTATTACTAGAGATATTAATTCTCTTATTGAATTAAAATATTCACATTTATATTCATTAAATTCAGAAATCTATAGTATTTCTATTTCTTTTATTTACATCAACCAAAAGTTCAAGACCAAATAACTTTATTTCAGGGTCAATTTTATAAAAGCCTGTCTCTTATACACATCTAGATGTGTATAAGAGACAGGTATAGGAAGAAGCATGTAGTTTTTCTTAATTACACTATAAACCTTTAAATAACATTTTAAAATGGATAAGGTATCATATTCCAAATAAAACAGATTTATTAGAAAAATTATATCAGTCCATTACAACATTCTAAATTCATAAGGGAAATTCAGGAATTGGCAAATTCAAATTTTTGCAGATCATACTTATCGTACTGCATTCAATGTTCCCTTTGGACAATTCGAATGGAATGTTATGCCATTTGGATTAAAAAATGCTCCTTCTGAATTTCAGAAAATTATGAATGATATTTTTATTCCTTATATGGATTTTATCATTGTTTATATAGACCGTAATGACATCCTTGTTTATTCAAAAACATTAGAATCACATTTTAAACATCTTGAATCAGATTTAAAAAATTGTTATAGTTTTGTAGATGTGTATAAGAGACAGGAATTCCATTCTTCTTCAGTCTAATTAGATTTTAGGACATTTTATTGAAAAAGGAACGCTTATAAAGTGTCTCGAAAAGAACTAATTTTGCATCCAAATTTCCTGATGAAATTATAGATAAAAAACAACTTCAACGTTTTTTAGGCAGTTTAAATTATATTTCTCCTTATTATAAAAATCTTTCTAAAGATTTAGCCCCACTATATGATAGACTTAAGAAAAATGGGATTCCTTGGAATAATAAACTAACTAATTTAGTTAAAAATATTAAATCAAAGGTAAAAATTTTACCATGTTTAACATTAGCTATTCCTAAATGGACAAAAATAATAGAAACTGATGCTTCTAATATAGGTTTTGGTGGCATTTTAAAACAAATTAATCCAGATAATAAACAAATCTATCTTTCTCATTGATTAAATTTCATTCTGGTAAATGGACTAATAGTCAGAAAAAATATGCTACTATTGCTCATGAAATGTTAGCAATAGTTAAATGTGTTCTAAAATTTCAAAATGATTTATATAATCAAAAGTTTATAATAATTACTGATTCTCATTCAATAAAATTTATGTTTAATAAAGATTTTAAAAATGATATTTCTAAACAAATGTTTGCTAGATGGCAAGCTCAATTAACTCCCTTTGATTTTGAAATATTTTATAAAAAAGGATCTGAAAATTCTCTACCTGATTTTTTATCTCGAGAATTTTTACAGGCTTCATGAGACGTGGAAGTTCTCAGTCTCCTTATAGGGGACGAGGTGGAAGATCCCCAGTTATATCTAGGGGTGGAAAAACATTATATAATTCAGATATATCTTGATTATCAGGATATGGATCCTCATCCACATCCAATGTTGATCTGGGTCCATATCCCAATATGATCATCCATTATATGGACAATTGCAAGAATATAATAATAAGAGATATACATGTTTATAATTAGAAATTGAGATGAAAAAGATTGCCAATGGCAGGATCAACCTTGGAAAATAATTCAAAGGTATTTGACTGATAAAGTCATGTTTCCAGGCGAATCATACAAGACTCGCACGTATTATGAAAAAATTCTTACTAATAGTGAAACAGCTGAAATTCAGCATTTTCAGCCTCCTATGGCTACTACTATTATTTATAATTTTTCAAAAATTATTTTTAAGAAAATTATATCTTCTGATGAATGGGGGATTTCTACCCTCACCGAAAAACAATGTTTTGTTGAAAAACAACAACCACTTTCTTACACTTATTGGGATTATATTCAAAGTTTTCATAAAACTTTTTATTATGAAAATTCTAAACACAAGCACACTTGGTTTATTAAACTGTGTTCGAATATCCTATCTCAAAATATTCTCCAATTGGTTTATCCATTGGTGGACTACTCATGGACCCTCAGTAAAAATTTTACCTGAGCCATTTCTTCATTTATACCATTCACGGATAAAAATTTCACCTATTCTCAAAAAGTTATACTCTCAGAAAAATATTCCTCTACCCACAGAAATTGCTACCATTTATTTCTTTATTGAATTTTCAATCCCTTGGATTTATAAATGGGAACCTGAATTTGGTTACACCCCTGATCATTTCCCTTGTTTATATCGAACCTATTATACCAAATTCTGGGAAAAACTCATGAAAATTGACCCAGAAACAAAACAATTATTTGGTCAAGAATTATTGGATCAAATAAAAGAAACAATTCAAAGTTATACAGATACTACTTCAATTACCCGAGCAATGGAGCCCCTATTAAACAAGATCTTTCTATTGATCTTAATCATCTTGATCTTATAATGAAAATGATGATAATGAATCACGTTCTATGGACTCTAATAATTCATTAGCTGGTGAATCACAACCACTCGAAAGACCTGAAGATATTCTTCAAAGTGTTTTAGACACACTCAAGCAAAAGAAGCAATGAAGAAAAAGATCAGATGATCAAAATATTCAAGACAAATGTCAGCATCAAAGTGGATGAGTTTTTCCCAGAATTTGGTATAATAGGTTCGATATAAACAAGGAAAATGATCAGGGGTATAACCCTGTCTCTTATACACATCTAGATGTGTATAAGAGACAGCCGGTTATAAGAGACATAATTTCACTGATGCGGTTTTCAAAAATCCTACTGTACAAAATTTAAATATTTTTGAGTCCGGTTGTCTCTAAATATCCTTATAAGTATCTTTTTCGAGGAGAAGAGCCAACTTTCAGTCAATAAAAACCTAGATTATACTCTAGATCTATATTGTAAATCTTTACTAGTCTCTTTTGTAATTACTTTTATTTAATCAAAGAAGAACACCACCGAGGTTTTCCTCTGCAACCTCTTCTGAGGTACCTTCTTCCCAAAAGACAAAGAAATTTGTTTGGTCCTGACATAATATGTCATGCTAATTATCATATGTAGATTGTATCTTATCCTACATATTTGAACTATAAGTTTAAACTATTTTGAATTTCATCTTTCAAAACTTTTTAATAACCGTTTATCTTGGTTCGGTTCTTAAAATTTTCATCATAATATTATTTAATTTATTTTGTTGGCCTTGAAAAGTACCCGCTTAGCCGTTGAGAAAGGCGTTTAGGGAAAGAATCGGCAACATAGCAAAATAAATTAAATAATTTTTATCGACAGAAAATTTTAAAGGTAAATTATCCAAAAACCGGAGATTTATGATTATTAAAAATAATTTTATAAAGAAAGAATTTGACTCTAGTTTAAATGTTTGAGGTTAAGTGTGGTGGCCGGTCTTGGGCTAACCGCCTTTATTTGGATCTAAATTCTGGACTTAGTTTTAATACGATTTGCAAGCCAATACGGGATTCCAATACGGTGATAAGCCAATACGGGATTCCAATACGGTCTTGGGCTTCGTGTTAAGAAATTATTCCAAGCTTTTAGTGAAAATGGTATCAGAATCAGAGACTTAAGATATGATATCAATCGACATATTTCTTTCCTTAATAATGAAAGAAAACTTATCTTTATCATCTGTCTCATATGATAAAAATAAATTAAAAGAAGAATATGATATGTCTCTTATATGAATCTACTTAATAAGTGGACAATATAAAAAATTTCACCATCTGTTATTTATAAATATGGTTTATTTGATAATATTATATCAAAATATGTTGTTAAAACAATGAAATTTTTGTCCATTTAGGAATAGCTAGATGTGTATAAGAGACAGGTTCTATAAGAATCAATATCATTTGAATCTAACTGTAAATTTAATTTTATGCATATTGGTTTAGTGCAAATTGCTTTTAAACACCAATATGCATGTTTATTAAATTTACCAGCAGGTAAACTATAAGAAGTTAATATCATTTGAATCTTAAACATTAAATGTTAAAATTCATGGTTACAATTATGTACCAGGATCTGAACTTATATGTTTATGTTATAGAGTTTGTTTTAAACTACTTTCGACTTTGAATCCAAAGTGTAAATTGATTAATATTTCTACTGATGAAACAATTTTAATTGAGACTAATTTTAATAAATCTCAGATTATAACTAGACAACCAATTAAATGGAATGAAATTCAATTTTCTGATCATTGGATAATAAATGAAGACATTTCTTCTACATCTAATGCTTTGAATATTACTGGGGATCTTCCACCTCGTCCCCTATAAGGAGACTGAGAACTTCCACGTCTCAATAAAGTGGACAATACCAAAAATTTCACCATCTGTTATTTATAAATATGGTTTATTTGATAATATTATATCAAAATATGTTGTTAAAACAACAGAAAAATCAATTCCTTTAAATTCTGATGAACATGTTATACAATTATTAGATTCAAATGATATTGATTCTTATAGAACTGCTGGTAAATTTAATTTTATGCATATTGGTTTAGTGCAAATTGCTTTTAAACCTTTAACTTTAAAAGGTTTACCTGAATCTTTTATAGCTGCTTTACGAGATGCTCGTAATCTTAATTGGAAAAAATCCTTAATGGGTATTATACAATCCAGTTTGTATAATGGTCCAGTTTATTTTAATGTTTATCCTAATTTACAATTATCTTTATCTGATGTTAATATACTTGATGCTTTAACATTAAATGTTAAAATTCATGGTTACAATTATGTACCAGATCTGAACTTATATGTTTATGTTATAGAGTTTATTTTAAACTACTTGTGACTTTGAATCCAATTCTTGCTTTGAAGAAAAAGTTTTCTTCAAAATCTCAAATTTCATTATTTGATGATTATATTCCTGCACGTTCAAAACCTGCATCATTACATACAATAGATAGTAATACTTCATCTACATCACATGTAAATCATTTACATATAAATAATAATAAAGTTAAACCAATTCATGATAATGAATTAGATAGCTGTTGACAAGTCCTGTATGAATCCGAATTATATTTTAATTTATGAGTATCTACTGTTATAGATTTTAGTCCAGGTTCATATGCTAGAAAAATAATAAAACAAGAATTTTTATCTTCAAATTGGAATAATTTTAGACAATGGTTATTTGAAGTATAATCTTCTGAAGACCTTGATAATATTATGTAGAATTCAGTATAATTCTCTTGCGGAACATTAGTGAAATAATTATCATGTGTCCGTGGTTTATAACTACTTATTTAAATAATTATATTAATGTTCTTGAACGAACATATCAATTTTCTGATGGTAAACAAACTAGTGAGTTATATCCTCCACAAAAATTATTTACTTTACCAAATAATACTTCGCTTTCATTTAATGCTTTTCAAAAATTAGTAGATAATAATACTCTACCTATTACTTTGCAACATATTAATAATATGTATCAACAAAATAATTATACTAATATTTTTATAAAAGTTTTAAGTGAACAAATTAGTTCTCTTCATAATAAAATGGATAAATTATTTTCTTTAATACAAAAAATTTCAAATTTCTATTTCAACTAATAACCATAATCATGATTTTCATGATATTGCAAAAGCTTCTTTGCAACCTCCACCTATTATTAATGATTTTAATTTTAAACCAATTTCTGATCTTGAAAAACTTCTCGATAAAAATTTTCTTCATTAAAAATCAATACTCTTGATTCTGAAAATAATTTACAAACAATTCCAAATAAAGGAAAAGTAATTTCTGATGAAATTAATAAACTTCATAATTCTTATAAGTTTGGTGATAAACCAACTATGTATCATTATTATTATCCTAGACCTACTTCTCAGGATATTTTATATGAAGAACAACAACATATTATTAATAATAGTTATTCTGGAAAAGAAATTTATGAATGGAATTTAGATGGTTATAAGATGTGTATTAATAGTAATTTAATTCAAATATCCTGTGCTAATGAATTCTACAGTAGCAAAAGCAAATAATAATAGTGACAAACATGTTGCTTCAATGATAATTGCCGGTTTTACTGGTCAACTTAAAGGTTGGACAGGGTGGGATAATTATTTCACTCAACAAAATCGTGATAATATTTTGAATACTGTTAAGACAGAACCTAATACATCTCATGTTTTTGAAGATGCAGTTTATACACTCATGGTCAATATTTTAGATTATTTTACAGGACGTTATACAACAAATCATGAAAATATTCGTACATTATTAAATGGTTTAAGATGTAAAACGCTTACTTCTTTTAGATGGTATAAAGATACATTTTTATCTAGAGTATTTGATCTTCCAGAAAGTAATAGTAACTACTGGAAAGCCAAGTTTATTGATGGCTTACCTGCATTATTTGCTGAAAAAATTAAAAAAGCTCTAAGGAAAGATAATATTTCTATTCCTTATGATTATTATACTTATGGCAAATTGGTCAATACTTGTGTTCAAGAAGGTATAGCTTTATGTAATGGAATTAAATTAAATCAATAATTAAAAAGACAACAATTAACTGAAAAAAGACAATTAGGTCAATTTTGCAGTCAATTTGGTTTAGAAGACATATCTTCTACACAGAAAAAATCATATCAAAGACCTTCATGGCATAAAGATAAAAGGTTAAAACCTTTCAGCAAATAATGCAGGAAAAACAAAAAGAAAAGAGAGAATTTCGTAAAAAACAGAGAGAATCTCAACCTAGAAAATCTAGGAAATTACACCAATTATATGTTATAAATGTGGCAAAAAAGGTCATATAGCCCCAAATTGTCATGAAAATAAAAAAGAAAAAATTAAACAATTAGATTTAGATGACGAAATTAAAAATGAAATTTACAAAATAATAGATATAAATACAGATTATAATAGTTCTAGTAATGATAATACTAGTATTGATTCTGATGATTATGATTCTGATCAAATTAATATGCATGATTCTACAGATTCTGATAATATTCAAAAGAATTGTTGTAATTCTTGTAATACTATATATGATGATAAAAATAAAGAATATTATAACATTCTTTCTCAATTTCAAGATTTTCAAATAAATATGATTTCAAGTGATAGATATTATTGATTTACTTAAACAAATTCCTGAAAATAATATTAGATCAAAAAATTTAGATTGGTCTTCTACTTCTATTTCTACTTCATCATCTTCAATTCCTAAATTAAATTTGGCTGAAATTAATAATAAGTCATATACAATGTTAAAAATTAAAAATTTGAATAAAAATGATAATTTTATTAAGAATAAAGACATTTATTTTCAATTTATAATTGATTCAATTACTCGAGATATTATTTCTCTTATTAAGTTAAAATATTCACATTTATTTTCAATAAATCCAGAAATTGATACTATTTCTATAAATGATATAATTTTCTTATTAAAAACTTTATTAAGTTTTACAAAAAGAAAATTTTAAATGACTGATCAAGCTAGTACTTCTTATACTTCTTATTCTTCACAAGCAAGAATATTAAAATTAAAATATTTTTCACTAAAAGCCGGAACCTAGCCTTAACACGAAGCCCAAGACCGTATTGGAATCCCGTATTGGCTTATCATACCGTATTGGAATCCCGTATTGGCTTGCAAATCGTATTAAAACTAAGTCCAGAATTTAGATCAAAGGCGGTTAGCCCAAGACCGGCCGCCACACTTAACCTCAAACATTTAAACTAGAGTCAAATTCTTTCTTTATAAAATTATTTTTAATAATCATAAATCTCCGGTTTTTGGATAATTTACCTTTAAAATTTTCTGTCGATAAAAATTATTTAATTTATTTTGCTATGTTGCCGATTCTTTCCCTAAACGCCTTTCTCAACGGCTAAGCGGGTACTTTTCAAGGCCAACAAAATAAATTAAATAATATTATGACTGAAAATTTTTAAGAACCGAACCAAGATAAACGGTTATTAAAAAGTTTTGAAAGAAAGAAATTCAAAATAGTTTAAACATAGTTCAAATACTTAGGATAAGATAACAATCTACATATGATAATTAGCTTACTGTACAAATTGATCTACAATCAGTAAATTGAAAATGCTCCTTCTGAATGAGAAAATTATCTGTCTCAGATACACATCGGTGGTGTTCTTCTTTGATTAAATAAAAGTAATTACAAAAGAGTAGTAAAGATTTACAATGAGAGAGGAGAGTATAATCTAAAGAAAGAAAAACTGAAAGTTGGCTCTTCTCCTCGGCTATACAATTGAGGATATTTATAGACAGCCGGACGTCAAAATTTTTAAATTTTGTACAGTAGGATTTTTGAAATCCGCACAGTGAAATTACTGTTTCTACAGTGAATTTACTGTTTGTACAGTATTTGTACAGTAAATTCCGTGATTGCACAGTGATTTTTTACTGTTTATACAGTACTTTTGAACAGTGAATTTACTGTTGTGTGGGATCCACTTTGATGCTGACATTTGTCTTGAATATTTTGATCATCTGATCTTTTTCTTCATTGCTTCTTTTGCTTGAGTGTGTCTAAAACACTTTGAAGAATATCTTCAGGTCTTTCAAGTGGTTGTGATTCACCAGCTAATGAATTATTAGAGTCCATAAAAAGAACGTGATTCATTATCATCATTTTCATTATCATCAATTTGATTAAGATCAATAGAAAGATCTTGTTTAATATGTTCTTTTAATTGATCTTTAACTTGCTCCATATAAGCCGCAATAATTTCATCTTTTGTCATAGTGCCTGATTGCACTTGTAGTTTCCTGGCAATATGCCTGAAAGGACTGGGCTCCATTGCTCGGGTAATTGAAGTAGTATCTGTATAACTTTGAATTGTTTCTTTTATTTGATCCAATAATTCTTGACCAAATAATTGTTTTGTTTCTGGGTCAATTTTCATGAGTTTTTCCCAGAAGATGGTATAATAGGTTCATATAAACAAGGGAAATGATCAGGGGTGTAACCAAATTCAGGTTCCCATTTATAAATCCAAGGGATTGAAAATTCAATAAAGAAATAAATGGTAGCAATTTCGTGGGTAGATGTGTATAAGAGACAGCTAATGTATTCTACAGTAGCATAAAATAATCTAAAATTAAGATTAAATGTTATGAATTCATGGTTACAATTACTGTCTCTTATACACATCTAGATGTGTATAATGGATAAACCAATTGGGAATATTCAAAGTTGAGATAAAATATTCGATTACAGTTTAATAAACCAAGTGTGCTTGTGTTTAGAATTTTCATAATAAAAAGTTTTATGAAAACTTTGAATATAATCCCAATAAGTGTAAGAAAGTGGTTGTTGTTTTTCAACAAAACATTGTTTTTCGGTGAGGGTAGAAATCCCCCATTCATCAGAAGATATAATTTTCTTAAAAATAATTTTTGAAAAATTATAAATAATAGTAGTAGCCATAGGAGGCTGAAAATGGACAATTGCAGCTGTTTCAATATTAGTAAGAATCAACTATTTAGAATCTGATTCAGATTCATTTTCAGTAACCGAAGCATAGGTATTACCTTTATGCTGTTGATGCAAATATTCTTGCAATTGTCCATATAAGAGACAGATCTTTTGGGATATTACCTGATCAAAATTGGATGTGGATGAGGATCCATGTGTGATAATCCAGATATATCTGAATTATATAAATTTCTTCCTCCCCTAGATATTACTGGGGATCTTCCACCTCGTCCCCTATAAGGAGACTGAGAACTTCCACGTCTCATGAAACCTGTAAAAATTCTCAAAGAGTTTATTAAATTGACAATTCATATAATTGTTTTATTTTTAAATGATATATATTTGTACAGAATTTTATTTCTGCTTGTTCTATATTAAATTCTTGCTGTAATAAAGCATATGTCCATAAAGGATCTTGATGATTTGTATAATCATAAGCTATTATTCTTCTTTTTATTTGTGCTAGTCTATTTTGTGCTAGAATAATTCTAGATCGAAAATAATTTTTACTTCTTATAAAAAAAAATTTAAATAAATCTGATTTATATGTTTTATAATTTGGATTATGAAATAAACCAACTGGGAATTCCATATTTGTATAATCTATGGAAGGAATATTTTCCAAATATTTTAATTTTAATATTCTTGCTTGTGAAGAATAAGAAGTATAAGAAGTACTAGCTTGATCAGTCATTTAAAATTTTCTTTTTGTAAAACTTAATAAAGTTTTTAATAAGAAAATTATATCATTTATAGAAATAGTATCAATTTCTGGATTTATTGAAAATAAATGTGAATATTTTAACTTAATAATAGAAATAATATCTCGAGTAATTGAATCAATTATAAATTGAAAATAAATGTCTTTATTCTTAATAAAATTATCATTTTTATTCAAATTTTTAATTTTTAACATTGTATATGACTTATTATTAATTTCAGCCAAATTTAATTTAGGAATTGAAGATGATGAAGTAGAAATAGAAGTAGAAGACCAATCTAAATTTTTTGATCTAATATTATTTTCAGGAATTGTAAAATTGTTTAAGTAAATCAATAATATTATCACTTGAAATCATATTTATTTGAAAATCTTGAAATTGAGAAAGAATGTTATAATATTCTTTATTTTTATCATCATATATAGTATTACAAGAATTACAACAATTCTTTTGAACATATCTCTGTGCATAGATAATCTTTTTAATTGTTGATTTAATTTAATTTCATTCACATATAAATGCTATACCTTATTGAACACAAGTGCATCAATTTTTCATAGATATGTCTCAGTTACACAATAGAAACTGATACTCTTGACATTACTAGATTTTTAAATGGACGTCAGAAATAAATCATGAACTTTTTTGGCAGGATCAAAGAGTTACTATTACTTTCTGGAAGATCAAATACTCTAGATAAAAATGTATCTTTATACCATCTAAAAGAAGTAAGCGTTTTACATCTTAAACCATTTAATAATGTACGAATATTTTCATGATTTGTTGTATAACGTCCTGTAAAATGATCTAAAATATTGACCATGAGTGTATAAACTGCATCTTCAAAAACATGAGATATTATTAGGTTCTGTCTTAACAGTATTCAAAATATCATCACGATTTTGTTGAGTTAATAGTGAAACAGCTGAAATTCAGCATTTTCAGCCTCCTATGGCTACTACTATAAATTTCTTTTCCAGAATAACTATTATTAATAACATGTTGTTGTTCTTCATATAAAATATCCTGAGCCTCAGGTCTAGGATAATAATAAGATACATAGTTGGTATATCACCAAACTTATAAGAATTATGAAGTTTATTAATTTCATCAGAAATTACTTTTCCTTTATTTGGAATTGTTTGTAAATTATTTTCAGAATCAAGAGTATTGATTTTTAATGAAGAAAATTTTTTATCTAGAAGTTTTTCAAGATCAGAAATTGGTTTAAAATTAAAATCATTAATAATAGGTGGAGGTTGCAAAGAAGCTTTTGCAATATCATGAAAATCATGATTATGAGTTATTAATCGAAATAGAATTTGAAATTTTTTGTATTAAAGAAAATAATTTATCCATTTTATTATGAAGAGAACTAATTTGCCATAAGTATAATTTTGATTATGAAATAAACCAACTGGGAATTCCATATTTTCTTCGGAAAATGTGGTTCATGCGGTATAAATGAATCACGTTTAGCGTGATAGTATATGTCCTAATTACGTCCCAAATGTCTGTAGCTTACCTTGGGCCATTCATTCTCCAATGCCCATTACACGAGGCAAATAAAAGTAGCAGAAGAAAAAGTTTTAGGTCAAAAGTGCACAGAACTTACTTAATTTTGTCAACTATTTAGGTAGATTTGATTTTTGACTCTACTTGTAAATCTTGTGATGTGGATTAAATTTTAGATAATTTATGACATCAGCTGACGTAAGTAAGATCTTTTAAGATTTAATTCTGACAACAAGATCTACAGGTGAGATCAAAAATCGAATCTACTTAAATATTTTCTTTTAATTTTCATACTGTTATGTTACTATATTAAAGTGTTAAATTTTTTTTTTTATCTGCCTTCCTCCGTCCTGCCCACATCCGCATCCGAGCCCATCCCCAACATAATTAACGGTAGTCATAGATAGATTGATGGGGAAAAAAATAAAAAAATAAATAGAGAGAAAAGAGATTATTGAGAAGAGAATGTATTAGGGAGTCGGATGGGAGAATTTAGAAAAGAAAGAAGTGGTGGAGGTTCTAGAGAATAAGAGAAGAAAGGGAGAAAGAGAAAAAAAAAAAAGAAAGTGAAAACAAAAAAGGGAAAAATATAAACAGACCTATTGACACTTTTGCCCCTCAAAAGATCACTAACGGCTTACTCAACACAAAAATGGACGGAAGGAGTTTTAGTCTATATTTTTAGGAATCAAATGATTATTTTGGCCATAAAATAGTTAGATGACTAAACTTAGCCATTTTAAAAAATTAAGTAGACTGTATAACCGTTGTCCAAAAAATTTATTCAAGGAAGTGAGGAAATGTATAACATTGATTAACATGTTATGTCAAATGCATTATTATATACTCCTAGTTATATATTTTCTCCCCTTCTTTTGCCTTCTTTTATTTTTTTCCCTTGAAATACATTTGGAAATAGAAGTGAGAAGAAACAAATTGTAGAAGTTTTCTTCACTTTTGCAACACCTATATCCAAACAATGGATCAAGTTTTGTGTTTCTGTCTTTCCTTCTTTTGCATTGATCAACTAAGACTTCAAAACTTTTTAATTCTTGATCACTAACTCCGCAAAAGTGCTCACAACAATTTTCATAAATTGAGTTGTAAGTTGTAGCAAACGTAATTCATAAATCCTAAATTAAGTAGTGTGCTTTCAAATAATAATAATAATAGAATAAACAAATTTTTTATTTAACAATTTTTTTTCGGCATGTAGCATTGCTCTTAGTTACTTAAACGTTCGCCAAAACTATGAATAGAACATAAAATCTAGGATCTGGGCATTTATGTTTGGGAGAATTGCAGTTTTGATATAATCCCCCCAAACATGGATAGTACTCAAAAATGGTCTCTAATTTATGTAAAATTGTTATTTTGGTTCCTAAACTATCAATTACACGCGAAAATAAGGCTAATAACGAAAAAGTACAAATGCCTAATAGTTTTGGTCATGAGCGTTGCACATAGTTGTTAACTCTAAAAAGATTTTGAAAAATTCATGCAATTGTGTGCAAAAGTTGTATCCAATCTTTATGGATTTAGCTAAATTTCCCATTTTGAGATGGTTGTAAGATTATCAATGACTTAAACAAACATTGTTCAATCTATATATTAGACAGTATAATAACAACATCTTATTATAAATGCCTTTTGGTTCGTTTTTTAAAGTAAAAAAAAAAAAATACTAGTAACACATAAAAAGTAGGAAAAATGACTTTATTACTCCTTCATATTTCACATTTGTACTTTTTTAGTTTCTCACATTTAAAATGATGCATATAGACCTTCACAAATTTAAAACGCATTATTTTGGCCCTCTAACACAAAATTAGGGATATATTTTGACTTGAAATACACATTTGCATATCAAATGTAATATGTTTAAGTGCAAAATTAATAATACATAACCTTAAATACAAAATTGCCCCGAAAAGAAAACGATTGGGGCTGTTGAAGAAGGGGTGACGGAGGAAAAGCGACGAGATAGGGGAATATGGGTTGTGATGGTGGATGAGAATTTTGGGATAATGGTGGAGAATATTTTATGTAGTGTCGTTTAGTATTTAAAATTTGTATATTGCTAATTGTGTTCATGAAAAATATAACATACGATACGCATGTGAGTATTTCATGTCAAAATATGCCCGTAATTGTATCAAGAGACCAAAATAGTGCGTTTTAAATTTGTGAGAGATTAAAATACATTATTTTAAATGTGAGGAATTAAAAAAATACAAATGTAAAATATGAGAGACTATTAGAGTTGTTTTCCCTAAAAAAAAAAAATCCTAAACAATGCATGTATAATTTTGGTCATAATTTGTACTTAAAAGTCAGTAAAATGTGATTGCCCTCGAAAATGAAATTTCTGGCCCCAAAGGGAAAAAGGAAAATGCTTGGAGTAACTACTGAACCAAAACAAACATGCCAAATTAAGGAAACCGACCTAAATATTATTGGGCAGCTTCCCATGCAACTTCCTTGCTGATATTCCCATGTAACTGCCAACAACATTAGCTGCAAAACACCCTATTCCAACGTATGATCCCTTCTCATGCGTACCTTCCTTGGCATCTCCATCGTCCTACACCTCCATCCACCAAGAAATTTCACACTTATATCGATCTATCAATCGTTCTTCTCTTATTATTTAAGCCCTCTTCACAATCCCATTTTAAATCATCATAATAGTACGTATTTCAGTGGTTACAAGTCTACAACACTTTTTTTTTTTTTTGGTGAATTAATTCATGGCATCGAAAAGGAATGAATTCGTTGAGTTTGAAGACTTTTTCCCTTCAATGGTGGAGAGACTTGGGACTGAAGGATTCTTGGATGAGTTTAGCACTTTGCAATGGGTTTCGATTGCTTATGGATCAAGAAAAGGGATTGATCACATTGGAGAGCTTGAAGAAAAATTTGGGTTTTTTAGGGTTGCAAGAAATGATGAATGATGAGGAATTGTTATGTAGTATGATAGAAGAAGGTGATTTGGATGGTGATGGGAATTTGAATGAGATGGAATTTTGTGTTCTTATGTTTAGATTGAGTCCTACGCTGATGAAGACTTCAAGAATGTTTTTTGAGGAAGCTCTGACACATGCATGATCAATTGTAGGATCTAAGTTGTTGTTCTTAATGCTTCTTCAATTGTTCTCCATGCTTAATTACTAGCTATCAAATTTGATTTTTGAGCATTTTATAGCTGAGGTATTCGAAGTCAGTACTATTTTTGTTGGGTTTTTTTGTTACATTTTTCCCTATTACACTTATGTTACATCATATGATAAAGTGACAGTTATCCTTTATTTAATATTTTTTATATTAAAAATACACACGTCTCCCATTACATCGGTGTAATATAAGTGTAATAGAAAAAAATGTAACATAGATCCAAAGTCTATTTTTGCTACAAAAGAATTTCAATGAACCAAGAAGATTAAGTTTCCAATTAAGCTACAAATTTCTTCATGTGAACTTAGTTGCAGTTTTTTTGTCATAGCTCAATTTTTCCCTGAAAAACGGCTCAGAAATAGAAGAATCAAAAGTTCTAAAAGGAGAATACTGTATTAAGAAAGGACCATCTATGTATATAGTATTTTTGGTCTGGATCATTCATATATAGTATATTAGTCAAATCGATCGCATGACTCAAATTTGTCTAACACCTATATGAAATGGAACGACCATGTTGAAACTCTAGTCCTGCTAGTAGCTTATTATATTATTTTTACACTACTTGCAAAATTTGTGACATATCATAAATGCATTACAAGGAATGTCAATTGAACAGTTTACTGCATTTTAAGAAAAACCTTGTAGTAGTACTTGTATTTTTTTCCTGGGAATAATTTGTCTTGTAAATTCTCATTTGTAGAGAATTAAAGTGTCCTTACTCTATTAGAATTGGCCATAGTTGGATAATGTAGTTTACATTTATACTTTGCTACAATACGTGACTTTACTGTAGCTTATATAAATGTATAGTTGATCAAAATACTGGATTTGGCCAAATTATCATGAATTTGTTACTATCCTTATATGATTTTTACTTGAACAAAACTATATTTTGTTTATAAGGTTAAAATTAGTACACCATTTGAATTTTGCATAGTATAAGTTATCCTTACATGTTTATACATATGATAATATTGCCATGATTTTAAATCAACTAATGGGCGTACAAGTGTTTTTCGACTGCCATAATATTATATTATTAGCTTTTTGCATCTTGGTTATTGAAAGAGCATGTATATATATATAATTTTGTCAACATCATTTCTAATTGACTATTTAAGAAAATTTATTTAAATTTCTTTTATAAATTTTTCTTACAAAAAACAAAATCCATTTCGACCTGTCGAAATAGTTTTCAATCATTTTGTGACACTGAGTGTAGCTGAACCATCTACTATAAGGAAAGCTAATGCATAGGATAGAAGCTTAGATAAGAGAATATGTTCCTTGTAGAGGAAGGCTAACAGTTTACTGGCTGGGTGCTGTATGAGCGGTAAACGTCCACGTATGGCTCCGTGAGAAGGGCAATGGACAGATATGGCCCACTTCCAATTGAAAACAAAATCTAGTCATTTATGCAGCTGTCAATGGACTCTGTGATCCGTCTGAGTCAGAATAAGTATGTTTTCAAACCTTCTCTTTATTGCATCTTGTATTAGAGAGTAACCACAACATCTCAAATATTTGTTGTATAAATGATTCTAATCACATAAAGTCTAGTGATTTGAATATATCGAATAAAAGAAAATAAAGGATTCTTAGTCAATATTACGAAAGATTGACAATTAAGAAATTACCAGATGCCATAACTAAAATTTGTGCATCTCTTATTTAGCAGTGGCCACAGCATCTCGAAATTTGTATTTGGTGTACAAATATTTTACATCACATATGACTTTGATAAGTTCATAATTGTACTATATTTTATATGTCAATTACCACGTTTTTATGAGTTGTAAGCAAGATTTGAGTGATTATTGAGTTTAATTTGGTTATTCTTAGTTTTTGTAGGGTTACAGTGAAAAAGAGTTGAAAATGATGTAAAACAATGAAAGGAAATGCTGAAAACGGAACATGCACGAATACGAAATCATTCCAGATACTGTTTTGTATTTCTAGCATAACTTTAGATCCGAAGCGTCAATTGAGGTTATTTAAAATCATTGGAAAGATAAGACGTAAATCTGAAACTTTCATGTTTTGAGTTTTCCCAAATAATGCAAACATCAAGGTGAAAATCGAAGTCGAAGGTGGAGCAAAAGTGAGGAAGTCAGCGCACATGCACTGGAGCTGGCCTGCGCATGTGCGCTGAATCTAGAAACTTCAATTCCAGAAGCAACCTGCACGCACATGCATGTTAGGATCTCATTGATGCGCATGTGCGTAGCATACAAAAAACCACCTGGAACTTACTGCCTCGCCCGCACATGGGCGCAAAGGAGCTTGCGCATGTGCGCAGAGGCATCTACTAGATCAGTAGCAGAAACGTGTTTTCGAGTTGAGAGATTTCTTCGGCTGGTTGGACTTTTTTTCACCCGATTTCATATTCTTTTCACTAGGCATTATTTGAAACCCTAAATACTCATTATAAATACCCAAAGTTGGGTGAGAAAAAGAGGATCGACACTTTTGTTTTCTTGTTGGCTAGGGTTTTAGAAGAAAATTTTCCTCTTTATTATTTCATGACACTTTGTGCCTAAACTCTTTTCTTGGTAGAAGGAATTGAAGCCATGGTCAATTCTACAAAATTGTGAGACTTCTTTGTGTTTAAATTATTCAATTTTATCTCAAGTATTGATTAATTTTCTGTGATTAAAATTATGATTATTTTTTATAGCTTATTATTGCTGCAGAATATTAAGTTATTAGAATTAATCTACTGTTAGATTGTTTTAACCGCATGTGCTTAATTCAATCTATGAAACAACTGAATTTGATAATTACTGGAATTGTGTTATTGAATTTAGGAAAATTAATCAACTAATTAGCATAACCGCGTGTTTTTATGTTTAATTAGTCTAATTGTTCTTGTTGATCTTAATGCTTCTATTAATTAATCTTTGGCGCGTGTCTGGGTTAAATTAATAGTTAGGGTTAATTAGATCGCATGTTGAAAATTAACCAACTTTAGAAAGAAATAAGAATCAACTTTGAATTGGTATCCATTCAGGTTAATTTTTCAATTAGTGCTTGATATAAATTGAATTATCTTGTCTGCCAATGATAGACTAGTGATTTTGCCATGGTGGATATGACCAAAACCAAGATCTTTTCTTAATTGAATTTTCTTTAGTTATTTTCTTGTTTTTGTTTTAGAGACAAAGCATTCCAACCCCCCTTGTTCCAATTTAGCATGAAAATAATCCCAATTCTATGTGGGACGAATTCGACTCACCACATACTACACTAGAGTTGTTAATTTTGGATGCTTACGACGGCATTGCAACTCGATAGCATATTTTTCGCACACCAGATTTAGTTATTGAAGTTTGTTACTTTTAGTCAACATATTATTAGTTAACTTATTAAGATAATAAATATATTTCTCAAAACACTATGTACTTAGAAGTAGCTACAGCATCTTAAGTATATTGTGTGTAAATGATTTTATGTTTGTTCATCACATATTGTCACATGTTGTCAGTGACAAATGAAGATAAATTGACATCTAAACTAAGTTTACAATTAATTCATTAAAATAATTACCCGGCCCCATAGGAAGGTGACCATTTTGGTAAGATTAATTGAAATAAGGTGGTAAACTAGACATTAAGTTGAGAAATTTTTCTATGACCACATGTACGAAAAATATTTCTCCAATTTATTATTTTAATTTACTAGTCTTATTATAAAGAAAAGTAAATTCAACGCTTGATTCGCAACTTCTACCCACAAGAGGGTTTTAATAAATTTATTATTTGAGTTAACATTAGGGTTAATTCAAAATATATATTTTAAATCTTCATAGTCTTGGTCTGTCATACTCTTGATTATTCAAATAATTTTGCTCTTTCACTTGATAAGTTTCTGTGCTCCAATTGATATTTGTTGACTATTTTATACATTCTCTTATTTATTTGGGTGCAAATTTTAAATTAGCATTTTATGAGAATGAATTTTTTATTTCATATTATAGAATATATAATTGCTAATATAATGGTTGAATATGAAAATAAAAGCAATTTAGATATTTTTTTCATTAGGTCTCGTATTCACATAAAGGTGGGGTTTAATCTTATTTATTTTATAGTCAAAACATGTGTGAAACCCGTTTAAAATTATTGCATATTTTGATAAGTATCCTTACAAAATTTTCTTATACGACTCTTTGAGATTAAAAAGTGTGCATGAACTCATTTTAAAGAATGAGATTTTGGTACATCATGAAATTAATTGAGGTTTTAAGTTATATTATTTGGATCATTTCATTATCGAATCTCTTTTTAAAGCATTTTTAACCATTTGATTCTTCTACAATACACATAATGCAACATGCTTAATTACTGACTTTAACCGTGTGTATTAAAAAGGATAAAGAGATTAAGATATAAAGGTAGATTTGCATATGAGATACCTAAAGATTATAACGTGTTTCATGAAAGAAATTCAAATAAGGAGAATATGTTCTCGTTAAGTCAAACAACAATAAGATAAATATTGTTAATATGAGAGAGAACTCAAAGTGATTTCTACTTCAATTTAGAGAAATAACTCAAATAAAGATAATATCAATTTTTGACGTATGTCGATACACTTGGTGAATTTGTTTTCAAAAACAATTCACATTGTCAATGTATATTAAATTTCCAAAATATAAGAAAACATATGCCTCTTTTATAGAAATTATATGTTTTGACATATGGAGAATTGAAGTGTATTGTTTAGGAAAATGTTTGTTATTGAAAAACTATGTTCCTTTATGCTCCAAAATTTTAACAATTAATTGCTATTGGAATATTCAATAGGAAATATTTTAAAATTAAATAACTCGTTTTGGAGTTTTGATTATCTTTTAATTGAGCAAAACCCTTCATTTGATCGTACTAAACATATTGGTATTAAATATGTATATCATTGATGGAACTCTTAAATTTCTTTGGGATTGGAGGTTGAGATATATCTTCATAAGAAAAATAAGGAGTTGTTTAATCACAAACTCTTAGGAATTCCAAATTTATCCACTATAGTGATTGATTAGACTGCATAAGAAAAGTAAACTATTCAAGCACGTTAAAGATGCCAAAGGAGTTTCTATCATTTGAAAAATAACACTAAAATTTTGTGAATTATTTTTTACCCTTTTATGATTGGTTAGAGATATTTGTTTATCTCATTATTAGAAAATCATTCAAAGGTATTGCATCTTCTTTTCTTGTTTAGTAGAGAATTAACACTTGATACATTTACAAGTGTTCGACATAACATAAAAAGTGGAGAGTTTGAAATTTAAAGATTAGAGAATATGATGAAGTGTATCCGTACGTTAATTTCTCATAATTCCTTAATTACCAGGCATTGATAATGAACAAACGATGCGTGATTGGTTACACTTTAGTAGTATAACTTAAGGAATGAATTTGAGTAATTACGGATATGGTCAAAGTATGATTAGTGATTTAAGTAATTTTATTTGTTGGAACTGAAACTTTATGGTTGGGATGTATATCTTGGATATGGTTCCTTCCAATATTGTTTAAACAATATTGGATCATGGAATGAATGGAAACCGCATTTAAGATGTATACACATATGGATATCTTCGGTTGAAGTGAGGATATATTACCCACACATAAAGAAGTTGATAACAATGTTATACTATTAAGTTCTAGAAATTTATATTCTCTTGCATATTTTAAAAATCAATAAAACTAGTGTTCATAGTTCTTGAAGAACATAAAGTAAATGAAAGTAATTTAACTCAATCGGGTCTGAAAAGAGTAAATGAGCCATTTTTGATAACTTTAAATATGATAGATTGATGGCTTTTCTCAAAATAATTCGAAAAAATTATTTTGAATAAGCAATCAATTAAATAGCTCTATATAAAGTAATAACATCAAGATAAATTCATATTAATAGAAACCTTATTCTTGTTATCTCTCAAACAGTGAGAGTAAAAAAGTTCTCAAGAGTAACATGATTTTTAGTTACTATGTTGTATGCCTATAAAAGTCTAACTTTGAGATTAAACATAAGGATTATTAAGTTACAGCCATAACGGAAAAATTCCATGTTTTGGTATAATGCCATAATAGAAAGACATTGGTTATTGTTAATTCTCCATTACATTTTTAGAGAATTTTTATAACAATAATAACTCATTTTGATTGGAGGTTATATTAGTATGAAACATAAATTTGAGTTATATATGTGTCAGTTTAAAGCATTATTTTTGGAGAGAACATAGTCTATTTGCTGCAAGATTTGAAAGATATATCTACGGACTCAATATGCCATGAATAGTACATTAATTTTGTTTCTTTATTTGTTTTTTCAGAAGAACATTATTAGATAAAATTAATATACATAAAAATTAGTGGAAGAAAGTATATTTAGTCCATATAAAATTTTTCTTGCAATAAATGTATGAGGTAATGCAATACATAGAACTATTAAATGAAAGATATTGACGAATCCTCAAATATTAATGGCATTCAGAAAGACAAAATATGAATATATTTGGACTATCTCATAAGCTTTCATAAAAGAGTTCTTAAACGATTAAGTATTGCTTACTTTTGCAAACCATTTTTCTTGGAGCGAACATATTATACATATTCACACTATGGATTAGAATTAGAATGGTATATGACAAAAATATAATGATGTTATGAAGCTATATCACAGGCATTTTTCGTATGGCTTAAAGTTCTATCGATGTTGATATCTTGCCATTAACCTTTTATCTCGATTCCAATATGTTTCCGTTAAGAATATTAAGATAAGTGGGAATCGAGACACGCAATTGACATAAGGATTTTTAATAATTAGAAATAATTATTAGGAGCAAAAGTGGCTATTGAGTATATAAATAACAAGTTATGATTGTTGATCTGATAACTAAAATTGTCGACCAAGTTATCTATGATCATAAACTCATAAGGGACTCATTCGCTCATTTTAGTTTTGCAATTATTCTCTAGCTATTGTTAAAGTCTAGACATTCAAGATATTTTATTGTTACATGACTTTCGTTGTACATTATTGTCATGTATAATATTGGGATCATTTGATCCATAAATTTGGATCTTGAGTGATATATAATAAGTCATTCATAAAATTTTTGTAGTATATGTTGTACATTTTGATACATTGAAAAAATATTCATTTTTAAATTATAACTACAATGATTAGTGTATTAATAATTTCTAATTAAGTATTTGTAACAAAACCACTAAGTCAGTGGAGTGACAACAAAAATTTTGCCAGACATTCTTTGTCACTCATGAAATTATCTGACTAATACATGTGTATCAAGTAGGAGAATGTAAGACTTACAATGCCATACTTGCCTTATATATGACCCATATGATAATTGGTTATTTTACCTTATTGACTGATATCTCACTTTTGGTGTGATTGAATAATATCTTCAATCAATTTGCTAGAATAATACGTATGAGAAAATATAATATTCCGCCGGTTATGTAATTAAAGTTATTTTCTTGATGGAAGGAAGTCCTAGAGATTTCTTGTCTTCTAAGTAAGAGTCTTTAACCTAGAGTATAAATAAGTCTGTGATATTTCATTTATTGCATGGTGTTTTTTCAATTAGGCATAGGTTAGAAGATCCTTACAATTATATATTTATATTTGTTGTTAGATTTGTGAGACGAACAAATATTAGTTCATGAAATGGAGGCATGCAATCATAGACAAGCATACGTAGGTTAACTGTTTAAACGATTATGGTTGGGGGTAATTTTAATTCAAGCTGTCTCTTGTACATTTCCGCTACTTAATACATGTGTACACGTATTATTATGTTTACATGAAAAATAGAAAAATTTCATTACTTTTCAATCATTTAACCATCTGTAATACTTACTCTACAACGTGGATTGAGTAGCAAAAAAAATTTCAAAATTTCAAGGTCGTACTTATTCCCGTAGGATTAAATTAAGACCCTCTAGAAGAAAAGAAAAAAAAAAAAGGAGATAAAATTCAATTATTCTAATGTGGTTGCTGTTTGGGAACATATATATCTTTACAATTTAAAAAACACCAAAAACCCAAATGAAAAAAATTCTGACCAGTTCACAATTAAACTGTGGAGAAGAAGTGAATAAGGGAGGAACCTAGTAGGAAATAGCGCACCTCATTCAAGCAATCTAAGCAAGTAAATGTCCCTTTTGACCAATTCGGGGAACCCGTAAAAAGCATATTTAACTAAATGACGTCAATATCCTACAATCTCTCAACAAAAGTTAAAAAAGAAAAAGAGTAAAAAACTTTTAGTTTTTTAAAGAAAAAACTTTAGGTTGATGCTCTCTCGATTAAAAATAAATGTTGTGTTTGGATTGATTGATTTGGAAAACAATTTGAAATCCACCCATTTTTTTGAAAAAATTTGTAAAGATGAAATTGATTAATTTTAAATCCACCTAAAATAAAAAATGTAAAATGAAGGATTTCAAATAATTTTTTAATTTGGCAGTATTTGAAATTTATCCATTTTGACTTTACAAATCCCTCAACAAATGAGTAGATTTCAAACATTTCTCCAAATCCATCGATCTAAACACAACAAAAAGGATATTTTCAAGTTTCTATAAGATTGTCCCACTATCTTTAAAAGAAGTCCAGAAATTAAAAAATAAAATAAAAAATCTTGAAGCACTCAGAATTTATTCACGTGAACAGAGCAATAGGGTAGGAAATTAAACTAAATCATCTACTAGTAATTTTCAGATAAAAATATCACCATCTGTACACTAATTTTGAAGTATTAATTGGTATTAGTCATTTGAAATAGTCATATGGATGCACATGAGTCTTATTTTAAGATCTTATACTTTCAACTATTTTTGTTAACCTTTGTTGTGGTAGATTTTGTTCAAAAGCTTGAATATCTAGAACTTACAACCACCAAGTCAAAGTATTTTATTTTCATTATTTATTTATTTATTTACTAAGATCTAAACTCTCGAATTACAAGAAGTAATTTTCCGAACATAAGCGCTGCCTTACTTTTTTTTTTTTTTTTTTTTGTGTGTGTGTAAATGAGCGCAACCATATTTATGCCGTCTTATAAGCAAATCTTTTACAAACTTAGGCATCGATTTGTGATATTTTCATGGTTAAATATTTTTACGTAAATTGTTGTCTTAATATTACAAGTTAACTAGACGTTTGAGCAACTAAATTCATCATTATTAATTATTAGCATCCTTAATGTGTTGTTGACATGGTCATTGCTTTTGTTCGATCAACAAATTACGAGTTCTTTGATTTGTACGTTAGACACCCAAAAATATGGTAAATTCAGAAAAATGACACACTATCATTTGAAATTACTTATGCTTGCTTTCTCTTGATGAATATATAGGGGTGTGCTGGTCAATTGCTTTGGCTTTGTTCATTTTGACAATTAGCATTAATGGGTTCAATGGAAACCCATCAAGTAATTAGCATAGAAAGTGTACAAAATAAATGGTCAAACCCGAAGGAATCTAGGTAAAAATTACTTAGCATTATTCCCATGGTTAAGCTTTTATAATGGTGTTTGGATCATAGTTTAAAAATTCAGAAAAACTAAGCCGAATTATACTGAGTTGATTCGAATCGGTTAGATGATTGGGTGGTGTAACACGAAACAGGACATAAAATAGATGATTGCAGGTTAGAACAATTCTTTCAGCTACCTAAGCTCATGTTTATTAATTTAATTTAACCTTCAAATATTTAGGCTCATTGTTAGCAGACATGCATGCACAAGAAGGTAAGTATAGTATGCGATGCTGACAAAATCTTAATCCTGACAACTGAGTTTGCTTAATTATAGTGATTGAATCTTAATTCTTGTACTCCTCGAATAGGTCAAATGTCTCACATTATTGGAAAAATTCCAAATCCAAAAAAAAGGATACTAATTAATTTAGTCAGTTGAGATAAGTAATTTATTGTTGGGGAGAGAAAAATTATTGAGAGAGTCTGCCTAAAGAAGCTAAATACATAATTTGAAACCAACTTTGATTTAAAAGTTTAAATTTGTAAATTTTAGACCCAACTTATATATTAAGTGCTCTTTATTCATCTTTTAAATTAATGCAGGATAATTTAAATGTACCCATGAACCCAACATTTATAAGGTGGATATATCTAAAAATTACAATCAGATACAAAAGAATACAATGTGACAGATAATTGCCATTAATATTTTTTTTTCATCTAATGGATATGACCATCTGTGGCAGGTTGTTAATATCCTTTTAAGACTTGTATGGATGCAATTAGTATTTGATTTTCAAGAAACACCATTCCTTCAGTGTATTCATCAGGAAAGCCATGGTTGCAATTGTTGCCAGTCTAGAAATCCTTCGCCGCGGCATTTGCAACTTCTTCAGGTCTGATTCATTTACTACTGCAATATTGAAAGAACAAGATTTGCAATTAACTTTGACTTGGCTATGATACAGTAAAACTGATTGGTTATTATTTTTTTCCTTAAAAAATCACCCTCCCGCTATCTTTAGTGACTCGAATCCATAATCAACCAATCATAAAGAAAATGTCTTATTACATAAACAACACTTTATTGTCAACTGATTGGTTAAGAAAAGTTAATTGTAGGACTTAGAAATGAAGAAAATTAATGAACCTATAACCAGAGATATTTCCTAATCTTGAATGGAATTTGACATACTTAATCCTTTGTTTTGAAAATGTGCAAATGGCTGATGGTTGGTTGCGCGGCTGTGGTTTGACTGTTCAGATTGGAAAATGAGTTCTTGAATAACATAGGAAAGTAATTGTGTTTGTGAGATAAAAGTGATTTCATCTAAAGGTGTTATCCAAATGACGCGGCTCCATTTAAATGACATTTTGTACAAAACATTCCTATAGTACTTTTTAAGTAGTGAATTTGTAATATTAAAAGATAATTGAAAAATATTTCCCGAAATCAACTTTTTTAAATAAATAATAGTTTTTATACATGTATAAGGAGTAACTTTAGACTACGTGTTATACTACATGTCTATAAGAATTTGTCAAATGCCATGTGATGAAGAAGTTGGTGAATACTTTTTTGCCAAAACTAAAAACCCTTTCACACACCATCCCTCCGCCTATAAATACTTTCTCATGTCCAATTGTCCAAACAAACATATCCAGCAAGCAATCAAAAACAAAAAAAATTAATTCTAATATGGCTCCCAAACAAAACTTCGAGGTGAATGTAAGCAAGACTCAGGTTGTAGCTGCAGTGCTTCCAATGCAAGAGCATTGGTTGCCCCTCTCCAACCTCGACTTGCTCTTGCCTCCGGTCGATGTCGGCGTGTTCTTCTAATGTTACGGAAAGCCCTCTTCAGATCACTCATTTGGGTCATTGGCCGGTGTTCTTAAGAAGGCATTGGCACAAACACTCGTTTCCTACTATGCATTTGCTGGGGAAATGGTGCAAAATGTTGCTGGGGAGCCTGAGCTTCTATGTAACAATCGTGGGGTGGACTTTGTTGAAGCTTTTGCTGATGTAGAATTCAAGGAGCTCAACTTGTACAATCCTGATGATAGCATTGAAGGTAAACTTGTACCCGAAAAGAAGCAAGGCGTGCTCGCCGTTCAGGTAATTGGTAGTTGGACTTGGTTATTATGGAAGTCATCTCATATCTGCATGCACGCACCCTTGATTAATTGTTGGTCTTAATTTTCTGTTCTGTACATTTATTAATTTACCTATATTCTTCATCTCGTCTTGGAAAGTGCTCGAATCCTCTATCTCACTGTATTTATTAATTTCTATTACACTATTTAGACACTCATCACGTATACTTTGTCTTCCATGTATTTTATAGTATATTATACCATGGTATACGAGTACTATTGCATATATCAATATTCCATCTCACATCCTATATACCTACCATATGTACTCTAGCATAGTAACACTTACTGATGGCATAATTAAACCAAACTCGTTATTAATTAGGAAATATGTTATTATTAGATTTTGGTAATTTAGTTATTTAAGTAATTTAGTTTTCTAATACAATTATGTTTAGAATTGTTATTTCCTATTCTAATTAGATTTATAGGTTTCTTGATAATAAAATTTGTTACTTTATAGAGGGTTTGTTTAGTTTATTCAATTGAGAAGAGTTGAGTTGAAAGAGTCTAGAATAAAGAGATTTTAGCCTAATGGTAAGGCTTTTATGCCGTGAGTTTATGTGAGTCTTAATATGAGAGTCCGATGTGCGTTTTTTTGTAATTCCTCCTTTTCTCTCCACATATTTTTATATGTGTTGAATAAATTTATTTTATATTGCGTGTTTTTTATACTAACACTTACAAAATCAGAATACAGAATTAGTAAACATTTAATATATGAGACAAGAAGTTAGCATATGTAATCAAACAGAAGATCCATAGTATACACGAGCACTAAAAGATTGTAATACGAATTGACATCTAGAAGTGAGATAGGAGTTCCCTTATCCTTCAAAAGTCATACTAAATCTCAAACTTGGGTATAAGGATGTAAGATTGAAACATACAAGCCCATAACATTTTTTTTTAAAATAAGGATGTAAGATTGAAACATACATGCCCATAACATTATGTTTTTTTAAAAAAAAAAAAAAAAACATAACAAGTCTAATTTTCTTAATAATCGTTTGAAATTGTTTTTTAAAAAAATCTAGTCATCCAGCTTAAAACTATTGGCAATTAGGAGAGCAAATTAAGATCTTTGTTACGATAACTTGTTTGCGTATTCGTAAGGAACCGGACATTGTCCGTTAAATAATCTCTAATTTTGTAATCAATATATAAAAAGTTCAAAATCTTGAAGGTTTATCCCGCTATATATTGATTATACTTGTTTTCTTTGTCTAAACACGAGGGAAACATGAGATCAAATTTAGCTATACTTCTTGCAAAGTACCTTTGATTGTATAAAATTTGAAAAAGTTAAAAAAAAAATTGAATTAAATTTGGATATAAAGTTATTTATTTGTAATAGTGAGTTGGAATTTTGTATTATCAACTTTTGGAATAAAAAATACTCGTATGTATCATTTACATTCAACATTCAGAAAGTTGAGACCCTTGACTTAACTTATAGTAATAGCGGGTGATGGTAAGCCAAAAAATAAAACGGAAAAAATATTACAAAAATAACCCATATTTTGTGACATACATTATTTTTAATGTCACAAATATAATTATGTTGTGATATTACAAGTCACAAAAATTAATAATTCTAAATCACAAATGATAGTGTGATCTCTATTTACAAGTCACAAATAGTTTTGTGACTTTATTGACTGTAACTCTCATTTGAGATTCATAAAATCCAAATGCGAGTCACATTTTAGTTTGGTAAACTATCAAATCAGGGTCACTATCTAAAAAGTCACAAAATCGTCTGTGACTTGTAAAATTGAAGTCACACTATTATTTATGACTTAAAATTATTAGTTTTTATGGCTTTTAGTATTATAAGATGGTTATTTTTGTGACCTTCAAAATAATGTAAGTCACAAATATGAATTTTTCTTGTGGTCAAAAAAAAAAACAATAGAATCTCTTGGCTTCTCTTGTTTTTTAATGAAAAAGTATCTCTTATAATCTGAGATGATTAAAGGAAAAAAGAAAAGAAAAGTAAAGGAGTTGTTCAAACACATTCGTTAATATTGAAAACTCGATACTCATATAATATTGAAAACAGATCTTGGATTTATTGGTTGATTAATGATTTTCCTTGAAATTAAATTCAGGATACAATTGGAGGATTATGAATCTAAACACATTCTTCCACCAAGATTTTATTTTCTTAATATTTTTGTACATGTACGAGAAATAATTGATTATATAAAATAGTCGTTAATGTAGCTTAACATAAACAATTCAAATTCAAAGATAAACGCAATGGAAGAGCCATATTTAATCATAAATTCTCCCAAGAATAAATATTTTGGGGGAATCTATCTGCCAAAGAGGTGTACAAGAAAACTAATTAAAACTAAACAAGTAGTTCAATTTGAAGGAAACTTATATAATGCTGTTGGAAATTGTAAAACAGTAGTCCACTATTTTTTCCATAAACCTTGAATACGCAGCGTGTCAACGAATGCTATCTTATAAACATTTTCTTTAATTTACTTTTACTAAATCCAGCTATAATTCTTCTTGGATTTAGTTTAAATATATATATATATATATATAAGATCCATTTTATTCAATAGATGATTAACCAGCTAGATGGATCTATTAAAATTTTATCGATTTTGAACTTTAAAAGTGTCAAAAATATGGAATTATGTATTATAGCATGTAAATGTTTGATTGATTTAATTACTCTAATTACTTGCCTAAATTAGTTACTTACCTTATTAGTATCTGATTGTCTTGATTAGCAAGACTTACCATATATTTGATTGTTTTGATTAGCAAGACTTACCATGTTTATATGATTTATAATATTCTCTTGTAAACTTATATAAAGGCATCCTATGTACTAGTTGCATTGAGTCCTGATTTATAAATATCGTAATATACTCTCTTGTTTTTGGTATCAGAGATTCCGTCTGTAAATATATTTTGAGTTTCCGCCTATTCGAGCACTTATAAATATATTTTGTTCCGATTCTATTCTGATTCTTAATTTTTAACCTGCGGGTTTTCCTCAATTTTCACCCTTCGAATTCTCTTAGTTTTGAACTTTCGGCTTTCAACCTTTGGTTTCTATCAATTTTTAACTTTAGGGTTCTCTCGATTTTTAACCTTCACGTTCTCTTGATTTTAATTTTTGAGTTTTCAATCGATTTTGATTTCGTTTCGATTTTGGTTATTGGTTTTCTTGTCTACTTAGTTTCAATTTTCTATTCTCAAGTTTTATTTCAATCTATCAATTCAATTTGGTTTTCTATAACCATATTGAGTTTGAGGAGGGATGTCAAATATACGGAATTATTATATTCTGGTATGAAAATATTTGATTGATGTAATTATCCTAATTGCTCCCTTAAATTAGGTGCTTACTTTATTAGTTTGATTCTCTGGATTAGCAAGACTTACCATACATCCGATTATTTTGATTAGCAAGACTTATCATATTCATATGATCTAGAATATTCTCTGAAGGCCTATATAAGGTCATCTAATGTACCAATTGTATTGAAACCTAATTTATATATATTATAATATACTCTCTTGTTTCTAACAAAAAGATTGAGAATTTCCAAAATTTTCTTTTCAACAAAATAAATGTGTGCATGCGCCAAAAAGGTTTATCAAAAATTTTGCATAAAATCGTGTATCTTATTTATATGATTGTAAAATTTTCAATTTGTCCCTCAAATTTGACAGGTGACTCAACTTGCATGCGGAGCACTAGTGGTTGGATGCACATTTGATCAAATCCATAGGATTGCTGATGCCTACTCGGCCAACATGTTTTTCGTGTCATGGGCAGAAATGGCTCGGTCCAAACCCCTTTCTTTCCTACCCTCATTTCGCCGGTCATCGGTCTCTGCTCGCCACCCTGGTTGCTTTGATCTTTCAATTAATGATATGTACGTACCAATATCCAAATTGCCACCTCCGGAAAAAGAATTAAATGGTATCAATCAAACCTCCTTAAGTCGTATATATTATGTCAAGGCCGAACAAATTGACCAATTGCAATTATTGGCAAATGACAATAATAATAATGGTACAAAATCTAAAAGGAGCAAGCTCGAGGCGTTCACTGCCTTTCTTTGGAAATTAATCGCCACGGGGACGAATGCAAGTGATAAATATTGCAGACTAGGGATCGTGGTCGATGGAAGGACTAGATTGGCTAGTGATGATAAAACTGAATCGAAGTCATTAATGAGTAATTATTTTGGAAACGTATTATCCATCCCATTTGGCGAAAAAATCCTTAAATAAGGATCTGGAAGAAATGAAATTAAGTCTAATTGCAAATGAAGTTCACAATTTTCTTGACGGGGCCGTGACAAAGGAACATTTTCTTGGATTAATTGATTATGTGGAGGCTCATCGTCCTGAACCTGCATTGGCAAAAATTTATGCTTGTAAAGTAACTAAAGAAGAGCCAGCATTTGTGGTGTCATCGGGACGGCGATTTCCTGTAAGAAAGATAGATTTTGGATGGGGATTGCCGGTATTTGGTTCGTACCATTTTCCATGGGGAGCAAAATCGGGTTATGTAATGCCAATGCCGAATGCATCTGGAAATGGAGACTGGATTGTTTACATGCACCTTCCACAAGGGCAGATAGAGGTGATAGAGGAAAAGGCAGCTCATGTTTTTAAACCCTTGAGTCATGATTATCTTGGCTCAATCTAGTCGTTCAAAATCTTTTATCTAATTCTCTGGATGTTCGTTACGTGTATTTTGACTTACAATTATTTATTATATGATAGAATTCATATGACGAAAATACAATTAGTAAAACAAAAGATTGGTGCATGAAGTTTGTTAGAAGATTTGAGGAAGTTCAATTTCCCACTTTATTTGTTTACTTTGAGTTTATGTAATTGAAGTACTGTTGTTAAAAAATTTGTTTAAATTGGTGTATCAATGTAAAATGGATTTTAATTTCATTTCTTCATCAACCTATTAATTTAGGCATGTCAAGTTCTGTTCAATTTCCCAAGTAACTTTTTCTATCATTCCTTAAGAGACATGGTTTTTGTTTGTTAGAGTTTATACACAATAATTTAATCTTGGTTCCATTAAAATTTTAATTCTAAAATATACATTTTATACGTCCCGTCTTTACAAAGTTTGAAAACTTTTAATCTTAAGTCTCAACATGCAATCTTCAATGGATTTTGTTTGAAAATTAACATTTCGATTTGGGGCAAAAAATTTGAACGGTGATTTTTTTTTTTTTGTATAAAAAAAAGGACACGTTCATGTTCATTAGTCTACTAAAAGTATTAGAAAATAACTAATGGAAGTGCAGAATTCTGTTACACATCTCATCATCATCATCATCATCATCATCATCATCATCATAGTAATAGTAGTAGTGACGATGATGATAAAATAATAGTGATAATCGGAGTAGTAATAACAATTTGGGACAATTTCATAAACTTCCCTAAAACTTTTGCTAATATTATTTATATCCCTCTCTTGTCAGTGAGTTTCACGGTCCTACTATGACTACTAAATGCATGAAATAACATTTATACACGAGGTATTTACATTTTTTCTCAATTTCTAGTGCACAACATCCTAATACCAACAATGAACAAGACACAAACACCCAATCACATACAATACCACACTCTAAAAAAAAAAATGTGTGGTAGAAAAAGGGGTTTAAAGCAATTTTTAGTTCATTTGGTTGAGAGACTAATCAATGTTAGGTCCTACTAAAATATTATAAATAATAAGTTCATTACCTTACGATTTTTCTTACCTTTTTTTTGTCGCGTCTATCCTTTCTTACAACAAAACTATTCGTGATTTGCATTGCCGAAATGCCACAAGTTTCTGCATTGTTTAGGTAAAGAATTTTGGATGATAGCCGAAAACAAAAGCCAAAATTGGAAATACTTGCCAACTATTGTGAATAACTGCAAGTTTTGTTGGTATTTTTATGAGAATCATATGAAAATTAATCGACGCATATATGTCTGTTTTAATTTCATATCTTTGGAAATCATTTGACATTTGCCCAATGTGAATCTATAACAATTGCCATATCTTGGATAGGATGTTCATTGGTCAGTTTTTGATAATTCGTTTAAAAATTTTGATTTTTTTTAATTTCGTTGCAAGAAAATCCAAATCAAATCCAAATTAATTTTTTCTTCTCTAGGTTGGTAATCAAATTTTTTTTCTTTTCAATTTATCTGATTATAATTGAAATACACTAGTTAATTGAAAAACCAAATATAAAACTAAATACAAAACAAATATACATAGATACAAAACTAATACAATTTTAAACAGAACCGATTAAAATTGTTCACCATTATGACGCGGAACATGAGTACTTGAACAAACAGGAACCGAAATTGAAATTGTCCGGCCAATTAAATTTTTTTTAATTTTTTAAAGCTGAAGAATTTATTCTGCTTTTTTTAATTTTTATTTTTTATACAAAAGCTGAAGAATTTTATTATGGGCTTGTTCTCATTAGCTTATTGAAAGCGCTTATAGTTTTTTAAAATTGAAAAATTATTTTTTAAATAGAATTTGTTGACAAAACTTTATATATATATATATATATATATATATATATATATAAAGTTTTGTCAACAAATTCTATTTAAAAAATAATTTTTCAATTTTAAAAAACTATATATATATATTGTTTTTTATTTATAAAAGCAAACAAAATACATTTAATTCTCAAACTTTTCAATTTCTATCAGTTTAGAACAAATTTGAAAATTCTGTCAATTACAAACGAATGTACATGACTATTAAATCTATCTTGTGATATGATACTTAGACCCTAACTGATTTCAACTCATTTAATGATATTTTTACTTTTCCCTCTGACTATTAACACCTACCTATTCACCACTCTTATCTATATTATAACACTTCCCATACACATAAATGTTATTCTAACTTGAGTTATATCTTTTAATCTGGTGCTAATAAATTCACTAATATATATCCAAAGAAAAGATAATAATAATACAATAATAATTCACTAATAAATTAAAACAATAGTTTAATTCAAGGTTAATTTTTGATATATAATAAAACAATAATAGTTCACTTTTTCCAGTATATAATGAGATTCATTTTATTGAAGTTAATCTTTAGAATATTTACTAAATTTGGTGTGGTAAATAAAAGTTCAATATTTAGTTGTAAATGTTAAATAAGATTAAATTATTAATATATTAGTTCAAAAGTTTATTTCATGTACTAATAAACAACCTCCCTTTTTACATCATCATTGCAACCGTTTAGAAGTTTTTGAATTTATGTTATTTCTTGATATCAGATTCTAGTTCAATTTATGTCTATCATTGATTATTTTTAATAAGTTTATAATAATCAGGATTACTCATTGGACAATTGAAAATTTGACCCTTGATGTCCTCATTCTTTTATTTTTTGCACCGGGAGTTACTTTTTGGTAACAATAAAGAGGAAGAGAAAGATGGTGATGGTGATGGTGATGGTGATGATGAGGAAGGGACTGATGACGAGTGACTTTTACACATTATGTCATTGGATACTAGTTGATAAACTTTATATTTATTTACATGTATTTTGTTACTTTTACTTTTATTGTTAGGATTTAGTTTCATAGCAAAATTCTTATTACCGTTGTTGATTTGTGGTTATTGTACACATATTGAATGCATATTTTGCAGATTTAATTGTTGTTGATATGTTTAGAATTTGATGGTATTTTGATTTGACTGTTGTTGGCAGGTTTAAAATTTTAATGATATTTTAATTTTATTTTATAATATTTTTAATATAATGTGACGATAAAAATCATGTTTTTGAATAACTATACTGTTTTTTACTATGAATGCAAGTCCTTTTCTCGACCGAAAAAATGAGAGATGATTCAATTGATAGTAACAAATACTCAATTGTAGCGAAATTTTATCTTTCAAACTGGTCTATACATATCATAGTTTTTCTTCAATTCCCCTTTCAATTTTTGAAGTCTAATACTTTTGACTAGCTACATTAATCACTATTTCCTTTGATGATTATCTATCATATTCCTATAGATAAATATTCATGCGTGTATGGACAAATATAATTATGAACATATAATAATTAGTTGCTAAGGCATTTGTAATCTTGTTGCTTGTGAATGGCTATAATTTAAATTTTGCATTGGTGTATAACGAGGAAAATATATAATTTAACGCGTTTTAGTTTTTACACCAATTGGAAATTTAGAATTATAAGAAAGTACTGAACTTCCCATCTTTTAGCTAAGCTAAATAGATGCCTAGTTATTGAAGATCCAGTTGCTAAAAATCAAACCAAGAAAAAAAAAAAAAAGTTAACAACCAAATTCCATAATTCAAAGGGATAATTTTAGAAACTTTCCCTGAGGTTTAAGCTAATTTCACTTCGTACCTATAAACTTTAAAAAATATTACTTACCTCCCTTATTTCAAACTTTTTGTAACATTTTCAGTCCATTCTTTTTAAAAATTAATTTAAGTGGAAAGAGACTATTTTCCTCCCAATTTTACCCCTAGTTCAAAGCTTTCATTGATTAAAATGGTTGGAAGAATAGGAAAAAAGGTATAAAATAATTATTAACAAATAACAATAAGTTGTAACTTTTCATATCCTTCACCAATTAATGTCAAAAAATATTTTTTAATTATTTTGAATTTAACAAGTTAATGATTTCCCAAATAAAATACTAAAAGTATTTTTTATTGTTATATATTATGTATACTTATGTATTCTAAATTTTTGTTACAAACACATTAACACGTTCCTAATTATTAGTAAATAAGTTGGTTAAAAACTTTATACAAAAAATTCATTTAATATTTTAAGAGTTTGTGATTTTTCAAACAAATTCGTATCATATTATTTTTTATAATACATAGTAATTTTTTAACGCGTTCAAATTATTGTTCGAATCAACACACACTAGTACATTACAAAACCATATATTTTTTGTAAATAAATTTATTAATTTTTTTTTTTGAAAAAATACATATTTCAATTTCGAGTTTTGATTTACAAACAAAATAGTACTAGTTATATTTATTTATTATATCACGTGATGTGTTTTATGTATTCAAAGCTTTTAGTCAAATCAATGTCCAAAAATACATTAATATGTGCAATATTTTCATAAATTTATTGGCCAAAAAAAATTATTGAGAGAATATTTTTTTATTTACGAGTTTGTGATTTCCCAAACAAAATACTAATTATGTATTTTTATGTGGTGAAGATTTTTATTCAAACATATAGAAGTAATCAAATTATGCATGCACATATTTTTTTTAAATAAGTTGATAAAAAATTATTAGAATCACACTAAAAGGGTGTTAAGTAAAAATTGTCAAAAACCTCAGGGGTAGTTTTTGAAACTACCTTTTTGTAATATGGCTAAGGTATATGGGGTATAAATGTCATTTTATGCATTTTAGTACCATAAAAGGATCCATTGGCAAGAGAGGGAAGGTAAGTGATATTTTTAAAAGTTCCGAAATACTAAGTAATATTAGCATAAACATGAGGGAGGTTTATCCCTATTTCAAATCCTATTAAACAACTAATGTGCAAAAAAAAAAAATGCCAATAATAACAATCCTGCGCCTTCTGGCAACAGGCTAGGACACAAACTGAAAGAAATGGCTTCAACTTGGTCCATAAAGTTGACTTTGAGGATATTTATCTCTTGTTCCTATACATAAATATTCATGTGTATAAATAAATATAATTATAGATATATAATTAATTTCTGGTTCATTAGTAACCTCATCGCATGTGAATGGAATTTAGATTTTTTTTTATTGGTGCATAAAGTGGGAAATATTAAATTTTTACACGTTATAAACCAATTGAAAATTTAAAATTATAAAAAAGTATTTAAATCCATTTTTTTTTAGCTAAGTTATTAGATGCCTTCAATTTAAAAATTTGTCTTGTGTGTGTATAAATATAAAATTTATTGGGAAAAGTAACATATGTATATATGATTGCAAGATAATTACAATCCTGCCCCTTTTGGCAACGGCTTAAGACGGCATTGGATCTGTTGTTACACTTTTTGGTGTTACACCATATGATGGGGTGACATTTGTCCTTCATTTATTACTTTGTTATTTCAAAGATAGACATGTTACTCCATCACATGATGTAATACGAGTGTAATACTAAAAAGTGTAACAGATGATCCAAAACTGACACAGTAACTAAAAGAAATGCTTTCAATTTGGTTCATAAAGTTGACTTTGAAGATTATCTATTGTTCCTATACATAAATATTTATGCGTGTATAAATAAATATAATTATGGACATATAACTAATTGCTAGGTCATTAGTATCCTATAATGTCATATGTGAATGGAATTTAGATTTTTCATTGGCGTATAACATATAAAATTAAAATATTTCACACGTTGTGCACCAAGTGAAAATTTAAAATTATATATAAAAAAGAGTATTCAAATTCCCTTTTTTATCTGTATTATTACTTACTAGATGCCTTCAATTTGGTTCACAAAAGTTGAATTTTTGTCGGTTTATAACTTCTTAAAATCCCCAACGCTTGTAATTTGCAATGCCTCATATGTGTTTGGTGTTTGGTGACATTTTTTGTAATAAATTTGTACCTGCTAGCAAATTTTACATGTAATAAGCAGCCCAAGTCAATAGTAGATAAATTCTAATGTCATCAATCTGCTTAATCAAATTTTTAATATGTCATTGCAACTTACAATAGAGTATTACCGGGCCATGCAGGAAGAAGATTCCCCCCAACTAATTTAAGTTTTTAAATATTCTTTCTCTATGCGAGCTTGATAAACTTTCACAAGGATGTAGCTTTCTTAACAATAATTAATGCATACTACTATATGAGAAATACGCTAAGCCAATAATAAATTCAACATTCGTTCAGGAATTTCAATTTGCATGAAGTTCTGACTGAATAATATGTTTTGGCATGGTAAAGGGTTTTTTACCCAAGGATGGTTATTCACTATGATGACACCTGTACTTCTCGTTTGTTTAACATCAATCGATATGATTGAATGGCAATTATGGATTTTTTGATTAATCAGTATTTTGGTTAGGGGTGTTTATAGTTTGGTTTAATTGAACAAATTGATCAAACCAAATTAATTTAGTTTTCGATTTTTTGAATAATCGGTGTTTAGATAAACTAGATAAAAAAGATTAGTTATATAGTTTAGATTTGATTATTAAAAATCAATAATCGAGTGAAGATTTGGTTATTGAAAATCAATAATTGAGTAACCAATTTTTTAATTTTATTAGTTTTAATTTTATTTTTTTAGTAGCCCAATTCTATTTTTTATTCATATACTCAACACTTTAATATATTGTTTTTCTTTATTATTTTTTAATTTCTAGTCTTAATTTTAGTAGTTTTAGGTTTTTGTTTTGTATTTAATTTTATACTTAATTTTATTAACTAGTAAATTTCGATTAATCGAATAAATCGAAAAAAGTTTCATTAACTAACCAACCGAATAAAAATTTAGTTCGGATTTAATTTTGATTTTCTTGTACTGAAAATTGAATTAATTAAAAAAATTTAACCAAATTACAGTAAAAAGGGCCAATGAACACCCCTAATTTTGGAAACTTTCAAATTCATTCCTAACTAATCTTAACTTTTATCTCTGAAAAAAAAAATAAAAGAAACAAAAATTTAAATCTAATGGGTTCATACTGAATTCCGAAACATTGATGCAATGTCCCTAGATGGATAGACTTTTACATGTCGGATTATAAGATTTTTGAGGTTTATTTATTCCCGTAGGATTAAATTAAGACCCTCTAACAAAAAAAAAAAAAAAAAAGGATAAAATTCAATTATTCGAAGGTAAACCTTATAACATATATATTTACAATTAAAAAACAAAATCCCATATGGAAAGGGAAAAAAAAAAATTCTGAACAGTTCATGATCAACTCAATTAAAATATAGTGAAGAAGTGAAGAATAGGGAAAGAACCTAGCAGGAAATAGCGCACATCATTCAAACAAACTAGCAAGTAAATGTCCTTTTTGACCAATTCGGGGAACACCAAAACGCATATTTTACTTGGCGTTTGATTCATAGGTACGAGGGAAAGGAATGAAAATTAAAATTAATGATATTTATAGATATTTGGTTAATCACTATGAAAATTATTCTATAAGAATGAAAGTGTTAGAAAATGATCACTTTTATTCCCTAATTATGACATGGGATTCAAATATATTAACTTATCAATATAATGAAATATAGTCCTTATTCAAACTAAGCAAGTAAAGGAAAAATGATATAATCATATACCGATAGTGAAGTTTATGATTCACATTCCGATTCTGATTCTCGAACGCAAACCAAACACTCTTAAATTCACTTGAAGAAATTTGTAGCTTAATTGGAAACTAATCTCCTTGGCTCATTAAAATTCTTTTGTAGCAAAAATAGGCTTTGGGTCCTCTGTAACACTTGTTTTTGTTACACTTGTATTATACTATGTGATAGGAGACATGCGTATTTTTAATATGAAAAAAATATTAAATGAGAGACAACTGTCATTTCGTCATATCGTGTAAGAAGAAAAAGTGTAACAGAAAACCCAATGCAGCAAAAATAGCACTGACTTCAAAGACCTCAGCGATAAAATGCTCAAAAATCAAATTTGATAACTAGTAATTAATCATGCATGGAGAACAACTGAAGAAGCATCAAGTACAACGGCTTAGAGCCTATAATTGATCATGCGTGTCAAAGCTTCCTCTAAGAACATTCTTGAAGTTTTCATCAGCTCAGGACTCAATCTAAACATAAGAACACAAAATTCCATCTCATTCAAATTCCCATCACCATCCAAATCACCTTCTTCTATCATACTACATAACAATTCCTCATTATTCATCATTTCTTGCAACCCTAAAAAACCCGAATTTTTCTTCAAGCTTTCCAATGTGATCAATCCCTTTTCTTGATCCATAAGCAATCGAAACCCATTGCAAAGCTCATCCAAGAATCCTTCAGCCCCAAGTCTCTCCACCATTGAAGGGAAAAAATCTTCGAACTGGACGAATTCATTCCTTTTCGATGCCATGAATTAATTGACAAAAAAAAAAAAAAAAGTGTTGTAGACTTGTAACCACTGAAGTACGTACTATTATATGATGATTTAAAAAGGGTTTGTGAAGAGGGCTTAAATAATAAGAGAAGAACAATAGATAGATCGATTAAAGAGCGAAATTTCTTGGTGGAAAGAGGTGTAGGATGATGGAGATGCCAAGGAAGGTACGCATGAGAAGGGATCATACATTGGAATAGGGTGTTTTGCAGCTAATGTTGTTGGCAGTTACATGGGAATATCAGAAAGGAAGTTGCATGGGAAGCATGTGCCGAAGAAAATTTAGGTCGGTTTCCTTAATTTGGCATGTTGGTTTTGGTTCAGTAGTTACGCCAAGCATTTTCCTCTCTCCCTTTGGGGCCAGAAATTTCATTTTTTAGGGCAATCACATTTTACTTTAAGTACAAATTATGGCCAAAATTATACTTTCATCGTTTAGTATATTTTTTGTGTTGCTAGTATCTTTTTTTTTTTTTTTTTTTAATTTTAAAAAAAGAACCTGTAGGTATTTGCATTAAGATATTGTTATTGTATTATCTAATACATGGATTGAACCACATTTGTTTAAGTTATTTATAATTGTACAAATCATTCCAAAATGAGGACTTATTTAGGTAAAATTCATAAGGATTGGAGACTAATTTTACACACAATTACATGATTTTGTCAAAAAAAATTTAGAGTTAATAGACATGTACACCACACGAACAAAACTGTTAGGTACTTGGAAATTTTTATTAGTTGTCCTATTTTTTTGCATAATTGATAGTTTGAGATAACTAAAACAATATTTTTGCATAAATTGAGAACTAGTTCTGAACACGACCCATAGTTTGAAGACCAAAATTGCAATTCTCCCAAATATAAATGCCCAAATCCTAGATTTTATGTTCTATTCATATTATTGGTGAACGTTTAAGTAACTAAGAGCAATGCCACATGCTAAAAACATTGTTAAATAAAAAAATTTGCTTATTCTATTTTTTTTGAAAGCATACTATACTTAATTTAGGATTTATGAAGTAGGTTTGCTACAACTTACAACTCAATTTAAGAAAATTGTTGCGAGTAGTTTGGGGAGTTATTGATCAAGAACCAAAAAGTTTTGAAGTCTTAGTTGATCAATGCAAAAGAAAGAAAAGACAGAAACACAAAACTTGATCCATTGTTTGGATATAGGTGTTGGAAAAGTGTAGAAAACTTCTTCAATTTGTTTCTTCTTACTTCTATTTCCAAATGTATTTCAGGAAAAAAATAAAAGAAGGCTAAATTAGGGGAGAAAAGGTATCTAACTAGGAGTATATAATAATGCATTTGACATAACATGTTAATCAGTCATACATTTTCTCACTTCCTTGAGTAAACTTTGAGGTTGTGTTTGGATCAATAAATTATGGGGAAATATTTAAAATCTATTCATTTGTTGGGTGAATTAGTCAAAATAAATGTATTTCAAATCCATCAAAATTAGAAAGTTATTTGAAGTTCTTAATTTTATATTTTTTAATTTAATTGAATTTGAAAAACTTTACAAATCCCTCTAATAAATAAATAAATTTCAAATACTTTTCTAAATCCATCAATCCAAATTATTTATTTTCTGCTACTTTTATTTGCCTTATGTAATGGGCCTACTGTGTATTGGAGAATGCATGGCCCAAATTTTCCAACCCAGAACTGAAAAGATTTGGTTTCAAATGATGGTCCAAGTAGAATTTGGAAGTAATTAGGACATATACTATCACGGGACACATGATTCATTTAAACCGCATGAACCACATTTTCCGACTCTAAGACCAACAACAGTACGACCACTAAAATTGTTAAAATTCTGCTGTTTTCTAATAAATTATTTTGTTATATTTTAAAATTTTATATAATACAATATAATATGTATTAAAATTTTATATTATACGAATCTTTAAACATAAACGAACGGTTCTCTAAAATGATTCTGTAACACTTAATTCCCCTAAAATTATTGACCTTGTCAATATAGAAGTTGCTAAAAATTTAAAAGATGAGTTTGTGATTACGACCGAGATGGTTGCATGGACTCTGTTTATGGATAGTTTAAACAAGAATCATACGAGTTATATAATTCATCTTGAGATAAGAAAGTGATTTGATCTTTCAAAATAAAAAAGAAAGTGATTTGCGTGAAATAATTCGATAACAAAGTGACTTAAAGAATCAGTGTGATTCTTATTTAAGACACATAACAATCTATCGTGATTACCACATATGATTAGAGATGCTGGTTCTGTGCCGAAATTCAATTCTTGGGAGGAAATGCACCAATATGGTAATTAATATTGGTGCAGAAATAATCGGAGGTACAAAAGGCTATGAATCACGCATACAAATCCTTAAACATTGAAAAATTGGCTTGGTTGATTACACAACTCAAACAAGTACAAATTAAGGTGATTCATGGACATTATGTCATCTATTTGGATTTGTTGGTCAAAGACGCAGCCAATTATGAATTTATTCAACTTCGTTTGGTGAAAAATCAATTGCAACGGGGAAAATTTGTGTATTAAAAAACAGGAAAATATTTTATATCAGATTCAAGTGTCAAACTTACTTTATAAATTCATAATTATTTGTCAAATTTATTTTACTTGATAAAATTATAATAAATTACTAATTCTTAATTTTAAATATTTAATTTAATTTTTTTTTTGAATCTAATATAATACATAAGTAACTTTTTGTCACCTTATCATAAATGCATTCGAGAGAACCGCACGTTGGAGGAACTTAATGAGCATAAATGCTGTTTCACGAGGCTGCTTGACAGTCCTCTCTGGTCAATACAAGGAATAACATGCCTAGATATGTAAAAGTTGCATCAATTGTGGAACTTCTAGAATTGAGAGTTGTTTTATTTCACAAGGCTGCTTGCTTTGGTCAATACAAGAAATAGGAAAATACTTAGGTAAATTCGGTTTTTGGTCCCATCTGTAAATTTTGTGGTCAGGATTAAATATTAAAAAATTTTGCTTACATCAGCTGATGTCATAGATTTTTTAAAATTTAATTCACACCATAGAATTTACAAATAAAGTAAAAAATCGAATATATCTAAGTATTTCATCAAGGAATAAGAATCCTAGATATGTAAAAGTTGCATCAATTGTGGAACTTATAGAATTGAGAGTTGTTTCCAGACTCCGCCCAACGACAAATTATATTATTGTCACAGCAATTTTCACTAGATTATAAAAATACCCTCAGAAATGAATATCCTACTTATGACTTAAGTTACTTATTTTATATGGCGTTTTAAATAATTTATTTTGTACAAAATGTTTTGTTATTTTAGGAATTTAAGAAAATAATGAATGAGTTTTTTTTCGACTTTATCATTTGAGGCATATTAATAGAGAGAAGGTTATTAGTTAAGAAATATTCATAGAGATGAATAATTTAATTATTTTAAATTATACTTGTATAAAATTTGTATAATTTAATAATTTTTTTTAACTTTTATGCACCAATTCAAAACGATAATTAAAATAAAATTAAGAGAGTAATTGATTGGCAGAGTAAGTTCGATAATTATACCAAAACTGTTTCGGCATCAACAATATTATGTGCCATTTTTCAATCATTGTTGTGGCATTAAGATTTTGAACTGTAATAATATTATTTGCAATGTTTCAGTCCATGCTTGCCTTTCGGATACAAGAGTCTGAATGGTCACATCCATCACCTCATAAGAGTGATATATGGAGCAAAAGAACTCACATTAATAAGATACTTTTTTTTTTCATTTTAATTCTTTGCGTAATTTATCGTGTTGTTGATTGAGAGAAATTATTTAGTAGATTTGCTCTTTGTCTTTTTTTTATAATTTTGTGATATGAATTAAATGTTATGTAATTTATGATATCAAATAATGTAAACAAAATTATATAAGATTGTAACCATAAAGTGAAATTATATAAAATTTGTCTAAAACTAAGTCTATATTAATATTTTCCAAGAGTGTGAACTCCCTACTTTACCTAATTTGCTTAGCATAAAAGGAAACCAAGTGATCACCGTCCAAGCTAGAGTTCTACATCATTTTCATTTCTGAATTAATCTAATTAATGTACATTATCGATGTAATAAATGATTTAGCAAAATCTAAATTTTCAGGACATACTAATGTGATTAGATTTCATTAAATATCTAAACTCATCGATACCACAAGGGGTTCAACTATTCAAGGTAAAATATAGTAATTAATTCCGTTCTAAACTCAAGATATTTTAATCTTATTATAATTTCAAAATTAATCCTGTTCTACAAGTACAAGAAAAATATATGCAAAGAATCAATTATATCCCAGGTACTTCAGTCGTGTGACCTCGTGAGAAACATTCAGGACACAGATGCTTGAGGATTTTTAAGTCAGAGCATACAGTAGTGTTGTCAAATGTTTCAAAGATTTACATGTGTACTCAAACCTAATGTATTAATCAAGGACTTAGGTTCAAATTTGTCCAACTTGAAGCCTAGTTAAACTGTTCGACCAACTTCTCTTATTACCTTCTCGTAAAAAAAATAATTAGATAGATCGAATTTTGAATTTCATTTATAAACACAGCAGTGTAAATAAAATTATATAAAATAAATAACGTTAGCTAATGCTAATAAAATTTTACAAGAACTTAATGTTAAACAAATAATTTATAAATGAGATTTAAAATTAGATTTACTTAAATATTTTTTCCCCATAAAAAAAAAAAAAATCAAATGTTTCTCCTTGCAAAATCCAGTGTCTAACTTCGTCTGGATTCATACAGTGCGAACACGAGCACGAGTACTGAGTTGGGGAAAAAGTTATACTTTGTGGTTGCATCACGCGGCCTAGCCAAGAAAGGTCAACCACAAAGTATAAGCATCGCGACGTAGGAGAAGCCATTTTCATTTCTCGATTCACTGTTTGAATTGCATATACAAGTTGAGATTGTTTTAATTTTCTACTTCTTTTTTTTTTTTCTAATATAGTAATTAAACAAAATTTCAAATGAGGTAGATTATTCATTTTTATCTGGAATCAAGAACTTATAATACTACTTGTAAATCGCTCACTAAATAAAAGATTGAATATAGTAGAAATCGAACAAAAATTTAACAATAATTAGGTTGTATTGCTTATCTTATGAAACAACTTGTTAACATTTTATTTTTAAATTTATATATAATAGTTCATAATAAGAACCCATAGCATGTAGTTGACTAATACAATTTTTTTAATAAAGTAATACATTAATAAAAAGCTTTTAGTTATGGTAGTCAAAATAATGATTTTGAATATTCACTTTTTCCCCCCCTTTTTTTATGAACAATTGCTATGAAATGACACTCTTACGCTTTATGTAAAAATTTTATAAATTAGTGGGGGCAAAATAATAATACTTTTTTTTTTTTTTTTAACAAAATCCCATATGTAAAATTGGAATTTTAATTTCTTGGGCCAACCGGCCATAAGTTACTTCCGAACACTTGAGTAAAATAAACGCTAAAATGTGAACTCTTGCGGCTTCTACATTCCCTGTCTTTGAGTTCACGAATAATCATTCGAATATAACTATATAACAACGTGCAAAAATTTATTAATCAAAGTTACAGAAAAACTAGTAGACATCATATAACGTTACACACATCAAGTGTATCTGTATAATGATGTAATTTACTAGTTTGTCTTCCAATTAATTATTTTAATTTAAAGTGGAAATAGTGAAAATATTTTTTACTAGTTATTTTTTGAAATAATAATAATAATTTGTCAACAATTAGTATATAATTACTAAATTTGCAACAATTAGTCCTTATTCAAATATTTATTTTTCTTGGGGTGGTTGTTGGTCAAATGCTTAATTTTCATAAAAATGACACTCAATCTTTGTCTTTGAGCATGTTTTTTGAATAGTTGATGAAATATTAGAATCAAATTCTACCCAACAAAATCAAAGCTTTTTGGTGCTGTTGATGTTGAAAGCCATTTCCTGTGGCTGGCTGGTCAACCAAGAAACTTCAACAATGTGCATTTTTCCTTCTTCAGATCAATCTTCTCACCTTATTATTTAATGCATCATAAATTGTCAAGGAACAGACCTCAGAAGCTTCTTTCCAAGTATAATAGCAGATATAAAATGTCTGATTCTTTAAACTGATTTGAATTCTTTTTATATGAATGTCTGCTGCAGACAAGGTTCTGAGATGGAAAAACAGTTCAAGAATGTGAAGTTCTGGTTGTGTTTGTTGCACATGATTTATTACTTTTCTTTGTTTTGCTCTTCAGCTGACAGAATCCCATCTGGGAATTCTATAAAAGATGGAGAAGTGATCATTTCTGCAGGCGACATAGATTTGCCTTGGGATTCTTTAGCCCTGGAAATTCAGAATTGAGGTATGTTGGTATATGGTTTTATGGAATTCAAGAACAGGCAGTTGTATGGGTTGCAAATAGAGAAAGGCCTATTCAGGGTCTTGGTGGAACTTTAACAATGGAATAAGAGAATTTAGTGGTTTTGGATTCATAATGGTGTTCAAGTTTGGTCTACTGATGTTTCAGCTCCATCAAGAAATTCCACAGCAATTCTTACTGATGCTGGTAATCTAATTCTTTCGAATAATGACCAGATGTCCTGGCAGAGTTTCGAAAATCCAACAGATACATTTTTGCCTGATATGAGAGTCTACTATAATAAGTCATCAGAGGAGAACCGCGTTTTCACTTCTTGGAGAAGTGCAAATGATCCTTCAATAGGGAACTATTCGATGGGCATTGATGCACGTGGATCGCCACAAATAGTGATATGGGAAGGAGGGAATCGGCGTTGGAGAAGTGGGCACTGGAATGGATCTGGTATTTATTGGTGTTCCATCGATGATGGCTGTTTATTTATATGGTTTTAAACTTATAAATGACGGGAATGAAAAGGTTTATTTCACTTACACCCCATCTAGCAGTTCTGACTTAATAAAGTTCCAGCTACATTGGAATGGAACAGAGGAGCAAAGAACTTGGGATGCTAGTTTAAGGGAGTGGAGATTCATACAAGTGCAGCCAGCAAATCAATGTGATATTTATAATAGGTGTGGACCATTTGGAGTTTGTGATGCGAGGAACTCGCCCATATGCACTTGTATGAAAGGGTATGTGCCTAAGGATATTGATCAGTGGAACAATGGGAATTGGTCAGGTGGATGCGTTAGGAGGACTCAGCTACAATGTGAGACTAATGGCAGCCGTGGCATAGAGGGAAATGGGGAAAGAGATGGATTTCTGATGATTGAGAATGTGAAATTGCCTGACTTTCTGGATTATGTTGGTTCAGAAGATGTCGAAGACTGTGAAAACAAGAATATATGTGTTTGCAGAATTGCTCGTGCATTGCATTCTCTTTCGTCAGTGCCATCAACTGCATGATATGGAGCAATGACTTGTTTGACATTCAGCATTTTCAGAATGGTGGGAGCACTCTGCATATTCGTCTTGCTCATTCCGAATTAGGTAAGTTTCACTTTCAATTTCTCAAGTTTTGTTATTAAGTTACATGTCCTTATAATGCAACTCATTGCCTAAATTTTGCTTAATGTGCCTTCTTCATTGGGAATAGTTGTTTTTGTCCATGACTCTTATATTCTGGCATTTTATCCCTAGTCTGTATGAAGTTTATCAATAGGACTTCATGGGTCATATCCTCATCCTCCTCAAATATTTGGAAATTAAGGACAAAGTAACATGAGATTTCCTATAAAAAAAGTCATAAAATTTTATTTCAATGGATCTTTCTTGAAAACAGGTGGCTCAAGAAAGGTTACTAAACTAATTATAATAGCATCAGTCATAGGGGGAATGCTTTTGCTAGGAATGCTGTGTGTCCATTTGGCTGCTGTGGAGGCACAAAGAGAAACTGAAAGGTATATTTTCTAAAGGCTCACTATGCATGTCAACTAGCTTTATCACCAATAACAGTGGTACGACATTTTAGTGTCTAATACTTCACTTTTTTTTTTTCTTTTTATTCAAATGCAGAAATCTTGAAATCATCACAGAAAAAGAGCAGAATTCAAGAAACTCATCCAATAAGGAATGGAGAATTTTCAACGGATTTTTCAGGACCGGATGATCTTAGTGTCGAAGGGCAGCCAGGAACTGGAACAGAATTAGCATATTTCAGCTTCAGCAGTGTGGCAGCAGCTACAAATAACTTTTCAGATAAAAACAAGCTTGGACAAGGAGGATTTGGCCATGTTTATAAAGTATATTAGAAAGTCACTCAAAAAACTATTACGACTCTGAATTCAATCAGACTTAATCATATTTCTGCTTTCCCTTCAGGGCAAGCTACCAGGGGGGCAAGATATTGCTGTGAAGAGGCAGTTTCAGCAAAGTCAGGACAAGGGATGGAGGAGTTTAAGAATGAAATTATGCTAATTGCTAAGTTACAGCATAGAAATCTTGTCAGACTTTTGGGCTGCTGCATTGAAGGAGAAGAGAAAATTCTACTGTATGAGTACATGCCCAACAAAAGCCTGGACACATTTCTTTTTGGTAAGTAAATGGATGCCAAATATTCAAAATACAAACCATTTTGAAAATTGATATTTGTTCATTGTTTAACTGATCTATTTTTTGGTTTTCATGGATGAACTTAAAACAGAACCTGCTAAGCAAACACAACTAGACTGGAGAACGCGTTTCTTAATAATTGAAGGGATTGCAAGAGGTCTACTATACCTTCATCGCGATTCAAGACTCAGGATAGTTCACAGGGATTTAAAGCCTAGCAACATCTTGTTGGATGAAGAAATGAACCCGAAAATTTCAGATTTTGGCATGGCAAGAATATTCGGAGGAAACCAAAATGAAGCTAATACAAACAATATAGGCTTGTTGGAACATAGTAAGTTCTCATAAAATCTCAAACATAAACAACTTCACGCGATGCATCTTTTTCCTTATGGTAAGAACTGTAACAATATTATGCTAAATCCCTTGTTTTCAATACAGTGGCTACTTGGCTCCTGAATATGCAATGGAAGGTCTTTTCTCAGTGAAATCTGATGTCTATAGCTTTGGTATATTGCTGTTAGAGATTGTAAGTGGCAGGAGGAACACCAGCTTTCACTCAGCTGAATACTCGAATGTCATTGGATATGTAAGCCTAATTGGACCAAGGATATTCTATCCCACTTTCTATATCAATCTCGTGTTGTACCCTTTGATTCTCGATATATGTACTCTGATTTATAAGTATATGTTGTGCTAGAATACATATGTCAAACATATAGAGTATGAAACAAGAGATTGGTAAAGGAAGTCAGATAGAAAATCTTATGCTACTCAATTAATATGTTCAGCCATCAAGAATTCATCCTTAAAGTTATTTCTATTTTTATTAGTAATATTGAAATCTGATTGCAACCCTTTCTTTTTCTCTTCAAAATTGTTCCAGGCATGGGATCTATGGGAAAGGGGTAAAGCAATGGACTTCGTTGATCCATCCATTGCAAATTCTTGCTCCCCAAATGAAGTGATAAGATGCATACACATTGGCCTGCTTTGTGTGCAAGACTTGGCTTCTCATAGACCAAATATGTCAGCAGTTGTGCTGATGCTGGAGAGTGAGCATACAAACTTGCCCTTGCCAAGACAACCTACTTTTACTTCAATGAGAAGACTAGACATGGACTTGTGGAATGAAATGAATGATGTTGTATCCTCAAATAATGTAACCCTTAGTGTGATTCTTGGCAGATAATACTTTAATTCTAGTGCTGCTTCAGAATTTGCATTTCTAGCAGTATCTTTTATGATAACTTCAAAAACTTTAGTTCTGCTTCTTGTAATTTTTTTTTTTTTGTTGGTAAATATATATATACAAGTTTTGTGAAATGCCTTTACCAAGTGTTTGATGGAAATCCTGAGATTTGGAGAGCACTTTAGCGGTGGTGACGACCAGACAGAATCCTATTTTATATTTCAGATGAAGGGAAGTAAAATTAGTGGTAGTAAAAATGTGTATATGTTATTACTGCAAAAGGAAAATTAAAAAAAAAATCATGCTTTGTTCTTGTAAGAGAAGATGATCAATTTGTGGATGGGGACACATAAGGTTTTTTTTTTTACCCTATCATCAGAGACAGAAAGACACAAATTTACTTGGATATTTTTGGTCCTTATACATAGGTATATGAGAGAAGGAAAATAGAAATATAACACTATGTAATCTTTAGATTCTTTCTCTTAAATTCTCTCCGCTATTTTCATATACTTGCTTGTTAAACTTAAATCTTATTTAGCACAATTATTATTAAAGTATTTATTTAAATGTTTTTTACTTTCAAAATCACAGTATGTGATGTTATTACTACCTTACGCAAGAACCTTCCTCTACTACATGGGTCTTGTTATACAAACTGCAACAATTTTCCCACATGAAATTTCTCATTGGAAATAAAAAGAATAAAGAACCACACAACATAAACACCCTGTCTATGGTGGGGAACAATGACAAGTATAGTTGGTGGACAAGGACAAACCCTTAATAACTATAGCACCTTCTAAGAGTTCAATTGAATGCATTAATTATGTTGTACCTGCAAAAATGTACAATATTTTTTTGGTATATCCAGATTCATGAATGCTAGTATTAATAAGCTTTGCTGCAAGTCTATTCCAGCGGTCTAATTAAACACATTCGACTATTCAAGATTGCAACCAGCAAGGCAACAACTGCATCCCATAAAGTTCATATATCAAAATGTATGTATTACTAATAAATGTATTAATGTACTACTTTTAGTTTACTCTTTATATCACTAGTTAAAATTTTGTTTTCATTGAAAAGAGAGGAGTAAATGCCTCAAATTTAAAGGGGTATAGTTACCATAAAAAAATTCCATTCAATTATGTCATTCTTTTTTTGGTTTTCTGCCAAGGTCTAGGCAGAGCCATATAAAACGTAACCTTTAACTTGCCTCTATTTTTAGAGTTTGAAATAAATTGGATAGTCCTAACTGACTAATTACTAGTTAAGCATTCAATAAAAACGCCTAACTCAGCATTAATATTATAACCTTCTTCCCATAAAATACAGAATGCATGCTTTCTTTGTTTTGGTTAGAACCAAAATATTACCAAAACCCCCCTCCCCTTGGTATCATTTTCCCCATTTTGGCATGTATATAGTGACATTCTAATACAGGCCTAGTTTGCTCAGTTATGCGGATGTACTTTTAACTGCTATTTTCATTAGTATTTCAATATGTTTTCTTAAAAAGATGTACATGACCTTAGAATGAAGTAACAAATCCTAATGGAAGATCTGCTCTTATACTAACGAAATCTCAATAACTAAAAGGACTAATTTTATTTTGCATTCTTAAATTTATATTTTATTTTATTTTACACCTGTAATTTTAATTTTTAATGAGGATATTTTTGCACCTTTAATTCTCAAATTCGTCTCGTCCAATTTTAGTTCAAATTTTAATACTATCACAAAAATTAATGAAATATTTTCATGTGTACAATAAATTTAGTGGAATGTACAATTATATTTTGCGTGCAAGAACAAAGATTTTGTTAACTCTGATGACGATATCGAAAACTGAATTAAAGTAGGACAAATTTGATAGTTGGGATGCAAAGTATCTAAAATTAAAATTGGAGGTACAGAGTGATAATTAAATATAAGTTGAGGAATGCAAAATGAAATTAGTCATTCTCGTTTGTAAATTATTGATTTGGAATTTAATTAGATAAGAATACAATAATTAATATTGAAAATTTGATAAATAATAATAGTGAATAATGGTGTAACTATAATTTAAAAACATCATAATTCATCCATATCATAACATTCTCATGATGACAGTTTTGCAAGGGCAGGAAATGGAAGGAAATAATTTTAAAGGTGTGGATTTATATTTCTTCCTTAACCTTCGCCCACTTCTAATTCTTTTCTTCCCAATGCGCCTTTGATGTTATTTTTACATGTCGAAAAACTAACTTGCTTGCATATATTATGTAAAATATTCTAGTCTGAAAATGTGACAGAGAGAGAAAATAAAATTTATTTTTAAAAAAAAATATCTTTTGGCATTCACTGTTCCAAAAAAAATAATGAAAATATATTACGTCCAGCCCATTAAACACTTAGTACATCCTGCATTTTTCTCATTTACAACTAATTCCTGTACGTATAATTCTGTATATTAACAACCGTATGTTTGTTCGATGTGAAACTAAAAAGTCTTCTATGACAACCACCAAAATACACTTAAAATTCTGCATGGTGTATACGTTCTGATTAGTCAAACTAATAACAATCCCACCAAATATATATATATATATATATATATATATATATATATATATATATATATATATATTGCCCCACATTGACAATTATATATACATGCCCCCACAAAACTCGAAGTAGGTAGTGTCTCCAACCATTTCCTGTTGGCTCTTTTCCCATCATGAATCGTGTGGATTATTCAACTCGCATCCAAGAGTGAGTAATACACCAATATATATATGTCCCTATAATATATAATTATTATAGTTTCTTTTTGGTATTTTTCTGTTTTCGATTTTTTCCCATGGACACATTTGGATAATTATTGTTCGATATATTATTTGGAATAAATACTACAGCAATTTAATATGATATATGTAAAATAAAAATGTAATTGAAAAATGTGTTAGAAAATGATTATAAAATATTATTTAGAATATGATGAACAGTTTTTGCTAACTAAATGGAGCCAATATTAATATTTGGGAAAATGGCCTTAATAGTCTATCATATTTTATATTTGTACTTTTTTAATCTCTCACGTTTAAAGTGATGCATTTTAGTTTCTCACAAATGCAAAACATATCATTTTGGTCTCTTAATACAAATACGAGCATATTTTGGTTTGAAATACCTACATGCGTATCGTAAATGTAACATATTTAAGTGTAAAATTGACAATATATAATTTTAAATGCTAAATTGTCCCAAAAAAGAAGAGAATTGGGAATGTTGGAGTGGGGGTGGCAGAGAAAAAGCGGTGAGGGAAGGAAATAGAGGTGGTGATAGTAGGTAAGAAATTTGGAGTGGTGGTGGAAGATGTTTTAATTAGTGTCATTTAACATTTAAAAGTTGTGTGTTGTCAATTTTGTCCATGAAAAATGTAATATTCGATATGCATGCGAATATTTCAAGCCAAAATATATCCGTAATTGTGTTGAGAGACCAAAATGGTGCGTTTTAAATTTGTGAAAGATTAAAATGCATCATTTTGAATGTAATGAACTTAAAAAGTATAAAAATAAAATGTGAGGGACTATTAAAATTGTTTTCCTTTAATATTTTTCTGCATATATGAAATTGACAAATAATTTTCCTCCATATGTGAAATATTTACGGAAACTTCAGCAATTCTATCATAATTGGAGATGTGTGCTGAGAATGTGAAACTCTAGAATAAGTCGGCGTATATATCTGACAAATCCTTAAAGGCAATAAACAACAATTATTATAGGTATAAAGGAGATGCCAAAATCAGTATGGTTGGTAAACTATATTATACACAACATGCTTTCTGAAAATGAAACATAATACTACCTTCAACCCGATAAAATTGTCACAATTTGATATTGTTATAAATACATCAAATTTTCGAAACTTAATTTTATACATATTTTTCTATTTTTTTTTTGAAAATAAAGTTTATTTTTTTAATATTGGATATAAAATTTTATTTTTAAAAAAATCATTAAAAATCAAATAAATCTCTATCAATTCATTATTTTAAAATTAATTTATTTAATTAAAAAAATCAAATTATAATAAAATAAATATAACTAATAGTATACTAAATAAAGAAATGAGAATGCCCACCCATTACCTTGGCTTTTCCATGCCAACGAGGAAACGTACTTCCCTTCATGGCTGGCTATGTGAAGGTATGCTATTGACTTCCATAATTTATTAAAGTTGCAATAATGCTGACAATCTACAAGTCTTGATTTGTCATTGAGAATAAATAAAATATGGGGACAACTAATATGCTTGTGTGAAGGACATGTGGAATTGTCCCTTTCTATTTGGGATTACCTACATAATTCTTTTCCTTTTTTTTCTTTTTCCTTTTCTCGTCACTTCATTCTTTTTTTTTTCCTTTCTTTAATATTGGTAGGCAATTATTATTAATTCACATATTTTTCAATAAGTTTGGAGCTATATTTGACTTTATAATTATGTAAATTAACGGACTGTACATTTTTTCCATACGTGCTTAAGTTAAGTCAAGGTAGTGTCTGAAAAAAAAAAAATTAAGTCAAGGCAGTGAAAAAGTGAAGGGAATGTTATCGATATAGAGTAATTCTATCAATGGTGTTTCATTTTCATTTTAATTAGAAATTCGGAACAATGGAAATATTTCTTGCTTGTTAGACAACAGATATACACTAAGGGTGTGTTTCATTAGTTTGTTCGCACGAGAGGTCGGAATGAGAATCAAAAGTAATGATATTTATTGATGTTATTTAGTTTATTATTATGTAATTCTAATTATGGGAATGAGAGTCTTTTAAAATGTCCCATTTCATTTATTATTTATGACTTGTCTTTTAAATTAATTAATTCACTAATATAATAAAATTTGTTGTTGTTCCAAATCAAATAAGTAAGAAAAAATAATACAAACTTATACTCATAGTAGAGTATATGATTTTCATTCATATTCCGATTTTGTAATGCGAACCAAACAGTTCCTAATCTAAATAGTGTATTCAGTTGTTTAGTACTTGAAGACTTCGGAGAAAAGCAAATTCATTCTCTAACTGGAGAAAAGTATCCGAACAATTTCAAGTTAACAAAAATACAGTTCAATCCGTTAGTCATCTCTTGAATCAGTCATATAATATTTAGTTGACTTTATTAATAATATTTTTCCTTCTTGTTACAAAAAAAAAAAAAAAAAAAAAAGTATGTTTAGTTAATATAAAGCTTTTATTCAAGGAAAACAATCTTGGATGCCGAATGCCTCCAAATACCAATAGCCCAAACTTACAGAACTTTCCCTTCTTCTAGTTTAACATTTCACCGTTAACAAGTGGGTCCATCTGCATTCCTCTCCATTCAAAATCAAATATTGTAACACTATTTTATTAAAGTTTAATAATGTTCAACATTTATTTCAAATTTGTAAGGCTCCTTTAGGCTATGTTTGGAACAATTTTTGAATTTTCAAAAAAAAAAAAATTGTTAAATTTTATACAATGTTGGTAAAGCCGTAAAGGGATATTCATGCAATACTCCCCTTCCTAAATTGAGTGCTCTAGTTTTGTTTTTAATCCCTTGAAAATAGTGTCGAATTTCCTTCATATATATACACACAAAGGATATATATATGTACAATGATGGGAGATGCGTTGTAAACTATCTTTTTGAGTTTCAATTAGTCAACATGAATGGTTAGCATGTTTTTTATTTTCTCTCTGAATTATTCGTAGCATATAATCCCAAATATTCTTTTGAGATTTGTCCCCAATCAAAATTGAAGAGTACGGTTAGTGACATTTATATATTGAAAATACTTGTTATCAAAAGTAGAAATGCAACTGCAACATATTTTGAGACAATAGAATGACTCGGTAGATCATCTTGTTCATTTTGGAGACGTGTAATATAGAAGTTTTTGTGCTAAATCAACCAAATTTAACAAGCTAATTGTTGTTAGCTGATTTAGTTTCTACACATTTTACTAGGAACACTTAATGGTGCTTTTCCCCTTAGATGTATCAAAACAAAAACAAAATATAATAAATATGTACTTTGGAAAGTAAATGATTAGGTTGAGTAAAATGTAGAAATGATTTTCCAACATGTATATTATTTCTTGAGAAAATACTAATTAAGTAAACTTTATATACCTTAAGCAATGTTTGTCTAGCTACCTTAACACATGGGAAGTTTTTCGGGAAAAAAAAAAACCTTCAAAACCTATTCTTTGTTAAAAATAACAAAATAAAGACCAAATATATGTTATAAGTATTGTAATAACTTTTTAAGATGTGATATATGTGAGATAAAAGCCAGTTAAAAATGTGCTTAAGAAATAATTACAAAATATTATTGCAGAACAATGAATATTGTGTTTGGATAAAAAAAAATCAAAATATCTATTATTCTCTAAATAATATTTTACAATCATTTCAAAAATATTTTTTAACTATCTTTTCATCTCACATATAATACATCAAAAAGATTGCTACAATAATTATTTTAAATAAATTTTCAAATAATAATGGTCTAAATGAAAATTTTAATATTTACAGTGGAAACGGATCGCCACAAAAACCGACCAGAAATGCCAAACATGGCCTAATTGTTTCCTTTTCAAAGGAAGACGGGCAATGACCAAATGATACATCTAGATGAAATCTAAAAATCTTCAGTCAGACCAGCCATGCTTTCCTGTTTCCACTCTCTCCTCCTCAATTATACAACCATTTCAATTGTCTTCAACAAGAAGGTAACCAAACAAAAACCAAACAACCAAATGTTACAGACAGGGTTCAAGAAGAATGAGCTACTTCATCAGGCCTCAGTTTTTCCTATTTCTTTTCTCCATCTTCATTTCACTAGTTTTTCTCCCAAATCTTGCCAATTCTCTTGACCTTATAACTCCAACAGAACCCCTTACACAAAATCAAACAATTGTCTCCTCAGGGGAAAATTTTGAATTAGGATTCTTCAGTCCTGGAAATTCAAATATATGGTATGTGGGAATTTGGTACAAGAAAATACCAGAAAAAACTATTGTTTGGGTAGCTAATAGGGATAATCCTCTGAGAAATTCATCAGGGCTGTTAAAGATTGGTGAAGATGGAAACATTCAACTCCTTAATGAAGCTAAAGAAAGTGTTATATGGTCATCGAATCTATCCAGCGCAACAACAAATACCGTAGCACAGCTACTGGACTCTGGAAATTTTGTACTTCGTTGAATGTAGACGACAATCTTAATCAGTCTGCTGCTGAAGAAGACAATTATTTGTGGCAGAGTTTTGATTATCCCACGGATACATTGTTACCGGGGATGAAGCTCGGTTGGGACGCTAAATCCGGCCTAAACAGACACTTGACAGCATGGAGAAACGCTGACGATCCATCCTCAGGTGCCTATAGTTTTGTGCTAGACATTGACGGATTCCCTGAAATTTTCTTGATGGATAATGGTGTCAAATTGTATCGTAGCGGCCCCTGGAATGGCCTGAGATTTAGCGGCGTGCCTGAAATGGAGGCCACAGGCCCCGTCATGGATTTTCTATTTGTTATGAATAAAAGTGAGGTTTATTATTCATTTGAGTTGCATAATTCATCACTATATTCAAGATTAGTCGTGAATTATTCGGGTAGTCTTCAAAGATTTACATGGATAGCTGATAGCCAAATTTGGAATCTTTTCTGGTATGCAAAAAAAGATCAATGTGATGCCTATAAAGAATGGTGGAGATTTCGGTATATGTGACACAAATGCTTCGCCAGTTTGCGAATGTATGAACGGATTCGAGCCAAAAAATCCACAAGCTTGGTACTTGAGAGATGGATCAAATGGATGTGTTAGGATGCACAAATTGTGCGAAAATGATGGGTTTTTGACATTGAATTATATGAAATTGCCTGAGAGTTCTACCACTTTTGTTAACACGAGTATGAGTTTAGCGGATTGTGAAAAGATGTGCCTGAAAAATTGTTCTTGTACTGCTTATTCTAATACGAATATTACTGGTGGTGGTAGCGGATGTGCTATTTGGACCACGGATCTTCTTGATATGCGCCAGTATTCGTCAGCTGAAGGTGGCCAAGATCTCTATGTTCGGGTGGCAGCTTCGGATTTAGGTACGTTTCTTTTCAATTTAATTATTAGCTACAGATTGATTTTTTTGGTTTTTGTTTTTTTTGTTTTTTGGTTTTAGTATCCAATTTTACAAGAAAATTAGAGTTTTCACTTAACTAGCATAATTGCAGAATATAATTACGGTGAAATCGTAGTTTAAAATATTTTTCAAGGGGAGGAAGAAGAAAGGAAGAAGGGTAGAGGGGAGGAAAAAGTGATGGAGATTGGGAAAATCATAATGGGATTTTAGCTGAAACGATGAACAAAGACCTTTTAGTCACTGATATTGCGTATTATGGTATTTGTTCGAGTAATTTAGTGTTACTAAAGTTTTTATAAATGTCTTCCGAGGTGCACAAGAATTAATAAAGTTATTAAATACTTATTAATTTTTTAAAATGGTAGTTCATGTTGATTAAAGAGTTCATTAACATAAACTGATAAACAAACAAACAAAGTTACTAAAGGTGTTATTATATCTGAAAAAGAAAGAACGAAATTCGATTAAACTTCTAAATCAGAGGATTGGTGATTCAATAAGATCTTACCACGTAGAGTGATTTTGTAAAATGGTTCTGAATTTGTATCTTTGTAGATCAATTTTCATTTATTAAACTTACCCTTTACATTAATATTTTTCAACAACATAATAGATTTCTACATTAATATTTCACACAAAGTAAATTCTCTAAAACAACAAAAAAAATCAATAGGAGTTAATACTAATTATTTCTACCCAGGTTAACGATATTAAGGGTCTGGTTAAATAAATTCTTCTATAGACCTTGGTGTACATATATCAAGACACATAAATTATAGACCCCATGTGAAATCTAAATTAAAACCCACATGAGACCTACAATTTATGTGTCTTGATGTATGAATACCAGATTCATGCAAAAATTTATCGTCTGGTTATGCTAATGAAGGTTCAATTTAATTTAAAAAATCAGTGAGGACAGCTTGTTAATAGGATAGATAAACCCTTCTTATTAATGCTAGGGCTACATCTTTTCTATTCTTTTAGTTTATCTATTTTTCGCAACTTCTTTCATTTTTCAAGTAATTTTTAATCCTATGAGCTGAGTGTTTGGTGTAAAGTAATTTCTTTTACAATGTGTCATATTTTTTAAGTGTTTTTTTATACGAATTATTGTGTTAGGTGTAACGCTTTGAAAAAATTAATAAAGTTAGTAACTGAAAACCAAAAAAATATTTATCACATTTATTTCTAAACAAAGTCATAAAATATCGGTCCAACAACGACCTTGCGTGTTAAACTTTATAAAATTTTCTTCAATCCTTCTAGTAGATGACCACGATTCATTAAAAAAAGATGTAGAAGAGATACCATGTCAATCATGGCTGCACGTCGCCATTGGTAAAATTTTATTCCAAGCAAAAGAAGCACGTACTCAATTTTTTAGCATTATTTTAAAAAGATTTATGCTTTATGATTGCGAATTGTGATTTCTTTCTATCACTAAATATGTAGATAGCAAATTATGGAAACTGGGAAGTAGGGCATCCGTGGATATAATCATTGTGTTATACATTATAAGTTTTTAAAATATATAATTTTATATTATATAAATATTTAAAATATAACGTAATAATTTCTAAAAAGACAGTGTAAAATTTTTCTAAAACTATACTCTTATGCTAGTAGTGTTGAGGTCATATATTCATAGGAAAATTATTAATTGTACTTGCCTCAAGCAATAAATTTACTTCATTTTACAAATATTACTATCATTTATCAAATAATTACTTCACTTATTAGATTCACTCTCAACTTTAATTGGGAATAATCTTTTTTAAAAAAAAGAATTATATTTGTATCATAAATCCGCGGAACACCTTTTTAAACCGTCAGACCTTTTTTTGAACTTACAAATCTTTAATGTGCAAGTCTAAAATTTTACTTTTTATAGTAAACAAAATCCATCCAAATAACCTTAGTAGCGCGTACTTTTGCCCAAAGTACCACAAGTAAGGGACGGATACAGTATTTTCTATCTCACGTTCTCTCATATCATTTAATGAATTGTCATGACTCTTTAGAGTAATTTTGACAATTCATTTAATAATATGATAAAAATAAGACAGTGTGAGAGACAGAATATCCTTGGCGACCATTAGCCCTCCTGGGCATAATTAGGCTTGAATTTTGAAGTTTTGATCCTTTGATGATTAGAATCAAGGGACAAAAATCAAATTGTGAATGGGACCATCAAGAATCCTTGAATGGTTGCGTGACATATTTGAGCTAATTTTAATAATTTGGTGATATTCCATCAATAATTTTCAAATAAAAGGGGTCCCCTGAGTAGTCTATATTTGACACCGAACTGAATGCGACGCTACCTAATTTCTTGGCCCGATATACATTTTTCTTATGCTCGAAACCCAAATGGGCCAAAACTACCCCAAGCCTCCACCGGCTAGGGCCGACATTGTTGACCTCCAAGTCCAACAACGGTAGTGGGTTGGAAAGACACTTGGGGAATACAAATTATGAAATACAATTAGTAACATTGTTTTTTTGTTTTTTTTGTTTTTTGTTTTTTTTTTTTAAGTAATAAATTTTTTTGGTGGAGTTAGGTTACGCCAAGACAGCCACGAACACATAATCAGCGAAATTTTTTTTTATAAAATAATCACACAAATTTATAATTATTTGTTAAAATCATTCTATATGTTAAAATCTTATCATATTACGATTATTTGTTTTTAAATTCTCGACTAGATTTTTTTACATTTTTTTTGGATCCAATGGCCATCATTTAATTTTTATTTATCATTTTATATAAATAGACTTCATCCCGCGAAAGTCGAACCCTATTGGTTCAATTCGTAACATTGTGTTATGCAAGTCTATTTCATTTTCACACTAAAAATACTTTATTGTCTTACCATAAAAAATGAGGCCTAAATAGACTTCTGGTATAACAAAGACCCTCAATCCTTAGATTTTCTAAAACATTGATAGCCTCCATTTGAACCTTTTAGGATTGGCCTAATTTCATTAACTTCTTGGTCCTTAAGGGAAAAAAATGGATTTACCAAGTAAAATATTAATGGAGGCATATCAAATATAACAAATGCAGAACTAATTGATATTTCAATTGCCTTTAATAATGATTTAAAAGTGCATATGAGCAGATGATTATTCTATTTTCTATTTTGGGTTTATGTTACAATCTTTTTATTGTCTTTAGCAATTAACGATAAATAGATAGTTGACTGTGACATTCAAGTAAAGAATATCATCTATACTTTAAAAAAGCAAAAAAAAAAAAAGAATCATCTACTTTGGTTGTGAAACTAAAACTTTGGAATAAATTTTGACTATTTATTCTGTATTGATATGATAATCATTGAAATGACTAAAAAATAATTAAGTTTTATAACTTTTCAATCATCTAATAATTTGTAATATTTATTTTGCACTAATAACAAAAATTTTTCAAAAATTTTGACATTTAAGTGAATCTCAAAGACTTGAGTAACAAATCTGGAAAAATGATGTGCATTTATTTATTTGTGGAGTAGAATTTCTAATCGGGCCAAAAGATTCGTTTTCCTCCTACCGGGCCAGTGCTCCTAATTGATAAAGTTAAGCTTTAAAGGAACTTTTCTTTGTTTTTGTTGTTGTTTTTGTTTTTTTTAAAAAATTTTGACATTTAAGTGAATCTCAAAGACTTGAGTAACAAATCTGGAAAATGATGTGCATTTATTTATTTGTGGAGTAGAATTTCTAATCGGGCCAAAAGATTCGTTTTCCGCCTACCGGGCCAGGGCTCCTAATTGATAAAGTTAAGCTTTAAAGGAACTTTTCTTTGTTTTTGTTTTTGTTTTTGTTTTTTTTAATTGATAAAGTTAAACTTTAAGAAAAGTCTTACCTTTTTCTGTTTTTCTTTTTGGGAGATTACTATTGCAACTTTAGAACTAGCTGTTTGGTTGATGACGAAAATCACTAAACTTAATAGAGTCATAAATTAACAGGGGTAAGTTTTTATGACAAATTCATTTATAATTTACCACCAACACAGTGATTCAGTGGTCAAATTTTATCATTTCCACTTGAATACTTAAGGTTCTAACTTCACGAAAACGTAGGTCTTGCCAATTATTTGAGATGTTATGGACTGGTGGTGGCTGGTCTAAAATGCCTGGTCTTAGAGTAAAGGGTGGGGCTTGGTCTATTGGTGTGTTGGTGGGGGCGGTGACCAAGTTGGATTTATCTTAACGAGTTATGACAAAAAAATATTCCATGGCAGTTAGATTCCCTTAAATGGAATAGTCATCTCGGATTCTTCCGACCTATCCTTTTTATTTACCAAACAAAAATTAAAAAAAATCATTGATGATTTAAGAAATTGGGCTTTAGCCCAACTTTTAATTACTTGTCTGATAAATTCAATGATTGGGTTTACAAAGTAATACATATTCTGTAATAGGAATTGAACGGGATGTATTGAAGAGTTAAGCGTGTGTCCAAACGCAGGACCTCCAGGCCCAGGTCACAAATACTTTTTTGGTTAACGCGTTTTTAAAGCTCAATATTGTAGATGTTAATTTAACTTTTTCAAAATTTTTAGTATAGATATATTTGTATTTGATATAAATTTTACTTTTATTAAAGAAATTGCATTAAAAATCAGATTAATCTGTAAGGATTTTTCATTACAGTTTATAAATATTGATCTGTTTCACTTTAAAAGTCAAACGATGACAGAACGTAAAATTTGGTTTACTAAAGCATGTAGAATGATTAAAAGATTTAAAATCATGTAGTACACTACATTTAATTAAGATTCCATATAAAGTGAGGCTAGCTAGTTTCTATGTTTCCTGGATTTTAGAATGCGCAATGTATCAACAATTCAGCATATGATCAAACTTCAAAACTGAAATGTTACATGTGATTGTTTCATTGGAATTTCAGATCAGGCTGGCAATGTGGGATCAAGAAATGACAAGACTAAAAGAATCACCATGATAGCGGGAATATCAGTTGGTATTCTTGTTATGCTCACCATAACAAGCTTATGTTTTGCGCGGAACAGGATGAAATCGCAAAATGTACAAAGAAATACTACTACATTAGGCAATAAAGGTAATGAGGAAGTTCTGAAGTTTCTGAAAATTTAGTTATTAAGTTAATTAGTATACATATCGAATAAGTATCCTGTCGTGTTATTCCAGGTTTGCGCGAAAGAAGTCAAGATTTGCTGTTGAAAGCATCTGTTATCCCAAGTAAAATAGATTATTCAGGTGAAAGCACAACTGAGGAACTTGAGCTTCCATTATTTGATTTTAGCACTGTTGCATTAGCTACAGACAACTTTTCTGCAGCAAATAAGCTAGGACAAGGTGGTTTTGGTAGTGTTTACAAGGTAATGATTCAAGAAAATGAGTATGTATTTTAAGTAGATTGAAAATGCAAAAGAGGGCTTAATTGTGACAATGTTTTTACTTGATGGTAAATCAGGGCATGCTGGAAGAAGGCCAAGAAGTAGCCGTAAAAAGGCTCTCCAAGAACTCTGGACAAGGAATAGAGGAATTCAAGAACGAAGTTAGATTGATTGCAAGGCTTCAACACAGAAATTTAGTCCGGCTTTTAGGGTGTTGCATTGATGTGGAAGAGAAGATACTCATATACGAGTATATGGAAAACAAGAGCCTCGATTCAATCCAATATTTAGTAAGTTCACTATTCTCATATTTTCTCAACTTACCTGTAGTATGCTGCAATTAGTTTCTAATGGAACAATATTTCTCTGTTCAGACAAGGAGAGAAGCTCATTGCTCCATTGGCAAAGCCGTTTCAACATCATTTGTGGGATTGCTCGCGGTCTTCTTTATCTTCACCAAGATTCAAGGTTTAGGATTATCCATAGAGATCTCAAAGCTAGCAATATTCTTCTTGACAAAGAAATGAACCCCAAAATCTCTGATTTTGGCATGGCAAGAATTTTCTTAGGAGATCAGACAGAAGCAAATACAAGAAGAGTAGTTGGAACATAGTAAGCACCATGCAAATTAAGTTTCTTGCTGGAAATGCATCATAATATCACTATTACTTACAACTAAAACCTGTGTTATTCTTGTGCAGTGGTTATATGTCCCCTGAATACGCAATGGATGGTGTCTTCTCTATAAAATCGGATGTCTTTAGTTTTGGAGTTCTAGTTTTAGAGATTGTCAGTGGAAAGAAGAATAGAGGATTCTATCATATGAACAACCAACTCAACCTTCTCGCACATGTAAGTCTAACAATACAAAGCATCATTGTTCTGAACTACTATTGTTAAGGGGGAAAACAACAATTAGAATTGTGACAATTGATAAAGTAAGTCACTGAAAAATGCAGGCTTGGAAGCTATGGAGAGAAGGAAGAGGACTAGAACTAATGGATTCATCAGCAGGTGAACTAAAATCTACTTTCGAGGTAATGAGATGCATACAAGTCGGTCTCCTATGCGTGCAAGAGCAAGCCGAAGATAGACCAAACATGGCAACAGTGCTTCTGATGTTAAGCAGTGAAAGTGCATTACTTCCCCAGCCTAAACACCCTGGATTTTGCCTTGGAAGAAGGCCTCATGATACAAGTTCATCTTCAAGTAAACAAGATGAATCATGCACTGTGAACCAAGTTACAGTCACAATGCTGGATGGCAGGTAGTTGAAGGAATGCCAGTCACAAGCAGAATTGTGAATATTTCAAGGGATTTGGAGTTTCTTTGTTTATACTTAATTTTTGCTCATTTTAGTTGAAATCTAGAGTTTAGAAAAAGTCTTCTTTGATGCGAGAAACAGAGATCATATACTATATAGTTCCTTTATTTTTTTTTTCTTCTTCCTGAAGTTCATTGTAAATCTAATTGTTTTCTTGAATATGTAAGCATGGAAATGATTCTGATTGAATTTTCACCTAAAATACCTTTTTGTCCCTTCACTAGTGTATTGGAAAAATTATACGTTTTCTGAGTTTTCGAACATTTATGGCTAATGTGGGCAACTATAACTATACTATATTAAAAGAACCAATATGATTTAGGGCGTGTTCGATTGGACTGAAAATATATTCTTGAAGAAAAATATTTTACATGAAAAAATCTATTTTCCATATAATTTTTTTGGTTTTCGGTTGACAAAATAAAAATATTTTGAAATAAAATTTTTTAACGGTTTCATCTTTAATTTACCATGAATACAAGTCTAAAAACTTATAACAATGGTAATTAATACTTACAATTAACTGTGGTTAACAAAATATTGATTTTGTTTAAAATTAAATGATATTATAATGTAGTACTATGCATAATGATTAGGGGTGTTAATAGATTGGGTACATGGTCTATGAGGTAACAAAAGTACATGACCCTTACTGACGGGTCAAAAAAATTCCGACCATCTACCCTTTCCATACAAAGCAGGTACCCGGCCAACCGGGTACCCGCAAAAGAGGGTCGGGTTGATCGGGTACCCGACCCTCACTAGTAACAAAATAAAAAAAAATTTAAATAATGATAGTTAAACAAGTTAATTTCACAATTAAGCCAACAATATTTAAGTCTAAATCACAAAATACATCCCAATAGCAACAAACTAACAAGTATCAACAATAATTAAATCACAAAATACATTTCAACAAACGAGAGCGTGAGAAATAACGATGCGAGAAAGAGGAAGGGAAGAGATGATTGAGGAGGTAGAGGAAAGGTAAGACAAGGAACTAAAAGATGTGAGAAGTTGCCAATAACCCTCGTAATTATTAATTTCTAATGAAACCCTATTAATCAAATTTATAAAATTACCCCTGAAATGGATCGGGTCGGGTACCCCCGCTTTCAGAATGCGGTTTAGGTACCCTCTTTTTTCGGTTCAGATCGGATCGAATCAGTAGATTTTTCGAGTCAGCAGGTCAAGATTTTTACCCCTAATAGTGATAGATATATTAGTCTGATACCCATGATTAAAAGAAAAATGAATGGACAAGAATTGAAAACAAAAATAAGTATAGGAAATGAAATTATAAAAGTAAGTATTTGAGATTTAATGTCACTCTTGAATTATTCAGAAATTAACTTATGCTCAAAAATTCCGTAAGTTATTTTCAGCCAGAGGAAGGAATATTGGAAAATATTTTACACTGGAAAATATTTTTCAGTGTTTGGCACCAAAAACACTTTTGTCAATGTTTGGCACCAAAAAAAATTTTGGAAAATATTTTCAGTCCATGAACCGAACACAATGTTAGTGATTTAGATTTTAAAATATTTTCAGTCCAACCGAACACAATGTTAGTGATTTAGATTTTTTTTTCTGAAATTACCCTTATTATAAAATTTAATTAGTTTGTTATGTTTCTTAACTTGAATGCCTTTTTTCATAATTATTTAGGCTATTTATATAAATACTCCTTAAAGAGTAAAAGAGGGAATAAAACCTATTTTTAAGACTTCATATTAAGAAAAAAAAAATTTTGATTGAAATAAATTTCCTTATGTAATAGGATGTCAGGAATGAGTTTTAAAAATTAAAAAAGAGTAGGAATGGATTTTAGAAGTCAAGCAATAATAAAAAAATTACTTGAAAAATAAATTTACATATTTTGTTTTAACTTTTGGACCCTCAACGAGAAAGAGACAATATGATTTAGGTTGAGTTTGGGAGTTTAGGAAGGAAGAGAAAAGAATGGAAAGTTTTTAATGAGGAGGGAAGGGAAGATAAGTTTCCTTCAAGTAATTTGGTGAGTTTTGGAAGGAAAATTTCATTAATGTTAGTATTTTACTAAAATGTCCCTCCTATTTATATTTTAGTATTATGTTTAAAGGATAAATGTGACATTTCATAATTAATTCTAGAGGAGTTAAACTTTTCCTTCTATTTCCTTCCACTTGTGGAAGGAAAGTTTTTTTTTTTTCAAATTTTATCACCCTATTTCCCTCCCTTTCCCTTCTTTTTCCTCCTATTAAAACTCCCAAATAAAATAAACACTTCAACTTTTCCTCCCTTTCTCTTCTCTTCCTTCCATTTCCTTCCATCCAAACTCACTATTAGTGATTTAGATTTTCTTTCCGAAGTTACCTTTACTACAAAATTTAATTAGTTTGTTATGTTTCTTAACTTGAATGCCTTTTTTATAATTATTTAGACTATTTATGTAAATACTCCATTTAGTAAAAGAGGGAATAAAACATACTTTTAAAACTTCATATTAAGAAATAAATTTGTTTTACAGTAAATTGCGTTATGTTGAATAATGTTAGGAATGAGTTTTAGAAATTAAAGAAGAGTAGGAAATAAATTTAATATGATGGATTTTAGAAGTCAAGCAATAAAAAAAATTACTTGAAAAATAAATTTACATATTTCGTTTAAACTTTTGGACCCTCAATGAGAAAAAAAATCCAAAAAAGATACATAGGAAATAAAACTAAATTTTTTAGACTTATATGTATAATTAAGTTTAATTGAATCAAATTTCTTCATAGATTAGAATTTTGGGATAGATTTAGAAATAAAAGGTGAATATTAAATAAAGTTATTAAAAAAATTAATTGAATATATATTATAATAAATGAAGAAATTTGATTTAGTTTTTTATTTTTTTTCCATGTTAACCTCACTATAATATTTAATGACTTTGTTATGTTTTTAACTTGAAAGCCTTTTTTTAATAATTTTTTAGATTATTTATGAAAATACTCCTAAAAGAGTAAAAGAAGAAATAAAACCTACTTTAAGACTTTATATTAGGAAACAATCATTATAATATTATTGAAATAAATTTCCTTATGTAATAGAATATTAGGAATGAATTTTAGAAATTAAAGAAGAGTAGAAATTTTTTTTGAATGAGTCTTAGAAATCAAGCAATAATAAAAATATAAAATTTACTTGAAAAATAAATTTACATATTTCATATTTTTGGACCTTTAAAGAGAAATAAAAAAATCCTACAAAGGTACATATGAAATAAAAACTAACTTTTTGAGATTTAATTTAAAATTAAATTTGATTGAAATAAATTTTATCATAGAGCAGAATTATCAGATAGATTTAGAAATTCAAGATGAATACTAAATAAAGTTATCAAAAAAATTAATGGGATAAAATTTCTTATTAAATAGAATTATGCATATGATTATTACCAACATATATAGGTTATGGATACAGTAATAGACTAGACAATATTTATAAGCGATTAAAGAAATTAATAGTTTATTAACATCTATTAAAAGAAACAAATAATTTTTTAAGACGAAGTGTAGTTTTGGTTATTAAAATGCTTCCTCTATAACCTAAAATAAAGTTATTTTAATTTCAAAGAGTTAAATACTATTTTGGCTATTCAAACTAAGCAAAAATCTCAATATGACATTTTAACTTGAAAAGGTCTCGATTTGACCCTATAAATTAAAAATTAATTCTAGTATAGTCCTTCACATTTTAAGAATCTCAATTTAGTCCTCAAAACTAAAACAAATATCCCAATGTGGCCCCTAAAATTGAATGATTATGAATTCAACCCCTTCAAACTGAAAATATGTTCTAATATGCCCTCCAAACAATATCCCAATACAAAAAAATACCATTAACATTTTAAAAGCACACAATTTTAAAATATATTTTCAATCCTATTGATTATTTTAATATTAGAATAAAATTTTTGTACAGAATAAAGAGTTCCATCTGGTATTTATTTTTTAATGATGAATTTAGAAATTATACAACTATGTAAATAAATTTTTTTTAGAATTATGAATTAAGTTATATAATAGTGAAGAATACAAGAATTTTCATTAAACAAAAAGTAGGATTTATCACGTATAAAACTTTTAGAATCTTTTGAGAGAATAATTATGAAATCTTTTTCTATTTTTGATTAAAAAAAGGAAAAAAAAAGAAAACAAAGGAAACATAAAATTACTTAAAAGTCTCAAGACTATCTAAATTTGAATTAACAAAAACATTATTCTTCATAAATATTGTTAAAATCTTCAACTTCCTTCTGTCGATGCCATTTATTTTGTCCCTAATGTTGTTGTTTAGACTTTGTAATGATGAAAGAGATTTGTTACTCAAAATATGAAAAAGAATTTGACTTCTGTATAGTGTACTAAAAAACAAATATAATGTATAATCTACATTTTCGATTATTGTTAAACTGACTGAACAAATAAGAAAGAGTGTGAAAAATGTGATCCACACCTATTTTATTTTTTCTTAAAAGAACATAATCTTGCAACCTTACTTTACTTTTAGTTCCCTTTTCATGCATTTAATAAGTAGCCCATATTTATTTAATCTAAATTACTTTTTTCCTATAATAAAAAATTAGTTCCTAAATTATACTCCATCTGTCCCAATATAATTGTCTTCTTATACGTTTGCATAAATTTCTAGGTAACTATAGATTTCTAATCAAATGTCCACAAATGTCTTTATTAATTTTAATTGATTTTGTATCACTAACGGATAAATATTTAAATAGGAGAGTTTTTATTGGAAAGAAAAAGGAAAGAGAACATAGGAAAGTGGGATGATGAATTGATCATTAGCCCCATTAGTTATTGGAGTTTGGAATATTTTAAATGTTTGGAAAGGGTAAATTTGAAATTTAAGCACTGCAAATCATTCATTTTAAGTAACATTTTTATTGGGACATCTCAATATAAGAAATATAATAATATAAATAAGACGGAAGGAGTATTAACAAAAAATCTTAATAGATAATTATCATCCTCCTACAAAAAATTATTGTGATTGTCTTTTAACCTGTAAATATTTAATTTTGGGTATTATAATATCTGTATAAATTACGTACTAAAAATAGAGATATAAAATCAGTTATTAATTAGATTTTAACTAAAGTATACTTTGTCTAATAAAACTTAAATACTAAATGTTTATTATTACTTTTGAGTTACTACTATACAAGTTGATAGCCACTGCAACTAACTGTATGTTTTTTATCTTATTCAATCAAATAAAATTTTAATATTGAATATCTATCTTTTAATTTACTACCACACAAATTGATAATTTTAATATAATGAATTAATCACTAAATTTCACGCCATAAATTGCTATATAGTGGTAGATTATTTTCCATTTTTGTTCTATTTCATGATATAATTGTTATAATAGTGCAACTATATATTTAAGAGAGATTTTTTTCATAAATTAAAATTTGCTATTTGGTATTTGCACATAAATGATTGCTTTATCAAATTGGTTCTAAAAGGGTATAAAAACTCAAGAATAATCAAATACCTCAATACGCTTGATAAATCCAAAATTGCCAGTAGATAGAACTTAAATAATTGAAGAGAAATAAGGATTCCAATAAACACTATAAATTGTCTAACATTTTTCAAAATTACACTATCCTCTTGTATTACTAAACTTACAGAATGGATATATTAATAAACTTTAATATATTTCATATCATACACTATACTTCAATTTGATGATACTTTAAATTTTTCTATTTTAAAGTTAAATAAAGTACCAATAAACTCATTGTAGAATGGTTCAATAATTCTCAATCGAGAAAATTGATTTTTATTTTAAAATTACAAAGTAAATGTGTTATTCACAAGATACAATTATTTAACTTTTATGAAATTACTTGAACTATTAAACTAAACAAATCTCTAATATTTCTAACAAAGTATATCTAAAGAAAATATATAAAAATCACCTATGCATAAATATTTATCTAAACTCATATGAACTACAAAAATTCTTTGGATAGTTAAATATTAAAACAGAAATTATATAAACAAAAATTAAGTGACTTAAAAAGATATCAAATAGTTAATATTTCCAAACATATTTTACTTTTAATTCATAACAATAAAAATTAAATAATATATATATCTAAACGTACAAAACACGCACTCCGTATTAATCTCTACAAAGAATCTGAAAGTGTACAGTTTGGTGATGTACACATTTTCAATATTCATTCCACTATCGAAGTAGTAAATGATGCAAAAGGATATTTCTAGCTCACCATTTGGTGCAAGTCAACGTTTACCATCGACTCAGGTTATCAATTATCAGATATATATGGTCTGACACTCTAACTACACAGTATTGGGAGTTGGGAGTTGGGAGTTGGTAGTTGGGAAACAGTAGTAAAAGAGATCATACAAGACAATCAACAACTTTTCATATTAAATAATATTAGCACCGTGAAAGCATATTATCATAATTCCAAGATTGAAGATGTATACATAATTTTGCTGAAATCTTGCTCAGGCAAGATAGGAATCATGGCCAAGATTTGCAGGAGTAAACCTTGCAAAGTTGACATATCAAAATCAGCTACAAAGGCAAGAAGAACCTGACACTATACTTAATACTGGTCGGACAAGTCGTTGAAGGAAAGGTTGACTCAATAATTTTGTAAGAGTCAACTAAATAATAAGAATGAGAAATCTCATGGGACCCCTTCTTTTTTAAACCACATGATCTTCTTGTGTGGTTTGGTAGAAAATAATGGCAGTTTTGTTAGCTTGAAATGTTGCAAAAGACTAGGATTGGTTAAATTGTGCTCAAAATCTATGAAAACTTCAAAGCTCTACTGCAAAGCAAAACTTGGAATTGGCTCGACTTTATGTCAATAATTGGAAGTCATTTTTTTTCACTTTTTTTTTCTTGTGCTATTTTGGCTTTTCTTGTTAATACCTGACTGAGAGAAACCTGTTGGCCCGATTTTAATTTTTCTTTTTCAGTTATTTTCTTGCGATATTTTGGCTTTTTAGAATCCACCAAACTATCAAATAAATTGCCGATCTCTGTATTTGTTTGAAATCGCTTGAATTGACTATTCACATGGCATGTCGCAAGCTGACAAAAGTAAATTTGTGGTTAATCAGTCATGTATCTTAATTTCTTGCTAGCATATTCCATCCTACTGGATTTCAATTCCAACCTCAGAGAGCCCAAGAATGAGCATCAGTCAATCTAGAACATAAATTCCTCCCGGTGTAAAACTTTAAACAAGATGTGATCAAAATAGGATTTTGCTGATAATTCCTTCACACTTGTGTTTTTGTTATTTCTTAAGTAACTTCTTGGCGTATTCTCTTGTATTTTGTATTATCTTTTATAAAAAATCTTACCTACCCAAAAATTTACAAAGGGTCCTTCCAATAGTTACATATTCACTAGTAACTCTCTGTATCGTGTACTAATTTGTACGTACCAGTACACCGCATATCGAATATACATATACATATATATATATTTTTTAAAAATAGCGTGCTACTTTCTGTACAAAGAATACTACATATTCAGTAACTATGGTCTTTTACTAACATGATCCAAAAAAAAAAAATCTTACTCGTGTACATAGGGCAAATCAAAACTAATACTTTCTGTACAAAGAATACTATATATTCAGTAACTATGATCTTTTCTAACATGATCCAAAAAAAAAAAAATCTTACTGGTGTACATAGGGCAAATCAAAACTAATACTTTTTGTACAAAGAGTACTACATATTCAATAACTATGGTCTTTCCTAACATGAACCAAAAAAAAAAAAATCTTACTGGTGTACATAGGGCAAATCAAAACTAAAGTGTTAGAAGAAGTCAAGCTAGATATTCAGCATTTGAAGCTTCATAGGTCAAAGATGGAGACTGATATTGCAACTACTTTCATTAGCACTGATCTTTCAACATTAATTTTCAAAAACTTCCATCCAATTCATAGCCTATATGGATTTTTAATGCAAATACAAGGTCCCTTTACCTTGCAAGTTTGAAACAATGGACTTTTCCCTACTATTTTCAGTTTCAGTGTTCTGCATATTCACATTTCTGGCCTCCTACACATCCATTGCAACAGATATCTTAACACCTAACCAGAACCTCACCGATGGCCAGACCTTGGTTTCATCCAACCAGATTTTTGCACTGGGATTCGTTAGTCCGGGAAATTCTGGTAAAAGGTATTTGGCAATATGGTACCACAAACTTCCCCTGACTGTGGTTTGGGTAGCAAATAAAGATAATCCGATCAACGACTCATCAGGCAGTCTAACCATAAGTTCCAATGGTTCTTTGTTTCTTTACAACAGCTCTATGGCTGTTGTTTGGAATACAAGCGAAACAGTTAAAGGCCACAGTCCAATTCTGCAACTTTTAGGTACAGGTAATCTTGTTGTAAGGAAACAGGCAGAAACTGATGAGGGAAATGAGTATATATGGAAGAGCTTTGACCATATGTCTGATACTATGTTGCCTGGAATGAAACTTGGATGGAATTTGAAAACACATACAAGTAACTACATGAGGTCCTGGAAAAGCTCTGAGGACACCCTTCAGATGGTGAGTTTACATTCAGTTTGGATCCTCCTGAAACACCCCAGCTGATACTTCGAAGTGGATCAACCAAGGAATACAGATGGGGGCCTTTTGATGGAGACAGGTTTAGCGGTGGAAATCGTTTGAGGAATAATACATTGTTCAAGCCTATTTTTGTTTCGACTTCTGATGAAATCTATTATACTTATGAAACACTGGATAGCTCTACTTTAGTTCGTTCCATTGTGACACCATTTGGTTCAATTCAGTATCTAGCTTGGAGAAACAATAGTAGAGACTGGAGCATGGCTGTAGAGATAAATAGGCTTTACTGTGATCGATATGGGATGTGTCAAAATTATGGAAATTGTTATGCGGATGATCCAAACTGTAGGTGTTTAAAAGGGTTTGTTCCACGCTCGCCAGGAGATTGGAGAGTGTACGATTGGTCAGCTGGTTGTAAGAGGAGATATGATCTGAATTGTAGTAATGGGGATGGTTTTGTGAAGTATCGAGGGACTGAAGTTGCCAGATAATCCAGTTTTGTGGGCAAACTATAGTATTGAGGAATGTAGAGCAGAATGTCTGCAGAAATGTGACTGTGTGGCCTATACAAGAATCAATCCTCTAGGTAATGGCAGCCGATGTGTGGTTTGGTTCGGTGAACTAATTGACCTCAGAGATTTCCCTAATGGTGGAGAAGAACTCTACATACGAATGGCACGTGCTGAATTAGGTATGCTCTTACATTATGTGTTCTGCAATATGTAGTACTTCTTGTGAAATTATATATGTAGTTGACTTTCTACAGAAGATGTAAAATTCTTGTTTCCATGTAGCGTTGAACTCAAGGAATTGTTGAATAGAAATCTTTGTGAAGTTGATTTATATTAATGAGAAGAGTATCAGCTCCACATCTTCATCACAACGAAATGAAGCGCAATGATTCTGACGTTAGGCCTTCCAGATTCTTGATCATTATGAATCCTGTGTTGTCTGACCTGAATCTTCTACTAACAGTATCATTTTAGTGATTTTAATTGAATAGCTTGGTAAAATAGGTTGTAAGTTGTAACCATTGAAACAATAACTCAAACCTTCATTTACCTTAGTGGTATAAATGGATGTATCTCCAATCAAATTTACGAGCCATGTTAAATCTGCTACATTTTTTTCCCCAACTGCTAGATTCAATTGCTGATAACAAGAGGAGAAGGCGTATCAGACTAGTTGTTGCCATCACCATGTTAACTCCTTTTGTGCTACTTCTCTTGGTCATCATGGGATGGTATATTCGGAGGTCAAAGAGGAGAAGAGGGGAGGATACCATTAAAATGCGAATAGGTATTTCATATTTCCCATTTACAATTTCTGAGGCTTTGTCTGGTTTTAGTTCTTTGAACTGTGCTAAAATTTTAAATAGTAGTGCTTCCATGGAAAGCATCTCTTTGTCGCGAAAACTAGTAAAGGCATTTAGTGCAATCTTCCTTCATCTAATTCCATGTATCTTTCCAGCCAATGACATATGAAATGGACTCCCACATTATCGGGATGAAAGTCAAGAAGAGGACCTTGAACTACCTATATTTACTCTAGCAAATATTTTTGCTGCTACAAACCAATTTGCTTTAGGAAATAAGATTGGACAAGGTGGTTTTGGTCCTGTCTATAAGGTATGGCTTATTCCTTTTACATACGAACAGTTATAAGCTAAAGTATAGAATGAAGCATAACATGATTTTTTAGAGTCCACAGGGAGACTTGCCTAATGGAGTAAAAATAGCAGTAAAAAGGCTTTCACAGAATTCAGGGCAAGGCCTAAGAGAGTTCAAGAATGAAGTTATACTGATCGCAAAGCTTCAGCACCGTAACCTTGTTAAGCTACTTGGATGTTGCATTCAGGGAGAAGAAAAAATGTTAGTCTATGAGTACATGCCAAACAAAAGCTTGGACAGCTTCTTATTTGGTAACCTCATCAAATCTGAATACTTGCTGCACCAATGATTGCATCTCTTTATTTGCATGTAGATTAATATCTAACCCACATATTCTTTATCTGCAAATAATTTCTAGATCAAATGAAAAGGAAGCTATTGCCATGGAAAACACGATTCAACATTGTTTTGGGGATTGCACGAGGGCTGCTTTATCTTCATCAAGATTCCAGATTGAGAATCATCCACAGAGATCTGAAAACTAGTAACATTTTGCTTGATAGTGAGATGAAGCCCAAAATTTCAGATTTCGGCATTGCAAGAATTTTTGGAGGAGAACAAACAGAAGAAAAAACCAGGAGAGTAATTGGAACATAGTAAGTAATTCTCACGCGCAAAAAGAAAGAGTTGTCAAACTTCTTTTTTATTTGTTCTTTTCTTGTTTTGATTCAGTTTTGACATTGACATTGTGAAATATTGAATTTTTGAATGTAGTGGTTACATGTCTCCTGAGTATGCAATGAGTGGTCATTTTTCCGTAAAATCAGATGTCTTCAGCTTTGGAGTTATAGTGTTAGAGATCATAAGTGGCAGGAAGAAAATTGGGGATTTTATGACCCAGACCATGACTATAACCTGATAGGACATGTAAGTGCATAAATTAGACCAATATTTACTTGAACTGCACATTCTTGTCTTATCAAAATAATTGTTCTAACACATTGTGAACTGAATCTAATTCAGACATGGAAACTTTGGAATGAAGAAAGATCTCTTGAACTAGCTGATGGAATGTTGAATGGATCATTTTCAGCAAATGAAGTCATAAGATGCATTCAAGTGGCCCTTCTGTGTGTCCAGCAAAAAACCGAAGAAAGACCAATGATGAGTACAGTGGTTTTCATGCTGAGTAATGAAAATGTGGAGTTGCCACAACCCAAAGAACCTGGTTTTGTTTCAGAAAGTTCCGCCACGAAGATTAATTTATCATGGAGTTGTCGAGATTCAAATACAGACAATGAAATAACTTTCACAACTGTGGAAGGGCGATAAGATCATCGACAACTGTAATAACAAATTTCCTATGTAATTTGTACAGATGCTAATTAACTTTGGTTATGTCAGTTTTCAGATGGAAAACAGTAAGTTTTTATTCTTTTAATTGATTCCTTAAAATGAAAAGGTTTTAGTAGTACTTTACATGGTTCTTTTATCCTTCAAGTAGTATATCTGGATTTTTCCTATATGTTAATTAGCTGTGCCTCTTTTCTTCATTGATATATTTGATATTATTGTTCAGTTTCACTTTTCCAGTTATCTATCGAAGTGTAATAATACTAATGGATGGCATCAATTGTCAGCTCTAGTCTATGCATTACACTTTATCTTGAAACATATATAACTTCCCCACAACTAGCCAAACTTTTTGACAGTTTCTTTTTGTCCAAAAAGATTCCAAAATTTGATGACATACAACTTTGTCCTGTGATATATGTAAAAAAATAAATCATATGCAGAATTTAAAATTTTTTACTTTCTACGATTGATTATCTTAATTATTTTATGCGTAGTACAAAAAAAATATAGAGATTATATCTCAAAATCATGGCGTATAAAATCTCAAATCTGTGTCAGGGATGTCGATCCACAAGTCGCACAAACGTCTGGTCTTTAATAGTATCTACACAGATAATTAATTTAGGATTCTTCACAAGATTCAAACCACGGAGTGCTAGCTTCCTTTTTATTCTTTTTCTTCTCGCATTTTCCAAGAATTTCAAAACGTGAAGTTTTGTCTCCTTTTCCTCTAGGCCTTCCTACGTTTTTGGTCATATGTTACCTTTTCATTATTCACACTATACCCCAACTCTATAATATGTACGACTCACTAAGAGTAACAACTAAAAAATCCAAAATATAATAATCTACAGTCAAGATAAACTCATAACCTCAAATTCAAAGATTACTACACTACTATCATAAAGAAATTAATCTACTTGTATTCAAATAATAATCCATGTGGAATATGTTTTGCGGATCAATCCGACATACTTATTCTCAATAAGCATCCACATACAATTATATGTTAATCTACTCGTTTCAAACACTACTATTAGGGACGTCATATTTACGAATAAAATATAATTATGTAGAGAAACTCATCGTCATAACTATTTATGATTTAGAGTATCTCACATATATATTTCATTTGAAGGACTTTATCATATTAAATAGACAAAGAATGCTTTAGTACAAAAATATAAAAGTATAATTTGTCAGTAAAATATATTGGGGCATACACTAACAAACTCCACTTGTTCTAAAGCCAATCATTCATGCACTTAAAACCGAAAGAGTTTACATGACTCTCATATTTCTTCTCTCACGAGGCTTTAGTAAATGGATTGGCAGTATTATCATCAGTGGAAATGTTTTCTATTTTTACTTCATTTCTATTAATGATTTCTCTGATCAAATGATAGTGTTGTAACACATGTTTAGATCTTTGATGAGACCTAAGTTCTTTTGTTTGTGCAATAGCTCCATTATTATCATAGTATAAGAATATAGGATCACTAATGGAGGGAATCACTCCAAGTTCAACTACAAACTTCTTGATCCAAACTGTTCTTTTTTTTGCTCCTTCTAAACCTGTAATGTATTCGACTTCTGTTGTAGAATCAGCTGTGATATCTTGCTTGGAATTCTTCCAATTGACTGTACTACTATTAAGAGTAAATATGTATCTAGATTGTAATTTGCTATTATTCTTGTCAAATTAAAAGCTAGCATATGTGTATCCACGAACTATCAATTCTTGCCTACCATAAATAAAAAATAAATCTTTAGTTCTTTGTAAGTACTTAAGAATATTCTTAACCGTTATCCAATGACTACTCCCTGGATTAGATTGAAACTTGCTCATAACACTTAGAACATAGGAGACATTAGGTCTAGTATATGACAGAGCATATATTATAGAGTCTATAGCCAAAACATATGGGATTTTTTTTCATGCTATCTCTTTCGACATCTGTCTTAAGACACATGTCTTTAAAAAGGTACATACTGTGAGACATTGGTAAATAACCATTCTTTGATTGATCCATGCTAAATCTCTTTAGCATCTTATCATTATGTACGTTGACTGAGGAAGACCAAGCAATCTCTTAAATCTATTTTTATAAATCCTTATTCCCAAAATGAATATCGCCTCTCCTAAATCTTTTATAGAAAAATTCTTGAACAATCATACCTTTACACTTTGAAACATAGGTATGTCGTTTCCCATCAATAATATGTCATCCACATAAAGTATCAGGAAAATAATAGCACTCCCACTAATTTTTCTTGTATACATAAAGTTCATCCTCATTTTTGATAAAATCAAACTCTTTGATTGTCTTATCAAAACGGATATTCCAACTCCTAAAAACTTAGCACCCCCATAAATAGACATTTGTAACTTGCATACTTTGTTAGGATCTGTGGATATAAATCCCTCAAGTTGTATTATATGCATCTCTTCCTGCAAATTTCTATTAAGAAATGCGATTTTTATATCCATTTTCCAAATATCATAATCATAATATACACCTATAACAAATAAAACTCGAATAGATTTCAACATTGCAACTAGTGAACTTAGAAAGTTTTATCAAAGTCAATTCTTGTCTTTGTGTGTAAATCTTTGCCATCAATCACACCTTATAAGTAATCACATTAAAATCCATGTCAGTCTTTCATTTAAAGACCCACTTGCACCCTATGGACTTAATCCCTTCAAGTGGATCAACTAAGGTCCATATTTTTTGTCATACATGGAATCCATTTCAGATTTTATGTCTTATAGCTACTTTTGAATTTTTTTATCAGATAGTACTTTTCCGTAAGAGATAAATTCATCATTCGTAATAATTAATACGTCATTGTACTCACTTATAAGAAACTCATATCTCTTGGGAGTATGACGTATCCTATTAGCTCTACGAAGATCTTTTGTATCATTAATTTTAGTTTCTATCACATTATCATGTGATTAAAGCTCTTGTTTCACTTATTGATCAATGCCAAATTGTATTTTTTGAATTTCTTCAAGATCTATTTTGCTCTCACTTACGTTTCAAGAATAAACTCCTTTTCTAGAAAGATAGACAAGTTTTGAAACAAACTCTTCTTGCTCAATAGGATTATAGAAATATTATCCATATGTCTCCTTTGGATATCCAACAAATAGGCATTTATCTGACTTAATTTCAATTTTGTTAGATTCCAACCTCTTCACATAAACAAGGCAATCCAAAGTTTTCAAATACGAAAACTTAGGTTTCTTTCCAAACCATATCTCATATGGAGTGGAATCAACAACTTTCGATAAAACACGATTCAGTATATGGGAGGCAGTATTAAGAGCATAGCCCCAAAACTATTTGTAGAGGTTTGCAAGACTCATCATTGATCGAATCATATCTAATAGAGTTCAATTACATCTCTCAGATACACCATTTAGTTGTAGTGTATAAGAAGGAGTCCATTGAGGTAGAATCCCATTCTCCTTAAGATAATTTTAAAACTCTTAGTTTAAATATTTCCTATCTCAATCAGATCGAAGTATTTTGATACTTTTACCAAGTTATTTTTCAACTTCATTCTTGAATTTCTTGAACTTTTTCAAAGGTTACAGACATATATTTCATCAAGTACACACAATCATATATGGAATGGTCATCTGTAAAAGTAATGAAGTATGAAAAACCTCCTTTAGTATGGATTGACACGAAATAGAAACAATAATTCTAATAAGATATGGAATATAATAACAGTCTTTAAATTCTAAAACAAGACCACTAGGCAAAGAAAGCTAACAAGTTCTTATGGCTAAAGTAGCAACACTTACCCCAATTCCCACACACAGGTCCAATTCTCCCTTAGTCAATATTCTATTTTTCTTTAATCCCTGCATATTTTTACAAATATGAGATGTAGATCCAGTATTTAATACCCAAGAATTTAATTTGGAAGCATAAATATTGATCTTAATCATAAATATACCTGAAGTAAATACTTCATTAAACCTCTTCTATTTTAAGGTACCTATATAATACTTGTAGTCATTTTCTAGTGTTCATCTTTTCTACAATGGCAGCAAGTACTCTTAGGAAAGCCTTATCATTTTTTATCATGGATGTTGGTTTCAACCTAGACTTGACTTTCAAATCAACCTTGGATTTCGTTTTCTTCTTATTAGAAGAATCAACAATCAACACTTGTTTCCTTTCCTTTTTAGTTGTCTCTGTAGTTTTAAACATATTCAATAGTTTAAAAAGAGTTATTTTCAACTTATTCATATTATAGTTCATCACGAACTATGAAATGCTTTTAGGCAGAGATTGACTCATGATTTTATTTAAATCCCAATTGCTCTAATTTTTCAATCAGTCCGATCATATTCAGTACATCAATAGTTAATGAAGTACCTTCTGCCACTTTACAATGAATGGCTCCTTAGAGGTCTCATACTTCTCATGTCTTGACTGTTCATCATACAATTCCTTGAGATGAAGAATCATAGAAGGAGCATCCATGTTTTCATGTTGTTTCTACAATTCAAGATTCATAGCTGCTAACATGATACAAGTGGTAGTATCATTGTCCTCTATATACTTACAATTCAGCTATAGAACCAATTAGCATTCTGATACACATGATCAGCATCATAAGTTGGTAGATCGGGAATAGGCTGATCAAGGACACAACCAATTTTTTCATGCTTGAGAATAATTTTCAAGTTACGTTGCCAGTCCGAAAAATTAGGCCCAATAAGTTTGTTATCATTTAAAATAGGAAGCAAATTGACATTGCAACTCATATTCTACAATATGGAAATAAAGACAAAATAAAAATTTGTTATTTATGCATGAACAAAACCAAAATATAATATAGGATTCATTTAATTTGGTTTGACTCTCACTATTTTAATTCAAATTAATAACCCTTACATATTGATTCAGGAGTTCTCATAGAACCCCTAGTGGGTTAGGATCACATCTAATTATTTTGATCTTAGGTGTACCTAAAAAATCAAAATAATTTCGAAAGATAGGTAACTCTTACCAATTACAAAACTTTATAATTCCTAGATGGTTTTTTTTTATTTGGTAGAAATATGGGAAAATATTAAAATAAACCACGATACGGATTACACAGCAACAATTCTGGGAGCTGTAACTCCCTTCAAGTCTTCCTCAACTAGTTTACAAACAAAAGGAGGAATTATATCATAAATCAAAAGTTCCACAGATTGATGAACTGCCATTTTGGCTAGCATATCAGCACACTTGTTAGCTTCACGGAATATATGCTTGATGCTAACTCCCCGAAATGTTTTTATCAACTACCTGCAATTATTGATCAAAGAGAAGAACTCATGAGTCTATGCAGATTCTTCCTGGATCAGTTCAAGAATTACTTTGGCATCTAATTCAATTTCCAACAACTGAATGTTAAGTGCTCTAGCAAGAATAAGTCCTTGTCTCAATGCCCAGATTTCAGCCAAGGTATTATAAGCTAGAGGAATGCTTTTTTCTGAAGCCTAAAACCCAAACCCCTTGGTCCGACCTAAAAACTCCACCAGCTTCTGCCTTACCCGTATTACCTCTAGTTGCGCCATCCGTGTTTAACTTGAACCAATAAGACTTGTAGAGGGAAACTAGCAAACCAGAATTTCAATTTTTGTCCTTTCAACTATCTGTCTAAGTCCCAAAAAAGAGTATTTAGATGAAAGGATTAGAGCTATTTTACTAGGATGAGGATGTTCAAGGTTAGACTGAGACGAATTCTAATTTCTGAAATTCCACAATACCCAGCAAACTGAAGAAAAGATAGTCGCCCATGACATATTCCAATAAGGAGAAGGTACAGAACAAGAGGCTCTCTTTCTTAGCCAATTGAAAAAGGAAAAATTCTGGTTCCCACAAAGATAGGTATCAACTCTCACAACACATTTTATCTAGGTATCAATTTCTAGTTAGTTAGGTATCAACTCTTGATAACACATCTTATATAACTTCTAATCTTTGCCTAGAAGACATGCAACCTTGAGTGTACCCAACAAACTATATGCCTCAATTAAGTCATACCCATTATTCAAAGATCTCATCTCATAGTTTAAATATGTTCAATATAGAGTAACCTTAGATTATCCCAACAAGTTAATATCTAAGAAGAACTCTCGTTTCTTGCTATAATAATGGAAGGCAACTTATTTATGGATTTAATATTGATTTGAGAGATATTTCCTTTTAATTATTTATTAGGTCTCATCAGATTGCATGCAATATTATTATATCAATCTATAAATAAATAAAACATGTATAAAACTATCGATAATTATGGATTTTTACTAAACTAGTTTCCTTGAATCACAAAGGAAGCTAGGTAATCAAATTCTAAGAGTCATCTTTAACTCTTGAAAATTTCCTTCGTAGTTGTACCTTTGCGCCATCTCCATTATCTTGTATATTATAAATATAATTCTATCTAAACATTTTGGATATTCAATCCTATCTTTATGTATATTATATGATTGATCAAGAAATCTCAAATTACGTTTAGGGGATTGAAATGAGAAAAGAATTACATCCATAATAATATAGAAAAGTAGGACACGCAAACCCCATTAAAATTTTTACAACAATTGAATATATTGAACCAAGTAAACCATACACAATTACATTAGTTTTAAATTCATAATCATCCATCGTGCTATTATATAAATCAATAAATAAATAAAAAACACAAAAATCGCATTTAATATCTAATCATGAATCACTATATATCATAATTCCAATCTCATTGAAATTATCATTGTTGAATTATTTATGAAAATATTTTATGGAGAAATATTATTTTCTAATCTCATTAGAAAATAAACACTTTAAATAATAGAATTTCAAAAATTATATTAGAAACAATTTTCAAATTTTTTTTGAACATTTATTAAATTCCAATCACATTAAAAAATAATAAATTTCTAAAAGTTAAACAAAATTTTCTAATTCTATTCTCAGTAGAATTAAATAAATATTTTAAAAAATTTTATACTCTCTAAATTTTAATCAAATTAGAATAAAAAGAGTTTCTAAATATTAACAATTAATTTCAAACAACATTTGTCAAAAATTAATTAGTGGTTTCAAAAATCAAATTTAGCTAGAAAAATCTTTTAAATGAAAATATAGAATAAGTTTCACTAAAAATAACTTAACTTATTTAAGTACTTTTGGTGACAAAAAAGTGTCACTAAAAGTGACAACATGCACTTGCCAAAAAATTGACTTCATCAGATGACGTCATCATCTCCTGGCAGGGACAAAAAAACATTTTTTATCTCCAATATTTTTAAAAAATAAAATAAAAATTCATATAGATTGAATAAATTCAATATCCATGACAACTGAACACAACTACATCATAAATTAATCAAGAGTGGCTCTGATACTATTGTAAGAAAGTGAATCATACAACATGTAGCGGCATTTAAAATTTTTTACTTCTTACAATGGATCACCTTGATTAATTTATGCGTAGTACAAGAAACGTATGAAGATTATACCTCAAAATTGCGGTAAAATCTCAATTCTATCAAGGATATCGATCCACAAGCTGCATTAACGTCCAGCCTCTAATAGTATTCACAAATATAATTAATTCAGAAATCTTCACAAGAGATTGATTGATCCAAACTATGGAGTGCTAGTTCCCATTTTATTCTTTTTCTTCTCACATTTTCCAAGAATTTTAAAACGCAAATTTTTGTCTCCTCCCATTGGCCTTCCAATAGTTTTGGGACTCATTAATAACCATAAAACCCTAGGAATACTAATATTTTACATATTAATCCCTAAAATTTATGACTTTATAGTTGAGACCAATAAGTTAATGTATCTCATAAATTAAGTCATAAGTATCTCATACTTATTAAAAAATCAATTTAATTATGAATTAATCATCTAAAGTGTGTGATCCTTTAGGTTCTCAATCACGTTGCCAATATGTATAAATTATAATCCTAAATTAATTAGGATTAGATAAATTAAATAGCTTTAATTTATCACTCATTCACTAATTAATTAATTTACACTTATAGATCAAGACTGACTTCTAACAAAACATCATGACCACCCAAATGTTGAGACATGTCAAATGGTTCAACTTCACCTATCAATGATTTTAGTTCCCGTGTAATTATTATCTTTCCACCACACTATATCTCAATTAGTTCATGAGTATAGATATAATGCCAACCATTATTGAGCTAATCAATTACTTCTTTCCAAAATGTAACTCACTTGAAATATAACTTAAGACACTCTTAATTCTATTTTCACTTTGCGCAAAGATTTCGAAGTCGTATTTCAAGAACTGACCTTATTGGGAAACACTCTCCATTATAAGGAGTAGTGAATTAGTCATATCTTATCTTTTCATGATTCACACTATACCTGAACTCTACAGTATATGCGACTCATTAAGAGTAACAACTAATAGAGCCAAAATATAGTAATCTATAGTCAAGATAAACTCATAACCACAAGTCCAAGTATCATTACGCTACTATCAAAAAGAGATTAATCTATTAGCATTCAAATAATAATCCGTATAGAATACTCTTAGTGGGCCAATTCGATGTATTTATTCTCAATAAGAATCCACATATAATTATGTGCTAATCTCTATTACCCGTGTTAAACATTACCATTAAGAATATTTACGAATAAAATATAACTATGTAGAGAAACTAATCATCATAACGATTTATGATTTATCTCATATATATATATATTTAATTTGAAAGACTTTATCATATTAAATAGATAAAGAATGCAATATTACAAAAATATACATTTGTCTATACTATATTAAAAGAGTGAGTTTTTGATTAGATGTTTTAGATTTTCTTTCCAAAATTATCCTTACTATAAAATTTAATTATTTTGTTATGTCCCTCAACTTGAATGCATTTTTTATAATTATTTAGGCTATTTATGTAAATACTCCTCAAAGAATAAAAGAGGAAATAAAACCTACTTTTCAGGTTTCATATTAAGAAATAAGTTTGATTGAAGTAAATTTCTTTATGTAATAGAATACTAGGACTGAGTTTTAGAAATTAAAAAAGAGTAGGAAATAATGTTATTGGAATGAATTTTTTAAATCAAGCAATAGTAAAAAATAAAATGTAATGCTCGAAAAATAAATTTACGTATTTCATTTATACTTTTGGACCCTTAACGAGAAAAAAATCCTAAAAGGTACATGGGAAATAAAACTAAATTTTTTATACTTATATTTAGAATTAAGTTTAATTGAAGCAAATTTTCTCATAGAGTAGAATTTTTGGACAGATTTAGAAATAAAAGACGAATATTATATAAAGTTATTAAAAAAATAATTGAATATATACTATGATAAATAAAACTAATTTTTTAGACTTATATTTCAAATTAAGTTTAATTGTATAAATTTCTTCATAGAGTAGAATTTTGTGATAGATTTAGATGAATATTAAATAAAATTATTAAAAAATTAATTGAATATATAATATAATAAATGAAGGAGTTTGATTTAGTTTTAGATATTTTTTCCCAAGTTATCCTTAGTATAAAATTTAATAACTTTAGGGAAAATCGCTGAAATAGTCCTTAAACTTTTTTACTTTAGCCAAAATAGTCCCTCAACTTTTTTTGTAGCCAGAATGGTCCTCCAACTTTTATTTTTTAGCCAAGATAGTCCTTTCATGTGAAATTTATATAAAATAAAAAAAAAATTATGGTAACTACACCATAAAAGGACTTTTTTGGCTAAAAAATAAAATTTAAAGGATTATTCTGGCTAAAAAAAAAGTTGAAGGACTATTCTGGCTAAAAAGAATGTTGAGGGACTATTCTGGCTAAAGTGCAAAAGTTGAGGGACTATTTTGGCGTTTTCCCATAACTTTATTATGTTCCCAACTCGATTGCTTTTTTATAATTTTTTGGACTATTTATGCAAATACTCTAAGAAATAAAATCCACTTTTAAGACTTCATATTAGGAAATAAATTCGAGTGAAATAAATTTCTTTATATAATAGAATATTAGGAATAAGTTTTAGAAATTAAAGAATAGTAGGAAATATTTTTTTGGGATAGGTTTTAGAAATCAAGGAATAATAAAAATATAAAATTTACTTAGAAAATAAATTTACATATTTCACCTATCCTTTTGGACTACTTAAAGAGAAAAAAAAAATCTAAAAAGGTACACCTGAAATAAAAATTAACTTTTTGATACTTCATTTATAATTAAATTTAATTGAAGAAAATTTTCTCATAGAGTAAAATTCTAAAATAGATTTAGAAAATAAAGATGAATATTAAAAAGGTTATAAAAAAAAATTAATGAAATAAAATTTCTCAGAAGTAGAATTATGCATATGATTATTATCAACATATATAGGTTGTGGATACATTAATGGACTAGATAACATTTACACACAATTATATAAACTAATAATTTATTAACAACTATTAAAAGAAAAAGAAAATTTTCATTTGACAAATAAAGGAAAAGAAGAAAAACAATATTATTTTAATTTCAAAGAGTTAAATACCATTTTGGTCATTCAAACTAAGTAAAAATCTCAATATGACATTTTTTAAATTGAAAAGGTCTTGATTTAACCCTCCAAATTGAAAAATATTCTAATATAGTCCTCTAATCCAAATTCAAAGAGTTTCAAAATTTAGTCCTCAAAACTAAAATAAATGTCCTAATGTGGTCCCCAGAACTGAAAGATTATGCATTCGACCCTCCAACATTTATATGTAACTAAAAAAAACTAATAGTTTATCAACAACTATTAAAAGAAAAAGAAAAATTCTTTTGACAAATAAAGAAAAACAAGGAAACAATATTATTTTAATTTCAAAGAGTTAAATACGATTTTGGCCATTCAAACTAAGCAAAAATTTCAATATGATATTTTAAATTGAGAAGGTCGTGATTTAACCCTCCAAATTGAAAAAAAAAAATATTCCAATATATTCCTCCAAATTCAAAGAGTCCAATTTGGTCCTCAAAATTGCAACAAATGTTCTATGTGGCTCCCAAAGCTGAAAGATTATGAATTCGACTCTCCAAATTGAAAATCTGTTCTAATTTGCCCTCCAAACTGAATTTCGATTAAAAAAATTCCATCAACCTTTTGAAAAGCACACAATTTTAAAATATACTTTCAATTTTAATGGTTACCTTTACTATTAAAAAAATTTTTTTATACAAAATAGATAGTTCTATCTGGTATCCATTTCTTAAGAATGAATTTTAGAAATTATACAAATGTGCAAATAAAATTTTTTTTTTAGAATAAGGAATTAAGTTAAATAATAGTAGGGATATTTTTTAACGAAAAAAGTAGGATTGATCATGTATAAAACTTTTGGACTCTTAGAATAATTTTGAAATATTTTTATATTTTTTATACAAAAAAAAGGAAAAAAAAATCCAAAAGAACAAAGGAGATATAAAATTGCTAAAAAGTTTCAAGGCTATCAAAACTTGAATTAATAAAGACATTATTTTTCATGGATATTGTCAACATCTTCACCTTCCTTTGGCCAATGCCATTCATTTTGTCTCTAATTTTTTTGTTTAGACTTTGTAATGATGAAAGAAATTCGTTGTCCAAAATACGAAAAGAATTTGGGTTCTGTGTAGTGTACTAAAAAAATATAATATAAAACCTACTTTTTCAATTATTGTTAATATTAATTGGATGAGTAAGAAAGGGGGTAAAAAATGTGATCCGCACTTCTTTTATTTTTTTTAAAAGAACATAATCCTTATCTTGCAATTCTTACTTTACTTTTAGTTCCCTTTTCATGCATTGAATAATTAGCACATATTTAATCTAAGTTACCCTTTTCCTATATTCAAAAGTTAGTTATAAATTATATTAACTAAAATTCTTAATAGAAAATTACTATTCTCCTACAAAAAAATTCTTGTTATTGTCTTTAGACATGTAAATATCTAATATTGAATATTAATAACCGTATAAGTTACACACTGAAAAATAAGGATATCAAATTAATTACTAATTAGATTTTAACTAAAGTATACTTTGTCTAATAAAACTTAAATACTAAATATGTATTGTTACTTTTGAATTATTACTATACAAGTTGATAGCCATAGCAACTATATGTTGTTGATCTTATTCTATCAAATAAAATTCATAATATTGAATTTCTACTATACAGATTGATTTATTAGTTTTAACATAATGAATTAATTACTAAATTTCACATCGTAAATTGCTAAATAGTGGTAGATTATTTTTTACTTTTTCCTATTTTCATGATATAATATATAGCTATGCAAACTATATATTTAAGAGTTATTTTATTTCCTAAAATAGAAATTGCTATTTAGTATTTGCACACGAATGGTTCCTTCATCAAGTTGATTCCAAGAGAGTTATAGGGATTCAATAATAATCAAATACCTGAATGCGCAAGATAAATCCAAAGTTGCTAGGATAGAACTTGAATAATTGTAGAGAATAAAGGGTTCCAATAAACTCTATAAATTGTCAATATTTTTTAAGATTACACTACCCTCTTTGATTATCATACTTGTCACGCTCCACTCCCAAGGTCGTAACACGCTGTACTCTCACTTTCCTATGAGGACACAAGACTCAAAATCTTGAACCTCCAATCACTTGCCTTAAAAAAACTACGAAGGCTTGTAAAAATGTTATATAATGGGGTGAGCATATACATAGCTCAGTAAGAAGTTCACCTTCTCTTTCATTGGAACGAGTATGTCATATCATATACATTTTAAACATGTCTCAAACACACCATAGACATGTATACGTATATATACTAACAACTGTTTTAAAACATGTGAGATACAATTATATAGATAAGCAAGTGGCATTATCAAGAATTTAAATAATTACAATACAATACTAAAAAGAATATCCATGACAAAAGTACAATCACAATACGATAAACAGTATTGGGCTCATGGGTTCTCAATAGCTTTATTGGCAAGTAGGATATCCAATCTTAACTACTATAATCCGCTAGGAAAGTGGGCATAATAAAGTCCAATTACTATAAACCGTTGGAAAAAGGGCAATGCAAAGACTCATATAGAATATTGGAAACTAACTCCTACCAATTTCACCAAAGATAGCCAAGAGTCAAAGCAATAAAATAGCCCAAAATATCAAGCATACGTCACACGAGTAATTCATCATGTCAAATTGAATCAACTTACTATAGTTTTATATAATTAAATCATAAAAGTATGTCATACTCGATCCGGTTCAATACATAAATATAATTTTCAAAAAAGAGAGTTTCACAAAGAATTTTTAAAAATATGGAAGAGATTTAGAACCCCTTACCTCAACGACTTATCTAAGCATTATACTTAGCTCAAATTTCTGGATCCCAAAGAGTTCTTGTCTCCTATATCACAATTACAACGGAATTTAATTCCCCACCAAACAATGTCTAATAGACTCCTAAATACACAATCAATTATTGATTCCATGCAATTAATAATAATTTGATAAGTCAAAATTGGTTTTGAAGCTACTGATCTTAAACGCCAAGAAGACGTAATTGTCACCACGTGATCAGATTCATACTTTGACCATATTCTCCTCATGCATGCCACATGAACCTATTGTTTCTTTATTTATTCATTTATTTTTTCTTTAACAAACAATCAAAATATCAAATAGCCAAACGGCTTAATACAATTTCAATTTCAATGCTTTGATTACTATATTAACATTATTTTACTCCCCTGCCATAACAACAACAATCATCCTTGTATTTATATTACTCATGATTTCTCGGCCAAATAGGGGTTTGCTTGGCTTTAAGCCATGCAACTGCTCTTTTTTTTTCCTTTTCTTTTTCCTATAAACGCACAAAGATATATGAATCCACAAAGCCATGCACCGTATATTCAAATTACACTAACTTGATTAATGAAACTTCAATTGAAAATCGCAATATTACTATCTTCACTTTGAGTTGTCGAAATCGATCGAGTTTTTTTTTTCCTTCTTCCTCCTCTTTTGCTTATACAGCCTTAACCCTAAACCTCAATATAAAATATGTCATATACTTGTTTAACCCTAATTATATATAGCAAATATCAATTTATAGTATTTAAGGATTAGTCCCTTTATAAAACTTAATTACCTATGAATCCAACATAATAACTTGTGGGTTTAAAACTACTACTATTATTGGGGCTTAATTAACGTTATCAAATAGCGGACTGGTTTGAATCTTCACAAAACTATATGAAAAGGATACAATAATAAATTCTAATATATTTTCTTTTATACAATTTAATTATACTTTAAACTTTCCTATTTTTGAAGTTAAATAGAATATCAATGAACTTATTGTAGAATGCTTCAATAATTGTCAGTTGAGGAAATGGATTTCTATTTTAAAAATTGCAAGATAGATGTGTTATTTACAAAACACAATTATTTAAATTTCATGAACTTGCTTGAACTATAAAATTATACAAATCTCTTATATTTCTAACAAAGTATATCTAACGAAAATGTATAAAAATCACCTATGAACAAATATTTTTCTAAACTCATATAACTAACAAAAATATATAAAAATCACCTATGAGCAAATATTTCTGTAAATTCATACGAACTGTAAAAAATTCTTGGGTTTAGTTGAACATTGAAATAGAAAGTATATAAGTGAAATTAAGTGAATAAAAAAAATCAAACAGTTAGTATCTACACATTGCTCCAAACATGCTTTATTTTTTAATTCATAGCAATAAAAATCAAGCAATTAGTATCTGCAAATGTGCAATGCATGTTTTGTCATACTAGTACTATATTAAAAAAGCCAATATGATTTAGTGATTGAGATTTACTTTCTCAAGTGTATAATAATATAAAATTTAATTACTTTGTTACGTCATCTAACTTGAACGCCTTTTATAATCATTTAGGTTATTTATGTAAATACTCCTCAAAGAGTAAAAAAGAAAATAAAACCTACTTTTAAGGCTTTATATTAGGAAATAAATCTGATTGAAGTAAATTTCCTATATAATATAATATTAGGAATGAGTTTTAAAAATTAAAGAAGAGTAGGGAATAATTTTCTTGGGATGGATTTTAGAAATCAAGCAACAATAAAAAATAAAATTTACTTGAAAAAAAATTTATTACATATTTCATTTCTATTTTTGGACTCTTAACAAGAAAAAAAAAATCCTAAAAGATACATAGGAAATAAAAATATATGAAATTTTTAAACTCATATTTAGAATTAAGTTTGAAATCTGAAAATTTCCTCATAGAGTAAAATTGTAGAATAGATTTAAAAATAAAAGATGAATATTAAATAAATTTATTAAAAAAATTAATTGAATATATACTATAATAAATGAAGAAGTTTGATTTAGTTTTAAATTTTCTTTCTCAAGTTACCCTTACTATAAAATTTAATGACTTTGATGTGTTCCCAACTTGAATGCCTTTTTTATAATTTTTTAAGTTATTTCTATAGATATTTCTCAAATAGTAAAAGAATAAATAAAATCTACTTTTTAGACTTCATATTAGGAAATAAAATTGATTGAAATAATTTTTTTATGTAATAGAATATTAAGAACGAATTTTAAAAATTAAAGAAAAGTAGCATATATTTCTTTGGGATGGGTTTTAGAAATCAAGGAATAATAAAAATATAAAATTTACTTGAAAAATAAATTTACATGTTTCACCTATACTTTTGGGCCTTTAAAGAAGAAAAAAAAAATCCTAAAAAGGTACACATGAAATAAAAATTAACATTTTGAGACTTCATTTAGAATTAAATAAAATTATCAAAAAAAAAAAAAAACTTAATGAAATAAAACTCTCTTCAAATAGAATTATGCATATGATTATTATGAACATATATAGGTTGTGGATACATTTATTGACTAAAAAAATATTGACTTGCAATTAAAGAAAGTAATAATTTATTAACAACTATTAAAAGAAAAATAAACATATGTTTGACAAATAAAGGAAAACAAGGTTATTTTATTTCCAAAGAATTAAATACCATTTGGCCATTCAAACTAAGCAAAAATATTAATATGGCATTTTAAATTAAAGTGATCTTGATTTGACCCTCCAAATTAAAAAAAAAAAAAAAATCTAATATAGTCCCCCAAATTCAAAAAGTTTTAATTTTATCCTCAAAACTAAAATAAATGTCCCAATATTGCCCTCAAAATTGAAACACTGTCAATTCACTACAAAAAAATTGCAACAGGAAATAAATTTCATGCGGATTTTTGTTGCGGATTTTTTCCCCAGGAATTATATACGGATTTTACTGCAAATTTTAGTTTTCTAGGTTTGGGATTAAAATTTTGCTACGGATTAAAAAATCCGCATCAAAATCCGCAGGTAACATCCCTCCATAAAGCGGGAATGTATTATTTACAAAAATTACGCAACAAAAATCGAAGAAAAAATTAAGGACAATAGCAAATTTGCTGCGGAATCTGCGAAAAAATAAATCCGCAGCACATGTGCTGCAGACATTTAATTCCGAAGCACATGTGCTGCGGACATTGAAAGGTCAGCAAGTGTGCTGGGGAAGAAATTTCCGCAGCAGATTGTGCGGAATAAATTTTCCGCAGCAATTTGCTGCGGAAATTCCTGCGGTAAAGTGCAGAAACCCAGCACATTTTGGACAGATCTAATCGGGGAAAAATCAATTTTCCTCTCCATTTCCTGCACCACCAGCCACCATTCACCCTCCACCTTTCTTCCAACTACCACCTACTATCAAGTTCCAAGCCTAAATTTCATCCCTTCTTCCTCATTTCTTTCTCTCCTCAAGCCATTTTGCTCCATCCTTCCTCTTGAAGAAGCCGCGTGAACTTGGTGTTCATCTTGGATTCGATTTGTCCAGCCACCATCTCCTCTAGCTGCAACCGTGCACATCCTCAACCATTTCCAAGGTGATTGATTGATCTACCATTTCAATTTTTGTTCTTTTATCTATTTTTTTTTTAAATTCTTGTTATCCATAATTTTTGTGAGTGGTTTATTTTGTTATTTTCAGTTTTTTTATTTTTTTTTGCAGCTATTTGTTGTCAATAAATTGTGTAGGATTTTTGCTATGTTATTTTCATTTTTTTTATCCTTAATTTCTGTAGGTTCTTCTTATTTTTGCGTATTTATTTTTATTTTATTTTTATTTTTTTTATTTTGTTTGTTATCGTATAGATTTTTGTTATGTTATTTACATTTTTTTTTCAACTATTTGTTATCCATAATTTGTCGAGGATTTTTGCTATTAGGGATATAGCCTATCATAGTACGCGATTCCTAACCTTGCCATTTGGGCCTTAATTTAACCAAGTAATATCTGGAAACATGTCCCTTGAACGAAAAGTTGGATGATTAATTTTTCTTATTATTTTTTAAATAATATTTTATAATTATTTTATATATATTTTTAATATATATATATATATCTTAATAAACATTATTACAGTACTCTTTTAAATAATATTTTAAAAATAATAACTATTTTAACAGAATATGTTTCAACCTTTTATTTAAGTATCAGAATCCATCGTTTAACTATTATTATAGTTTATTTGTCTTTCGTTTAAGTAAGTAATTTTTCGTTTTGTGTTTACGAAATAACTCCTACTTTGAGTTGGTGGATACGGATTAAAAAAAAACAAATAAATTCGTTCAATTTTACTAAAATATAGGTTAAAAAGTGACCAAATTACACTTATTTTCCTAACGACATAATTCGCTCCTTTAATAGATATACAAACACTACATTTTTATTAAAACAATTCCATTTCATGAGATATTCAAGTTTTTTACTAGGATTATACAATTTGGGTTGAACAAGTTCATAATGCATATTATATGCAAAATACTAAACCATGAATAATGTTTCTAAATGAAATGTTATATAAATGTATGTATTGGAATGATACTTAGTAGACTTTAATTATGAGATAATAGGGAAAAGGTGATTAAAATAGTTGATTATATTAATTTTTATGCAAATCATCTAGATGTGTATAAGAGAATCTGTCTAATTAAACAAATAAAATATTTATATAAGATATCCAAATGTTGTTATACACATCTACTATCAAGTTTTAAAATAATTATCATTTTTACAATATATCCCTCTCCGCTCCCTTTGTTGTCTCTTAATTGCATACTCATAGAGTTTTTTAACTACGTAATAAAAATATATTTATTCACCAACTTTAGGTTTAGATATTTGATCCTTTATTTGGCAAATTTGTTAACACATCAATTATTTTGACACTTTAAATAAATGAATTGATTTATTCATTTAAGCCAAACATCGTAATGTTATTAATTGGATTAATTTTTGCTAATAATATTACCCTACTACTTAAAAGTTCTAGTTATGCCTCCCTAACAATGTAAATGTGGTTAGGCTTATATTAATTAAAAATTGTCAAATAAATATGAAAGAGTATCATTTAGGATAAATTTATATGTAATTAAATAAAGAAAAACATGAACACATACATATATTTGTGTTGTTGGACTAGTCAACTTACTATCATATACTAAATATTTACTATAATAAGCAAGTGGAAAATTTTCATGAAATTATATTCTTATATTTGTCTGGAAATTAATTGTTTAACAGGAGACTAAGTAAGTCATTAGTTTGGTTAGGCAAAATGGAAGTTCCGGAGCATCGAAGGTGGATGTACAATAGGCTTCTTCCAAATCGTCGGGGATATGTGGAAGAATTTTTGGAGGGTTTGGCTGGGTTTATAAATTTTGCTTGTCAACAACCAAAATATTTAACTGAGGGAGTTATTAGATGTCCCTGTGTGAAGTGCAAAAATGAGCGACACCATGTCCCTGATATGGTGAATGTTCATATTCTGAGGAAAGGTTTTAAACTAGGTTTTGGCCTCACAAACCAGCAATTGAGGGCATCGCTGCATGCATAAAGACCAAGTTTGAAGAAGGCAAACCCTCGCATACATATTATAGCGTGCATCACTGCATACAGGCGGTTCTATACCACACAGAGTGCATTTCAAGAAAATGGTAATACTAATTAATTTCTTGTACTTTTAATACTTCATTATATTACAATGCCTTTGTTATTGATGACTTGAAAATATTTATTTCTTTTAAATTACAGAAGGCTGAGAGGGTGAAAACCCGCCATTCTCTCTAGATGTGTATAAGAAGATTGTACAATGAGATTGGGTTAATTATCGGTATTAAGCTGCTTATGTAAAGTCACTCTGTGTTATTACAACCGCTTGTATGATTTGTCTCTTTACATCTAGATTGTTTCCATAAAGTTGATCTTTGTTATATGACTTTTGCAGGAGAACTTTGAGAAGTCTCTTATGAAATATCTTCTCAAAGTACTGTTGAGAATGATAATATGTCTTCTGATGGTTCTCAACACTCACAACATCTACCATCTGATTTGGATATTTGGTATGACGCCGTGGGAGGAAAAAAGAAAGGCAGAGTTTCTGGGCTTGGTTCTTTAGGTAGAACCATGAAAACGTCCAGACCTACACACTTAAACGAAAGACCAAAGGAACTATAATAATAGGATTAGGTGCACAGTCCATTCCCTTAGTGCCGAACTACATGTGTATAAGAGAAAGGAGAGATTGGAAAAGGATCTAGATGTGTATAAGAAACAAGAAATCAGTTGCATACTTTGATACAAGTGATTAGGCGTTCTTCCTGGATCCTCTCGCCACTAGCGTTCCCCACCCCTTGATGCAGATGATGAGGATGATGCAGATGGTAGCTCGGATGATTAGACTGTATTTGATTGTTTACTTATATAACTAAATGTTATATATGTATTGTATTTGAATTTGTTTCGTATTATATTTCTTTCAATACGAATTGTTTTTTGAGATGAAATTGCTCGAAGAATGACATGATGATCAATGCGAATTGTTTTTTGTGATCGCATTCATCACAATGTGGCATTCGTTTGAGTTAGTTAAACACTTGCGGTATGTGACAAATTTTCTGAAAATTATTTGGGGATTTATTCGTTTTAAAATTATCCATTAAAAGTCTCCCAATTAAACAATTAGGTCCAATCATACATCTGTATACACACCTAGATGACCGATAAGAGACATCATTGTATTTGGTTGTGGTAGTGGCTGTCTCTTTTCCACAGAAAGATGTGTATAAGAGTCATGCGGAAATTTACACAGGGATAATTTCCGCAGCAAAATCCCTATCAAAAATCCTTGTATAACATGTTTTTATGACGAAATTATTCATGCAGAATTACTAGCATAAAATATCCGCATGTATATTTCCGCAGCAAAATCCCCATCAAAATTATCCCTACTTTTATAATCATAATAGCATTTATTATACACAAATCTTTTTACCTGCTAATTATTTTTGGCGCCCAAATCCGCAGAAAGTCTTGTTTGCTGCGGATTTTTCATTATAATCCGCAGCAAAATATGCAGGTAATTAACAGTTTTTTAGTAGTGATTGGACCATCCAAACTAAAAATCTATTCTAATTTACCCTCCAAGCTATATTCTGTTACAAAAAATACTATTAACCTTTTAAAAGTATATAATTTTAAAATATATTTTCAGTCTTAATGATTACTTTACTGTTAATAAGATTTTTGTATAGCTTTGCTATAAAGAGTTCCATTTGATATCCATTTTTTAAGGATGAATTTTATAAATTGTACAAGTATGCAAGTAAAACTTTTTTAAAATTAGGAATTAAGTTAAATAATTGTAGAATTTATCTTTAAACAAAAGAAGTAGTACTTATCACGTATAAAAGTTTTAGAATCTTTTGAGAGAATAATTTTGAATTCTTTTTCTATTTTTGATACAAAAAAAGGGAAAAAAAAAAAAAGAACAAAGAAGACATAAAATTGGTTAAAAGTCTCAAGGTTATCTAAACTTGAATTAATAAAGACATTATCCTTCATAAATATTATCAACATCTTTACCTTCCTTCTGCCAATGCCATTTATTTTGTCTCTAAGTCGTTTTCTATAATTTGTAATAATGAAAGAAATTTGTGGTCCAGAATATAAAAAGAATTTAGTTTCTCTGTTGTGTACTAAAAAGAAAATACAATGTCCAACCTATCTTTTCAATTATTATTAAACTGATTAGATGAGTAGGAAAGTGGTGTAAAAAATGTGATCTACACCTAATTATTTTTTTTTAAAAGAACATAATCCTCATCTTGCAATTCTTACTTTGTTTTTAGTCCCGTTTTCATACATTGAATAATTAACACATATTTAATCTAAGTTATGCTTTTCTTATAATAAAAAATTAGCTCTTAAATTATATTTGGTAAAATTCTTAATAGATAATTATTGTTCTCTTACAAAAAAGTATCATTATTGTTTTTAGACTTGTAAATACCTAATGTTAAATATTAGTAACATTATAAATTTCATAGTAAAAATAGAGATATCAAATTAGTTACTAATTAGATTTTAACTAACGTGTACTTTGTCTAATAAAAGCCAAATTACTAAATATTTATTGTTACCTTTGAATTATTACTATACAATTTTATAGCTATTGTAACTATATGTTCTTGACTTTATTCTATCAAATAAAAGTTATAATATTGAATATCTACCTTTTAATTTACTACTATACAAATTGATAGTTTTAACATAATGAATTAGTTACTAAATTTCATGCTGTAAATTGCTAAATACTGGTAGACTATTTTTCATTTTTTTTCTATTTTCATAATATAATTCCTATAGTTGTGCAAACTATATATTTAAGAGAGATTTTGTTTCCTGAATTAGAAATCGCAATTTAGAATTTGCACGCGAATGATTGTATAATCAAGTTGGTTCCAAGAGAGGTATAGAGATTCAAGAATAATCAAATACTTTAATACACTAGATAAATCTAAAGTTCATAGGATAGAATTTGAATAATTAAAAATAATAAAAGATTCCAATAAATTCTAGAAATTGTTAACATTTGTCAAAACTACACTATCCTCTTTGATTACTAAACTTACATAATGGTATAATAACAAAAATTTAATATATTTCCTGTTGTACATTGTACTCTAATTTGATGATAGTTTAAACTTTCCTATGTTTAAAGTTAAATAGAGTACCAATAAACTTATTGTAGAATACTTTAGTAATTCTCAATCAAGGAAGATGGATTTCTATTTTAAAAATTGCAGTGTAGATGTGTTATTCACAAGACACAATTATTTAGTTCTTATGAAATTGTTTGAATTATTAAACTAAACAAATCCCTTATATTTTCAACAAAGTATATCTAAAGAAAATGCATAAAAACCACCTATGAGCAAATATTTCTCTAAATAAATTTTTTTGATTTAGTTAAACATTGAAACAAAAATCATATAAGCAAAAAATTAAGTAAATTAAAAAAAAATCAAACAGTTAGTATTTTCAAACATTCTTTATTTTTTAATTCATAGTAATAAAAATCAAACAATTAATATTTCCAAACGTGCAAAGCATATGCTCCCATATTACGAAATATAAAATATAATTTGTCACTAAAACGTATTAACTTTTAAGTCGTACACTAACAATATATGTAAACAAAAATTTCATTAAACCTGTTTCTACATTCTTACAATCAAGAGCACAGATAAAACCGCAACGAAAAGACAACTAGGCATTCCGATAGATGATAAAAAGTTCCTAAGTTTGTTTTTGAAAATGCTTATTTCCAGATAGAAAATTTGTCACATACCGCAAGTGTTTAACTAACTCAAACAGCTGCACTGCTGCTTAAAAAATTCTCTTTTTGTCCCGACTCTTGAGTGACAAGTGATTGCTCTTGGCTAAAAAGCATAATGTGGCACCTAGAGTTTGATCCCAGTAAGTTTCTGCCTCTGTCTGTAATCATGTCATCATATATATATTTCTCTTAATCATTCCAAAAAAGGTGCTTTATCTTATTATACCGCGTCCCGTCTAGTTATAAGTTCTTAAAAAATGTTTGAGTAGGCAATAATTCTACAGAATTTGATTTGACTGAGTAAAGGGTGATTTTTGGCAGCTTGTTTCCAGCTGAAATCATCTCCATCTGTAAATGACTATAGATTCGGCGTACTTCCAAACTAGCTCTATATGAGTTTCTGAACCAGCCAATTTACAATTCAAAGTCTTAATCTTGCTATTTCCTTTATTTTAACTCCTCCTTGTTCAACTAAATAAACATGATCTAGACTAGGCTTTCGGTAATTGAGATCATAAAAGATGGTCATTCTGTTGATCATTATCTTCTCTATTAGTTCACCAGTCTTCTTCTGCCAATTCTCTGTGGCAATTGACTTCTTAGCTCCAAATCAAGTTCTACTAGACAATGGTACAACACTAGTCTCAGCTGACCAAAAATTCGAGCTAGGCTTCTTTAGTCCATTCAATTTTTCCAAAAGGTACATTGGAATTTGGTTCAAAAACATCCCAGAACAAACAGTTGTATGGGTCGCCAACAAGAACAATCCACTAACAAATTCATCAGGTGTCCTAACAATTACTCCTACTGGAAACGTTGTCATCATCGATAACAGAAAGAATTCTTCTGTCATTTGGACATCCAATTCCAGTACATTTTCAACACCTGCTAGTAATCCCATCTTGCGGCTGCTGGACAATGGAAATCTTGTTCTAAGAAATGGCGACAATTCTTCAAGATAGCTATTTGTGGCAGAGTTTTGACTATCCATGTGATACTTTAATTCCAGGGATGAAGTTAGGATGGAATTTTAGAAACAATCAAGAATGGTACTTGACATCCTGGAGAAACTTACAGGATCCATCCACGGGGGCCTATACGTATAGATTTGATCCTCGTGGACTTCCTCAGGTATTCCTTCGCCAAGGATCAGTCATCCAATACAGAACTGGTCCATGGGATGGTGTTCAATTTGGTAATGCTGACCTGAAAGCAAACACGGTCTTTAAGCCTACATTTGTTTATAATCCCGATAATGAGTATTATTCGTTCCAGAATACTGATGATTCAATCATTTCAAGATTTGTACTGAACCAATCAGGACTAATTCAGCATCTTACTTGGAGCATTACGCATAAAGGATGGGTTATAATAGGCACAGTACTAAGTGATGCTTGTGACAGGTATTCTCTATGTGGAAGTTATGGGATTTGCAATATTAATCACAACCCATATTGTCACCATAGTTGTCCACAAGGGTTCACACCAAGATTACCTCATGATTGGGAAAGAATGGACTGGTCAGGTGGATGTATTCGGAAAAAGGCCTCAAACTGCAGTCAACCTGAGGGGTTCAGAAAATTTTCCAGGGTGAAATTACCCGATGCCGCCTTTTTTCTTGAAAACAAGACAGCAAGTAACTCATTAGAATGTGCAGAAGCCTGTTTGAGAAATTGCTCTTGTGTGGCTTATGCTAAAACTGAGGTTAATGGATGTGTGGTATGGTTTGGTGATTTACTTGATGTTAGGACATACAATGAAGGTGGACAGGACCTCTACATTAGGATGCCTGCTTCTGAACTAGGTATGCATTTGATCCAAATTATTTTATTTTTTCTTATTTCTGAACTCTATATATATATATATATATATATATTTCTTGTGATTCATTACATGATGTGCAGAAGGCCTGAATGTGGTTAAGCTTCATAGAGATACAATTCAGATTCCTTCGTTGACTTGTTTGCAGTCTATTCTTATATAAAGAAGAAAATTATGAGGCTTACTGCCTGTAACCCCCCACAAACAGTTTGTTATTTTTATCCAATTACTTTTATCACTCAACCAACATCATTTTAGACACACTCAGTTGTCACAAAAATAAGAATGACCATGGACAAATAATTTATGTATAAAGTTGTTATGTAAATGTCATTTCATAATTGTCAAATTTTTACTTAAAACTTGTGTCATAAGATAATAAGTGATTTTTGATATGATTCGATCCCTTTATTTACTATGAACAAATAATTTATGTATAAAGTTGTTATAGCATAATTTTTGTTTTCTATTCCTTACTTAAAGTACAAAAAATTACCCACTATTTTTATTTTTTCTATACTAGACAAATAAAAATCACTCTTTCTTATAAATTTTAACAAAAAAATTATACTATTTTTCTATCAATGATCCTAAATTAGTAGAATTTTGATAGCTGAAGGACGTGATTTGGTTTTTTATGAAATTTTGGCAAACCAAATATGTCAACAGAACACAAAGTATTTTTTACCCTATATTATATATATTTCACGAACAATTAACTTTTTATTAGCTTTGTAAATTGGCATAATCTAATTATTTTTTTCTCCTTTTACCGACTTGATGGATGCTCGAAGCCTTTGACAACAAAAGGAAGACTTTGATAATATCGCTGTCGGTGGTTTTAGGCTTCCTTGTATTGTTGGTCGTAATTGGCTGGCCTATTTCCCGCATAATAACTGCAAAAAGAAAGCAAGGTAAAAACTTGCCAATTATTGTGTTCTAGATGTTTGGCAAAACGCCCCAGTCAGACAAGTATCGTTAGAATTCTTATATTCAGATATAAAGTTTATATGTTTTTCTCCACTTGTTCTACTCTGATGTCATGCTAGGTGCCCGTATCAAATATGACTTCCGAATTCCCAAGAGCTTGCTTCGGAAATTTTGTCTCACTTCTTTTATTAATTTCATAGAATCTTAAAGTGAAACGAAACTCTTAATCCCGTAACATTTTAAAGTCAATAGAATCTATAAATATTTGAACACTAATTTAAATACCCCTAATAAAAATGTGATATCCAAAATAAAATATCGAATCAAAGTACTATGTTATTATGTGAAGCAAAATTTCCTCTTGTTTTTAAGGTAAAAAATCGAATCGAATTGTATTATATTGGAGTTATTGCCCTGTACAATGTTTGCAAGTTTTAGTAACAAATCTTAAGTATCTAATTTTAGTTAGTGATAACTAATCAAGCTGAAGCTCAAATTGTAGATGCAGATTTCATCTCAAAAATCAGAACAGCTAGCTTTTATATGTACTTCGGCAACTTGCCCATAATTAATTCTTAGTTAACGTTGCCAAAAACAAATCCGGCTTGGTAGATTTCAGCTGGACTGCTAATATTGGTGTTCCATGCTACATCTGATACAATAAGAAGGTCCTAGCTACTTTTTGGTATTTTATTTTCCAAATTTCTTCTGTATAGTGATGCACAACACTGCGAGTTTCTTGATACCTAAAAGTAGATAGCAGAACTTCAAGATCAAAGTTCATGAAAATGGAAAATCCCTTTTTAAGATTTTTGCTAATTCATCTCGTTTCGAATTGCATAGCAATACATGAGGTGTACAATAAGTTGTTTGGCTGCCCTTGTGTTGTACAGGCCAGTTGGGGATGTTTACTTCTTGTGACTTATCACTAGATGCTTCCGTATTTTGATGTTTAATGTGATTTCTTTGTAATTTTTAATCAGCTGAAAAGCAAGAGACTGCAACTCAAAAGAAAACGAAAAAGATTGTAGATGAAGACCTAGAGTTACCTTTATTTGATTTAGTCACCGTATCAAATGCTACTAATGACTTCTCATTCACAAATAAGATTGGAGAAGGTGGTTTTGGCCCTGTTTATAAGGTAGTGTCTTTCACATATCCAAATTAATAGTCAAATTTCCTCCAGGTTCTTGGTTTGACATGGAATTCTGTTTCTACTTCTTCTTTAGTTTGTTTGGCTGATTCGAATTCCTAAATGCCGTTCTGCTTTGCAGGGTGTCCTTTCATCAGGGCAACAAATAGCAGTCAAGAAAGACTCAAAAGATTCTGGACAAGGTATTGAAGAGTTCAAAAATGAAGTGATTTTAATTGCAAAGCTGCAGCATCGGAATCTAGTCAGGCTGCTGGGATGCTGCATTCATGGAGAAGCGAGAATGTTAGTATACGAGTATATGCCCAACAGAAGTCTGGACTTATTCATTTTCAGTAAGTTTTATCTCTAATTATCCTGATATTGATTCCTCTTTTAACTGAAGCTGCTAACTTAAGTTCAATTTGCCAAAGATCAAGCAAGAGGAAAATTACTTGATTGGAAGAAACGCTTTAACATAATTGTTGGAATTGCCCGGGGACTTCTATACCTTCATAGGGATTCAAGATTGAGAATAATTCATAGGGATTTGAAAGCAAGCAACATTCTTCTAGACAGTGAGATGAATCCTAAAATCTCTGACTTTGGCCTAGCACGAACGTTTGGTGGTGACCAATATCAGGATAACACAAGTAGAATCATGGGAACATAGTAAGCACATTTCTCTTATTACTGTTTTTTCTCAAATACATCAGCAGCTAATTTGTTGATAATGAATAATCTTCTATGATTGCATGTAGTGGCTATATGGCTCCGGAATATGCTGTTGATGGGTTCTTTTCAGTGAAATCAGATGTTTTTAGCTTTGGAGTTCTAGTTTTAGAGATAGTGAGCGGTGAGAAGAACCGAGGATTTTGCCATCCTGATCATGACCTCAACCTTTTAGGACATGTGAGTCCAAAACCAATATCGCTTACTTTACGAACATCTTATAGAGAATAATCTAACTAAACTCAAGGCTTTAAATTTAGGCATGGAGACAATGGAATGAAGGAGATCCTCTGAAACTAGTGGATGCATATATAGAAGGGTCGGCTTCTACATCTGAAGTGTTGAGATGTATTCATGCGGGGCTCTTGTGTCCAGTTCAACAACGCCCTGATGACAGACCTACCATGTCAACTGTTGTATTACTTTTAGACAGTGAGAATCCCTCACTACCACAACCTAGACAACCTGCTTTTTACATCGAAAGAACTGTTACCGACACAGATTCTTCATCAAGAGGGAAAAAGCCTCATAATTCGACTGATGTAACAGTAACATTGTTGCAAGGCCGATAGTTTAGTTCACAAATATGTAAATAGTTCTTTCAATGCTTCAAAGGGATCTGTGATTTTGATTCTTTTTACACGTTTCCTAAATGTATATTCCTTAAAGAAAATTAATTTCTCCTTGTAATTAATCACTTGATCAAATGAAAATTTTGTTTGACTTGTGTATATACTCTTGACACTAATCCTGAATTAAATTTATCAAAAAAACAGCTCTTACCAGCTACTATGAAACCAGGATACCTTAAACCTATTATGCCTCTTGGTGGCTCATTGTTGCTCATTGTCAGTGAGTGTTGGTGCCAAAAGAGATCACTTACTCTGCACTTGACACCTTGATGGAAACCCAACTTCGTTGTTTTTCATATTTTGTGATTCTTATTATTAGTTTAAGACTCAACATATTATTTGAGTAATTAACTTTGGGTAGAACTGTAGAAGGGTTCTTATGATAGTTAAAGTTACCTTTTATGAATAATGTAAGTTGGAACACTCAGAGTATGCATATTGACAAAAATAAAAATTATACTTTCATGTAAATTAGTTTTGATAGAACTACCTCAAGCGGTTAAATGAGTGCATTTTCTTCTCATGTGGTTACTTTTTGTAATTATTATTGTGTAGTTACAATAGTCAATAATTAAGTCATGTGGAATATAAGGGTATCTTCAATCCATTGAACAAATAAAGAGGTGAACATTATTTTGAAGAATTTGTCAATAATTCCTCCCAAATAATTGAATGGCCATGTGTAGGATGACTGCTTCTTAAACTTAGAAATTGAGAAAGCACCGACTAGGGAAGGTCAGAGGTAACACAACTTATGGAACAGTTTGATTTAGTTTTCAAGCCACAGAAATTTTGGTCAAAATTTGCTGTCATTGGTCTGTAAAATAAGGCCATAATTGGTTCTTCCAATTTTCTATAATTCACTGTAAGAATTTTTCTAGATTCTGATGCTGTGTAAGGTTACTCTTCCACAAAGAATCTAAAGACAGCACCAGCCCGGTACTTTAAACACAGATTCACATGGTCAGATATCAAATGTTTCAGTCATCCATTTCCATGGGAAATATCATTATTTTAACTCTTGTGGGTGTTTATTACAGTGTATTCTTGATTTTCTGTCTTGCTGATGTCTCCCAGCTGGCAACTGACATTTTAAGTCCACCCGATACGTTAACAGATGGCTTGACTTTAGTATCTGCTGGAAAAAAGTTTACCGGGAGGATCGCCCTCCCAATTCGACACATTTTCCTGGATGTTTCAACCTTGAGTTTGGATTCTTCAGTCCTGGAAATTCTAAGAACAGATACTTGGGGATATGATATGGTACTATGAGATTATTCCTCAAACCACTGTCTGGATGGCAAATGGAAATAGCCCCCTGAATAACTCATCAGGGTTTGTGAAGATTGTGAAAGATGGGAATCTGATCCTTCAAGACCACATGGAAAGGATTCTTTGGTCAGCAGGTGTTCAGAACAAATCATCAAATGGGATTTTTTTTGCAGCTCTTGGACTCTGGGAATCTTGTTCTGAGAAATGGTAACAGTGGAAATTCAGGAAGCTATCTTTGGCAAAGTTTTGATCATTTTTCTGATACCTGGTTAGCAGGAATGAAGCTGGGGAAGGATCCCAGCTCTGGCCTGGTTCGGAATTTTACATCACGGACAAGTCCAGATGACCCCCCCAGGCCAATTCACTTGTAGAGTAAATCCTCGTGGACCGCCATTGGAGTTTGTACATTGGAAAGGGGATTCTCTGCAATACAGAAGCGGAACATGGAATGGTGTTGGTTTTAGCGAACAAAATTTTGCACCAAGCATTGTAGTTTTTTGATGTGAAGTTTATGGTAAACGCAGTTGAGATCTACTATGAGTATCCTCCTGAGACGAAATTTACTACAACAAGGGCTGTCATAAGCTACTCTGGTTTAGTGCTGCATTATGTCTGGAATGGTACCAGCCTGAAATGGCTACTTGTAGCCACTCTTTCAAATGAACCGTGTGATAATTATGGCCAATGTGGTGCAAACAGTATTTGCACAATTAGTGACCCAATTATTTGCAGCTGCTTGAGTGGATACATGCCCAAATCACAACAGGCTTGGGAAATGCATGATTGGTCTGGTGGATGTGTTAGGAAACAACCACTAAATTGTTCAAAAGGAGAAGGTTTCATAGAACTAAAGGGTGTGAAAGTTCCAGATCAGTGGTTGTGTTGGATTAACACCAATGTGTCCCTGAATGAATGTGAAGTGGAGTGCTTGAAGAATTGTTCTTGTACAGCGTATGCTAACTCAAATATTTCAGGGAAGGGAATTGGTTGCTTTATATGGCATGGGGATTTAATTGATATAAGGCGATTAGTAAGACCAAGTGCTCAAAATCTTTACATAAGGGTTGCAGCTTCTGATCTAGGTACATTTAATTGTCCTGATGACTACTTTATCAGTTTTAGTTTGCCTGTCTTTGCCTTTCATATTTGCTTATAAACTTTGATTGAGTTTATAGAGCTTGATAACAGGATCAAAGAACAGAAACAAGGTCATCTGGTTGTCATAACTTCCTCAATAGCTGTGACACTGCTATTTTTGTTTTGCTGTATCATCCTACTAAAAAGAGGACACAGACAAGGTAAACTCTCATTTCCTTTTACCAGGATTTTAGATCAAACAAAAACTTTATTAGTTGCAGAGCTAACTGCTTCGTTGAATACCATATTCACAAATTAGATTTTGCCATATAGAAGACTGAGGACATGTACCAAATACTTGAACTTGAAATGTTTGTCTTGATATGTTCAGGGCCCAACCATTAATTACTGGTAGATTGTTTTAAATTGGTATTTTGTCTTCTGATTAGACTTTCTAAAATGATTCATTTTTTTTTTTTATTTAGAGCACTTCTAAGCAATAATCCCATATCCAGTGGTGTAGCCGTCTCTTCCCTTGATCCTTTCTGACTAACCTTAAAACTAGAACATTGGTGGATAGATGGAAAGCTTTAATTCCAAAAATCTGTTCTTCTAAGTTCACAAGGGATTTTTTAGTGTGATGATGCTTTGCAGCCATCTCAGACATGCAAGGGCATGCTCAAAGTATGAACAAGAGAGGATTAACTTTGAAGCATCAAGTAAATTGTTCATAGATTTGATTGAGAAGAACCAAGTTGAAATTCAGGATTGAACATGTTATAGTACATCAAATATTTATCTCATTCAAGTCTAATATAAGTTAATCTAGTCTTCAGTTACGAGCTTAAGAGTTAAGAGTTCAATTCTAGAGACTTTACCTATGTCCAGGATAGCGAAAGCAAAATTTTCCATGTTGAGACTTGAGCAGCTCCAGATCCATATTATCTCTCTTTGTACGAAGTCAGCGGAATGCTTGTGATTAATGGATTTTCCCAGCTGCTAGTTGAGATTCTTATGTTTCACATGTTGCAGGTGTCAAGATAAAACTACATCCTCATTCTAGAAGCATGGAAGACCTGGAATTACCAACTTTTGAGATTGCCAGTATTTTGAAAGCAACAAACAACTTTTCTGACTTGAACAAGATTGGAGAGGGTGGTTTTGGGGCTGTTTACAAGGTATTGTCGAGAAGATGATTAAAGCATTTTCAAAACTTTAACTTAAATTCCTTAACATGATATCCTGAAACCATTGGCATTTTACAGGGCCAGATACCAACTGGACAACAAATTGCAGTGAAGAGGCTCTCAGTAGATTCCAATCAGGGACTTGCCGAATTCAAAAATGAAGTTATTTTAATTTCCAAACTTCAACATCGGAATCTGGTGAAACTTTTGGGATGCTACATTGAAGGAGAAGAGAGGATGTTGAGACTTTATGAATATATGCCCAACAAATAGCTTGGACAAGTACATATATGGTTTGCAATATTCTTAACCCTCTCTTTTAAGCATTTCTCCACTTAAGACCAAAATAAAAGAAGATTATAAAAGTAAAATTACTAGAATGGTTTGGAAAAATGTCTGTCCAGGTAAGAAAATTTTTAGATTATCTAACTTAATACTTACTTCCACAGATAGTACGAGAAGGAATTTGTTGACATGGAAGGAATTTGTTGACATGGACAAAGCTTTTTGACATAATAATTGGAATTGCTCGAGGCCTTGTCTATCTTCATCGAGATTCAAGATTTAGAATAATTCATAGGGACCTCAAAGCTAGCAATATTCTTCTAGACAATGTAATGAATCCTAAAATTTCAGATTTTGGCATCGCTAGAGCATTTGGTGGTGAGCAGATTTTAGTGAAAACTAAGAGGGTTATTGGCACTTAGTAAGAAAGTTACTCATTTCCTTCTCTGTCCCTCTCTCTCTCATCTTCATTCTTACTTTAGCGAGTATCTTTTCTTCATTTCATAACTTTCATGTTGGTGTGCAGTGGCTATATGTCTCCTGAGTATGTCATCGATGGGCTATATTCTGTAAAATCAGACTTGTTCAGCTTTGGAGTATTAGTCCTGGAAATTGTGAGTGGTAGAAAGAACAGAGATTTCCGCCATCCAGATCACAAACTTAACCTACTAGGACATGTAAGATGAAGAATTGGTCTTTTCATTGACATAATGTTGCACAAATAATTTTGTCATCGAACGTTTTCATGTACAAATTGCAGGCATGGAAACTCCGGATTGAAGGGAAAGCCTCTCAACTAATCGATGATCTGCAAATGGAAGAGTCGTCTTCCATGTTAGATGTAGAAAAATCCATACAAGTTGGCCTGTTGTGTGTTCAGAAGGATCCTGCAGACAGACCAACCATGTCCACTGTGCTCTTGATGTTGGATGCTGAGTATACAATGCTTCCCCAACCTAAGAAGCCATGGTTTCTATACAGAGAGATGTGCAGATGAAACAGAAGTTTCTCTTGATCAAGAACGCCCTACAACGAATGATTTAACTATAACTTTGTTTGATGGTCGGTAAAAATCTTTTTTGCTTTGATCTTTCAACAAATTACATAATTGTTGTCTCCTGATAGAAGCTGACAAAGAAATGCCATTAGCTAGGCAGGTTCTGTGACGTCCCCCTTGTGGGACCCACTACAGGTAGGTCCCACAAGGGGGACGTCACAGGTTCCACATTTGCATTTAGCCTCATCATTGCTGTTAGAAATTAAACGATGAGGTTAGTTGTTACTTTCAAGTTCCAACATGTTTAATCTGAAGGAAAATAGGTAAGTTTCATGGAATAGTCATGGAGGCTTGATTTGATTGGAAGTACAATATATACTTCATATGACTGCCAACTCAATTACAAATTGCAATGCAAGGATATGGATTGTTTGGAGCTTTATTCATTTATTTATTATTTATTTATTTATTTATTATTATTATTAAATATGTTTCAAAAAGATGAAGATATACAAGAAGGATATTATTTTGAACCAGAATTAGAAATAGTAGCCTTGAAAAGGAAAAAAAGATACCATAAATATGAAAATCCAAAACAATTTGAAAAAAAATATCCCCCATTAGATAGATATACTCAAAAACCTTATCGACAGGATTTGGAACTAACTAGTAGAATTTTAGATTCTTTAAACCATCATTCTATATATGAGAATGGAACATAGATAATTCTGCACCATATCAAATTAGAAATACTCCTATTATAATTGTTAATAATGGTTTTACAGGAGTTTTAGATAGATGGTGGAATAATTATTTAACTGAAATTCAAAAAAATGACATACTAAACTCTACCAAAACCATAACTTCGACTGAAACAACTATTAGCCATGCCTCTACTTCCAATGGACCTACTACTGAAACTATTTCTAATGCTGCATTTTCACAAAGAATAATAGATGTAGAAGAAAGAATATGCTATACCTTATAAGAAGACCCTATTCTTTTACATCAGTTAAGAAATCATTATATTTTAAAATATGAAAAACATACAACAAAATATAGATTCTGGAAAAAAGAATATGATTATAGTTTACAATTACTATCTTTATATGTAGCATAAAAGTTATGCAGGGATTTTTAGGACAAAGCCCAGGAAGAGGGCGTGGAAAAGGAAGAGGAAATACAAACAACATGCTTGCCAATGCGTTGATGGCCAAAAATTTTCCTCCCCTACCACTCCAACATAACAAACTACCCAAACTCCTCAAACTTTTAGAAATGTAGTCAGCCCACAAACACCTCAAACTCCTTCCCAAAGACCTAATATTCCATCACATATAGAAATATTAGAAACCATCCCAAAACAATCAACTTATAAATCTTTAAATTCTGATTCAGCTGATGGTATGTTCTTCCCACTACACAAAACCCTTCATGTTTGTAACATAGAATTGGAAGAATTACCTCTGGACCCATATCAGCTTATGATAAATAAATATAGTCCAAACTCAACCCAATCTTATTTTATCCCAATTGGATTTCCATTAAGAAATAGACATACTTATTCAAACTTCCTCGAGCATGCTTCATTTGATAACAAACCTATTACCAAAATTAAAGATCATGATCTGACAAATACAGATGGATGGTTTCCCAAGGAAAATGATCATAAGATTTCTTACTCACAAATTTTCATAAACAACATTCCTTTCATTAAAGAATGGGGAATCTCAACAAATTCAATGAGATTTACCTCAAAATTCAATCAAAGAGAATATTGGTTTAATTATCATGATCTCAAACAATCATTCTTCAACCAATTTTATTATCAGAATTCTGGATACCTACATACCTGGTGGATTCGTCTTGAACCCACAATTTTACAAAACAATACCTTACTTCCATCTTGGTTCTATTTTTAGTTTCAAAACTTTGGTATAGAAGAATCTTTATTTCCTAAACCCGTTTTTGATGCATTCCAAAAGTTTCGAGAAATTAACATTTCAGATGTTCCATAAGAAGATATTCCAAAAAGAGCTCTCTGTCACTTTACGATTAAATCAGAATACCATGGTGCTCTTACTGGAAATTAGAAACTGGATACAATCATTCCTCAAACATTCCAAAAATCAGAAGAATTTTCATGGCAAAATGGTGGCCAAAATGTGACATGCCGGACTTCAGCAGTTTGAATATCTACCCTATAACTACTCCATCTCTAATACAGTATAAAGAAATTACTAAAGCATCCTCCTCACAACAAAACTTAAATCCTAAGGATTTACAGGCATACATAACTGCAATGGTTTCTTCCTACATGACTCAAAATAAGGAAATCAAAATTAATGATCAGACCCCATCAACAATTCCACCGACACAAACGATTGCAAAAGGAAAAGAAAAATTATAAGCATTACAAACACCAAATCCTTTTGCCCAATTAGAACAAGATTCTCAAGATCCCAATGATTTTGGTGATATTGATATACAAACTTTGCTCAAACAAGCAGAACAAATGACCAAAATTGCAAAAATAATTGAAATTACTGCAAAGGAGAAATTATTTTCTGATTCTGAAAAAGCAGCTCAAACATCCAGTTCATCCAACTCCTTTACACCTGCACCAAAGGACAAAGGAAAAAAGAAGACAAAAGGATGCGGCAAGAAAAAGTAACTTTATTAAAGTTACTTTAACATTATGTCTTTTCAAACCTTTTATAAAAAAAAAAAAAAAAAAAAAGACAATTTGGACTTCCTCCTGCCCTATAAATAGATTAGCATAACAAGCCAGAAGGGCATCGATAAGCTTTCTTTCTTCTTCTCTCTCCTGTAAAATAAATTATTAGTATTGTAATAGTTAGTTTTCATAATATTTCAAGATCAAGTCATTCCTGCTTAGTTTCTGCTCTAAATTATCGTAAGTAAGTTTATTTGTTATTTTCTTAATTTTATTTGTGTTTCTTTTTAAATGTTTATGCTAGGTTTATTACATATCATCTTATGAGTTGAAGTCTATTTGTTATTTTCTTAATTTTATTTGTGTTTCTTTTGAAATGTTTATCTTGGATTTATTTGGTATCAGAGCTATGGAAGAGTAAAATATCCTTAAAGGATTAATTTTATTCAATTTATATCATCTTATGAGTTGAAATTTATTTAAGATCTGATCAATAAGACGTGTTCTTTTAAGATAATTATGTATATCTTTACAATAAGGCGTTATTAAATAATTTAAAACTTTAGAACATGAGTTGTGGTCATATAAGGTCGATACCCAAGTCGCTGAGGATTGAGAAAACTGGAAGCCATTGCCTTATGATGAATGAAATGGCAGAAGGCGTAAGACCAGTATACTAACCCAATGAAAGTTGACAGTCGAGCAACTTATGTTCTTTGGATTTTAAATTATTTAGTGATTAGCCAATACGTGAAAGATTATATGTATATTATTCTTAAAAGTTTATTGCTCAGTAAGATCAGCATTTGAAAACAGCTTGAATACTGAAGATGATAAAGTTTGGATAAGATTAATTCTTTAAGATTACCTCCTCTTTGGTTCTTACTCTTAAATTAGCCATGACTGAAAGTAATACTTTATTTCTCCAGACTTCTTCTTATACAAAAAATAAAGAAATTATTGAATTTGATAATCTAGATCAAACTTTACAAAATTGGAGTTTACCTAACAAAAGAAAATCTGAAGTCTATAAGGAAGATTTCACTAATAAATTTAAATTTCATACTAAATACAAGATAAAACCTGTAGAAAAGACTATTTATCTTATAACATTCCCATAGGTAATGATTTTGAACAATTACAGCTAATTAAAACAAAAGACATAGAAGAGATTCATGATAAAAAAATTTAAATATATGCATATAGATTTAGTGCAAATAGCTTTACAACCATTAAATAGATAAGATCTTAATACTTCTGTTTGTATAGCACTAAGAGATGCCAGGCATAATAAATTTATAGACTCTTTACTTGGTTTAGTAGAAACATTTCTTTGTAATGGTCCAATTTATTTTAATAGTTTTTCCAATTTTTCTGTTTCTTTAACAGATAAAAATTTATTTGAAATTCTTACCCTGAACATAAACACTAAAGGATATGACATGAAACCTGGATCTGAAAATATTAATATTACATATAAAATTTTTTACAAACTAATGAGTACATTAAGTCTCGGTTTAGCGTCATTCTCAATCAAAGGTAATATGACAAATGAACTTCATTGTACTCCTCTGATAGAAACAAATCTAACTAGATCCAACATAGAACTTCCCCATGGATAATAAATTAGAATCAAGTAGATATACCCAAACAATGGATATTTGAAAGTTTAACCAATCCTTCCATTCCAAAGGAACTCAAACCAAGAATAATTGCAGAAATTGAAGAATCTTCCACAAGCACTGTTACCATTAATTTTCATAGAAATTCTATTTCAACAATTCCTAAACCCCATCCACATACCACTGAATTATATAGATCTCCCTCTCTTAGGATAGATAGTAATTTAAAATTTGAAGGAATGTATGAAAAAAAGTCAAACTATGCATGGAATTTATTCAGAAACAACACAGCAAGCTCAATCTGAACCCGATGTACGATCAGAAATAGGTTTGGCCTACAAGGTTCAGCATCCATCCTCTACAACATCATATAAGATCAATATGATATCTCATCAAACTCTTTCACGTGATCAATTAAAAGGAATTTCAAAAAGAGCAGTTTCAGATTTTAAACAAGAAAAATACACAACTTTTAGTAAATGATTTTTCTCATATTACTCGATTTTGAAGGATAACAAAAACAAATTCAAGATTCTTATTATAATTTTATTAAACATACTATGTGTTATATGGAATTTTTTAACTAGTTTCATGTTGAATATAGGCCAAAATTGATTGATAATAATGTGGATATTTCTGTTATAGAATTAATATATACAAACTATGTTTTAAATGATGGAAAAATACTGTATTTAAATTAGTTCATCCTCTATGTTTAGATATTAAAATAGGAAATACTGGAGCTACTGCAACACCATTTTTACCTAACGATAATTATAACAGGATCACAAAACAAGGAAATTTTATTGTTTTAAATCTACAATCCATTTCTAAACAAGTAGAACAAACTGCCATTCATTTAACAAACTGTTTAGATAAGATAGAGAAAACCATAGACAATGTACCCTCTATTCCTTATACCTCGCTTATTTACCCTCAAAGAATCATACTAGATCCCAATAAATTTCATATTCCTGTTTGAAATCCTCCAATAATTCCTCCTATTGTTCACTCTTCACCTCCAATTCCTTGAAAAGCATTTAAAAATGACATAGATGAAATAATAGAAAAATTAGATTAAAAAAATAGAATTATTAAGAATAAATACTATTCATGAAGTTAGTCAATCAAAAAATGATTTAAAAGACGAGGAAGAAGGTGAATTAGGCGACAAGTCTTTAGAAAAATTGATAAATATGTTTCAAAAAGATGAAGATACACAAGAAGGATGTTATTCTGAACTAGAATTAGAAATAGCAGCCTTGAAAAGAAAAAAAAAGATACCATAAATATGAAAATCCAAAACAATTTGAAAAAAAATATCCCCAATTAGATAGATATACTCAAAAACCTTACTTTCCTAAAAAATACAAAATTTTAGAAAGAAAAAATATAGAGAAAATAAAAAAACTGATCAAGTGCAAAATTGGATAAAAGCAAATATTACTTGTAGAAAATGTGAAAAAAATGGTCATTATGCAAATCAATGTGAATCAAAAATTTCCACAGCTTTATCAATATTTTGGAAAAAATTAATTATCTTTCTATAGATGATAGTGATAAAGAAAAAATAATCTCAATACTCTTACAATCTGACTTCTACTCAAATTTCAAATTTTAGACTATGAAAGCAATGAAGAAAATGAAATATATCAATTTGATTATTTTTCTGAAAATCGAAATTATTGTACGTGTCCAAAAATTAATACTTTGACTGAAAATCAAGAATTATTTTTTGAACTATAGAACATATACCCAATAAAGAAATTAAAAAGCAATATTTTACACAATATAAAGAAATTTTAATAAATGAAAATAAACAACCCAAAGATGAATATAAATCTATGCCAAACAAAGTCAAACAAAATTAAATTATTATTATTATTATTATTAGTGGTAGTAGTAGTAGTAGTCGTGGTCTCAAGTCTTAAGTCTTAACGTATACCTTCCGGCAAAAGAAGTATAACCAATATTTTAGACTTTCTCACGAGTCTTAAGCGTTAACGTATACTTTCCGGCAAAACTTCGAAGAAGTATAACCAATTACAAGTCTTCGGAGGAAATCGAATTGGACCAAGAAGAGTTGAATCAAAAACAATAATAGACTTTGTCATAAGTCTTAAGTCTTAACGTAAACTTTCCGGCAAAAGAAATATAACCAATTACAAATGAAGTATAACCAATTACAAGTCTATGGAGGAAATCGAATTGAACTAAGAAGAGTAGAATCAAAAACAAAGAAACTTAAATTCTTTGATGTAGTGATGTGTTAAAATAATGACAGGAGTTGCTTTGTGTGAGAACATAATCAATCATCAAATATAAAATCAATAAAAGTTGACCTTTGAAGCAATGACAATGCTTTGTTTCAAAGTACAAGCAATCTGAATTGACTGGAAAAAATGAAAAATCGAATGACATGCCTCAGTCTTGTCTTAGGTATTTTTGAAATGGTCCTGTCTTAGATATTTTTGTAGTGGTAAGTCTGAGGAATCTGTATTCAGGAACCATTTGATGATTGCTTACTAAATAAGTATCATCTGCATCATGCAATTCAGTAAAAATCATTTCTTCTATATACTATGCCAGATTTGTGTTTCTATTTCATACTTCACAAAAACTGCAGTAGCAAATGACAGGCTAAGTCAGTACCAAGTTTTCAATGATAGCTCCGGTTTAGTATCTGCAGGCCAGAAGTTTAAGCTTGGTTTCTTTACCCCTGGAAACTCCCGTAAAAGATACCTGGGAATATGGTACAACGAAATCCCAGCTCAAACTGTAGTTTGGGTAGCGAATCGAAACTCTCCTCTCAATGATTCATCAGGAATTTTGAAGATTGGAAATGATGGGAACTTGATTCTCCAAAATCTCCAAGGAATGATTGCCTGGTCAACGAGTATACGAAATATATCCACACAAGCTGTTGTGGCACAGCTTTTAGACTCGGGAAATCTCATTCTGAAATATGGAAGTGATGGTGATTCTAATGAGAATTACATTTGGCAAAGCTTTGATCAACTTTCGGATACCCTTTTATAAATCCAGGCATGAAATTGGGATGGGACTTCAGAATTGGCTTAAACAGGTACTTAAAATCTTGGAAGAGTGCTGAAGACCCTTCACCTGGGGAATTCACTTATGGCATTGATCCAGGTATCTTTCCGCAATTCTTCATGCGGAAGGGTTCGATTAAAGAGTTTCGTAGTGGATCATATGATTTTCAGTTGTTAAATGGAACTTGTTTAATACCAAATCCTTTCTTCAATCCTAAGTTCATATCTAGTGAAGAGGAGCTGTATTATGAGTTTGATCTGTATGATGATTTATCAATGTCAGCTTTAAGCTCCACTGGAACCCTTCAACGCTATGTTTGGAACAACAAAAGCCTAGTGTGGAATGTCCTAGGCACTTTACCAGGTGATCCTTGCGATAATTATAACCGCTGTGGTCCAAATGCTATTTGCACATTTAACATTATTCAGCCTTGTACCTGTTTAACAGGATACGTGCCTAAATCTCCGGTAGGAAATAACATGTTCATATGTTCATCAGATGGCTGTACTAGGAAACACCCTTTGAACTGTCCAAAGAATGAGGGATTTATAAAGATTACTGGAACTAGAATTCCTGATGTGTTACAGTTTAATATCTTCTCTAATATAAGCATTGAAGAATGCCAAAAGGAGTGTTTTAAGAATTGTTCATGCACAGCTTATTCCAATGGAGATTCCGGGGGAGGTGACAATGGTAAATGCTTGCTCTGGTATGGGGATTTGCTTGATCTCAGAAGATATCCAAAATATGATCATCTGAGTTTTCATCTTCGTCTAACAGCTGAGGATCTCAGTATGGTTTTATTCCATGCCCATTTTCTATTAATAATTCTCGTATGACCATTTGGAATTGGCCCCCTTTGATTGCAATGATTTCTAACTATATCTTGTTTGCAGCATCATTGTCACATTCCAAGAGAAAACTCTTTATGAAGGTAACAGTCCCTGTATCTCTGACTTTTTTGATGCTTATAGGAGTGTTATATGTTCTATGAAGAGAAAACAAATGTACAGAAGAGGTAATATATTTGTTTTTCTTTTTTCTATTCCTCTCTTTTGGACCATGAGATTCTAATTCTTTAGGCTTTAGTATCCTGAATTCGATTGTTGACTGTTTACCTTCAGCAATTGTCATATCATGAACCAAAATTCATGTGTTACTCAGGATTTTGGACTATCAAGAATATTTTTGAAGAATTGTGTTGCGGAATTGTAGTGTTTCAATTTTTTAACAATCATAATATGTATATTGACCTTCTAATTAAACTTATGCAGATATGAATATTTCATTTTGTAATTTTAGTTGTATGAATTTGCTTCCTCATTGCTGATCATTTTCATACCATAATTGTTCATATTCTAAGATCTTTTCAGTTGCTAATTCTTTTTTAACGTTGCACATTTTTCAGTTGTAGGAAAAAAACTTGAGCCCAAATCTAGTGTTATCAGAGAGCTAGAGTTACCAACTTTTGAGATGAATACTATTGCAGAAGCAACCATCGTTAGACCAGTTTTCCGACTCAAACAAGATTGGTGAGGGTGGTTTCGGACCCGTTTACAAGGTATCCTTAATTATGCAATTCCATTAGCTATTGTGGACAAATATAAAGGGAGTAGGGAAGAAGGCAGAGAACTTTGTATATGTGTAGCTGGAGATCCTTTCTCAATCCCTGGCTTGCCATCAATAACACAAACATGAAATATCGTTTTCTTGTTCTTTCCGTTTACTCTACATATAGAACGTGAGACAATAATAGATACAAGTCAAAGTGAAAATGTTTGGATTGATATTTGAAATCTTTTCTGCATTTTACAGGGTCAAATTTCAACAGGACAAAAAATTGCAGTGAAGAGGCTCTCCCAAGATTCCAAACAAGGACTCAGTGAGTTAAAAAATGAAGTTATCTTGATCTCCAAACTTCAACACAGGAATTTAGTTAGACTTTTGGGATACTGCATTCACGGTGAAGAGAGGATGCTAATTTACGAGTTCATGCCTAATAAAAGCAGCACATATTGAACAACTACATATATGGTGTGCAATCTCAAAACCTCTTGCTTGTCTATCCACTAAGTAGAAAAGTAGACTGATTTTGATTAGGAGTTAACACAGATTGTGCAACAAGGAAAATGCTAACATGGATGAGGCGCTTTGAGATTATTGTTGGGATTGCTCGAGGTCTTCTCTACCTTCACCGTGATTCAAGATTGCGAATAATTCATAGGGATCTCAAAGCTAGCAATATTCTTCTAGACAGTGAAATGAATCCTAAAATTTCGGATTTTGGAATTGCCAGAGCCATTAGAGAGGAGCAGCTTTTAGCGAAAACAACCAGGGTTATAGGGACTCAGTAAGCAATCAGCCCCGTCTTTCATTTCTTACTTGAGCAATCATTCTTTGTCCATTTCTTGACTTCAAAGTTCTAACAAACTGTATGTACACATAGTGGTTATATGGCACCTGAATATGTGACCAATGGACTATATTCAATGAAACCGGATGTCTTCAGCTTTGGTATCAGTATTGCTACTGGAAATAGTTAGTGGTAGAAAGAACAGAACTTTCAATCATCCTGATCATGACCTTAACCTTTTAGGACATGTAAGCTCATAAATTTGCTTTTTTAAAAAAAATTTTAAAATTTTTTAAAAGCTGCAATTTTTGTGGGGAAAAGAAAAAACAGTGTTTATGATTATGGTTGAATATATGTTCTTGTCAGGCATGGAAACTGTGGAGTAAAGGGAATGTCTATCAACTAATAGATGAACTAATTGAAGAAACATTTCCCATATTAGAGGTAGAAAGGTGCATACGAATTGGCCTCTTGTGTGTGCAGCGGCGCCCTGAAGACAGGCCAACCATGTCCTCTGTGGTGCTGATGTTGGATACGAAGAATATAGAGCTGCCTCAACCTAAACATCCTGCAGGTTTCTATACTGAGAGGTGCATGGATGATCCAGAAGATCCAGAGAGTGAAAAACGCCCAACAAACGATGTAACTGTGACTTTTTTCGAGGGTAGAGATATACTAAAGAAATCGATCCAATGCAATATTTTCTCTCACCAAAAAACAAAATGTCTTTTCCACAATTGATTTTTTTTTTTCCTGTTGGTGCTGATCATAGCTAGATACTTACTAGAATCCTCACCTGAAATGCCCTTTAGTTTCACAATATATCAGGTAGTGTTTTATAGGAAAATGTTGTTAGTGTATGTCCTAAAGCCAATTTGTTTTAGGGATAAATTATATTTTTATATTTATGTATATTTTTTAATATGGCATTTATCGAATAAAATATTTATATGTGAAATTATAAAGAATTATAATGTAATTTTATTTTATTCGAGTATATCTCTAATCGTAGTGTATGACATTAGTAGATTAGCACATAAGTGTATGTGGATGCTTATTGAGAATAAGTGCATCGGATTGATCCGCTAAAAGTATTCCACACGGATTATTATTTGCCAGTGGATTAATTTCTTTGTGATAGTAGTGTAATGGTCCTTTGACTTGAGATCATGAGTTTATCTGTGACTATGGATTATTATTTTTTGGTCGTTACTCTTAGTGAGTCGCACATACTGTAGAGTTCAGGTATAATATGTATCATGATAAGATAATACATGACCAATAGAGGATTCAACACTCTTTATAATAGGAGAGTATATTCCAGTATAGCCACTTCTTGAAATACGATTCGAAAATCTTTGCACAAAGTGAAAATAGAATTAAGAGTGTCTTAAATTCTATTTCAAGTAAATTGTATTTTGAAAAGAATTAAATTTGAGTCATTCGATAAGAGTTGGAATTACATCTGTACTCTTAAATTAATCGGGATATAGGTTGGTGAAAGGATAATTATTAAAGGGAATTAGTCACGGATGGGTGATGTCGAACCACTTGACATATCTCAACATTTGGGTGGTCATGATGCTTTACGAGAAGCCAATCTTGATCTATAAGTGTAAATTAATTAATTGGAGAATTAATGATAAATTAAAGGTGTTTAATTTATCTAATCCTAATTAATGATTTTAGGATTATAATTTATACTTATTGCTAACGTGATTAGGAACCAAAGGCTCACACACTTAAGGATAATTAATTCAGGATTAAAATGATTTGGTAAGTATGAGATACTTATGGGTTAATTTATGAGATAAATTAACTTTTGGGCTTAATTATAATAAATTATAAATATTAGGAGCTAATATGTAAGATATATTAATAGTTCTAATGGTTTTATAATTATTCATATGGCCATAACCCAAACTGATTGGGATTTGTAATTTCCTAAACCCAATTTGATTGGGATTCTAAATTATAATATATTATATATATTATATATATATATATATATACATATATATATATATATATAAAGTTAAGAAACTTCAATTCTTTGCCATGTGGCATGAGTTGCTTATGTGGAAGCTTATGTGGAAACTTTCTTTCTTTTTTTCTTCTTTTTTGAAATCCAGCAATAAAATGACCTCCACTACCCCTTTAGTGTTAGTGTGCAGCTGGTATTTGGGGCTATCCTATATTTGTCATTTTTCCTTATTTTCCTATGTGAACACCTAAAAAAGGAACTAGTATGCACACAATTCCACCAAATAACTGCTGATCTATACAGTACATCACTGTTCAAGGGTACTATAGGTATTTCACACTGTCATCCCTCCTAGAAACAGTAATGTAAACCATCCTACATACATAGACTATATTATAATATGTAATTACCTATTAAACATGACTTAGCCTTTTTAGACTACGTAGTCTATCATCATTTAAACCGTTAGATTCATTTTTAATGTAATTACAATTTATAGTACCCATTAAATCATGTTTAACAGTAATTAAGCTCTCTTTAATCACCCACAACCAACCGGTAGCCTCCTCCTCTCTTTTCTGCACTTCTGCTGCACAAACAAACGCCTTCTTTCCTCATTTTCTGCAAACTTACCCATGCCTAATCAACCAACTTCTGTACTATACTTGCCTTTTCCCCATTTCCTTATGCCATTCTTCCCTGAAATATGGGATAGTTGATAGTTTTTTTTTTGAATAAAATGAGCTTATACCATATTCCACACAACTTTAGCATCAGTTGTTTGCACCTTTCATTCATTCTCCTTTTTAATCTCCATGGCTATGCATTTTCTCTATTTTCATCTTATCTTGTCTTTTTTTTTTTTCTTTTATATTTCATTTTGACTCTTTATTTGCTGTTATTCTTATATTTTTACAAGAGGCCTGAGGTACTTATATGGTAATTGTATAGGAAACAATTGGTGTTTTTGTGGGGATTATGAGATGTTCTAGATCTTTACCATCGGAGCGGCTGTTATGCCTGGTGGAAAATTTTCAGATTTCTAGTGAATTTCTTTCTCCCAAATATCTGAACATAGATTTCTACCCCTTCCCCCCGAACTCACTCATCTTCATCACCCTAATTTCTTCACATTTTTTTTCCACTTGATTTTTCCTGCTTGAAGAAGACACTAACATCCCTCTTCTTTTTCTTTTTTTCCTGTTAGACCTTCCTTCTTTTTATCCAAACTAACTATGCACCTTTTGATCTTTTTTTTTTTTTTAACCTTATCAGTTCACTTTTTAGTTTTTACTCATATGAATGTTTTTTAATTATTGCAGGATCCTATGGATAAGATAAGATGATTTAAAAGTTTTTAGGTAACCCTTATCATGTATTCTAATTATCCCTTTTTCTTCTTCACTTGGTAAGTTTTCTCCTTCTTTCATCCTTCCTTTTAAAAAATAAAAAAAATATATATATATATGATAGCATGTGTATTTCAACAATTCTTCCAACTAATTTTGTGTTTGTTTTGGAGTTTCCTTCTTTGTTTTTTTAGGTTTTTTTTCCATGGGTTTACAGGTATCTAAATTAACATATAGTGCTTTTGCAAATTTTGCTGATTTAGTTTGTTAATTACTTATTTTTGTAATTTAGCAAGATTTTGTGTAGTTTCTGTTAAAGTGACATTGGATCTTGAATATTTGGATTTATGAATCAATAAACTAAGAAACATAAATATTTATACAATTAGTACGTAAAAAGCATTACCTACTTTCTTAGAACAGCAGAAAGTCAGAAAAGAAGATTGTTCATGAAGTATTATACAAGATCAAACCACAGATTTTTTATTTTTTAATGAGAGGATCAAACCACAGATTTTTTTTTTAATTTTATTTTAAAAAAGATAGATAATTAACCCTCAGAAAATTAAAAAGAAGAAGAAGATGAAACTATAAAAAAAAACATAAAAAGTTGTAGAATATGAAACTCATTTATGTATAAAATTAGTATTTTTAGACTTAGTTTGTCAATTTCTGATGCCAGTGAACAAGTAGTAGAACAAATACTGTGGCTATTTTAAATAAAGTGAACCTTTTTAGTTTGGGTTTTGTTTTTTGCTAGTGGGAAGGGGGAACAAGGGTTAAAATACTAACAGCAAAAGTTTTGATCCAATACCATAAATTCAGGGGTTCTGTTCTATTAATTTCTAAGTGATTGCATAATAATCATAAGTTGAGGGAATGTGTTCTATATCTATTTATAAAAATTATTCAGGGAAGCTTACTTCCCTTAAACACTAAAATTGTCATGTTGTTATCCTTTATTATTTCTTTGGTTCTCTCAACCATTGAACTGCGATTTTCAATTTCTACCTTGCACTTAACTTTCAGTTTCATATAGACTAATAAGAGATTAAGAAACACGATTGACTTAAAAGTTAGTTAATTAGGCTCTACAAAAGCTCTGAGAAATAGTTGTGTAAACCCCTTAAGCATATTTGGAGATTAAATGTATGTCATATCGGATACAAGAAATGTTAATAATTTGTCAAAAAGTTCGATTTCTGTGAAAAAAGCATGTGCAAGATAAGGTGATTCTTGCGGATTTCTCTTTTTGTCAATGTGGTTAATGTTTGTTTGTCAATTTGGTGGATATTACTATATTTCATTGTTTTGTATCCTAGAATAATCAATTTTGTTGTGGCTAATGTATTTTTAGTCTATAGGCTAATTTGGTGGCCCTTGCTGAAGGAGAGCGACAATAACTGGACATTTGGTATTTACTTCAGTTGAAACAAATTGACATATTCTGACCCTTATTGTTATTGTAGAAAAAATGTTTTAAGTTTTTTAACTCCTACAATTGCTTTGGTTATGGTGGCACAGGGTTGGCACAAAGAATGGTAAAAAAATTTTGTTTTATTTTCCTTATTAAAATTGACTACAAAATCTAACAATTATATAAGAAGATAGTTGGGTTACTGTAGCAGCTCCTTGTTGCTCCGCATGGACCTTTTGTGCTGGATCAGAGCTAAGCTGGACGGAAATTGTGCCTTCTCGAAAGTTGCTATCCATATACATAAACTTGTGATTTGATGCTTTGGTCTAAAATTACAATAAGACCCTTTTCACAAAAGAGTCATATAATCCATCTGGTGGTTTTTTAGTAAAATTACTATAGCTAGAAAAAGTAAATATATTCTGGCCTAAAAATTCAACATTTGCTTAATATAAATTATCCCTATAAAGCAATATGTTAGATTAGGTATGCTATCAAAATCAGGACCTTTGGATTTGGTGTAGCATTAATTAATTACACATCATATCAATCATTGGATCATTTTTATGGCTAATTAATCCATGTTTATAGAACCAAAAAAAATCTCCACCAACGGGTCTTTACTCTTCTCTCTCATACTTTCCTTTTCTTCAATGTATGTCTCTAGAATCTAGTCCCCATTTTCCTCTTGCCTTCTTCTCTTTATCACCGTACCACCTCCATCCTCCTCTCTCTTAGCTTTTGTCCCTAAGTCTTATTTGATTTCCCCTAGATTTATGGCTTTTATGTCAGAGATCTCCATACTTACAACAGGAGAATGTAGTCAAATCTACCATTTACCACTCCTTTCTACCAAAACCCTCTCCAAATCAAGTGATTTGGTTATCCAATTTTTCACCCAAATAAAACCCTTTCATCAGCTATCAGATCAGAGGAAAAAAAACTCCGTTTGCTACTTTGCAGTCCTTCCTTCTCAATGTGACTTTCTCTATTTTAACTTCTCAACTTGGTACATGAAACATTAATTAATAAAATGAATCATTCCTATATGTTTCTTCACTTATATAAACTGATACTTTCTTTAAATGTTCTTACTTTTCTTACCATTCCTTTTTTGGTGTTGTTTTGGACAGATTTGTGCTTCTACAACCATTGCATATTAGGTTTTCTAGAATAGGTATATGTTATAAGAAATCCAAACAGATGATTTGAACCACGGCCACAGTTTTTTTAATTCAATAATTTATTTGTGATTTTTTTGTGCTTCACTTCTGAAATGTACTCTTTTTTTTTTTGTGTGCTTTCACTTATGAGAAATTTTCATGCCTTTTTCTGTAGTTTTAGCATTACATAGATATAGATAGATACATGTGTGAAAATTTTTTTGGGGCTGGTTCGTATCATCTGTTTGAACTTCTGAAAATTGTTATTTATGTGGATATGCTATGTGATTTTTTATTTTTTTAATATTTTAAAGTTAATTAATCGGTGTTTATTTTAGTTCTATATTAATAAAGTTCTTATCTTTATATTGCTTTTGATTAAGGTATATAAACTCATGAAGTGATGATACTTTTGACACCTGGAGATGTAAAATGCAAAGTTTTGATCGGATGTTCATGAATAATGCAGTTGAAAACTTGAAAGATTTCATCTTTTTTATTATGGTTATTTTTTAAAATTTTTATTTGGGATGCTGTGTTCAATAATGAATCTAACTTCTTGGTCAAAATATGAAGTTTCATAATAGTTTTATTTGTTGTGTGTTTCATTGTGTTGTCTTTGAGTGATAATTTTCTGCCTTTTCAATTCTTTGTTGTATCTAAAGTGTCCCAAACTAAGATATATCGTAGTAAGATTTATACTTTTTGCCTTTTCTATTTTCTGTAATGTGTATTAGTGAAACCGATTTGCCATTTGATATGATATTGTTGTGACATCTATTGAATTGTAGTTTGTGGGCCTCTTTCCTTTCTTTTAGGCCTTTTCTTGAAGTTTTCAAGTGATTTCCTTCTACAACTGCTTTATATATGTCCTAAACAGAGGTATGTTAAAAGATAATCTTATGCTTTTTCTATTTTTCCCTACTAAAATATGTGTTGGTTAAAGCTGGATTTTTTTAATGCTTTCTGTGATTCTTAGTTTTTTTTAAATCTTTTTTAGTATATCTTATTTTAGAAGCATTTGTTAATATTTTGTTTCAAGAATTATCAGCTTTCTGAGATTAACAAGAGTTATCATATTAATGATCAGCTAATTGATGATGCTTTTGATGATAGAGTATTAAATGCCAAATTAGAGTTCCAGCAAGCAAAAAACTATCCACCATTACTATGAAATCTAACATGTTCACAAATCAGATTTAAGTATTTTGTGATGCTTTTTGAACTTAACAATAATATGCCTACTACAGTCAATGCCGAGTTATGCAGTGCTATGAGATTGACTGAAATTCATAATGTGCCATTTGAAAACACTCTTTATAGATACAAGACTACAATAATTAGTAGCCTACTAGATCTTATATTTTGGAATTGCTTTATTAGGTTCAACAAAATTGTGCTCAGCTCAGCTTCTTGAGTTTGTTAGTTTCTGGTTCGCTATTTTGGCTCTTTTAGAACATATACTTTGTATTTTTTGGAGATTGTGTACTATGTTGCCCAAATGATTTAATGGAAGTCCTCTAAATTTTTTAGATGTGATTTCTGTTTATCCACTTCTAGATATTTTTTGTGATTTCGATACATAACGGTTTCTCCTTACCGAAAATTTGCTCAACAAATTGTTTTGTATATCTAAATAAACATCTATTGCTTTGACATGTTCTATTTTTCTGGCCCTACCAACTGATAAGTTCATTTATATTGGCTATTGTTTTAACTTGGCAAGATTATTGGATGGTTATTGGGGCATTCAAATTCTCTATTTATGCAAAACAGGTTTTATCTATATGCTTATCATATATAATTTTCATGCTAATTAACTTTAGAAGTAAAATTTAACAAGATTCAGATTTAAAGTAAGTACATATTGCACATAATACAAATCATTTGAAAACAAAACATAAGTATCCTTCATTGATTCTCTGCCATGAACTTTATTTGAATATCTAATAAGTTTCCATTTTTATTGTAGCTTTGTCACTTATAACAAGAAGAGATGGAGTTGAGTCCTCCACTGCTAGAAGAGATGCACCTGATGTAGTTATATGGTGATTTTACAGGTGACGGTTGGTCAGATCTTTCTCTTCAAATCTCAGGATCTTCTACTGAGATCATGTTTACCTCAAGTTCTTACGGGGTTTGTGGACACTCATGGCGTCTAGAGTTTCTTCTGGTGATTGGGGTCTGGAGATCGAAGATCTTTGACCTTATAGAAAGAAAAGGTGGAATTTTTTCATCTAATCACCAATTTCTGCAGTAATACTCTTTAAGAAAAGCCATCCTCTTATACTATTTAATCTATGTCTGTTAGAAATGATTTTTTCTAATTATTTTTAATTTTAGGTTAATCTTTTTTATGTGATAATTATTCAATTTGATAATATTGTAGATCTTAGAGATATTTTTGAATCATTTAATCTTTTTTTCCTTTGGGGTTTCTGTAGGATTAGTAAGTTTTTGATATTCTTTTTTCCTTTAGCTTTTGCAGGAAATGAAAAAAGATAGTCAGATTTTCAAATTTTTCTTCTGTTATTGTGGTTTTTGTTCCTTATTTTCGTTCTCTTCAATAATATTGTCCTTCATAAGCAACCATTATTGAAAGAAAAGGTTCTGTATTTTGAATATTTGGATTTACGAATCAACAAACTAGGAACAAAAGAAATGAATATATAATCTACACTTAAATAGAAATTTTTTGTAGAACCACAAAAAATCATCTGAGAAAAGTATTCATCTAGATGTTGTAGAGGATCAGACCACAGAAAATTAGAAAAAGAAAAAAAAAAAAGATCAATCCATAGATAATCAAACTCATTATGATGAAGTTAGTATCTTTAAACCTATTCTATATCAGTTTTTGATATATTAGGGAAAAAAGTTATAGAACAACTATTGTGATTATTTCAAAGAGAGGTGGTTTTTTTTTTCCCTTTTGTTTGGGAGGGAAAAAGGAGTCAAAGGTTAAAAACTAGCAACAAAAGTTTTGATCCAGTAGCCTAAATTAGCTCTGTGATAGATTATATTTTTTTATGGATATTTTGTGGGGGTAAATTGGTATTCTAGAGATCTTTACTAAATTCAGGGGTTCTGTTCTGTTAATTTATAACTATTTGCACAAAAATCATAAGCTTAGAGAATGTGTTCTCCATCTATTTATAAAATTTATTATTCAGTTAAACTTTCATTAAACACTAACATTGTCCTGTTGCTATCGTTTGTTGTTATTTCTTTGTTTCTTTCAACCACTGAACTGCAACTGTCATTTTCTAACATGCACTCAGTGCTCTCTTCTCAAGCTCAAAGGGTTTGGTTTATACAACTCCTCGATTTTAACTTTGGGATTGAGGTATGTTAGCAGACTTTATGGTTTGCCTTTTGTTTTATTTTTAATTATTTTTTTACCTTTGAAATACATTTATGTTTCTTTTTTGCGTGATTTGACTCTGATTGGTTTGTACATTTTTAAGACTACCTGTGAATTTTGGCAAATTGCAGGATAGATGTAGATCAACATGAAATTCAATTTCAATATGTAAATTGCTTATTGCTTTTGAAATATAACTTAGATTCATGTTAATTGTATGCCGTGTGATTTTTTTGAATAATAAGAGAAGAATAATCCTGTCTATAGGTTGAAGTTGAAGAAATTTCTATATTATAGCTGGTAAGGGGTTATGGTGATATTTTAAATCATATAGAGCAAATAAGAGAATGGAAAAGGCAAATGATTGAAAGGTTAATTAATAAGGCATTATCTAAAAGAGGTTGACAATGAATTCTTTCAAAATTGACTAAATTATGAGGAATATTGGTTTAAAAGCCCTTTAAGCATACATGGAGATTGGAAGTGTGCTATAGTAGATACAGGAAATGTTATTTCCAAAAAGTGTGATTTTTTGTGAAAAAAGAAAATATAGAATTTAAGGTGATCCATAGGACTTTCTATTTTTTGGGTCTTTTTTTTGTCAATATGGTGAATGTTTGTGTGTCAATTTGACAAATGTTACTTCATTTCATAATTTTGTTTCCTAGAATAAGTTATTTTACTGCAACTAATGTCTTTTTGGACCATAGGCTAATTTATGGCCCTTAAGAAGAGGGATGATAAATGGATGTTTGGTATGGACTTGAAAATTAAACATATTTTGACCTTCACTGAATTGTAAAGAAAGGTTATCATATTTTGCTCCTAGAATTGATTGCTTATGGTAACACAGCTTTGATGCAAAATTCTATCATTTTGGAACAGAAAGTGCTTAGAGCTGCTTTCTTCATGTCAGCAGAAAGTAGAAAGACAGGTTAAAGGCATATTTAATGGAATATATAGATAGAAGATTATATTAAAATGTGTTTTTAGTTGATAGTTTGAAAAGAATGACATTGATTCACTGGTTGATTTTCTATGAATGGGTGCTTGAGACAAACTAAATTTTGTTACATATTTGATGTAACTAGGAATTCTAGCATAGACAAGTTACTACTAAGTATGTACATTAATTTCACTGGTTGATTTTCTCCAATTGTATGCATGAGACAAACTGAAATATGTTACATATTTGATGTAATTGAGAATCATAGAAAAGTTACGCAACTGCCACCTATGGAAGCTGTGTTTCTAGTTTTGTATGATGTATATTAAACTAATGCTTAAACAAGTTGAAAAAAAAATGTAGAGCAACATATTTATGTATTTGCCACCTATGAGTACAATAAGTATGCTATCCTTATTGGCTATGAAGCATGTGATGTTTAGTTGAGATTTAGCAGAACAACTATCTTTGAATGAATAAATTTGATTCATATAAATAGGATGGCATATCACTCAGTCTAGCTATATGATATATTTCTACAATTTTTTACTTGATAATTTCAGCAACAAATATAAAATTTTTGCAAAATATTTTTTTATACGAGAAATTAGTGGCAAGGCCATGCTTTTCACACACATTAGTGTAACTGATATTAATCTTCTAAATGGTAAAAAATTATATATGGTGGGCCCGGCTGCACCTTGTGCGGCCTGACTTTACTAGTATATATATATATGATTAAGAATATAGTAGTACGGATATATGATTGGTACTAGTACATATATTCTTACAGCTTTTTGATCAGAAAAGCCATCAAAAATTCCTTTTAAATCATGAGAGTCATGATTGAGAAAAAGGAAAAATAATTTAGAAACTAACATTCTATGATTTGGGTCAATCAATCTTGTGAAGATTTCTGATTTAATTATTTGTGTGGATACCATTAGAGGTCGAGCACTTGTGCGGCTTGTGGATCGACGTCCCAAATATATTGGAGATTTTAGGTATAATCTTTATATTTTTCTTATACTACGCATAAATTAATCAAAGTGATCCGTGATAGGAAAGTAAAAATTTTAAATTCCGTTGCATTATCTATTTATTTACTTTCTTATAGTGGCATCAGAGCCACCCTTGATTTAATTTATGATATAGTTGTATTTAGCAATAGATTGTCGTGCATATTGAATTGTTCAAACTATATGAATTTTTGAATTTTATTTATAAAATATTAGAGAAATTAAAAAAAAAGGATGGAACGTTAATTTGATTCACGGCTTTTGCATATCAAGATGATGTCATCTGGATGACATCATCTTGATTGCAAGTTATTTGAGACATCATCTTGATTGCAAGTTATTTGATTAATTGTCACTTATAGTGACACTTAAGATGACATCATCTTGATATGCAAGTTATTTGATTAATTGTCACTTATAGTGACACTTAATGTTTATCACTAAAAGTATTTAATTAGTTAAATAATTTTAATGACACTTAATTTAATATTTTCATGTATAGGTTTTTCTAAATTTTGATTTTTGAAATCACCAATTAATTTTTGACAATTGTTGTTTAAAATTAATTGATAAGATTGAGAAACTTTCTTTATTTTAATTTGATTAAAATTTCGAAAGTATAAAACCTCTGAAAATATTTATTTAATTCTAATGTGACATTAGAATTAGGTAATTTGTTTAAATTTTAGAAATTTATTATTTTTCAATGAGATTGGAATTTAATAAATGTTCAAAATTTTTAGAAATTGTTTCTAATATAATTTTTGAAATTCTATTATTTAAAGGATTATTTTCTAATGAGATTGGAAAATAATAATTTTTCTCCATAAAATATTTTCACAAATAATTCAAAATTAATAATTTCAATGAGATTGGAATTATGAAATATAGTGATTCATGATTAGATACTAAATATGGATTTATGCTTTTATTTAATTATTGAATTATTTAATAGCATGATGGATGATTATAGACTTAAGACCAATTTGATTGTGTTTGATTTATTTGGTTCAAATTCGATGGTTGTAAATTTTTTAAATAGGGCCTGCGTGTCCTGCTTTTCTTTATTATTTTGAATATAATTCTTTTCTCATCTCAATCCCTTCGAATCTAATTCGAGGTTTCTTAACCAATCATGTAATATACATAGATGGGGTTTAGGTGATAGGATTGAACATCTAAAATATTTAGATAGAATTACATTTGTAATGTACAAGATGATGGAGACGGCCGAAAGATGCAACCATGAAAGAAATTTTCAAGAGTTGAACATTACCTTTAGAATTTAACCACCTAGTTTTTTTTAACCATCTAGTTTTTTTTTGTGACTCAAGGAAACTAGTTTAGTAAAAGTCCATAATCATCCATGATTTTATGCATGTTTTATTTATTCTATGCTGATATGATAATATTGCATGCAATTTTTGATGAGACTTAATAAAATAAATAAAAAAAATCTCTCAAATTAATATTAAGTTAGTAAATAAGTTTCCTTCCATTATTATAGCAACAAACAAGAGTTCTTCTTAGATTTAACTTGTTGGGCTAATCCCAGGTTACAATACATTGGACATGTTTGAGCTATGAAATGAGATCTCTGAATAATGGGTATGATTTAACGGAGGCATATAATTTGTTGGGTACACTCAAAGTTATATGTCTTTGACGGCAAAGGTTAGGAGTCACATATGATGTGCTATCAAAGAGTTGATACCTAACTATCTAGGAATTACAAAGAGTTGTAATTGGTAAAAGTTACCTACCTTTCGAAATTATTTTGGTTTGTTGGGTACACCCAAGATCAAAATAATTAGATGGGATCCTAACCCACTAGGGGTTATGTGATAGCTCACGAATCAATATGTGAGGGTTTTTTATTTGAATTAAAATAGTGGGAGCAAAACTAAATTAAAAGGAATTCCATATTATATTTTGGTTTTGTTTATGCATGAATAACAAATTCTTACACTATCTTTATTTATATGTTACAGAATATGAGTAATAACGTCAATTTACGTCCCATTTTATATGATAACAAACTCACTAGGCCAAATTTTTTGAATTGGCATCGTAACTTGAGAATTGTTCTCAAGCACGAGAGAAATGGCTATGTTCTTGATCAACATATTCCTGATGACCCAGCAGATGATGCTGATGAAGCAGTTCAAAATGCTTATCATAAGCACATAGAGGACAATGATACTGCCTCTTGAATCATGTTGGTCGCTATGAGTTCTGAATTGCAGAAACAACATGATAATATGGATGTTTACTCTATGATTATTCATCTCAAGGAGTTGTTTGATGAAAAATCTAGGAATGAGGGTTATGAGACCTCTAAAGAGCTATTCCGTTGTAAAATGGCAAAGGGTACTTCAGTAGTGATTCATGTACTGAAGATGATCAGACTAATTGAAAAATTAGAACAATTGGGATTTAAGCAAAATCATGAGTTAAATGTTGACTTAATTTCGCAATCTCTGCCTGATAGTTTTTCATAGTTCGTGATGAACTACAATATGAATAAGTTATCCACAACTCTTACTGAATTGTTGAATATGCTAAAAACTGCTAAGCCAACTATCAAAAAGGAAAGGAAGCAAGTGATGGTTGTTGATTCTTCTAATAAGAAGAAAAAGAAATCCAAAATTGCTTTTGTGAAAGCCAAGTCTGGGTTAAAAGCCAACACATGTGGTCAAGAAGCATAAAACCAAGCGTAATTATTACCAATGTGGAAACGAAGGGCACTAAAAAAGGAATTGTAAGGCTTATATTGATACCTTGAAGCAGAAGAGGCTTAATGAAGCTTCTACTTCAGGTATGTTTATGATTGAGATCAATATTTCTACTTCTAAATCAGATTCATGAGTATTAGATACCGGATCGGCATCTCATATTTGTAAAAATATGCAAGAACTAAAGAGAAGTAGAATGTTGGCTAAGGGAGAAGTAGACTTGTGCGTGGGAAACGGAGCAAATGTTGCTGCATTAGCCGTAGGGACTTATTATCTTTCTTTGCCTAGTAGTATTGTTTTAGAACTTAAAGACTGTTATTTTGTTCCATCTCTTATTAGAAATATTGTTTTTATTCTATGTTTAGACATGGATGGTTTTGTCATCATGCAAAAGAATAAATTTTGTTCTTTTTCACATGATTGCATTGTGTATGGAACTACTTCTTTGAATAGGATATGGTCTTTATTTTCTACACAAAGAAAATCCAATTCTCAATATAAATCCAAAAAGGTTCAAAATTGATAATTTGAAACAATCTTTTCTTTGGCATTGTATATTTGGTCATATAAATGAGAAACACATTTCTAAATTACACAACAATGGTTATTTGGGATCATTTGATTATGGACCATATGATATATGTGAATCTTGTTTACTTGAAAAAATGACCAAATCATCTTTTACCGGAAAAGGTGATAGATCTAGTGAGTTGCTTGGGCTAATACACACTGATGTTTGTGTTCCTATGTCAATTCATGCTAGAAGAGGTTTTTCATACTTCATTACTTTTACAGATGATTATTCTAGATATGGTTATGTATACTTAATGAAGTATAAGTCTGAAAACTTTGAAAAGTTTAAAAAATTCAGGAATGAAGTTGAAAAGCAACTTGGTAAAAGTATTAAAATACTTTGATCGAGGTGGGAATACTTGAACAAAGAATTTCAAGATTATCTAAATTTATTAAGGAGAATGAGATTCTACCTCAATGGACTCGTTCTTATACACCACAACTGAATGGTGTATCTAAGAGACGTGATCGAACTCTATTAGATATGGTTCGATCAATAATGAGTCTTGCAGACCTCCCAAAATCTTTTTGGGACTATGCTCTTAATACTACCTTCCATTTACTAAATCGTGTTCCATCAAAAGTTGTTGATTCCATTCCATATGAGATATTGTTTGAAAAGAAACCTAAACTTTCATACTTGAAGGTTTGGGGTTGCCTTGCTTATATGAAGAGGGTAGAATCTGACAAAATTGAACCTAAGTTAGATAAATGTCTATTTGTGGGATATCCAAAGGAGACGTTTGGATACTATTTCTATAATCCCATTGAGCAAAAGGTGTTTGTCTCAAAACATGCCGTCTTTTAGAAAAAGAGATTATTCTTGAAAGGGCAAGTGGGAGCAAAATAGATATTGAAAAAGTTCAAGAAACACAATATGGTATTGATCAACAATATAAGATAGAACAAGAGCTTTAATCACATGATGATGTGATAGAGGATGAAGCTAATGATACACAAGCTCTTCGTAGGACTACTAGGATACGTCGTGCTCTAAAGAAATTGGAGTATCTTGTAAGTAGGCACAATGATGTATTAGTCATTACGAATGATGAACCTACATCTTACAAAGAAATATTATGTGATAAGGACCCTCAGAAGTGGCTAGAAGTCATGAAATTTGAAATGGATTCTATGTATGACAATAAGGTATGGACCTTAGTCGATCCATTTGAAGGGATTAAACACATAGGGTGTAAGTGGGTCTTTATGAGAAAGACCCACATGAATGGTAATGTGATTACCTATAAGGCGCAATTGGTGGCAAAAGGTTATACATAAAAACAAGGAGTTGATTTTGATAAAACTTTCTCATCACTTGCGATGTTGAAATCTATTCGGATTTTACTTGCAATAGGTGCATATTATGATTATGAGATTTGGTAATTGGATGTAAAAACTGCATATATTTCCTTAATGAAAATTTGCAGGAAGAGGTGTATATGATACAACCAAAAGGGTTTACATCCACAGATCCTAATAAAGTATGGAAGTTACAAAGGTCTATTTATGGACTAAAGCAAGTTTCTAGGAGTTGGAACATCCTTTTTGATGAGACAATCAAAGAGTTTGATTTTATCAAAAATGAGGATGAACCTTGTGTATACATAAGGTGAGTGGGAAAGCCATTATTTTATTGATACTTTATGTGGATGACATATTGTTGGTAGGAAATGAAATACCTATGCTTCAAAGTGTAAAGGTATGGTTGTCTTAAAATTTTTCTATGAAAGATTTAGAAGAGGCAACCTGTATTTTGAGAATGAAGATCTATAGAGATAGATCAAAGAGATTGTTTGGTTTTACACAATCAACGCACATAGACAAGATGCTAAAGAGGTTTAGCATGGATCAATCAAAGAAGGGTTACTTACCAATGTCTTATGGTGTGTACCTTTCTAAGGACAACACACATGTGTCCTAAAACAGATGTCGAAAGAGATAGCATGAAAAGGATTCCATATGCTTCGGCTATATGTTCTATAATGTATGTTATGCTATGTACTAGACCCAATGTCTCCTATGCTCTAAGTGTTACTAGCATATTTCAATCGAACCTAGGGAGTGGTCATTGGATAGCAGTCAAGAATATTTTTAAGTACTTAAGAAGGACTAAAGATTTATTCTTGATCTATGGTGGGCAAGAATTGACAGTTTGCGGATATACAATGCTAGCTTTCAAATTGACAAGGATGATAGCAAGTCGCAATCTGGATATGTATTTACTCTTAAAGGTGGTGCTGTCAGTTAGAAAAATTCCAAATAGGACACCACGGCTGATTCTACAACAAAAGCCGAATACATTGCAACTTCAGAAGCAGCAAAAGAGGCAGTTTGGATCAAGAAGCTTGTGGCTGAACTTGGAGTGGTTCCTTCCATTAGTGATCCTATACTCTTGTATTGTGATAACAGTATGGAGCTATTGCACAAGTAAAGGAACCCAGGCCTCATCAGTAATCTAAACATGTATTACGGCGCTATCATTTGATTAGAGAAATCATTGATAGAAATGAAGTAAAGATAGAGAAGATCCCCACGGATGATAACATCACTGTTCCGTTCACTAAAGCCTTATCCCAGAAAAAACATGAGAGTCGTGTTAACTCATTCGGTCATAAGCGCATGAATGATTGACTTTAGTGCAAGTAGGAGTTTGTTAGTGCATGCCCTAAAACCAATTTGTTTTAGGGATAAATTACATTTTTATATTTATGTACATTTTGTAATATAGCATTTATCGAATAAAATATTTATATGTGAAATCATAAAGAGTTATGATGTAATTATATTTTATTTGTGTATATCCCTAATCGTAGTGTATGACACTAGTAGATTAACACATAAGTGTATGTGGATGCTTATTGAGAATAAGTGTATCAGATTGAACCGCTAAAAGTATTCCACACAGATTATTATTTGCACAGCGGATTAATTTCTTTGTGATAGTAGTGTAATGGTCCTTTGACTTGAGGTCATGAGTTTATCTAAGCTGTGGTTTATTATTCTTTGGCTCTATTAGTTGTTATTCTTAGTGAGTCGCACATACTGTAGAGTTCGGGTGTAATATGAATCATAATAAGATAAGATATGACCAATAGAGGATTCACCACTCCTTCTAATAAGAGAGTATAATCCAGTATTGCCACTTCTTGAAATACGATTTGAAAATCTTTGCACAAAGTGAAAATAGAATTAAGAGTGTCTTAAATTCTATTTCAAGTAAATTGTATTTTGAAAAGAATTAAATTTGAGTCATTCGATAAGAGTTGGAATTACATCTGTACTCTTAAATTAATCGGGATATAGGTTGGTGAAAGGATAATTATTACAAGGGAATTAGTCACGGATGGGTGATGTCGAACCACTTGACATATCTCAACATTTGGGTGGTCATGATGCTTTACGAGAAGCCAATCTTGATCTTATAAGTGTAAATTAATTAATTGGAGAATTAATGATAAATTAAAGGTGTTTAATTTATCTAATCCTAATTAATTTAAGATTATAATTTATACTTATTGCCAACGTGCTTAGGAATCTAAAGGGTCACACACTTTAATTTATAAGATAAATTAAATTTTAGGCTTAATTATAATAAATTATAAATATTACGAGCTAATATGTAAGACATATTAATAGTTCTAATGATTTTATAATTATTCATATGGCCATAACCCAAACTGATTGGGATTTGTAATTTCCTAAACCCAATTTGATTGGGATTTGTAATTTCCTAAACCCAATTTGATTGGGATTCTAAATTATAATATATTATATATATTATATTATAATATATATACATATATACATATATATATATATGATTAAGAATATAGTAGCACGGATATACGATTAGTACTAGTACATATATTCTTACGGCTTTTTGATCAGAAATGCCATAAAAAATTCCTTTTAAATCGTGAGAGTACACAATTGAGAAAAAGGGAAAATAATTTAGGAGCTAGCACTCCGTAGTTTGGATCAATCAATCTTGTAAAGATTCCTGATTTAATTATCTGTGTGGATACCATTAGAGGCCGGACACTTGTGCGGATTGTGGATCGACGATCCAAATATATTGGAGATTTTACTGCAATTTTTAGGTATAATCTGTATACTTTTCTTGTACTACGCATAAATTAATCAAGGTGATTCGTGATAGGAAGTAAAAATTTTAAATTCCGCGTTAGCTGTTTATTTACTTTCTTACAAATACTACCATAAACCCAGTTTTGAGCCCCAACTGTAGATCTTGCGGTCAAGATTAAATCTTATAAAATTTTTCTTATATCAGCTAATGTCATAGATTACATAATATTTAATTTATACCATAAAATCTACAAATACCAAAGCATTTCCCATGTTTTATATGCCTATTGCCCATGGAATTCGTGACACTGCACAAATATGTTTGGATGAATATTGAAAAAATTCCATGGGCAACAGATCAACTTGTAGTTTGATTATTATATAAACCCGTTGAAGCAGTTAATACGTAAGTTCATTGTTTAAATCTCCATTCCTCTGATTAGTGAATTGTTGATCAGCATAGTCCATTAGGTAGGAGACTTCATATGTTCTGAAAATTGTTTTGATCATACAATGTAACTCAGGTCTGCTATTGTACCTAAAACATTTGAAATTTACTAGAAATCATGTACGTGCATTGCACGTGGTTTGATAGATTTGGTTTGATGGATAGTTTTTGTACATTTTTTTTTTTTTTTTTTTTTCAAGAATATGAAATTTTGTTGTTTTAAAGAGTATTGCACCTTAAAATCATAGTATACAAAGAAAACAAAAAACAAGACAATTTTTCTTACAATTTTTAATGTCAAAGTTTATTCATTGATGGCATATCGTATTAAAATTTTCAGTTAAAGATAATGACTTTATTATATTCTCTGAAAAATTAATTTCTCAAAATAATTGAAAAAGTAAACAATTTTAGTTTAGATCTTTGTATTAATAGTGGGAATAAGAAGTTCAATATCGCGTACAACCTTTGAAATACATATAATAAAGCTTAAAACTATAATTTGCTATTATGCGTATAATAGAACAATATAGTAATTTAAATTATCGCAATTGACAAATCGATTTTTAACAATAATTATGATTAATATTATGTTAATATAGAATTCAAGACTTTATTAGTTAACGAAATTACAGTTTACATCATTACTAAAAATTAGATATCTCAAAACCAACTATCTAGGAAAAGTAACTTGTATCTGATGTGCTATTTTATTGTTTACTTTGAAAATATAAATTTAAATGTATCTACACTTCAGTTTTTGTTTTTTTAAAAAATTGATTGATCTCCAGGATCTTTCCCCTTTCCCTAATTTAATTTATTTTATTTTCAGTGCTTTTGAGCAACGAATTGACTTTGTGTAACACCCAGCTCCCTTATCTATTCTCAAAATAATTGATTTTTTCGTACAAATCAAAGAAGAAACTAATTTATTATTACAGAGACAATTGCAGGTGCAAAATCACTATGTACTTGCAATATGATGCCGAGAGAACAGTAGCTAGGAATTACTTAATATATTATTGTTGAGTGTGATTTCAGTTGCAAAAACTTATAGAGAAATCTATGAAAAACTAAATTTTGGAGAAGAAGGTTAGTGGGTTTAGTGATTTGCACAAAGAATTTTTGTAGTGCAAAAAATTTAATCAATTTTGATGGTGATAGAATTTCGTGCAACTTTATCAATAATATACACCAGATTGTACGTAATAGTCTCATTTTTTTTTAATTAAGTTTTATTATATTAGATAGAGAGTATAATAATGTTTTTCAATTTTTTACTTCATAAAGTTGGTCCTAAGATAGATTGAATTTTTTTTTTTTTTAATGTTGACAGAAAGAACTTCTTTTATTTTTTTTCAAGAAAATTAAGTTTGGAGCAGAAAGTTCTTTTGACCTTATCCATTAAATATTTACTCTCGGCAATATGTATCTAACAAGTTTAAATATTTTCCTTTAAAAGGAAAGAGGAAAAATAGAATAAAGGTTACATATGCTTTGTACATAGATAGAAGTTTTAAGTGAGTTCCATTTCAATTTTTGTTTGTTTTCTATTATAATATTTTGCAGTATTTGTTGGCATAAGACTTTTTAGGTATGTAGAGCAGTATTAAGATTGAACGTAATTCTAAATCTATATCTTTTTTTTTTGGGTAATGCTCACTTTGGATGATTGTGAAGTACAAAAATAAGCATATTTTTGAAATAGAAAATACCAAGCAAAATTAGATAACTCATACATTTATGCATAATATAGATTAAACGAGTTTAGTAAAGAATATATATCCTGAAAGAAGTAGTGCACTCATGATTGTAAAAAATAGTCTAACTTCTTTAATGAGGTTGGTTTACATAGAGTGTTTCACAGTAATTTCTCATTTTGTTTAGTTCACAAAATTTGGACCTAAAATGTTTTTTTTTTTTTTTTTTTTTTTTTTTGTTGACGCCAAAATCTTTTTTTTAAAAATATGTCTAGAGAGGAAAGTTTTTAGATATTATCGATTAAATATATTTATATGCATCTAATAAGTTTTTATAGTTTATTTTAAAAGGAGATAAAAAATTTGAAGAGAGGATAAATTTACTTTATATATGGATTGATGTATTGAAATTTTTCTCTTTTTTTAGAAAATAATTTTGGAGTCGCAAGCTTTTAAGATATTATTGGTTAAATATTTAATGTATTAAATATGTTTGTACAGTTTCTCTCCTTTTTAAAAAAAAAAAAAAAAAACATTTTTCCATACTTCTATTGACTCAAACCCATAATCAATAGGTTATAAGGGAAGCGTCTCACTGCTTATGTTACACTTCGTTGCCTGTACGTATAGTTTCTCTTAAATTCTTAAAGGAACTAAAAAATTGAGTACAGGGTAGATTACTTTCTACATGAATTGAAATATCGAAGTCGTGGTCTCTATTTTAGTTTTTGTGTATTATTATTAAATAAAAATTACTTTTAAATTTTTTTGCTACAAGACCTTGTGATTTTGTAGACTATTATAAGATTGACCTAATTTAGTGCTAACTCTATATTTTTTTATTAATATCTTATTTTTTAATAATGATGAAGTAAATAACTTAAGGGTATTTTGAAATAAAAAAAAAATCAAAAATATTAAAATAAGTGATACTTTTATATATAGTATAAATATAGACGAATTAAGTCTTAGGAAGATACGGAGCCAAAACTTCGAAGATCCAATAGAAAAATATGCAGTTACCATTGTCTTTGAGGTGAAGAAAACAACCTTCTTCAACTTCTACTTTGGGGAGCATGAAGAAGTAACATTGAAACAAATCATCAAGTCAAGATAATCATGTTAAGACATCTCTCTCAGTCTCTCAAACTGTTTGATCCAATGGAATTTTCTGTCACGTCCTAAAATCAAGGTCGCAATACGTCGTGTCGTTACGTTCCATGAGAATACTAGACTCAAAATCTCAATTTTCGTTACTATCACTTGCCTTAAAGAACTACGAACCCCTACAACATAATGTTGTATAATAAGGTAAGCAAACACTTGCCCAATAAATAATCCTCTTTCAGTGGATTGAGTACGTTACATAAATATAAGTTTGCATATCATATTTCACACGATAGAGCATGCATATATATATAGGCACAATTTTATGAAAAGCACAAGTTCCAAAAATTACATATATGTAAGTGGTAAATAAAATTGAACATTTTATATCCATAACATAGAGCAAAATCAAAGAATGACAATACACATCTATCATACATACTTATATAGTTGGGTTAAATAGTTTTCTAAGTTTTAATCGGTAACTTGAATATCCAGCGTAAACTGATATTTTATAGGGTAAAATACCGTAAACTCCTATGTGATTAGGCCTTCTAACCTATAACTCCCGTATGTTTTACAAATATATCTTAAACCTCTATGTCTTTTCGATTGAAAGGTAAAATGGACGAAATTCATCCAAATTGACGGCTGATATTTAACTTCTACGCTCTCTAGATGTGAGTATTGAACACAAAAAAATCCTTTGAAATATCTAACATTTAATGACTAAAATGCCCCTGGTTCCTACCTTGAACTATTTAGGCCATTCACTAATAAAAAAATGAGATTTATTTAAGAAAAAGATCTGGCAACTAATCGGAGTAGTTAGCCAGTGGCGGCTCGGTGGCATTGCCACTGCTGGCCACCACCAAAAAAATATTCCAACATCATATCAACCTAAAAATTGTACAGCCGACTCATTTTTTCGCTTATATTATGATTTTGGTGTTGGATTTGTTGGAAAATGACCAAAAAATGCCTGAAAGGCCTGCACTAGAAACAACCTCCTCCTTCATCTTCTTTACCAAATCAAAACTTAAAACAAGTAGTTTTTACTCCAAAATGATCTTCACACCAACAATTTTTTCAATAACACAACATTTATGCAATCCCCTTATTTCCCTCCTAACCTACCACCTAATTTGCTGCCAGAATCACTAAAGAAAAAAAGTCTTCGACAAAATTGGTGGAAAGTGAAGCCAAAGCGTTCTCTGATTGAAAAAAGAATTCAACGGATATCGCAATTTGTCTACAAATTAAGATCGGCACTTGCAATTCCTAGAGATAATAATACCATTTGTTGTCGTCACATTACATGCTTCATATAATAATCCCTTTTTATTTTTCAGTTTACAAGAATTAATTCTTATTATTCTTTGAATGAAAGTATGGTGAAAAACATGGAGAGGGGGGATTGGAGAAAAATACTATTTCTTTTCTTGTAAAGGGTTGAAGGATCTAATTGGAAGATATGGTGGTGAGGGGTTATCTTTTGACAGAACAGACTACAATGGGGAAGAAGGGGGAAAGAAAGGGAAAAAATAAAAATTTAGGGCAAACAATCAGTTAGGGTAGAATAGTCTTTGTGTAACAAACTGTTTATTTGGATGAATTCTATCCATATTTCTTTTTAGTCTAAAGCATATGTGGGTAAATGATAAGTTTTTTAAAACAACAACGACCTTCTATCATTCTTTTAATTAATGAATATTAACTCCTACCTTATATTGCAATATTAAAATTGGATATAAGTAAATCCCTACATTACGTAATGACAATGAATACTAATGGAAAACACCACTATGCATCATAACTTATAATATTTGATTTGAATGATTCAACCACCACAAAACTATAGATAGCTCCTTATCAGTCAAATTTTCAAAAAAAAATTAATTTTATGTCTGCCTTATAAACAATCTACCATTAGGTTGAAACTAATATATTGCTTATCTAATTTTACGATTTAGATATATATCAGAGGTCTCAATGGCTAAGGAGGAAGAGAAAACATGTATATAATGTTCCTTTTATTGCAACATTTCAATTATTTTGTTTTAATTTACAAGTTCACTACTAATTCTTAAAACTAAATTTATCTTTCCCTATATTTCAAATCAACTTGGTTAATCTCGTTATCCACATCAAGAAATTTCGTTCAGGAATCTGTATTCTTTGATTTCTAATATAACTCTACAAATTTAGCCCAACTTCTATAACTATTAGGATTATATGTATATTTTGGAGAAAAGACAAATATTACTCAAATAAAATAATAATAAATTTGAAAGTTATTGCTATCTCCGTCTTATTTATTTTGTCATAATTTGATTTTTTTGATCAACGCATCAAGTTTCAAAACTCAACTTTGTCATAATATGTTTATAATCTTTTATGAATATAAAGTTTGTTAAACACTAAAAGAGAGAGATAAAAATATATGTAATTCAAATAATTTTGATGTACTCTTATCAATCACATGCAGGGCATGTGTGTAATTCCTAGTATAAGCAAATGTTTAAGGCTAGTAAGGTACAAGTACATATATAGTAAGCAACATTATCAAGAATTCAAATAATTACAATACAATACTAAATATCCATGACAAAAGTACAATCACAATACAATAATCAATATTAGGTTCATGGATTCTTTATAGTTTTATTGGCAGATTAAGTTGTTGGATATCCAATCCTAACTATAACCTGCTAGGAAAAAGTCATAACAAAATCCAACTATTTATAACCTGTTAGAAAAATAGGTATGCAAAAACTCATATAGAGTATTAGGAACTAGCTCTCAACAACTCTGCTAAAGATAGTCAAGAGCTAAAACAACTTATAAATAACTCAAATTATTAAACATGCATCACACAAGTCATTTATCAAATTAAATTGACACTTATAATAGTTTTATATAATCAAATAAGAAAAGTAAATCGTACTCGATCCAATTTAATACGTAAATTAATTTTCAAATAAGAGTTTTATAAAGAATTTTTGAAAATATGAAAGAGAGCCAGAATCCCTTACCTCGACGACTTCTCCACGTATTATATCTCGTCCAAATATTCGAATCCCGAAAAAATACTCGTTACTGAAACACAATTACAATAAAATTTAAAATCTCATTCATCAGTTGTGGACCTTAGTAAGAGATGACGATCCAAGCCCCATTTCACACTTAGAGCGCCCATCTCTCTCCATTCACGCAACTACTTTATATACTTCTCCACCATCCAGTATTCCCTACCAAACCATGCAAAAAATCATCCAAATTAAGAAATCTTTCATGTTACCAAGGATAGCTCAAGTGGAAAATGTATAATGAATAAGTGCTAATTACATCATTTTCTAAGATGGATCTTCACTAGAAGAGAACTTTTAAAGGTCTATAGTGAAAGTAATTAGGTAATTTAGCAAAATGTATCAATAGTCACCAAACTATTAGATTGTTGTATATAAGTTTACTAATTTTTTTGATTTTTTTGTTTGTTTGTTTGTTTTTGTTTTGTTTTTTTTTTTTTTTACAAATTTAGTCACTAAACTACTTTAAGTGTGCGTCTAAAGTCACTCCTATTTTTCTATGATGTCTAAAGGAAGGATTTATTCATAATTTTAAGAATTTTTTTTGGTTAAGTATCGATACTCCCTCTCCCCTTTCCCCTTAATCAGATTATTATTCTTTGACTAAAGATGGAAAGTAGGGTTACCGGATCAACAAGAGTCTCAACAAGAGCTTGCAAACGGTGAAGAAATTTTCAACCATTTGCAAGAATTCAGAGGTAATTATACTTGACCTTGTTATTGGATTATTTAGCACGTACTTTTGGGTGAAATTATAGAGTTAATTCAATAATGTTCATGGAATTAGAGTTCATATTCGAAATTCTTGACATGAGAATTATATTAAGTCTTTTTATTTGACATATGTGAAATTACAATTGGTAATTGGAAACAAAAGAAAAAAAAAAAAGAGATTGAACGAAGCATCATTGCTACAGCCATATTCCTAGCTTTGGGTATAAGAGTTTAGCAGTAAGTTTATTGCCAAATTAAGTTTGAAAAAAAAAAAAGGAAAAATTGAAATCATGCTGTGTTAGCAGCCATTCTTGTAGTTAGAGTTGATTGCTTCTTGCCAAAATATATTTGTGATCATTAAAAAAAAAATTATAGAAGACACAGCTGCATGGTAGCAGTCGTTTTCGGGTCCATGGATTGAGATTAATTGCTTATTGCCAAATTTTATTGGTGGTTACAATAAAGAAAAAGGACAATAGAGGGAGGGAGGGACAAAGACTTGGTACTTTCATTAGTTTATGTCAACAACTTTGGGTATATGATGCTTTCGTCAAGAAGTTTTATTCGGCTATTAAATGACACCAATGTATGGTTTAGTGTTGTAGGTTAATTTTATTAGAGTTTTGATTTATTTCTTTTAGAAATGATTAACTGATTGTGTTTTGTTTTGGGAACTTATAAATATTGTTAGGTTGAGAATAAAATTCCGTTGTAATTGTGTTATAGGTGACGAGAACTCTTTGAAACCTGAATATTTGAGTGAAATATAGCACTTTAATTAGTTATTGAGGTAAGGGGTTATCACTCTCTTCCATATCTTTTAAAAATTCTTTGTAAAACTCATGTTTGGAAATTACATTTATGTATTAAATCAAATCAAGTATGGTTTACTTTTTTGGTTTGATTATATACCTAATAAAATTTTCGTAAGTGGCAATTTGACTCAATAAATGACTTATGTGATGCATGCCTAATATTTTGGGCTATTTATATATTGTTTTGGCTTTAAGCTATCTTTGATGGAGTTCGTAGGAGTTAGTTCCCAATACTCTATATGAGTCTTTGCATAACCTTTTTTTCTAACAGGTTATAATAGTTAGATTTTGTTGTGGCCTTTTCCTAGCAAGTTATAATAGTTAGGACTGGAAAGCAATTAACTGCAAAATGAATACTAATTAAATAATTCTCTAATTACTAAACACTAAGAAAATGAACAATCACCAAGAAAATGAACAATCACCTAAAAAAAGACAATGAATCGTAAAAAAACTACTTATTTCTTTCTAACTAAAAAATGCCCCTTAATTTCTAAAATAAAATAACAGTTACCTGCACAATGAATACAATTAACTACGAAATGAATATTAATTAAATAATTCTCTAATTAATGAACACTAAGAAAATGAATAGTCACTTTAAAAAAAGGAAATGGACTATCAAAAAACTATTTCTTTTAAAGTAAAAATGTCCCTTAATTTCTAAAATGCACATTATTTCAGTATTCCAAGGATTACAAAATTGAGGGTATTTAGGAAATTTTGATAAATTAATAATGTACTTAAAAATGAACTCTAATAAAATAATTCTCTAATTAATAAATACTAATTTCTGACTACATCTACAAAATGAGCTTATTGTTTTTCACATTTTTAAATCATAAAATACCCTTTAATTTGGCTTTTCAAGCATCTAAAAAAAAAAGGTTAATTAGGGAACTTTAAAAAGTTAAAAATTAAATGGGAATTGAATACTAATTAAATATTTCTCTTGATGTTTTCCAAACCTTATTTTGATGATGACATAAACACTTAACTCTGTAAACAAGTTTTTGCGGGTCTGTTATTTGTTTTGCTAGAGACAGGATTTTTGGACGCATTGAACCGTCCGAACTATGTCAAGCTTCTCGGACACATTCCACCATCCGAACGAATCAGGCAGAAAGAAGGATCTTACTGCTTCTCCAATTAGACGCACAGAACTGTTTGAACGAAGTCTTCTTCGAACGAACATGACCGTCCGAAGCTTCTTTCGGACGATAGATCAAACGCATGCACGGACGTTCGAACAAAGTTCTTCACCAACTGCATGAAGATCCGACGCTGTGTCGGACGCATCCTATCCATCTCGGACGTCCGAAACTCCAACGGCTACTTTTTGTGCATTTATTATTTAGCCGTTAGGAAGTAGTTGCAACAACCATTTATTGCTCTTATAAATAACTGCTTTGATATTCTGTAAAAATCATCTAATACATTGAATACAAGCCTTAGAAAAGAGCAATTTTAGTACAAATTGGCTATAGTGCTTTGTTGTATTAGTGTGCAGATTAGAGTGCAATTTAACTTTGAGTGGAGTAACAGTCTTGTACGAAAGTGAGGTTGTGAGTAAAATTTTTGGCTCAACTAAAAGAGTTTTAGTGTGAGCAAGAATGTCCCTACTTTGTAAATTTCTAGATCATTGGCTCACCAAGTGTATGAAGCATTCTAGTGTTTTAATACTTCAAGTTTGTTAGCTTGAAAGTATTAACTGTTTTATTCCATCTCTTTCTTACTTTACTATTTTATTAATTTTATCATATCAATTATTATTGAAAAAATCTTAATAAAATCAATATTTCTTAAAGTATTTTTTAGAAACCTAATTCATCCTCCCTCTTAGGTTGCTTTGGGACCAACAATTGGTATCAGAGCTTAGTCTCATTTTATTGCTTAAATTGCTTTTGAGAAAAGAACTATTATGGCAACCAACAATGCTCTATTTTTTGAGGGTCAATCCGTTACTAGGCCCCCTATGTTTAATGGGGCAAATTTTATTAGTTGGAGAGATAGGATGAAAATCTTTTTGCAATCTATTGACATTGACTTGTGGTATGTTATTAATGAAGGTTATTTTGAAGCTACTATCATTGATAATCACACAAATAGAAGAAGAGAAAAGACAAGGGATGAGCTCACTCCTTCTAGACAAGATAAGCAAACTTGACATTAAATGCATAAGCTAGATGTGCTATATAACGCGCTGGATGCAAATGAAAATCTGGAATATATTGAAGGAAATCCATGAAGGGAGTGACGATGTTCGTGAGCAAAAGAAATCCTTACTTGTTGCCCAGTATGAATCCTTCAAGATGGAACCACATGAAAATATTGACAAAATGTATTGTAAATTCAATGACATGATTAAGGATCTTGAAGCCTTGGGTAAGGAGTATTCTTTGGGTGAAAAAAATAGAAAAATTCTAAATGCTTTCTCCAAAGAATGGGATGCCAAAACAATTGCTATAGAGGAAGCCAAAAATTTAAATTCAATGCCTATTGAATCGCTAATCCATTCTCTTACATCTTATGAATTGAAGTTGAAGCCTAAAGTAGTGGATGATGAAGAAGCAAGGCCAAGAAGGAGCATTGCTACAAAGTCCTCTCAAGAAGAGGATGAAAACAGCTCCATCAATCTAGAAGATCTGAAAATCTTGATGAAGGAGATCTTGCACTCATCACCAAAGGATTTCTTAAACATTACATCAACAAATGAAAAATGAGAAGAGGCGGAGCTACAAATTCAAATAATTTCAAAGGAAAGACAAGGCTTGAAATAAAGAAGCAAAACGAAAAATGTTTTGAATGCGGTCAACTCGGACACTTTGCAAATGAGTGCCCTTCCAAGAAAAAAAAAGAAGGAAGAAAACCTAGATTCAATAACTTTCAAATCAAATGGGATGATTGCAACTCCGAATGAGAAGTTGAAGAAGAAATGGAGTCGGCACAAATGGCCTTTATGGCCATTGAAGATGATGAGGTAAATTCTAACAATGATGAAAATGATCTTGAAGCTTTCATTTTGAAATTGCATGATAGTTTAAAGGAATCATATGCTAGAAATAAGGAATTAGTAAAACAATCAAATGCTCTATTGAATGCTAAGTCTAAACTTGTGAATGAAAATAATAGGCTATCACAAGAAAACTCGTGACTTGAAGAAAAGAATGCATGTGAGATCAAAGGTCAAGGAATAACAAGCCTCCTTGAAGAAAAGAATGGATGATTTGAATGTTCTCTTGACTAGAAAGAAATAAAATGTTGTTGATTTGAAAAGAAATAGAAATGTATTAATCAACAAAATTTTTATCATGTTTAGAAGGGATGACTTATGTTTTGTAAAACTAAAATCATCTTTATATGGAAATAAAAATATTATTTGTAGATATTGCCAACAACATGGATATGTTAAGAATATGTGTTATGGCAAGAAGAATGAAAAATTTGGAATGAAAGTTGCATGGATTGATAGCAATTTCATTAACTCAAATGGACCCAAGAAAATATGGGTACCAAAAGTTATCAATTGATTTACTTTGTAGGTACTTAACATCACCAACAATGCTAAGTGGTTCATAGATAGTGTATGTTCAAGGAACTTGACGGGTGATGCTTCTCTTCACAAATCTCATATCCAAAAATAGTAGAGTAAAGTCACATTTGGAGATAACAATAAAGCAAAATCAATCGGCATTGGTGATATAGGTAAAAATGGTGAAACCTTGATTAAGAATGTGCTTCTTGTTGATAATTTGAACTATAATTTATTAAGTATAAGTCAACTTTGTGATCAAAATTTATATGTATTTTTTACCAAGCATGAATGTCTTATCCTTGATGAAAATCATGTTGTTTTATTCAAGGGCACTAGGCACAATGATGTTTATGTGATTCATCTTGATAAAATTAGCAATAGCAATGTAAAATGTCTTATCGCTTCTATAGATAATCCTTAGCTTTGGCATAGAAGACTTGTCATTTTGATATGGATTTGATTGAAAAACTTGCTAAGAAGGATTTGGTAAGAGGTTTGCCAAAACTAAAATTTTTGAAAAATAAAATTTACGATGCATGCCAATTTGGTAAACAAGTCAAAGTTTCTTTTAAACCAAAGAATTTTGTGTCCACTCATAAACCTTTAGAATTGTTGCATTTAGAATTATTTGGACCTACTCTAATATGCTAGTCTTGGTGGTTGCAAATATGCTTTTGTTATTGTAGATGACTATTATAGGTATACTTGGGTATTATTTCTTGTTCACAAAAATGAGGCATTTGAAAAATTTATAAAATTGATTTCCAAAATTCAAAATTTATTGAATTTAAAAATCATTCGTTTAAGAAGTGGAAATTGTGCCGAATTTAAATTTGGAGGTTTTTTCGACTTTTGTGATCACAACGGTATTTTTCATGAATTTTCGGTTGTTAGAGTCCCTCAACAAAATGGTGTTGTTGAAAGGAAAAATAGGACTCTTCTAGAAACCGCTAGAACTATGATTAGTGAATGCGACTTACCACAATACTTTTGGGCCAAAATGGTTAACACGGCTTATTATGTCATGAATCGAGTTTTATTAAGACCCTTTTTAAACAAAACTCCTTATGAACTCAATTTTTAAAAAAAATCCGTTGTGAGCTATTTCAAAGTTTTTGTCTATGTTGCAAATGTTTTATTTTAAAAATCAAAGAAAACCTTGGAAACTTTGACAAAAAATTGGATGAAAGAATTTTTCTTGGATATTCCAGTGACAAGAAAGCATACCGGGTTTATAATAGAAGAACGCTCTTGATTGAAGAAGTTGTGCATATTACATTTGATGAAACTAATGATGTTATCTCAAAGAATTTGTGTGAAGATAAAGACGTAGATATTCTAAAGGAGTTCAAAAAGCTCCTTATTCATGAATATCATCAAGAGATGACATCAAGCAACGATGTCAACAACCATCAAATAGATGATGAAAAAGAAAAGAATGAGGATACTCCAATTCCAAAAGCTTGGAAATTCTTCTCTAGTCACCCTCAAGATTTAATCATAGGTGATCTATCCGATGGGGTAACTACTCGTTCTCATACACCTTTGAATAGTAATTGTGCATTACTTTCTCACATTGAACCTAAACATGTAGATGTTGCTTTGAGTGATGAATCTTGGGTTAATGCCATGCAAGATGAACTTAGTCAATTTGAGAAAAATAACGTATGGATCTTGGTTGAAAGACCATCTTCTTATCCCGTTATTGGAACAAAATGGGTTTTTAGAAATAAATTAAATGACAAAGGTGAAATCATAGATGTGTAAAGAGACTTGTTCTTGATTATGCTAAGAAGAAGGTATTGACTTTGATGAAGCTTTTGCACCCGTGAATAGATTAGAATCCATTCGCATGTTTCTCACATTTGCATGTTTCAATGATTTCAAATTATTTCAAATGGATGTCAAAAGTACATTCTTAAATGGTTTTATAGATCAAGAAGTTTTCGGTGAACAACCTCCAGGTTTTGAAAATAAAAATCTCCCAAATTATATTTTCAAAGTCTCTAAATCTTTATATGGTTTGAAACAAGGTCCAAGAGTTTGGTATGAAAGATTAAGCGGTTTCTTGATAAAAAATGGATTCAAAAGAGATGTAGTTGACACCACTTTTTTTACAAAAAAGGTAGATTTAAATGGTTTGTTAATTGTTCAAATTTACGTTGATGATATTATTTTTGGAGCAACTAATGAAAGTTTATGCAAGGACTTTTCACATTCAATGCAAAAGAGTTTGAGAGGAGTATGATGGGTAAGTTACAATTCTTCCTCGGACTACAAGTTCACCAAACAAAGGAAGAAACGTTTATTACACAAATCAAGTATACAAAGGAGCTACTCAAACGATTTGGAATGGAAGATTGCAAATAAGTTGGTACGCCTATGTGTACTTCAACCAAACTTGATAAAGACGAAGGAGGTAATGGTGTTGATGAAAAATACTCAGAGGTATGATTGGAAGCCTACTTTACTTAATAGCCAGTAGAGCAGATATCATGTTTGCTGTCTGTTTATGTGTTAGATTTCAATCTTGCCCCAAAGAATCGCACTTGATAGCTGTTAAAAGAATTTTTAGATATCTAAAGGGTACAATGAATTTTGGTTTGTGGTATCCAAAGTCCTCTACATTTCAAATGATTTAATTAGTTATTCTGACGCTGACTTTGCTGGGTGTAAAATTCATAGAAAAAGTACCACCATGTGTCATTTTCTGGGAAATTTTCTTGTGTCTGAGTTTAGCAAAAAATAAAATTCTATTTCTCTTTTTACGGTTGAAGCCGAATATTGTTGCTGAAAATTGTTGTACTCAACTTCTTTGGATGAAACATACTCTGAAAGATTTTGGTGTAATTTTTGATTGTGTGCCTATAAAGTGTGACAACACTAGTGCAATTAATCTCACAAAAAATCCTGTTATGCACTCTAGAACCAAATACATTGATGTTAAGCATCATTTTATTAGAGATCTTGTTTGTAAAAAGGAAATTCGTGTTGATTTCATGCCTACTTCAGATCAACTGGCTGATATTTTTACAAAACCCTTGGCTCTAGATCGCTTTGAATCTCTTAGAAAATGTTTGGGGATTTTTATAGATCAATTTGGCATAATCTCTTCGTTCGGACACACTCGATCGTTCATTCGAACAACACTATCATTCAGACATTCTGTATCGTCCTAAAACTTTCTATCTGCCTCGGACACTCATAATCATTTGAATGATATTCATTTTCTTCACTAAAGAGTTGGAATTCTTCCAGACGCGTACCATTGTCCGGAAGTCTGATCAGACGGACTGGCTCTTCCATTGGCCGTCCATTCATCAGCTTTCGAACGCTTAATCGGACACACACCAAACGTTTAGCCATTCGAACGGTCTCCCTGTTCGATTAAAACAGTCTATCTTCCCCATTTCAGACTCACCCTAACCCCCAAAACCCTCTCTGGCGAAATTTTTTCCTTCATACACTTCTCCAAATTCCTTAAGATTCTCTCCACAAATTGATTGAAAAATTATCTTATCCAAAGTATTCCTCACCATTATTATATCTAATGCCCCCCATCTACCATCTCATTTCATCAAATTCTCACCAATCTTTAAAAAAAAAATCAAATTTTTTCTCCTTTTCCTTCCCGATGGTTAAATCTCGCGGAGGTTCTTCTATAGCAATTGTGGATTAAAAACAAATGGGAAAGTATTCCAATGCGTGGAGAATCGCCTGCTAATCCTCCAGTCTCCTCAAATCCAACCTTACCAAAATTCATCGATGACAGGCATTCGAACGGTATACGTCTCTTCTGAGTAAATCTATAATCGTTCAACGTCCTGCATCTTAGAGTCTTTTTAATGAGTATAATCTTCCCGTTGTCAAATCATGCTTTGAAAAACAAAACACCTGCGTCACCTAGTGCATATTGATTTACCCTTGTATCATGACATGGTGTTTCAATTCACAGCCAATCTTCGAAAAGGCACCACTGTTCGCACTTTAATTTCTCGTGTAAACAGCACAATCTTGAGATTTCTTCCAACATCATCAACACTATTTTTGAATGTCTCTTATTCAAATCAAATGATTGTATCCAATTTCTTTTCTTTAGATAAATGGCTCACTATTGATACTCGATTTGACATTGATGAAATTAGGGCTATTTTTAACATCAATTTGTCAAACAGGTCTCGGAAGCCAAAACCACATTGCTAACTCCTGAACTAAACATTCTGAACACTCTTATCACGAATTTGTTATTGCCAACCGACGGATATCGTACTGAGCCCAGAAAAATGCAACTTTACTTATCGTACTGCTCCCTGTGGGAACTCTTTCTTAATGATACCCGAAAAAACATTCCTTTTAGAAAATTCCTCACAAAAATTTTTGATTTCCTTGATGTTCCTTTCAGCGACAGCAAACAATTTCCCCCTTAGTTCAATAAATCTTATATTGAACAAAAAGGCCTCCATTTTTTTAACGATTAATAGTTAATTAAGGCAACTTTTGATATAGAACGTTCAAAATCCCAGGCCTCTACCTCTGATTTGGCTATTCCACATTTTCCTCCTCCTCCTCAAACACCCCCTCCATTTCATGATCCTCATCCATCTACATCTGAACCCTCATTTTCTCATATCTGTGGCCTTCTAACTTCCTTGAGTACTCAAGTCAATTCATTTCAACATCACACTAATCGTAAGTTAAATAGACTTGAAACTCGTCAGGTGATTCTCCAAGAGGCCCTTAGCCTAAGCATGTTTCCTTCGGCTCGGTTCAATTTGCCAACCTTCAATCACAATATCCACTTGACTCATCTTCCAACAGTGATGACAATGCTGAAGATGGGAATATTCGTGAGGACGACGAAGAAGACGCAAATAATCAAGGTGTTGCCAATGAGGAAGATGAAGGCGACGATAAGGATATTGGCGACACGTTCAATTTCATCATGCAACGCTGTACTGGAGAAGAGAAAGACAGAGAGGCCGTTGATGAAGATGCTCCTTCCAAATGCCAAAAGATTGAAAAGCGCTTCAAGAAGAAAAATGACTCGAATTAGCTCCTTCTCATTTTGTTTTTAATTTTTGGTTTTTTCTCTTTTTTTTAAGTTAGAACTGCTCTCAAATTTACCATTCTATATATTCCCTTGAACTAGTTCTGTTAAATATTTGAGTTTTCCTTAGTTGTTCTTGAATATTTGGGCTTTTTTATGCATTTCTGCGCTATTTTTGTTGAATACTTGCACGTTCTTAGGGAGAGCTTTGTTTGATGATGTCAAAAGGGGGAGTAGTAATCTATATTGCACAATGATTGGTTGCAAAATGATTGGTCATATCTGATTATTTTTACAGTAGTAATCTATATTGCAAAATGATTGGTCATATCTGACTGTTCTTACATAATTACTCCATAAATGTTTGTCATCATCAAAAAGGAAGAGATTGATGTTTTCTAAACTTTATTTTGATTATGACATAAGCACTTAACTCTATAAACAAGTTTTTGTAGGTCTGTTATTTGTTTTGCTAGAGACAGGGTTTTCGAACGCACTGAACTGTCCGAACTATGTCAAGCTTCTCAGACTCATTCCACCATCCGAACCAACAGGCAGAAAGAAGGATCTTACTGCTTCTCCAAACGGACGCACACAACTATCCGAACGAAGTTTTCTTCGGACGAACATGACCATCCGAGGCTTCTTTCGGAACGATGGATCGGACGCATGCACGGACGTCCGAACAAAGTTCTTCACCAACAGCATGAAGATCGGACGCTATGTCGGACGCATCCTTTCTATCTCGGACGTCCGAAGCCCCAACGGCTACTTTTTGTGCATTTATTATTTAGTCGTTAGGAAGTAGTTGCAACCACCATTTATTGCTCTTATAAATAACTGCTTTGTTATTCTATAAAAATCATCTAATACATTGAATACAAGTTTTAGAAAAGAGCAATTTTAGTACAAATTGGCTATAGTACTTTGTTGTATTAGTGTACAATTTAGAGTGCAATTCAACTTTGAGTGGAGTAACAATCTTGTACGAAAGTGAGGTTGAGAGTAAAATTCCTGGCTCAACTAAAAGAGTTTTAGTGTGAGCAAGAATCTCCCTACTTTTTAAAAATCATTGGCTCCCCAAGTGACAGAAGCATTCTAGTGTTTTAATACTTCAAGCTTGTTAGCTTGAAAGTATTGGTTGTTTTATTCCATCTACTCTTTCTTACTTTACTATTTCATTAATTTTATCATATCAATTATTATTGGAAAAATCTTAATAAGATCAATATTTCTAAAGTATTTTTAAGAAACCTAATTCACCCCCCTCTTAGGTTGCTTTGGCACCAACATCTGTAATTAATGTACATTAAGAAAACAAACAGTCAAAGAACAATTTCTTTTAAAGCAACAGCAACCTTCCATCATTCTTTTAATTAATGAATACTAACTCCTACCTTATATTGCAATATTGAAATTGGATATAAGTAAATCACTACATTATGTAATGGCAATGAATACTAATAGAAACCACCACTATGCATCATAACAATCATAATATTTGAGAAGGAGGATGATATCCAACTACTACAAAACTATAGAGAGCTCCTCATCACTGTTTTCACTAAAAATATTAATTTTACATCTGTCTTATAAGCAATCTATCATCAGGTTGAAACTAATACATTGCTTATCCAATTCTACAATTTACAATATATCAGAGGCCCCTCAATAGCTAAGGAGGAAGAGAAAACATGTATATAATATTCCTTTTATTGCAACATTTCAATTATTTTGTTTTAATTTACAAATTCACTACTAATTCATAAAACTAATTTTATCTTTCCCTATATTTCAAATTAAGTTGATTAACCTCATTATCCACATCAAGAAATTTCGTTCAGGAATTATTCTTTGATTTCTAATATAACTCTACAAATTTGGCCCAACTTCTATAATTATTATGATTATACGTATGTTTTGAACAAAATATAAATATAACTCAAATACAATAATAATAAATTTGAAAGTTATTATTATCTCCGTCTTATTTATTTTGACATAATTTAATTTTTTAGATCAATGTACGAAGCTTTCAAAACTCAACTTTGTATAGATTTTTATATGTCATTAATTTATCATGAATATAAAGTTTGTTAAACACTAAAAGAGAGAAATAAAAATATATGTAATTCAAATAATTTCAATGTACTCTTATCAATCACGTGAATAGTAAAGCATGTGTATAATTCCTAGTATAAGCAAATGTTATAAGGCTAGTAGGGTACAAGTACATATATAGTAAGTGACATTATCAAGAATTCAAATAATTACAATACAATACTAAATATCCATGACAAAAGTACAATCACAATACAATAATCAATATTAGGCTCATGGGTTCTTTATAACTTTATTGGCAAGTTGGATATCCAATCCTAACTAGTATAACCCGCTAGAAAAAAATCATAACAAAATCCAACTACTATAACTCGTTAGAAAAATGGCTATGCAAAAACTCATATAAAGTATTAAGAACTAACTCCCAACAACTCTACTAAAGATAGCCAACAGCTAAAACAACATATAAATAACTCAAATTATTAAACATGCATCACACAAGTCATTTATTAAATCAAATTAACACTTGTGATAGTTATATAAAATCAAATAAAAAAAAATCATACTCGATCCAATTTAGTATGTAAATATAATTTTCAAAGAAGAGTTTTATAAAGAATTTTCAAAAATATGGAAAAGAGGTAGAATTCCTTACCTCGATGACTTGTCTAAGTATTATATCTAGTTGAGCTATTCGAATCCCAAAACAATGCTTGTTACTGAAACACAATTACAATAAAATTTAAAACTCGTTCATCAGTTGTGGACCTTACTTAGAGATGACGCTCCAAGCCCCATTTCACATAGAGTGCCCATCTCTCTCCATTCATGAAACTACTTTATATACTTCTCCACCATCCAATATTCCCTACTAAACCATGCAAAAAATCATCCAAAAAAATCTTTCATGTTACCAAGGATGTGTATCAAGTGGAAAATGTATAATGAATAAGTGCTAATTACATCATTTTCTAAGTTGCATCTTCACTAGATGAGAACATTTAAAGGTCTATAGTGAAAGTAATTAGGTAATTGAGCAAAATGTATCAATAGTCACCAAATTGTTAGATTGTTGCATATAAGGTTACAGAACTTTCTATTTTTTTTTTATGCAAATAGTAGTCACTAAATTACATTAAGTGTGCTTTTGAAGTCACTCCTATTTTTCTATGATGTCTAAAGAGAAGACTTATTCATAATTTTATGAAGTTTTTATTGGTTAAGTATCGATACTTCCCCTCCTCCTTAATCAGATTATTATTCTTTGGAAAGTAGGGTTACTGGAGGAACAAGATTCTCAACAAGAGCATGCAAACTGTGAAGAAGTTTTCAATAGTTCGCAAAAATTCAGATGTAATTATACTTGACCTTGTTTTTGGATTATTTAGCATGTACTTATGGGTGAACTTATAGAGTTAATTCAATAATGTTCATGGAATTAGAGATCGTATTCGAAATTCATGACATGAGAATTATATTAAGTCTTTTTATTTGACATATGTGAAATTATATTGATAATTGGAAACACAAGAAAAAAAAGAGAGATTGAACAAAGCATCATTGCTACGGCCATATTCTAGTAGCTTTGGATCCATGAGTTTAGCAGTAAGTTTATTGCCAAATCGGCAAGTTTTGAAAAAAAAAGAAGGAAAAATTGAAATCATGTTGCGTATTAGCACTCATTCTTGTAGTTGGAGTTGAGTTGCAACCTGTCAAAATATATTTGTGATCATTAAAAAAAAGATTATAGAAGACACAACTGCATGGTAGCAGCCGTTTTGGTTCATGGATTGAGATTAATTGCTTGTTGCCAAATTTTATTGGTGGTTACAATAAAAATAAAGGGGGGGAGGGAAGGACAAAGCCTTGGTACTTTCATTAGTTTATGTCAACAACTTTGGGTATATGATGCTTTCATCAAGAAGTTTTTTCAACCTATTAAATGAAATCAGTGTATGGTTTAGTGTTGTAGGTTAATTTTATTAGAGTTTTGATTTATTTATCTTAGAAATGATTAACTGATTGTGTTTTGTTTTAGGAACTTAAATATTGTTAGGATGAGAATTAAATTTCACTGTAATTGTGTTATAGGCAACGAGAACTCTTTGAAACCTGAATATTTGAATTAAGTATAGGGCACTTTAATTAGTCATTAAGGTAAGGGGTTATAATTCTCTTCCATATCTTTTAAAAATTCTTTGTAAAACTCTTGTTTGGAAATTACATTTACGTATTAAATCAAACCGAGTATGGTTTACTTTTCTTGTTTGATTATATAAAATTTCGTAAGTGGAAATTTGACTTAATAAATGACTTGTGTGATGCATGCCTAGTATTTTGGGTTATTTATATATTGTTTTGGCTTTTGGCTATCTTTGGTGGAGTTGGTAAGATTTATAATAGTTAGATTTTGTTGTGGACTTTTCCTAGCAAGTTATAATAGTTAGGACTTGGATATCCAGCTTGTCAATAAAACTATAGAGAATCCATGAGCATTTTATTGATTATTGTATTGTGATTATACTTTTGTTATTGACCTTCTTTTGTGTACTGTATTGTAATTATTTGGATACTTGATAATACCACTTGCTTATATATGTACTTAAACCTTATATGTTGTGAAACATTTGTGTGTGTGTATGTGTATGTATGTATGCATGACTATGGTGTTTGAAACAGGTTTGAAAATGTATATAATATAACATTTTCGTTCCAATGGAAGGGAACTCAGATCTCTTATTGAGCAATGTGTATGCTCACTCTATTATACACATTTGTTTTTGTAGGTGGAATAGATAGTCTTGAATTTGGGTTCAATGATCAAGTGAGTTATTGAAGTCGGTGAAATTCAAAGGATAGCTTGAGGATAGATGTTTGGATTTATTTAGTTATTTATTCATTTATTTTTGCATAGACATTGTTAGTTCTAAGGTAGTTGGATATTTTACTTTAGTGCCATGAATGTTGGTGATATTTGGATTATAGTTCAATTGTGATTTGGATGTTTTACTTTGGTATTTTAATGGATATTTAGTTTGCTCATGATATTGTGCCTTGCATTTCTGGAGTTGTACCTTGGGGCGTGGTGTGTTACGTTCCAGGTTTGGGGGCGTGACACTTTGGCATCAGATTTTAGTTTTTGCTATACGTGTGACTAGTCTAAATTTGATTTCTGCGCTTATATTCGTACAAGTAAAGTTTGATTGGATAAGTGATTGACCATGTTTTGTATGTTTTAGGATAACTCCTAAAAGGCAGAAAGCTCTGGTTAATTAGGTTCAAGAGTAGGAGGAAGACGTGTACGTGAAAGAGGAGAACTTAAGTGATGATGATGATGATGATGATATAGATTAGCCTATTGGAGAGTTAAGGAATGATGCTAGGCGTCATTAGAGACAACCTAGATTCAATGTTTATATGCCACCCGTTGATTATAGGGTGATAATAGCAGTAGTAGTAATGGCCTTTCGGCAAAGTGAGCAGCAGCAACAGCAACACGTTCCATCCTTTCAACGATCAACACCATCAAGGATTAAAGTTCACTCTAAGGCCATGAAAGATGCAGATGCCCCGACTTTCGAGACTGGACCAGATCCATTGTAAGCAAAAAAATGGCTTGGTGTGATAGAACGAAATTTTGTTCTGTTGGACTGGTTCTAGAAGAAATGAGAACAGATCTCATTTAACCATTCTTGGTGGGCGAGCCAGTCAACACCATAGGAAGGCATAGAACCTGTTCTCAAGAAGGAAGGGTAGCCAGTTATATGGAATCAGATCAAAGAGGTCTTCTTGGAAACTATTTTTCTGCACCCTACGCTCTCAAAAGATTATTGAATTCCACAACCTGACTCAGACAAATGGAATGTCAGTGGTTAAATATGCTCACAAATTTCAGACTCTTGGGAGATTTGTACCTATTATAATGAAGGCTATAAAACTTAAGGCATAAAATTTCAATAAGGGCCTTCAATGTGATCTCCAGTTTTTGATTGTTTTATAATGAGTTAAAACCTACAAAGATATGCATGATGTTGCAATGGAGAATGAGGCTGACATCAAACGCAAGGCTAGTGAGGAAAGTAATAAGAAGATGAGATTTTCGATGTCACAGGATCAAGTGAAACATCATAATGCGACTTTTAGGCTTGGTCAGCATCTCAAGTCTGCTAGTCCTTCTCATTTTGTGCATAAGAGGAAAGTACCCCAACCAACTAATACACCTAAACAAATTCCAGAGTGTAGTCACTGCCACAAGAGATATTTTGGGGAATGACGCTAAAAATCTAGAGCTTGCTTTAAGTGTGGTAAATTTGGTCACCAAGTCAAGGATTTCCCAAAAAATAAAACTAACAAGGCGTTGTCTAGTGGTCAACCAAATAAGAGTGGCGATTAAAAGAAAAAGACGAATGCTCGTGTTTACGCCATGACTGAGAAAGAAGTTGATGGACCTGATAATGTGGTAACAAGTACTATACTTGTAAATTTTGTGCCAGCGTTCTTTTTCATTGCAGAGCATCTCATTCTTTTATATTAAGGAAATTTACTAAATGTTTGTCTAAAAAACCGATATGGTTTGATAGACCTTTTAGGGTGGGTACGTCTGGGAATAGAGTCCTAGAGTCATGACTTAGATTTTGTGGTTATAAAATTGAAATATGTAGCATGGCTTCAGAGACTTTAAAGCTGACCTAGTACAAAAAACTATATCAAATTTTGATGTCATTCTTGGGATGGATTGGTTAAGACAAAATTATGCACATTTGATTGTAGAAAGAAGAGGATGCGATTTTGTCCTACTGGAGAAGAGGATGTAGTTTTTCGGGGATGTAAAGAGAAAAGAGTTAAGCTAAGAAATCCTATCTTGTTAGCTATGCAGGCTTGTAAAGCAATTAGGAAGTGTTGTGAAGCCTACTTAGCTTATGTGATGGCACGAGGATGGTAGGTCTAAAGCTAAAAGATATACCAGTGGTACGAGACTTTCTGGATATTTTTCCAAATGAGCTACCGGGACTACCTCCGAATTAGGAGATAGAATTTGAGATTAATCTGGTGCCTAGATCAATACCTATCTCAAAGGCTCCATATAGAATAGCTCCAGCTGAATTAAAAGAGTTAAATGTCCATTACATGATTTGCTTGACAGGAAGGTTATACACCCAAGTGTATTGCCGGGAGCTCCTGTGTTATTTGCAAAGAAGAAAGATGGGTCAATGAGACTCTGCATCGACTATAGGGAGTATAATTGGGTCACTGTGAAGAACAAGTATTTGCAACCAAGGACAGATGATTTGTTCAATCAGTTAAAAGGTGCAAAGGTCTTTTCTAAAATAGATCTTAGATCAGGATACTACCAGCTTAGAATCAAAGTTGATGATATTTCTAAATCGCATTTTGAACCAAATATGACCACTAAGAATTTCTAGTTATTCCATTCGGTTTGATTAACGTTCCTGCAACTTTTATGGATTTGATGGACAGGGTATTTAGACCTTACTTGGATAAGTTTGTGGTGTTCTTCATTGATGACATTTTGATGTACTCTGCTAATGCAAAGAAGAATGAGGAACATCTTAGATTGGTATTGCAGACTTTGAAGAATGAGAAGCTGGATGCCAAATTCATTAAATGTGAGCTTTGGCTAAAAAGTGTGTCATTCTTAGGATACGTTGTCTCTAAATATAGGCCATCAGTTGATCCAAAGAAGAGTAAAGCAATTGTGGATTGGCCCAAACCAACCAATGTCACAGATATTAGGAGCTTCTTGGATTTAACGGTTATTATAGAAAGTTTGTTAAAGGGTTTTCCTTGTTGACAGTTCCTTTAAGTAGACTTACTCAGAAAAGAGCTAAGTTTGAGTAGACGGACGAATGTGAGAACAATTTTCAAGAATTGAAGAAAAAGCTAGTTTCATCTCCAGTTTTGACCTCACCATCGGGAACAAGTGGATTCGTGATTTATAGTGACGCCACAAAGACTGTTCTCGGTTGCGTGTTGATGAAAAATGACAAAGTGATACCTATACATTCAGATAGCTGAAACCATATGAGCAGAATTATCTGATTCATGATTTGGAGTTAGCTATGATAGTGTTCACTTTAAAAGATATGAATCTACACTACCTTTTTGATGAATAGTGTAAGATCTTCATGGATCATCAAAGCTTGAAGTATCGATTCACTACCAGAAGGAACTTAACATAAGAAATAGGAGGTGACTTAAACTTTTGAAGGATTGTGACGTGAAGATTAATTATCACCCTAGGAAGCCAACAGAGTAGCTGATGCCTTGAGTAGAAAATCTTCCGAGTCAATAGCAGCTATGTTGGTGAAGCAGTTTGAAGACTTGAGCTTGGAAATGGTGGATTCCACAGAAAATGTCTCGGCTACATTTGTGGTACAACCTACACTCCCAGATCTTACCAAAGTGGCTCAGAATATGGATGCTGAATTCATAAGACTCAAGAATAGGATCGAGAATAGTGAACAACTCGACTTCGACGTCAATGATAATGGCAGTCTTTGGATGCAAAGTCACTTATGTGTACCAAATGATTCAAACCTAAGGACTAAAATTTTGAAAGAAGCACATCAGTCACAATTCTCTATCCATCCGGGAAGTACCAAAATGTATTGGGATTTGAAAGAAAAGTTTTGGTAGATTGGCTTGAAGCAAAGTGTGGTAGATAGTTTATATCAAAATGCCTTGAAAGAAGCACATCAGTCACAATTCTCTATCCATCCGGGAAGTACCAAAATGTATTGGGATTTGAAAGAAAAGTTTTGGTAGATTGGCTTGAAGCAAAGTGTGGTAGAGTTTATATCAAAATGCCTAGTATGTCAACAGATAAAAGGTAAGCATCAGAAGCCTAGCAGTTTATTCAAGTCGCTGGAAATACCCAAGTGGAAATAGGAGCACATCACTATAGATTTTGTTCATGAGTTACCTCGGACAAAGCATGAGAATGATAGTGTATGGTTGATTGTAGATCAATTCACTAAGTTGGCACACATTCTCCCTATGAAAACTACCACGAGTATAGAGAAGTTAACAAAGATGTATGTAACAGAGATAATGCGTTTACATGGGGTGCCGGTGAGCATTGTTTCAGACCGGGATACAAGATTTGTGTCAAAGTTTTGTGAGACTTATCAATAAGCTATGGGGACCGACGTGATATTGAGCACAACGTATCAACACCCTCAAGCTAATGTGCAATTAGAGCATAGTATATATACTTTGGAAGATATGCTTAGAGTATGTGCCATTGATTTCAAAGAAAGTTCGGATGATCACATATTGATTATGGAGTTCTCTGACAACAATAGTTATAAAGAAAGTTCGGATGATCACATATTGATTATGGAGTTCTCTGACAACAATAGTTATCATAGTAGTATTGGAGTGGCACCTTATGAGGCACACTATGGAAGAAAGTATTCGTCTCCATTGTCTTCAGATGAAATGGGCAAAAAGAGAATCTCTAGACTAGAATGGATTCAAGCAATGGTGGACAAGATCGTCATTATTAGGGAAAGATTGAAGAAGGCTCAAGATAGGCAGAAAATTTAGGCTGATATGAAATGCAAGCCGATAGAGTTCCAAGTCGGTGATAAGGTATATCTAAAGGTATCACCAATAAAAGGGGTTAGGTATTTTGGGAAGAGTGGTAAACTGAGCCCGAGGTATGTTTGGCCATTTGGGATGTTTTAAGACGTGTTGGAGACTTGGCGTACCAAGTTGCATTGCCACTGGAGTTGTCTAAGGTGCACAATACCTTCTATGTGTCACAACTTTGAAAATATGTTCAAAATTCTAGTCCTGTGCTTAGTTATGAACCTTTGGTGGGTCGTGAAGGTTTGTCTTATGAAGAGTTCCCTTTGCGTATTGTGGATAGGAAGGATGAAGTTTTACGTCATAGGTCTATTCCTTATATGAAGGTGCAATAGTCTAACCATACTGTGCGTGAGGCAACATGGCAGCTTGAGAAAGACATGCACAAGAGATAATTGCAATTATTCGAGGAACAAGATACGTGAAGTTTAAACTAAAATTTTCTTAAAAAGGGTAGAATGTAAAATCCAAGTCTTGTGGCCTATTATTCGTTAATCATATTTAGGGCCCAAAATAAAGTATCTGGGGTTAAAATATGATTTAGACTAAAGGGAGGACTTATTCATAATTTTAAGAAGTTTTTATTGGTTAAGTATTTCGATACTCCTCCCTCTTAATCAGATTATTATTCTTTGGAAAATAGGGTTACCGGAGGAACAAGAGTCTCAACAAGAGTTGGCAAACGATGAAGAAATTTTTAATAATTCACAAGAAGAGAGGTAATTATACTCGACCTTGTTATTGGATTATTTAGCATGTGTTTATGGATGAAATTATAGAATTAATTCAATGGTGTTCATGGAATTATAGTTCATATTTGGAATTCTTGACAAGAGAATTATATTAAGTCTTTTATTTGAGATATGTGTAATTGTATTGGAATTGAAATAAAAAAATAGGGAGATTGAAAGAAGCGTTGTTGCTATGGCCATATTGAAGAATAGCTTTGAATACATGAGTTTAGTAGTAAGTTTATTGCCAAATCAAGTTTTGAGAAAAAATGGAAAAATTAAAATCATAGTTGCGTGTTAGAAGCCATCCTTGTAGTTGGAGTTGAGTTTGGCAAGAAGTAATTGCTTCCTACCAAAATATATTTGTGATCATTTAATTAAAAAAAAAAATTATAGAAGACAAGGCTCCATGGTAGCTATCGTTTTGGTTCATGGATTGAGATTTTGCAGCAAGCAAATTATATTGGTGGTTACAATAAAAAAAGGAGGAGGGGGACAAAGTCTTGGTAGTTTCATTAGTTTATGTCAGTAACTTTGGGTATATGATGCTTCTGTCAAGAAGTTTTATTCAACTATTAAATAACTTCAATGTATGGTTTAGTGTTGTAGAGTAATTTTAATAGAGTTTTGATTTATTTCTTTTAGAATGATTAATTGATTGTGCTTTGTTTTAGGAACTTATTAGACATTGTTAGGTTGAGAATTAAATTCTATTGTAATTGTGTTATAGGCAACAAGGACAATTTGGAACCCAAATATTTGAGTTAAGTATGATACTTTGATTGATCGTTGAGGTAAGAGATTCTAAATCTCTTCCATATTTTTGAAAATTATTTATAAAACTCTGTTTGAAAATTATATTTACGTATGAAATCGAACACGAGTATTGTTTACTTTTCTTGTTTGATTATATATAATTTTCGTAAGTGGCAATTTGACTCAATAAATGACTTGTGTGATGCATGCTTAATATTTTTGGCTATTTATATATTGTTTTGGCTCGTGGCTATCTTTGGTGGAGTTGATAAGAGATAGTTCCTAATACTCTATATGAATCTTTGTATGGTCTTTTTTTCTAACGGGTTATTATAGTTGGACTTTGTTGTGACCTTTTTCTAACAAGTTATAGTAAACTTGCCAACAAAACTATAGAGAATCCATGTGCCTCTTACTAATTACTATATTAGATTGTACTTTTGTTATTGACCTTCTTTTGTGTACTGTATTGTAATTATTCAGATACTTGATAATGCCACTTGCTTATATATGTACTTAAACCTCATATGTTGTGAAACATTTGTGTGTGTGTGTGTGTGTATGTATGTATGTATGTATATGCATGACTGTGGTGTTAAATGAAATAGGTTTAAAAATGTATAGAATATAACATACTCGTTCCAATGGAAGGGAACTCGGATTTCTTACTGAGCAATGTTTATGCTTACCTATTATACACAATTATTTTTGCAGGTGGAATAGATAGTCTTTAATTTGGGTTTGATGATCAAGTGAGTTGTTGAGGACAGTGAAATACAAAGGATAGCTTGAGGATGGATGTTAGGATTTATTTAGTTATTTATTCATTTATTTTTGCATAGACATTGTTAATTCTAAGGCGGTTGGATACTTTAATTTAGTGCCATGAATGTTGGTGATATTTGGATTATAGTTCAGTTGTAATTTGAATGTTTTATTTTGTATTTTAATAGATATTTAGTTTACTCATGATATTGTGTCTTACATTTCTGGGGTTGTACCTTGGAGGTGTGGCATATTACGTCCCCAGTTTGGGGACGTGACAACATGTCTCCTTGAGTCGACTTAAAATGTTAACCTCTAGTGGTTAATTAAAATCAGTACAGAAATCAAGAAAAAATGACTCTATTGACTGTGTCTCTTGCTAACTTGCTAAAAATCATGCACTACTATTTTCTATCAGTGACTCTATTTCAAATGCCCCATTTGATTTAATCCACTCAGACATTTGGGGTCCTTCCCTACACCCAGTATGGAAAGTTCGAGGTATTTTGTTATTTTTGTCGATGACTTTACCTGATACACATAGCTTTATCTTATTAAAAACAAGTTTGAATTACCACAAATCTATCATGATTTTGTTGTTATGGTCAAAACTCAATTTTCTTGAACCATTAGAATTTTTCGTACTGATAATGCCATGGAATACAAAGAAACCTCCTTTCTTAACTTTATTCGCCAACAAGGCACCATTTTCCATTGCTCTTGTCCCGGTACTTCCCAACAAAATGGTCAAACTGAGCATAAATACAGACATATTCTTGACACAACTTATGCTTTCCTACTTTTCTCTTCTTGTCCAGAGCGTTTCTGGGGCAAAACTACACTTACTGCTGCTTACATTGTCAACTTAGGTCCCTTCTCCTGTTACTGCTAATCAGCCCCATATGAGCATCTGTATAGTTCTCTTACAAACTATACGAACTTGAAAGTTTTTGGTTGTGCTGTTTTGTTCTTTTGCAACCCCATGAATACACCAAATTGGAAGCACGAGCTAGGTTATGTTGTTTTGTAGGATATGATATTGAGCATAAAGGTTACCGTTGTTAGGATCCTTAATCTAAACAATTACAAATCTCCCTATCATGTTGTCTTTTGAGAATATAAGATGTTCTCCTCGATGTCAAAGTTCAATCTATCTCCTTCTTCTTCATTTCTTCTATTTATATCCTGCACCCAGATTTTTTTTCCTGATACTATTCATTCCACAGGTTCTCTTCCTGAGGTATCTAACTCTGATGGACGTAATGTCACTCTCTCTAAGAATCCAGGTCCAGCTAACGATCCAAGCATTTCTATCTCTCTTGAGTCTCTCACTACATCACTATCTCTGTCTCCTCACTAATTAACCAGAGTAAGAGAAACCTTTAACTCGTCTTCGTGATTTTCATTGCTTCTTTACTGTCCTTTCCTTACATGAGCCAACATCCTATAGAAAGGCTTGTTTTAATCGTGTCTATGGCAACAAGTTATGTCCGAAGAGTTGTAGGCTCTTGACAAAACTCATACATGGGATTTGGTTGACCATCCTCCCAATAAATCTCTTGTTGGATGTAAGTGGATTTACAAAATCAAAATCCACTTTGATGGCAATGTGGATTGCTACAAAGTCCGTCTTATTACCATGGGCTTTACACAGGAATATGGCATTGACTATGAAGAAACTTTTGTACCTATTACTCGCCTTACTTCTGTTAAAAGCTTACTTGCTGTCACTTACAAGTAACATTGGGAGTTGTTTCAAATGAATATGAAGAATGCTTTTCTTAATGGGGATCTCTCTCAAGAAGTTTATATGCAACCACCTCTAGGATATTCTACAGAACCCAACAAGGTTTGTAAGCTTCGTAAAGCTTTTTATGGTCTCAAATAGGCATTCCTCTATCTTGGTTATCTAAGTTCAGTCACATAGTTGAATAGTTTGGTTTTAGATCTAGTCCTTATGATTTTGCTCTTTTTGTACGAAGAACTGCTCATGGTGTCATTCTTCTACTTCTCTATGTTGATGATATAATCATCACTGGAGATAATCTTGCTGGCATTACCGAACTCAAGAAGTATTTGAACTAGCATTTTGAGATGAAAGATCTTGGTTTTCTCAATTACTTCCTAGGTCTGGAGGTATCTTCAACATCTGATGCCTACTATCTTACACAGGCAAAGTATGCTTCAGATCTTCTTGCACATGCTGGTTTGACTGACATTAAGATTGGCTTTACTCCTATTGAGACCAATGCTCATCTTACTCTTGATGATGGTTCCCTTACTGTTACTCGTCCTGATATCGCATATGCTGTCCATATTGTTAGTCAGTTTATGGTGAGTCCCAGAAGTTCTCATTTTGTAGCTGTTCTTTGTATTTTTTGACATATTAAAGGCAGAACTAACTTGTATTATGGTCTTATATTTTCTTCTCAGTCTTCTCTTGTCTTGCATACCTATTCTATTGCTGATAGGGCAAGAGATCTTACGGATAGACGCTCCACCATAGGAATCTATTTCTTTTTAGGTGATTCTCTTATATCTCGGCGCAGTAAAAAGCAAACTGTAGTCTCGCGAGCTCAAGAACTTATTTAGCTCCGTTGGTTATTATCTGATATGGGTGTTGCTCATGAATAGAAGTGCTATTCAAATTGCACGCAATGATATTTTGCATGAGCATACCAAGTATATTGAAACTGATTATCAATTTGTTCACCATCACATTATGCAAGGTACAGTAAAACTTCTTCCAACTACATTCACTGATTAGACTGTTGATGTCTTTACCAAGACACATTCTCTTGGACGTTTTCTTGAGTGTGTTTCCAAAATCACTTTGGTCAACATTCAACAATATTGAATTTGAGATGGGATGTCAATATATATATGTAATATACATATATTTAGGACTTCTTAAGTATATATTCTCTTTCTTGATTTTTGTAATTGACTAATTGATTAGATTGATTATGATTAGCTTCCTTAGTTAGGTTATATTCATGTCTACATAAAGGCTACTCTTGTAACTATTGTAAGTATGATTATCATGCATAAAACTTCTCCATATTCGTTTTCAGTTAAAATTTACTTGGTAATCTGTCCCATAAATGTCATTTTACTTTAATTTCCACCTTTCTTTAATAAATTTGATCAAACACTTTCCTAAAACTTGTCAAATCGTGACTGTGTCTTGACACTCCTCCTTTACTCAATCGATATAAATTGAGTGACCAATAAATGTTAAACAAAATATGTTAACCAATAAAATGAGTGACACTCCTCCTGTTGCCCAATTGGTTAGGGACGCCCTTACGGCTTGAGGGTTTGAAAATATCATGATTGACAATTTGCAAATAGGTAGCAATAAGATTGATTCAGATGATAAGTGCGATAATTAGATCACATGAAAGATTCAGTTAATTCAACTGTCAGAAGCCATTGACAACAAAAGGAAGAATTTGAAATATCGCTGTTGGTGGTTTTAAGCTTCCGTCTATTGTTGGTCGTAATTGGCTGGTCTATTTCCTGCGTAATGACTACAAAAAGAAAACAAAATTATTATGTTCCAGATATTTGACAAAATGCCTCAGTCAGACAAATATCGTTAGAATTCTTATATTCAAAGACAAAGTTTATATTTTTTTCTCCAGTTGTTCTACTCTGATGTCATGCTAGGTGCCCATATCAAATATGACTTCCAAATTCCCAAGAGCTTGCTTCGGAAATTTTGTCTCACTTCTTTTTATTAATTTCACATAATCTCAAGGTGAGACGGAAGATCCGTAACATTTCAAAGTCAATGAAATCTATAAATATTTGGACACTAATTTAAACACTCTAATAAAAATGCAAAAATCCAAAGTAAAATATCGAATCAAAGTACTATGTTATTATTTGAAGCAAAATTTCCTGTTGTTTTTATAGAACTGGTAAAAAATTGAAACAGTATATATTGGAGTATTTGCCTTGTACAATGTTTGGAAGTTTTAGTAACAAATCACAAGTATCTAATTTTAGTTAGTGGTAATGTACAATTCTGATCAAGCTGAAGCTCAAATTGTAGATGCACATTTCATCTCAGAAATCAGAACAGCTAGCTTTTATATGTACTTGAAAACTTGTCTATAATTTAATTTCTTAATGACTTTGGTAAAAACAAATCCGGGTTGGTAGATTTCACCCGACTGCTAATACTGCTATCCCATGGTACATTTGATACAATAAGAAGGTCCTAGTTATCTTTTGACATTTTATTTCCCAAATTTCTTCTATATAGTGATGCACAAGGGAGTTTCTTGACACCTAAATGCAGATAGAACTTCAAGATCAAAGTTCATGAAAACGGAAAATCCCTTTTTAAGATCTTGGCTAATTCTTCTGGTTTCGAATTGTACAGTAATACATAATGTGTACAATAAGTTGTTTTGGGATCTGCCCTTGTGTTGTACAGGCCAGTTGGGGATGTTTACTTCTTGTGACTTGTCACTGGATACTTCCATATTTAGATGTTTAATGTGATTTTTATGCAAGTTTGTCAGCTGAAATGCAAGAAACTGCAAGTCAAAAGAAAACGAAAAAGATTGTAGATGAAGACCTAGAGTTACCTTTATTTGATTTAGTCACCGTATCAAATGCTACTAATGACTCCTAATTCACAAATAAGATTGGAGAAGTCGGTTTTGGCCCTGTTTATAAGGAAGTTTTTTTCAAATATCCAATTTAATAGTAGAATTTCTTCCAGGTTCTTTATTTGACATGGAATTCTGTTTCTGCTTTTGCCTTTAGCCGTAGGACTTTTGGCTGATTCGAATTCCTAAACGCCATGCTGCTTTGCAGGGTGTCCTTTCATCTGGGCAACAAATAGCAGTCAAGGAAGACTCGAAAGATTCTGGACAAGGTATTGAAGAGTTCAAAAATGAAGTGATCTTAATTGCTTCAGATGGGATGCTGCATTCATGAGAAGCGAGAATGTTAGAATACGAGTATATGCCCAACAGAAGTCTGGATTTATTCATTTCAGTAAGTTGTATCTCTAATCATCCTGATATTGATTCCTCTTTTAACGGAAGCTGCTAACTTAAGTTCAATTTGCCAAAGATAAAGCAAGAGGAAAATTACTTGATTGGAAGAAACGCTTTAACATAATTGTTGGAATTGCTCGGGGACTTCTATACCTTCATAGGGATTCAAGATTGAGAATAATTCATAGGGATTTGAAAGCAAGCAACATTCTTCTAGACAGTGAGATGAATCCTAAAATCTCTGACTTTGGCCTAGCATGAACGTTTGGTGGTGACCAATATCAGAATAACACAAGTAGAATCCTGGGAACATAGTAAGCACATTTTTCTTATTCCTGTTTTTCTCAAATACATCAGCAGATAATTTGTAGATAATGAATAATCTTCTATGATTGCATGTAGCGGTATTTGGCTCGTGTCCTGAATATATGCCGTTGATGGGCTCTTTTCAGTGACATAAGATGTTTTGAGCTTTGGAGTTCTAGTTTAGAGATAATAAGCGGTGACAAAGACCAAGGATTTTGCCAGGCTGATCATGACCTCAGCCTTTTCGGACATGTGAGTTCAAAAGCAATAATGCATACTTTACGAACAGTTTATAGAGAATAATCTGACTAAGTTCAAGGCTTTAAATTTAGGCTTGGAGACTATGGAATGAAGGAGATCCTCTGAAACTAGTGAATGCATATATAGAAGGGTCGGCTTCTATATCTGAAGTGTCCAGATGTATTCATGCTGGGCTCTTGTGTGTTCAACGATGCCCTGATGACAGACCTACCATGTCAACTGTTCTATTACTTTTAGACAGTGAGAATCCCACACTACAACAACCTAAACAACCTGCTTTTTACATCGAAAGAGCTGTTACCAACACAGATTCTTCATCAAGAGGGAAAAAGCCTCATAATTCGACTGATGTAACAGTGTAACATTGTTGCAAGGCCGATAGTTTTAATTCACAAATATGTAAATAGTTCTTTCAATACTTCAAAGGGATCTGTAATTTCGATTCTTTTTTTTTTCCTCATGTGGTTAATTTTTGTAATAGTTGTTGTGTAGTTAAAATAGTCACATAAGTCGTGTGGAATATAAGGGTATCTTCAATCCATTCAACAAGTAAAGAGTAAAATATTATTTCGAAGAATGTGTCAATAAGTCGTCCCAAAGAATACAATGTCAATAAGTCAACGATGACACTGACTAGGGAAGTTCAGAGGTAACAGACTTGGTCAAAATTTGCTTTCATTGGTCTGTAAAATAAGGCCATAATTGGTTCTTCCAATTTTCTGTAATTCACTGTCTGAATTTTTCTAGATGCTGATGCTGTGCAAGGTTACTCTTCCACAAAGAATCTAAAGACACACCAGCTCGGTACTTCAAACACAGATTCACATGGTCAGATATCAAATGTTTCAGTCATCCATTTCCATGGGCAATAGAAATTCATTATTTTTACTCTTGTGGGTGTTTATTTCAGTGTATTCTCGATGTTCTGTCTTGCTGATGTCTCCCAGCTGTCAACTGACATTTTAAGTCCACCCGATACGTTAACAGATGGCTTGACTTTAGTATCTGCTGGAAAAACATTTGAGTTTGGATTCTTTAGTCCTGGAAATTCTAAGAACAGATACTTGGGGATATGGTACTATGAGATTATTCCTCAAACCATTGTCTGGGTGGCAAATAGAAATAACCCCCTGAATAACTCATCAGGGTTTGTGAAGATTGTGAAAGATGGGAATCTGATCCTTCAAGACCACATGCAAAGGATTCTTTGGTCAACAGGTGTTCAGAACAAATCATCAAACGGGACTTTTTTGCAGCTCCTGGACTCTGGGAATCTTGTTCTGAGAAATGGTAATAGTGGAAATTCAGGAAGCTATCTTTGGCAAAGTTTTGATCATTTTTCTGATACCTGGTTAGCAGGAATGAAGCTGGGGAAGGATCGAGGGTCCCAGCCCTGGCCTGGTTCGGAATTTGACATCATGGACAAGTCCAGATGACCCTACCCCAGGCCAATTCACTTATAGTGTAAATCCTCGAGGACCGCCGTTGGAGTGTGTACTTTGGAAAGGGAATTCTCTACAGTACAGAAGCGGACCATGGAATGGTGTTGGTTTTAGCGGACTCAATTTTGCACCAAACATTGTTTTCGACCTGAAGCTTGTGGTAAACGTGGATGAGAATAACTACGGGTATGTTCCTGAGATGAAACTTAATACAACAAGGGCTGTTATAAGCAACTCTGGTGTAATGCTGCGTTACGTCTGGAATGATACCAGCCTGCAATGGCTACTTGTAGGAACTCTTCCTAATGACCCGTGTGATAATTAAGGCCGATGTGGTGCAAACAGTATTTGCACGATTAGTGACCCAACTATTTGTAGCTGCTTGAGTGCATACATGCCTAAATCACAACAGGCTTGGGAAATACATGATTGGTCTGGTGGATGGTCTGTGTTAGGAAACAACCACTAAATTGTTCAAAAAGAGAAGGTTTCATAGAACTAAAAGGTGTGAAAGTTCCAGATCAGTGGTTGTATTGGATTAACACCAGTGTGTCCCTGAAGGAATGTGAAGCGGAATGCTTGAAGAATTGTTCTTGTACAGCATATGCTAACTCAAATATTTCAGGGAAGGGAAGTGGTTGCTTTATTTGGCACGGGGATTTAATTGATATAAGGCAATTAGTAAGACCAAGTGCTCAAAATCTTTGCATAAGGGTTGCAGCTTCTGATCTAGGTACATTTAATTGCGCTGATGACTACTTTATCAGTTTTAGTTTACCAGTCTTTTCCTTTCATATTTCTTATAAACTTTTATTGAGTTTATGGAGCTTGATAACAGGATCAAAGAAAAGAAACAAGGTCATCCTGGTTGTCATAATTTCCTCAATGGCTATGACAGTGCTGTTTTGGTTTTGCAGTGTCATCCTACTAAAACGAGCACACAGACAAGACAAACCACAACCACTGTCATATAGGTGTTTCTTAAAACTAGATGTGTTGCAGAGCAAACTGCTATACTCGAATACCATATTCAGAAATTAGATTTTTCCATGCAGAAGACTGAGGACATGTCCCAAATACTTGAACTTGAAATGTTTGTCTTGATATGTTCAGGGCCCAACTATAAATTATTGGTATATTATTTTAAATTGGTATTTTGTCTTCTAATTGAACTTTCTAAAATTTTTTATTTTTTATTTTATTAGAGCACTTCTTAGCAATAATCCCATATCCAGTGGTGTAGCCGTCTCTTCCCCTGATCCATTTTGACTACTCTTAAAACTAGGACATTGATGGATAGTTGGAAAGCTTTAATTCCAAAATCTGTTCTTCCAAGTTCATAAGGGATTTTTGAGTGTGATGATGCTTTTCAGTCATCTCGGACATGCAAGAACATGCTTAAAGTACGAACAAGAAAGGGTTACTTTGAAGCATCAGGTAAATTGTTACCACAGATTTGATTGAGAAGAACCAAGTGGAAAATTAGGATTGAAGATTTATCTCATTCAAGTCTAATTTAAGTTAATCTAGTCTTCAGTTACGAGCTAATGAGTTGAAGAATTCAATTCTAGAGACTTCACCTATGTCCAGGCTCGCAAAAGCAAAACTTTCCATGTTGAGACACTTAAGATCCATATTATCTCTCTTTATACAAAGTCAGCAGAATACTTGTGATTAATGGATTTTTCCAGCTGCTAGTTGAGATTCTTATGTTTCACATGTTGCAGCTGTCAAGATAAAAGTACATCCCCATTCTACAAGCATGGAAGACCTGGAATTACCAACTTTTGAGATTGCCAGTATTTCGAAAGCAACGAACAACTGAAATGACTCGAACAAAATTGGAGAGATGGTTTTGGGACTGTTTACAAGGTATTGTCAAGAAGATGATTAAAGCATTTTCAAAACTTTAACTTAAATTCCTTAGCATGATATCGTGAAACCATTGGCATTTTACAGGGTCAGATACCAACTGGACAACAAATTGCAGTGAAGAGGCTCTCAGTAGATTCCAATCAGGGACTCATTGAATTCAAAAATGAAGTTATTTTAATTTCCAAACTTCAACATCGGAATCTGGTGAAACTTTTGGGTTGCTGCATTGACGGAGAAGAGAGGGTGTTGATTTATGAATATATGCCCAACAATAGCTTGGACAAGTACATTTATGGTTTGCAATATTCTTAACCCTCTCTTTTAAGCATTTTTCCACTTAAGACCAAAATAAAAGAAGATTATAAAAGTAAACTAGAATGGCTTGGGAAAATGTCTGCCCAGGTAAGAAAATTTTTTAGCCTATCTAATTTGATACTTACTTCGACAGATAGTACAAGAAGGAATTTGCTGACATGGGCAAAGCTTTTTGATATAATGATTGGAATTGCTCGAGGTCTTGTCTATCTTCATCGAGATTCAAGATTGAGAATAATTCATAGGGACCTCAAAGCTAGATCCAATATTCTTCTGGACAATGTGATGAATCCTAAAATTTCAGATTTTGGAATTGCTAGAGCATTTGGTGGTGAGCAGACTTTAACGAAAACTGAGAGGGTTATTGGCACTTAGTAAGAAAGTTACTCATTTTTTTTTTTCATTCTTACTTCAGCAAGTATCTTTTTCTTGATTTCATAACCTTCATGTTGGTGTGCAGCGGTTATATGTCTCCTGAGTATATCATCGATGGGCTGTATTCTGTAAAATCAGATGTATTCAGCTTTGGAGTCATTAGTCCTGGAAATTGTGAGTGGTATGAACAGAGATTTCCGTCTCTTATACTGATCACAACCTTAACATACTAGGACATGTAAGATCAAGAATTGGTCTTCTCATTCACAGAATGTTGCATATAATTTTGTCGTTGAACGTTTTCATGTACAAATTGCAGGCATGGAAACTCTGGATTGAAGGGAAAGCCTCTCAACTAATAGATGATCTGCAAATGGAAGAATCGTTTTCCAGGACATGGTTGGTTTCAGATGTAGAAAGATGCATATATGTTGGCCTGTTGTGTGTTCAGAAGCTCCCTGCAGACAGACCAACCATGTCCACTGTGCTCTTGATGTTGGATAGTGAGTATACAATGCTTTCCCAACCTAAGAAGCCTGGTTTCTATACAGAGAGATGTGCAGATGAAACAGAAGTTTCACTTGATCAAGAACGCCCTATAACGAATGATTTAACTATAACTTTGTTTGATGGTCGGTAAAAATCTTTTGTACTTCGATCTTTCAACAGATTATATAATTATTGTCTCCTTAGAATCTCTTCCTGATAGAAGCTGACATAGATATGCCATTAGCTAGGTACGTTCCATATTTGCATTTAGCCTCATAATTTGCTGATAGAAATTAAAGGATGAGGTTAGTTGTTTACTTTCAAGTTCCTACATGTTTAATCAGTTCAAAGAAAATAGGTAAGTTTCATGGAATATTCATGAAGGCTTGGCTTGGTTGGAAGTATAATATATACTCTAGACTCATAAGACTGCCAACTCAATTACAAATTGCAATGAAAGGAAATGGATTGTTTTGGAGCTTTATTTATTTATTTATTGTTGTCGTCGTCGTTTATACAAAAAATTTGAGTCTAGGGTTAGCCGGTATACAATGTCGTCCAAAGTAAAAGTTGGGTATCGCGCGTAGTACTCACGTCCGGATCACCTAAAATAAAAATGTGGTCAGTGTCCACCGGGATAGGATCCGACACTCAAGTTAGTACTTAGACCAGAGAGTAAAATTTAATAATAATTTAGAGCTTAAATCAATAGAAAAAATAATTAGGAAAGTAATTCCCCGAATCTGACCTGTCACTGTGATATTTATACCTGAAATCGATGGGTTGGATCAATCCGTGGGTCAAATATATAATATTGACCCAGTCGGGCCCATTTGAACAACATGGGTAAAATTACTAAAATACCCTTAGTAGACCCGGATTCGGAGTTACGTGAAATATTGTCATTGGGTATAATATTTTAACATCATCGCATTTGCCCCCATGCTTAAGTTGAAATTTTTTGTGTTGACAGTTCTAATGTGTATAAGAGACATATTTGTACCCCGGCCGGAGCCGAAGTATCGGCCGGAGCCGAAGTATTGGCCGGAGCCCATTTTATGACTTAAAAAATTATTTTTTCAAAGAAATATATATGTATATATTTCTTAAAAAAATTATTTGAGAATTATTTAAAAAAATTTATCTACTAGAGTAGAAAGATAAAAAAATTTAATTACATTGGAGTGTACCTGAGCCAAAGCTTTAATTGCTATATAGAATTTTCCTTGGAGTAAAATAATATTGAAATTTCTCTATCCCTAATACCAATACTGCTGTAGTTTTCCTTATTGCTATGGAGTGGTGCTGTGGAGCAGTGCTGCAGAATTCCCTATTACTATGGACTTCCTTACTGCTACAGACTAGTGCTGTGTAATGCTGTGGAACTCCTTATGGCTGTGAAAGTTCCTAGTGCTGTGGAACTCCTCATTACTGTAAAACTCCCTAGTACTGTGGAACTCCTTACTTGAGTATCCCATTATTTTAGGATTTTGGATTGCTTCAGTATTACTATAATTCCACGTCCAGGGAATAGCAGTACTATTACTATTTGTCCACTGCAACTTGTCACCATTAGTTCACGGCAACTTATCAATTCTCATGCATATCAATTCTTCTAGTAAGTACAATCAACTTTGAATCCTTGTTTCATGCTTTAATTGTTTTCGATTTTTTTTTTTCGTACACTTAAGTAATTAGAAATCAAAACTCCATAGGACTTTGTAAAAGCTGTCTCCATGTGACGAATACCCTGCCATGGCCATGAAAAATTCTAGGATTAGGAATCCCAACTCCACAACATCCAAAGTAAACCACGAACTTTTTTGTGACAGTGATACACCATTTTCTCCGGCCGACCATGGTTATTTCTCAGACATAGGTACCTTTGCTTCCCCAGTCAAGCGTGGTTCCAATAATGACGTCAGTGATGAGCATGTGGAAATTGACGACAACCAAGATATTTGATGATAACTGGGATATTAATACTAGCCTTGCACTCGAATCCATTGATGCCTTAGATTTTTTTGACTTCGATAGCGGAACCGGTTGGGATAGTGAGAAAGGCATAGTTGATGCAGAGAATGTCCCTGAGTCTGACGAAACTTGACAACCTATGCACAGGGGTGTTCGAGCTCTTCCACCATATAGACATAGGGAGAGTGGTTTTCCACCATATACACCAAAGGGGTATGGTTTTCTATCGCGTAGACCTAGAGTGAACTTGTCTAGTACCACTATCTCCTGTGTAGGTATGCCACCTTTGCCCACATATCCTAGCCGTGGCAGAAAACAGCCACATTGTAATTCCAACATAATAGCTAAGACGGAAGTAGAGTATGGTGAATCAAGTGGGGGTGATGTCTCTCTTCTTCCCTAAGGAAAAATTAACAGCACTCTGAATGAAGACAAGAATATTTACTCTTCGCTACCTGTGACCGACGTCGATTTGGATTCGATTGAGAAATGCCGATTGAACAATATCATATTCCTGATGACATGAAGACCAAGGCACCGGGACCAAAGCATAGCCTTGTTTGAATTACAAAGATTACGTATCTGTATATTTGGTTCAATTGGAGGCAGGATTGAGGTTTCCATTACACCCTTTTCTTTTGGAAGTCTTGAATCACTATCAAGTCGGGTTTAGATAGATTTTTGCTAAATCTTTTGGGTGCATTAATGCATTTATCCTAACCTGCTGGACTCGAGGAGTGATCCCTTCCTTACCTTTACTTAATCACTATTTTCGGATTTCGTCTTCTATATTCGGTATCATTTTTAGTTTCAGATATAAGATGAGCTTACTTGGGGTTTGCAGCCACGAAAGAAGACATGGAAAAAAAATACTTCTTAGTAGAGAAGAGTCCGGACTGAAAATTTTCCTCGAGCTGTCTTTGAAGTACACGTCTCAAGGTTAAACAAGTTAGTCGAATTGAGTGACCATGATCAAGAAGCCATAGAGACCCTTAGGCACAGACAGAAAAAGTCCCTTGGAGAGTAGTGAGTGATGACCAAGCGTTAGCTTCTGCTGGATTGAGCCTTGCTCCTCTTGACCATTTTAGTCCTATAGGTTAACCTTAAAAAAAAAATATTTATCACGCTGCATTCTTTCTTTATCTTTCCAACATTTATTTATTTATTATTTTAGAAAATAAATTATTTTTTCTTTCTTGCGTGCAGTGACTACTAGATCAGATGTTGTCCGAGAAAGAGCACTGAGCCGAAGAAAGGACATGGATCTTGATATACATGACTTCTGGACGAAACTCGTGAGAAGAAAAAGAAGAGATCTTCTCCACTTCTCCCACCAGTACACGCTGGAGAAAAGAAAATCAAAATTCATCTAGACCTGTACTCTGCTTCTGAGGTCTCTTGCTGAGAAACCTACTGAGTCAACTCCTGCTATGGAACCAACGGGTCAAGTGTCTGAGACTTTGGTGCGAGCTGTCCAGGAAGTAGTTCGAGACTGTGCTCCTACTCATCTACTCAATTGGTTCTTTTTACTACTACCTAAAGCAAGTTGAGGACTTACATTTCTCTTGCATTTCTAAACTTGAGGATAAACTCAACTGGACAACCAAGCTATACGAGGAAGAGACCAAGAAATGTAATGAGGCAAATTGAAAATGCAAAGAAGTAACACAGAAGATCGACGAGGGATGAAAATCAAAGATCAAGCCACTGAGTCCTTAGAAAATATTACTGCTCATGTTGATTCTCTTACTGCAGAATTGTCCCAACTGAAAGCTAAGGAAAAGAATATGGTAGATACCCATAAGAAGGAGCTCGCATCCATAGAGAGGAAGAGCAGGCAGCAGGCAGTACTTGAATTTCTAGATTCCTATGACTACCAGGATTGCTTGCAAAAACATTTGGAAAACTTCCGTGCCAGTAAGGAGTTCGATGAGCTAGTGATTGAACGAACCTCTGACTACTACAACGAGGGGTATATTGATGCATTGTGGGTCGTGAAGAAAGTTCAACCCCAACTACACAGCCTTAAAGATCTGATTCGGGGATAACACTTCGACTATCCCTACTTACCCCAGTACATCAGATGCTCCGACTGATGAAGGTGCGCCAGGTAATGGTACCAAAGACATAGCTTCGGGAACTACTAAGTAATAGGAGTAGATTAGACATTCATTTCAGTTGCTTTACTAATTTGGACTAGCACATAGTTTTTTAGTTGTTTGTTTTCGCAGTCGTAGAGCTCAGAGTCTTCCTTTTGTATGAGCTCTTGAACTTTGTTATGAACTTTTTTTTTATTATTATCTTTTTGCAATAATTACCACTGCCATGCTTGGTTAGGCATTCAGTTGGGGCCTCTCTATGTACCAACTCCTAAAATGTCGTATTTTCTATCTTTCTATGGCAGTATGTATTTCTTTTTACCACTTGTCCACAACATATTGAGTTTAGAACTATGTAGTGTTCTTGCCCCATTTAGTTATTTAGCTTCAGCTGAAGTGACTAAGTGTTACTATTAATCTTAGTAGACTTAAACATTATTTTTTCTTAACAAATCTTACTCCGAGGAGTAGATACGGCTTAGATGCTTCACTTTAGGAAGATTTTGGCATTGTCCCTGGAAGGATACGGCCTACTTCGGAAAGCAGGTATAGTACGGGTACTTGAGTCTTTGAAAGACAGGCATTGCCCCCGGAGAGGTGAATCCTACTCTGGGAATAGGTATGACATAGATACTTCACTTTTGGAAGTTCTTCAAACTGTCTCTCGAGGGTTAAATCCTCCTCCGGGGAGTAGGTATGTCTAGGTACTTCACAGTTAGAAAACCTTGGAATTTCTCCTGGAGACGTAAGTCATACTCTGGGAAGTAGATATGGTATATGTACTTCACATTTGGAAGACCCTAAAATTGCCCCCGGAAGGCTAAGTCCTACTCCAGGGAGTAGATATGGTGTATGTACTTCACATTTAGAAGACCTTAGGATTATCCTCGGAAAGGTAAGCCTTACTTCGGAGAGTAGGTTAGTTCAGGTACTTCACCTTTGGAAGATCCTTTAACATTGCCCTGGAGAGATTAGTCTTAGTGTTGGAAGACTTAGGCTTTTTTTTTTTTGAGTCCTCAGAAGGGTTATTTCTACTCCAAAGAGTAGGCATTAGTGCTTTCTCCCAAAAGGTGTAGTCGACGCCAGAAGGTAGTAGAGTCCCGAAAGACTTTGGTGTAGTCTAAGCTTGGCTAGAAGGTACTATTCTTGCGAAGAATTAACTACTTAATTGTATGTTTCTAATTCTTTGGAAATTTTATTCAATGAAATTGTAAAAATTACAAATTGCACAAGTTTTACTTCACTGCGGAAGATGATACTTAGCTTTAGGAATTACAACTGAAGAAGTTAAACAAAATATGGCAAACTTAAAAATAAAATTCTTGAAATTTTGAGCATTCCAAGTGTATAGTAGGATTTTCCGCCCTTAGTTCTGAGTTTGTAAGCCCCATGAGAAGATCCTTCAATGATTTCATAGGGTCCTTCCCAGTTTGGTGAAATTTTTCCTCGAGATTGAGTTAATTGACTTATCTCCGCTTTCCTGGTAACCCAATCACCTACTTTGAGCCTTCTACCTCGAACTTGCCAGTTGTAATACCGAGCTACTCGCTGCTTGTCTAGCTGCATTTTGAAAAATGCCTTGTCCCTTTCCTTCTCAAGTAGATCGAGATTAGACCTCAAGCCTTCGTCATTATTTTCTAAGTTGAAATTGTAGACTGTGAACCTTGGTATTTTGACTTCTACCGAAATAAGCACCTCTATACCATAGGTAAGATTGAAAAGGGCCTTTCCAATTTCATTCTTATATGTAGTGTGGTATGACCAAGGTACATTGGGGAGTTCCTTTACCCAATTCCTTTTCGCATCGTCTAACCTTTTCTTGATCCCTTATAAGATAGAGTCTTATACACATCTGCCAATCCATTACTCTAGGGATGACCTTCTAAGGTCTTATACTGCTCTATCCCCAAAAGAGAAACATAACTATTTGAAAGTTTCTGCTTGGAATTGTAGTCCGTTATCGTGAGATAAGTGCCTTGGGAATGCCAAAGCGGCATATCACATTTTTCCAAAAAAAGTTAATGATTTACTGAGGAGTGATTGTTGCTAAAGCTTTCGCTTCAACTGACTTGGTAAAATAATCAATTGTAACCACTACAAATTTTTTCTTAGCTAAAGCCAATGGTAAAGGTCCCAAGATGTCAAAACCCTACTAGGCAAAAGGCCAAGGGATGAGAATAAGGACAAACTGCTTAGTTGGGACTTGGGGTTGGTTGGAATAGAGTTGGCATTTTTTACACTTTTGCACAAGAGTCCATAGCATCCTCTAACATCTTTGGTGAGTACAGCCCTGCCTCTGTACTTTTTGAGCAAGGTAAAAATGCCGACAACGTGGTGTCCACAAACTCCTTGATGCACTTCTTCCAGGACGTACTTGGCTTTATTGGAGTTAGGCACCAGAGATAAGACATTGAATAAGACCTTCGGTACAAAGTCTCTCCAAAAATCATGTATTTTGCTGACCTCCACTCAATCCTCCACTTGGGCTTCTGCCTTGTCCTCTAGCAGTTTTCCTTTCTTAAGATATTGAATGACTGGGGTCATCCAATTCGGAGTTGTGTCCATGTCCATGACTTCTGTCTATTCAATACTCTTCCCCTTCAGCAGTTCAAAAAAAACTTCCTTTAAGATATTAGAGGGTATTGAGCTGGCTATTTTGGACAGGGCATCTACCTCCCTGTTTTCTTCCCTATTTGTATGAGTTATCTCAAATTTGTCAAAGTTTGGGATCAAACTCTTCACTTTAGGCAAGTAGAATTGCAGTGATGATTCTCTTGCCTCAAATTCTCCTTTAACTTGCTACATTACCAAGTTGGAATCCACGTTCACTACTAAGTTCTTCATTCATAACTCTTTGACTAGCCTAAGTCCAGAGACCAAGGCCTCATATTCTGCTTCATTGTTACTTGCATGAAACTCAAATCTTAAGGCATAGCTTTTCTTTAGTCCCTCATGAGAGGTAAGAATTATGCCTGCACCACAACCTTTAGTATATGCTTGCCCCGTCGACATGCATAATCCACTGATGAGATTTCTTGACTTGCTCTCCTGGGGAAATAGTCTTCCCGTGTTGTTCTTCTTCCTCTGCTCTTTACACATCTAGTTGTATATAAGAGCCAGCCTTTTCATTAAGACTGGTTAGGCCTGGATTTTGTACTCACTTAATTCAATGGATTATATAACCAGCCTCCCAAAAACTTCTGGCCTCATAAGAACAGTCTTAAGTTGATAGTTAGTTAGTACCACTATAGGAAGACTTAGAAAATACGGCCTAAGTTTTCTTGCTGCCGTCACCAGGGCCAAAGCCAACCTTTCAATAGTGGAATACCTGGTTTCAGGATCACTTAGAACCTTACTGACATAATACACTGGCTTCTGAATTTTGTTTTCCTCCTTGATAAGGACTGCACTCACTGTCACAGTTGAACAAGCCAAGTACAAGTATAGCGTTTCTCTTGGCTCAGGCTCAGTAAGGAGAGGAGGTAAGGCTAAGTAAACCTGTCAATTCCTCGAAGGATCTTTGAAATTCTTCAGTCCACTAAAAATTTTTAACACTCCTCAAAGCCTTGAAAAAAGATAGATTCCTATCCCCAGATTTGGACAAGAATCGAGTTAAACCTGCAAGGCGGCTGGTCAACCTTTGCACGTCCTTTACTCCTTTAGGAGGCTCCATGTCTTGAATTGCTTTTATTTTAGTTGGGTTTGTCTCAATTCCTCGTTGAGTCACCATGAATCCCAAGAACTTGCCCCCTGTCACTCTGAAGGCACACATTTTCGAGTTAAGTCTCACCTTGAATTTTCTCATAATGGTGCAGGTTTCTCGAAGGTCCTCCACATGATCAACATTCTTTTTGCTCTTAACAAGTATGTCATCAATATAAGCTTCCATGTTACGCCCCAACTGATTGGCCAACATTTTATTTACCATTCGCTAATAAGTCGCTCCAGGATTTTTAAGTCCAAAGGGCATCACCTTGAAATAGTAAGTGCCAGAGTTAGTGATAAAAGACCTGTTTTGGCCTGATCCTTAGGATTTAGCCAAACTTGATAATACCCCTTATAGGCATCTAAGAAAGACAAGACCTCAAACTCGGACGTTGAGTGTACTTCTTGGTCAATACGAAGGGTAGGGTAACAATCTTTTGGACAATCCTTATTTAAGGTAGTGAAATCAACACACATTCTCCACTTGGCCCCAGGCTTGGGCACCATTACAGCAATACTAAGCCACTTTGGGTACTAGATTTTTTCTATAGTCTCGACTTCTTGTAATTTCTTTACTTCTACCTCTACTGCTTGGCCCCTCTCCCTGCCAATGTTTCTTTTCTTCTAAATTATTGGCTTGTACCTTCGATCCATATCTAGGGAGTGCATGGCTACATTGGGGTCAATTCCTGGCATGTCTAATGGATTCCAAGCAAAGAGGTATTTGAATTCCCTGAGTAGGGAGATGATTTTTTTCTTCAATTCTCCTAGGAGTGACTTTTCAATCTTTTCCACTTTATTAGGTTCAAGTTTATGAGCTAAAATAACATCTTCTAACGCTTCGGTCAATTCTCCTTTATGCGGGTTCTTTTCTATCTCGTCCACGACATTGATGCTATATATAGGAGCAACTTTCTTCCCTTTTAATTTCAATGAGGCAATATAGCATTGCCTGGCTCCTACTTGATCTCCTTTAATCTCTCCTACTCCATTCTCTGTAGGGAACTTCATGTTCATATGGTGGGAAGATAGGACTGCACCAAGCATCCCAATGGTTGGCTGGCCAATTATGGCATTGTAAGGAGATGATGCTTTAGTCACTACAAAATCCACCATCACTTGGGCGTTCTATGGAATTGTACCAAACATCATAGGAAGAGTGATATACCCAAACAGAATAACTGTTTCTCCAGCGAAGCCTACCAGGGGTGTGGTCACAAGCTTGAGATCTTTTTCTTCCAATTGCATCTCCTTGAACGCAAAATAGAATAGTATATCAGTAAAGCTGCCATTGTCAATAAGTATCCTCCTCACATCATACAATGAAAATACACTTGATTGGCTTGCCACGGGTAAAATTATCACTAATGGGTTAGTGTAACGATAGAGTACTTATTGTGTCTCTTCCAGTGTAAAGATAATGTTTTGACACAATTTGGGTCGCTTCAAATCGGATTGGACTAAATTCACTTGACGAGAATAAGCATTGCAAGATGACGCAGAGTCAACACTTACAGCTCCACCAGAAATAGTGTTGATAACTATTCTTCCTTGATCTCAAGTACCCCGACTCTCAGTCTCTCCGAGGGGACCTTGGTCTCTCTGTATAAGAGTCCAGGTCTGTCTCTTATACTTCCTCTATCCATTTCTCAGATAAACTATTTCAAATATCCTCTTCGGATCAAGTCCTTGATTACATTTTTTAAGGAGATGCAATCATTAGTATTATGACCGTGGTCTTTATGGAAGTAACACCACTTGTTTTTGTTGCGACGTTCCGGTCGCACCTCATTGCTCTTGGCTATTTCACATATGGCTCATTCTCAATCACTGCTAGAATTCGTGTAGGTGTGGTTTTAAGTGGAGTGTAGGCCTTAGAAGGTTCGGGCATTCTATTAACCTGATAAACGAATTTCAGGTTTGCATTTTCATCCCCGATAAATGAATTTCAGGTTTCTATTTTATTAACCTGATAAACGAATTTCAGGTTTGCATTTTCATCCCCGATAAATGAATTTTGTGTTTCCATTCTATTAATCTGATAAACGAATTCAAGTTTACATTTTCATCCCCGATAAACGAATTTCGGGTTTCCATTCTATTAACCTGAAAACGAATTTCAGGTTTGCATTTTCATCCCCGATAAACGAATCTTGGGTTTCCATTTATTAACCTGATAAACGAATTTCAGGTTTGTATTTTCACTCGATAAACGAATTTCGGGTTCTCATTTCCATCTTCTATGAGGCATGACTATAGATAGTCGGTCCCTCACATTACTCTTCTTTGAAGGCTCTGCTGCACTAGCCACACCATTAGCCTTCCGCTTCTTGCCATCGGCTCTACTTGCTCCAGTCTCTCGAGTTTCTTTTTCTTCTCACCTTCATCTGTTTCGGCAAACTTTTCAGCCTTACGAAAAGGATCACTGAGACTAGTCAGAGGTTTGATCTTGAGGTCGAAGGAGAATTTTCTTGGTCTCACTCAAATCTGAAAGGCCATGATTTGCATATTTTTTATAACTCCTTAGATTCCAATAGTCTCCTTTTTGAACCTATCTATATAATCCATGAGTGATTCATTGGGTTTTTGCTTAAGTGTAAGCAAGTGTGTTCTCGTCTTTGGGATCCTCTTTTGATTCCCAAACTTATTTAAAAACAAATCTACCAGTTGATCAAAATTTTTGATGTCGCCCTTCTTATACCCTCTAAACCAGTCTGAGTCAGCTCCCTTAAGGGTTCCGGGAAACCCTTGGCAGAGAATAGCATTAGATGCTCCTTGGAGGCCCATTCTGGAGCGGTAGGCATCCGTGTGCTCCCATGGATCTATACTCCCATCATAAGAGTCAAAGTGGGAGTCTGTCATCTTCTATGAAGAGGCTTCTTGCATGATACCGTTAGTGAAGGGAAAAGAATACTTGTATCTAGTACTCCTCCTTCTCTATTGTCCATTCTGTCCATTCTAACCTGCAACTTTTCCAGCCTTTTCCTTAGGTCCTCTTTCCTTGGAAGTACAATGTATACTTCATATGACTGCCAACTCAATTACAAATTGCAATGAAAGGAAATGGATTGTTTTGGAGCTTTATTTATTTATTTATTATTGTTGTTGTTGTTGTTGTTGTTGTTGTTGTTGATACAAAACATTTGAGCCTAGGGTTAGCCGGTATGCAGTGTCGTCCAAAGTAAAAGTTAGGCACCGCGCGTAGTACTCACGTTCGGATCACCTGAAAATAAAAAGGGCAGGGCTGTGTCCCTGGAGTAGGCTCCGACGCTCAAGTTAGTACTTAGATTAGAGAGTAAAATTCTATAATAATTCAGAGCTTGAATCAATAGAAAAAATAATTAGGAAAGTAATTCCCCGAATCTGACCTGTCATTGTGATTTTATGAACCATACCTGAAATCGATGGGTTGGATCAATCTGTGGTCAAATATATAATATTGGACCCAGTTGGGCCCATTTGAACCACATGAGTAAAATTACTAAAATACCCTTAGTAGACTGGGGCTCGAAATCAAGTGTAATATTGTCATTGGGTATAATATTTTGGCATCATCAATTATTATTATTATTATTATTATTATTATTCGCAAAATGGTAAGAGTAGACAGAATAGACTGCTATCTAAAATACTATTGTAAGTGCAGTTTTGTCATGAGTCTTAAGTCTTAACATAAACTTTCCGACAATAGAAGTATATCCAACTACATGTCTATGGAGAAAATCGAATTGAACTCCGAAGAGTTGAATCAAAAATAAGGAAACTTAAATTCTTTCGAGTTGTGTTTGGATGGGTGGATTTGAATAGAAGAAAATATTTGAAATGAATAGATTTGAATTAAATGGATTTAAAATGGTATGAAATTTGGGTGAATTTCAAATCCTTTCATTTAACCATTACTAACAAATCACACTTCCAATTGTTGGTGGATTTCAAATCTATAACCAAGTTAATTAACTTGTTTGGATAACTTATTATGGATTGTGATTTCAAATTAAATCATTCTAAATCCTTTTATCCAAACACAATGTCATATAATAATCTGACTTTTGAATCAATGACAGGGCTTTGTTTGTTTGAGAATCCTCAAATATCAAATCAATAAATGGTAAAATGTTCTTTCAACTAATAATTCAAATTGACTTTTGAAGCAATGAGAGTGCTTTGTTTCAAAGTATAACCAATCCTTAATTGGCTAGAAAAAATGAAAAAATGAAAAATTGAATGCTTGTCTCAGTTCTTTCTTAGATATTTTTGAAATGGTAAGTTTGAGGAATCTGTATATAGGAACCATTTGATAATTGCTGACTAAATATCATCAACATCATGCAATTCAGTAAGAATCATTTCTTCTATATACTATGCCAAATTTGTGTATCTATTTCATACTCCAGTAATCCACAGAATCTAAAAGGTACCTTAGATTACATTCATTTAGACCTTTGTCTCTTTCTCGTAACCCTGTCTAAAGATGGTGCCAGGTACATGTTGACTTTTATTACACATTATTTAACAAAAGACAGTATATTTCCTGAAACATAAAAATGATGTTTTCGTAACTTTCAAGCAATGGAAAGTTTTGATTGAGAAACAGACAGGAAAACAAATCAAGCAACTTAGAATAGATAATGGCTTGAAATTTTGTGAAGGCAAATTCAATGAATTCTACATGAATGAAGGAATTGTTCGACTTCATATTTTGAGAATGACATCTAAGCAAAACGGTGTGGCAGAACAGATGAACAAGACTCTTTTGGAAAGAGCTCGTTGCATGATCTCAAAGGCTGGATTGACAAATGACTTTTGGGCAGAGGCAATCTCCACTGCTTGTTAATTGTCAACCGTGCTCCTTCTGCACCTCTGAACTTTAAGACTCCAAAGGAAGTTTGGTCAGGTACTCCTGTTGATTATCAGTCTGATTTAAGAATATTTGGGTGTCTTGCATACATGCATGTAAATGATGAAAAATTAGAACCAAGAGCTAAAAAGTGATATTTTTCTCAAGAAGAGGATCTATCTTGGTTAAAAGGATATCTTATGTGGTGTCCTGATCCCAAGTCACCTAAATTCATAGATTAACAGAGATATAACTTTTGATGAACTCCATGTTATATCTAAGAAAGGGGTCTTCTAGTTCTCGTAACACAGATGAAAAAGGGAGTATGCAGAAGCAAGTGGAGGTCAAAATTGGCAACACTGGTCCTTCTCAACCGAGTCCTTCTATAGTTCAGCTAGATACATATGAAACACTTGAAGTTGAACTAGAAGTAGAAGAATATTCTATATCCAGAGATAGACCAAGGAAACAAATTCAACTACCACAGAGGTATGAGAATTTGACTACATATGCTTTGTCAGTTGCATAGGAGATTGAAGAAATTGATGAACCATCTACATATTCGGAGGTAGTTTCACGTGCTGATATATTCATCCAAGTGGCTGATGGCAATGAATGAAGAAATTGTGTCTCTCCACAAAAATGGTACGTGGGATCTTATGAAGCCACAGTCAAGAAAGAAAATTGTTTCCTGCAAATGGGTTTTCAAGAAAAAGGAAGAAATTCCAGGGGTTGAAAATGCAAGGTACAAGGCACGTTTAGTTGCAAAGGGTTATAGTTAGATACAAGGTGTTGATTTTAGTGATATTTTCTCACCTATTGTTAAATATAGCTCTATACGTATCCTACTTGCTTTAGTTGCCATGTATGATTTGGAATCAGAGCGGCTTGATGTTAAGACAACTTTCCTATATGGCGAACTTGAAGAACAAATATATATGAAACAGCCCGAAGGATTTGAAATTGAAGGAAAAGAAGACCATGTTTACCTATTGAAGAAAATCCTTGTACGGATTTAAGCAATCTCCAAGACAGTGGTATAAGAGATTTGATTCCTTTATATTGGGTCATGGTTATTAGCGGAGCATGTCATCGCAATGATAGTTGTGTTTACTTTCGAAAGTTGAATGATGGTTCTTTCATTTAGTTGTTATTACATATTGATGACATGCTCATTGCTGCCAAGGATTTGACAAAAATTCACACTTTGAAGTCTCAGTTGAATAGTGAATTTGAGATGAAAGATTTGGAAATAGCTAAGAAGATCCTTGGCATAGAGATCAAAAGAGATCGAGGAGTCAAAAAGTTATTCTTGACCCAAAAAAACTACTTAGAAAAGGTTTTGGAGAGATTTGGCATGAAAGATGCTAAATATGTAAGCACTCCTCTTGTTGCTCATTTCAAACTGTCACTTCTCAATCACTATAGTCAGATGAAAAGGAAAGGTATATGGCACGTATACCTTATTCCAGTGTAGTCGGCAGTATTATGTATGCAATGGTTTGCACATGTCCAAACATTTCACAAGCATTTAGTGTGGTAAGCAGGTACATATCTTGTCCAGGTAAAACATGTTGGCAAGTTGTGAAGTGGATGTTCATACGATACTTGCGTGGGACTTCAGATGCATGTGTTGGAGTTTGAAAGAATAGTAACACTTTGATTGGTTTTGTGCGCTCAGACTACGCCGCAGATCTTGATAAAAGAAGATCATTCACGGGTTATGTATTTTGCATTGGAGGTTGTGCTGTTAGCTGGAAAGCTATCTTATAACATGTTATAGCTTTGTCTACCATTGAGGTAGAGTACATGGCAATCACCGAGGCAATCAAAGAAGCCTTGTGGTTGAAGGGATTTTTTGGCAAAACTCAATCTACATTAAGGTGTAATTACTATTTACTATGATAGTCAAAGTTTCATTCACTTGACTAAAGACCAAATGTATAATGAGCAGACAAAACATATTGATGTGAAGTATCACTTCATTCGGGATACTATTGCTGAGAAGAAGGTATATGTCCAGAAGATCAATACCATAGACAATCCTACTGACATGTTTACGAAACCTCTTCCGATTGCTAAGTTCAAACACTGCTTGGACTTGACTGGTGTTCGTGGTGATGATTAGCTCCATTGGGGCTTATTTGGAGAAGGCGGAGTAAGTTTACTATTTTTTGTGTCAGATACAAAATCAAGCTGGAGATTTGTTGCCGTGTAGGATGCTTCTGTATTCTGACACAAGCAACCAACCACTACTTCAATTTCTTCACGAAATTGAAGCAATGATCTTCCATACCTTTGGTCAGAATGATTTTATTTGTTCTTGGAGTCTTATGATCAATTTTGCCTATAAATAGAAGACAAGATGCAATTTCTTCAATTGCACCAATCGAAAGAAAAAATATAGAATTTTACAAGTTCTTAGAACTTGGTTTTTGCTGTACCTCTCATGTGTTCTTTAGATATTTCTCTTTCGGTCTTTCCGGATTCTTCCCAAGACTTTGTATCTTTTTCATATAATGAAATATTGCTCCCCTCGGCCCGTAGACGTAGGTCTAATTAACCGAACCACGTAAATCTCTGTATCTCTTTCTATTTAAATTTTTTCTGCATATTTGTTCTTTATTATTTTCGTTATCTTCATTAAAGGGCTCGGAAAATTAATTTATCCAAATTCTCGGGCACAGATCCTAACACATAAGTTCATTGTTTAAATCTCCATTCCTCAGATTAATGACTTGTTGATCAGCATAGTCCATTAGGTAGGAGAGTTCATATGTTCTACAAATTGTTTTGATCGTACAATGTAACTCAAGTCTGCTAGTGTACCTGAAACATTTGAAATTTACTAGAAATCATGTACATGCATTGCACGTGGTTTGATAGATTTGGTTTGATGGGTAGTTTTTGTACATTAAGGATTTTTTTTTTTTTTTTTGCCAAGAATATGAAATTTCAATGTTTTAAAGAATATTGCACCTTAAAATCATAGTATACAAAGAAAACAAAATACAAGACAATTTTTCTTAAAATGTTTAATGCAAAAGTTTATTTGTTGATGGCGTATCATCTTAAAATTTTCAGTTAAAGTTAATGACTTTCTTATATTTCTTTGAAAATTTAAGTTTCATTTCTCAAAATAATTGAAAAGTAAAAATTTTAGTTTAGGTCTTTGTATTTCAGTGGGAATAAGAATAAAAATATCACTTACAACCTTTGAAATACATATAGTAAAGCTTTAAACTATAATATGATATTATACATATAATAGGACAATTATTAATTTAAATTATCGTTATTGAGAAATTGATTTTTAACAATAATTATGATTAATATTATGCTAATATAGAATTCAAGACCTTATTAGTCAAAGAAATTAAAGTTTACATCATTACTAAAAATTAGATATGGCAAAACCAACTATCTAAGAAAAGTAACTTCTATCTGATGTGCTATTTTTTTTTTTTACTTTGAAAGTATAAATTTAAATGTATCTACACTTTAGTTTTTTTTTTTTTCAAAAATTGATTGCTCTCCAGGATCTTTCCCCCTTCTCTAATTTAATTTATTTTATTTTCAGTGCTTTTAAGCAACAAATTGCCTTTGTGTCACACATAACTCCCTTATCTATTCCATCAAAATAATTGATTTTTTCCATATCAAAGAAGAAATTAATTTACTATTACAAAGACAATAGCAGGTATAAAATCACTATGTACTTGCAATATGATGCTAAGAGAATAGTAGCTAGGAATTACCTAATATATTATTATTGAGTGAGATTTCAGTTGCAAAAACTTATAGAGAAATCTATGAAAAACAAAATTTTGGAGAAAAGGTTAGTGGGTTTAGTGATTTGCACAAAGAATTTCTGTAGTGTAAAAAAAATTCTCAATTTTGATGGTGATAGAATTTTCTGCTTCTTTATCAATAATATACACCTGATTGTACGTAATAGTCTCATTTTTAAATTAAGTTTTATTGTTTTAGATAGAGAGTAAAACAATGTTTTTCAATTTTTTACTTCATAAAGTTGGTCCTAAGATAGATTGAATTTTTTTTTTCATTTTTTTAATGTTGACGGAAGGAACTTCTTTTATTTTTTCAGGAAAATTAAGTTTGGAATAGAAAGTTCTTTTGAACCCATTATCCATTAAATATTTATATGTATCTAACAGGTTTAAATATTTTTCCTTTAAAAGGAAAGAGGAAAAATAGAATAAAGGTTACAGATGCTTCGTACATAGATTGAAGTTTTAAGTGAGTTCCATTTCAATTTTTGTTTGCTTTCTATCAAAATGTTTTGTAGTATTTATTGACATAAGACTTTTAAGGTATGTAGAGTAGTATTAAGGTTGAATTTAATTTTAAATCTATATATTTTTTCAGTAATGCTCACTTTGAATTATTGTGAAGTACAAAAATTCATATTTTTGGAATAGAAAATACCAAACAAAATTAGATAACTTATGCATTTATACAGATTATATACTAAATGAGTTTAGTAAAGAATACCTATCCTGAAAGAAGTAGTGCACTCCTTATTGTAAATAATAGTCTAACTTCTTTAGTAAGGTTGGTTACATAGAGTGTGTCACAGTATTTTCTCATTTAGTTTAGTTCACAAAATTTGGAAATAAAATGGGTTTAGTTTTTTTTTTTTTTTTATGCCAAATTCTTTTCTTTTCTTTTTTAAATATGTCTAGAGAGGAAAGTTTTTAGATATTATCGATTAAATATATTTATATGCATCTGATAAGTTTTTATAGTTTATTCTAAAAGGTGATAAAAAATTGAAAGAGAGGATAAATTTGCTTTATCTATGGATTGATGTATTGAAGTTTTTCTCTTTTTTTAGAAAATAATTTTGGAGTCGCAAGCTTTTAGGGTCTTATCGGTCAAATATTTAATGTATTAAATATGTTTGTATAGTTTCTCTTTTCTTTTCTTTTTTTTTTAAAAAAACACCTCTTCCCCTACCCTCTATTTACTCAAATCCATAACCAATAGGTCATAAGGTAAGTGTCTTATCGTTTATATTACACTTTATTGACTCAAACTCATAATCAATAAGTCATAAGAGAAGTGTATTACTGCTTATGTTACACTTCGTTGCCTGTACATATAGTTTCTCTCAAACTCTTAAAGGAACTAAAAAATTGATTTAAGAGTCTAGGGTAGATTACTTTCTACATGAATTGAAATATTGAAGTAGTGGTCTCTATTTCAGTTATTGTGTATTATTTATTAAAATTACTTTTAAAATTTTTTGCAACAAGACCTTGTAATTTTGTAGACTTCTATAAGATTGGCTTAATTGAGTGCTAATTCCATATTTTTCTATTAATATCTTATTTTGTAATAATTGTGAAGTAAATAACTTAAGGGTATTTTGGAATAAAAATATCAAAAACATTAAAATAAATGATACTTTTATTTAGTATAGATAGATGAATTAAGTCTTAGGAATATATGGAGCCAAAACTTCGAAGATCCAATCGAAAAATATACAGTTACTATTATCTTTGCGGTGAAGAAAACAACTTTTTTCAACTTCCACTTTGGGGAGTATGAAGAACTAACACTGAAACAAACCATCAAGTCAAGAAAATCATGTTTAGACGTCTCTCTCAGCCTCTCAGACTGTCTGATTCAATAGAATTTCCTGTAACCATCTTAAAATCGGGATCGCAACATGTCATGCCCACACCTTTCATGAAGATACCAAACTCAAAATCTCAAATTTTCAATCACTTATCTTAAAAAACTATGAACACCTGCAACATAATATTATATAATGAGGTAATCAAACACTTACACAATAAGCAGTTCAGCTCCTCTTTTACTGGATTGAATACGTTACATAAATATAAGTTTGCAAATCTTGTTTCACACGATAGAGCATACAATACATATATAGATATAATTTTATAATATAGATATAATTTTATAAAAAGTATAAGTTCCACTTTTACATGTATATAAGTATTGAATGCTCTATTTGTCTCTTAGTACACATTAGATTATATCCATAACATAGAGCAAAATCGAAGAATAAAAATACACATCCATCGTACAAAATTATATAGTTGGGCTCAAGGATTTTCTATGTTTTAAATGGTAACCTGGATATCTAATATTAACTATTATACCTTTTAGATAAGGGCCAAATATAAGCCAATTACCCTCCATAACTTGAGCGGAGTAATAGGGAACTATCTCCCACTGACATCACCAAAGTTATTTCATGAGCCAAATTATTTTTCATATATCAAAATAAGGAAGCATAGATCATACAATCATTATATTCAATCAAAGTTCCACTTAGTAAGTTCATATTAAGAAATATTAAAATAACCATACTCGATCCAAATTTCATATGTTACGTAATACTTTGCAAAAATATAATTTGGATAAAAGAGATTTTTTAAAAAATGAAAGAGGTTAGAATCACTTACATTATGAGAAGTACGTGAGTTAAATATGAATAATCTAAAACTAGTGAATTCTTACCCATAAAATATCCAAAATATCTTAATTGTATAATCAAGTCCTTTGCCCAATGACAATGATATAAAATAAATCTAGGACCTTAAAGTAATTAACTAAATACTTTATTAGCCCAATTCTAAATTAAATCGATTCATAACTTAAAACGAAATTATCTAATATATTAAATAGTATTTATATCAAATTATAACCTCAATACATAATTAATTGACTACCGGTTCAAAGCAATATAACTAATCAATTCCAACTACAAGGGAAAATCAAAATCTTACCTTTTGCTAGATCAAAGGAGAATTGAATTTGCGAACCGATTTTCATTCATTTAACTTATTTTGTGAACAAACTATTGGTTCATCAATCCCCCTATACGTCGCTGTCTTTCGTCCATTTTGGCAGCATATATAATGAACTATAGTTTTGTTTTGTTTTTGTTTTTTTATTTTTCGGCATATAGAATAATTATAAACGTTAAATCCCTAGGTAAACTTAAGTCATTAAATAAAATCTCAATAATGAATTAAGTCGATATATTAATGAGATATAATTTTTACTTTTTTCTTGCCTTAAAAGAAATCCCACAAATATCTTATTCCTTCTCTCTTTTTTGATTAGCTATCAACTCTAATTCTCAATATAATATAGGATAAAATACCTTAAACTCTTATGTAATTAGTCCTTCTAACCTATAACCCACCATATGTTTAACAAATATATTTTAAATCCCTATATCTTTTAAACTGAAAAGTAAAATGGATGAAATTCATCCAAATTGACGCCTTTTAACTTCCACGCACTCCATATGTGAGTATTGGACACACACAAAAACAAAAAAAAAAATGCTTTAAAATATCTAACATTTAATGACTAAAATGCCCCTGGTTCCTACCTTGAACTGCTTAGGCCATTCACTAATAAAAAAAAATGAGATTTATTTAAGAAAAAGATCTGGCAACTAATCGGAGTAGACAGCTAGTGGCGGCTCAGTGGCATTGCCACCGCTGGTCACCACTAAAAAAATATTCCAACATCAGATCAACGTGAAAATTGTATAGCAGACTCTCTTTTTTTTTGCGTATATTATGATTTTGGTGTTGGATTTGTTGGTAAATGACCAAAAAATGCCCGAAAAGCCTGCGCTAGCAACAACCTCCTCTTTCATTTTCGTCACATTACATGCTTCATATAATAGCAGATTTTTATGATCGTAGTTTTTAAGTTTACAAGAATTAATTCTTATTATTCTTTGAATGAAAGTATGGTGAAAAACATGTAGACGGGGATTGGAGAAAAATACTATTTGTTTTCTTGTAAAGGGTTGAAGGATCTGATTAGAAGATATGGTGGTGATTGGGTTATCTTTTGACAGAGCAAACTACGATAGGGAAGAAGGGGGAAAGAGGGGGAAAAAATAAAAATTGAAGGCAAACAATCAATTAGGGTAGAATAGTCTTTGTGTAACAAACTGTTTATTTGGATGATTTCCATCCATGTTTCTCTTTAGTCCAAAGTATATGTGGGTAAAAGATAGATTTTTAAAACATACAGGGGTCATAGGGTTCAAAAATGTATAACCACATGAAGGTTTATAATAATTTTTCTTATAATATATCTTATAGTTATCTGACCTTAGATATATATAGTAATTCTCAATCTTTAATATTTAAAAATTAGTTCCTTGATAGTAATTAATTACCTATTAATTCAAACTAATAACAATGGTAGATTCGGATAATTAGTAATCTATTATTGAGCTTTAACTAATATCAGGACAGATTGAGTTTTCACATTTTCCTTGTAGAATTTTCAAGTAGTTTACTTTCTAGAATCTCTTAATCTTCAAGCAAACAAAGTTGTTATATTAGAAGTGTGTGTGGTAGTAATGCAAATTACAATGTTGTAAAGTCCTGCACCACAACTTCACTTGTTCAAGGTTTTTAATTAGTAGAGAAAATTAATAACGTTTAAGAAACCAAGTCAAAAAGTACGCTCAATCTTTCAGTTTCAGAACTTGACAAATAATTAATGTTGTTGGAGGAAAACCAGAGTTCAAGATAAATCATGGTTTTCAATAGGAGCATCTTAGTATCACCTGTTATTAGTATTATATTTCTTTTCTTCAATTTTTGCAGCTCAACAAACATTATAACATCATCCCAGTTAATATCTGATGCTAAAAATATCATGCCCCAAAACTGAGGATGTAACAGATCGTGCACTGCACTCTTCTACGAGTACATCAAGTTAAAAATTTTAAATTTCCAATTACTTTCCTTAAAGAAATTACGAACACCTGCAAAAAATTGTTATATAATAGGGTGAGCAAACACATTACTCAATAAGAAATTCAAGTACTCTTTCACTGAAACAAGTATATTATAAAATATCCATACTTTTAAAACTTGTCTTAAACACATCGTAACATGCATACATATATTTATACTATATATAAAAGTATCAACTAACTTATTAATTTTGTTATTTTTCATTCCTAAAATGCCTTTTGGTTTAGTACTTCAAGCATCATAAAATGTGGGGTATTTCGGGAATATTGTAATAAAAGTGCCAACTAGCTTATTGATTTTAACATTTTTCATTCCTAAAATGCCTTTTGGTTTAGTACTTCAAGCATCTAAAATGAGGGATATTTAGGAAATTTTGAAAAAATAATAATTAAATGCAAAATGAATTTAATTAATTGCAAAATAGAGACTAATTAAATAATTTATCTAATTAATGAACACTAAAAAAATGAACAGTAACCCAATAAGAAAATAAGATGTCAAAAGACTATTTATTCTAAAGTAAAAATGCCTCTTAATTGTTAAAACAAAATAATTTTTTTAACTTCAAAATTAACAATTAATTGCAAATTGAAGACTAATTAAATAATTCTCTAATTAATAAACACTAAGAAAATGATCAGTCACCTAAAAATTAAGAGGCATGAGTTACTTTAAAAAAACTACATCGTTTAAAGTAAAAACGGCTCTTAATTCCTAAAATAAAATAACAATTAACTTCAAGATGAATACAATTAACAAAAAAATGAATACTAATTAAATAGTTTTCTAATTAATGAACACTAAGAAAATGGATAATCGCCTAAAAAAAAAAAGAAAATGAACCATTAAAAACTACTTATTTCTTTTAAAGTAAAAATGCCCCTTAATTTCTAAAACAAAATAAAAATTAGTTGCACAATGAATACAATTAATTGTGAAATGAAACTAATTAAATAATTCTCTAATTAATGAACACTAAGAAAATGAATAGTCACCTAAAAAATAGAAATGAATTGTCAAAAAACTATTTCTTTTAAAGTAAAAATGCCGCTTAATTCCTAAAATGCACATTAGTTTAGTATTCCGAAATCACAAAATGAGGGGTATTTAAAGTTTCTTAAACATTTAATAATCTAAGTAAAAATTGAACTCTATTAAAATCATTCTCTAATTAATGAATGCTAATTCTTGACTATGATTTAGAAAATGAGTTTATTATTTTTGACATTTTGTAAAATCATAAAATACCCTTTAATTTAGTTTTTTTTAATCATCTAAAAAAAAAAGGTTAATTAGGGAACTTTGAAAAGTTAACAATTAAATGGGAAATGAATACTAATTAAATAATTCTCCAATTAATGAAAACTAAGAAAATGAACTGTCAAAGAACTATTTCTTTAAAAGCAAAAACGACCTTTAATTCGTACCAAATAGCTTGTCATTTTTGACAATTTTCATTGGGGCCTAAAATGCCTTTCGGTTTAGTTCTTCAAGTATCATAAAATGAGGGATATTTAGGGAATTTTAAAAAATTATAATTAACTACAAAATGAATTCAATTAACTGCATAATAAAGATTAATTAAATAATTCTCTAATTATTAAACACTAAGAAATGAATAGTCACCTAAACAACGAAAATAAGCCGTCAAAAAACTATTTCTTTTAAAATAAAAGTACCTCTTAATTCCTAAAACAAAATAATAATTAACTTCAAAATGAATGCAATTAATTACAAAATGAAGACTAATTAAATAATTCTCTAACTAATGAATAATAAGAAAATGAACAATCACCTAAAAAATGAGTTTTCTAAAAATAAAGAGACAGGTTGTAAAAATGGCCCTTATTTCCAAAATTAACAATTAACTTCAAAATAAATAAAATCAATTGCAAAATGAATACTAATTAAATAATTCTCTAATTACTAAACACTAAGAAAATAAACAATCGCCTAAAAAAAGACAATAGGAACCGTCAAAAAACTACTTATTTCTTTCTAAGAAAAAACACCCCTTAATTTGAAAACAAAATGACAGTTAACTGCACAATGAATACTATTAACTGCAAAATGAATATTAATTAAATAATTCTCTAATTAATGAACGCTAAGAAAATGAATAGTCACCTAAAAAAAAGAAAATGAGCCGTCAAAAAACTATTTCTTTTAAAGTAAAAGTGCCTCTTAATTCCTAAAACAAAATAATAATTAACTTCAAAATATAATACAATTAATTACAAAATGAAGACTAATTAAATAATTCTCTAACTAATGAATAATATGAAAATGAACAAGTTCACCTAAAAAAAAAAATGAGCAGTCAAAAAATATACACATTTAGATGTGTATAAAAACAGCTCTTAATTTTTAAAATAAATTAACAATTAACTTCAAAATGAATACAATTAATTGCAAAATGAATATTAATTAAATAATTCTCTAATTACTAAAGACTAAGAAAATGAACAATAGCCTAATTTAAAGACAATGAACCGTCAAAAAGTTACTTATTTCTTTCTAAGTAAAAACGCCCCTTAATTTCTAAAATAAAATAACAATTAAATGTACAATGAATACAATTAACTGTGAAATGAATATTAATTAAATAATTCTCTAATTAATAAACACTAAAAAAAATGAACTGTCACCTAAAAAAAGGAAATGGACTATCAAAAAACTATTTATTTTAAAGTAAAAATTCCCCTTAATTTCTAAAATGCACATTATTTCAATATTCCAAACATTACAAAATTGAGGGCATTTAGGAAATTTTGATAAATTAATAATGTACTTAAAAATGAACTCTAATAAAATAATTCTCTAATTAATAAATACTAATTTCTGACTACGTCTACAAAATGAGCTTATTATTTTTGTCATTTTGAAATCATAAATTACCCTTTAATTTAGTTTTTCAAGCATCTCAAAAAAAAAAAAAAAAAAAAGGTTAATTAGGAAACTTTAAAAAGTTAACAATTAAATGGGAATTGAATACTAATATAAGAACTAATAGTTCTCTAATTAATGAATACAAAGAAAACAAATAGTCAAAGAACAATTTCTTTTAAAGCAACAGCGACCTTCCATCATTATTTTAATTAATAAATTCTAACTCCTACCTAATATTGCAATATTGAAATTGGATATAAGTAAATCTCTACATTACGTATTGACAATGAATCATAATATTTTAGAAGGAGGATGATATCCAACTTATACAAAACTACAGATGAGCTATCATCACTGTTTTCACTAAAAAAATTAATTTTACGTCTGCCTTATAAACAATCTACCATCATGTTGAAACCAATACATTGCTTATCCAATTCTACAATTTACAATATATCAAAGGTCTCAATGGCTAAGGAGGAAGAGTAAACATGTATATAATGTTCCTTTTATTGCAACATTTCAATTATTTTGTTTTAATTTACAAATTCACTACAAATTCTTAAAACTAAATTTATCTTTCCCTATATTTCAAATTAAGTTGGTTAACCTCATTATCCACATACATCAAGAAATTTCGTTCAGGAATTATTCTTTGATTTCTAATATAACTCTACAAATTTGGCCCAACTTCTATAACTATTAGGATTATGCATATATTTTGGAGAAAAGACGAATATTACTCAAATACAATAATAATAAATTTGAAAGTTCTTACTATCTCCGTCTTATTTATTTTGTCATAATTTGATATTTTAGATCAACGTATCAAGTTTTCAAAACTCAAGATGTATAGATTTTTATATGTTTATAATTTTTCATGAATAAAAAGTTCATTAAACACTAAAATAGAGAAATAAAAATATTTGTAATTCAAATAATTTTAATGTACTCTGATCAATCACGTGCAGAGCATATGTGTAATTCCTAGTATAAGCAAATGTTTTAAGGCTAGTAAGGTACAAGAACATATATAGTAAGTGGCATTATCAAGAATTCAAATATTTACAATTCAATACTAAATATCCATGACAAAAGTACAATCAAAAAACAATAATCAATATATATAGGCTCATAGATTCTTTATACCTTTATTGGCAAGTTGGATATCCAATCCTAACTAGTATAACCCGGTAGGAAACAATGATAACAAAATTCAACTACTGTAATTCATTAGAAAAATGGCTATGCAAAAACTCATAGAGTATTAGGAACTACCTCCCAACAACTCCACTAAAGATAGCCAACAACTAAAATAACATATAAATAACTCAAATTATTAAACATGCATCACACAAGTCATTTATCAAATCAAATTGACACTTATGATAGTTTTATATAATCAAATAAGTAAAGTAAATCATACTCGATCCAATTTAATACGTAAATATAATTTTCAAGCAAGAGTTATAAAGAATTTTCAAAAATATAGAAGAGAGCTAGAATCCCTTACCTCGACGACTTGTCCAAGTATTATATCTAGTTCAAATATTCGAATCCCAAAATAATGCTCGTTACTGAAACACAATTACAATAAAATGTGAAATCTCATTCATCAGTTGTGGACAGTCTTACTAAGAGATGACGATCCAAGCCCCATTTCACATAGAGTGCCCATCTCTCTCCATTCATGCAGCTACTTTATATACTTCTCCACCATCCAATATTCCCTACCAAACCATGCAAAAAATCATCCAAATTAAGAAATCTTTCATGTTACCAAGGATAGCTCAAGTGGAAAATGTATAATGAATAAGTAATAATTACATCATTTTCCAAGTTGGATATTCACTAGAAGAGAACTTTTAAAGGTCTATAGTGAAAGTAATTAGGTAATTGAGCAAAATGTATCAATAGTCACCAAACTATTAGATTGTTGCATATAAAGGTTACTAATTTTTTTTTTTTTTTTTGCAAATTTAGTCACTAAACTACTTTAAGTGTGCATTTGAAGTCACTCCTATTTTTCTATGATGTCTAAAGGGAGGACTTATTCATAATTTTAAGAATTTTTTATTGGTTAAGTATCGATACTCCCCCTTCCCTTTAATCAGATTATTATTCTTTGGAAAGTAGAGCATCTTACCAGAGGAACAAGAGTCTCAACAAGAGCTTGCAAATGGTGAAGAAAATTTCAATAATTCATAAAAATTCAGATGTAATTATACTTGACCTTGTTATTGGTTATTTAGCTTGTACTTTTGGGTGAAATTATAAAGTTAATTCAATAATGTTCATGGAATTAGAGTTCGAAATTCAGGACATGAGAATTATATTAAGTCTTTTTATTTGACATATGTGTAATTATATTGGTAATTGGAAACAAAAAAAAAAAGAGAGAGAGAGATTGAACGAAGCATCATTGCTGCAGCCATATTCCAGCAGCTTTGGATCTGTGAGTTTAGCAGTAAGTTTATTGCCAAATCAAGTTTTGATAAAAAAAAAAAAAAAAAAGGAAAACTGAAATCATGTTGCGTGTTAGCATCCATTCTTGTAGTTCAAGTTGAGTAGCTTCCTGTCAAAATATATTTGTGATCATTAAAAAACAAATTATAGAAGACATGGCTGCATGGTAGCAACTGTTTTGGTTCATGGATTGAGATTAATTGCTTGTTGCCAAATTTTATTAGTGGTTACAAAAAAAATAAAAATAGGGGGGGAGGGAGGGACAAAGCCTTGGTACTTTCATTAGTTTATGTCAAAAACTTTGGGTATATGATGCTTTCGTCAAGAAGTTTAATTCGGCTATTAAATGACATCAGAATCATAGTTTAGTGTTGTAGGTTAATTTTATTAGAGTTTTGATTTATTTCTTTTAGAAATGATTAACTGATCGTGTTTTGTTTTCGGAACTTATTAAATATTGTTAGGTTGAGAATTAATTTTCGTTGTAATTGTGTTATGGGTAACGAGAACTCTTTGAAACCAAATTATTTGAGTTAAGTATAGCACTTTAATTAGTTATTGAGATAAGGGGATTTGACTCTCTTCTATATCTTTTAAAAATTCTTTGTGAAACTCTTGTTTACAAATTACATTTACGTATTAAATCAAACCAAGTATGGTTTGCTTTTCTTGTTTGATTATATAAAATATTATTGTAAGTGGAAATTTGACTCAATAAATGACTTGTGTGATGCATGCCTAATATTTTGGGTTAATTATATATTATTTTGTTTTTTGGCTATCTTTATAGGAGTTGGTAGGAGTTAGTTCCCAATAGCCTATATGGTTCTTTGGATGGTCTTTGTTTCCCAATAGGTTATAATAGTTAGATTTTGTAATGGTCTCTTCCTAGCAGGTTATAATAGTTAGGACTGGATATCCAGCTTGTCAATAAAACTATAGAAAATCCATCAGCCTTTTATTGATTATTGTATTGTGATTATACTTTTGTTATTGAGCTTGTTTTGTGTACTGTATTGTAATTATTTGGATACTTGATAATACCACTTGCTTATATATGTACTTAAATCTCATATGCTGTGAAACATTTGTGTGTATGTGTATGTATGTATGCATGACTATGGTGTTTGAAATAGGTTTGAAAATGTATATAATATAACATATTCATTCTAATGGAAGGGAACTCAGATCTCTTATTGAGCAATAAGTGTTTTTGCAGGTGGAATAGATAGTCTTGAATTTGGGTTCAATTATCAAGTGAGTTATTGAAAATGGTGAAATTCAAAGGATAGCTTGAGGATAGACGTTAGGATTTATTTAGTTATTTATTCATTTATTTTTGCATAGATATTGTTAGTTATAAGGTAGTTAGATTTTTTACTTTAGTGCCATGAATGTTGGCGATGTTTGGATTATAGTTCAATTGTGATTTGGATGTTTTACTTTGGTATTTTAATGAATATTTAGTTTGCTCATGATATTGTGCCTTTCAATTCTGGAATTGTACCTTGGGGGCCGTGGCGTGTTACGTTCCTGGTTTGGGGGTGTTACATTGAGTGGTATCAGAGTTTAGGTTTTTCAATCTTGTAACTAGTCTAAGTTTGATTTCTGTGCTTATATTAGTACAAGTGAAGTTTGATTGGATAAGTGATTGACCACATTTTGTATGTTTTAGGATGTCTCCTAAAAGGTAGAAAGCTCTGGTTAATCTAGTGACTCAAGAGAAGGAGGAAGACGTGTACATAAAAAGGGAGAACTTAAGTGATGATGATGATGATGATGATGATGATGATGATGATGATGATGATAATATAGATCAGCCTATTGGAGAGTTAAGGAATGATGCTAGGCATCGTCAAAGATAGCCTATATTCAATGTTCATATGCCACCCGTTGATTATAGGGTGATAATAGCAGAAGTAGTGATGGCCTTTTGGCAAAATGAGCTGCAGCAATAGCAACAGGTTCCACCCTTTCAACAACCAACGCCATTAAGGAGTAAAGTTCACTCTAAGGCCATCAAAAATGCAGATGCCCATCTTCAAGAGTGGACCAAATCCATTGCAAGCAAAAATGACTTGGTGTGGTAGAGTGAAATTTTGTTCTATTGGAGGTACTAGAAGAAGTGAGAATAGAGATCATTCAACCATTCTTGGTTGGCGAAACAGTCAACTGGTAGGAAGGCTAGAGCCTGCTCTCAATGAGGAAGGTCAGCTAGTTGCATATGGAATTAGTTCAAAGAGGCTTTGTTGGAAAACTATTTTTCTGCACCTTACACTCTCAAAAGATTACTAAATTCCACAATCTGACTCTAACAAATGGAATGTCAGTGGTTAAATATGCTCACAAATTTCAGACTCTTGGGAGATTTGTACCTATTATAATAAAGGACGTAAAACTTAAGGCATCAAATTTCAAGAAGGGTCTTCAAAGTGACCTCCAGTATGTGATTGTTCTATCACGAGTTAAAACCTACAAAGATATGCATGATGCTGTAGTGGAGAACGAGGTTGACATCAAACACAAGGCTAGTGAGGAAAGTAATAAGAAAATGAGGTTTTCAATGTCGCAAGGTCAAGTGAAACATCATAACGCAACTTTTAGGCCTGGTCAACAACTCTAGTCAGCTAGTCCTTCTCATTTTGTGGATAAGAGGAAAGTACCCCAACTAGTTAATACACTTAAACAAATTCCAGAGTGTAGTCACTGCCACAGGAGACATTTTCAGGGGAATGACACTAGAAATCTGGAGCTTGCTTTTAGTGCGGTAAATTTGGTCACCAAGTCAAGGATTTCCCTAAAAATAAAACTAACAAGGCACTGTCTAGTGGTCAAATAAGAGTGGAGATCAGAAGAAAAAGACAAATGCTCGTGTTTACGCCATGACTGAGAAGGAAGTTGATGGATCTGATAATGTGGTAGCAGGTACTGTACTTGTAAATTTGGTGCCAGCTTTTGTCCTTTTTCATTGCGGAGCATATCATTTTTTTATATTAAATAAATTTTCTAAATGTTTGTCTATAAAACTGATATTGTTTGATAGACCTTTTAGGGTGGGTACGCCTAGGAATAGAGTCCTAGAGTCATGACTTAGATTTTGTGGTTATAAAATTGAAATATATAGCAGAGACTTTAAAGCTGACCTAGTACAGAAAACTATGTCAAATTTTGATGTCATTCTTGGGATGGATTGCTTGAAACAAAATTATGCGCATTTGATTGTAGAAAGAAAATGTATGCGATTTTGTCCTACTAGAGGAAATGAGGTAGTTTTTCAAGGATCTAAAGAGAAAAGAGTTAAGCTAAAAAATCCTATCTTGTTAGCTATGTAGGATTGTAAAAAAATTAGGAAGTATTGTGAAGCCTACTTAGCTTATGTGATAGACACAAGGATGGAAGGTCTAAAGCTGAAAGTTATATCAGTGGTACGAGACCTTTTGAATGTTTTTCAAATGAGCTACGGGGACTACCTCCAAATCAGGAGATAGAATTTGAGATTAATTTGGTGCCTGGATCAATACCTATCTCAAAGATTCCATATAGAATGGCTCTAGCTGAATTAAAAGAGTTAAAGGTTAGGATTTGCTTGACAGCAAGTTTCTGTGTTATTTGCAAAGAAAAAAGATGGGTCAATGAGACTCTGCATCGACTATAGGGAGCATAATAGGGTCACTGTGAAGAACAAATATCTGTTACCAAGGATAGATGATTTGTTCGATCAGTTAAAAGGTGCAAAGGTCTTTTCTCTAAAATATACCTCAGATCAGCATACTACCAGCTCAAAATCAAAGCTAAAGATATTCCTAAAAGTGCATTTTGAACCAGGTATGACTACTATGAATTTCTAGTTATGCCATTTGGTTTGACTAACGCTCTTGCACCTTTTATGGATTTGATGAATAGGGTATTTAGACCTTACCTAGACAAGTTTGTGGTGGTCTTCATTGATGACATTTTGGTGTACTTTGCTGATGCAAAGGAGCACGAGACACATCTTAGATTGGTATTGCAAACTTGGAAGAATGAAAAGCTGGATGCCAAATTCAATAAATGTGAGCTCTAGCTGAAAAGTGTGTCATTCTTGGGACACATTGTCTCTGAAGATAGGCTGTCAGGTGATCCAAAGAAGATTAAAGCAATTGTGGATTGGTCCAAACCAACCAATGTTACGGGTTATTATAGAAAGTTTGTTGAAGGGTTTTCATTATTGGCAGTTTCTTTAACTAAACTTACTCAGAAAAGAGCTCAAGTTTGAGTAGACAGACAAATGTGAGAAAAAATTTCAAGAATTGAAGAAAAAGCTGGTTTCAGCTCCAATTTTGACCTTGTTATCGGGAACGAGTGGATTCGTGATTTATAGTGACGTCTCAAAGAATGTTCTAAATTGCGTGTTGATGCAAAATGACAAAATGATAACCTATACATTTAGATAGCTGAAACCATATGAGCAGAATTATCTGACTCATGATTTGGAGTTAGCTATGATAGTGTTTGCCTTAAAGATATGAAGACACCACCTTTTTGATGAACAGTGTAAGACCTTCACGGATCATCAAAGCTTGAAGTATCCGTTCACTCAGAAGGAACTTAACATAAGAAAGAGAAGGCGGCTTAAACTTTTGAAGGATTATGACATGAAGATTAATTATCACCCCAGGAAGCCAACAAAGTAGCTGATGCCTTGAGTAGAAAATCTTCTGAGTCAATAGCAGCTATGTTGGTGAAGCCGTTTGAAGACTTGAACTTGGAACATGGTGGATTCCACAGAAATTGTCTTGGCTACATTTGTGGTACAACCTACACTCCAAGATTGTATCAAAGTGGCACAAAATAAGAATGCTGAGTTTATGAGACTCAAGAATAGGATCGAGAATGGTGAACAACTTAACTTTGACGTCAATGATAATGGCAGTCTTTGGATGCAAAATTGCTTATGTGTACCGAATAATTCAAACCTAAGGACTAAAATTTTGAAAGAAACACATCAGTCACAATTCTCTATCCATCCAGGGAGCACCAAAATGTATCGAGATTTGAAAGAAAAGTTTTGGTAGAGTGGCATGAAGCGAAGTGTGGCAAAGTTTGTATCAAAATGCCTAGTATGTCAATAGATGAAAGCTAACCATCCGAAGCCTAGCAGTTTACTCAAGTCGCTGGAAATACCAGAGTAGAAATGGGAGCACATCACCATGGATTTTGTTCATGAGTTACCTCGGACAAAAGCATGGGAATGATAGTATATGGGTGATTGTGCCAATAGATCGATTCACTAAGTTGGCACACATTCTTCCTATGAAAACTACCATGAGTATAGAGAAGTTAGCAAAGATGTATGTAAGAGAGATAATGCATTTACATGGGGGTACTGGTGAGCATTGTTTCAGACCGGGATCCAAGATTTGTGTCAAGGTTTTGTGAGACTTATCAATAAGCTATGGGTACCGACGTGATATTGAGCACAGCGTATCACCCTCAAGCTGATGGACAATTAAAGCGTATTATACAGACTTTGAAAGATATGCTTAGAGTATGTGCCACTAATTTCAAAGGAAGTTAGATGATAATATATTGATTATGGAGTTCTCTTACAACAATAGCTATCATAGTATTATCGGAATGGCAACTTATGAGGCACTATATGGAAGAAAGTATTCATCTCTATTGTATTGGGATGTAATGGGCAAAAAGAGAATTAGTGGACCAGAATTGATTCAAGCAATGGTGGATAAGATCGCCATTATTAGGGAAAGATTGAAGATAGCTCAAGTTAGGCAAAAAATTTAGGCTGATATGAAATACAAGCCGATGGAGTTCCAAGTTGGTGATAAGGTATATCTAAACGTATTGCCAATGAAAAGGGGTATGCATTTTGGGAAGAATGGTAAACTGAGCCCGAGGTATGTTGGGCCATTTGATGTTTTAAGACGTGTTGGAGACTTGGTGTACCAAGTTGTGTTGCCACTGGAGTTGTCTAAGGTACACAATACCTTCTATGTGTCACAACTTTGGAAATATGTTCAAAATTCTAGTCATGTGCGAATCTTTGGTGGGTCGTGAGTCTTACGAAGAGTTCCCTTTGCGTATTATGGATCGGAAGGATCAAGTTTTACATCATAGGATGATTCCTTATGTGAAGGCGCAACAGTCTAACCATACTGTGCGTGAGGCAACATGGTAGCTTGAGAAAGGCATGCACAAGAGATATTTACAATTATTCGGGGAACAGGATATGTGAAGTTTCGAGGACGAAACTTTTCTTATAAAGGATAGATAGAAAAACTTCTTAATTTATGTAAAATCCAAGTCTTGTGGCCCATTATTGATTAATCATATTTATGGCCCAAAGATAAAGTATCTGGGGTTAAAATGTGATTTAGACTAAAGGGAGGACTTATTCATAATTTTAAGAAGTTTTTATTGGTTAAGTATCGATACTCCTCCCTCTTAATCAGATTATTATTCTTTGGAAAGTAGGGTTACCCGAGCAACAAGAGTCTCAACAAGAGTTGGCAAACGATGAAGAAATTTTTAATAATTCGCAATAATTCGGAGGTTATTATACTCCACCTTCTTATTGGATTATTTAGTATGTGTCTATGGGTGAAATTATAGAATTAATTAATGGTGTTTATAGAATTATAGTTCGTATTCAAAATTCTTGACATAAGAATTATATAAGTCTTTTATTTGAGATATGTGTAATTATATTGGTAATTTAAAAGAGAAAGAGAGAGAGATTGAACAAAGCGTTGTACCAAGACTAGGCCATATTCTAGTAGGCTTTGAATCCATGAGTTTAACTATAGTAAGTTTATTGCCAAATCAAGTTATGAAAAAAGAAAAAGAAAAAATTGAAATCATAGCTAAGTGTTAGCAGCCATCCTTGTAGTTGGAGTTGAGTTTGGCAAAAAGTAGTTGCTTCTTACCAAAATATATTTGTGATCATTAAAAAAAAAAAATTATAGAAGACAAGGCGGCATGGTAGCAGCCATTTTGGTTCACACATTAAGATTTAGTAGCAAGCTAATTATATTGGTGGTTACAATAAACAAAATATAATTACTTCAAACTACCTTTCTTAGTTTATGTCAGTAACTTTGGGTATATGATGCTTTTGTCAAGAAGTTTTATTTAGCTATTAAATGATTTCAATGTGTGGTTTAGTGTTGTAGAGTAATTTTATTAGAGTTTGGATTTATTTCTTTTAGAAATCATTAATTGATTGTGCTTTGTTTTAGGAACTTATTAGACATTGGTAGGTTGAGAATTAAATTCCGTTGTAATTGTGTTATAGGTGACAGGACTCTCATCTATTGGACCCCGAATATTTTAGTTAAGTATAATACTTCAATCGGTCGTTGAGGTAAGAGATTCTATCTCTCTTCCATAGTTGAAAATTCTTCATAAAACTCTATTGGATAAATTATATTACGTATTAAATCGGATTGAGTACAGTTTGCTTTTCTTGTTTGATTATATAAAATTTTCGTAGTTGGCAATTTGACTCAATAAATGACTTGTGTGATGCATGCCTAATATTTTTGGCTATTTATATATTGTTTTGGCTCATTGCTATCTTTGGTAGAGTTGGTGAGAGATAGTTCCCAATACTCTATATCAATCTTTGCATGGTCTTTTTTTCTAACGTGTTATAATAGTTGGATTTTGTTATGACCTTTTTCTAACAGGTTATAGTAAACTTGCCAACAATACTATAGAAAATCCATAGCCTCTTATTGATTACTATATTGTGATTGTACTTTTGTTATTGACCTTCTTTGTGTACTGTATTGTAATTATTTGGATACTTGATAATGCCCACTTGCTTATATATGTACTTAAACCTCATATATTGTGAAACATTTGTGTGTGTGTGTTTGTGTATATATATATATATACATATGTGTATATAGATATATGTATGTATGCATGACTGTGGTGTTTGAAGCAGGTTTTAAAATGTATAGAATATAACATACTTGTTCCAATGGAAGGGAACTCAGATTTCTTACTAAGTAACTTGTATGCTCACCCTATTATACACATTTATTTTTGCTGGTAGAATAGATAGTCTTTAATTTGGGTTCGATGATTAAGTGAGTTATTGAGGACAGTGAAATACAAAGGATAGCTTGAGGATGGATGTTAGGATTTGTTTAGTTATTTATTCATTTATTTTCACATAGACATTGTTAGTTCTAAGGCTGTTGGATACTTTACTTTAGTGCCATGAATGTTGGTTATATTTGGATTATGGTTCAGTTGTAATTTGAATGTTTTATTTTGGTATTTTAATAGATATTTAGTTTACTCATGATATTGTAATGATAGCCTTGCATTTCTAGTGTTGTACCTTGGAGGTGTGGCATATTTCGTCCCTAGTTTGGGGACGTGACAACATGTCTCCTTGAGTCGATTTAAAATGTTAACCTCTAGTAGTCAATTAAAATCAGTACAAAATGACTCTATTAACTGTGTCTCCTACCAACTTGCTAAAATTCATAGACTACTATTTTCTATCAGTGACTCTATTTCAAATGCCCATTTGATTTAATCCACTCAGACATTTGGGGTCCTTCCCTACACAGAGTATGGAAAGTTTGAGGTATTTTATTATTTTTGTCAATGACTTTACCCGATACCAATAGCTTTATCTTATTGAAAACAAGTTTGAATTACCACAAACCTATCATGATTTTGTTGTTATGGTTAAAACTCAGTTTTCTCAAACCATTAGAATTTTCCATACAAATAATGCCATGGAATACAAAGAAACCTCCTTTCTTTACTTTATTTGCCAACAAGGCACCATTTTCCATTGCTCTTGTCACGATTACTTCCCAACAAAATGGTCAAACTAAGCGTAAATACTGACATATTCTTGACACAACTCATGTTTTCCTACTTTTCTCTTCTTGTCCAGAGCGTTTCCCGGGCAAAACTGCACTTACTACTGTTAACACTATCAATCAGGTCCTTTCTCCTATTACTGCTAATCAGTCCCCATATGAGCATCTGTATAGTTCTCTTCCAAACTATACGAACTTAAAAGTTTTTGGTTGTGCTTATTTTGTTCTTTTGCAACCCCATGAATACACCAAATTGGAAGCACGAGCTAGGTTATGTTGTTTCATAGGATACGATATTGAGTACAAAGGTTACCATTGTTGGGATCTACAATCTAAACAATAACAAATCTCCCATCATGTTATCTTTTGAGAATATAAGATGTTCTCCTCGATGTTAAAGTTTAATCTATCTCCTTCTTCTTCGCCTCCTCTATTTACTTATCCTGCATCCAATCTTTTTTCTAGATACTATTCCTTTCACAGGTTCTCTTAGATCTAAGGTATCTCTGATGGATGTAATGTCACTCTATTTGAGAATCCAGGTCCAGCTGACGACCCAAGCATTTCTATCTCTCTTGAGTCTCCCACTACATCACAATCTCTATCTCCTTACTAATCAACCAGAGTAAGAGAACCTTCAACTCGTCTTCATGATTTTCATTGCTTCTTTACTGTCCTTTCCTTACATGAGCCAAATCCTATAGAGAATCTTGTTTTAATCCTATGTGGCAACAAGTTATGTCTAAAGAGTTGTAGGCTCTTGAGAAAACTCATACATGAGATTTGGTTGACCTTCCTCCCAATAAATCTCTTGTTGGATGTAAGTGGATTTACAAAATCAAAATCCACTTTGATGGCAGTATGGATAGCTACAAAGCCCATCTTGTTACCAAGGGCTTTACACAGGAATATGGCATGGACTATGAAGAAACTTTACACAAGAATATGTTATTATTTGAAGCAAAATTTCATGTTATTTTTATGGGAAAATAAATTCGAACAGTATTATATTGGAGTAATTGCCCTGTAAAATGTTTGGAAGGTTTAGTAACAAATCACAAGTATCTAATTTTAGTTCGTGGTAATGTACAATTCCGGTCCAGCTGAAGCACAAATTGTAGATGTACCTTTTATCTCAGAAATCAGAACAGCTAGCTTTTATACGTACTTGAGAAACTTGTATATAATTTAATTTCTTAATGACTTTGGCAAAAACAGATCCGGGTTGGTAGATTTCACCCGACTGCTAATACTGCTGTTGCATAGTACATCTGATACAATAAGAAGGTCCTAGTTATCTTTTGACATTTTATTTCCCAACTTTCTCCTATATAGTAATGCACAAGGGAGTTTCTTGACACCAAAAAGCTGATAGCAGAACTTCAAGATCAAAGTTCATGAAAAGGGAAAATCCCTTTTTAAAATCTTGGCTATTTCCTCTGGTTGCAAATTATACAGCAATACATGATGTGTACAATAAGTTGTTTGGCTGCATGAACCTTGTATTGTATAGGCCAGTTGGGGATGTTTACTTCTTGTGACTCGTCACTGGATGCTTCCGTATTTTGATGTTTAATGTGATTTTTATGCAATTTTGTCAGATGAAATGCAAGAGACTTCAAGTCAAAAGAAAATGAAAAAGATTGTAGATGAAGACCTAGAGTTACCTTTATTCTTGCACATCTTCCCCCTGATTTTCTGCTTGATTGAGACCCCTCTTCCTGATTTTTTTGGCTCTTTATCATATTGGTCAAGTAAATATGGAAAAGATGGAAGTTTTTATTCATATTTCAGAAACTTTTTCTTCATTCCTCTCCTTTATTTTCTTTTCTTCTGAATTTTGCACTTTCATATTGTGTTGCCAATAATCTAATTACACTTTTTGTGATGATTTTGCAGATGATTTGGTTCAAGGTGATTGCTTTCTTGACTTTTGATTCTCAGTAGATCCACGTAAACCAAGTGAGTTCTTTTCCATTTAATAGCCTAAAAAACAGATCTACAATTTGCTTGACATCAACGTCTTTGCTTTTGATATAAGAGGAGAAGAACCAGTTTCCTTCGCATTCTTTTTCATTTATTTGCTTTCACATGGCTGTTTTGTGCTGATTTTCTTGGTGGGTAGTTCACCAAAATTTTCTCTTTGACAGAGTTTACGAAGTTTTATTCTTTTGGAAATCTTATGAGTGTTTTTTTGGCGTGGTGTTGGTATCTTGAATTTTAGATTAAAAAAAAAAAACCATGTTGATAAATTCAGTTCTTTGTGCTAAATTGGTTCCAGAATTCCAGGACAGCAGATAAAACAAAGTAAGAACATTTGAAGTCAATAGGGTGCTGAAAATTCGATTGGAGAATTTGGTTTTATTTTGGTTTAAAACCCATCTACAAAATCAAGAAATCTTGATTTTTGAGTGATTGTTTTGGTTGGTTTAAGATTTTCAACCGAGATTATTCTGGTCTGTACATTATACCAACTTCAGGTTGTTGGCAATCTTTTTTTTTTGGGCTTAAGATAAAAAATTTCAGCTTCAGGTTGTGTGTGGTGAAATTGATTTGTGTATTGGAATGATATCAAATTCAAGAATTTGGAGTTTGATTGATTTATGGGTGGAGCTACTCAGTAAATAATTATGTGAACTTATTCTTAATATATTCTGATTCTTAGTTGCAATAAACATTAAGAAAATATTTTACCATTTATTTTCCTCATGGGATGCAATAACATTCTTCTAACAGATTTAATTAGTGAAAACTGCATGATATAGACAACACCAAAGTCAAATGCGTCTCCATTCCCTCTTGTATGTATATTGGATCTTCCCACCAGCAATTATGGAGCAACTGAACAATCAACCGTCACTCTCGCTGCTTGCTGTTGATGAATCTTGTGACTAATTCGACTATCATCAATTTCAATAGTCTCATTTTTTACAGTTAATTTCTTTCTGTTTCTTATTTTGAACTGTATCTATATATCTGATTCTCATGTTATTAGTTTTTAGAATTCTGACCTTTTTTTTCAAGAAAAAAATGGGCTATTAAGACTGAAATATATATTTAGAATAAAAATATTTTGGTTGAATTATAATTGATGGTGGCAGATTTTGTATTCTTTTTTTTTTAATTATTATTTTGAATTTTCTTTTCTTTAAATTTAAAGTAATGTATTTTGAGCTTTCGAAGATAATTGTGATTCATAGTATTTCACAAATGCCATTGTTTGAAAGCTTTTTGTGGCTTTTTTTTTTTTTTTGCTCCAAAAGAAGGCAACTAGGTTACTGAGTGGGTATTGCACGACCACCTTCTAATAGTTTCATGAATAATATAAGTTGGAACATTGCATGTTGACAAAAATAAAAAGACTTAATTATATTTACTTCTCTTCGATTTGGCCAAACTATAAATAAAATTTCAAAATTTGATTAAATAATAAACACCCCCTTGAAGGCTAACCGGCTAAATCTCTTTGACGGAATAAGCGAAAAGACTAAATGCCCAAATAAAGCACGTGAAAGGACCAAATACCCCCATGCAATCAACTGTATACAAATCCTGGCCTTCCCCTCCCCTTTCCTTTGAAGTACTACACCAAAACCACCACCGGTTTCCTATCTCAACAACCCATCTCCTCTCACTCTACCGCCCTAAAACCCACCACTAGTCTGGCCCATCCCATCCCACCCCTCTCTCTCTCAACGCATTCGAAATCCACAACCAATCTAACAATATCTTTCATTTCCATGCGTGCCTCTACCCTACCAAATTCAGTTAAAATGGAAAGAGTGACATGCATTTGTCAGTTATTACATTTATTTGCTTAACAGTCAACATTTGATTTGCTCAAATAGAAAGGGAAAAGGATTGCAGTAGGGGAGGGGAAAGAAGGGAGCAACAGTCGCGAAGTAGGAATTGGCTAGAGTGTTTCATTTGGTGATTCATCAAAACCCCAGATCTTAAAGCGAAGATCAGCGGAAAGATACCAGAAGAGAAGAGAAATTGGTAGTATTTACTGCACAAAAATGTTACTGACAAAAGTTGAAAACATTTGAGGTTGATTCATTGTTATTAGGAGCCAAGGGATTGCGTTAAATGTGATTAAAATTTTAGATGAATTTCAATCCTTTTTTTTTATCAAAAACATTGGAATTATATATTTATTGGATGATTATAGGCATGGAATTCAAAATGAAATCGCATCTAGGAAAAAAGTTGAGCTTTTTATTTCTTTAAAAAAAAATAAAAAATCTTGAAAATTTGAATTGCAGCTGCAGAAATTTAAATTTTTACTTCATTTGAAGCAAAAGAGAAAGAGATATTAAAAGTCTTATCTGTAATAATTTTGATTTGTGGTATTATGAATTTTGATGTGATTTATTGTATGTATTGATTTTTTGAGATACGGTGGATTTCAGTGTTTGGTAACGGAGGCAACCAAATTTCCAGCGAAAACAATGAAGCAGAAGTCTTTTTATCTTTCACCCCAAAAGTTTATATTTTCTACTTTATTCGTACCATTTTAGTAGTCACTCTTTCTATTTTTTGTTTGTTAAATTATTTGTCATTTCTTAAAAAGCCAATTAAATAAAGGCTAATTTACCCTTCATACAAATCCCTCAAAATGACATTAAAGTCATATGCATTGATTACTTTCACAAATCATTTTAAATTTTAAAATCTAACACCAACTAACAAATTTTGAATTTGAATATAGGAATAATAATGAAAAATAATATATTATTAGTTGGTCAAATCAATTTCTCTTAAACTGTGTGTTAGATTGAGATTTTTGTTTGACCTATAGGATAGAAGGAATACTAACTTTGTTGTGTGAAAGGGTATTTTTGGAAGGAAAATATTAGTGCTAACTTTTTAAGGGCATTTTTGGCTTCTCACACTAACTTTTTGCTAAAATCAGTGGCATCTCTAACGGCAAGGGAGAAATTTGTTAAACGTTTTAACATTCAAGAAAGTTAACTGTTATTTTGCCAAATTTTAAGGGTTGATTAGTTGTTGAACCAAACCTAAGGAAGTAAATTTAATTAACCCAAATAAAAATTATACTTTCATGTAAATTAGTTTTGGTAGAACTACCACAAGCAGTTAAATAACACGAAGTGCTTTTTCTTCTCATGTGGGGCTACTTTTTGTAATAATTGTTGTGTAGTTACAGTAGTCAATAATTAAGCCGTGTGGAATAGAAGGACATCTTCAATACGTTGAACAAATAAAGAGTCAAACATTATTTTAAAGAATTTGCCAATAATTCGTCCCAAATAATTGAATGTTTATGCGTAGGATGATTGCTTCTTGAACTTAGAAATTGAGAAAGCACTGACTATGGAACAGAAATTTTGGTCAAAATTTGGTTTCATAAAAATGTAAAATAATGTCATAATTGGTTCTTCAAATTTTCTATAATTCACTGTAAGAAATTTTCTAGCTGCCGATGCCATGTAGGGTTACTCGGTTACTCTTCCACAAAGAATCTAAAGACAGCACCAACTCCGTACTTTAAACACAGATTCACATGGTCAGATATCAAATGTTTCAGTCATGTGTATTGGATTTCCATGGGCAATATCATTATTTTAACTCTTCTGGGTGTTTATTACAGTGTATTCTTGATGTTCTGTCTTGCTGATGTCTCCCAGCTGGCAACTGACATTTTAAGTCCACCCGATACGTTAACAGATGGCTTGACTTTGGTATCTGCTGGAAAAAAATTTGAGTTTGGATTCTTTAGTCCTGGAAATTCTAAGAACAGATACTTGGGGATATGGTACTATGAGATTATTCCTCAAACCATTGTCTGGGTGGCAAATAGAAATAGTCCCCTGAATAACTCATCAGGATTTGTGATGATTGTGAAAGATGGGAATATGATCCTTCAAGACCACATGGAAAGGATTCTTTGGTCAACAGGTGTTCAGAACAAATCATCAAACGGGACTTTTTTGCAGCTCTTGGACTCTGGGAATCTGGTTCTGAGAAATGGTAACAGTGGAAATTCAGGAAGCTATCTTTGGCAAAGTTTTGACCATTTTTCTGATACCTGGTTAGCAGGAATCTGATCCATGAAGCTGGGGAAGGATCCCAGCTCTGGCCTGGTTCGGAATTTGACATCATGGACAAGTCCAGATGACCCTTCCCCAGGCCAATTCACTGGTAGTGTAAATCCTCGTGGACCGCCATTGGAGTTTGTACTTTGGAAAGGGGATTCTCTACAGTACAGAAGCGGACCATGGAATGGTGTTGGTTTTAGCGGACAAAATTTTGCACCAAACATTGTTTTCGACCTGAAGCTTGTGATAAACGCGGATGAGACCTACTACGGGTATGTTCCTGAGACGAAACTTAGTACAACAAGGGCTGTTATAAGCTACTCTGGTGTAATGCTACGTTACGTCTGGAATGATACCAGCCTGAAATGGCTACTTACAGGAACTCTTCCTTATGACCCGTGTGATAATTATGGCCAATGTGGTGCAAACAGTATTTGCACGATTAGTGACCCAACTATTTGCAGCTGCTTGAGTGGATACATGCCTAATTCACAACAGGCTTGGGAAATGCATGTTAATCTCCAATTGGTCTGGTGGATGTATTAGGAAACAACCACTAAATTGTTCAAAAGGAGAAGGTTTCATAGAACTAAAAGGCGTAAAAGTTCCAGATCAGTGGTTGTATTGGATTAACACCAGTGTGTCCCTGAAGGAATGTGAAGCGGAATGCTTGAAGAATTGTTCTTGTACAGCATACGCTAACTCAAATATTTCAGGGAAGGGAAGTGGTTGCTTTATATGGCACGGGGAATTAATTGATATAAGGCGATTAGTAAGACCAAGTGCTCAAAATCTTTACATAAGGGCTGCAGCTTCTGATCTAGGTACATTTAATTCCCCTGATGACTACTTTATCAGTTTTAGTTTACCAGTCTTTACCTTTCATATTTGCTTATAAACTTGGATTGAGTTTATGGAGCTTGATAACAGGATCAAAAAACAGAAACAAGGTCATCCTGGTTGTCACAACTTCCTCAATAGCTGTGACACTGCTATTTTTGTTTTGCTGTATCATCCTACTTAAAAGAGAAGCACACAGACAAGGTAAACTCCATTTCATTTTACCAGGATTATAGGTCAAACAAAAACTTTATTAGTTGCAGAACTAACTGCTTCCTCAAATACCATATTCAGAAATTAGAATTTGCCATATAGAAGACTGAGGACATGTCCCAAATACTTGAACTTGAAATGTTTGTCTTGATATGTTCAGGGCCTAACCATAAATTACTGGTAGATTATTTTAAATTGTTATTTTGTCTTCTGATTGGACTTTCTAAAATCTTTCATTTTTTTTTTTTTTAATTTAGAGCACTTCTTAGCAATAATCCCATATCCAGTGGTGTAGCCGTCTCTTCCCCTGATCCTTTCGGACTACTCTCAAAACTAGGACATTGGTGGATAGTTGGAAATCTTTAATTCCAAAATCTATTCTTCCTAGTCCATAAGGGATTTTTGAGTGTGATGATGCTTTGCAGTCATCTCAGACATGCAAGAACATGCTCAAAGTACGAACAAGAAAGGGTTAACGTTCTTGAAGCATCAAGTAAATTGTTCACAAATTTGATTGAGAAGAACCGAGTTGAAAATCAGGATTGAAGATATTATAGTACATCAAATATTTCTCTCATTCAACTCTAATATAAGTTAATTTAGTGTTCAGTTATGAGTTTAAGAGTTAAGAGTTCAATTCTAGAGACTTTACCTATTTCCAGGCTAGCAAAATCAAAACTTTCCATGTTGAGACTTGAGATCCATATTATCTTTCTCTTTATAGGAAGTCAGCAGAATATATTTGTGATTAATGGATTTTTCCGGCTGCAAGTTGAGATTCTTATGTTTCACATGTTGCAGGTGTCAAGATAAAACTACATCCTCATTCTAGAAGCATGGAAGACCTGGAATTACCAACTTTTGAGATTGCCAGTATTTCAAAAGCAACGAACAAGTTTTCTGACTCGAAAAAGATTGGAGAGGGTGGTTTTGGGGCTGTTTACAAGGTATTGTCAAGAAGATGATTAAAGCACTTTCGAAACTTTAACTTAAATTCCTTAGAATGATATCCTGAAACCATTTTACAGGGTCAGATGCCAACTGGACAACAAATTGCAGTGAAGAGGCTCTCAGTAGATTCCAATCAGGGACTCATTGAATTCAAAAATGAAGTTATTTTAATTTCCAAACTTCAACATCGGAATCTGGTTAAACTTTTGGGATGCTGCATTGAAGGAGAAGAGAGGATGCTGATTTATGAATACATGCCCAACAATAGCTTGGACAAGTACATTTATGGTTTGCAATATTCTTAACCTCTCTTTTAAGCATTTTTCCACTTAAGACCAAAATAAACGAATGTTATAAAAGTAAAATTACTAGAATGGTTTGGAAAAATATCTGTCCTGGTAAGAAAATTTTTTTGCCTATCTAATTGGATACTTACTGCCACAGATAGTACGAGAAGGAAGTTGTTGACATGGACAAAGCTTTTGGATATAATAATTGGAATTGCTCGAGGCCTTGTCTATCTTCATCGAGATTCCTTCAAGATTGAGAATAATTCATAGGGACCTCAAAGCTAGCAATATTCTTCTTGACAATGTTATGAATCCTAAAATTTCAGATTTTGGCATTGCGAGAGCATTTGGTGGTGAGCAGATTTTAGCGAAAACTAAGAGGGTTATTGGCACTTAGTAAGAAAGTTTCTCATTTCCTTTTTTTTTTTTTTGTCATTCTTACTTCAGCAAGTATCTTTTCTTGATTTCATAACCTTCATGTTGGTGTGCAGTGGCTATATGTCTCCCGAGTATGTCATTGATGGGCTATATTCTGCAAAATCAGATGTATTCAGCTTTGGAGTATTAGTCCTGGAAATTGTGGGTGGTAGAAAGAACAGAGATTTCCGCCATCCTGATCACAACCTTAACTTACTAGGACATGTAAGATCAAGAATTGGTCTTCTCATTCACATAATGTTGCACAAATAATTTTGTCGTCAAACGTTTTCATGTACAAATTGCAGGCATGGAAACTGTGGATTGAAGGCATCACCAAGCCTCTCAACTAATAGATGATCAGCAATTGGAAGAATCGTCTTCCATGTTAGATGTAGAAAGATGCATACAAATTGGCCTGTTGTGTGTTCAGAAGCACCCTGCAGACAGACCAACCATGTCCACTGTGCTCTTGATGTTGGATGCTGAGTATACAATGCTTCCCCAACCTAAGAAGCCTGGTTTCTATACAGAGAGATGTGCAGATGAAACAGAAGTTTCACTTGATCAAGAACGCCCTATAACGAATGATTTAACTATAACTTTGTTTGATGGTCGGTAAAAATCTTTTGTACTTCGATCTTTCAACAGATTACATAATTATTGTCTCCTTAGAATCTCTTCCTGATAGAAGCTGACATAGATATGCCATTAGCTAGGCTGGTTCCATATAAATTAAAGGATGAGGTTAGTTGTTTACTTTCAAGTTCCAACATGTATAATCTGTTAAAGGAAAATAGGTAAGTTTCATGGAATAGTCATGGAGGCTTGACTTGATTTGGAAGTACAATATGTACTTCATATGACTGCCAACTCAATTACAAATTGCAATGAAAGGAAATGGATTGTTTTGGAGCTTTATTTATTTATTTATTATTAATTTTACATTTTTAGGGAATCATTCTCTTATACTTTAAGAGCTTGTACAGTACAACACTATGTGCTTTAAAAACCTGTACTGTACAAATCTTTAAAGCCAATGGAATGATTCTCTCGACGAGACTGTAGAATTCTCCATTATTAACATTACTAGTGAGATGCATGTGCTTTGCATGTGTACTAAACATGACAAATTAAAACTATTATTTCGTATGTAAAATATAAAACTACACTTTTGTTTGTCATTTTATTTTCTTTTCAAATTTGAACCTTGTATGCTTATTTATATCAGTCTTCTCCTAGTTTCTTCTCTTACTTTTTCCTGGTTAAACTCTATTTTTAATATCTATTTTTTGATAAAGTCCTTATTCTACTTTAGAATTCGTATTCAAATTCTTTCAATTGAAATATTATTGTTACTTAATATCATAGCCATAATTTAGTTTCTCAAAAGCACTACAGTAACTTTTCTGAATTCATTTGCTGATATATCTCAAGTTTTTATCAACAAATGCTAAAAACAAATTGTGGTTTACCGTGATATTTATCCTTCATTCTTGTATAGAACAAACTATCATATCCACTGAAATACAAACTATGTAATTCCTTATACTTAGCTTTCTTTCAATTAAAAATTGACTTGACACTTTTTTTCAATATTTTAGTTCATACAAAAGATTAGACTCTTAAAATTGAGCTATTATATATAAAAAGTATCTCCAGAATGATTTGTTAAGTGGAATGCATCTGAAAATGATTCTAGAAGTTGGATAATTTTTAACATCAAATACATGAAGAAATTTAACTTGAAACCTTCCATCAACTTCAAAAGAAAGTGAATCTATGATGCATGAAATGTACAAATAATTCCAGGGACCAAGAATATATATACTTCTTCTATGGTTTGATAAAAAATAGTTCACTCTTTTCTTAAATTCATTATTATTTCCTTCTCAAACATAGAGTATGGGAAAAAGATTCTTATATATGTATGGAAATTTAAAAGTTCCAGCAGCATAAATTTGAGTTTAATCATCTGAATTAATTGTGATATTGACTTCTTCGAACTCAATTGAATGACTCCCACACAATTTTTTTAACATATTTGGTGCATTGCATTATTGGTATTGAAATTTTAATCAATTTCTGGTTAAAGCATTGGGTTCCTAAGAATCCATTTAATACTCCCTCCGTCTCATTTATTTTATCACAGATATATCGACTTTTCTTATACAACTAGATGTGTATAAGAGTAATCAATAATTCATATAGATTTATTTGATTTTTTTATAAATTTTTTTTAACAAAAATGAAATTTATATAAAGTATTATGATATGAAGTTTAAAATTTCTAAAAAAATTTAAAAATCTATAAAAGATTGTGTTTTGAAAACTTCACTCGTTAACCAAAAAAAGTCATTAGTAATATGACAATATATTGGAAAGGAGATAGTAATAATTAAATTACTAATTTTAAGGGTCATCAACTACAAAAATATGCATATAATATTATAGGTCTTTTTTTTTTCTGTCTCATTAGTCATTTATTTCTTAAGTTGACTCTCCCATATTAAAGAGCTAATGTTACAAATCAACTAAGGAGGTGTTTAGTTTATGGATATGAGGGGAAGGAATGAAAATCAAAATTAATGATATCTATAAATATTATTTGGCTAAAAACTATGAGAATCATTTTATAGGAATAAAAGTATTAGAAAATATCTACTTTCATTCCTCACTTATAACATGGGTTTCAAATATATATATGAATTTATCAATATAATGAAATCCATTCCTTATCCAAATCTAATTCTGATTCCCGAATGCAAACCAAACACCTCTCCTAAACGATCAACTATGACTAATGGCTGAACCAAATTTAAAGTAATACATAATTAAATGAATCTCTCCAAATGAGATACAAGACAAAGCTCAAGAGTATATAATTGTATTATGCCCAATCAAGGGAGCAATTTAAACATATCATAGTTTTTGCTTTATGTTTCATATTTACTAATTGATTCTAAAAGAGTAGTCGGCAGGTTTGGCAACATCTTATACTCTATTTAAGTACTAACTTCACGGTCTCAATATGCTTAATTTTTTTTTTATAATTTTTTTTTTTGGTTGGTGGAAATTAAATATCAAAAGAATTGTGAAATAAGATTCTAATATATGAAGTATTGATCCTATATCTCGTCAACGTGTCATTCTCGTTTATAGCCAAATTTATGAAGTGAAAGATTTGTTAATCATAATACAAATCGGAACAAAATTAAAATTGAACTTATACCTTGCACTTTTCATATTTTGAAATTGAAATTAAAAGAACGTTTTATCCTTCTTCTGATTTAGCCATCTTCATATCCTTCTTTCTTGTAATTGTCCCATCATCATATCCTTCTTTCTTGTAATTTAGCCATCATCCCGAATAGCTAGTAAAAGCTCAATCATTCTATTATAGCCATTGTGTATGCGTTCGGTTGTACAATGCCATTTAGAAAGCTTTACTGATAAACTGATATATATATATATACATATAATATATATATATATATATATATATATATATATATAGATGGCTTTGGCTTAATATGGAACCTTTAGAACATATACAAATGGTTATGATGTATGTCCCATGAAATTAGAATTCAAAAATATCCGTTTTGAGAAAACAATATATATGAAGAAGTTTTCCAAAAATCATACCGTGCGCTTAATGTATAAATTAAGGTTTACTTACTTTAGATCAAGTGCTTCTCTATCCTCTTCACCATAGTCATAAAATACTGGACATGTTATAAATAAAAGACTGGATTAAAGACTTTCAAAACGTCTATATGTATGAACATGTTTGGCTACAAATCCCGCATCTACTCGTATCTCGTACGTCAAATCTTCGTAATAGTTTTGGAGTAAACTTTAATTACCATCAGGTGACACTAAAAAACTATGTCTTTCGTATGATTAATAGAATTCTATTATTAGTAGTTTTTTTAGTATATCTCCTCTTTTGTGATTAACACAATTTTAGTATATTTTATTGGCTACAATTACGAATTATGTAATCCGTTTGAAGAATTGGTTCATAGGATTATTAGTTAATTAAGACTCTAAAATAAAACACTTACAATTATTTCTCAAGTTAAATTCTAAAAGCCTTAAAATTGTTTTATAGAATTAGCTGTAATATAATTTACGGTTTCATCCATCAACTAAGGAGTATAAAAATGTTTGGTTTATGGACAATTTAGATAGTTAAAAATAAGAAGAAACACCTTGAAGGAAAAGCACTACTTAAACTTTTAAAATAGTATAGATTATTTGCAGAATGGTCTGAGTAGACAAAATAGACTGCTATGTAAATTACTATTGTAAGTGCAATTTTGTCACGAGTCTTAAGTCTTAACATAAACTTTCCGGCAATAGAAGTATAACCAACTACAAGTCTATGGAGGAAATCGAATTGAACTCCGAAGAGTTGAATCAAAAACAAGGAAACTTAAATTCTTTCAGGTTGTGATGGGTAGATTGGAATTGATGGAAGTATTTGAAATGAATGGATTTGAATTGAGTGCATTTAAAATGACAAGAAATTTGTGTGAATTTCAAGTTCTCTCATTTAACCATTAAAATCACACTTTCAATTGTTGATGAATTTCAAATTCATAACTAAGTTAATTAATTTATTTTGATAACTTATTATGGATTAGGATTTCAAATCAATTGCACCTAAATCCTTCCATCCAAATACAATGTCCGATAATGATCTCACTTTTGAAACAATGATAGGGCCTTGTTTGTTTGAGAACATAATCAATCCTCAATATAAAATCAATGAATGGTAAAATGTTCTTTCAACTAATAATTCAAGTTGACTTTTGAAGCAATGACAGTGCTTTGTTTCAAAGTACAACCATTCCTGAATTGACTGGAAAAAAATGAAAAATTGAATGACTTGTCAACTCAGTCCTGTCTTTAGATATTTTTGAAATGGTAAGTCTGAGGACTCTGTATTCTGGAACCATTTGATGATTGCTTACTAAATATCATCAGCATCATGCAATTCAGTAAGAATCATTTCTTCTATATACTATGCCAGATTTGTGTTTCTATTTCATACTTTACAAATACTGCGGTTGCTAATGACAGGCTAAGTCAGTACCAAGTTTTCAATGACAGCTTCAGTTTAGTATCTGCAGGCCAGAAATTTAAGCTTGGTTTCTTTACCCCTGGAAACTCCCGTAAAAGATACCTGGGAATATGGTACAATGAAATCCCAGTACATACTGTAGTTTGGGTAGCGAATCGAAACTCTCCTCTCAATGATTCATCTGGCATTTTGAAGATTGGAAATGATGGGAACTTGATTCTCCAAAATCTCCAAGGAATGATTGCCTGGTCAACGAGTATACGAAATATATCCACACAAGCTGTTGTTATACAGCTTTTAGACTCGGGAAATCATCATTCTGAAATATGGAAGTGATGGTGATTCTAATGAGAATTACATTTGGCAAAGCTTTGATCAACTTTCGGATACCCTTTTACCAGGCATGAAATTGGGATGGGACTTCAGAATTGGCTTAAACAGGTACTTAAAATCTTGGAAGAGTGCTGAAGACCCTTCACCTGGGGAATTCACTTATGGTATTGATCCAGGTATCTTTCCACAATTCTTCCTGCTAAAGGGTTCGATTAAACAGTTTCGAGGTGGATTATATGATTTTCAGTTGCTACATGGAACTTCGTAGAACAAAATCCTTTTTTCAATCCTAAGTTCATATCTACTCGTGACGAGTCATATTATCAGTTTGATATTTTTGATGATTTATCAATGTTGGCTTTAAGTTATACTGGAACCCTTCAGCGCTATGTTTGGGACAACAAAAACCTTGTGTGGAATGTCATAAGAACTCATCGAGTGATGCTTGTGACAGTTACAATCGTTGTTTGCACATCTAACGCATACATACATATATTCAGCCTTGTGCCTGTTTAACAGGATACATGCCTAAGTCTCCGGTAGGAAATGACATGTTCATATCATCTGATGGCTGTACTAGGAAACAACCTTTGAACTGTCCAAAGAATGAAAGATTTATAAAGATTACTGGAACTAGAATTCCTGATGTGTTACAGTTTAATATGTTCTCTAATATGAGCATTGAAGAATGCCAAAAGGAGTGTTTAAAGAATTGTTCTTGCACAGCTTATTCCAATGGAGATTCCAGGGGAGGTGACAATGGTAAATGATTGCTCTGGTATGGGGATTTGCTTGATCTCAGAAGATATCCAACATATGATCATCTGAGTTTTCATCTTCGGTTAACAGCTGAGGATATCGGTATGGTTTTATTCCATGTCCATTTTCTATCAATAATTCTCGTATGACCATTTGGAATTGGCCCCGTTTGATTGCAATGATTTCTAACTATATCTTGTTTGTAGCACCATTGTCACATTCCAAAGAGAAAACGCCATCTTATGATGGTCACAATCCCTGTATCTCTGACTTTTCTGATGCTTATAGGAGTGTTATATGTTCTATGGAGAAAACAAATGTACAGAAGAGGTAACTATGCGACGTTTGTTTTTCTTTTTTCTATTTTTCTCTTTTGGACCATAAGATTTTAATGCTTTAGGCTTTAGCATCCTGAATTTGATTGTTGACTGGTTACCTCAGCAATTGTCATATCCTGAACCAAAATTCATATGTTACTCAGGATTTTGGACTATCAAGAACATCTTTGAAGAATTGTGTTGTGGAATTGTAGTGTTTCAATTTTTCAATAATCATAATATTTATATTGACCTTCTAATTAAACTTATGCAGATATAAATGTTTCATTTTGTAATTTTAGTTGTATGAATTTGCTTCCTCTTTGCTGATAATTTGCATACCATAATTGTTCATATTCCAAGATCTTTTCAGTTGCTAGTCCTTTTTTAACGTTGCACATTTTGCCCTTGTAGGAAAAAAACCTAGCTTACTGCTGAGCCCAAATCTAGCCCTATCAGAGAGCTAGAGTTACCAACTTTTGAGATGGATACTATTGCAAAAGCAACCAACCAGTTTTCCGACTCAAACAAGATTGGTGAGGATGGTTTCGGACCCGTTTACAAGGTATCCTTAATTATGCAATTCCATTAGCTATTGTGGACAAATATAAAGGCAGTAGGAAGGGGGTAGAGAACTTTGTATTTGTGTAGTTGGAGATCCTTTCTCAATCCCTGGCTTGCCATCAATAACACAAACATGGAATACCGTTTTCTTGCTCTTTCCGTGCACTCTACATATAGAATGTGAGACAATCATTGATGCAAGTCAAAGTACAAATGTTTGGATTGATATTTGAAATCTTTTCTGCCTTTTACAGGGTCAAATTTCAACAGGACAAAAAATTGCAGTGAAGAGGCTCTCCCTAGATTCCAAGCAAGGACTCAGTGAGTTAAAAAATGAAGTGATCTTAATTTCCAAACTTCAACACAGTAATTTACTTAATGTTAGACTTTTGGGATGCTGCATTCACGGTGTAGAGAGGATGCTAATTTACGAGTACATGCCCAATAAGAGCTTGAACAACTATATATATGGTGTGCAATCTTAACATTTCTTGCTTATTCAATCCACTTGAAGGAAAAGAAAAATAATTTGTTTCTGACTTATAGTTTTGTCTCATACTATAAAAGTTGATTGATTTTGATTAGAAGTTAACTAATACAGATTTGAGGAAAATGCAAACATGGATTAGACGCTTTGAGATTATTATTGAGATTGCTCGAGGACTTCTCTACCTTCACCTGAGATTCAAGATTGCGAATAGTTCATAGGGACCTCAAAGCTAGCAATATTCTTCTAGACAGTGAAATGAATCCTAAAATTTCAGATTTTGGAATTGCCAGAGCTTTTAGAGAGGAGCAGCTTTTAGCGAAAACAACCAGGGTTATAGGGACTCAGTAAGCAATCAACCCTGTCTTTCACTTCTTACTTAAGCAAACATTTCCGTTAGTTCATTTCTTGATTTCAAATTTCTAACACACTGTAACTGCATGCAGTGGTTATATGGCACCTGAATATGTGACCAATGGGCTGTATTCAATGAAATCGGATGTCTTCAGCTTTGGAGTATTGCTACTGGAAATAGTTAGTGGCAGAAGGAACAGAAATTTCAGTCATCCTGATCATGACCTTAACCTTTTAGGACATGTAAGCTCATAAAATTTGTTTTTTTTTTTTTTCCTTACTAGCAACAGTTTTTGTGGAAGGAAAAAAAAAGTGTTTTGAGATTATGGTTGAATATATATATATATATTCTTGTCAGGCATGGAAACTGTGGAGTGCTGGGAATGTCTGTCAACTAATAGATGAGCTAATTGAAGAACCAATTCCCATATTAGAGGTAGAAAGGTGCATACGAATTGGCCTCTTGTGTGTGCAGCGGCGCCCTGAAGACAGGCCAACCATGTCCTCTGTGGTGCTGATGTTGGATACTGAGAATATAGAACTGCCTCATAACCTAAACAGCCTGCAGGTTTCTATGCTGAGAGAAGTATGGATGATACAGAAGATCCACAGGGCGAAAAACGCCCAACAAATGATGTGACTGACTTTTTTTGAGGGTAGATAAAGAAATCGATCCAATGCAATATTTTCTCTCACCAAAAAATAAAATGTCTTTTCCACAATTGATTATTTTTCCTGTTGGAACTGATTATAGCTACTTACTTCCTAGAATCTTCACCTGAAATGCCCTGTAGTTTCACAATATCAGGTAGTGTTTTATATGCCTATTGCCTATGGGATTTGTGACACTGCACAAATATGTTTGTGTTATGTGGTTTTTGTCCCACATTGATTATTTTAAGGAGAGTTATGTAACCTTGGTCTTATAAATAGAGACCTTAGGATTTGGGCTTTATGTACCAAGCACTAAACATAAGAAAGCTTAGTGGGCTATTGGGCCTTATTGGTCATTAAGCCTTTTGTCTTTATTTTGGCTTTTCTTGTGTTTTTGTACTAAGGCAAAGAGCTTTTGTGGGCTTAGGAGCACTTTCCTAAAACTTTTGTTTTTGTATTCTTCTCGTATAGTAAAATTTTTGCTCGCCTACTTTATTTTCTCTATCTATTATTTTGTTATCGTTTGTTTCGGATTGGTCTCGAACATTTGTCAATTGGCTATCCTGATCCAAGATGGTGTGGACATAGCACTTCATGGAGTGGAGAGAAAGCCAGAGAAGAGGATTTTGACCTTGATAAAAGGACAGGTCTTCAAAATCCTAAGGTTTTAAGGGAGGTCGCTACTGAGACGACAGCCAAAGGTATGTGGGATAAATTGAAAACTTTGTATATGAAGAAGACAATTGAGAATCGACTCTATTTAAAGCAAACCCTTTACATGCTTCGGACGACTGAAGGTACATCTATACTCTCACATCTTGATAAATTTGATTCCATTGTTATGGATTTCGGGAATATAGATGTAAAAATTGATGATGAGGATCAAGCCCTTTTGTTGTTATGTTCCATTCTATACCTATCATTTAAACACTTTCGTGATACTATAATTTATGGTAAAGAAACAATCTCGTACCGTGAAATTAAGTCAGCTTTAAAATCTAAAGAGCAAATTGATAGGGATATAACTGGAGAAATAGGTGGAAATCAAGCTGAAAGCTTGGTTGCAGGGGTAGATCTGAAAGGAGAGACTTTGACAGCAGTAAATCAAAATTTAGATCTAAATCCAGACATAGAAATATGGTATGCAATTATTGTCGTAAAAAGGGGCACATTAAATCCGAATGCTTCAGATTAAAAAATAAAGATAAGTATACGGAGAAATCTAACCAGAAAAATATTAATACTGCCGAGATACTGGCGCCTAGCTGATGAGAGTGATGGAAATATTTTCTTTGTCACTGATGACAGAACAAGGTCTAAAGATGAGTGGATTTTAGATTTGGGGTGCTCTTATCTCATGTGTCCTAATAGGGATTTATTTTTCACTTATGAATCTTGTAATGGTGGAATTGTTTTGATGGGCAATCCTAATGCCATTTGTGATGTTGTTGGTAATGATACAGTCCGAATTAAAATGCATGATAGTATTGTGAGGACACTCACTAATGTTAGACATGTTCCTGATTTGAAAAAGAATCTCATCTCTTTAGGCACCTTAGAATCTCTTGGGTGCAAATATGCAGCTGAAGGTGGAGTTATGAAAGTCTGTAAGGGTGCTCTTGTTATTATGACAGCTTGCAGGCATCTAAGGGTGGTGCCAGATATATGTTGACTTTCATTGATGATTATTCAAGGAAAGTTTAGCAATCCACAGGACAAAAGGTACTTTAGATTATATCCATTCTGATCTTTGGGGGCCAGCTCGTGTTCCATCTAAGGGTGGTGCCAGATATATGTTGACTTTCATTGATGATTATTCAAGGAAAGTTTGGTTTTATTTTTTGAAATATAAAAATGATGTTTACCTAACTTTCAAGCAATGGAAAGTTTTGATTGAGAAACAGACAGGTAAACAGATCAAGCGGCTTAGAACAGATAATGGCATGGAATTTTGTGAAGGCGAACTTTCCTTGAATAATCATCAATGAAAGTCAACATATATCCTGTCTCTTATACACATCTAGATGACGAATAAGCAAAATGATGTGGCCGAACGTATGAACAGAACTCTTTTGGAGAGAGCCCGTTGTATGATCTCCAATGCAGGGTTGACAAAGGACTTTTGGGCAGAGGCGATCTCTACAGCTTGTCATATTGTGAACCGAGCTCCTTCTGCAGCTATTAATTTCAAGACTCCTGAAGAAGTTTGGTCAGGTACTCCTGCTAATTACTCTGACTTGAAAGTTTTTGGGTGTCCAACATATATGCACGTAAATGATGGAAAATTAGAGTCTAGAGCTAAAAAGTGCATTTTTCTTGGTTATGCTTCTGGGGTGAAAGGCTACAGATTATAGTGTCTTGATCCCAAGTCCCCAAAATTTATAATTAGTAGAGATGTTACATTTGATAAACTTTCTCATACAATGTAACTCAAGTCTCTATTGTCTCTAAAACATTTGAAATTTATGAATTCTAGGAAGTTATGGAGCCAAACCTCGAAGATCCAATCGAAAAATATGCAATTACACTGTTTTTTGAGGTGAAGAAAATAACCTTCTTCGACTTAGACTTTGGGGAGCATGAAGAAGTAACATTGGAAACAAACCAAGGCCCAAAAGATTCCTGTAGAACTTTTAAGTCAAGATAATCATGTTAAGACGTCTCAGGAAATCTCAATCTCTCAGACTGTCTCTGATCCTATAGAATTTTCCTTGCAGAATTTTCAAGTAGTTTGTTTTCTAAAATCTCTTAATCTTCAAGTAAACAGAAGTTGTTGTCTTAGAAGTTTTGTGTGGTAGTCGTGCAAGTTACAATGTTGTAAAGTCCTACACCACAACATCACCTGTTCAAGGTGTTTAAGTAGAAGAGAAAATTAAACAAAATAAAAAATTCTAGCTCAATCTTTCAGTTTCAGAACTTAACAAACAAATATTGTTGGAGGAAAATCAGAGTTCAAGATAAATCATGATTTTCAACAGGAGCATCTTAGTATTACCTGTTATTAGTATTATATTTCTTTTCCTCAATTTCTGCAGCTCAACAGACATTATAACATGTTCACATCTGATGCTAAAATGAATCCCTTTTGTCTGAAAATGGTAACTACAGGCTCGGCTTCTTCAGCCCACAAGGCTCCCTGGATCGATATCTCGGCGTATGGTTTAATGAAGTCTCATTCTCAACAGACGGTTGTTTGGGTTCCAACAGAGACTCCCCAGTGAAAAAACAGAAGTAGCATTTTCAGGATCACTGATGATGGCAGCAACATAACAGTAAAACGATCATGTTCAGCCAATATGGTCGAGCAATGTATCAGTTCCTGGAAATCAGACCATTGCCAAGCTTTTGTCTACAGGGAATTTGGTCTTGACAGTGTTAAAGAATGGGTCAGATCAGATTGTTTGGCAAAGATTTGATGATCCTACGGATGAAATTTGGGATGGATAGAAGGACTAATGTTAACAGGGTTCTGACTTCTTGGAAATCAGGTGATAATCCAGCGCCTGGAGACTTGTCAGCTGGAGTAGACCAGCTTGGCTCGCCAACACTGTTACACAAACCGAGGAAGCTTTGCTTATATGGTTACAAGATGGGCCCATGCGTTTGTAAACTGAGGCAACGAACTATCAGGCTTTGTCTTTCATGCCAAAGATGAAGCAATGTTTCGTTGATTACTTAATCATTTCGTGACGCGTTTTTAAATTATTTTTTTATTTTATACATATTATATTTTAAAAATTATTATAATACTTATTTTAAAATATTCTAAATAATATTTAAAATAATAATTATTTAAACGAAACTATCGATCGCATGATTAAAGAGAGAGATTCGGATGGTGATGGTGTATTTTGATGTTTAGATCGAGTCTTGTGACAATGAAATAATGAATGGTGGTGGAAGCAATGCTAGAAGAAGAAGCCTTTCTACAAGATTTGATGGGATGATCACTCCTTTTGGGCACTTTGCTTTTAACTTTCTTGTCTGTTCGGAAATTGTCTGACTGCCGAACAAGGATTGGCAAATATATCGATTGATTAAACGGGTGGAAATGATGGATTCCTTGTTACATACTAAAGTTTAAAGCATGCGGCCTAACTTGATTGATATTCTTCCTTTTTCCACCTTCCTTTTCATCAATCTCTTTAGCAACATTGACCATGACCACAATTTTGCTTCTTGTTCCATAGGCAACCTTAAATAACCTACTGGATGCTTAGGAATCTAGATTTTTCACGAGGAAAAGTTTTTTTTTTTTTGGGTAATAGAGGAGGGTAAGTTAGTAGCACATATTTTAGCAGTTTACAGGATTCTTACAAATCGTTTATTAACAAGAACTGATGGCTACAAGAATCAAACTTATCACCTTTCATATAGTTTGATCATCTTACTTACCTTTTAAATCAATCCCTCAAGAAAGTTTGTTTCATCTTAATTACATTTTTTAAGAAATTTTTAGAAAACTATTAACGTAGCACTTTATTGGAAAGAATATGTATTTGATAAAAAGGTAATTAAGAAACGAGTTACAAGAATATTTTATTTTTATTTTTTCAAAAAGTGGTAAACAAATGAAGTTCAGACGGATTATTGTGTACAGCTCAAATGGGGGGAGGGGGGGAACAAAACTTGTATTACTGAGTTTCTAAACTCATTTGTGTACAGTCTTACCCTTACTATTATTAACCGTCTAAAATTGATTGATTGCCCCCCCCCCTCCAAAAAAAAAAGGCTTATAAGGATTAATTTTACATGTTATGTTTAATTTTTTTCATTAAACTAGATTAGGTGATCACTTTTTCGGATGATTTTAACAAGTAGTCATTTCTTGAATTTCGTCGAAAATTTGGGAATAACAAGGGTTTTTTTTTCTAAAATTAAATTAAATAATTATCCGATCCTATTGAACTCTTAAAGATTATTATTTAAAAGTCTTATTTTTGATAAATAATTTGTACATATAATTTTTTAATCCAAATGCACCAATTCACCAAGGTTCTTAATTAACAAGAATATCACATTGACCATAAAATACAATGGATAAATTTTCGTGTAGATATGCAACTGTTGAAGCCTGAAACAAATGCTTCTTGAGTGTTGAGAAGGAGAGGAATCCAATGATAGAATTTGTCAATGAAATAGCTGATGTTTGCATAACAATTTGTTAAAATAAATCCTATTTCCTCTAAAGAGATCTGTACAATAAATTGACAGGCCCAAAATACATTATATTGAAGTTTATAATTTCGCTTTTTCTAAAGGGGAACGTCATGTTGTGAATTTTTAATCCACGTTTTGTAACAATAGTCATTTCATTCATTCCATAAATTTAATTTACTATGAAAATAAAAAATAAAATAAAATAAAAGAGAGAGAGACGATCAAAGACATGGAATACTATTCTAGGAAATTCATAAGAAACTTGCTATTCAATACAAAAAAAAAAAATTAGATAGACATGGTTTTTAACCCTACTTGTAGATCTTGTGATGTAAATTAAATATTATGAAATCTATGATATCAACTAATTTAAGTAAAATTTTATAAAATTTAATTTTGACAACAAAATTCATAAATGAGCCTCAAAATCGATTCTATATTAAATTTTCCTTTAATAAATATTGGAAAATGCTACTATCATGCATTTTACACGACTTTCTTTCTTCAATTCCGCTGTAACATATTATTAAAGATTGAAAGACGATTAACTGAGCTAATCATGCATATTACATGATTTTCTTTCTTCAATTCAGCCGCAACATATTATTAGGATGGATAGGCAAATTAATCTACTCGATACTCATATTGAAATTGATTTCGTAACAATATGTTTGAATTTATTTTGTCACGATTTAATTTTTGTTAACCTTTTAATTCGACTCTAATCGAAATCAATTCAATAAATTTGAAACTTTAAATTTATATACTTAATTTGAATCTAATTTGGTTCGATATGCTATCATTCGAAATCAATTTGAAAATAAATTAGTCAAATTTAAATTCATTAACAAACTTATTAAAATAACTAAATAAAATTTAACACTAAATATTTGATCTATTTAAACTCATTTACTCTCCACGATATTTTGCCTCCGATGGGGGCATTCATTCATTGGCTGTGGACCTGACCAAGAGTGACAGCTGACAATAGATATCTAGATAACAACCCAAGCTCCATTTCACAAAGAACCCATCTCTCTCCATTCATGCAACTATTTTATATACTTCTCCACCCTCCAATAGTCCCCACCAAACCATGCAAAAAATCATCCAAATTAAGAAATCTTTCATGTTACAAAGGATAGCTCTATAAAAAATATAGATTTTATTTTAAAATCAATTAATAATGAGTGGCATAGACAGTTCAAGATTTTGTGATTAACTAATGTAGGACTTTTGTCTTTTGACACTACCTTTCACACGTGATTTGAATTAGTTGAGAATTTGTTACGTGAGTTTAATATGAGAGAGTCCGTTGAAAATGACTTGACAAAACTCCAAGCACGTATAGATATGAGAAAATCTGAGACTAACTCTAATACCATGTTAAAAATCGAACATAAGTTTCAATCTCAAAAGTAATTGTGAGTGATGTAACTCATGAATCTTATTAATTTGTTCAAAATCTTGTGGTTAACAGATGTGAGACATTTTGTCCTTTGACAAGTTCAAGTGAAAAATGTATAATGAGTAATTGCTAATTACATCGATTAAACTACTCATTTTCCAGTTTGGATCTTCACTAGAAGAGAACTTTTAATGGTCTATAATGAATGTAATTAGGTAATTAAACTTGGCACACGAAGTTGTAGGTAAATTCTTATATAGTTTCGATTCATGAATCCTGTGGTTCACAAACTTTCACATCACTTCACACACTCTAAAAGAGTGATGTAGAAATTTGTGAATTAATGAGTCAATAACACTATATCATGAATTCGGTCCACACAAAAATTTTGTAAGAGTTGTATATATAGGAGTACCTTAGTTCTCATTCCCTTAAAGTTAGTTGACTTGGTATTTGTTTTATACTTTGAAAAATTTTAATTTGTGGTGATTTTTTTTTCTCCACCTTCTACCTTCTAAATTTTTCTTAGTCTAAGTTAAGTATGGTGATTGTAATGGTAGCAAACTCAATAATTTAGTCTTCAGTGAGTAAAATATATATAAAGATGTATATTTGTTGGGCAAATTAAACTTCCTCTGAAAGTTTGAGAAAATGCAAGTCAAGTATCTATAATGACATAAATGTTAGTAACTCTTTCCTCATATTCAGTAAAGAGTTCATATTTTTTAATTATATAGTCTGTGTATATTTTATATATATATATTATTGAATGTGAATTTAAGTAAATTTTAAAATATTATTTATTTTTTGAATTTCAAAATATAATTTTACACTTGTATCGTGTATTTATATTCGATAGTATAAATTTTTTTTGAAACTATCAGTGAACGTAAAAAAAGATTAATCCAGATACAATACTGAACTTTAAAATCATTCCCAACTTACAAACCTAGCTATTAGTATAGTATCCCTAATGAACTTTAGACTTATCCCCTAATTAAAAATACTCAATAATTCATCTGAATTCTGAATTGTGAGGAGAGCATGGTATATTCCTCTTCCCAACAAGGAAAAAAGTGGGAGTGCTCATGAATCTCGTTTATTACAGAGGTTTCATTGTCAAAATACAGGACCCCATGAATGAAGGTCATGGTTTGACACTGTTTGGTTTTGATGTCTTGTACCACGTAGTTGGCAGCACTCTCTCTCTTTGTGACCCCATCAAAAGTCAAACCAGCGTGGTTAAGAGACGCGTTGGAGTGAGAAATTATTTAGCTCGAAATTCTTTGAGGTTGAAATTTACTTGGTAGTCCATCTCAAAGATGTCATCTTACTTTGATTTCCACCTTTCTTTAATAAATTTGATCGAACACTTTTCTAAAACTTGTCAAATCCTGACTGTGTCTTGATACGAGTGTACTTATATAAAATAATAAATAAAAATAATAATGTGTCATTAAATTTTTTAAAAAAAAAGAATAAAATTCGATTAAAAATTTAAAATCAAAGAATTAAATATCAAATAAAAATTTAACAAGTGAACTGATTTTAAAAATAATTTTAAAATGTGATTTTGTAAAATATTTTTTTGCTTGACACTCCTCCTTTACTCAATCGATATAAATTGAGTGAGCAATAAATGTTAACAAAAAAAAGTTAGAAATATATTAAAGGATAATTATTCTTTTCATTATCCTTTTTCTATATTACTATATTAGCATTCAAAACAGAACACTGTTTAATATTGATTTTAAGTTCCAAGGAAAAATTGTTTTATTTTGGAGTAAATTTTTTATGTATAACTTTTTTTTTTTTTATACCATTAGGTCTAGATGCATATTATATGTGTATTGTTTAAATTTTAAAAATTATTTTTATATATGTGGCATGCATCTAAATCAGATAATGTAAAAACTTTTATACACCATCAATACATGAAAATTTTACTCTTTATTTTAAGGTTAGTGCAAAGCAAAATTAAAAGAATTAATACAAGAATGATGGAATAGTCTAATGTGTGTGGCTTACCAAAAAAGGAAAAAAGGAACACAAGTTATATATGAAAATCACCTTGATATTATATTTGAATTTTAGAGTGGAATTTGCAAATTATGTACTGCACTGTAACAATCCACTAAAAATTAAGGACTTGATTTTATGTATTACTTTTGTTTATATAACAATCACATGAAAGATTTAAAATTTGACTTTCGCTGTCTTTATTCGTTGTCAGTGGACACATCTATAAGAATCATAATGATCGTTGAAATATGCGTCAGTGACTTACTCTGATCCTGGAGAAATATGGGTAACTTACCCTCTTCCTAAATTTTTATTACGAAAAAAAAAAAAAACAATTGGCAAGTTGGTAGGTAGTAGTATAATTTGTCTCACTTAATTTAATTTAAAGTATTTTCTGCATCATTTGTGGGTCTTAATTGATCCGTAATCTATTGTCTTAATGCACCACAATTTATATAACTGTTACCTGATTATCTTGTGGTGAGAATATGGTTTTGTACGGCTTATGCGATTAAATATTTTAGAAAGAAAATCCTACCACAAAGATTAACAATAGTTACAAAGCATAAACAACAAAACTAATGTACCAATAGCACATAGCATGCACATAAAATTTTTTAACAAAAATGTAAAAAAGCATATATTTTCATTTCATTTCCTCATGTTTATCCCTCCCTACATTCCCAGAAATATCATGTTGTTTCAAAGCAAAACAACATGATATTTTTATATTTTCATTTTACTTCCACCACTGGTCAGATTCCTTGTAGGATCTTTCTACGGTGGGAGTCAAATACGCAAGTGTAAAAAGTAAGTTAAGATTATCTAAATTGTAGATTTTTCTTCAAACGAGTGTTATTTTCTAGCAAATAGTAGTGCTTGACAGTTGTAGTGGTCTAAAATTATCAGTAACGAGTAAAGGAAGTTCAAGACAAGACACGCTAAATTGTAAATAAGTTTACGATAACGTAGAAAATTAAACAATAAAGAACTTGTGAATATTAACTGAAATTATTAAAATTTGCTATTGCTGAATTTTGTTGGATACGATTGATGCGATGATTTAAAAAAAAAAAAAAGGAAAAATCATAGATTATGTTTGAAATGGATACATGGAAAAAGCAAAATGAGACGATCATTCTCCCTGTTTTCAAAATTTCACCGCCTTGCATGAACAATCTGTCATATGGTAGAGGAAGAGAAAAAGGGAGGAGAGGAGGTAAGAAGGCATTTGCGATTTGGTCCAATTTTATAGAGACAGTAAAAAATAACCTTTTGATCGCTTCTTCTGGCCTTGTTAGTAGGTCGGGTCTAGATCCGATTGTGATCTTATACGAACTCGTTTATTCGAATCTGGATCTTTTATAAATTTTAATTAGTCAGATACGATCCAGACATATTTAACTATTATAATAAACGGATTGGATATAAATGTTATTGTTTCGACCTGATTAATTTCCGGATTCGATTAAAATATTTAATATATATTAAATTTATTATATTTTAGCACCATTCTACATGTACTTATACATATATGTTGTGTAAATTGTCAATGTAATTTATATTTTAATGTGAAATACATGCATGAAAATTTATAATACTTATTTTAGAAAAAGAAAATTCAATAGGTTGTAAAATTTTTACATAAAATTTTAAAGATTATAAAATAAGTACATCGCTGATAATATTAACACTCGAATCTTGATCAACAAGACCCAATAGATTCGAGTTTGGACATATTTTTGTAGACTCGACAAAAATCCGAATTCGAATCCAGTTGTACTAATTAGATCTGAGTTTGGATATATTATTATAGACCCGTTGTAGATTTAGATCCAAATTTGAGTATACTAATTGGATCCAAGTTGGATATACTAAATCAGACTCTAATCCGACACGTTTATAGGTCTACACTTATATGTTTGGTAAATGGCCATATTATCCACGGCAAAATAATTGTGTGGTGTAATGAGAATTTATAATTAAACTTTTTAACTCTTTATTCATAATTGTGTGGTGTAATGAGAATTTATAATTAAACTTTTTAACTCTTTATTCTTAAATATGTGCTATTTAATAACATAATAACCAAAATTACCCTTATTATTTTGAATAATAACAAAATAATGAGTAATTTATTATACAACTTGTGGGTTGAAATTTATTGTGTGTATGTGAAATGATTTATTATTAAGCTAACAAATGGATGACATTAATATATACATTAATTGCTACTAATTAGTAATTAATTTAACAATGCTTAATGATGATATATATAAAAATATAATTAGTAACACAAATGTAAGACACGAAAAAAAATTTATGTAAGTTATACGCATTGAATTATTAAATTTATGTAGTTATTAAACCCGATCTGAGAAGAAATCCGGCGAGAGAGGTAGATCAATGAGTTACTGGTTTAACCAGTGGGTCGTTTAAATATAATTTTTATTAATATATAATACCTGCAAATTATTGAATACAAGATAAATGGTGAAAATATTGATAAAAACATATTGTATTAAAAAAATTAAGTATAAATATAACTTTTTAATATTTCTTAGATGGTTATTTAGTGGTACAATGGTACTTTATTATATTTTATATAGATATGTGAATTTGTACAATCAAATGTATGATATCTTATTCTATTAATCCAAGTTAGACAGTTGTTTATTATAACAATATATTATTAATATTTATTTTAATTCCTTGCCACTTTTGAAATGTAAAATAATATTAGGAACGAGGTTATTCTTGTGGAGAACAATAAAATAATATGTTGGTAATTGATGTCCAACAAAATTTTTTTAAAAGGAAACTTAATTTCAATTTTAATTTTATTGTGAAAGGATGTTTTATGAATGAAGAAATTTGACAATTTATATGCTACTAATGAATATTTACATAGCCTTTTCAAATCAATGCATAGAGTATAAGTTTAAAGAGTATATAAATAAGAAAGAGGGCACATAATAAACAAAAGGTTACATGATTAGGTTGTAACTTTTATTTCTATTTAGGAGGTCTTTGGTTTAAAATTTAGCAACTACAATTTAGTTTTTTTTTCAAAGAAACAAACTTGTCAGGTTTCTCCAACCATGGTCGCGTTTTCGGGTTTACTGGTTAAATCACTGGGTTGCATGAAACCTGGCAGGTTCCTTCCTTGTCTAGTCATTGGAGGAACTCAGTCTCAATACCGTCGGTTTACCAAGTTCATCGATTGAACCTCCGGGTCGGACTGAGTTCCATAACTATGTAAATTTATTCAATAAACATATATATAACAATTTAATTTAGTCAATAATTTTAACACTTCAAATCCATATGTATGCATTTAACGCGATGATTTTAATATCCATACAAAGCTTTTAGTTTATAACATTACCCTTCTATTTTTAAATTCTTTTATTAGTGAATTAGGAGTAAAATCGTTCATTATATTATGAATTAATCTAATACATAACATTACTCCTCAGACTTTTCTTTTGGAAATACATAACATTATACAACCTTTTTACTAATATAGTGAAAAACAAATTTATTGAAAACTTTATTAGTTTACTCCTCGTGCATTCATTCTTGATATATAATCGTTTTGATTATTATTTATAAGTAAGGTATAGCGTCCAAAACTAATTATTTATTGTCAAATGATTAGGGTATGTTATCCTACTAATAATGTAAATAACAATTCAATTTTATATTTGTTGTATTAGTAGCACTACAAATTAATAAAAATAAGTGAAGTTGTGAAACAAAATTAATAAAAATATTTTATTATATAAGCTATAAGTATTACTTATTCAACTTTTATTATTATACTTTGTGTACCTATAATTTTTATAATTATTGTAGTTATTGGAAGATTAAATCTATGAAGTTTTAAGTATAATAATATGTAAGTATTACTAGTAATTATCACCACTTGGTCCACTTATTTATAATTGGAATTACTAACTACATTAGCAAACATGAATCACTATCAGTATTACTAATTATATTATATAACAAAAATAATAACATTATTTAATTATATAACCTATATGTATATGAATTACTATGGTTTGATTTACCTCATTATAACTTATGCACGCTATACAAATATCTGTTGATTGTTTTTGTGTTATAATACTATTCAATTTTTAAATTTATTCTAATCATTGTCATAATCATCAGAATAATTTTTTAATAGAAGTTAATTATTATATATAAATCAATAAGTAATCCAATACAATTGTTACAAATAACAACTTGCATAGTCCATGGTCCATACAATATGGACTATGCAAAATGATTTAACCTTGTGAGGTTCATCGCAAGAATATACAAAGTTGCTCTACAATTTTTAACATTTTATTTATAATTATTACCTTTAATTTATCTCTAATCCACGTAGACTCCTACAACATTTTTATTGCAATCGGTTATTAACTTTGCTATCTGTTACATGGCTGCCTTGTTTTTCATTCCACGACTTAGTCTAATTGTCATTGGTTGGAAATGTCTTCCCACACCTATCACTTTGACTTGGTATTTATATTATAGAATCTTCCATTGATCGTAATGACATTCTCGAAATTTAAACATTTTCTAACTTCTCGTATAGGTTATATAAAATATTTCATACCATTTTACACCTCTCAATTAAAGAAATTATACTTTGCCATCTTAAACCAAAAAAATATACACTTTACTCCTACATCATCTAATCAGCTAAGTTCTACCTTTCTTTAACTCCCTCACAATAATTGCTTTATGGACAAAAAAATAACCGTTAATGTTGATAACACTTTGCTCCTAAAATAGTTATATGTTGAATGTATTAGTTGGTTAAAAAAAAAAAAAGGTTAAATAATGTTTGAATTACCCACACTAAAGCAATGTAGAAGCAAAAATATTTTACATTGTTTTTATGGTTGTGTGAAAATTATATAAAAAGTGAGGGAAAAAAAAAATTAGCAAAAAAATTCGATAGCTAATGTATTAAAAAAGTGAGAATATATGATAAAGGCTTCCTTCAAATTGTATCTAACAATGAAATTTGCATTGATTTGACTAAAAATATAAAATACTCATGGCAGTCCAAAAATCATGCAAGTTGTAATTAGGAAAATATTTTTTTTTTTGCCACACAAAAAACTTACAAAAATATCACCACAAGAGAATTCCACCAAGAAAGCCGCTTTGGGAGATGTATGATAGATGCAAAAATTGATAAAATTAAAAAATAATAAATAATAAAATGAAATTAACAAATAACAAATTTGCTAAAAATTACATTAATATGAAAGAAATAAATTAATATTTCACCAAAAAAAAAAAAAAACTATTAAAAAAGCAACTTTTGGGAAGCGTACAAATGTATTGTCAAAATTCAACTATTACTAAACACGTTTCAAATATTACCGAAATTAGAACATTTTAAAATATTAGAAACAAAAGAAAACTTCTAAAATTTAAAGTAAGGCGTGTAGATTCATGGAATGAATTTAGGAATCTAAAATTTTACCAAACTTTTACCTTTTTCAGTTATTTATGCAAAGTCAATCAATGCAAGGGTAGGTACTAGTCTTTTGAAATAAAGAAAAATAAATTTGATAATTATAATTGTAAAAAGAGAAATTTTTAATCATTCTTTTGTATTCAACAAAAACAAGTTTACAAATATAATAATACAGTTATTAATTTTTGGCTTCAAAGTATACACCGTTACATAATTTAGGGGTAGAGTGTCACTATCCACAAAAAAAATTCAGGCGTAAAGTTGTATTAATTCTAAGAGAAAAATTGATATTTTGTTATTCACATTTTTTAAGAGGGTTAAAATCATTAAAGTCATTAACATAGGGGTAAATTATACTATATTTTTTGAGTTCAAGAAGTAAAGTGTAATTATCCCCTAATATGGGGGGCAAAGTTTTATTAACCTTAATATAATGTGAAATGGTAGAATTGGCCGTGATAAGTTCTAAGGTAGGACCATTTCTAAACAATTTTTGAACGAACTTCCGTAATTATCCCTGTCTAATGGTGACCACAAAATTTGGCTTTTGTTGGCATTAATGAAAAGGTTAAGAAAGTGATCCCTGTCCAAAATTACCCCTACTAGAAAAGGACGCCACTATTTCCGTTATTTCCGGCTGCAAAGCAACCAACGAAACTTGTGATTCATAGTTAATAAACTCAAAGCTCTATCCAATGTAATGAAACAATTTCAATTCCAACTTTTTCTTCCCCTTTTCATCCATGATTTATAATTAAAAAAAAATTCTAACAAATTTCAGTTAAATTTTTTACTCTATTATTTAGGATTTTCATTACGTTAAAAATAATAAACGGTAAAATTCATTATTCATACTATATATAAAGCATAAGTATAAGATTTAGTATCGTCATCTTTTAAATTTTCAAATATACCCATATAATTATTTATAACTTTCTTCCCTCCTCATTACATATATGATTCTTTTAATTTTTGGAATAAATTTTTTATAATTTCCACTATCTTCATTTTTAAAAAAAATGAAATGTGCCTTAAATGGAAGCTTAATAATCCACATATTCAAAAGATGTTAAGGATGACTAAAATAAATTGACCTACAAAATTATGAGATGACTGGAGATACCCAATTTAATCGTTACTACTCTTTTTTACCCTATAATTATTTGAATCTATAATAAATAGATTATATAAAAATGTTTTACCACCTAATATGTACTTCATTAATTCAATATCTCCTTTTAAATTAACTCTTCACACATTGTCAACTTTTTCTTTCGTATATTATCAAATGTCTTCTCTAAATGTTTGTAATTGTAGTTGTTAGTTATTTGTTCTCCCACCAAAGTATAACCACCTGGTTAGATGGTTAGTTAAGCAACTTATATTCTCGCCTTTGAACAACATCCATGACTTTTGTATCAAGTATTTGGTCTCTTTTTTTCTACATCAATAATGAACCATTTAATTAACCCCAAAAATACAAAACACCTAAAAAAAAGAATAATAATAATAATAATAATTTCCTCAAAAAATAATAATAATGTCATTTTCAGTAGGGGTAAAATTGTCATTTCACTTCCATGGACTGTATTGTCTAAAACTCAGGTCCTCCACCTCATATTAATCCTTCCTTACTCCACCAGCTTAGAACTAAACCTCATAAACCTCCCTCTCTTTCTTCTTTCACCTCCACACACGCACACAGTACACACACTCACACGAAAAACACACAGTTCACACACTGCATACACTTGAAAACACCAGTTTTCAAAAAAAAAAAAAGAAGGTGAAATTATATGCAGAGTGAGTGAAAGATTTAAGAGAAAAAAATGGCAACCCAGTTCCCGGACGACTTTAAATGCCCGATTTCACTCGAGATAATGTCCGACCCGGTTATTCTCTCGTCGGGTCATACCTTTGATCGTTCCTCAATCCAACGGTGGCTTGACGCCGGTCATCGCACATGTCCAATTACTAAATTACCCCTCTCCGACCCGCCTTCCCTCATCCCCAACCATGCCCTCCGGAGCTTAATTTCCAATTATACCCTCGTCTCTCTCCCCAAACCCCAGACCCAACCGAACCCGAATTCCCTAATCCAAACCCTCGTCTCCGTTTCTTCCCCGTTGGTTTGCAAGCTCAACTCGCTTGACCAGCTGGGTCGACTCTGTAAACGTGATTTCGTGACTCGCCGCAGGCTCACCGAGTCCGGTGCCGTTTCAGCCGTTTTGGACTGCGTCAACGCCGACGACACCTCGTTGCAAGAGAAAGATGCCCTCCATTTGCTGCTTAACTTGAGCTTAGATGACGATAATAAAGTCGGGCTTGTCGCCGAAGGGGTCATCGGAAAATTGGTCGCCGCCGTCCACACTGGCTCCGGAGACTCCCGCGCTGTGGCGGCCACCGTGCTTACCAGCCTGGCCGTGGTGGAAGTCAACAAGGCCACAATCGGGGCATACCAGAATGCGATTTCCGGCCTAATCGGGCTTCTTCGGGCCGGGAATGCAAGAGAGAGAAAAGAGGCAGCCACAGCTTTATTCACCCTATGCTCATTCGCGGATAACCGGGTTCGGGCCGTGGAGAATTGGGCCGTGCCGATTCTGATACAAAACGTGAGTTCGGGCCTAGAACGGGCTGTGGAAGTTTTGGGCTTATTGGCAAAATGTGTGGAGGGGAGAGAACAAATGCTAAATTATGATGGGTTTCTGGAGATTTTGATATTTATATTGAAAAATGGGAGTTCAAGAGGGGTCCAATATGGGCTTTTGACTATAATTAATTTGTTATGTAGTTATAGTGAAAGGATGTTTTTGGAGGCACTAAAAGAAGGAGTTTTTGAGATTTGTTTGGGATTAATGGAGGATGATAATGAGAAGGTGAGAAGAAATGCCAAAAATTTAATTCAAGTATTGCGAGGGAAGAATAGAAGAAATGTTGTTTAATTTGGAAATTTTTTGGGCTTGAAGTGAAATATGAAGTTCTGGGGAACTTTGAACGAGAGGTGAGTTGGTTCTTGATTCACACTGTATTTTTTTTTTTTTTTTTTTGGGGTAATTTTTTAGTTTTTACTTATTTTGGTTGATAGTTTTTGTTTAATGGTTTCCTTTTTTGTACAAAAGATTAGATTTTTACTTGAAATCTGTTGTTGTTCTTTTGTTGTATATTTTCCAATAACAGGGATAGTATCTCAACATGTCCTACCTTCTTTGTCTTTGTTTTAGTTCTGATAATGGAAATCCAAAGATGGTTCCTTTTTCTTTTGCTGTTATTTGAGAATTCTATTAGTTGTGGAAATCAATAGTTCTTTTATTTATGGAATCTAAGATGAATTGTGTGACTGTATTTGACTTCGCTCTTCTCGGAGGTGTACTGTAGGAATGTATGGCTAATTAAGGTGTTTCCTTTTAAGCATAAGATGGATTGAGTTTTTGAATTTGTCTCTTAAACACATCTAGATGTGTACAAGATTACATTTTGATATATGAATCTCTTGTTTCTTCCTTTTTGAAAGACTGGGGTCGCAACTGGCATTTTATTGCTGCATGCCATTTTTTCATGCTATTGCAGCAGATGAAAATATGTGGCCAATTGGAAGGCAGCAGAAGTACTTGTTAGTTGGAAATAATTAGAATGAAATGAAGTTTCCATAAGAGTAAAGATGAGATGAATTCCATCTATTTTGAGTAGAAAAATTTTTATTGGAAATTGTTGATCAATAAAACATTTATTAACCTATTCTACCAATATATTATTCGTGTTAAAGTGACAGAATACTTGACTTGTAGTTTCTTCTAAACTGTGTTGTATGGTGATAGACTGGAAATAGACATAATAACTAGGAGTATATATTAGGAAGTTTTTCATCACTTTATAGGCTAGGTAACAATTTTGGCATCAAGTTAATTGCTTCGAAGTTCTACTTGTATGTAATGCATCTTTATGTGTTTTTTATTGGTTTTCCCCGATGTTAGGGGAACCTTTAATTGCTACAAGATATTTGGTTTACAGGGGATCCTTTACATGATCACTTCTTTTGAAAATGTGCACTGGGACTTTTTAACAATAATTGTTGTATTCTTCCACTATTGTATTTTTAATGGAGGTTAGTAGAATTCGTCCTATATTTTAATCTCAGCTCTGACAGGAGATCTACAAATTTCATGTCATTATTCACTCGTAATCATCTTCTTTGGCCAATTCAGAACAGAATAGGATTATGCTTCTCGAAATTACTCTTTAATTTGGAAGTATTTTGCCTTGCACTGCTTTGTTTTCATTATATTTCCTTCTTCTTTTTTTGTATATTGTCGAACTTTATCTTGTATTACCATTGATCATATATTTAGCCACTGCTTGCTCTGAATATTTTTTCCCCTGATTTCTTCTTATATTCTGGTTTTGAACCACTATCCCTTGGATTCCTTTGCAATTTTGGTATTGCCGTAATGGAGGTATGGTGTTATCGGGACAATTTGATTCCGCTTTTATGGTGTTATCGGACAATTTGATTCCCCTTTCTTGTACAACCAACGACTTTCTCTTTGTTGATTTTCTGATTGGTAAAATTACTTGGAATTTACTCATGCATGAGTTATAACCGTTGATGCTGTGATTCATGTGTAATGTGTCTAAATTGGTAGGTGGATTTATGACCTACCTGATCATGTGATTGACAAACATATTACATTATGCATAGGCGTCAATTCTGTATCAATTGTTCATATTATTGTCGGTCTCTCACTATATAGATCTCACGAGCAAAAAGGTGATGCAAGATGCTTTCCCTCGTACTGGAAAGATTGCCATGTTCTGGTGAAAATATCAAACATGAAAGGGCATCACCAATTTATTATCCAGGTTATGAAGCTTACCGGAAACAACGAAAATTGGAAATTGTAGGGATTTGATTCTGTGAATCAAGATAGTATGACCAATAAGAGATTTTATATATCTGTTGTCAGTACAGGTGCACGATTGCACTTTAATTTACTTCTCTTTCATCTGTAGTTGCAACAACCAATGCAAGTGTATTTAGTTTGTATATTTTTTTTATCCGAATGATAATAATCTAAGTTTTTTTTATTTATATAAATTTAAAAGAAATGAGAAACTTAATTAGACGAAAGAATAAAGAACTTAACTTCTATCCTAATATTACGATGGAGTCGAACTCACCACCTCATATCCTAGCAAAGTATTGACTTGTATAATGGGGGGATTTTCAATGGTTTCATAGAGTTGACTTGGATATTATATCTGTGACTGCTCCAATAATCTGTGTTGCCTGCTGGCGTTAGAAAGTGATGTAGCTCTACTCGGGGTTTGTTCTCAACAGCTTTTCGAAAGCTGGTGGGAGATTTTTTTGAAGTTGAAAATTTATTATTTTTAGAAGACTTTGTGAACCAAATTTGAACTTTTTTTTTTTTTTTTTCATTTTTAGATAAATAAAAAGTTGTTTTCAAAAGCCACTTTGCATCTGCTTTTTTAAAAATGTTTTTTTTTTTCAATTCAAAATATAATTTATAACTTTTCATAGTAGTTGAGAACAAGGCCTAGTTGTATAACAACATGACAATGTCGCCTTTCTTGATTATTTCTATGTTTTAAATTTGAAGTACTGGATCAATTTATGTGATGGTAAAAATGTGCTCAGGGAAAAAGTGAAAACATGTAGGTAATAAGAAAAAGTTTGGAACATCTGTTCTTTTTAGGGAAAATTGGACAAAAGTCCCTCACATATTTCAATTTTATTTTTTTGTCTCTCACATTTAAAATGATAAGTTTTAATCCTTTGTAATTTAAAAATATAATATTCTGGTCCCAGAGAAGACAATATTTTGGACTTGATTATATGTTTATATTTAGTTTTACAAATGAAAATCAAGCATCTGAAGAACACATGATCTTTTTAGGCTAAAATGCCAACCGAAGTGTGGTTTAGGCCCAAAAGAATGCACAACTCTATTTTAAGTATGAGGAAATAAAAAATAAATAAAAATCAAATATGTAACGGACCACTTTTAGGATTTTTCCTTATTTTTAAACTGTTACCGAAAGAGGATTAAGAGTTAAAATGAGTACTTTTAAGAAAGAACCATAGATGTAAATGCAATTAATATTGCTAGGATATCCAGAAGAATTTGAAAAGGATCTTGCTTACAATTTGGATTTTAGAGTGCAAACAATAAATGTTATTTTGGGGGATTTTAACTGAAAGGTTTATCCAATTTGTTGTATATCACCTATGGATTTGAATCCTTTACATTTAGTTTCTCTCTATTTATTGTTTATTTACCTATATCTAAGTAATTAAAATTTAAAAATATCATCTGAACATATCATAAGTTTCATCTCATCATATTCAAAAATCAATTCATTCGAAAAAATTTCACTGTTGAATTATATGTCACATTTAAACAGTGTAAAAAATTTCAAATTTTGATAAAATATAAAGTAATTTAATCAAACGATATCTATATAAAATATGATTTAATTTACAAGCGATTTTGATTTTTAAAAATGTTTTACTCCTAAATAGAGAAGCTTTTTGTCCACTAGGGTTGTAAACGGGTTAGATCTGAGTCGGATCTAGCATATCCAGACCCGGATCCAATTAATATTACCATATTCGGATCCGGATCCGTCGGGTCTTGTCGAATCCGGATCCGGGTCTTAATAATTTTTTTTAAAATTATATATAAAACTATTACAATTTATCGAATTTTCTTTTTTTTTTTAATTATACAAAAGTATTGAGTTCATAATTAATATTTATGCATGCATTTTATATTAAATATAAATTACATGGGCAATTTACACAACATATATGTATATATACATATAAAATAACACTAATATGCAATAATTTTATTATATATTAAATATTTTAATCGATTCGGGTCTTAATCGGATCGGAACACCAAAATCCAGATCCGACCTGTTTATTATAATAACTAAACGGGTCCGGATCGAATTCGGGTAATCGAAATTTGTTATAGATCCAGACCCTGATAAACGGGTCCGGATCGGGTCGGGTCTGGGTCTAGACCCGACCCATTGACAGGCCTATTGACCACTATCTAATATGACACTTTGGAATGGATCTCGCATTATTAGTTTAAGGGAAAGACTTAGGTAGATCTGGTCTTTGATCCCATTTGTAAACCTTGTGGTGTTGATTAAATGTTATGAAATTTATGACATAAGTTGATGTAAGCAAGATTCTATAAGATTTAATTTTGGCCGCAAGATCTACCGGTGGAGTTAAAAATCGGATTTATGTAAATTTTTTCCTTAGTTTAAATGTGTCATTAGATAGGGGATAGTAAATTATAGAGATTATGTCGAAGGAAAAAACTTACATCAACCTGGACTCACTTGTAGATCTTGTGGTCAACATTAAATCTTATAAAATCTTACTTACATCAACTTATGTTATAGATTTCATAACATTTAATCTACACCACAAGGTCTACAAGTGAGATCAAAGAACAGATTTACCTAAGTCTTTTCCTACGTCAAATACACCGCTGTGAATTTGATTTTGGAAACAAGTTTTCTTGGATTCTCTGCAAATTTGGAACCATTAAGTCTGCAAAAATAAGAAAGATTCCGAAATTTTCGAAATTTTACAATTTCAAATTTGAGGGGAATTATCTTTAATATCTTTTAGGTCCTGTTTGGATTGATGGAAAAGTATTTAAAATTCATCTTTTTTTTTTTGGAGGGATTTATAAAGTTGATATTGATAAATTTCAAATCCATCTAACTAAAAAAGTGTGAGAAGGATTTCAAATAAATTTTTAATTTAAGTAAATTTAAAATCATATATTTTAACTTTATAAATCCTTCTAACAAATAGATAAATTTCAAACATTTTTTTTAAATTCATCAATCCAAATACAATATTAAATAATTTGGAAGCTTCAAGTTTTGGAATAGTAATTTGTTGAACTGATCGTAAATTTATCTAAAAGGACATATGCATAAACTATTACGATACATTAATCACAGAAAATTTCCTTTTACCAAAGTCGAACAAATTTTTAAGGCCGGTGGGAATAAGTTTATCAGAATTTGGAAACTGCCAAGTAAGGCTGACTCGAGGCTAATTTCATATTCAAATGCCCGACTTGGAAAACTATACATATAGCCTCATATATTTTGTAAATTAAAAATCAGAACCAACATATTTTCATCATCTAAAAACCATTTCAAGAAGAATAACATAAAAATTTAGCATTGTTTGACTTATAAAATATTTAATTCTGTATAATAGTTCGAACAATATATAGTTCAAATACAAAATGATTTCAAGTGTTCTTAATCAATAGAAAAGTCCTTCAAAAAAAAAAAAAAAAAGTACAAATCAGTAGAAAAGAAATGACATATATTTTGAACTGTTCAAAACATATGAAACACGCAATGATAGGGACAATTAACATAACTATCGTTTATTTAGGTAACAAAAGGAAAGGATAATAACTGAGATCTTATATGAACACTTTCAAACCAGCAATACATCAAATCAGCATGATTCTTAGTTGTTTTACGTATCTCATCACTTTTTTACCCCCTAAATAAATTACATGCTTCATTCATCCAATAAACAATAATTGGCTCCGTTTGGACAAGAGTATAAAAAAAAAAGAAAAAAGAATGAAATTCAACTAAAGGGGTGTTTGATAACCCCATTAAATATTTAAATTTAATTCATTAAATACTTTTTGTATTAAGTATGTTTGATAACGAAATTCTTCTACCTTTGAATGTATTAAGTGCCACTTAATTTTTATATAAATTTTTAAGTGAAAAATCTATCACTTAATTTGTTGAATTCTTTACTAATGTAATAAAATTCACTCAATTTTTTTGTTTATTTCACATTCACATACTCTTTTACACACACTTGTACATACTATATCATTCTCTCTCACACACAAGCACACATTCGCACACTATATTCCTTCTCTTTCACACATAAATATATAATTGTACTTACTATATTTCTTCTCTCTCATACATAAACACACATTTTAACACATTATATCCTTCTCTCACACGCATAAATACATATTTGCACATACTATAGTCTTTCTATCTTACACATAAATACACAATTGCACACACTATATTCCTTCTCTCTCACACATAGACGCACACTTGCATACAAAAGTATTCCTTCTCTCACACGCATAAATACATATTTGCACATACTATAGTCTTTCTATCTTACACATAAATACACAATTGCACACACGCATAAATACATATTTGCACATACTATAGTCTTTCTATCTTACACATAAATACACAATTGCACACACTATATTCCTTCTCTCTCACACTGAAATTTAAGCAAGACGCACACTTGCATACAAAATATTCCTTCTCTCTCACACACAAACACACACTTGAACAAATTATATTCCTTCTCTTTCACATATAAATACACATACTGTATTCATTAATCTCTCACACATAAATACACACTTGCACGCTACCTTTTTTCTTGCACATAACATATAGTTACACATACTATATTCATTATCTCTCACACAAAATCACACATTTGCACACATTATATTCCTTTTTTTTCAACACATAAACACACACTTGCACACACCATATTCCTTTTTCCACACAAAAATACATACTTGCACACATTATATTAATTCTCTCTCACATATAAACACATATCTCTAACACACACACATACATACTCTATATTAATAAATTTTTTATTTGTATTAAAAATATAATAATTAAAATAATATACTATAAAAAATATAATATTATCATTGAGCTATATAATATACACGGGGTAAAATATTTTAATTCAATACTCAAGTTCAACTAGTTATCAGACAAGATATAACAGATACAATTTTATAAATTCATCGAATTAAAATTTCAGCACTTAATTTTCAGTATTCAGATTTCAAATTTCAATTTTATCAAACGCACCCTAAGTGTCTAAAATCAGAGAATTGATGGTTTAATATAATTTAACTATATAAATTGATTTGAAGAAGTGGTATTAATTTTATGGTATTGTAAAAGATTTTCCTTGCAAATTGAGCCTATTTGTTGCATTGTATGTAGTATAGCAAAACCCGATTTAATGAGAAGAAGACAAGTTTTACCATGCTATTAGTTACATTGTATCTATAAGTAATTAACTTAAAAAACTAATATGAGTTTAAATATTCAAAATCTTAACTTTATCTTCATACTTATCATGTGGATTTTATAGGAAAAATACAAACTAACTATCTATACTATTATGTATAGCAAAGGGGGTGTTTAACAATATGCAACGAGAGCTTAACATTTTTCATGCTCTCCTTCTATTTACTATCTTTATATAATTTCTTTCTGTCTCTTAAAAAACTGTAATTTTAACAAAAGACTTTTAACCTATTTCAACTACTTTCTCTATCTTTATCCAATTACTTATAAGATATCATAATTAGTAATTGACATTTTTTAAAAACATGACCCATCCTCACTTAAACTAACACTAAATCATCTTACTTATCTTATCACTTATATATTACAACTAACTCCATTTGAAAACAATAATTATTTTTATGTTTTATTTTACTCTATGTTTGGTTCCTTTTTTTTTTTTTTAAAAATTAACTTTACAACTATGTTTAGTTTTTTGAAACACCAGATACCTATCATCTTACAACTAACATTTTCCTAAAAAAAATATACATCATATTGTTATCGCTATCGGCAATTTAAATTCTTTTTTTTTTTTAAACAAGATATCCCTATTTACCAAATTAAATATACGGAACACTATATTTAGTTTTTTGAAGCCCTAGATACCTAGCATCTAACTTATTGATAACATCTTACAACTAACCTTTGTTTTAAAAAAAGAAGAAAGAAATTATCATACTGTTATGTGCAATTTAATTTTTTTTTTTTAAAACATGAGATGCATATCATTCAATTTTTCAGCAATATTTATTTTATCAAACGAAATATATGAACTTTGCAATTGATCTGCATATATACTACATGAATTGTCATTAAATCTCTCTTACTCCTTCCATTTTTTTACCTGCATGAATTGGCATTAAATCTCCCATTTTGTTCCCGCTGTTTATCACAGTTATTGAGGTTTGAAACTTTTACACATCTAGATTATACAATATTTTCATGTTTTAGCTTAAATCAATTAATACCAAAAGTTAAAAAAAAAAAAAAAAGGTTATAATTTACAGTTAAATGTGCATGAATTTAATACTTTGTTTTATCACAATGACGTTGTTATTTTATAAATATGGTGGGTGGGTGTATATATATATATATAGTCTACAATACTAGAATGATTTTCATTTACAATTTTAATTAATTACTCATGTACAAAAATACAATCACAAGAAGCAAAGGGATATGGATCGTTAATATTAAATAATTTGAGGACTTGAGAAAAAGAAATACAGATTTGTGGGAGATGTAATCATAGATCATTTTCAATTTATATTGTTCGATGTTCGGTTTTTTAGTGTTGTACACTTTAAATCATCAAATACAGTTATTATTATAGTGATGATGCTATGTCTCTGATATAAACGTTTAATATATGTATAAAGTTTACCATGTGCCTTCAATTTATTATGGGGTTTATGCCTGCAAATTGATAATATGTGGATTTGGGATTTTTTAGATAAAATTCAAAGGCTAAGAGTTATAAATAGATTATTTTTTTCGATTTAAAATATTATATTCTTATATTAAAAATCATAAAATAAGAAAAGTAAAATTAAAAAAAATAGAAAATTCATGAAAAGACATGAAAACAAATAGAATGAAAAATAAAAATTGAAATGAAATACTGTGAAAAATAGAAAAAAAAAATTCAGAGAAAAATAGAAAAAATCAGAAAAATGAAATGAAATTTGGAAAAAATAATAAAAGTAAGAAAAATAAGAAACTATGATTTTTTATGGAATGAAAAAGAAAAACTAAAATATAACATGGACTTTTATTATCCAAGTACCGGAGACTATGCACCTTTTGTCCTTAAAGTTGATTGTAAAGAAAAATGCATGTACGTTCGGGAAAATACCCAAACAATAAAGTTTAATATGTAAGTTACTATGGTATGTAAATCTCATGTAACTAATATTTATTTTCTATAACTAATTTTAATTCATTTTTTCACATGACTCAACTCTAAATATTTTCAAATGCTCGTTTACAATCGTGTTGGTTTTATCTCTTTTTTAGTTTCTGATGTTATAAAACCTAATACTATTGTCACTTTCTTTTGCTCATAATCATTTGATTTAATTATTAAAATATTTATACCATCAATTTATATTATTTGTTATTTAAATTTAATAATGTTTCTGCACCCGTGCATAGCACAGGTTTTTAGGCCAGTAATGTCTAGCAAATAATTCTTAATTTTTGAATTTGTTCGGCCATTTTATATCTGCAAAAACATTAAGTCCATTTTCCCAAAAAAAAAGAGTTCATTATAAAATAAAGATTTTAAATGCATAACCAACAGTCATGTTCTTTAATTATCTTCTTATTTTTATTTTTGGAACTATAGAACTTATAAATATTGTGGCATAATTTTTGTTGTCTATATTTGGTCTAATTACTAAAGTTATACGTTATCATCAATATTTCACTAATGGCACGATACAACTTATAAATATTGTTGCATATTTTTTTGTTGTCTATTGGTCTAATTACTAAAGTTATACGTTATCATTAACATTTCACTAACATTATTTTAATGGGTAAAATGTAAATAACCCCTTTGTGGTTAGCCGAATAACTTTGCTCCTTGTGGTTATTAAATGTGCATTTGACTCTATTGTGTTTCATTTTTTTTTATTTTTACAAAATAGGTAAAAATCGTTAAAACTAACTATGACTTGTGGAATGTCATCAATATGATCCTAACCAATTAAAATGTCTAACAAATTATAGGTTCAAATTAAAAATAAAAAAGAGTAAAAGAGTTTTGGTTGAATTAAGAATTAAAAAGAGGTTGGTTTAGAAATTAGAAAAAAAAGAAAAAAAGAAACCTACCCCTCTTTCCCCACTACACTACACAAGAACCATCTTTACTCCATCCACAACCAGCGTCATCCCACCTCCTTCCTAAGTCCATCCCACTGCCACACTTATCCTCTTTTCCGATTCTCCTCCAGCACCCCCTTCTACCTTCCCACACCACAAAACCAAACCTCCCTCTGTGACGCCCCGTCCCACATCGAAAGTGGGAGGGGATATTGTATTGTTTATAACACCTTAAATTGTGGGCTACTTACAACTTGGCTTAAGCATTTTGAGCCTGTTGTTTCCACTCAAAAGTTGTTGGGCCAGCTCAGGGCCCGAGGTGTTACAGTTGGTATCAGAGCGAATCTCGTGTAGTCTTTACACGGGTGAGACTGGGCCATAAAATGGTATTGGGCTATGCTATGCATTGTATGTGATATGTTATTGGGCCCCAACGCCCCATCCCACATCGAAAGTGGGAGAGGATATTGTATTGTTTATAACACATTGGGTTGTGGGCTACTTACAACTTGGCTTAAACATTTTGAGCCCGTTGTTTCGGCTCAAAAGTTGTTGGGACAGCCTAGGACTCGGGGTGTTACACCCTCCCTATCCCCAATTCCTGATTTTAACCTTTACTACTAAAAAACCAAAGCTGAAAGTATAGTCCCAACTCAAGTCTCTTATTTTCCCAACAAATTTCAAACTTTTGAAATAGAAATTAGAAAACAAAAAAGGTTCCTATCAAGTGTTACTCTTGTTTAGAACAGTATCTAAACAAAATCCCAAACAAACTGATTACTACATCATTTTTTTTGTATGCATCCATGGATGCAAAAGTTCTACTTTAAATTCATGATTCTATAAAGTTGAAAAAATAGGATGACGATAATGGTGATGATGGAGTAACCATACTGGAAGGGATGGGCGATCGGGGCCTGGTAAGGGAAAAGGAAGTGGTGGCGTTCTAGATGAGAGAAATGATGGAGGGGTTAGGCGGAGGGGAAAGAGGGACGATAGTGGTGGCTAGAGCTGAGGATGGGATGGCGGGTGGTAGGGGGAGAGGATGGGATGACAGGATTGGAAGTGGGGTTGGGGTATGAGGGGTGGAACGTCTACTCTAGTGGCGGTGGTGGTTGGGGTGGAAAGAGGAAAAGGTGGCAAGTAGTGTGGTGGAAGGAAGTGGGAAATGTTAGGGTTTTTTATGGGTGAAAATGCCAATTATAGTGTTAGTTTGTCAAAAAAAAATAAAATCCAATTGAAACATTAGTGCCTGAAGGTCAATTTGTTAGTTTCAATAGTTTTTATTTATTTTGCAAAAGAATTTGAAGTATAAGAAGGTCGTGCATATTTGTTAACCACAAGAGAATAAAGTGCTTATTAGACTAACCACAAGGAAGTGTTTTTTTTTTTTTGCATTTTACCCTATGAGTTCATTACATAATTTTTAGGGTCAATGGCATTGTAACCCTCCTAGCTAAGCAAAAATCTATTATTGCATAGGGTTCTCCAAATTGAAAAAGTCCCAATTGGATTCTCCAAACTGAAAAAATATTCTACTATAGTCCTCCAAAATGAAAGAGTGTCAATTTGACATTCTAAAGTAAAATAAATGTTCCAATGTGGCTCTCCAAATTGAGAGTCTCAGTTCGGCCCTCAAAACTGAAATTTGGTTCTAGTTTTGGCTCTCTAAATTGAAAATGTATTATGAGACAACAAAATATTAGACATGCCCTTGAATAATGGAAAATATGCAATAGGAATCATCCATAATAATACTGCTTAAGAATATTTTTTTGAGTGTATGTACATAATCTCATTACACATTTATATATTAAAAATAATCACTATATATATATATTATATATATATATATATATTGCACAAGTTTTTTTTTCCTGTATTTTCTGACTATATAGGGAAAATGCATAATAATGGTCGCATAAGAATATTTTTTTGAGTGTACGTAAATATCATTCACCTTTTTATTTATTTAAAAAATAATCGCTATATTTTCTTATTCTTCTTATTCTTTTTTTTTTTTTTGGCACAAGTTTTTTTTTTTTTTTCTATGTTTTCTGAATCATATCTATAACTCTTTCTACTCTTAGTTTCCAGCTAAAAAGAATAAGAATTTAAGTATTTTTCAATAAATATAAAATGAGGATTTTGATATATGTAATGAAAATTAAGGTAAATTGTTTTTCTTTTGGAGAATCAAAATTCTAAAAGTACAAACGTGATCCAAACAAAAAATAAAATGGAGGGTTACACTGTAATATTTTTTGGTTCGTAGGGCCATTATGAGATTCACTAGTATAGAGGGACACTAGAATACCTGCTTTAGTTTAGGGGTTAAATTAAGACTCTTTTAGTTTGGAGGGCTATATATATTAGAACACTTTTTTGGTTTGGAGAGTCAAATTAAAATCTTTTCTTTTAGACATAAAGGGCCATATTGAGATTTCTGATTAGTTTAGACGGCCAAATGTCATTAATCCTAAATTTAATATATATTCATCTTCTCGTGCATAGTGGTGCATAACATGAGTTTTTCAACTCGTTTTATCAAATAGGATTGAATCGTTATGTGATATTGCAGACGATTGGACTTCAACTCATGAGTAGTGATATTTGTTCGTCTGGAATTTGACTTGATTAGTTTGACTTTCGACTTGAAAACTTTAAAATCAAAGTCCAGTCATATAAATTCAAAGTCAATGAAAGTCGAGCAGTTAAAATTCGACTTATTCAGTCAATAAGTCAAATAAATCGAACAAAAATCCTTCTCATATTTGATATAAATTTTTCATTCAATATATATTCTAATTTCAAAATTTATTAGATTATTCAACAAATTCAAAATATGACATAATAGAAATAAAAATTAATTCAAAAATTACAAGTTCATAACTAATACGAACACAATACATAACCAAATGACAAAGCATAATTTGAATTAATAATTTGCAATATTCTTCATAGCAAGTAAGAGTTGTCAATTATTCAAAGATTAGTTATTATTAATTCAGTTTCAACTTTCATTAAATTGAGAAAAAAGACATGAGAAACATGTTAATCATGTATTTAAAACAAATGAAAGTATAAAATATAATTATATAATGGTAACATATTACATTCTTCAAGTAAATATAATTACTTTACTTTAGTCTCTATATGTATTACAAGAAAATCAGTAATACATTTAATTAGTTATTGAAAAAAAAAAGTGTTATATTATAACATAAGTACATAAATTATATATAATGTGAAGTATTGTATTAATAGCTTCAACAATTATAAAATGAAAAGATATTTAGGTATTAAGAATGTTATCAGTTTTATTAACATATCTAAGTATTAAGTATTAAGAATATTATTGCTAAAATATTATGTGCATAAATACATTAATATATTTTTACAATATACGGCTAAAATACTAAGAAAAAAAGAAGTAATTACGATTTTTTGACTTATTGATCAGTATTCAGTCTGCAAAATCGAAAGACTTGTCTGGTTGATAATCCAATCAAACTAGTCCATTTATAGATCGAAATTCGATCGGCAATTTGATTTGGAAGATGAAGTTAAAGTCAAGTCAATGAGTCGATAAATTAATTGACGTCAAATTAAAGCCGCACAAGTTAAGTTAATTTTTTTTTCAACTTAACTCAATTTGGTAATTCAATTTAACCAACTTTAAAAGACTTCAACTAATGAGGCCCAAATATTGCTTGATTTAGCTCATGCTAGACTTGAGGCCCAAATATTACTTGATTTAGCTCATGCTAGACTCGATAAAAGGTAGCTAGGAAAACACAAAAAAAGAAAAGAAAAACGTAATAAAGAAGAAGAGACTAATAAAAGTATGAAATCAATGATTCTGTAAATCACTATCTACGCTTGTTTTGCTCCATGAAATCAGATACTTGAAAGAGAATGATTTTGGAACTTGACCAAAAAGCTTTTATTTTTATCTTTGGAAGAATACATGTGACTGCGTATTGTTGTGTCACTTAATGCCAAGGCAACATATAGTGGTGACCCAAAGCTGGAGCAGAAAGCCCACAGGTTGATAATAATATGCCCCAAAAAGCCAATGACAAGATCAACCAAGGCAATAATTAAGGAACAGAGAGCCTCTAACATAAAGGTAAAAGAAAGCACTTTATAACTTCTAATACGTTCTCACCCCTTCCAAGCATGCAAAAGCATTGCTAACATTATGATGGAGGGATCACGTTTTCGGGGCATTCTTGAATCAAAAGCCATAACTGATTACTCCTACTTATGTGTGTTGGTTGCGTGTTTCCCTTCACTCCAAGCTAGGAGGATGTATATACTTTAGGAAAATTCTATCGTTATTTTAAGATGCATTTGAATGAGAAGTTTGTAATGTAGCATAATTTTAAAGGATTAAATTTTCCTGCATTATTAGTGCAGAAATTTTTCTATGTCATCTAGTGTAGATGTATGTTAACATGTGTGTATTATTTAAATTTCAAATGTTATTTTTGTATATGCGGCATGCATCTACGTTCGATTGATTGGACAGTGTAAAAAAGATAAACTCAATTTTAAAATGAATGGATTTGTATGGTGAAGATTTGAAAGGACAAAAAATTAGGTTGAATTTATAGTTCATATATTTAGTCACTCAAACCTCACTCTCACTTATTGATGGATTTCAAATACTCAACCAAATCCCTTAACTTGTTTGGATAACTTATAATATCCAAAGCCAAATCCACCCTAATCCTTCTATCCAAACGTAGTGTTAGAGAATAATTCTATTATACTTTAAAAACTATTACAAAAAAAAAAATATTATTTTCTTTAAAAATTTATATTGTACAAGCCTTTAAACCAGGGGTGGACGCAAAACTTACAACTTGAGGAAATTTGATTTAATTGGTCTTTATTTATAGAGGTTAACTTACATTTTTTTCAAAATTTTAGGAGGGCGAAAAGTAAAATTTATAAGAGTATATATAAATAAAAATTTAAAAATTTCTATGGATAAAAATTAAAAATTTGAGGGGACGGCTACCCCTACTAGCCTCCACCTACATCCGCCCCTGTTTTAAGCTATAATGGGATCATTCCCTAATGGAACTGTACTACTTTCTCTTTACGTTATGTCCCATATATTATTAGGCTTTGTTTTGATTAATTTGAATGTCATTTTTTACCTTTCTACTAATTGAATCCTATATGCAATATACTATTTTTATAAAAAAAGTGATAAAGTTATAAAAATTATTAACGTGTCACTACACATGTAAACATTAGATTACTTCAAGCACAAAAATAGATGAATTTTCAATTACATAAAAGTGAACATGAATGATGGCCTTGCTAGCAACATAATGCCAGCTTAAGGTTATCAGGAAGCTAGACTGCTTATGATCATCTAGTTAACCTCTTTATCTTTCATGGCGTGAAAGAGAATTAACCTTCGGTTGATATTAATTACTAATTGGCTTGTGTTGAGACTACAGCTGTAAACAAGCTGTGAAAATTTTGTTGCCCTATTTTATAGGGCAATATATAATTGCTCTGATCTTTCACTTTTAATCTCTATGTCAATGAAAGAAATAATTCGTTGGTATTTCATAACATTCCCTCCTTGAATGATCTTCAGAGAAGTGCAAGGAAAAGAAAAAGGAAAAAGAAAAAAAGAAATTAATTAACTAGTAGTTTTATTTAGTATTCACTATTTACCTTGCAATGATCGAGCTTAATAATTCGTACAATACCCTTAAGCATTGCGTTGCTAGGGCAATGATCAATGACATCTATATTTGGTTCCAACAAGGACAAAAACGTGTTACAATAGTACAAACCTTGACTTAATATTCTTTTATTGACCTAATATAAACTTTCTTCACCAGTAATAAGGTATTCATACTTGACAATGAAGTGTAGATTAATTGGTATATAGTTTTCTATATAACTTATAATTTCGAGTTAGAATTATTATAGAAGTAAGTGAAAACATTTCATTATATATTCTTCAAGATGAAGTTATTGTAAATTAAACTGAATATATAGACCTCTTTATCTTAAAGGGGTAAATAAGATTATCTTAAACTCAAAGCAATCTCAAGCCTGAATTAATTTTATATACATTATTAGTGTAAAAATATTTTTGCACCATTAGATCTATATGCTTGTTACATGTGCATAATTAACTTTTAAAATTTAAAAAATACATAGCTGACATGCATCTACACTCGATAGTACCAAATTTTTTATACACTAATGGTATATGAAAATTTTGCTCTTAAAGAAAACTGTAAATGACTATAAATGGTTTCTGAATTTTTTCTAATATTTCTATTTGGTGCCTAAACTTTAAAATGTATCTATTTGGCCCTTGAATTTCTTAATTTGGTTTTAAATTGTCTTTAAGGCCAAATCCAACAAGGTTATTTTTTTATTTTTTCCCCATTAAGGTTTAGTTATCATCAGCTTGCCCTCCCAAGTTTAAAAATCAGGCAAAATTATATTCCATTTAAATAGTTTTGGATAAATACATAATTTTGACTAGTTAATTGATAAAAATGATAAAACTAATATTTTAACACATTTTATTCAATTGTATATTGTACTGTAATATATTTTTAATAATTATCCTTTTTATTAAGGGTTAATCATGTTATTTGAATTTCAATGACAGATTTAGTAAAAAAAGAATAACTATGTAGAATATATGCATCTAATAAAATAAGTAAGAAAACAAAGAAGGAAAAAATAAAAATGTCTCTTAATAATTGTTTTATTTATTTTATTATCATTTTTATTATCAAAATTTATTATAATATTTATAATCTTGACTTTATAAAAATATTTTTCTGTATTTTTTTTCATATATTTTTCTTATAAATTTTAGATTATAGGAATTGTTAGGAAGATAATGTTGTAATTTTCTCTTGTTCAAATTACCAAATTATTTAAGTATAACCAAAGGTATCAAAAATGGCTAAATACCTTATTTTATGGTCTTAGAGGATTTTGAAGGATGGAAATAGACAGTAAATAAAACTTTTGGGGGCAACGAAACAATCATACTTGAATTTGATAGTGAAGGACCATTTAGAACCAAATTTAAATGTTTAGGGACTTGATAGACACTTTTAGAAGTTCAGGGACTAAATAGGAATATTGTCAAAAGTTCAAGGACCTTGGTGTCATTTATCCTAAAGAAAATATGTTCGAATGTGTGCTTAATAGTCAAGTTATTATCGGTTAATTGTCATATTGAATTAAAAAAAAAAAAAAAAACAACGAAAATGATATTTTACATTAGAATTGCATTAACACTGTTGAACTCGCAGTTTATAGTATTTTGAAGCCACCATAAATCATGATGAATGACAAAACAAATGTTAAGAAAATGTTTTCAACTGGATTTATGGTTATTGATCATGGTATATAATTGTGTGGTTGGTGGGTCAAACTCTCTTTGCTTTTGATTAGTTAAATTTGAACTTATCAAATTGATTAATTCTACACGCAAAACATATTAGGTATGACTATGGTTCCTGAACTGTTGGTTCTAGTTTTGAAATTATCATCGGAACTTTGAAAGTCGGTTTCGGTTTTGGTTTTGGAATCAGCAGTTCCAGCCAATTTCTCAGTTTCATTCGATTTCGATCACAGTTTTGATTTCGAATTTTTTTTAACAAAAATTAGAAATTATAATATTAAAAAAATTAATACAAGTTAAGATGAGAAATAAAAAATTATATTTTATTTATATTTCAATTGTAGACTTTATTTTTGAGACAAAAGTACACTATTGCATATTTATTGAACCATTAAAAATTAAAGAAAGATACATTTTGTAAAATCCATATATTTTGAAAGTATTTGAGAGAATTAGAGAGGATTAGAGAGATTGAGATAATTGTATGTTGAAAATGTTAGGGAGAGGGGGTATTTATAGGTAAAATAGTAGGGGGAGAATTATAATTCATTATTTTTTTTAAAAAAAATTATTATCGATTTAATTTCAAAAAATAGAGAACCAGAACTAGTGAATTATAATTCTGTCTCTTATAACTGAAACTATACCCAAGGTTCTAAATCCAATTCCTGTCTAAAACCAAAACCGTGGCCATACCTACATACAAGGCAATTCGAACTTTATTTTATTCTATTCCTAAGAGTTAAAATATAAGTTCACTTCTCATATTGTCTGGGTAATTTTTTATATTTTTTTTTAAATCCATCTTTTCATTATTATTTTTTTTTATGTGTTCGAAATCATAATCAATAAGTTATGTCATCTTATTCCCATCTCTTTCTTATGCTTGAATCTAAACTTTATTTAGAACAACAAATTCCTTCAAACTAAAGGGTTTATTATTTCATCAAATAATTTACCATTTCATTTATCTTTTGTAATGTTCAATTGGACAGATGGTTTAGTTAGTCAATGAGAATGCCTAACAGACTGACACCTTTGTGCCCAAACAATCATAATACTAAGCAAATTCAAAGGACCATGTTCATTGCATATGCCAAGGGTATATTCCAAGTTTTTTTATTTTTAATTTTAATTTGTAGATTGATTCTTCTCAGTTCCCCAAATCTAGAATTTGGATAATTATCCGTGAACTCAGGTGGGATCATTGCATTAAGCAACCCTCACATTTATTGAGTGTAGAAACGTGTAATACAAAAAAGGAAATTGGAAGCACGTGTAATGAATACCCTACAGTAACAAGTCCAAATGCCTATGTACAACTTTGATAAGATTATTTTTCACTTCTTTCTTCAATTTTCACTCCAATTGTGGGTTAATATAAAATTGAGTTGTTTTTTGTTTACACTTTGAGCTTAGATATAAATCTTATTTTCCAAATGAAAATTTGATATTAATCTTGTTTTCACGAAAATGGAAAATGGTAATAATATGTGGTTTGGTTATTCAGGAGTAACTTATCATTACTTATTTATATTAGGGTTCAAGTTACATTTTACGTGTGTTCATGACAAGAGGAATTAGTAGAAATTATGAAATTAATAAAAGTTATGAAAATAATACTGTACAGGAAGGAATTTTAGTGGACTAAGCGTAAAGATTTTATACCAAAAGATTTACTCTTGTATTATTAAAATATTGATAATAATAATTCAAATTTTTTAATCAATTTATATGTCAATCTTATAGAAGCAATCTCCACCCCCAACGAAAAAAAAGCCAAAAAAAAATTGAAGTAATAAACTGCTCCTGCTTGTTGCATGTCTTTCGTAATTATGCCGTATTGCTTATCTAATCACTGACTTTGTAGCTAGACATTGACATATGCTAACTGCTAAGACAAATTAAAGCCCCTATTAGAAAATTGATTATATACATTTGTGATGCAAAAATAAATTCACATATGATTAATTAGTCAGTTTCCAACCTTGAATAACCTTGGAATTGCTGAGATCTTTCCAGGGAGCTCCAAACAACAAGCCAGCCACCAGGAAAATTAAAACAAAGATTCTAATTCGTGTACTTCTTCCGTTTTAAAATGCCTCTTGTTTTAGATAATCGTGTAATTTATAGTTTTGTTAAAGTATTATTATATGAAATTAATTATTTAAAATATAAAAGTATGGTATTTTAACGTATTTATAATTTTTTTTTAAAAAAAATTGATGATCCTATAATAGGACTATTTTGTTGTATTTTAAAGTTTGTAAATATAATACTATATGTTTTAAAATTTGTACTATATAAACCTTTAAAAGTAATAAAATGATTCCCTAAATTGTAGAATTCCACATTTCTTTATATTATTACATCTAAAAAAAAAAAAATTAACTGAGCATCTCAAAATTCAAAATCAACTACTATAAGCAAATAAAAAGATTCGGCCGCCTATAACGGTTGATCTACATAGGTCAACTATTTCGACCATCCAACAGTTTATCTGCCAGGTCACATATTTTTAGTACTTTTTTTTTGTTAATTGGGATTTAGATTTCCACTAACTTATTAAAAAGTATTTTTCTACTTTTTTTTTTTATAAAAAAATAATAATAATAAGAAATTGATGTTGTGAGAGCGTTGATGAATAATGACGAAAGGGGTGACGATGAAATGACTCGACTTAAATTCCCATACTGTATTTACTGCTTAGCATGTGAGAATTCCTCTTCTTGGTTTTTGCTTTAGTTTTTATATTTCTATATGTGTATAAACTCATCTTTCCATTTCCATTTTCATATTTATATTAAACTTTTGCATTTAGTAGTCCAATTCATGTGCTACATTATTATTCTCATTAATTCTCAATTGTACCAATTCATGGAACATACTTCTTTTCTTTTTCTCATTCTTCTTTAAAAAAAAATAAATCAGAACCTATATAATTTTTAAATTTTAATTGATGAACATAATGTGAATTTATACAAAAAAAAAAAATTACTTGCAAACATTATTTTTCTCTAAAAATTTGTGTTGATAATGCTACTCAATTGACAAAAACAGAAATGTAAATGGATTCAATGAGGATAAAAACAAGTAAATTAAGTTCAAGAATGTTAACATAGAAACATAGTAATGGATGTAATAAAAAAGGATGCTTATTAAAAAAAAAAAAAAAAAAGGAGTAAAACTGCAATTGAAAAATGTGGAAGATATACTAATTTTAATTATTGGTATAGAAAAAGAGAATATATATATATATATATATTCCACATCAATTTGCATTTTTGAATACATCTGTATAAGAGCCAGGAAATACATTTATTGAACATAAGTAATTTAATCGATAACTTAATTCAAAATAGATAATCCTACAAATTTTAAAGTATTCATTTCTGTTCCCTAAGTTCTTGCATTACATCACTAATGGTGTTCAGCAGCACGCTTACTCTAATATTCCAACAACCAATTTCATTGGAGATCTGAAGTCAGAATTAATTTCCTCATCAATCTCAAAGGTCAATGGGTATATCAATTCTTTAATAAATGAATATTCAAGATTGCAATTAGTTTATTAAATACTAGAGGTGTCAATCGTGTTGTGTTGTGTTGTGAATTAGCATGTCGTGTCATAATCGTGTTCAAATCACAAAACTTCAATCTTAATCCTACCTAATTAATAATCTTGTCGTTATTTACATGTCGTGTTTGACATGTTTATTACCGTTTCGTGTTGTGTATGACCTGTTTAACCTATTTACTATTGCTAGTAGTAAATTAACCCAAAAATAAAATAAAATTAGGATATATAACAATGACTCTTTGAAGGTTCTATACAAGCACAAATAATTTTTTTCTTTTAAATTGTAAAGTCATAGTGATAATTTTTTCTTTTAAATTGTAAAGTCATAGTGATCTTAAATATTTAAAATTTTATATAAAAATATAGTATTATGTTTATAATGTGCATTTTTTTACTCTGAAATCAACCTTAAAATCTTCCATAAGAGGATTTTAATGTAAATAAACAATAGAAAGCAAATTATACATGAAGGTTAAAAAACATGCAATATAATTTTAGAAATATCTTAACATATTTTTATATATAATTACACACAACACAGTAAACATGTTAATTGTGTTGACCCGTTTACTTTTATGTCAACCCATTTATTTCTGGGTTGTAAACATGTCGTGTCATAATCGTATCTGTTTGTTTCATAAAATCTCAACTCTAACCGACTAAATACCCCAAATTTCGTTTCATATTCGTGTCATGTTATCGTATTGTGTCAAAAATTGACACCCCTATTAAATTCTACTCCTCCTTGCATTCTATTTTAATTGTCTTTTTAGATTAGTGCACACAAATTTTAAAAATTATTAAATTGCATGAATTTTACAAAAAAAAAAATAGTTCAAATTAACTTATATACCCTTATATATTAAATTTCCCAACAACATATATAATACTTCCTTTCCATTAATATGATATTAAGGGTAAAGATAAAAAAAGATTATTCAATGTTTCTTTAAATTCCTAAAGTGACAGACTATTTAAAACAAAGAAAATTGTCTAAAAGGACAAATAGAATGGAACGAAGGAAGTAACATTTAACCGATGGTCCTATCTAATACTCTCCTGAGGTTTAAGTATACTATACCACAAGTTAATTTTTGGGATAATCTCATAAACATCCTCTGAGGCTTGAGTTAATTAATTTCTTAGCACTTTGAACATTAAAATATATCACTTACCTTCCCTAATTTTACTTTTATTGTAATACTGTCAGCTTAATAGATTAAAAAATTCATTTAAGGATAGTGAAACTAATTTTATCCCAACTATGAAAAGAAAATTAAGGGATGAAAATATAATTTTAGAAAATAACATTGAGTTATAATTTTTCATGTCCTTCAACACTTAATGTCCAAAAATACATTTAATATTTTTTTTTCAGTTTACAAATTTGTGATTTCCAAAACAATATATCAATAACATATATATATATATATATTTATAATATGGGGTGTGTATCTATGTGTTCTAATATTCAAATTAACACATACACACACATTAATGTGCACATAAATATTTGTATATATATAATTGACAAAAATTTATCAAAAATTCATCTTATTTCTTATTTTAGTTTATAAGTTTGTGATTTTTTAAACAAAATATCAATCATATTTATTGTTATAATATATAGTAGCCTTTTACGTGTTTATAATTTTTGTTTAGATCGACACACACAAACACCTTGCATGCACATATATTTTCCTAAAAAATTTGCAAAATAATTTATGGAGAAATATGTATATATATATATTGTTTTGAATTTGTGATTTCCTAGATAAAATACTTATCAAATTTAATTATTATATTATATGGTTGGTTTCTATGTATTATAAATTTTATTCAAATTAATATGCACAAACACATTAACATGCGCACATATTTTCGTAAATTAGTTGACAAAAAAATTTATCAAGAAAATAGATTTTAATTTTTTTTGTTTATGAACTTGTGATTTCCAAATAAAATATTGATAATTTATTCAATTATCATATGTGCTGTGTTTCTACGTGTTCAAATTTTTATTTAAACAGACATATGCAAACACATTAATATGTGCAAATATCTTTGCAAATAAGTTAACAAAAAATTATTAGAAACCTAAAGGATGACAATTGAAATTACGAAAAATCTCAGTGGAGGTATGTGAATAATTACCCTTTTAGCAATATGGCTAAAGAACTAAAGGCATAAATGTCATTTAAGGCACTTTAATACTTACTTTGAGACTCCTTGACAAGAGATGTGAGCTAAGTGGTATTTTTGAAAATTCAAAAATGCAAATTGATGTTAATCTAAACTTTATAGGAGGTTTATGAAACTATCTTTCATTTTTTACACATATAGTAATGACAAAATGTGATAACCTTAGGTGCCAATAAACTTTAATTTTGCTTTAAGATCCCAAATTCGAAATAAAATATATCAGAGGATAAAACTTTAAATTCCTAAAAAGGAGTCGCCAAGTTCTTGTTGAACATTTTTCCTTTGGTGAACTAGATGTTCTGAAATGCACCACTAGTCCACAATCCGTTAGAATCTAATTGAATATAGATCTATTTTCACCTCAATCATTGAGGGGAATTAGGATATGACAAAACATGAATGGTTAGTTATCCCCAATATATCTATAATTCTTTGTACTTTTTTTATGGAATTAAAGTTTAAGAGTAGGGTATGTTACCCTTCTTTTTTCAAGGTTAGGATAGGTCATGGGACGAATATTTTAATGACTTACCATTTATAAATGGCTCTCAAAACAAGTAATTAAAAATATCAAAAATCAAATTTGAAAACTTTTTATGATTTAATTGTTTTACTTACCATTTAAACTAACTCTTGTTAATTTAAGTGTTTGTATTCTCGATGTAACATAGTGACCACACGAAAGCTAAGTAAACCAAAACATGTGTGACAAGTTCTAACTTCTATTTTTCATCTTTTCTTGCTTCGTCAAAATTCTTCAGAAAACTATGTTTTTGTTTTTCCGTGGGATTTTCACAATTTATAGTTCTTTTGTGTAACAAAGTCAGAGTTACATTGCGTCAATCCCAATCGAATGTGAGGTAAGGGAAGAAAAGTTCGAAATTCAAGAGAATTGTAGCACTCCAAAACTATGAAAGGGAACTTTCAATATTGTACAACTCTAGAAAATAATTTTTTTCTTGAAACTCAATGCAAAATTTAGTAAGACTTATGTAACATACTTACCTGATGAAAGGAAAAAGAAAAAGCATAGAAAAATAAATTAAATAAAAGACAAAGTTAAGGCCTTATGTCGTTACTTGTGTAGTATCCACCTTATTCATTTGAGGGAGATAATCTGTTCGGGTCAATGATCCAGCTAAGAAGATTGATCGAAGATCGGTAGGGGACAAATCCGAGCTGGCTTATAAAAATAAAATCACACATACATAATTTAAAGTTTTATAAATATTTGTTTTATTATTTTTATTATTTTCTGTTCATCTTTACTTTTCTTCCAAAAAAGCAAGCTAGCCTCAAATAAAACTGAATTATCCGTTTTTTTTTTGGCAAAGAAATTTAAGAAAATTGATATGGTGTATTCTCCATCCCACGAAAACAAATATTCTTTTTGAGTGCACCTATACAAAGTGACAAATACAAAAATAAAATCCACTGATGCGTCATTAGATCCGGAAAAGAAGTATACAGCGAAAATCTAAACAAATATATAAAATCAAGAGGTTGGACATTCAATAAGATTTTAACATGTGGACTAATTTTAAAAAGTGGTTTTAAAATATGGTTTGTAAAGTATTTTCTATTCTTTATACGTGTTGAAAACTAATTTTCTACATGTGCTTTGAAAGTTTTAAAACAATCAAACACCTCATGTATAAATTGTAAGGAATAAAATCACACTAATATGGAGAAATCATCTATAAAATTAACATAATAAAGCTAAACTATCCAAAAAAAAATTTTGTCATAAAGAAATTTAAGAAAATTGATATGGTGTATTCTCCATCCTATCAAAACGAAAATTCTTTATACATGTCGAAAACTAATTTTCTATATGTGTTTTGAAAGTTTTAAAACAACCAAGCACCTCACGCTTAAATTGCAAGGAATAAAACTATACAAATATGGAGAAATCATCTATACAAATGACATAATTACGATAACCATTAATAGAAGATATTGGATATGGATTAATGTTAATTTAAATAATTAAGAAAAATCGAATCATTATTAGGAAAAGGCAAACTATGGTATTTAGATGCTAACCATTAGGGTTGTAAATGAATTCAAGTAATTTGGTACTCGAATTGAATTCGATTCATGACAAATTTGTTCAAACTTTTTCATTAAGTCATCAATCCAAGCCTGTACAACTTTTGAGACTTGACTTTTTTTAACAAACTAAGCACGATCTTCATACTGTCCGACATGATAAGTTCGTGAAAATAAAATAGAAGATTGGAAGTAAGTAATTTGATTGTATAGAATATCTTCCATTTTTCCTACTTATTGGTTATTTCCCTTGTTGAATCTTTCTTTCCTTATTTTTTGCATATATTTTGAATCACATACTGTAAATCACTTCCCTAAATAATTGTAATAGGCATCCACATCATATTCTATAACAATCGTAAGTGAATTATAGACTATTATAAAACAAAATTTTAGGGCAAGAAAACAACAAATTACGGTGAAAGTCATAAATAAACGAACTATGAATGTTTTCGAGCTCGGCTTAAAAAGTTATGAACCAAGCAAAACTTTTCTCAAATAAATTATCAAACATTCAAGCCAAATTGATCATCACTCTCTGGGATTGACTTGAGTTTGAACTGAATACAAACAATCCTCTCTATTTAACAAGCCAAATTTGAACATATTCTTGTCCATTTTATTGAGACTCGATTACAGCCCTACTAAACATGAATTATAATAAAAATTCCTAACATCTTGTTTATTAAAAAAAATCAAATTTCGAGAGCACAAGAAATTAAGAGCAACAGCTTAGGGATGACAAAGTTGAGTGTGCCATATTATAGGAGAAGTATTGGGTGAGATAACAGGTGTGTGAGGACAAGATGAATGTGATGATGGCGACTGCGAAATCAATAAAAATATGAATGGATAGATTGGACCGCTATTAGGGCATTGGAAAGCACACTGCCTGTCACCAAATCTTAGACAAGAAAGCCCCAAGAATAAAATTCAATGATATTAGTTATTATCACAAATGAACTTCTTCACAGAAAGTAAATTTGTACATAAATTTGGAATATGAAAAATAGAATTCAAGTGAAAAGTTTTGTAAGGAGTAAAGAAAGATAAATGACTAAATGAAAAATTACGATCATAGAACCCTTTTCTAAAGAAACATATTCATAAGAAATTGGGCTAGTATGAGAGGAAAGCTGACCTGGATCACATGTCATATAAGAACTAGTACCTAGGGCCGTAATCAAGGCTCAACAAGTCAGACAATGGTATATTCGAACTTGCCTTGTTAAATAGAGAAAATTTTTTGTATTCAACTCCAACTCGAGTGAATTTCAAAGAGTGATGATCAAATTTGCCTTGAATGTGTTGGTGATTTATTTGAAAAAAGTTGCTTGGTTCTTAAATTTCAAGTCGAGATCGAACACATCCATAATTCGGTTGTTTTAATTTTCACCCTAAATTTGCCATTTTCTTGTCCTAAAATTTTTCTCTATAATGGTTTATAAGAATGCAATTATGATAGTTAAAGGATATGATGTGAATATCTATTACGGTTGTTTAAAAAAGTGATTTGTAACTTGTGATTGAAAATATATGCAAAAAATAAGAAAAAAGAGATTCAATAAGGGAAATAAATAATAAGTAGGAAAATAGAAAATACTCAGTGCAATTAAATTGTTTACTTCTAATCTTTTATTTTAAGTTTACGAACTTATCAAGTTGAACAACATGATGATCGTGCTTAGGTCGTTAAATAAGTCCAACCTAAAAAATTATACAGGTCTGGATTGATAACTCAACATTCAAATTTAAATGAGCTTGTCTTGAGTCGAGTTCAAGCCGAGTATTGAACTATTTGAGTTTCTTTACATCCTGTGGCACTACTATCCATGTACCTTGTCTTATCATTGCTATTCGGGAGCAAAAGACCAACAGAATTACGACCAATATCTTGGGAGACATAAGCATGATTAAGATGATCTCGACCATTGAAATCAACATGTCCAACCAACTGATAAATTTGACATTTAATATTCATTTGTGATGGAATTGGGACATAAAGGAGGGCTCATTGACAACAAGAGTGTTTGGAGTACTAGCAAAAAATGGATTGGAAACAAATGGCAGAGCAGTACTAGGAATTCCCTGGTGCTATTAAGATAATAGGGAAAAAGAACTTTTAGAGAAGATACCGTGTCCAGTATTTTGCCAGCGACCACCATAGCCACAACGCCTATTATTCTAGCATCCACCCATGCCATGACTGCCACGACCAAATTGTTCATCACGAGTACTGGTAAAAGTAGGGTTACTAAAACGAATAGGAGAGGCATTGTCTTTGGTTGTCGTAACTAGTGTAGTAAGTTCTTATTAGTAATAAAGAAATACCATGGAGTGTTCTAGTTGGGATTTCTAGTTTAGTAGCAGAGTTTGAACGTCTTTAAAAGTCGGCAGTGGTTTTTATTTAGGCCATACTTTCCTATATAGTGGTCATGTATGCATCAATTGACAGATATGGAATCTTCGTTTCCATTCTTGAAAATTTTGCAACTAAAACTTTTGTAATTTATGAGCAACAGTTTAATTGAGAAAGTGATTTTTGACAATCAAACCAAGCATCAAAAGCAGAAGGCACATAGTAAAGGAGGGGGAGTAGAACCAATATTGTACAATACGTGATTTGTTGCGGTATGTGGTACGGGTACGAAAATTGGGTATGGTAGTTTTTATAATGCGTAATATGTGGGGTAGGTTTAATTGGTACTCTTTTTCGGTTCATGGTCAAGTGTATTAGACTAATTAATTTGTTATACATACATATATATATACACATACATACACACACATACACATTAATTTATGTATTTTCCAACCTTCAAAAATACTGAAATTAATAAATTTAACTCTTAAAAACTAAATGTTAACAAATGTTATCAAACTAATCTTCACTTTTGGACCAAAATTTCACAAAACAGGAATAAAACTAACATTTAGTGGTCAATTTATGAAACTTTGGGACAATTTGAAATATCTTGTTTGTATATTGTTATCAAATATACAGGGGTTTATTTACAAATATAAAATCTTAATCCTAAAAATCTAATACATCATCTTGTGCGGCCGTAAGAGTCCATTCCAAGCCCTCCATCTTCTTTCACGGTTTCACTCCTTCTTCATCAGATTAGGTATGATCGTAGAGATTCCAAAAACTATCTTCTTCCCAATCTTTTTCAACACACAAAAAAATATCTATATCTCTTTTTCTCCATCCGATCAAGATTTGATTCTTCCAGTAACAACTGCATTTCAAACCAACAAAGATCTTTATCTTTGATGGACTTTCGTCATTACAGTGTGGAAGTCGCTTTGGCAGTAGAAGTCTACCTTTATCCGAAACCATTATATTCCTATTCGTGATTCGTGAGGGTGCCAGCAAATTTAGTAACATTGAATAGATCAGAGTGAATAGTTACATTAAGCCAGGTAAGAATTAGTTGATCAATAGGACGCAAACACTTATAATCGGCAGAGGTAATAGTTTTATCTAAGATTCTATAATTGTTTGGGGGAGATAATGAAATATTTATCAAGATTTATGTAAAGATCATCAAATGCAACCTAATTCCGCAAAAGTATTTAGCCAAATTAAAATTCACAAACGTGAAGAAAAGAAATTTGGCGGCATACAACATCATCGCTTACAAACATGAAGCATAAACCACGCCTATTAACTGCCCTATAGTTATTGAATACCACCAAGAAGATAGAACAACAACTGGAGAAAGCACCTCTGCCCTTATTGATCTTACATGACAAGGCTATCACTCTGCCGCAAGTATGTGACAAGGCTATCGCGCTGATATAGTGGCAGATTCATCTCTGTAAATCAGGAATCTTACGAGAAACCAACAATGAGAAATATCTCCATATTGCTTTTTCAGACATATATAAGAGTTGACAATTGATAAAGGGATGATTCGATCTGCCATTAGACATAGTTGGCAAAGCGTAGGGCAAGTGGCAGATTCATCCCTGTAAATCAGGAATCTTACGAGATCATGAACCCACAATGAGAAATATCTCCATATTATTTTCAGACATATATAAGAGTTGACAATTGTTTTCAGACATATATAAGAGTTGACAATTGACAAAGGGATGATTCGATCTGCCATTAGACATATGTAAGAATTGAATGGGATGATTCGATCTGAAGTCGTAGGAGGAAGAAGTGCTTGTGCGGGTCGGCAAAGTGCAGGGCAATTGATAACTGAATTTATATTATTGTTTATGGTAGAAAAGGATATCCATGTGAATGGGATGCGACCTACTAAACTACATCTTGTTAAACTTTTAAGTATATTTAGCTATATGCTATTTTTAAGTATATTTGGCAGATATGCTATTGATTTTTTTGTTAAACTTTTAAGTATATTTAGCTATATGCTATTTTTAAGTATATTCGGAAGATATGCTATTGATTTTTTTTGGTAGCATTAGAGCTCATAGAATCGTTGTAAAGATGATGCGAACAGTTGTAGTCAGGATTTGTGATTTGTCAAGTTTTATTATGTAATGTTTGAGGAGGAATAATGAAAGATTTATCAAGATATATATAAATGAAGATCATAAATCTTAAGAATTCAAAAAGATAGATGACTCCAATCTATAAAAAAATTATATATAAATAGATGACTCCACTTCCTAAAGAGTTTTAAGTTTTATGTATTAACTCTTTGATGTGAACAATTAGAGATTATTTGTGATTAAAAGTAGTTATGACAAATGAACTCATATCAGACATTGGAAAAAGAAATAGAATATGAAAGAGAAAAAGAATATGAAAGAGGATTAGGAAGATTTGATATCATGTAAGAGAAGTATAACACACCTTCCAAAGGTTGTGACATTTATTTATATCATCGTACTATAATCACAAATGTACATTTGTAAGATAATTGCTTACAAATGTACAATTAGATATCTGTCAATAGACAATTAAGTTAGATAATAATAAATATAAAATTAAATAATTATTCCTATCTAATAGTGCAAAAGAAAGAAGAAATTTCCAATACAAGAGAATTGTAGAATTTGAAAAATATGAAAGGCAACTTTCAATATCGTACAACTCTGGGACATAAATTTATTTTAAAATATGAAAAAATTTAGTAAGACTTATGCAACATATTTACATTTTTTTTTTTTTTTTAAGTTCAACATATTTAACAAAGTTCAGGGTTTTTGTCTTTACTTGTAATATCCACCTTCTTCATTTGAGATGGACCATGGGGTCAAGTCAATGTGGACAAATCCGAGATGGCTTATAAAATGATAAATACACATTTATTTATTAGTTCTATTATTTTATGTTCATCGTACTTTTTCTTCCAAAAAAACAAGCAAGCCCTGAAATAAAAACTGAATTATCCAAATTTTTTTGTAAATATGGATTATATATTACGAGGTAATGATGACAAGCGTGACATCAACAAGAGTTTTTAATTGTAATTATTTTGAAAGTGACACAAATGGTCCAAATAGCCCCATCTATTAACAGCTGATAATCAAATACAATCAACTATAATTATGTTTGTGATAGACCTCAATTTATGTACCACTCCTCTAAAACAAGAATGTTTGTAAATTCATTGGGGTCCATTAGGGAATGAATCTGTATATACATTTAGTACTCCACAGATTTATGGCAAATTTTGTTGACATATTTACATTTTTCTCACGATTAGAATTCATAAATTATGGCAGAATCGTTGCACTCAAAGATTTGCAATTATTCGTTGCTTTCATTGGTAACTACTTCTCAACAAACCTTTTAAAATCAAATATTTTCCTCAACAAATCTAGAAAACTAAAGAAGAATAAGGAAAAAACCATATCACTTGCTCAACTTAAGACACAATTGTGCAATCTTTAATCCATATCTCCCAAAATTATTTCCTAAAAAAGAATAAAAAGAAGACCCCACTATAATTCAGCAATTAAATTTAGAAATTAATTATTAATAAAAAATAGATGAGATTCATTGAATTAAGTTTTCTTTTAAGTTTTAGTAACAAACAGTAAATGATGAATAATTCTAAAAAATAGTTAACAAACAAATGAAAGGTCAACTCCTCCCAACACAGCCACTATATATAAAAGGTGGACTCCCTTTTGTCTCCCCATTCTTTCATCTTCCATTACAAGAGAGAGAAAAAAAAAAAAAAAATCTACCTTCCTTCTCTTCAACAACTACTTTCTTCAACAAATGGCCACCAAAGTCTATATTGTGTAAGCTTTTCTTACATTTTACATCCTTTACTTGTAGATATATACATTTATCCGATTTATTGAAATTAATTCTTTGTTTATAAAATGTCTGTCTTTCTTGCATTTGTAAATGAAAAGAGCCATGGGATGGGGCTAGTTTTCTCAAGATTTAATATTATTATTATCTCTTATTTAATTTGCCTGAATGATCCCCCTATATTATGCATTTTTTTATTCTGAAAGTATTTATTTATGTGTAAATACAGCTATGATTCGTTGTATATATACTAGTATATTCAATTTGCTTGTCTTTTTTCTGAAAAGACATCAGATGAAATAACTGTATCTGGATCTTGAAGAAACTGGTGTGGCAATTCTGAAACAAACACAATTTCATATTAATTAATGTACATTTGACTTAATAATTTGTAATGGGAACTATATGAAACAAGTTTTTATTTCGGCAAAATATTTTTCTTGTGAACAAATTATATCTGATTTTAGCTGTGTATATGTTATACTGAAAAAATGCAAACGATGATGCCTTTTCAATTGGTTGTTTCTCTGGCATGTTTTATTTGTATTAGTCACTGCAAAAAAGACCATTGAAAGTTGCATATCATGCTGATTCATATGCCTTTTATACTTTAGTCTTTTAGTTTTCATATACTGTCCAAAAAAATGTTGATTTTAATGCATTATTCCTAAATCTGAAATTTTTTTATTTAAAGGTTCCAATCTAATGCCTCAATTATTTTGCAGTTACTACTCTACCTATGGACATGTTGAGAAACTTGCTCATGAGATAAAGAAGGGAGCTGAATCCGCCGAAGGCGTCGAGGCTATTTACAAAACTATGGCAGGTAATTTATTATAACAGTATATATATACAAGATCACAAATTCACGATAGAATTACTCAGAAAATGATGTCTTTCTATATCGATATGCATATTTTCGGAGAAATGTAGAAACTCTAATTAACTAAATTCAGTGGCTTGATTATTTAAATTTTAGAAATTTGAAATATTAATGTGGCTGAGATTAATCAAAATTTGTGACAGGTGCCAGAAACTCTTTCTGAGGAAATTCTTGGAAAAATGGGAGCTCCACCAAAGAGTGATGTGCCTGTGATTACTCCCAATGAACTTCCTGAGGCTGATGCTTTCATATTTGGCTTTCCTACGAGATTTGGGATGATGGCTTCCCAATTCAAAGCATTCTTGGATGCAACTGGTGGGCTGTGGGGAGCCCAGAAGCTGGCAGGCAAGCCTGCTGGCATTTTCTACTCCACTGGATCTCAAGGCGGCGGCCAAGAAACCACACCGTAAGCACACCTCAATTTCAGTTCAAAGCCATAAAGCCATGAATATTTGGAAACTCAGTCCTGTTTTTATCTGAGTTGAAAATTAAGCTCTAAGTTACAAGACTTGTATCTCGTCTTTTTTATAAAAAAATTTAGGTTTATTAATAACCATTTTACATAATACTCATTATCAATTTAAAAATTAAGTTGATATTAATAAGCAACGTCTACATTAAAATATTTTTTCTTCACACTGCGGTCAATTAGTAATAATTTTTCTGTGGACTTCAGGAAATCTATTTAATGTAGCTTGGCCCGACAAGGAATTTCACTTTGTTATAGTTGCGGCCGTCGTCGTTCACCAAATTTTGTTAATAATTTATCATATTTTTAGTTTTAAATAAATTCAACTTGAATAAAAATTCAGTGAATTTATCATACTTTATTCTAGAACTCAATATTTACTGAGTTTTTTATCGAGTCAGAGTTGACTAACTCGTTCAAATATTTCCAAGTTTTAAAACTATGATCCATATATAGAAAAGAAATGAAATATGTAATGTGTTAACTAATTCTTGATAATATATCAGATTGACAGCCATTACTCAACTTGTTCATCATGGGATGATATTTGTTCCAATTGGTTACACTGCTGGAGCTGGAATGTTTGAGATGGAAAAGGTAAAGGGTGGTTCTCCTTATGGTGCTGGAACCTTTGCTGGAGATGGCTCAAGACAGCCTTCTGAGCTTGAACTTCAGATTGCTTTCCACCAGGGCAAGTACATTGCTGCCATTGCCAAGAAGCTCAGGGGATCTGCCTGATTTAACTTATTTTACTCATTTCCTATATCCATCTACAAAATACAGCAAATTAATAAACTCTCCCTTTTCTAGAAATTCCTGTTTTCTTGATTTTTGCACTTGTACTTGTTTAGATTAAAATTTGAATTTCTCAATGGTTTTTAATAGTGTTCTTATATTTGGGCACCTCTTTAGAAACTTGAGAACATACACATGCAATGAACATAAATTATTGAAATCTTTTTAGAATTCAACTTTTACAGCATCAGACTCACATGTGCTGAATGCAAATTGTGCAATGCTAAACAGGATACCATACCAGGCCGCCATGCAATTTGCTACTATCTTTATTTCATTTTACTTGTCGTCGTGGGTTGGTTAGAAAGAATTGGAAAACTATTAAATTAATTGTGTTTGGATTGATGTATTTGGAAACGATTTCAAATTCACCTACTTTTTAGAGGGATTTGTAAAGTTGAAATGGATGAATTTTAAATCTAATCAAATTAAAAAGTGTAAAATGAATTCAAATAACTTTGTAATTTGGGTGAATTTGATATTCATCCATTTTGAATTTACAAATCTCTTTAACAAATTAGTGAATTTCAAATCTTTCTTCAAATTCATCGAACGTAAGAGTAATTGAAAAAACTCATTTAATATCTCTTTGAATTTCTTAAGACATAAAATAAATTATTTTAAAATGACAGATAAAATAATCGGAGGGAATTAAAACCGGCACTAAAAAAATCTTTCACCAAGAAACCAATGGTTATTCAGGTTTTGGTCGTGGAAACATGTTCTGGTTGGGAACAGACCAATAGATCAAACCACGAGGTCCAGCCAGCCCAAGGAAAAGCCCAAAAGCCTAATGTTTTGCTGTTTCCTAGACCCCTAGTGTTCTGTTCTCGTCTAATTTTCCTGAGAAGAAAAAGAAACCCAAGAGCACAATTTTTTTCTTATGCAATCTTGTTTGTCCCCCATGTCTTACTAAATTATTTACCCAAAATCAAAGAAAGAAACAAGTGACTAATTGGATAAAATTTTTGTGGGGATAAAACACTGGCGATTCTGGTGTTAAGTAGAGTTGAAAATACTTAGTAATTTGAAGAGTATTTCAATAATATTTTATTCCGCCGTACTATTTATAAATTGAAAATTCAAGGAATAATTATGTACTTTCTGGAATATAAATGAAGATATCAATCTCAGAGTTTAAAATTGCTATAATTGAACAAAAAGAAGATGTTTTCATGGCTTAAAATTTCAATTTAAGATCAACCATTAATGTCATTCTGATGGAACTAAAAAAAAGTGCACCACGTGCAATTTTGGATAGAACGGAGTTAGGCTTTATATAATCCAATCTTTAAAGAATCTCAATTAGACCATAAATCAAATTGATAAGTTCAAGTAATGAAACAGGTGATTAAGAAACTTTTAAATAATATTTTTATTTAAGTTCACAAATTTCAAATTATTTAGGGGTCACTAGATTTATAAAAGAAAAAGTACCAAAATCCGACCAAATATCTAAAATCAAATAGCTGGTAATTTAATAGAATTTTATCACATGAGTTGATTTTTATAAATAATTTTAAATTATGATATTGTAAATAATTTTCCTAATTAATTTAAGTTCCAAATTAACGATTTAAATTCTCTTTGGCTTCAATGTTTTAGTTCTGAGAACAGCTTCAAAAGCCATTGGCATATGTACTTACCATCTATAGTTTTAGAAGCCTGTCAGAGAATATTTCCATGAGACTCGTGGTCCATTATCGGTGTGGTTAACTTATCTTTCTAAAGCAAGGTCCTCCATACTAGATAGCATTTTATCTCATTCCACTTTTCATACACTTTTCTATCAGTCGATTTCCTACAAATTGCAAACCGTTTGTTGAAGGGGAAAATATCTCATTCTTTCTCCTTTTACTCTGATGGGTACTCAAACACTTGTTTATACATACAAGTATGGGAATCCTAATAAACCAAACAAAAAAAAAAAATGATATCATTGATGAACAAAAGATAATTTTTTAAAAAAAATATATATATTGAAATGTATAGGTATTGATACTTTGTAAAAGTAACAAATTGATAGGGGTGTCTCTGTTTATAGATTTCAGATAGGGTTCAGGAGTCTTGTTATACTGACTCCACCTGCCAAGATATAAGTTTGGCCTCAATGAATTTTACACGTGTCAACTACCTATTGCTATATGTGTGTCATCATTTATTCTTCTCTAATCTTTTCAACTCGCTCTTTATTTGTTTGTTTGTTTGTTTTTTTTTTTTTAAATCGTTGAAAGGAGTATTAATGTAATTGATGGTCTACATCCTATGCACACGAAAATGAGTAATACGTAGTCTTACTTATACTTTAAGCATGAACCCTTCAAAACTTTGTTGCCAATCATATTTAAGAACGTTAACAGTTCTTTGCTAATGAATTAGGACAACAAAATATTTAGCGTTAGGACAATTGTCATGTTAAGTATGTCTTATACCTTTTGTTTTATACCGCATCAGTTGGGTGAGAGTTTTGCTCTTCCACTCAAAGTTATAAATTAAGAGATTTAGTCAAGATTTTAAATGTACCAAATCAAGACAGTTTAGTGGAATTTCAGGACATTTATGGCTATCTAACCTTTTGACATATCTTGGATTCTCTTATACTTTGTTCTAGTGGTGCCTAGAGATCATTTTGTCTTATATGTATACAACTTTCGGTGAGAGCAAATTGGATCTTTTAAAACCTTTAATTTATTATGGCTCTCTTAGGTTTTTGGATATTTTGTTTGGGCTAACTTTTGGGCTTTGTGGAGGTTTCTCCAAAATTGTAATCTCTTGTTGATTTAGTAGATTTTTCCCTTTCGTCCATAGACGTAGGACGATTCGGCCGAACCACGTAAATTTTTGTATCTCTTTTGTTTCTATATTTCTCTTTGTTTATCCTTGTTATCATCTTCAAGAGCTTACTAAGAATTTCTGCAATTCCCAGGACTCCGATTGTAACAAATTTGTATCAGTGTCGAGAGCCCAAATTAAGTTCAAGTAGTCGTTTGGGTACGATTTGATGGTAACAAAGTTTTGAGTTGAGAAATTTGAATCTTGAGCTACTCATTGACAAGCAGTTTTCTTCTTGGTGTTAGGCCGTTTTGTTACTTTCTTCTTTGTGTTGTTGAGCTTTTGTATTCTAGAGGTTCATTTGGAACTTGTAAAGAGATTTGTCGAGCCTATTTTATTGATGAAGAGTTGGCTTGTGTTGAATATAAATTTGGAATTTTGTGGGAGAAGGTAAAGTTATGTACATGATCCATTTATAAATCGAGGATCTAGGCTGTTATGCTTGGGTGGAGAAGATGGAGAATTTTGCTTTGTGAAGATTTGCTATTCTACGAGAATTTGTTATGCGATACAAGTTAAGGTGGATATTTATTGAATAGGCATTGTATTTTTTGTTTTGTCCCACATCGGTTGGGTAAGAGTTTTACTTTTTCACTCAATGTTATAAATTAAGGGTCTTAGTTAAGATTTTAAACCCATTAAACTAAGAGAGTTTTAATGGGTTTTTAGAGTTTTTATGACTATCCAACCTTTTGACATATCTTGGACTCTCTTGTACTTTTGTTATAATGGTGTCTAAAACTCATTTTGTCTTATTTTTATACATCTTTCAATGAGATTGAATTGGTTCTTTTGGGGCCTTTGGACTCTTTTGTGCTTTGTGGAGATTTCTCTAAAATTGTAATCCTCTTATTGACTTAGTAGATTTTTCCCTTTCACCCGTGGATGTTGATCGATTCAATCGAATCAGCGTAAATCTTTGTGGTAATCGATCACGTAAATCTTTGTGTCCTTTTTGTTACACGTAAATCTTTGTGTCCTTTTTGTTACTATATTTTTCTTTGTTTATCATCATTATCGTCTTCAAAGACTTATTCAGTAATTTTCGTAATTTCAGGAACCTGATCGTAATAAATTGGTAAGACCTGGATTAAGTTCAAGTAGTCATTTGGGTACCAATTTGATAGTAATGAAATTTTGAGTTGAGAAATTTAAATCTTGAACTACTCATTGGCAAGCAGTTTCTTCTTGGTGTTAGACCATTTTGTTACTCTCTTCTTTGCGTTGTTGAGCCTTTGTGTTCTAGAGGTTCGTTTGGTACTTGTGAAGAGATTTGTCAAGCCTATTTTATTGATGAAGAGTTGGCTTGCATTGAATACAAATTTGAAACTTTGTTGAAGAAATAGAGTTATGTTGATCAATTTAGAAATCGAACATTTGGGCAATTGAGTTATTGTGGAGAAGGTGGAGATAACACATTTCGTGTTGTGAAGATTTGTCATTTTACGAGGATTTGTTATGCGATACAAGTTAAGGTGAAAATTTGTTGAGTATGTCTTGTATCTTTTATTTTGTCCTACATTGGTTGGATAAGAGCTTTACTATGTCTTGTATCTTTTATTTTGTCCTACATTGGTTGGATAAGAGCTTTACTATAAATTAGCGCCTTATTTAAGATTTTAAGTGCACCAAGATAAGAGAGTTTTAATGGATTTTCAGGGTATTTATGGCCATATAACCTTTTGACATATCTCGGGATATCTTATGTCTTTGTTATAATGGTACTTAGAACCCATTTTGTATTATTTGTATACACCTTTTGGTAAGAGTGAATTGAATCTTTTAGAGTCTTTAATTTATTATAACTCTCTTAGGTTTTTGGGTGTTTTGTTTGAACTCTTTGAAACTTTGTGGAGGTTTCTTCAAAATTGTAATTCTCTTATTGACTTTGTGAATGTCCTTTTGTTATAATTCTTTTTTATAGAGTTAACTTAATGGTGTCCCTTTTATTGCTACATTCTTTATATTATTATCTTCAAAAAACTTGTCAAGTAATTTCTACAATTTTAGAGATTCCGATCGTAGTCATTCCTCAAAATTGAAAATGCTAAGGGAATCAGAAACCGTTTAATTCGAGATGAATCACTTTATGGTAGTATTCGTATGAAGGGCTCGGACGATCAGGTGCAAATTAAAGTTTGTATAAAAAGCAAAAGACCTTTTAATAAGTAAGACTTCTCCTTGAAGATGGACTGTAGAATTTTTCTCGATTGGCCAAAACGAGAAAAGTAGTCTTGTCCACTAAAGCAAGATTGTTACTTCTGACAGTCATCTACACCTTTTTTTTTAATTAACATCACAAATATGCTATATTCCTTTCCTTTTTCGTATTCCTTCGTAGTATTATTTTCAATGTAATTAATAAAACCATGCCCAATTCGAATGAGTTCGCAAGTAAAGCATACATAAGTATTTCTCTTAGATCAATATCTTATTTGTCACGCAAAGCGAATAAAGTGGATGCAAAGAGTCCAGGGCTACTAATCAAGTAAAGTTTCTTTTGACAAAGTACTTTTCTATATGATTAGTCTCTTGTCACGGGGATTCTTAAAATTTAAGCTTCTCAAGTAATCTTTATACAACTATTTCACCTGGTTATACTTTATTTACGAATGTCTTATATTTAGTTTATGATTTATCTTTTTCTAGTCTATGACTCTTCCAAATCTTATGGTCATAGGACACCTATTGGGAACCAATATATATTTTTCTTAGCTCAACAATCATCCCATGACAATGAGAATGTAACATGTTAGCACTTGGCTGATTGGTGATGACTAATAAATAAATATATATACTAGTATTAATGTTATAACATGTTAGCACTTTGGACATTATATCTTAAATGTTCTTTAGTATTAATCTTCTAGAGTTCAAAATATATGAGCACTTTGAAATAGCCCTATATTTTGGACTTAAATTGCCTCAAAGATAAGGGTATCATATTAGAATATTATGACTAATATATATGCATTGCTTACAATCTATTTTCAGTGTATGAGAAAATTATCCAAGAAAAAGAAAAAAACACATAAATATTCTTCTCAAATATTAATTCTTTTATTTAAAGTTCATGAATTGAAAATTTGTAAAAATAATGTATATAACATTTTCCACACAGCATAAAGCATAAAATGGGATAAGGTCCCATAGAAAAACATGGACCTAAGAGGATGGGACATACATCCTTTACATGCATCAAATAACTCTGACGCTATTTTTTGGAAAATTAAAAAATGGACCATTACCTTAGACCTTTTAGTCCTTAAATGATAAGATAGATTCAAAACTAAGAGATGTACAGTACCTTTTCATCCAAGAGTGGCCCATTCATCTTTGTACATTCTATTCTCTCAATTTATGCCATATGAATTTCCTTATTTCTTTCCTTGTTTCTTTCTTGATGAAGTGTTCCAAACTAATGTCCTCTTAAATAAACTACAATCTTAGTTTTTACATAAATGAATAAAATGACAAACATATTACAGTATCATCTATTTTTCCCTTTCGCTAGCTACATTACTGTCCAAAAATGTAAAATGTTCATGATCACATATAATATATTTCCCATTTTACATACATTTATGTTTAGTGAAGCATTTATAATGACACTGAAAGAAATTGTTTACATAGAAAACAGTAAGAAATCCCACACAAGAACCCTTTGAACATATTAAAGCCTAAACAAAAGGACAACATAACCTCTTCTTTTCCTAGCAATCAAATATAAAAAGGGATATTTTAAGTATTGGATGTTAATAAATAAGGATGTGTAATATTGAATTATACTCGGTTGTGCTTGTAGCATTTTTTTCCCCCTTTTTTGTTAAGAAGTGATTATGAAAGGAACAAGTGAATACTTAAAAGTGATATTCAGAGACAAAAGTAAAATTTAGAACTAGTTAATCATAATCTATTTCGCAAAACATAGTTTTCCCTTTCTGCAGAATAGATCAATTATAACAATAAAATCAGTTCATCTATGATTGAATCAAAAATCAGTTCTTCTATGATTGAATCTAAACTATGTAACACTTAGCTGTGAGAAATTAATCATCCTTTTGGTGTGGATTATTTTTTTTTTCAAACTTGGACGGATGACATAGACGGACTCAAAAGAGATAAAAAAGAGGAAAGCCACAATTTTATTTATTTATTTATTTTTAGGAAAGCTACATTTGAAGAAAAGGCGAGGAAGGCATAGGATATTTGTTGTTGTATATTTCCTTGTTGTTGATAATAATCTTCGTGACTTTAAAGAGCTAACTAACACAATTATATGGTGAATTAACGTGAGTAAAAAAATTGGATATTAAGGATCCTTAACGTGAGAATTGATAGGTTTGTTGTTCTAAAATCATAGAGCTAATTTCATTTTGCACTCGAAATTAACTTATAAGAAAATTCTATTCTCACTTTGTACTCTCAACTCCAATTTTGGATATTTTGAGTCTCCAATCACTTTCAAATCTATCTCATTTTAATCCAATTTTTAATACTGTCACCAAATTAACAGAATCCTCACAAGTGAATTGCAAATATTGTGGCTGATGAATTGTTGTATATGCGTAAAGATTTTATTAAATTAGATGATGGTTTTAAAATTTTGATTATAGTAGAATTGATTTGAGAGTTGAGGATCAATGTAAAGTGTTTAAAATTAAAATTGAGTGTGCAAAATAAAAATTAGGTACAAATTAAAGGTGGATATTCAAATTAGTCCAAAATCATATCCAGAAGAGGCGAACACCATGTAGTACAATACAAAAGGTTGAAAGGCCAGCACAAAAAACAACGCGTGCATGCACAGAGAAACCTCTTTAGCTCATTCCAATAATGAGAAACCCTAAAAGATGAACAGTGGGACGCCCTCTCACTTCCACTAATATTCCAAATTAATAAACAATTCAAAAGCAAAAAAAAAAAAAAAAAAAAAAAAATTAATCAGCTCCACAGACATTTTTTGATCGTTAACTATTAAAATCAATAAAATAGGACATTATTTCTTCTACTTTGAATTGTTAACTTTAATAATTTCCACAAATGAAAAGGTGGCAACAACCCTTTATAAATAACAAAGAAACAGGAACAACAATCCCCATAAAATCTGCTAAATTCAGCTCAACTAACAATACAAATCCTCTGAAACTAATTAATTTATCTTATTTTTCAGCCAAATTTAGCACTTGTTCCTGTTCCTAATCCACATCTAAACTATAAATTTAAAGTTCATTATTACAACTCTATATATAATTTTTAAAAAAAAAAAAAAAAAAAAAAACTCTATATATAATTTTCTTTAGCTGGTAGTATAGCCTGGGACCTAATCATTTGCACTCCTACATCATTCTGCCTGTAGATGGCCCAGCATTTGCTGGCTTCTTTTCTCTTGAAGAGGGCCACTTCCTTTCTTTTTCTCTTTTTCTTTCTTGCTTTTCTTGAATCCAAACATTTCCAGATTAGTATGACATTAAATTGTGATTGATTAGGATTATAGTATTTATTATATGAGTTTTCATTTGTGTATATATTGTCTTTGAGCTTATATCTTCTTCTTGTTCTTCTTCTCTATCTAAATGTACCCCCAAACGTTGGAGTCCAGAAATCAGTTGTAGTCTCGGCAGCCACTGGAAAGGTGCTGGATATTGGCACCAGACAAAGCCCTCTACTTTTCAAGTCTTCTTTTAACCCTTCTTGGTCCTTACTTACTTTATCCGAATTAGCCTGCATAATAATCCATTGACATATTAATTAGTCAGAGAAGTAGTAATAGAAAACATACGATAGATCTTTTATATATGCTTATACATGGGTTTACTAATTGAAACACAATATCGCTGCATTGGGACGGAGATATTTAAGTTTATCGAATTTCAAATATAAATTTTTCTTAAATTATTCAAACAACAGTTAAATAATTTATTTCGAAATTTGAAATTCACTAATAGAGAAGAAAGATTCTAATAGTTAAAATGAGTAGAAAAATTTATATGAATTTTACATTATTTTAATTTTTTTTTAATTTTAAATTCTTCATGTAATTCAAATTCATCCCGTTCTAAATGGGTTATATGAACAAACTTAAGGCAGCATCAATGCATACCTGCTGACGCTGAATGGGTGATCCATTTTTCAGATATGGAGTACTTAGCATCTGGAACCATTTAAAATAAACAAATATCAAACATCTATTCATAAGTTTGAATACATATCATTTCAACTTTTTAAGGCAAGAATTCAACTAGAAGTGATGGCAAGAGGACATACATTGACTTGATCATGGAGAAATTTGATGTATTCAATAGCTTCATGGAGAACTGATGCCGTATCAGTCTGTAAGTAAGAGAAAAAAAATAAGTTTTAGTTATATAGTAAACCAAGTTAATTAAACAGTAGTTTCACAAAAATAAATTTGGAAAACAAATTAAATCCAGATGTTTTACCTTTCCGAAAGGTGAAACCAATTGCTGGAGGGCAGTTACTAGCGGTCCCCCAACTTCTCTTTTCGAACCTGATTATAAGAAAGTTGAAATTTTCTCATCCATTAATCCTTTAAACTCATAATAATAAATAATTAATCATTTTACACGTAAAGAATTTAAGAAACATCTTAAATTAAGCTCAGTACTTTAGACATAGAGATTAATCGAACACATTTTTATCGTACCTTAAAAGTTGGTAATGGCGATGGCGTTTCGATACGAGGACGTTTGAATGCTGGTTCATTGCCGGTTTTCTTGGCCATTGAGCCTAAAGTTTGAACTTCACTATTATTAGCCTGAAACTTTAAACGAATAAATCATCTTTCAGTTACAAGAAAAACCCTAGTTTCATATAAACATCAAACCCCTTGATCAAGTTTTTATTTTTTTTAATGCATCTCTCCCTTAATGACTTTAATCCATGATCATATCATAGATGTAGCATCTTACCACCTAAATTGTATTCCGTTGTTTTATTGATCAAATTTTACAATATTTTTACCCATTAGAGAAAAATGGTTTTATAATCTTTTTAAAAGAATAGGATGGTGGGAAGGAAGGAAGAAGCACATAGGGAGGGGATTAGAGATAGTTACAAATGAACCTTAACATAAGGAGTAAGTGTATGTTAGCCGCATAGTGACCAGCAGAGTCGCAAGATTGACTATATATAACGTCCTTTTATTTTCACTCAATCACTCTAATTTAAGACGAGAAACAAAAACCCTTACCTTTGCGCTGAGGTTGGGAAGATTAGGCTTTTCATTAAATGTTGATGGCAAGAACTGTTGCGATTGAGCTGAAGGAAAAAAGCTGGCCCGGAAATCATTCAAAGCTGGAGCTGATGCAGCACAGAAGTTTGGGTTGGTAGAGAATTGCAAACTATTAGCAGTATTTTGTAGCTTTTGCAAGGGAGAAAATTTAGGCAAAGCAGATGAAAACTGGTTCTGATGATTTGTGGTAGATGGATAGTTAATAGGCCGGTTTTCGTACAAAGATTGTTGTGGTTGGATCAGGTTCAGAATCAAAGAGATTTTGGAGCAAGTTAGAAGAGTAGCCATATGAGATTGAACTAATTGGAAAGCTGGTGGATTTACTTGGGTTAATGGAAGAATCTTCTTCAGTTATGGCGGAAAAGTTTCTCTTGAGATTATTATTCCAGTCCTTTTGGATCTGATGATCAGTATTACAATCATCCAACATTATCCCTCTTTCTTGCAAAAAATGCATGCTGGAATTCTGGTCTTCTTGTAGAATGGTTTGGTAATTGCTTTGGTCAGAAGGTCTTCCATTATGCCTACAAAATGACAAGAAGAAAGAACCACAACTTTATTGATCAACTTTACTTCCTTTTTTCCCATATGATTACAAAGTATATATCTTTTAATATACACTACTTTGTATTTGGCAGCAAATACATGGTCCATGATGTCCTATAAGTCTATTTAACTTGTGGGATAAGGCTAAAAATAAAAAATAAAATCATAACTGAGATTTAGAAGAAATAAATTAATGTTATGGAGCAAAAAATAAAAGATGAGATGAAGAATTTGAACTAGCTAGCTTACACCAAAGATTGATTCCAATCAATTGTTGTTGGTGGTGATGTAAGCCCAATACCCAAAATTTGAAGGGTTGAATCTATAGAGGTGTTATTATTGCTTGAAGAATCTGGTTTTTGCAAATCATGAATGACTATGGAACCATCAGAATTAGCTGAAGCAGAATGATCATCATGGCTGGTCCTTGATTTGATGTCAAGAAAGTCACTTGGCCATCCAAAGGTTCCCAAATCAAGAATCCCTCCAGATGAACAGGGGGATGACCCAAACATGTTTCTTGATGGATTCCACCAATTCCCACCACAAACTTCAGCTTGAAATTCATCTGCCATGGCCTCTTTTCTAGCTGACTTCTTGATTTTTTTGTGTTATTCCTCTTGCTCTTTGAGGCTATATATATATATATAGCTGTGTCTTCTTTCTAAGTTTGGCTTGTATGAAAATGAATTCTATGCTTGGTAAAGTGTTTATATATAAAGAGAGTCACACACACAAAAACACACTAACATATATACTTATACATGTGAAACGGTTGAAGGGTACGGGCATGAAACTACTGGAATCAGGTTGACATTTTAATATATGATGATTGGACAAAGCAACGGAGAATATTGAATTAATATGAGATGAGAAATTTTAAGGGAAAAAAAAAAAGAGTGAATTTTGAATCTAATACTTTGATAGTAGTAAAATATTTTATTCTTCACGACCACTTCAGATATTATTTTATTTTTCTAGATAGAATTTATTTATTCTGTTGCTTATAAACAAAGGTAGATGGAATGATGAAGAAATTTGATTAGGGCTACCACATCACAATTTCGGACGAATATTGTACCTTTAGTCCTAGTTAAATTCTACGGTTCATATTTTATATACCTAGAGAACCCGAATTTTAGGACCATTGTAGACTTCACTTTCAAGGTTCAATATGATTGTGAATTACGGAATGATATGTATTCTTCTCTATCTGAATTGATACCCTATAAGCCACGTTGTGATGAGGCATAATTACAATCTACTATAAAATTAAAAAAATATTGAGCTTTAAAAACGATGTTAAAGAAATTAGTGAGTAGAATGATGGTATCATCAGTTAAGTATAGATTTGTTGATACTAGGATACTCGTATCAATTATAACGCAGTCTGTGATGCTGCTACATACTCTAGATATAATTGAATGCTAAATGTTTGATGCAACCTCATAAGATTAACAGGTCATTAAGAGTTTTGAGACGCATCGATTTTTTCCACAATGTATAATGAATTCCTCATTTATTTGTCATGATTTGATCACAAGATAGCTTCATTGATTTGAATCTTTGAGGCCATGATGCTTTCTAACTGATGCTGATTTGAATAGTCTTAATTTCATGAACTGAAATTTCAGTGTCCCTAAAGACACCAACAAATGTAACCTTGCCATCAAATCGTCTAGGAGGAACTCTTAAGAAAATTTGATAATTTGAATATCAGCAAATGAGCCATTTAGGACAAAATTAAATAATGATGATAAATTGGAGAATTATTGCACTACACAAAAATACAAGGCCTTAATGTAATAAAATTAAATTAAATAGGAAGGCAGAGAGAATAAAAAGTTTCACTACAATTAATTTCTTGTCTGCTGACGGCTTATTATTCTTGGCCTACTTGAGACAATTTTTATATATTCTGTTCTCTTACAATGTAAAAACAGTTGACTAAAGGATCTCAGGCCTAATCACAGCACGGCATCCTTTATTTTTTTTCAATTGGGATACTCTAATAACATATATACTCAATTGATGCCAATCATATGATCATGTGGACTATAATTCTTGAAGACTCTTGTGAAGTATTAGATGCATTTAAAGTCACTCTTATGTCCACTTAAGTCCACATAAACCTGATTATATAATAAATTAGGTATTTCCTATAAACCCTAAATCAGTCCGCAATTTTATGATTGTGACACTAACAAATTAAACTATGCCAAGCCAAATTTGTCTTGACTTGTGTAAATGAATAAATCAAAGGCAAGATAATTAGGTAAGTTCCACGAATTAAATTAAATTTCTTCATGAAAAGAAAGGACAATGACGATATTCCTTTGCATATTTTAATGGAATTCGTTATGTCCATTACCATAATCTCATACACAATCTACAAACATAATTGTATTGACTTTGACTAATACATAAAATTTTCTTACGGCTCTTTTTTCTCTTCTTCTAAGCGTAGGACACATTACTTTTTTTTTTTTTGGCAAAAAAAATTTTAACTTTCATTGATAGGGAGACGAAGTGTAGGGCTCATTTTTTCATCTATGACGTCTCTCTGTTTCCATTTACTTTAGTAACTAGTGATTATTATATGAATTCGTTGGAAATTTGTCAACAAAAAAAAAAAGGGGCAAGAAAGCTAGCAGAAAAAAAAATATCACAACTCAATTTATCCTGCCAAGTAAAGTTACCACATCAGGTTAAGTAACTAGACTTAAATGAACTTAAGTCAAAATTCATAAAACATGTTTTACTAGGTAAAAAATCTAAACGTAAACATTCTAATCAAACTATTTTGATCTGACCAACCAAAAATTTGGATTTTAAAATGGTGAGGAAGCATTGAAGATAGCTAGGCTGCAATTTTAGAAAGGTTATACATAATTTCACGTTAATTATATCTGTTCGAGTCAACAAGTATGTCTATTTACAAAGATCATATGCATGTAAATTGGTAAATAACTGGTCTCATAATAAAGATACATAAAAATTCTATATATAGATATGTGGATTGTGGAAAAAGGTTGATCGATTTTCTTATTTTTATTGTTTCTATTTGTAAGATAAGACAAATTTATTTAACACTTGAATGTAATAAACACATTTCATTTGTACAAAATGTACCTAATCAATCTTAATCAGTAAACTTGATTGTATCGTAAAACTTAATTTACAAGACTCTTTGACATAATAACCTTGAGGGAATCGGCAGTATAACAGCATCTCGAAACTATCTTTTCTGTTCAAACAGTTGGGTAGTAAGGTATGTCCTAAAGTTTTAGACTAATTTCATTCTAAAGTTTTAGACTAATTTCATTTTATACTTTTTAATTTATATTCGATTCTCACTTTGTACTTCAAAATTTAGTTTTGGACACTTTGCAGTTTACACATCCAAATCTCAAATTCGGCCCTCTTCAATCCTTTTTTTAATACCGTTTAAAAAATTAATAAAATTTTTTCGTGTGTACGTCAAATTCAATAGGATGTATAACAATGTTTTTAGGTGCAAAAACAAATTATGTTAACTTTTTTGACTGTATTAAAAAAGGCCTAAAGTAGAACAAATTTGAGAGTTGGTGATGCAAAGTGTCTAAAATTAAAATTCAGGGTGCAAAGTCAATTAGGTATAAGTTGAGATATACAAAATAAAATTAGGCCTAAAGTTTTTGCTCTAACAAGAATTTGTAAATACAGTTTGAGTAAATGTTTACAAAATTTTTTACATAATACAAATAGTGTGACACATAAATATTGTTTAAATTTCAAAATTATTTTTACACATATATCATATATTTGAATTTAATAGTATAAAAATTTATATATGCTAACAATCCATTTAAGATTTACTAGTGTTAATGCTTTTCTTTTCTTTATTTTTATGAGAGAAAAAAGCAACGGTTATGATCTGTGAGGGTGTGGCCTGTGGAGTCAAAACAAATCAACGTGTAGGGTCCAGAGAAGGGCACGCCCGCGTGAGAAAACACGTGGGGCCTATTGTACGTGGGGTTGAGTCAATGGGGCTGATTGTGACTAAATTCGACTGCCCATTGATCATTTTACATTCATGTTATCCTAACTGAGTGCCCACACGGAACCCGTAATCCACTTGCCCACGTAATTTGCATATATAAATCCGTAGTTATTAACAAGTAAAGAAAAGGAAAACTAGGGTTGGGAATTTTGTTGCTGTTTTTCAAGTAAATTGAACTCTTACTCATTACTTGTTAGAATAACATAAGCTATTAGCTCAAATTCTTTTTACTAAGCAATATTAGTCAAAATTCAACTCAATCGGGCCTTTTTTTTATTAAAAAAAAAAAAAGTTGGGTATTTATACTGGATAACAATTGAGAGTAAATCTTAACTCTCCTTCCATAATATGAAATAGGTATGACAGTCGTTAAAATGATTAAAAAACAGTGAAATCTTATTACTTTTCAATCATACAATGATCTGCAATATTTATTTTATATTACGGAGTGAATAACAAAAGTTTTTTCAACAATCGAACCTTGATTTATGTCACACAAAAAAGGTGCTAAATAAATCACACATTTTTGTATTTGCCACTTTCATACATTGTACCATTGAGTTGGTAATACATTTATCAAACTTTGGAGATATTTGATTGGCATTTCAAAATCGAAATTGGAATGCGAATTATAAATTTTACTATCGGTATAGGTTTATATATTTTTTTCTTACTTTTTTAGTTTAAACAAGGAATGAGTTTCATTATGTTAATAAATTAGTATTTGAAACCCAAGTTACAAGTAGGGAATGAAAGTGAATATTTTCTAATACTATCGTTTCCATAAAATGATTCTCACAACGATTAATCAAACAATATCTATCTATATTAGTAATTTTGATTTCCATCCCTTCCCTTCATATCCATAAACCAAACACCTCCTTTAATAATATTGTATGACAAACTTGAAGGATTGAAGCTGCTTCATGTTGTGTTCTCTTTCGTATAATTCATATAAAACTAATAGTAAACTTTGAGTCATCTAGAATCATACCAAACAATATTAAGTCAACACTGTTTTTTTCTTTGACATTTATAAAATTAAAATTTACTTGCTCATTACTTCCTTTGGACGAACAGTTTTTGGAACCTCAAATAGTGGGTTGTTCAAATATACTATTAAAATCAAATATGATAACAGTGCATCCATTTCAACAACTATTATTTAGAATAAATATTAAACCTTTTTGGAATATAATTTATATTAGATAAAAAGTTAATTGTTGGCAAAGTCAAAAATATGTTTAGAAATATTATAAAATATCATTAATTAAGAGATCGAATAGAAAAGTCCACAAAGTAATTTAAATATTTTTTTTTTTTTTGCCATTTAGAACTAAAATTTTCTGTCAAAAAAAAAAAAAGGAACTAAAACTATTTTGTTCTATTTCTCTTATTCAAAATCTTTTGAGATAATAAACTCAATGTTAGTATTAAACAAGATAGACCATACTTCCACGCAAAATAGAACCTATATGTGGCAACAAAAACTATTCTTGAAAAGAATTAAAAGCTGATCAATTGTTGGGCAAATTGAGTTAATGCGGGGCAAGCAACAATTGGGAAAGCAGTCCTCCGTCTATTCAATATTAACTACTGTTGTTTATTTAGGACAGAATGAGATATTGACACCCTAAAATTGCAGACCTGTTGAGATTAAGACACAAGTAGGGTCAGTTTCTTCTGATGAAAAAAGGGAATTAGGTCAAAAAAAAAAGAAAAAAGAAAAAAAAAGGTCACACCAGGTTACATCCACCTTTTGGATTTTTCTATTTGTCATTTTATGTACCGATAGATATTCTCTTCTTAGAAAATGACCACTTGACCCATAATGCTCATGTCATGGTTTATGACTCCTCTTCCTACTAATCATACCAAATTAGTTGGTTCAAAATTGTCATTAATGACATTTAGCAGCATAATTATAGTATGAATATAAGTATTATAGCCCTCCTACTAAGACATTCATCTGCACTTCAACTTATAAAACCTCCACGCTTGTCTCTATTCCAACTTGCAATTGGATTATTTGTGCTTGCTTTTAAGAAAACATTCTTGACCAACAATTTAAAATCACAAGGATTAGGTCTCTAATTTGGTTGTTAATTGGATGTTAGCCCGTGATCACCCAGAAGGTTTGAAGTATAAAAGTCATACGTGGGGCAAAATACGTACAACCAATTGATCTTTAATTACTATTAATTATAACATAAAGTTTTATTTATATGAAAGGACCTAAATGGATAAAAATAATTACCAACTATGCGGAAAAAGACAATTATTATACATAGCACAGCATAAAAATGCAAGCTAATTATTTCTTTCTTGAAAATCACATGGAAAATGGCCAACCCAAATATGAGCATTTAATTCATATATATTTTCCACTCTATGATATCATTCTGAGGTAATATTGAGGTGTAGAAATGAATTGCTAGACAAGGGTAGGTTGGACAGACACATGAAGCAACTCAGGCGGGGTTTTAAAGAAAAGAAAATCTTAGTTCTGATAAATTGACTAAAAAAATTATTTATAAATTTATTTATTATTTATGAATCATAAATTTAGAAACATTTGTTAAAATTCATCAATATTACAAAATTATATTCAATTACCAACTCCATGATTTTAAATATTTAGTAAGCTTTCTTTTTTTTGACAAATTTAAAAATACATACGTGATTTAATTATTTTATCACTTTATATAAATATATTTAAAAAATCCTTATCAATATGAGGTTCGTGTATTTTTAGGGGGGGGGGTGACCACTGGTGAATGGGCCAAAGACTTTTGAGTGACTGGTGAATGATGGTTGAACATGTGTTCGCAAGTTGTATTCAATGAGAAATTACATGTATGGTAGTAATTAAATAACTTTTAGTAAGTTAAAAAGGGGGTAAATATAAAAAAAAAAAAACAGAAAGGGGGTAGATATGGTCAGTATGTTTTGTGACTACAATGTGTTTCTATCTAGTGCGTTCTTAGTCAATTTTAAAGACAAAAACAAATTTGGTAAAATATGCAAAAATGGGCGCCGACCATCATCGATCCTTGTCTAATTATTTATGTGAATTCGTTCAGATTACTTCAAAGTAGATTTCATTTTCAGCACAAAATTTGATTTAGAAATTTGTTTATCATTTTTGGCATGGATTGACTTGCAAGAAGCTTCGACTTATTTATTGCATAGGAATTTCTTTAGTCTACTTTTTTATTTCTATTACTCGTTTAAAATTTTTTTTGTACCACATCTTTTTTCCAGAGTTATATTGTACTTGTGGTCCAAATTTAAGAAAAATGATATCCTAGGCTTGCCGTATAAAGAAAAATTGAAGTGTAGATATATATATTTGATGTTTATTTTTTCAGATCTGGAAATCTAATGTTTTGGAGGACCTATACAAATAAATGGTCAAGGAATGCAAAAATTATATATATATATTTTCTAAAGTCTTAAATTTTCTAGTAAAAATTGTTCGGAAAAAATAAATTGTAAAAGGTATATACTTGAACGTGTCGTCCCAACAACACAGGATCAACAGGTTTTTTATTAAATATATAGTGTAAGATGTGTAGTGTAGTCGCACGCTCTATGAAAGAATGATTAGAGAGGAAAAAAAAAATTGTATGTGAGAAATCAACACATAAATTTTTTCTTTTCCTCAGCCGTCCAAAAGGCATTAATTAGTTTTGAATATTTGTTCACGTCAGCATCAAAGGAGACTTGCTTAAAATCCTTGTAATTCTTACCTACTTATTTAAGTCCCACCCCCCCAACGCCTACTTGACGGCCACTTGGATTGACTTTGATGAGTTGAAAAAGATTTCATCCAAAAAATAAATAAAGGTTTCTCTACTATTGAGAGAATCACAAGTCACTAATTATTTGACTTGTGGACTTGAAAATTTTCTTCCAAATTCCAACTCGTGGATTGACTTGTATTTATTAACTTTAATTTGTTCTCTCATCTGTATTTGCAGTTTCCACTTAAATAAATGAATAAAACATTAAGGATCTGTTTGGTTTATGAGATGGTAAAGGAAGAGAAATCAACCGAGACCCTGTTAGTAGCGGCGAGCGAGAGCGAATTGGGGGGAAGAGCCATTTTTTTCTCAACAATGTCTTTGTCATTTGATCTAATAGCGTTCCGTTAGATAGGAACATATTTTATAATTACTGAAAACTCTCATATGATATAGAATTAGATAAATAATCTCGTATCATCTTCTGTTTGGTTGATTTTTATACGTAAATTATTATCCTAACCAACTGAATTCATATATCCATTGTGAAAGGGATAAAATGAGGACTCCTCGATAAGATAACAAAAACTTTGACTAGTTTATCCCTTATAAATTTTATGACCCTACATCATATGATATCATGTAAGATTATAGGGATATTCATAGATCGAGCATATCGGGTCTATATGCCCAAGGGATGACTCAACCCATTTTTATTAGGTCATGAGACAGCTGACCTTATACCCGATCCTTGTACTTGGGTACCTGACTAAGTACGTTGATGATAATTTTGTGTTCCAAAATTTTTTTAAAAAAATAAAAATTTGATTACCTAATAACACAAATACCCCTACAGATGAGTAGGATAGGAGAAAAAGTCATTTAATATTCAACCTTAATATGTAAAATAACAAAATTGTGATTTTAAAAAATAAAAAAAGATAACTAATACACATATACATATATAAATGAGTACAGGAGGAGTAAAAGACCCTTATTATTTGTTAAAATTACATAACTGATCATATATTATGTAAAATAAAAGATATTATCACTAATTATTCTATGTAATAAGAATTTATTAATTGTCATGTTTATTTTTTAGTATATTATAATCATTATAATGTTGTTTGAATATTAATTATTAGATTACCAAAAATACATTGCAAAAATAGGAATATTTTGGTCAGTAAAATAGTAATCAATTTAATCTGAATAAGTGTTACTAAATTCAGTGGTGACCCATGCGAACTTCGTTCCGATATACAATGGTATACTAGAATGGGACTTTTGACGTTCCGAATTTAGTTTAAGATAGATGGAGTTTTACCTAATTTCAAAGTCAAAATCGATGGGCCTGATTCTCCTCTTCGGCAACGACGAAAGTCCGGCGATGACGAAAGTCAGGCAACGATGAAACATCTTCATCTCTTTTGTTGGTTTTGCTGGAGGAGTCAAATTGATAGGAGAGAAAGAGATGTAGAAGATGAATTGATAGAATCCCTAATAAAGATGGAAGGGGGGAGTGGTTGAAGAAGATGATTTTGAATCTTCCAAGTTTCTCTAAAGTCTAAAGTATGAAGACGTTCTTTGGAAATATGCAAACGGGCAATGGCTAGAACTTTAGGGTTAAAGATTTCAAATAAATCCCTATATATTTTATAATATATGTAATTGTCCAAAATTTTATAATTTGCCCTTGAATTTTAGTTTTGTTTCTTGTTTGTATTTTTTTTGGGCCAAAATTAGTTATTAAAATAAATAGGACTGGATAAATAAAAAACTAAAACACTTTTCTTATAAGAATACAATTCCATGTGTTTCTATATACCAACGAAAAAAGCTTTCTCCATTATTATTGAACCAGATCATCATTTAATTTTTTTTAGGACTATTTTTTCCTTCTCATATTTTCATGCACTCATTATCATGGCTTTTGGCAAGAGAAAAAGACAACAACTTGAACAATTTCAATATGAAATTCAAGAAATTCAGAAAAATTCAAGTGATGAAGGTGTTGAGGAAATTAATTTAACAAGCACTCAATTTCAATCCACAAAAAGAGGAATACATCATGCTCAGAAATTTTGCAACCAAATAATAAGTTGAAGTCACTCATGAGTGAAGTCACATACGTGGGTGTTGCACAGTGCAAAAACGTTAGAGGATCCAAAATATGGTTATCCAATCACTGTAAGACTCAACACACTTTTACTTACACTATAATTCATTATCATTTTTTTGGTGCTCTACTAGAGAAAAAGGCTGAAATTGCATGATGTAGTGCTATGTTGAAGGATAGGGATGCATATGAAAAATTGAAAAAAAGAGTACATACGGCTAAAAAAATTGGTGTTTCCTCGTCCTTGAAAAATTCAACCCTAACAAAACCCCTAGATGTTATTTGCCAAGCCTATCGAGGATCTTTTGCATTGTTAGAGAGTTATTTGCCAAGCCTACCGAGGATCTTTTGCATTGATAGGGAGGGATGCAGTTGATATGAAAATTATTAGGGGTTTAGGTGCCATTGGAATTCCATTTAATATTTTGAGAAATCTTCAATTTTGGTGTCATCAATCTTAAATAGAGGTCCCAAATGTTACAATGCATCTTCTTACAATAAGGCAAGAAGTACGTTGTTGGATGAATGCAAAAGAAATATTGAAAAGGATTTAATTCCTGTCAAGAATACTTGGGTCACACAGGGTGTTTCAATTGTTTCGGATGGATGGACTAATTACAAAATTCAAAACTTGATCAATGTTATTGCAACAAATAGTAGGGGAGCAATGTTTTTGTAAGATTTTTCGAGGTTGAAAAAATGGATAAAAATATTGCTGAATTTTTGTTAAAAGCTATTGAAGAAGTGGGTGCTTGTCATGTTCGCCGTGTCGTAACTAATAATGCTGCCAATTGCAAACTTGATAGGAAGAAAATTGGCAACGTACACCTGCATATTTTTTTGGTCACCATGCGTTGTATAAACATTGAATTTAATTTTGCAAGATTTCGCAAAATCTTTCAAATGGCTCGAAGAAACATACAAAATGGGGAAAGAAATTGTCAAATATTTTGTCAATCATATCACATGCTCTAGATATTTTCAGAGCAAATTCAAGGTTGGAACTTTTGAAAGTTGCCAAGACTCGATTTGCTTCCCATTATATTTTATTATAGTGACTTGCTGATTGTAGGGAAGCTTTGGCAACTACCATTGTTCTTAAAAGTTGGAAGGATTGGGTGAAATAGGGGATGAAAGAACAAAGGGTACGGGTTCTTTGGTGGCTGATACAATATCTAATAAAATTTTTTAGGATGAAGTGGCTAATATATTAACTATCACCAAACTAATTTATTTCCTGACAAAGTTTTGTGCTGGTGAAGGACCCAAAATGGGAGAGATTTATGAAAGAATGGATACGATGCTTGGAGAATTAAAAGACATCATGAAGGATTTTATTCTATATATCTATACTAGTTACATATTAAAAGTTTTTTGGTTAATTGATAGAAAAATGTAAATAGTGTTACTACTTTATAATTTATAGTATTTAATATTACGTAAAAATGTTATTATTATTATTATTATTACCATAATAAGCTTTGTAAATAGAGATTACCGAATGTAAAAAAATATTAAAAATAAAAGTTAGTAATGAGCAAGTTAAATGTGCTTTTTAATCATTTATATGAAACTTATATGATAGAATAAAATAATTAGCAAGTTAAATGTATTTTTTAATCATTTATATGAAACTTGTATGAAATAATATGTATACCAATAACTAATATATCATGTGGAATATATCTATATATTTGATTACACATGGATTTCTATGACAAAGTTTAATAAATGCATTAGGATTTCACATATTTCTCATATCTGCTAATATCTTTAATTTTTTAAGGCATTGGGATTGTTATGAAAAGATGGAGCAGATTGTGACAAGAAGATGGACAAATTTGAGTATACCCATGCATTGCCTTAGATTTGCACTCACGCCTCGGTTTTATGATCGTGAGTATCTCACCTTATCGGCACCTGGAGGTGTGGCTAGAAAGGCTCCAAAAGAAGATAAGGAAGTTATTAGTGGAGTGATGTAAGCATACTGGAAAAAAAAAATAGATTGTGCTAAAGAAGTTAGAATTTTCCGTGAACAATTTGCTACTTTCATTCACGTACAGGGTTGTATGTTGTGGATGCAGCACAAGTTGATGCCGTGACAATGGATGCAGTTGATTGGTGGGCTACGTATGGTTCAGAAACTCCAGATTTGACTGATATTGCTAGAAAGGTATTATCTCAACCAATTACAAGTTCATCTGCTGATAGGAATTGGAGCACCTATTCATATATTGTTAGTGCTAAAAGAAATAAACTCAATGCCACAAGAGCTAACAAATTAATATTTATCCATTCTAAAATTCGTCTGCAATCTCGTTTCACTAAAAGTTACAATAACGGTCCTTATAAAAAGTAGGATGTTGATCCTAAAGTTACTTGTATAGATGAATCTAGTATTAGATTGAAAGAGGTGAAGTGGAATTCTTTAGAAGGTGAGTAAGCAGAAAACCCAAGTCATTCTAAGAGAGAAAGTATGAAGGCATCTTATCCCACATCCAGCTCCAGATTCTAGCAGCTCTAGCGGAGGTTCCCGATCTACTAGCTCTCAAGTTCATGGATTGCAACAAACTCAAATTTTTAGATTCACATCAAGTAGTAATGCTAAGGGAAAGGAAAAGAAAAATAGATTAGGAAATTGTTTATTTAATGCATTTAATTATTTTGATTTTCTTTAAACCTTATTGTTATTTGGATTTTGGTGAAGTTAATATTTACATTTGAGAAACATCTAGTTTACAAAAATATATGTATAAGAGACAAGGTGTGTGTGTGTGTATATATATATATATATATATATATATATGCATATATATATATACATATCGTACTGTCTCTTATCTTATAACACAACGTACCGCTAACTGAAAAGTGCGTACCAATTAAATCTACCCTCACGTATTACAAATTATAAAAACTGCCATACCCCATTTTAGTACCCGTATCGCATACCCCAACGAACCGCGTATTGTGCAACACTGATCTAAATCCCCGACTAATTGCAAGGTGGTATTATTTTTAAGATATCCCATTTAATTTAATATTAATCAAACACAAGATAACATAGACTTCATCAGGATGACTCATCCCAGGACTAATAATTCGAGAATGAGACATCCTTCCTCATTTAATCCATGAATCAAACGGACCCTAAATGACTACATCTCTTTTTTGTTGAGTACATATCTAGATTTTTAAGCAACAATTTAAAGGCAACTTAAATTTGTTAATAACCTCAATTTAGAATTGAGTTACTTATTTTATTCGTTTTGTGACTAAACCAATTTTAAAGTGTGCTTATGCCTATTGCCATTAAATTTTGAAAAGAAATCAGTAAGGGAAAGTGGCAGAGCTGGACTAATTTTGAACGGCAAGACAAGTGAAATAGTGTATATTTGAGATATTAGAGTTTGATGAGAAGTTGAAGATGATGTAATTGACCGATGATGGGTGAGAAAGAGAAAGTTAGAAAAAATGAATAACTTTTTTAAAGGATAAGAGTGTTAACACTTTAATAAATAACTTTATCTTTTTAATAATTATTGTGATGAAAAACAAATTTTTTATATTTTAATGCAAGCACAAAACTAAATATTTTTAAAAGTATACATAAATATACATGTAATAATATACTTTTTGGGGTCAACAGATTACATGTCCCCACTGTAAATCTGCCTCTGGTTAGGGTCACTGCTCACTATTCACAGTTTAATTAACATAAATGCTCATAAAACAGTAACACAAACAATGCCTCTGATTATTTGGCTCTATTGCTGTCGAATTTCCAAGACAACCACGTAGTTACTTTTCCTTGAATTCTTTTTTTCTGTTTTGGGCGGGTTAGGGGAGGAATCGGAAATGTTCCCCTTGAAGTTCAAATTGTGATGATAATTCCAACTAAAACAAGAAAATGTAAATCAACCTTTTATCTCAATTAGTAATTGAACGTCTCTTATAAATTGATAAGGGTATATTAAAAATTATTTGAATTACATATATTTTTATTTCTCTTTTTTAGCTATTATTTAACAAATTTTATATTCATGAAAATTTATAAATATATAAAAATCTATACAAACTTGAACTTTGAAAATTTGATACGTTGATCTGAAAAATCAAAGTATGATAAAATAAATAAGACGGAGGTAGTAATAACTTTCAAATTTATTATTATTGCATTTGAGTAATATTTGTCTTTTTTTCCAAAATATACGTATAATCGTAATAGTTATAGAAGTTGGGCCAAATTTGTCGAATTTATTAGAAATTAAAGAATAATTCCTAAAACAAAATTTCTTGATATTGATAATAAGGTTAACTAACTTGATTTGAAATATAGGGAAAGATAAATTTAGTTTTAAGAATTGGTAGTGAATTTGTAAATTAAAACAAAATAATTGAAATGTTTCAATAAAAGGAACATTATATACGTGTTTCTTATTGAGACTTGTATATATATTCTAAATTGTGGAATTATATAAACAATGTATTAGTTTTAATCTCATGATAGGTTACTTATAAGGCAGACGTAAAAGTAATTTTTTAGTAAAAACAATGATGAGTTCTCTATAGTTTTGTGGTGGTTGGATATTATACTCATTCTCAAGTATTATGGTTGTTATGATGTACAGTGGTGGTTTCTATTAGTATACACTGTCATTACACAATGTAGGGATTTACTTATATCCAATGTCAATATTGTAATATAAAGAAGAAGTTAGTATTCATTTATTTAGAAAATGATGGAATGTCGTTTTTGCTTAAAAAAAAATAGTTCTTTGACTGTTCGTTTTTTTAGTGTTCATTAATTTGAAAATTATTTAATTAGTATTCATTTCCCATTTAGTTGTTAACTTTTCAAAGTTCCCTAATTAACCTTTTTTTTTTTTTTTTTGAGATGCTTGAAAAACTAAATTAAAGGTTATTTTATGTTTTCAAAATGTCAAAAATAATAATCTCATTCTCTAGACGTAGTGAGGAATTAGTATTCATTAATTAGAGAATGATTTTATTAAAGTTGTTATTTTTCACTTGATTATTATTTTTTTAAAATTTCCTAAATACCTCTCATTTTGTAATATTTGGAGTACTGAACTAATGTGCATTTTAGAAATAAAGGGGTGCTTTTACTTTAAAAAAATAGTTTTTTGACAGTTCATTTCTTTTTTTTAAGTGACTGTTCATTTTCTTAGTGTTCATTAATTAGAAAATTATTTAATTAGTTCATCTCGCAATTAATTGTTATTTTGTTTTAGAAATTACGGGGCGTTTTTACTTTAAAAGAAATAAGTAGTTTTTTGACAGTTCATCTTTTTTTTTTTTTTTTTTTTTTCTTCAGGTGACTATTCATTTTTTTAGTGTTCATTAATTAGAGAATTACTTAATTAGTATTTATTTTGTAGTTAAATGTATTCATTTTGAAGTTAATTGTTAAATTTGTTTTAGCAATTAAGAGTCTTTTTCACGTTAAAAGAAATGATTTTTTGGCGGTTCATTTTCTTTTTTTTTTAGGTAATTATTCATTTTCTTAGTGTTCATTAATTAGATTCCTAAGAATTATTTCATTAGTCTTCATTTTGCAGTTAATTGTATTCAAACCTAAACTTAATTTTTATTTTGTTTTAGGAATTAAGGGGCGTTTTTACTTATAAAAGAAATACTTTTTGGACTGTTTCTTTTAAGTGACTGTTCATTTTCTTAGTTAGTTTTTTGATGGCTTATTTTTTTTAGGTGACTGCAAATTTTCTTAGCATTCATTAATTAGAGAATTAATTAATTAATCTTCATTTTGTTGTTAATTGAATTCATTTTGCAATTAATTTTTACTTTTTTCAAAATTTCCTAAATACCTCTCATTTTATTATGTTTGAAGTGTTAAATCAAAAGGCATTTTTGAAATGAAAGATGTCAAAAACAATTTTCTAGTTGGTACCATTAAGAGCCTTTTTACTTTAAAAGAAATGGTTTTTTGACGTTTCATTTTCTTTTTTTGTTTTAGGTGACTATTCATTTTCTTAATGTTCATTAATTAGATAATTATTTAATTACTCTTTATTTTTCAGTTAATTGTGTTCATTTTGAAGTTAACTGTTATTTTGTTTTAGGAATTAATAGGCGATTTTACTTTAAAAGAAATAGTTTTTTGACGGCTCATTATTTTCAAGTGATTGTTCATTTTCTCAGTTAGTTTTTTGATAGCTCTTTTTTTCAGGTGACTGTTCATTTTTTTAGTATTTATTAATTAGAGAATTACTTAATTAGTCTTCATTTTGTAGTTAATTGAATTCATTTTACAGTTAATTGTTACTTTTTTAAAATTATCTAAATACGCCTCATTTAATGATTCTTGAAATACTAAATCAAAAGGCATTTTAAGAGTCATTTTTAATTTGAAAGAAATGTTTTTTTGACACTTAATTTGCTTCTTCTTCTTTTTTTCCAGGTAACTATTCATTTTCTTTGTATTCATTAATTAGAGAATTACTTAATTAGTCTTCATTTTGCAGTTAATTATATTCATTTTGAAGTTAATTGTTATTTTGTTTCAGAAATTAAGAGCAGCTTTTATTTTAGAAGTTAAAAATAATATATTTTTGATGAATCATTTTTTTCGGTGATTGTTCATTTTCTTAGTTAATTTTTTGACAGCTCATTTTTATTTTTTTTAGGTAACTATTCATTTTCTCAGTGATCATTAATTAGAGAATTATTTAATTAGTCTTCATTTTTTAGTTAATTGTTATTTTTTCAAAATTGTCTAAATACTCCTCATTTTATGATGCTTGAAGTACTAAATCAAAAGACATTTTAGGAATGAAAAATATCAAAAACAATAAGCTAGTTGGTACTTTTATATATAGTATAGATGTAACCTCATGGGTAAAATTGGGAGGAAAATAGTCTCTCTCCACTTAAATTAATTTTTTAAAAGAATGAGTTGAAATTATTACAAAAAGTTTGAAATAAGAGAGGTAAGTAATATTTTTTAAAATTCAAGGGTACTAAATGAAATTAGTTTAAACTTTAGGGGAGATTTCTGAAATTATCCCTTTCTTTTATCGTGGTGGGATGGCAGGACTCAGGAGGCAGAAGATGGGAACAAAATGAGAAGAAAAAATTTCCCTGAACTCACAACAAGAGGGAAAAAGGAGGTAAAGCATCAGAAAATTTAATTTTTCTCTTCTTCCCTATGTAATTTAATTAATTCTCTACATCACAGTTAATTAAGGAACATGTTATATATAGCTAGTTATGTCAATTTCAATTGACATGATCAAAAAAACAAAAATTATTATTATTATTATTATTATACATTGGCTGGAATCAGGAGAAGGATTACATCATTTTTCAAGACCATATTGTGTTTTAGGTTTTGAGAAAGTATGATGGAGTTGAGAGATGGGTTGGACCTACTCTTTCTCTTTCTTTTCTTCATTGGTCATAAATCATTATTTGTGTAATATCTCCACGCATGACACATGTTTTCTTTTCTTCTACAAATTTATGATACATTTTTTTTTTGTCCCTTTATCTGAGATGATCGATCACTTTGTCTTTAAGTCTAACTTTAAATAAAGGTTAGCAAGAATATTCATAGATTCTAGATATGATACTTCTTTTTTTTTTTTTTTTTTTGTGTGTCTTTTCTAAATACTAGACTTGGAATAATATAAATTTCATTTTTATTAATAACTAAAAAAAAAAAGCTGATTTTGAATCATTCTTGAAGGACCCAGGACAAACTTTATCCAAATTTGATTAATGATTTATAGGCGTAAGGACGAGTAGCAAGCTTCACCAAATTACTTGCTCCATTTGATAATACAAAAGGGAATTAAAACATACATATCTTGATAGGATCATGTAAATAGTCTACAAAATTTTTCCTTTTTCCTTTAAGGATATATACTACTATAAAAGCTCATTTTCATAATGGACATTCTCAATTTTGGACTATTTGGGAAGATTGGAAATGCATTGATAACTCTTTGAGTTGTCCAAGTTTGGCTATCTTCGACTTCAAGAATTCAGCTAAATGAATTTTTCACTAGTCCAATTCTCTATTCTCTAAACTAATTTTTATGAGAACATAAAAAAGGGAATAGCTGCTTTTTTTTTTTTTCTTTTTTTTTTTTCCCACCTATCACTGGCTTGAGGACCGAAATTCAGCTTAATTAGTAACTCCTTGAATACTGTTCAGTTCGATAGAAATTACGCGAAAGGTTAGACACTTAGATGGGTAAATCTTTTGATCAATTAGGAAAGAAAAGAAAAGAAAATATGGTGTATCATCTTTAAGAATTTTTTTTACATATGATTGCTACATGTGTGACACCCAAAAATGGCATTGAATTTATCGGTTTGTAAGTAGTACAACTATACAAGCCACATAAGGTTTTAATCCATCTGAAAATATATAAATATCAGCAAAAATGAATATTTAATTAAAAAAAGCAAGTGTTATGTATATATATATATATATTTTAAGGGATAAAAAAGATGTATATCTGGACCAAAATGGTCCAAATCATTCCTAAAAAAAAAAAAAAATTGTATAAGAAACAAAAACTTGCGAACCATATATTTCTCATAGAGAATTTAGGCTCCGTTTGAATAACAAAAATAATTACTTGTTATGTGACAAATATTATTTGAACTTTGATTTGAGTGGTATTTGAAAATAATATTGACTTTTAAAATAATGAGATAATTGTTTAGATACGAAATAATATTTCAAAATACTCGTTTGGATTGCAAATAATGAATGCCTATTATTTACTTTTAACCCAAAATAATTATAAACTAAAGTAATTAAACATTATGGTTCTATTATTTAGCTTTCTAAGAATTGACGAGTTAAAAAGGCGAACAATTAAATCACAATATTAACAATACTTACTGAGCAGAAAAAAGACCATTTTGATCTCTTATCTTTAAGGCGTGAACTAATTTAATCCATATCAAGACACAAACGGAAAATTGGAGATTATTAACTCTAAAAGGTCATGTGACAACACGTGGCCATTAAAAACAAAAGGAAGAAGCTGTTGTTGTTGTTTAAACGAAGGGAAACTTTAAGTCAAAACCCTTAATATTCTTCGTCGTTAACCCCAAATATATCTTAGGTTTTTCAACATTTCTCCAACCCTAATTTCTCTTCTTCAAAAAGTTTCAATGGCAGAAATAACGAATTGCTCTTGCTGGAGGTGGACAAGGGCAAAACTTACAACCTACGAAAATTTGCTTTTGCTTTTAAAATGGAAGATCTACAACGAAGAATTAAAGGACAAAATGGAGTTGAAGAGAGAGGAAAATGGGAGAATATGTACCTTTACAATTTTGCCTTCAAAATTCACCAGACCACATTTTATAACCCTTTCAATCGAGTGAATTTCCAGCTATAAAGAGCTTGAATCAAGTGAATTTCTTGACCAAAACAATTCCGTTTGAAGGAATATTTACTGTTCAATTCATGAAGTTGCAGTTCAGAAGTGCATTAAGTTGTTTGAAAAATGAAAGATAAATCTTAATACCGAGAATCTATCAACGAATAGTGCAAATAATAAATAAGACAAAAATGACTAGTATGTAATATTATTTAGTGAATAATCATCTCTTGAGTAAACAATATACATAAATTATTGTTGACCAAATAATATTTGATAAATACTTGTCATTATTTAGTAATCAAACGGAGCTTTAATAGTTAAAAGCAAATGCTTTGGGGATATATATTTTATTACACAATTAAGCTCTTATTATTTACGGGTCAACGTTTAAGTTCACGAACTAGCTGCCAAAAACGGCCAAGGAAGGTAAAACTGCTCTTCCAAATGTTTCGTATAAGTGAGTCTAAATTATGTTTGACATATTATGTCATGCATTCTGACTGAGAAAATAGGGCAGCACTCTTATGACTCTTATCTACCCAATTACATATGTAGAAGGCAGGTTTGACTTTGATTCTAAAATTTAAAAAAAAAAAATTGTAAAGAAAAAGGCAAGTGTATATGCAACTGATTACCTAATTAAAATGAATTAAAACGTGATGCTTAATATTTTATACACAGATTTTAAGTATTGGACATCTAATTTTACTATATTTTGCAAAAGCTTAAAATGATAATGTGGCAATTATCATTTGAGTAAAAGTTTAGTAATATATAATAGGAAAATTCCACCGTCTCTTTAGAAAATTATTTCATTATTTTTCAAAATTTTATACACTACAATATCATGTGTTTAAATAGTTTGTATTGTAGAGCCCTTTAAAGTCAATAGAATAGTTTCTCAATGTGATTATAAAATTTCCCCATCCCATTTCTCTTTATACTAATTAATACGAAGTGAATGGTAAGAAGATAAGGAAATCATTGAAAAAAAAAGGTGAATGGTATAAGAAGATTAAGATGTTTGAATATAAATGATAAATTATTATTATTTTTTTTTGGAAGTCCAAATTTTATTGATTATGAGAAAGGATCAACATTTATCTTAACAAAGGAAAATACCAAACCACCTCTAGGAAAGGCTCAGAGATAACAATCTTGATAAACAAAAATTAGAACCTACTAAAGTCATTATCAGCTCATTTACATAATTATATACTAGTATTAAGGAAGTAATTTGTTGTAGTTCAAGAAGAATACATACATAAGTGTTATTAACTAATCGAACCATCTAAATTAGGAAGATTTGGGAGGATTCGAGAACCAAAAGCAATACTAATATAATTTCATTAAATCGCATCTTTGATATCTACTATACTCAACTATGAATTAAGTTATGGAAAAAAATATTAAAATTTTTGGCATTAAGAAATAAATTATTCCCTTAACAGAAAAAGTAGTGGTTAATTAATAGTGTGCTTTCTTTTACTTAGACATGTTTTTTAATTAGTTAGTGTATCCTATAAATCATTTAAGAAAGAAGAAGTTTTGTTGAACTACTGCTGCTGATTAAATCCTAAGACAAGATTTGTGTTTTATAACATTAATAATGGCTATATTAAAAATTTGATCACTTTTAGAAAGAGTAGTTTGCACGCTTGGTTTTTGAGTCAAAATTATGCGTCTTTGAGAGGTTGAATTATTCATTGACGTATCAAGTTGGGCCTTTTTTTCTTGATCTCAGTCTGCTGGATTTTCACCTAATGCTTGTGTAAGAATTCTTAATAATAATTATATCTTGTAAATTAATTAATAAAAAGTATAGGTGTTATGAGTCAATGGCTTAATCCTTGTTGTAGGCCGTAGGCCTTTTTGCAGTCTAAAACCTTAAGACTTGTGCAAAATGAAATATTTGCTGAATTTTTCAACAAAGTTTAGCAAATCACGCAGGAGAATACAATGGTGTCAAAGGGATCGGCATCATGGATTTTTAATCAACCTTTGCTTGTCAACCGATGAGAAAAAATATTAACTTTGACTTTATCCTTTACTGTGTATAAGCGCACACATTTTAGATCTAATATATAGTAAAAGGATAGAGAATTTGGACACTAATTCGAGGTTTTGGATCATCTGTTATACTTTTTCTTGTTACATTTATGTTACACCGTGTGATGGATTGATATGTATATTTTTAATATAAGAAAACATTAAATGAGAGACAAATATCACCTTATCATATAATGTAATACAAGTATAATAAGAAAAAATTATAATAACAAAAAAATCGAGTGCTATATTTTGGTGACTATAGAGGACTGCTGGTGTTTTTAGTGTAACAGAAACCTCACATATTGTGATTTTGAAAGTTAAATACATTTAAATATATTTTACTTATAATTTTTTTTTCTAAATGAGTTTTAACTTTTAATGAAAACTGTCTAAAAATTGTAGAAAATTGTCTAAAAATTAATTTGTGAGATAAGAGTTTGTTATATTCTTCCTTTTAACTAATTGGATACCCCTTTACATTCACATCAAATCTCGTTTTATAATCTCTCTCACAAATTAATTGTTAACAAAATTCTTTTAGCTTACAGGAAATTTGTTTGTTTAATCTTTTGAAAAGTATGGAGAAGTCCACTAACAAAACTATACATTGCACCCAAAGACCCAATAGTCCAATTCCCAAATTTGTGTAAGCTTTAAATGTGTGATATCGTTCTGTTTTATAAGTTATTAAACCGCTCCATTCCTTTACAACGTTTGTGATTTGGTCACCACTCTCGTGGGCCCTTTGCCCTTAAGGTCACAATTTTGCAAACAAATAGTAGAATTGGCCCAATAAAGAAATCATGTGGATTGATCCAATAGACAAACTTTAGATGGGTGAAAGGGAAACCCATCGTCTTGTACTCATAGTACCTCGGAAATTAGCTGAAGTCCATTAATACTCGTAGTCATCCTTTAATCATTTCTCGATTTGTACGTATTATTTTTGTGTAAGAACTATACTAATTTTTTATATATTATTCTAATTTTATTGGATATCCCTGTAGGAAGTTGTATCCAAAGTCCATCCGTCTCTTGCATCCTCCACCAGAAAACAACAATACAAGTAAAAAGGCAAAGTAAATTCTCACTATTCAGAAACAAAAAGGGATTAAATATTGAAGCTTGTGAGTAGAAATTCTCATTTTAATTTCCAACTATGAGTAATTTGTAAATCAAGAAAAAAAGTAAGAGATTTTGTTCAACAACCATTTCTATTCAATTTCATGGAAATTATGTTAAATTCATGTCTTGCATTTGAACTAGCTAAGAAAATTGAGTTCCTATCATCCAATAAAAAAGTCATCCATTTATCTATCTACCAATATTCTGGATAAAAACATTATCAATATCACCAGTAGTATATATAAATCTAAATGTATCGAAAAGAAGTAGAAAGTAATATGAGAAGTGAGAAAAAAAAAAGAATATCTTTCTTTATTTCCTAAAGATTATTTTTATAAATTGAAAATATCTTTAATTATTATTATTATTATTATTATATATATTTTTTTTAAGTAGTGGGATGTTGATGATATATTTGAACAACAAAAATTGACCATTTCCTTTAGCCATTGGCAATTGGGCACTCAACTAAAAATATCTCTACCCTTCTTATAGTTCTCAATTCTACTACCTTATCTTTCACCTCCATCTTCTCATTTTCTTGAACCCCAATGGCAACTCTCAACCTCTCCCACCTGACCAAAACCCTAAACCTCCACTTCCAATCCACCCCCAATGTTTGCAAACCTCAAATTTTTTCCATTCTCTTTCCAACCCTTTTCCCTCTGCCTCCCCATCATTCATTCCATGCACACTTCCACCCCAAAAGCCCACCCACTTATCAAGAATTCCTCTTGTAAAAGCAGCAAATGGTAATGACTTTTCTGCTAGGAGAAGCAGCAGCAATGAGCCAAGGGAGACTATTATGTTACCTGGCTGTGACTATAACCATTGGCTGATTGTCATGGAGTTCCCTAAAGACCCTACTCCTACTAGAGAGCAGATGATTGATACTTATCTTGACGCTCTTGCCAAAGTTCTTGGCAGGTAACTTTATCTTTTCCATCTTCTTTTCTGACTTTATTTTTCATAATTTTTTAATTTTGTTAGCATTGGTTTTGTTGAAATATGTGTGAAAAGATTGAATTTGATACGGCCTTTCTATGATACATTTCTATTGTCTTTCTTATATTGAATTTTTTTTTTTTTTAGTAATTTTGGTATGTGGGATTTTAGTTTGTGAATTATAAATGTTCTTTTGTTGGATGAGTTGTTGGATAAGAATGAGTTTTTGTCAACAATTTGGGTGGGAATGATCGAACCTTTAGTGTGGCATGATGAATAATCTTTTATCAGAATCTTGTGGATGTACCATTGCATAGTGAGTATGATGATTTTGTTGCTTCAGAAATAGTCGAAATGAATTTTGCAATTCGTTTAGAAAGAATAATAATGTAACCAACTGGTCCAAATTTGTGCGAGTTAGCTATGACTAAAGTTTGGATACGAGTCTGAAGTTAAAAAATAAGCCCCCGGGCCGGGGAATCGTATACATCTTTGTTGAGTGAAGAGCAAGTGCAAGTTTGCTAGTAATTCACAGTTGTGTTTGTAGAAATTTCCCATATTAAAGAATGGTTCTTTCCATAGTAATGAAATTTACCATAAAGATTGTTCATTTTTCACCTCGTCTATTGTGTAATGTGCTCTTCAACATTAGAAAGATAAAAAATTTCTCAGGATTTGATACTTGGTACTTCTGGGGATATTCAACTGATTGAATCCAGAAAATCGCTAGATGTATAATATGTATGAAATTATGGTGAATAATGATTCTAGAAAAGGATACTCGGGAGCTGAGGATGTGATCTAATGTGACAAAGTTTAGGTAATTTCTCATATCTGGGGTTATTTTTCTGTTTGTCAGCATGGAAGATGCAAAGAAGAACATGTATGCCTTTAGTACAACCACATACACTGGATTTCAGTGCACTGTCGATGAAGAAACATCAGAGAAATTCAAAGGTGAAATGTTACTCTATGTTCATGAAATTTTTGGAGATCCCTTAAGGCTTCATCCTGATTGAAATTTAAAATTGCATCTTCACATTTTGTAGGGTTGCCGGGAGTTCTATGGGTCCTTCCTGATTCTTATATAGATGTTAAGAACAAGGACTATGGAGGTTAGATTTATGATGAAAAGTTTTCCTTTATTGATTTATGTTATTCTCCATAATGCCTATAAGTTTCTCTTGTTTAGCTAAGTGATAAGTATGTCAACGGAGAGATAATACCTTGCCAGTATCCTACTTATCAACCAAAGCAGTCTAATAGATCCAAATACAAGAGCAAAGCATATGTGAGGCAAAGAGATGGTCCTCCACCTGAACGAAGAAGACCACGACAAGGAGCAAGTCCAGAATCTACCTCACAATGAGCTCAAGGTGACTTTTAACTCTTCATTCTGGTTTTGTATATTTGAGTATTTTCTTGTCTTTGTTGAAAAATGATTTTAAGTGCTCTGTTCATGGTTTGTTTCATCTCTTTAGTGAAGTAAAGGGAACTGTCAAGATATGCTTGAATCATTCACATCTAGATGTGTATAAGAGTTTGTTCTGTGGCTTCTTGCAGGTTAATTTTCATTTTAGAGTCATCTAGGAAATATTTATCAAGGAAGAGACACATATAGTCCAAGGTTAGGAAAGGTTAGAAGCCCATCTAAAATCTCAAAATTCGGTGGAAGTACTTTTGCTGTTCACTCATGTTTGCTGTCTTGGAGAGGGCAAATTTGTAGTCTCATCATTGGTAAGAATCAATTATGTATGAGCATGTATTGTGCAACTGCTCTGAGGTTCTGTAATGAATTTGTGTTATGTGGGATTCTACTAGCCTTGATATGTGTTGGTCTATATCCATTTATTTCATACTAATGGACGATGTGATGTTTGTAGATGATTTTACAATTGAAGGCACAGACAATTGTTGATCTTTTGTGACCAACAACTTGCGAATTGTTATTGGTGTTATAATCCGATTCTTCTTAGAGGAGAGAAACTAACTGCATGAGGATTCGGTTTGTGGAGGTTATCGACATCATTGTATTCCATGTCAATTTGAAAGTTTACACTTGTTTGGTTTTGAGGTGAAATATTTAGAATATGCTGCATCTGGTGTCTACTGTCTCAGAGCCTAATCCCTAGTCCCCCTATTGAAAGTTTAGAAAAGAATTATATGTGATGGTGAGTTGGATAATTCTCCAGAGATTGCCCAAAGTTAAGAGAAGAGGAGGTGGATTTTCTTCTCTTTTTATTTTTGGGGGAATTAAGCAAATACATGATTGATATTTGTCTTGATTTACTGGAGAAATAATTCATCAAGCCAAACAACACATGCTCTGTCATCCAGTATATCTATAGAAGTACTAACTTTCTGGTAATCTGATCACTGATAAATAGCACCTTAAACACATGCTTCTATGCCTTGTGCCCAATGGTTGTCAATAAAGTCTTGCCTTTGCTGTGGGCCTGCAGCTACCATTCAATAGCCATATGGTAAAACTACATGGAATGTGCCTACCCTCATTAATCAACTGGAAAAAGGTAACAATGCAGATTCATATTCCGCATTATTATGATTTCTCAAAATTATTTAAAACAACCCTTTCTCAACCAATTTGCTACAACAGCAGTAGTAAAGTCGCTATCAAACTAGCCCTTGTGAGTTTATAAGTTACTGAAGTAGGTGGAGTGTCGTAATCAATTGAATTTGACATTTTCGTCTGTCTGCTTGTCTACCAAGTGCATGATGATGTATATGCAACTTGGCTAAAGAACAAGCACAGCTGTTGAATATTGGGATATCTCTTATCAATCTTCCCAATAATGATACTTACAAAAAAAACAATTCCCAACTCATTTCTTTTTCCCTTCTAACTTCCATGTACTCCATGTAGATAAGAATCCATTGGCTAACATCCTAATACTATCTTGAACAAATTTCAATAGTTTCCAAGATTTGAAGTTCTTTTTCCTTGGTTTCCATATTGTTCTATCATGGCTTTCTATGGCTACAAGGGTGATGTTAGTGAGTGCCACTGGACTCCTTATAGTACTAGTACATATGATTATGATGCTCTTCTTCCACCTCAAGCTTCATTAGCTTACTCTTCATATGGATTCAATGAGCCAAGATCAATTGAACATAGTCCTCGCAATTTTTTTGATTCTTATGCAACTCAACCGGTGCAAAACTACTCTGCCTACAATCTTGAATGGTATGCAACTCAACAGCAGTGCAAAACTACTCTGCCTACAATCTTGATTCTTATGCAACTCAACCGGTGCAAAACTACCGTGTCTTTAATCCTTCTGAACCGAGATTTCTCCAATATGAGCCACCTCCTTCCTATGCTGTAGATTCTTCTTCTCAGACAAATTACATTATCTCTTTCTCTAACTTAGAGTTCAATGAGCCCCTGTGGGAGGAATATGATCCAACCCCTTATGGTGGTGGGTATGATCCCACTCAAACTTATGGCAAACCTCTTCCTCCCTCAGATGAAATCTGTTATCCCCGTTCCACGGTACAGGTACCGAGTAATGAAGCGTTGGATGGTTTTTCATATGCATCCATTCCTCCAGCATACGGAGAAAAGGATGACCGTTCCACGAAGCCTGCTGATAGCAAAGAGAAGCCAAATGGTGAAGTGTTGAATGGTTTTGCATATGGATCCATTCCTTCGGCTGATGAAGAAAAGGATGACCGTTCAACGAGGCCTGATAACGAAAGCTGTAAGCCTGCTGATAGCAAAGAGAAAGAGTCCTTTGGTGGTGAAGGTGAAACTTTTGAAGAAAAAAGTGGAGATGTTGATGAATATCCTTCCTCTGATTATGGAAGAAATGGTGGATATGGATATGATGAATGGAATAAGCAAGCAACATATACTATTCCATATGGTTCTGGTTTGGAATCTTTGGACCTTTGTGAAAGTTTATTTGGTTACTGGCCCTGCTTAGACAAAATGAAACAGCAAAGAAAAGTAAAGTGCAAACTTTGTGGTGAAGAAAGCAGATATGAGCCATATGACCCTTGGAAAAGCACTGCAGATTATCTTTTTGGAAGTCCATTTGTGTATGGTGAGCAAAAAGATGTAGGTAATGGATATTATTATGGTAGTGGAAGCTTTTATCAATAAAATCCATGTACATAATAATGAGTGTTGCCATCACAGAAGAGCAAGATCTTCAGAAGGATTTTTACATGTATGTTTATTTTTTTTTTCCCCAATTTAATGATTCACTATTGCTAGTAATTATTTGTAGATGATAACTTGCAGACATGCATGTACATATACCCTGATGGGATTTCTTTATTCAATTGGAGACCATATTAAACTCATCAGTATAAAGGCTTAACTGAAATTATGGCAAATGCTTTCAATTCTTAAACGATCTTGTAAACTCAGTTGAATTCAAAATTTCCATTCTTTCAATGGTAATGAAGTGGAATATTACGAAACTTGAGAAAATTTATTTGTATCTTCACATAGTTCACTGCACATTAAGAGTAGTGGAACATATAAAAATTTTGAAGGAGGATAAATTATTTTATTTCTTTGAGATCACAACAGCCATCAATATATATTTTAATTATTTATAGTGGTACTTAACCGAATATTCACCGAAGACTGAGGGCCGCAACGGTCTAACCTGAACATGTCTTTAGATTGATGCAAATTAATGTTGGATTTCCCGGAATTTGAGTCCCAATCTTCAGTTGGATGCCTAATCCAATCAATCCAAGTCAGTCCAAGAACCCGCCTGATTTAGGATTTTAGTTATGATTTCAATTGCTCGAGCCAATGAAAAAATTCTTACATAGATCCGATCTACGTTAGATAGGATGGCACTCTATATTCATCCACATCACTCTAATTCATTAAAATAAACTTCTTCAGGTAATGTGGATAAATATGGATTAAGGATCCACCTCACCTATCATGGATCGGTGCATATAATAATTTTTCGGGTGATGTAGATGAATATATATCAAAAATTCATTCCATTTATCATAAATCAGATCTATGTAATAATTTTCCGAGGCAATGTAGCTATAATAATGCACTAGCACAACGTGTAATTTGGTTTGCTGAAAAAAAAAAAAAAAAGCCTAAAATGCTCAAAACATGTAACGAATAGGTCACAAGCCTATTTCTGTCCATTAAATCTAACCATACCAAGCCTACCTATTACTAATTGGGTTTGCGTCTGTAATTTAATTAGAATATTTTTATTGGTTCTAATTGGGCAGCCCAATCACTCCCACTTTATTAGTGGGCAGATTTTATGCACGCAATTTTTTGCGAACCTACACAAAAATTATGTCCATCTCTCCCTACAACCCACACAAGCAACATACTTAAAATATTTCTCTTGGGTTAGCCCAATTACACTTACAATGCGGAAAAATGCTTACTTCTAATTTAAGCATGTTAAGAGCATTACTACGTAATGATTATGTTGGAAAATCGTTTCTATCTTCCTCTTTTATATTTGATGTTTTCAAGCAAAGCTTAAGCCTCACACCCACTCCCCACAATTTAAAAAGAAAAAATTTAGCAACAAAAAATAAAAAGCATTGAAGAGTGCACTTATATAAAATTATAAAATGGTAAAGTGATAAAATCACTGATATATTACTAAATTTGAAAAAAAAAAAGAACGAAATTTGATTAAGTATTTAAAATCATGAGATTGGCGATTTAATTTGATTTTACTACATAGAGTGATTTTGACAAGTGATTTTAAATTTTTAACTTTATAAATGTAATTTCCCACTATAGAACCCGAAAATTCAGAAAATCAGCATTCATTTTTTAAAAAATACAGTAGCATTTTCCGTTATAGTTCCATAGTCAAGTCTGATAGTTACTCTATGGGTTTTTATCAACTTTAATATTTTATTTTGATAAACAAATTCCAAACAGTGGTCAAACGATATGAGGCAAAGGTTAAAAAAAGTAGCGGACATGTAGGCAAGACTCAAGGTACCAAGACAAAAGCACAAGACATTCTAATCAATACTTGTACTATAATATCATTAGGGGGCCTAAAAAGCCCTGAAGAGGAAGAAAGTGACTGTCTAAAATATGATTAAAATCATATATCTCATTGAATTAATGTAAGTGAGATGCAATAATAAATTGCCTATGTGGCACTTAAATATTATTATAATAATGTTTATATGGCAAGTTTGTTAAGGGTATTTTTTATAAATAATCTACATGTCTATCTGGTAGGGATAAGGTTCGGACACCCTTTATGATTATTTATAAAGAATTGGGGGTCTTTGAGCATCTTTTTTAACTTTAACACATTCAATTCAATTCCACCAATATCTCTCCAATTTTTCTACTCTCTCTCTCTACCATTTTTACCCTTATCAATTGATGCCATCAGTAGGAATCCGTGACAAAAAGCCACTATTTCTCTTTCTTTTTGTTCATTCTTCTTGTTTTCCATTGAAATTTTGTATTTTTCGGCAATTCAATCAGTAAAAACAATAATTCAGTCAGTGAAAGCCTAAAGTCTAGTTGATTTAACTGATCAAAATTTTCAGAAAATGAAGAATCATGGTGTTACGAGACGCGCAAACAGCAAAGAAGCTGAATGAGAGAATCAACATCTTCATCTTGAAAATGAGGGTGAGGAGGAAGGTAGAACTTCAATAAAGCTTCAGCAACAGCAAAACAATGTTTTGAAATATATCTCTAAGTATTTCAAATCCTTTCGAGCCTTCATAGAACAACGAGAGAATCAGACATCTTCTAGACAGCAGGACCAACCCATGAAACAGGCAAAAAGCCGAACAGCAGTGCCCCAGTCATCGCCCTGGCAAGCGGCCCATAAATGCTATGAGCAGCAACGTCCTAAGGCATAAAATCATTTGCTCTCAATCTTTAGACCGACATGAGCATTCTTAGGCAGCAATGAGTTGACCTGCGAGGCCATCAATCCATGAAAGAATCAGTCCACAAAGATCCAAATCTATTGACCAAATAGGCCCCTTCCCAGCTGCTTTTAAATAGGTCGAGAAGTAGAGCCTGGAAAGAAAAATTCAGTAAATACCGAAGAAAATCAATTTAGTTACCCATACTTCTCTTCTATCAGAAGTTGACCGAGATCCCTTCACAATGCCTATCAAGATGAAACCTCTGCCAATACAATTCAAACAATTAGACTTGGATAATTACAAAGGCGATTCCTATCCTTCCGATCATGTTTTGCATTTTGTGGCTGTGATGAGCCTTTATGGGTATAGTGATGCTATCCACTGCAAACTATTCACTACAACCCTTAGTATCCCTGTGAGGATCCGCACAAAAATGGTTCAAAAGTTGCCATTAAACTCAATTCCTACTTTTCAAGATTTGGCGAAATCTTTGTTTTAGAAGCAAGTCAATTATTTAGAAGGATGCTTCACATTTGATGAACATTAGACAGAGATCTGATGAATCCTTCAGCAAGTATGTGGATTGCTTCAATGACAAAGCGGTTCAAATTAAAAATGTTGATGAAAAAATTATGGTTGCTACATTCTGTAGTGGTGTCCGACCTGAAAACTTCAATACAGAGTTGGCTAAGAGGACGTCTACTATGTATTCTGAGTTTCTAGAGCGTGCCTCAGAGCACATACGAGAAGAAGAGTCCAACAGAACCAAGCGCAAGCTTTATTAAACAAAAAAAGAAAAAGACAAAGGTATAGTTGGTTTTGACCCTTCCTTGTCCAAAAAACCGATGGTGACAGATAGGTTGGGTTATTCCAACTGAAGACCCTTAGTGGATCAAGTAATTTTCCCAAACAATAATACTGTTAATCGGAATCACTAAGAACAAAAGTTTTGCCGAATTCATATTTCACTCCTCTGAACACCTTTAGGAGAGAAATACTCTATTAAATACAATATTTGGGAATTCTTGAACCACTTCCCTTGATGCAAACCGGTCCTGACCAGATGGATAAATCAAAGCGCTATGCCTTGTATGCCAACATGGTCATGGCATCGAGGTTTGTAATCAACTCAAAATGGGAATTTAAAGAGCCATCCAGGATGGTCACCTCCAGCAGTTTATTCAATGAACCGCCGTAGAATTCAAGTGAAATGATAATAATAGGGATAATCGAGCTCAACTTCGACAATATCTTCCTTGTCAAGCAAATCAAAATAATCAGAATAGGAACAACAATCGCCCTCAAGAGGACCCACAAACCAATATTGCCAAGGTCATCAATACAATTATCAGAGGTCCGGCGATGGGAGATTCAAGCAATGCAAGGAAGAAGTATGCCAGACATGTCCCTGAGGGCAAAGATAGAGGAAAAAAGACTTTTTAAGGCCCTTCATGAGCCTTGGCTATACTTCTGATGACCCTATCCCTGACTGAATGCCACACAATGATCCTCTGGTAAACCAAGTTCAAGTAGCCGGCTATGATATGCATCGGGTCTTTGTTGAACTTAGGAGTTCAACAAATATCATTTTCTGCGATGCTTGAGAAAAGATACATATTCACCCATCCTTGTTTCAGCCATTTAAGACCTCTCTGGTGGGATTTACGGGAGACTCGGTCATGCTAGAGAGACAAGTCAAATTGCATTTGACCCTAGGAACTCTCTCGAAACACAGAGTTAAGATGACAAACTTGTCATCGTCAAAAGGGACAGTTCCTCTAGTATGATTCTGGTATGTTTAGAATCTTACTCTCAGTGTTCCATACTGGTATCAAATTCATGTTGAGGGATGGGTCTGAAGGCATGGTGATAGGAAATTAGCAAGAAGCTCGGGCCTGCTATATGATGTTACTGCAATCTAAATCTCAAACCATGATAATAGCAGAGTAATTAAGGCTTACCTTGAAATGTTTGACACATCTTCCAATTCGGATGCACTTCAACTACCTTTGTTACTTGAACCAAAGAGAAAAGGGAAAGCAAAAATAGAGCTAGAGGACAAGGTCCCTATTGACGATGTGGCCCTTGATCCAAGCCTTCTTGATAGAGAAATAAAAATTTGAGCCATTTTGTCAGCAGAATTAAAATGGCTTCTCATCAGGCTCTTGTTTGAGTATAAGGATATTTTTGCTTAGACCGTGGAAGACATGCTATGCATTCTTCGGGAAATCATTGAACACAAGTTGAGCATTGACCTAACTCACAAAACGGTCAAGCAAAAAAGGTGTCTCTTTAGAGCGGAGCGAAGTTTAGTAATTGAGACAGAAGTAGATAAGCTTCTCGCAACCAAAATCATTAGAGAAGTACTATATCTAACTTAGCTACGTAATCCTGTACTTGTAACAAAGCCTAATTCATTATAGCACATGTGTCAAAATTTTATAGATCTTAGTAAAGCTGAATAGATTTGATGTCGTAAGGATAGTCACCCTTTGCCTCGGATCGATATAGTAGTAAATTCCTTTGTTGGTTTTTGCATTTTGCACTTTTTAGACACTTTCAAAGGATAGCATCAAATATATGTGGCAAAGGAAAATAAAGAAAAGACCTCCTTTATCACTGACCGAGGCACTTACTGCTATGTCACCATACCCTTCAGACTCAAGAATGCCGGAGTAACCTATCAAAGGCTAGTGAATAAAACGTTCAAGTCTCAAATAGGACAAAATATGGAAGTTTATGTAGATGACATTGTGCGCAACAAAATATTTCGAGTCTGTAAAAATTGAACAAACAAGAAATATAGTGATAAAAATATGAATATATGAAATAAAATATTACAATCTCTAGGATATTCTCAATATGTGGAGAAAATTCCTTCAAGATTCTTTACTTCAGACGCGATCCGAGGGCTTCACAGCTTATTCCCGAATCAAATATTGAATTTTTCAAGTCTAAATATGGGAGACCTGAAGAACGGTACTACTTTGATATTATCTCCTTATTTTAATTTATTAACAAAGAGATAAATACTAGAGTACATATATCCTTATTGGCCAAGTCTTGCAGACATGTGACATGGCACAATTTAATTGGAAGAGCGACACAAATACATTTAATTGGTCGAACTACCTCATTTTGACATGTGGAACAATATAATTGGTTTTAAATTAACCAATGTTCCAAAATATATGTGACATATGGCATATTTAATTGGACCTGTGATAAATATCCAATTAAATTTATTTATAGACAAATGATAATTTTAATTAAAATAAAATTTCATTGTCTACAGACATGGTTGTTAAAAGTAAGACTTTTGAAGAGACGATTGAAGATTTGAGGGAAACATTTGATACACAAATGAGGTTGAATCCCAAGAAATACACATTCGGGGTCCCCTCTGAAAAATTCTTGGGCTTTATAGTGTCTTACCAAGGTGTTGAGGCAAATCCAAAAAAAAAGTTAAAGCAATCATTGATATGAAGCCCCCCAACCTCAGTAAAAGAAGTACAAAGACTGATTATGGTAGCTCTGAATTGGTTCTTGTCAAAATCTACAAAAAAGGGACTGCAATTTTACCAGCTTGTCAAGAAGGTGGATGACTTCTGTTGGACTGATGAAGCTCAAAAAGCCTTCAATGAGCTCAAGAAGTATCTAGGAAATATAGCAAAGCTCGTTTCTGCACAAAAGGATGAAACTTTATACTTATATATTTCTACTTCTGACAAGGTTCGTTAGTTCGGTTTTTCTGAAAGAAGCAAAAAATGGGAACCAACTTTCTATATATTTTACAAGTAAGGTACTTTAAGGACTAGCGAAGAACTATTCCCTGATAGACAAAGCAAACTTTGCTTTATCATTTCGGTTAAGAAGCTGAGACCATACTTTCAAGGACACAAAATAATTGTGCTGACGAATTTTCCTTTAAAAAATATTATGAACACACCAGATATCTTAGAAAGAATGCTAAAATGGTCGGTAGAATTATTTGAATTTGATGTTGAATTTAGATCTCGAACAGCCATTAAAGTGCAAGTTCTTTCAAACTTCATAGTCGAAAACTGAGGGTCTGAGAAGTTAGAGTTAATAATGTCTATGGAACCTTCTAAAGAAGTTGAATTGAAAGATGATCTAATTTAGAATTGTATATTGATGAAGCTTCTTGTGAATTCGGGTCTAGTGCAGATATTATTATTCGAACTCCGGAAAGAGATTATCTCAGTTATGCATTAAGATTACTTCAAATGAAGCGGAATATGAAGCGCTCATATGTGAATGAAGTTAGTTCATAAAATGGGAGCCTGGACATTGAAATTTTATAGATGATTCTCAGCTCGTGGTAAACCAAAGCCTTGGAAATTATGAGGCTTGAGAAGTAATTTCAAAGAAATACCATGACAAAGTAGAAAATGGGAGTCAAAATTCAAAAAAGTAGAGCTCATAAAAATGCCCTGAGCCAAAAACACTCGTGCAGATGCATTATCTAAGTTAGCCTCAACCATATACTCACACCTCACCAAAGAATACAAGATCTATTGATCCAGTGGAAAGGGTCAAGGATGTGGATATGTGTAAGAAAGTAAATCAGATATAACGCAGCGGAATTTAAAATTTTTACTTTCCTATTACGGATCATCTTGATTAATTTACACGTAGTACAAGAAAAGTATAGAGATTGTACCTTAAATTGCAGTAAAATCTCTAATATGTTTGGGACGTCGATCCACAAGCAGCACAGGTGCCCGGCCTCACTAATGGTATCCACACAGATAATTAAATCAAGAATCTTCACAAGATTGATTGATCCAAACCACGGAGTGCTAGCTCCTAAATTATTTTTCCTTTTCTTTTCCAATCGTGACTCTCACGATTTAAAAGGAATTTGATGGCTTTTTTTTCTTGCGGCCTTTTTTGATGCAAAGCCGTATGTAGTACTATATCTTATATTAGTACTAGCCTTGTAAGTCTAGCCGTTAATGTACTAGTGCTACTTTAGTACTACTACTTTTTTTAACCATATATATTATAATATATCATATATATAATAATATAGAATCCCAATCAAATTGGGTTTAGGGAATTATAAATTCTAATCAGTTTGGGTCATGGGTATATGAATAATTATAAAACCATTAGGACTCTTAATATGTCTTACATATTAACTCCTAATATTTATAACTTATTATAATTAAATCCAAAGTTAATTTATACATAAATTAACCCATAAGTATCTCATACTTATCAAATCATTTTAATCCTGAATTAATTACTTAAGTGTGTACCCTTTGTATTCCCTGTCTCTTATACACATCTAGATGTTATAAGAGACAGCTTTTAATTAGAATGGGATCCTATTAAACACCTTTAATTTATCATTAATTCTCCAATTAATTAATTTACACTTATAGATCAAGATTGGCTTCTAGCAAAGCATCATGACCACCCAAGTGTTGAGATATGTCAAGCGGTTCGACATCACCCATCCGTGACTAGTTCTCCTGTAATTAATATCCTTTCACCAACCTATATCCCGATTAATTCAAGAATACAGATATAATGCCAACTCTTATCGAATTAATCAAATTTTACTTCTTTCCAAAATACAACTCACTTGAAATAGAATTTAAGACACTCTTAAATCTATTTCCACTTTGCGCAAAGATTTCCGAATCGTATTTCAAGAAGTGGCCATACTGGGATATACTCTCCTATTATAAGGAGTGGTGAATCCTCTATTGGTCATATCTTATCTATTTGGATCTCATAATTCATATTATACCCGAACTCTACAGTATGTGCGACTCACTAAGAGTAACGACTAATAGAGCCAAAGAATAATAATCCACAGTCAAGATAAACTCATGACCTCAAGTCAAAGGACCATTACACTACTATCACAAAGAGATTAATCCATTGGCATTTAAATAATAATCCGTGTGGAATACTCTTAGCGGTCAATCCGATGCACTTATTCTTAATAAGCATCCACATACTCTTATGTGCTAATCTACTAGTGTCATACACTACGATTAGGGATATACACGAATAAAATATAATTACATCATAACTCTTTATGATTTTACATATAAATATTTTATTCATTAAATGCCATACTACAAAATATACATAAATATAAAAGCGTAATTTATCCCTAAAATTAATTTGCATTAGGGCATACACTAACAAACTCCCACTTGCACTAAAGCCAATCATTCATGTGCTTAAGACCGAATGAGTTAACATGACTCTCATGTTTCTTCAACTGGGACAAGGCTTTAGTGAACGGATCAGCAATGTTATCATCCGTGGGGATCTTTTCAATCTTTACTTCATTTCTATCAATGATCTCTCTAATCAAATGATAGCGCCGTAATACATGTTTAGATCGCTGATGAGACCTGGGTTCCTTTGCTTGTGCAATAACTCCATTGTTATCACAATACAAGAGTATAGGATCACTAATGGAAGGAACCACTCCTAGTTCAGCCATAAACTACCTGATCCAAACAACCTCTTTTGCTGCTTCTAAAGCTGCAATGTATTCGGCTTCTATTGTAGAATCAGCCGTGGTGTCCTTTTTGGAACTTTTCCAACTCACCGCACCACCATTTAGAGTAAACACATATCCAGATTGCGACTTGCTATCGTCCTTATCAGATTGAAAGCTAGCATCTGTATATCCACGAACTGTCAATTCTTGCCCACCATAGATCAAGAATAAATCTTTAGTCCTTCTCAAGTACTTAAGAATATTCTTGACGGCTATTCCAATTACCACTCCCTGGGTTAGATTGAAACCTGCTCGTAACACTTAGAGCATAGGAGACATCGGGTCTAGTACATAGCATAGCATACATTATAGAACCTATAGCCGAAACATATGGGATCCTTTTCATGCTATCTCTTTCGACATCTGTCTTAGGACACATGTCTTTAGAAAGGTACACACCATGAGACATTGGTAAGTAACCCTTCTTCGATTGATCCATGCTAAACCTCTTTAGCATCTTATCTATGTACGTTGATTGAGTAAGACCAAGCAACCTCTTAGATCTATCTCTATAGATCTTCATTCCCAGAATATAGGTTGTCTCTCCTAAATCTTAGATAGAAAAATTTCTGGACAACCATACCTTTACACTTTGAAGCATAGGTATGTCATTTCCTATCAACAATATGTCATCCACATAAAGTATCAAGAAAATAATGGCACTCCCACTCACCTTCTTGTATACACGTGGTTCATCCTCATTTTTGATAAAATCAAAGACAGCACTTTGATTATCTCATCAAAATGGATGTTCCAACTCCTAGAAGCTTGCTTTAGTCCATAAATAGACCTTTGTAACTTGCATACTTTGTTAGGATCTGTGGATGTAAACCCTTCAGGTTGTATCATATACACCTCTTCCTGCAAATTTCCATTAAGGAAAGCATTTTTACATCCATTTGCCAAATCTCATACCATGGTAATATGCATGATTTAGATCTTGTTATATGGTGATATGAGAATATGGCAGGCTAAAGATATGTGATAAGAGACTTCTAAGGACCTTAGTCGATCCACCTGAAAAGTGTATACTAAAAGCGACCAATCGCGCCTTTAAGGTAATCACATTACCATCCATGTCGGTCTTTCTCTTAAAGACCCACTAGCACCCTTTGGGTTTAATCCCTTCAGGTGGATCGACTAAGGTCCATACCTTATTGTCATACATGGAATCCATTTCAGATTTCATGACTTCTAGCCACTTCTGAGAGTCATTATCAGATAATGCTTCTTCGTAAGATATAGGTTCATCATTCGTAATGATTAATACATCATTGTACCCACTTACAAGAAACTCAAATTTCTTTGGAGCACAACGTATCCTAGTAGTCCTACGAAGAGTTTGTGTATCAATAGCTTCATCCTCAATCACATCATCATGTGATTGAAGCTCTTGTTCCATTTGTTGATCAATACCATATTGTGTTTCTTGAACTTCTTCAAGATCTATTTTGCTCCCACTTGCCCTTTCAAGAATAAACTATTTTTCTAGAAAGACGACATATTTTGAGACAAACACCTTTTAGATCAATGGGATTATAGAAATAATATCAAAACGTCTCATTTGGATACCCCACAAATAGGCATTTATCTGACTTAGGTTCAATTTTATCAGATTCTACCCTCTTCACATAAGTAGGGCAACCCCAAACGTTCAAGTATGAAAGTTTAGGTTTCTTTCCAAACCATATCTCATACGGAGTGGAATCAACAACTTTTGATGGAACATGATTTAGTAAATGGGAGGCAGGTATTAAGAGCATAGCCCCTCTTATGATTTCTAGATGTCTTATAACTCATCATTGATCGAACCATATCTAATAGAGTTCGATTACGTCTCTCAGATACACCATTTAGCTGTGGTGTATAAGGAGAAGTCCATTGAGGTAGAATCCCATTCTCCTTAAGATAATCTTGAAACTCTTGGTTCAAATATTCCCTACCTCGATCAGATCGAAGTATTTTAATACTTTTACCAAGTTGTTTTTCAACTTCATCCCTGAATTCTTTGAACTTTTCAAAGGCTTCAGACTTATACTTCATTAAGTATACATAACCATATCTAGAGTGATCATCCGTACAAGTAATGAAGTATGAAAAACCTCCTCTAGCATGAATTGACATAGGACCACAAACATTAGTATGTATTAGCTCCAGCAATTCACTAGATCTATCACCTTTTCCAGTAAAAGATGATTTGGTCATTTTACCAAGTAAACAAGATTCACACATGTCATATGATTCATAATCAAATATCTAGTGATTCCAAATAACCATTGTTATGTAATTTGGAAATGCGTTTCTCATTTATATGACGAAATCTACGATGCCAAAGGAAAGATTGTTTCAAATTATCAATATAAGCCTTACAGATCCTTTTCCAGTGCCCTTTGTTTCCACAATAGTAACAATTACCCTTGGCTTTAACCTTCTTGATCACATGTGTATATAAGACCTATGTAGACTTGGCTTTCACAAAACCAATCTTGGATTTCTTTTTCTTCTTATTAGAAGAATCAACAACCATCACTTGTTTCCTTTCCTTTTTAATAGTTGCCTCAACAGTTTTTAGCATATTCAACAGTTTAGTGAGAGTTGTGGATAATTTATTCATATTGTAATTCATCACGAACTGTGAAAAGCTATCAGACAGATATTACAAAATTAAGTCAACATTTAACTCATGATTTTGCTTAAATCCCAGTCGTTCTAATTTTTCAATTAGTCCGATCATCTTCAATACATGAATTGCTACTGAAGAACCCTCTTGCCATCTTACAACGGAATAGCTCTTTAGAGGTCTCATACCTCTCATTCCTAGATTCTTCATCCAACAACTCCTTGAGATGAATAATCATAGAGTGAGTATCCATATTTTCATGCTGTTTCTGCAATTCAGAACTCATAGAGGCCAACATGATACAAGAGGCAATATCATTATCTTCTATGTGCTTACGATAATTCATTCTGAACTGCTTCATTAGCATCATAATAGCTTGTATAAGGAATATGTTGATCAAAAACATGGCCAATTTTCTCATGTTTGAGAACAATTCTCAAGTTACGATGCCAGTCCAGAAAATTTGGCCCAGTGAGTTTGTTATCATATAAAATGGGACGTAAATTGACGTTATTACTCATATTCTACAACACATAAATAAAGATAGTATAAGTATTTGTTATTTATGCATAGACCAAAACTAAAATATAATATGGACTTTCTTTTAATTTGGTTTTGCTCCCACTATTTTAATTCAAATAAATAACCTTCACATATTGGCTATTCGGAAGCTATCACATAACCTCTAGTGGGCTAGGATCCCATCTAATTATTTTGATCTTGGGTGTACCCAACAAACTAAAATAATGTTTGAAAGGTATCTAACTGTTACCAATTACAACTCTTTGTAATTCCTAGATAGTTAGGTATCAACTCTTTGATAGCACATCATATGTGACTCCTAACATTTGCCTCAAAGACATATAACCTTGAGTGTACCCAACAAATTATATGCCTCCGTTAAGTCATACCCATTATTCAGAGATCTCATCTCATAGCTCAAACATGTCCAACGTAGAGTAACCTTGGATTAGCCCAAGAAGTTAAATCTAAGAAGAACTCTCGTTTGTTGCTATAATAATGGAAGGCAACTAATATACTGACTTAATATTAATTTGAGGGATTTTCTTTTATTTATTTTATTGGGTCTCATCAAATTTCATGCAATATTATCATATCATCATATAATAAATAAAACATGCATAAAACCATGGATGATTATGTATAATTAATAGACTTTTACTAAACTAGTTTCCTGGAGTCACGAAGGAAACTAGGTGGTCAAATTCTAAGGGTAATCTTCAACTCTTGAAAATCTCCTTCTAGGTTGCACCTTTCCGCCGTCTCCATCATCTTGTACATTACAAATGTAATTCTATCTAAACATTTTAAATATTCAATCCTTTCCCTAACCTACATCTATGTACATTACATGATTGGTTAAGAAATCTTGAGTTGCATTCAAGGCGATTGAGATGAGAAAAGAATTACATTCAGAATAATAGAGAAAGGCAGGACACGCAGGCCCTATTTTAAAATTTACAACCATCGAATTTGAACCAAATAAATCAAACACAGTTAAATTGGTCTAAAATTCATAATCATCCATCATGCTATTAAATAATTCAATAATTAAATAAAAGCATAAATCCGTATTTAGTATCTAATCATGAATCACTATATTTCATAATTTCAATCTAATTGAAATTATCAATTTTGAATTATTTATAAAAAATATAAAAGTCTGTATGGAGAAAAATTATTATTTTCTAATCGCATTAGAAAATAATCCTTTAAATATTAGAATTTCAAAAATTATATTAGAAACAATTTCTAAACAATTTTTGAACATTTATTAAATTCCAATGTCATTGAAAAATAATAAATTTATAAAATTTAAACAAATTACCTAATTCTAATCTCATTAGAATTAAATAAATATTTTCAAAGGTTTTATACTTTCTAAATTTTAATCAAATTAAAACAAAGAAAGTTTCTAAATCTTGTCAATTAATATTAAACAACAGTTGTCAAAAATTAATTGGTGATTTCAAAAATCAAAATTTAGAAAACCTTTTGTATGAAAATATTAAATAACTGTACACATCTAAGTAATTTAACTAATTAAATACTTTTAGCGACGAAAAGGGATAAATGTCACTAAAAGTGACATTATGCAATCATGATGATGTCATCATAATGACATCACCAAGAATTGCATGCTTGACCCATGAATCAAATTCACGGGTAAATTATCTAGCCTTTTCTTTTTTTTCTTTTTTTTTCTCCAATATTTTATAAATAAAATTCAAAAATTCATATAGTTTGAACAATTCAATATTTATGACAGCTAAATACAACTACATCATAAATTAAATCAAGGGTGGCTCTGATACCACTGTAAGAAAGTAAATCAGATATAACGCAGCGGAATTAAAAATTTTTACTTTCCTATCATGGATCACCTTGATTAATTTGTACGTAGTACAAGAAAAGTATAGAGATTGTACCTTAAATTGTAGTAAAATCTCCAATATGTTTGGGACGTCGATCCACAAGCCGCACAGGTGCCCGGCCTCTAATGGTATCCACACAGATAATTAAATCAAGAATCTTCACAAGATTGATTGACCCAAACCACGGAGTGCTAGCTCCTAAATTATTTTTCCTTTTCTTTTCCAATCGTGACTCTCACGATTTAAAAGGAATTTGATGGCTTTTTTTTCTTTCGGCCTTTTTTGAAGCAAAGCCGTATGTAGTACTATACGGCTGAGCTGTATTATATTAGTACTAGCCTTGTAAGTCTAGCCGTTAATGTATTAGGCTACTTTAGTACTACTACTTTTTTTAACCATATATATATTATAATATATCATATATATAATAATATAGAATCCCAATCAAATTGGGTTTAGGGAATTATAAATTCTAATCAGTTTGGGTCATGGGTATATGAATAATTATAAAACCATTAGGACTCTTAATATGTCTTACATATTAACTCCTAATATTTATAACTTATTATAATTAAACCCAAAAGTTAATTTATCTCATAAATTAACCCATAAGTATCTCATCCTTATCAAGTCATTTTAATCCTGAATTAATTATCCTTAAGTGTGTAACCCTTTAGGTTCCCAATCACGTTGGTAATAAGTATAAATTATAATCCTAAATTAATTAGGATTAGATAAATTAAACACTTTTAATTTATCATTAATTCTCCAATTAATTAATTTACACTTATAGATCAAGATTGGCTTCTAGCAAAGCATCATAGAGACCACCCAAGTGTTGAGATATGTCAAGCGGTTCGACATCACCCATCCGTGACTAGTTCTCCTGTAATTAATATCCTTTCACCAACCTATATCCCGATTAATTCAAGAATACAGATATAATGCCAACTCTTATCGAATTAATCAAATTTTACTTCTTTCCAAAATACAACTCACTTGAAATAGAATTTAAGACACTCTTAAATCTATTTCCACTTTATAAATATCTGTCTCTTGTCTTGCATCTCTAAGTGCCATACTGGGATATACTCTCCTATTATAAGGAGTGGTGAATCCTCTATTGGTCATATCTTATCTTCTCATAATTCATATTATACCCGAACTCTACAGTATGTGCGACTCACTAAGAGTAACGACTAATAGAGCCAAAGAATAATAATCCACAGTCAAGATAAACTCATGACCTCAAGTCAAAGGACCATTACACTACTATCACAAAGAGATTAATCCACTGGCATTTAAATAATAATCCGTGTGGAATACTCTTAGCGGGTCAATCCGATGCACTTATTCTTAATAAGCATCCACATACTCTTATGTGCTAATCTACTAGTGTCATACACTACCATTTGGGATATACACGAATAAAATATAATTACATCATAACTCTTTATGATTTTACATATAAATATTTTATTTGTTAAATGCCATATTACAAAATATACATAAATATAAAAGCATAATTTATCGCTAAAATTAATTGGCTTTAGGGCATACACTAACAATATGAACCTCAATTGGATGGAGCCCATAATGCAATACCTTGAAAACAATGTTCTACTTGAAAATCTAGTCGAGGCGAGACGTGTCAAATATAGAGCAATCAAATACACGATAGTTAATGGAGTTCTTTACAAAAGATCATATTTGTGTCCACTACTAAGATGCTTGTGACCTGATGCAGCTAAATATGTTCGAAGGGAAGTTCATGAAGGAATTAATGGAAATCATGTGGGGCCAAGAAATTTACCTCAAAAAGTATTATTATCGTAGGATGTTATTGACTGACCCTGCATTCTAATGCAGTTGAACTTGTTCAGGCATGTAATAGATGTCAGATACATGCTCTAATTCCATAGAGGCTTGAATCAGATATGGTCCCAATACAAAGCCTTTGGCCATTTGCACAGTGAGAAATTGATTTGCTTGGTCCTTTTCCTTAAGAACGTAGAAAGGTGCAATTTTTAGTTGTGGCAATTGGCTACTTCACAAAGTGGATAGAAGTCAAACCTTTAGCCTTTATTTTGGGAAAAGCAATAGAAAAGTTATTGTGAAAAAATTTCATTTGCCGGTTTAGAATTCCCTTGGCCCTCATCTCAAATAACGAAAAATAGTTGAAGGAGAACCTTTTGCAAGTTTTTGTGCTAGGCTTTGGATAAAGCAGCATTTCACTTCGGTGGATCACCTTCAAGCAAATGGGCAAACTAAGGTGTGTAATAGAAACCTCCTTATGGGCTCTTAAATTCGACTAGAAAAGGCTAAAGGCTCTTGAGCGCTAAACTTTGATGAGTTGCCAAGTGTTCTTTGGACCTACAACACTATACCTTGAGTAGCTAATGGGCACACGCCCTTTAGCCTTGTATACGGATTCGAGGCCGTTATTCCAGTAGAAATAGGTTGGCCCTCGGCTCGCACAGCCTTGCATGATCCGGGGTAAAATGATGAGGCCCTAATGATCAATTTGGACATGTTAAAAGAAAGAAAATTGGACGCTTCCACACGGGAAGCAAAGTATAGACAAGCAAAGTCCAAGCATTACAATTCTAAGGTGAAGCATTAATATTTGAGGCCAGGGGACTTAATTCTTAGAAAGGAAGAAATTAGATATGAACTGGGAAGGTTACTATCAGGTAGTCGAGGCTTATAAATCGGACTATTACAAGCTCATGCATATGAATAGAGATCTTGTTCCATGAATGTGAAACATTGTAAATTTGAAAAAGCACTATTCTGGACTATGATGATTTTGGTAATTGAAATAAAATGATTCCATTTCAATAACTATTCATACCCAAAAAAAGGGTCGAATAGCTCAAAATAAAGAGTTGCATGCCCTATGCTTGCCAATGTGTTCAAGTGGCAAGGATCAAGTTTAGAGAAAGAAAAGAAAAATGGCTGAGACCTATAAGGTCGCCCCTCAATATGAAGATCCACCCTAAGCCCACCAATGTGCTCAAGTGGCAAAGATCAAACTCGGAGAAAGAAAAGAAAAAGGGCTGAACCTATGAGGTCCCATCTTAAAATGAAGAGCTATCCTAGACCTGCTGAGGTGCTTAAGTGGCCAAGATCATGAGTGCTAGAAGGACCAAGACCTAGTGGTCCCTTCTTAATATAATAAGCCACCCTAAGCCTGTCGATATACTAAAGAGTAAGGGTCAGAATAAGAAAGAAAAAACAAAATAAAAATCAAAAGATATGCAAGCTAGGAGAGTCGTCTGAATTCTTCTTCAACCAGTATGGGTGAGAACCCCAAGATTTCTAACACCCTAAAAGGCTTTTAGCCATGAATAAAAGTCAAGTATTACAAAAGTGTTTTATTCTTGTAACTGCACTTAGAAAAAATTTAGTGTGATTACAACACTTAGAATTTTTTATGGATGTTTAAGCCTAATGTGTATAATAGTATACTATACTTAGACTATTTCTAGTTATGTTTTGTTCTTGTATAAACAAAATACGAGCTAAAAACACAAGAATTAAAAAAGAAGAAGAAGAAGAAGCAAGCGAAAAAAAGAAGCCCGTAAGAAGTTCATATGAAGTGAAGGGAGAGACTTGTATTTTATTACAATTACAAAATTCATACAAGGAGCCCTACAATAATTATAACAAAAAGGAAATTAAGGATGGGAAATGGTGGTCGGTTCTGCGGCAGTAGCTGAGGTATTTTGAGATAGATCACAAGATGAATCAGCTTGAGGAAGCTCAGAGGAGGGGCTTCGTTGTTTGGAGGGGCCGTCAATAGTAGTCTCGCTGGTTCCTGGACCCATAGGTAGTGCTAGAGGTGCTTTAAAATCTGTTTCTATCTTGTTTAGATCACCTTATTGTCCACTGACTGATCATAGGGAAGCCTAGCATACAAGCTTTCATCCTTCACCAAGTGATCACAAGCCATCGTGAAACCCATCACAAATGACTGCTTGGTGAACTCCTTCAACTTTTGATCATAGTCCTTTGAGGCCAAGAACTCATTCTTGTCATGAATCCTCAGCTTGATTTCGTGAGATGCAAGCTTGGCCTCGGCCAACTAGAGATCTTCTTGAGCCTAGAGAACCTTCTTAGCTCGTTCAATCACATTTATTTGAATAGTTCTCTTCTCAAATTCCCAACGGTTGATTTTCTCCTACCCTCATCCATCTAAGTTTTCCATTCGTCGAACCTCTTGCTGTCTTTGAGGTTGCACTTCATCTTGTTCTCATCCACAACCGTTTTTTACAGTTTCTTTTATTCTTCTGTTTGCCTCAGATTTAAATGGCAACTTTTTGCCTTATGCTAGTCATTTCAGAGGTAAAAATTATCTTCCTCTCAGCTATGGTAGGGTTATAACTGAGCAACTAGCTGCAAAATTAATAAAGGAATTCAAGTAAACAGCCAAGAAGGGACTAAAAATTTTCAAAAATTAAAGAGATGGAGGAGCTGCTTACATTCATTACACTAAGTGTATCTCATCAATCCTCTGTTGAGGAGTCAGATGTTTGACATACTCCAAATGTGCAACTAGCTACAAAAGCAATAGAGGAATTCAAGTAAAAAGTCGAGAAGGGACTTAAAATTTTCAAAAATTAAAGAGATGGAGAAGTTGCTTACATTCATTACACTAACGTGCATCTCATCAATCCTCTAGTGAGGAGTTAGACGTTTGACATACTCCATGTCCTGGGGCAAGGTGATAGCCTTAGCTTGCTCCCAACCCACCCTGGCATAATTAGATCAGTTATTTATGTCCAGGGAGAATACGTCTAAAATTGGTACTCCCTGAGGATGGGGAGCGAGGTAGCATGGGACAATTTTTTTACCCCAAGACAAGTCTAAGAACCAGTAGCCTTCTCCCTTTTCTATTTCGAGGTCGGCTTTTTGCTGCCTGGACGAGGTCACCATGCAATTGTGTTCGGATTTTCTAGATGAACAAATGCAACCATTTGAGCCCAAGGATAGGGGTGCTCACCATAAGAAGTAATGTATTGAAGAGTTGGGTTTCTAGAGCTTTGCCCCACAGCCCTCGTTATAGCACCAGAGGTACTAAAGGAGTGAAGGGCTATGAAAGCCATGGTAGCAATTCTTCTTTCTTCCTCGTTCTCCTTGATGTTGCTGGATGACTCGATTTTAATTATGGCTCGAGTTCTTTTCTCGAGTCTCGAGGAGGAATGATAGTTGCAAGAATAGCCACGACTACTATCACAGCCGGGTACTTGAGGTGCTATTGGAGGTGGTGGTCCTCACTGCATCCAGGTCAATAAAAGGGCTAATTTCTTAAACTGTGAAGAAAAAGAAAAAAGTTTCGTAAACTGTGAAGTTTTTTTTTTTTGAAATAGGAAGGTTGCATTTGGAAAAAGCAAGTATCCTAAACGTCGCTTTCAATGAAAGTGACCTTTAAGTTGCATTTGGAAAAAGCAACTTATTGTCAAATATTTTTTAAAAAAAATTGCACATTATTTTAGTTATTTGGTTGATTTTCTTTAGTTTATTTAAACTATTTTAGGGGTTTTTTTTGTGGTTTGGAATTTAGAATTTAGACTTATAGAAGAAATGAAAATAAATTAAAATATTGTTAACTAAAGCAAGTAGAAAAAATATGGGAACATTTTAAAATTAAGAAAGTATATAAAATTTTTAAAAGTAGACAAAATATTTCAAATTTGAATTTTTAACTGTAGTGGTAGAACATAAAAATTAAATATATAAAAAATTAAAATTTAAAACTAAGGGTATTTCAATCAATTAAGTAGATTTTTTTAATGGTGTTAAAGTTTTTAAATGATGAATATTGTCTAGATTTTCTTCTTCTCTTCTTTGTGTTCTAATTTTATATTGGGATTGGTAGAGCCAAGTTAATCATGTGGTTAAAGGTCCCATGTTTTAATAATAGTAATTTATTAATTTATTTTTATTATTTAATATGTGATTTATTTCAAATGTTTAATTTAAATTATGTATATTTCATATTGTGTTGGGTGTAGCTAATATTTATATATTCTATATTTCTTTTTTATATTAAAGCAGTGATAGCTTATTTTAATATTGCATGTTTGTAATAGTTTTTGAGAATTTAATGCATTTTTATTATTTTTAATATCCATGTTCAGTAGTTTTTTTATTATAAATAATTGTTTTAGTAATTTGTATGTGGTTTAAATAAATGTTAATATTTAGACGTGATGCATGTTTATTGAATGCCTTGATAATTAGTGTTTGGATAAATAAGTGAATGATTTATACTTGTCAATATCCATTTAGGGCTAGCAACAAATCGAACTGCTCGAGAGCAGGTCAGTCAAAAACTCGACTCGATCTTGAGTTGACTAAATTTGAGTCGAGCGAGCTCGAGCTCGAAACTCTTGACGAGTTGATCTCGATGAGCACAGGGATATTATGCTCAAATGCTTGTCGAGCTTTTCAAGTATCGTATAATTTTTTTATTATGTATAAAATTACTAAAATGTCATACTTTTTAGAAAAATTACATCTTTTACCTAAGAAAAAGACGAACTACTCAAGTTCGAACTCGAATTTGAGCTCGTTTTACTTATTTCGAGCGAGCTCGAATCGAGCTTGAACTCGAGCTCAAATTTTGAAGCTCGTTCGATCTTGAGTTCGAGTTTGAGTATTGTAAAAAATTTCGAGTTGGAGTTCGAGTAGGGCACTATTCGTGCTCGATTCAACTCATTTACACCCCTATATCCATATATCTATTCGGGTTTAATTAATTTTTTATGTTAAAAAAGTGTTAACTTATATTTTTGTTAGTTTTTATCTCGAATGGAATGCGTGTTAAGTTTAGATGGATTTAATATGCATATGAGTTTAGTTTTTTTAATCTATGTATCAAATTTTTAAATTTTATGTTGGTTTAGACAATTAAAACATCGCATTGATGGCAATTATAACATTTTACTATTCCTTTTAGATGAAAATTTTAAATTCATTAATTTTGAGGGGTAATTTATGGATAATTTATGGATAAAATAAAAGGATTAATAACACTTTGTTCCTCTGAACTGGGTGAGTAATTACACTTTGTCTCCTATACAAAATAATACACATTATACCTTCAATGACGATATTCATCATTTAAAACTTTAACATTGCGTTTGGATGGAGAGACTTGGGTGGATTTAATTTGAAATCCTAATCCTTAATAACTTATCCGAACAAATTAATTGATTTAGTTGTGGATTTGAAATTCACCAACAATTGAAAGTGTAATTTTAATGGTTAAAGTAGAGGATCTGAAATTCACCCAAATACATGCGTTTCAAATCCATCTAATTTAAATCCATTCATTTTAAATACTTCCTTCAATTCAAATCCACCCATCGAAACACAACCTTACATCATTAAAAAAAATCTACTTAATTGACTGAAATACCCTATTAATGTTATATTTCAATTTTTTATGTATTTAATTTTAATGTTTTACCACTACAGTTAAATATTCAAATTTAAAATATTTTGTCTACTTTCATGCATTTTGAATACTTTTAAATATTTTATATACTTTCTAAATTTTGAAATCTCCCCAAATTTTTTATACTTACTTTAGTTTATAATATTTTAATTTATTTTCATTTTCTTCTATAATTCTAAATCATAAAAAAAACCCTAAAATAACTTAAACAAACAAAACAAAATCAACCTAACAACCAAAATAATGTAATTTTTTTAAATGTCTGATAATAGATTGCATTTGGAGAAAACAACTTAAAGGTAGCTTTCTCCAAAAGCAACTTTCTTACTTTCAGAATAAAAAAAAAAAAATTTCTTCACAATTTAAGAAAGTTTTTTATTTTCTTCACAGTTTAAGAAATTATCCCAATAAAAGCAAACACCGAAGTGGCATCTACTATCAGAGTGGCAACCTCACTAAAGATTGTAGTGAGGGTACATCGGCTGAGCCGATGAGCTAGCCCCAGTTGTTGAGATCGTGGGGACAAGGCTTTTCAAGTTTGCACTCAAGCCTGCAAAGACAAAATTTAATAATGTCAGTTCAACGTAATTGCAGAATAACACAACTTTAAGTAAAGTAATAAAGAAAGGCAGTAATTAACCTTTCATTTGGTCAAAGTATTCTAGGATACTTTGACTAGGGAAAAGGCCAACCCAAGCTAAAGTGTTATGGCTTAAGATGATAGGCTGATCTCAATAGTCAACCCTAAAGGTGGCCTGGATCAATTTCCTGGCATCATCGGAATTTGGAGGTGCGGTATTCCTAACCAAAATAGATTTCTTAACAAGGTTCCAGGTGCATTGAGGCATCACAGGTTCAAGGTATTTGACAAAGAAAAAATTCTTCTTCCAATTATGAATGGAAGAAGGGTTTCCCATGGTTAATTGTTTTCCTGTGGCTCGGGGAGATATATAGAAAAACCTGTGGTTCGGGGTTAATTTTTGCATCATTTCCTAAAGGTTTCTAAAGGAAGAGGAACATCATATAATTTACATAAAATGCAAAACCCAGCTATTATCCTAATAACATTAGGGGTTAGTTAGGATATGCTGATGTTCCAGAGATTAGACAATTAGAAAGAAGAGGGGGTAGGGGGTAGGGGTAGTCTTAAGCTTGCTTCTAGCTACTCTTGGTTAATGGTCGTGTATCTAGGGAGAGGTCAACAACCTTGGTCCTCGACTGAAGGTAATTTTATATGTACATTTTTTGGGAGTTGGTATTGGTCCCTAAGGTGTCTAATGGCTTTGGGGAAAAGAGTATTTTGGGTATCTACAATTTGGAGCCCTAAGTATACATTCACAAAGGGCTCAGAGGAAGAAGGTTTCCCTGGAAATTCAAGGAAACTGCAGAAAGGAGAACCTCGGTATGAGGGTTCAATAATTTATCAATGGGATCCCTGGGAGAAGAGGGTTATGGTGTGCTAATAAAAGATGAGGGAGTGAACGTACTAGACTAACAAGTCATTGTTGAAAATTGATGAAAATCTTCTTGAAATCTAGAAAAGCTTGGAAGGGCTTGAATAAACCATGAGTTCTTTCCAGAAAGAGAATAATGGAAAGAAGATTTAAGGGAAAAAGGTTGTGAAAAGTGCTTGAAGAAAGTAGCAAAAGCAGGGCTTAAAGATTGTGGGAGCAAAATTGCAAAGGGAAGAGATGGAAGAATTGAGAAAAAGAGAGTTCTTTGCAAAAATGAAAGTGAGAGAAAGGATACGTAGCAGTAGTAGTAGGCGTTGAGGAAGGTCAAGGCAAAAGTGATGAAAAAACTCTAAGGCAAGATATATATACTCAGGAAGTTTGGGCTAATAGACCCGTTATAAACAAGAAAAGAGATTTCTTTTATGGTTAATTGGACCAGGTCTGCTAACAAATATGGATCTAACCCAGTTTGGTAATTAAAGTGGGCATGAATCAAGGAACATGGTAATAAACGTGGGTGCGAGAAATAAGGTGGTTTTGGGTAGTTTTTGAGAAAAGGCAATCATTGTGAGAGAAATGAAAGATTTTAATCCAGCTAGCGAAAATATCAAGAGTTTGATTTGAAAATTGGACGGATAAGTTTGAGGAGGGAATTTGGATAGATTTTGAGAAGCTCAGTGGTTGAGGTTCGGAGTACAAAGATTTTTAATAGTAGAAGTTCGGGGTTCAGAATCAAAGAAGAATTTGGGTTCTTCTGGAAACCCAATGAGTTGTGGGCTTCGGCTCATGGGTAAGGTATGTCTTTTCAAGAGCTTTAGGGATGGAAAACTCCAAGATAAAATCAAGTATAAAAATAATAATAAAATAAAGAAGTAATAATAATTTGGCCCATGATCGGGGGACTCAGTCCAATTCAACAAGAGAGTTTCCGCTCGGGTTATAAATGTATGACTTGGAGGTTCTGGTACTAGGGCTTCTGAAGTTAGAATATTACATGATATTGAGCTTAGGCCTTGTAAAAGTCCAAGACCTTGCCTATTAAGCTAGTGCATTATAGTATATATAAGTTCTAGCTTGGGGACTTTGGTTTAAAGTTAATTGCAAGACTTCAGACTTGGATAGGGACTTCAAGAACAGGGAACTCAATAACTGTGGGCTTTTAGCCCCGTAAAGAGGAAAAGGTACAAGTCACAGGTTACGTAAGCTCTGGTGCGTTAGCTCATGGAATTTATGCACTAAAAGTCTTCAGTATGGGCACTTGACTCAAGGTAAAAAAAAAAAGCCTCAACTCAAATCATAGAACTCACAACCTAGAGGCCTCGGATGGAGACTTAGAATTCATTTATTAGTTCGTCTCTGAAGCTAAATTTAGCACCAAACTGAGGGGATTAATGATGATGCAATAATAGGTTGTCTACGTGGCACTTATATTGTTGTAATAATGCTTGTATGGTAAGCTCGTTAAGGGCATTTATGTAAATAATTTACATGTCTAGCTGGCAGGGTTAGGGCCCGGCACCCCTTATGATTATCCATAAATACTTGAGCCTCTTTCGTAACTTTTACGCATTCCGAATTTAATTCCTCCAATCTCTTTCGAATTTCTCTACTTTCTCTCTCTCTACCATTTTCACCCTCATCAGTAAGCATATTAATTATAAATAGTAAACCTTCAAGCTTTGCTCAAAAAAAAAAAAAAAAAAAAGAAGAACTATTCAATCTTCAATCTATTTGTTTAATGTCTTGTTCTTTGTCAAGATACAGTCGATTTCATGTGGGTTTGTGACAATTATCATGACCATCCAAACACTTCTTATATAGTAGTATAAGTATTAATTATGACTACGATATTAAAAATTTTAGTATGTGATCAACTTAATTTATGTAGTATATATTGCTTATTCTAAAGGAATATTCAATCGATTATTTAATAACCATAGTAAGTGAAAATATACTGGATACATAAAAAAAATTAAAAAATGCTAGGATACCTAATGCAAAATAAAAAATATAAATTTTATACCAAAATTGAAAGAATAAAGTAAATAAATAAAAGAGTTGATTCCGAGTATGTAAATGACCCCTACCAAGAAATATGTGAGATACAACTAGCATGAAAATATAAATTAAAAAAGGACATGAAAAATAACAAAGAATATTTAATTAGTTTTTCTTTGTTTTTGGTTTATTAGTCTTTTTGTTACACATATTTAATTCAATTCTCAACTACTTTTATCCTAAAATAATAACTATAATTATTTAAAAATTAGGAGATTATATTACTAATAAAAAAATTATAATATTAGGGACAAAAAATACAAAGTTAAAACATTTGACAAACATCAATTCATGTTAGTCTACTGAATTTCTGTTAACTGCCCCTTTTTTTAACAAAAATTGAAAATATTAGGGACTAAATTTGTTTTTAGTGATACTTAGGGACTAGTTCGGCTCCCCTACCAAAATTTGGGACCAAAGTTGCATTTTTTCCAAAACTTATTGGGATGAAAATGGAGTGTGAGGATGAGAGAGGGAAAAGTGAAAAAAAAAAAATGAAAAGGAAAAATGAATTTAGCATAAAAGGTAAGGATATCGTTTGTAGCTTGTCCATTGACTCATTAAACGAATGAAAATTAAAGTTTTGCTTACAAAAAAAATAAGTAACTTGCATAACAAAAGGAAAGGAATCGATGGATCTTAATTGCAATATTTATTTCCATCTATAAAGAAATTTATTGTTATTATTTAGAATTAATTAGGGGCCAATTGGAGATTTTTTTCCATTTTCATTTCATTTGAGTCCTCTATTTATAGACACATTCGGTTGAATTGTACAAACAACTACATCACACCTTCACTCTAGTTTTAGAAGCCCTTTGAATTGATATATTACGTGGTTCTTGTGATTATAGTGGTGAAAATGGCAAAACCTTCATATCTAAGTAGCATACTCCTTTTTTCTATTTTCTCAGGTTTGTGCATTGAGTCAATCTTATATGTTATCATAATAACTTCTATCTTTTACCATTTTTACTTTCTTTAACTCCTATATTTGTTGGGCTAATTGGCTAATAACAATAAAAAGAAGAAGGATAAGGAAAACTCAATACCAAAAGGGTCAAAATCCTCCAATATGATTTTATTTTTCTGATCTAAGATATGGAAATTCAATAAGGAGGTAATAGGTAGATAATGGCAACATAATTGTAGATCCAATGTATATAAGATGTGTGAAAAAATGAAAGAAACCATAGAAACTAATTAATTAATTGGAATTTTTTGCTTTGGATTTCCTTGATAAAAGAACTGGATCTTTTTTTATCTCTTAGTTTCCTAAAACTAACTTGTTAATTATTTAGTGACAAATTAATTATCTCCTTCCTAACATTTATGTTGTATGAACTTCGCAGTTGGATTACTATTCATCATTGGCGTAAGAGGTGAAGAAAAATGTAAAGTAGAGATGGATCCAAGACAATGTGTGATTCAATATTGCCAATTAGAATGCTCCCAGCAATACAATGGCACTGCAGTTTGTGAACCCGGCGGTTCTAGTTCATCTGCTTGTTTTTGTGTTTTTCATTGTCGTCAAAGTGTTCCACACCTTCATAAACTGGAAGGTGAATGTTATTAAGGAATGAAAATGCATAAATAAAATGGTTTAATTCCAATAATGAATTCAAAGGAATCGGATTTATTCTTTGCATTGTTCTCCTGTTATCATTGCATGTACTATTTTCTCTAGCTATATAATCCAACTAATTTATTTTCCACGCATCGCATAGGATCATCATAAATTCTAATGTATAAAATAATAGAAAAAAACCATTCAATTAGCTTGTGATAAATATAAAGAGTATAGACATTTTAGTAATTTTACATATAATAAAAAATTATAAAAAAATTATTAAAAAAATTATATATATATATACTCGAAATCAGATTGTCAAGTGATTCAAGTTCGAGCAAATTTGACTTGAGTTCGGTCAACTCGAATTCTAGTCAAACTTTTAACCGAACTGCTTACGACTTGCTTGCGAGTAATTCGATTTGTATATATCTCTAAACACAAATACTCAAAATCGATTAACCAAGAAACTTGACTAAGAATATAATTCATTAATTTCGATTCATTAGTTGTTATAGGTTTTGTATTTATTAGTCTTTTGAACTAAAGTGGTATTTGTTTGGGCAAAATTTAAATATTTTCATAAGTACCACAACTGTTATATGGTGAGGTATAGCTTGATGTCACATAGTTTATTGGACTCTTTTGTACTACGGAGTGCTGTTGGCTCATGTTTAATTCATAGTTATAACTTATATATCATGCTATACAAATTTGACCGATACCAACAATATTTTTTAGTCGTGCCAAGTTTAATTCTTTCATAATATATGTATTTTTTGTTTTAAATTTGTATACTAAGATTGTATAATTTATGTATGCTTGTATAATTGTAGAATTAATTTAGAATGAATAACCATTATCACTTTCTTTTCTTTTTCCTAAATCATATGCTTTTTCTGATGAAGTTGAAACTATATATATATATATATATATATATATATTTAAAATTTTTCTCAACAGAAAATAAAGTATTTAAAACTCTATATTTTCATCCTACAATGGCAAATTATTTCTCTTTTTTGGCATATGCTGTGTGTGACATAGCCAACCATTTCTAGTTATGTGGCATGCATAATTGAAGAGATTGATGGGTCAAAAATTAATTTGAGTTTTACCAATTTTGTGTCCAACCTCCTAATCAAATTTTCTTATAGCTACAGTATCCTCTATCTACCCTAATATGTTCAAATAAACATAAATTATTTTGAATCCATATAGTAACTTTACTTATGTTGTTTTAATATTTATTTGTAAATTAGTAACTTTGATAGAAGTTTCTTTATAATAAAATGGATGCTACATTTTTTTTGAATTTATGATACCAAAAAGGAAAAAGAAATCTTTGGATTTTCAATTGTTAATTAATTTATTTGTAGCCTTTTGTTAATTTACATAAAATCATTTGTTCATTTGCGTATTGGGTTCATTAAAATTTATTAATATTTAAATTTAAAAAATTGTGGTTATTCCCATTGATTTTTACTAAAATTCTTTTTATAATATACTAAATTAACTATTTTATGAAATTTATCACAATATAATTCATTAATATAATTCTTTACAAAATTTAACATAGTAGTCTGAAAATTTTAAATACAATAAATTTCTTGAATAATGTGATAAATATATAAGAATATTAAGTGATTTCTTTATTGATTGAATTCACACTACTCTGCCTTGCACGGGTTTACATCTAGTTTATTAGGAAAGTAAACAAAATCATTAAAGAAATAAATAGTAAGATTTGAAAGTTAATCAAAACAATCTAACCATAATCATGCTATAACACACTGAGAAATAATGAGGATGTTTATCGGAAAAAGAAATCGATACTAATTAGTTATCCAATAATCCCTCTCAATATATATATATATATATATATATATTTTAAACTAATAATAATTGTTCAAATTAGTATTTCACACATGCAATGCACACCATATGTTGACTACTTAAATATAATTTACTTGTGAGCACTATTCTGAAAAAAAATAAAAATTGAGTAACGATATTTATAATGATTTTGAATGTTGGGCATGGCTTTATAAATATGGAGCATAGAGTAAAATATATCATGATAAATAGGATAAGTGTTGAGAATGAAAACTTATTAAGAGAAACAAGAAACCATATATTGGGATGCATCACTACTTTATTAGATAAAATATTTTCATTTTTCTTTTCTTTCAAATTGTTATGTCAAATTTAATAGCTAATTGATGTTTAATTTCTAAATGTATTGCCTGCAAATCATTAATACAGATGTTTAATAAGCTAATTGATTAAATAAGAAAGAACAATAAACCAAAAAAATGATAATTTTCAAGTTATACCTTTATATTTTGTTACATTGATGTGAAACACGATAATGAAATTGAGAATAGTTGAATATGAAACATTCAGAACTGACAAGAGACGCAATATAAAATTGTTGAGAACTAAACCAAGAAACTCAAAATTCAGAAGAGACACTTCAAAATACTTGCTGAGAATTTAACCAAGACATATATTAGAAAAAATGAAACCTATATTACTAATTGTCAGAGATACGACAAAAAGTTTATTCAGAATTAAACCTTCTTTTTATTTAATTTAAAGAAACAAAACTAGTAATTACTTCCAAGAGACACGACATAAGAGTTGTTTAGAATTAATCTATGTGATTTATTTGAAAAACAAGACTGGTATTAATTAACTATCTATGACTTCTCTCCAAAGTGGAAACACTTTATTTAAAAAGTAATCAGAGTAACAAAAAAAAAAAAAAATCGTCTGAAATTGAAGACAGACTTTTATTTAACAAAGAAACCACTACTCACTAATTTTGCACAGCTTCCTCTCCAAAATGAAATTTCTCTCAAAACTAATATTAGCAATTGAACAAAGTACCAATTTGGTCACTAAACTATGTTTCACTTGTCATTTCAATCACTAAATTTGTTAAGTGGCCGAAAGGTCGCTGAACTTCTAAAACTGTGTCTAAAGGATCAATCAATCTATTTTCCCCATTAGTGTTAACGAAATTATATATTTTTTGAGATTAAAATTATTCAACTATATGAAAACTTTAAGGTCAAAAATTAAATTGAAACACCACTACCCTATCTCCTTTCCTCAGCCAACCCACCACATCCTTCTCTTTTGCCACCCTCCTTTTCTACCCTCCTGCCACCATCCTCTCCCACCCTTCCACCATCTTCCTCCCCTTCTGTAATTAAAATTAAAAAAACCCAAAAAAACTTAACCCTTCATTTTCTTACCTCCCCCCACCACCATCCACCATCCACCATCCACCATCCCTTCCTACTCCATCCACCCCAACCACCATACTTCCCCGTCTCACTTTCCTTCCACCAATTGCCACCCCCATCACTAGTGCCATCACCCCACTCCATCCATCCCAACCACCATCCATCCCCCTCTGTCACCCTCTCTTTGCTTCCCTTTTCCCTTTCCCTTTCCCTTTCCTTCCACCAAGAGCCACCAACAACCCCATCCCTCCTTCCTATTCTCAATCCCGACTCCCTCGTTCTCTTTCTGTCTTTCTCTCTCCCTATCTTCCCAGTTTCCCCATCTCCCTAGTCCCACCCTGATCCCCACAGTCCTACCCTAATCTGCTGCTTGATTAAATTGTTGTAGTTGTTCTTTTTTTCAAAAACAAAAAAAAATAAAAATGGGATGCATCCATCGTTAGACATTAAATCAAAGTCAACGTCTTGACATTTATTTTCCTAATTTACTTTTGGTTGTGAGTTGGCTAAATTCCTATTTGATTTGGTTTCCTAGTATTTGTGTCGATTAGTTGTTCGAGTCCCTTAAGGACTATTGTTAGAAATTATCTATATAGCTACGGTAGTCTTGTGATTAAAAAAAATACAGAGAGAAAAGAATAAATAAAAGTTTTGCCCCTACTGTCCCCACTTTATCTCCGCCACTGCTTCAAATTGGTATCGGAGCTCTAGGTTCAAGAGTTTGATTCTGGAATGTTTGTCAAAATTTAAAAAAAAAAAAAAAAAATTGTGGTAAAGTAATCGTATTTTGAAAATTCGGACCACAAGAGGTTGGTCTTGGAGTATATGTTTGACAATTAGGAAGTAACAAAATTGACCCTAGTTTGGACAGTGATCTGAAAAGAGAGATCCTGTCATGATTATTTTTTATTAGTGTTGGACAACGATCGAAAAAAAGGTCGTGTCAAATTGTTATTGTTGGACAGCAATTTAAAAAAGGTTGACTCAAGTTATTAGTTGTTTGTGGAGATTGATCGAGGGATAAGCCAAGAGGGCCAAGAAATTCAAGAACAGAGAAAATAAATTTTCTCAAGGTACGTAAATATTTTTTTAATTACCATGATGGGTAAAGAATTTATTAATGGTGAAAATTTTGAAATTTTGCACACATATTTGGGTAGTGAAGAAATATTTGATTGGACAAATATTATGAAATCTATTTGAAAAGATGCGATTTAGGTAATGCCATAGAATTGAGATTATCCAATCCTTTGCCAAAAGAAATTTTGAAAAGGAAGGCAAATTTTTTTTTCAAAAATATAGTCTAAAGAGAATCAGTGGTTGGAAAATTTTATAAAACACTAATTGTTGAAACCCAATATCCTCCGATATTTTGGGAAGATCTTTTCTATATTTTAATGGAATTTGCTGATGATGATTGCAAATCTAAATTTGAGTTGGAGTGGCAAGTTGATTTTGAAAACATGATGACATAATTTGTGAAAATTTTTATGATGTTAAAAATTTTTATTTGCATTCATTATTTGGGGTGATTGAGGACGATGACTTTATTGATCAAAAGGAAAAAATTATGGTGATTAAGGATGAAGAATTTGTCCATGAACAAAGAGTAATTAGTTTACTAGATTGGTTGAGGTTGAGATGGAATTTGTGATTTGGTAGGGAAAGAAATAGAATTTGAAAAAGAAGTCATTAATATTTTTGAAAATATTATTGAGAAAAACAATACGGTGGATAAAATTGATTTTCTTGGTATAGATGAATTATTTGATGAAAAGAATATTTTGAGAAATTTTGCTCAAATAGATCATGGTGGATTAGACCAATTATGTCAAAATTGTGTTATTGAAAAATTTGTTAGTGTTAATATTATTCAAAATTTTGGTGGTGTCAAAAATAAAATTATGATATAATGGTTTTTGGAATTATTTGGAAAATTATTTTATGAAACAAAATTATAGTGTTATCATTGGTGAATGGGTAAGTATAGATCAATTCTTTGATCAAGGAGAGTTAGGTGCCAAATTGTAATCAAAGTACAAGTTTTGTCCACTACCACGTTTGAAGATGAAGATGAAAATGAACTATAAGTTAGAGTTGCATACCGTCTACACAATGATGGAAATATCTACAGAGGTTGTAGCTCGTGATGGCATCGGATCAGATTTTATGGAGGCTTGGTTTAAGGGAGGCAATGTTGGCATATATACCAAACCCAAGTAGGATTTAGAAAGTTTAATGTAATTGCTTTTAGGATTTGTTATTAATGTTGGTTTAGGAAATTAGAAGTTGAATCCATTAAAGATTTAGATTAGGTTGATATGTGTTGATACAAAAAATATGAGCTACGGTTAGCCCGTATGCAGTATCTTCTAAATTAAAAGTTGAACACTGCGCGGAGTTCCCACTTCCGGACCACCTGAAAATAAAAAGGACGGGACTTTGTCCCCAAACCTTTCTTCAATACTCAAGTCAGTACTTAGACAAGGTTATTTAACACTTGAATTCAGAACTTATAAAATTAGGAAAGACATTTTTAAATCCGACTTGCCATTTCGATATTTATACCTACTGTTGTTGCGTCGAATTGGTCCATGGGTCGAATATTTATCACTTGACCCATTTAGCATTAATTGGACCACATGAATATAATTACTAAAATACCCCTAATAGACTCGAACTTGTAGCCACGTGTAATATTGTCATTGGGTGTATTATTTTGGCATCATCATTTGCCTCCCAGTCTCAAGTCAAATTTTTCGAGTTGAGAGTGTTGAGTATTTGATGCCGTATTTGCATCCTGGCCAGAGCTACCGTAGCATTTACCAAAGCCAATTTTAATGCTTCAAAATTATTTTCTGAGCCAAGGCTTGGATAGTTGTTTAGAATTTTCCTTAGAGTAAAATATCATTGGAATTGAATTCTATAACCACACCAATATTCAAACTATTGTGGAGTTCCCTACTACTATGGAGTATTACTATGGAGTTCCCAATTGTCTTACTCTTTCTTAAGCTTGTTGTGTGGTCCATATCTCTTTTTTTTTTATAAATCTCATGATCTTAGGATTTACATGAACCACGTACTTAGGACCTTGAATTCTTCCAGTACTACTATTCCACGTCCAATATTACTACCACTACTTGTTCCACGTTACTAGTAGTACTTCACCGCAACTTAATAATCACTACTTCACCTGTAGTACTAATAGTACTACTTCATGTGACGAAGTAAGTATTGAACTATTTTTTTGACATATGCCAACCAAAAACCAAGTCTTAAGACTTATCATAAAAAACACGTAAATCTTACGTATGCGGACTAGTTAGGTCCATGGCCAGAACTTCAAATAACTAGTCCACAACCAAATAGAATTTCACTTCAGTGATTTAATTCTTAGGCTTATAGATTACCACATAGAAAAACAAAGCCATGAAAAAATTTACAATGATAAATCCCAACTCCACAACATCCAAAGTAGACCACGATGTTCCTTAGGACAATGATGCATCCTCCTTCTTAGCCAACCATGGTTCTTCCTCAAACATGGATACCTTAGTTTTTCCAGTCAACCTTGACTCCAGTGATAATACCAGGGATGACCACGTTAAAATTAATGACGACTAAGATTTTGATGATGACCAAGATGTTAACAATAGTCCTGCACCTGAAACTATCAATGCCTTATATTTTTTTGACTACGATGATGGAACAAGTTGGGATAGTGAGAAAGGCATAATTGATGCAGGGTTTGTCCTTCAGTCAGATGAAACTCAGCAACCCATACTCAATAGTGTCCAAAGTCTTCCACTGTATAGATATAGGGGACATCTGGTGATTTTCTGATTTTCCACTGTATACACCTTGTGGTTTTCCACCTCGGAGACCTAAGAGTGAACTTATCTATTACCACTACATCATGTACAGGTATTGCTACCTTTGCCCCCATACTCTGGCCGAGGTAGGAAATAGCCACACTGAAATTCCAACATAGTAGTTGAGACCGAAGTAAAGTATGGTGAATCAAGTAGGGGTAATACTTTTCCCCCTTACCAAGGAAAAATTATAAAGGCTCCAGTCAAGCAAAGAACCTAACAACATCTACTCCTAGTTACTTGCGGGTGACGTCGATGTGGATTCAATTGGATGGAAGGTTACCTCTTTTCCTTTATAGAACTCTTGTAGATTTGTTTATAGACTTTGAGTTGGGGTCTTTCTTGTACCAACTCCACATATGTAAAATTTTTGTTTTATTTATGATATTTTGTCTTTCTTTGTACTACTTGTTTGCATTAGAACTCTATACTCTGGCCTAGGCACTTCACAATGGAAAGACTTCGGCATGCCTTTACGCCCCCGGAGGGGTAAATCCTATTCTTGGGAGTAGATATGCTGTAGGTACTTTACTTTTGGAAAACTTTGGCTCGCCCTTGGAGGGGTAAATCCTACTCTGGGGAGTAGGTATGGCCTAGTACTTCACAATAGAAAGACCTTGACATCGCCCAAGAATTGATAAGTCCTACTTTGAGGAGTATGTATAGCATAGGTACTTCATTTTTGAAAGATCTTGGCATTGCCCCTAAAGGGGTAAGTCCTACTCCAAGGAATAGATATTTTACTTTGTTCCTCAGAGGAAAGAGGTGATCCCTGAGGATAGTATTTGTGACCTTCAGAAGGGTGAACCTCATTCTTGGAGTGATACTTAGGTTTTAGAAAGATTCACTTGAAAAGATTTAGGCTTACACTCAGAAAGGTAAGGTGATCCCAAAGGACGAAATATTTGACCCTTGGAAAAGTGAGGCTCACTCTTGGGGTGAGACTTAACTAGAAGCCTTCAGTTGAGACTTAGATTTGCCCCCATCAGATGCGTGAGGTGATCCCGGATGATGAGATATTTGTCACTCAAAAGGGTGAGCCTCACTCTTAGGATGAGACTTAGCTTGTAGAAGCCTTTAGTTGAGAAGATTTATGCTTGCCCCCGAAGGGGTGAGGTGATATAAGAAGATGAGATATTAAACCCTTAGAAAGGTGAGTCTCACTTTTGGAGTGAGACTTAGCTTGTAGAAGCCTTCAGTTAAGAAGACTTAAACTTGTCGAGGTGATCTCAGAAGAGAGATATTTGACCTTCAGAAAGGTGAGTTTCACTCTTGCAGTAAGACTTAGCTTGTAGAAACCATTACTTAGAAAGACTTAGCTTTGTTTTTGTGATGTGACCTCGGAAGTTGCTTGTGTCCTAAAGGAGGAGTGCCTTTGAAGAACCTAAGTATGTGGGATTGTTCTTATTCAACCTCTTTTGTGTTGAACTACTTATTGTAGAGAATCGATTACACCAATCAAAAGATAAAAAGACTTAGAAAATTTTTCTATATGGTTTGAAAACAGAATATTTGCAAGGTGCACAAGAAAATTTCACCTTAAACAGGGTGTAGCTTGGTCTAAGAAAGTACATGAAAATTCAACAAGACATTAAGTGTACTACTCTTTAGAGTTTAGCTAGTGACACCTTCCCTAGGTCTTTAGTTGGGAACTACCTACTTCTTTTTCAGTCTTGGATAAATTGTTTCAAGTAACCCCTTCAGATAAGCTCTTCAATCACATTTTCCAAAGAAAAACGGCCATTGGTATCATGCCCATACTTTTTATAGAAATAAAACCACTTGTTCTTGTTTCTGTGCTCCGGGTTGCTCCTCGTTGAAGTTGGCCATTTCATAAAAGACTCTTTCTCAACCATAGCTAAAATATGAACCTAGGTAGAATTGAGTGAAGTATAAACCTTAAGAGAGTCAGGACTCCTCCTATAGGGCACAGTTACAAATAGTCGATCCCTAACATTACTATTCTTCGTGGGTTCTGTTTCAATAATTTCTTCATTAGCCTCATGTTCTCTTTTACCTTTCTACCTCATCAGCCAGGGTAAATTTCTCTGCTCTAAAGAAGAGAATAGTGAGAGTGGTTGGAGGCTTAAAGTTGATATCAAAGGAGAATTTTCCTAGCCTCATCTAGATTTGAAAGGCCATGATCTACATATCCTCCGTGACTCCTTAGATTCTGACAGTCTCTTTCTTAAACCTATCCACAAAATCCATGACTAATTCATTTACCTTTCGTTTAAGAGTAACCAAATGTATTCTTGTCTTTTGGATCCTTCTTTGATTCCCAAGCTTGTTCAAAAACAAGTGTACTAGTTGATCAAAGTTTTTGATATCACCCTTTTTGTATCCTCTAAACCAATCTGAGATGGGACCTTTAAGGTTTCTAGGAAACCCTCAGCAAAGAATGGTATCTAATGCTTCTTGGAGGCATATCTTGAAGTGGTAGGGTCTAAGTGCTCCAATAGATCAGTATTCTCATAATAGGAGTCAAAGTTTGGAGTCTACCAACTCCTTCAGAAAAGGTTCCTACATGATATCATCGATGAAGAGAAGTGAATACTTATATCTCGTACTCCTTCCTTCTCTTTCATCCATCCTATCTACTATGGCTTGCAATTCCTCTAACCTCTTCCTTAGGTCTTCTTCCTTTTTTAGGGCTAACACCACAGTATGATCCCTCTCTTGGTGACTTCTTCTCTCATGAGCAACATATATAGCATTACTCAGGCTTCTTTCCCTGGTACCACTCGGTCCTGACGATACCTCTTTTCGTGATTCATGTTGGGTAGACCCACCTACCTGCTCTCATCGGGCAGACCCGATGAAGGTGAGCTTATATGTCCTTTGCTTGCTTTGCCTTTTCTTCCCTTGAGTGCCCTTCTCCTCCTCAGTGGCATGAGGTTCTAGGTGGACAATCCAGGGATTGCCACTTGAATTGCATGAGGGCTCTTCATCTTGGGAGAGGTAACACTCCATCTATTGCCTTATGAGAATCTCCTTCAGCAAAGCATTCTGATGATACTTCTTAACTTATGAATCTCTTCATCCTTGTTTATAACCCGGGAACTGAAATCTCCCTCGTGTCCCCCATGCCAATCCATCTCCCTGCGGAATCAATCGAAGTGATGCTAAGTTGAAATTTCTTTCCCCTTGTCAGCTTTACTCTTATGAGTGCTACGCGTGTTAGGTGCCATGTCTTAGTTTGACTTTTAGTACAGTTCCCATAGACGGCGTCAAATATTGATACAAAAAATCGGAGCTAGGGTTAGTCCGTGTGCAGTATCGTCCAAAGCAAAAGTTGAACACCACGCATAATATCCACATCTGGACTACATGAAAATAAAAAGGGCAGGTTTTATCCTCAGGAATAGGTTCCGATGCTCAAATCAGTACTTAGACAAGAGAGTAAAATTTAATAAAAATTCAGAACTTATGAATTTAGGAAAGCCATTTTTGAACCTGACCTACCAGTTTGATATTTATACCTGTAGTTGTTGGGTTGGATCGATCCATGGGTCGAATACTTAACACGTCTTTGACCCATTTAGCTTTAATTGGACCGTGGGAGTAAAATACTCTTGGCAAACACGGGCTTGGAGGTACGTGTAATATTATAGTTAGGTGTATTATTTTGACATCATCAATATATATTTAGAGGTCTTGTGTTTAGTTATTTTAGTTGAGGAAATTTGGATTGAAAAGTTTGATTGAGAAAATTATTTATCCTCCGTCAAAGTTTCATCTTCTTCCAACGTTTTTTAGTGCTTTTGTTTTGTTTAGGTGTGGCCATCAATTTTGTGTGCAAGAAAAGTCTCACGTCTGACTTCTTAGATTTTTTGGCTATATTTGTTTCTTGGCTTGTTAAATTAAATATTGTGTTTTTAACTACTTCAAAATAGTATTAGTTGTGTGTTTCGCTGTGTGATTTTTTGTGCTAACATCCATAGCTACAAAGTTAAAATATACACATGCTGGTGATAGTAACCAAATCACGATGGTAAGGGTGATGGCTACAAAGTGTTTGATTTCTGGGAAAATTAAATCAACTGATTTGATGTAATTTGCATATGTTGGTAAGTATATAGCAAGGACTTGTGTTTTGGAAGAGAATGGTGGTAGAAGAGGAGGAAGGAGGTTGTGGTTAGTTGGGGAAGGAGGGTGACAGAAGGAGAAGGAAGCAAATAGTAGGTTGGCTGAGAAAGGAGATGGATGGTGGTGGTGTTTCAAATTTAATTTTTAACCCAACTTTTTCATATCATTTAGTACGACCCCTCTTATAATTTAACTAGTTTTAATCATCTAATTTTGACCCAAATTTTTTATGAATATTAATTCAATATAGTTCGACAATTTTAACCCTCAAAAAACTAATTTTCGTTAACACTAACGATTGTCTAATCTTATACACATCTAGATGTGTATAGATACAGAAGTTCAGTCACCCAATAAGTTTAGTGACGGATTATCAATCAGAAGTGTAATTTAGTGACCAAATTGGCACTTCTGGCATTTTAGTTGTGCAATGCATGGATAACAATGCTGTCTCAAATATTAAGTTTTTTGAGAATGTAAAAATTAACTATTTGTAATGATATTTGAGAATGTAGCTATTTTGTACGATCGTGTAAATCAAGCCAATATAACAAAAAAAAAAAAAAATGTAGTGTTGAGAATTGAATCTTGGAAAGAGAAGTGAGAAACCAACCACTAGACCTTGCGTCACTAGTTTATTTTTTCAAACCAAATGAAACACATTAATATATTTGTTCTTTTGTTTTATGGAATCCAAGATCTAATAGAAGTGTCAGTGAATTTAAAACCTCCAACATGTCCTAATTATTTAAATGAGCAAGGACTATAAACAAATCACTGTAATTTTTTGCATATCAATTTTTCCATTTACTTTGTTTGGTACATTGGTGGGAGACATCATATTAAATAAATAAATAAAAAAAAGGCAAGAATTGAAATTCCAGGGTTTTCTTCTCCTAGCAATCCACATTCATGAGATAAATTGTATAAAAATAGGCCAGAATTATGCCATAAATACTCAAAATGGTAATAGACACGCCAAAGATATCTAAATATCGTTGAGAATTGCCTAAAAAACTTGTTTGACTAGAGAGATGACAGAAAAGTAATGAGAATTTATAGATATGGCATTTATTACAAAAGCATAAACCATTACTACTAATTATCATGGGGACAACAAAAATGTGTTTAATTAAACAATAATTTTATAAAGAAAAAGGAAACCAATACTTATCAAACAAAATAAGATAAATTACAAAGAAGTCCCTTGTAATTTGGCTAATGTTTAAATTACACTCCTATGTTTTGCAAATTACAAAGGGTTGATTATAAATTTGCAAAATGTAAAGGTATAATCTGAACACTAACTAAACTACAAGGAGAATTTTTATAATTTATCCAACAAAATAAATGGTTAAGAATTACAAACACGCCATTAATTCGAGAAAAAGAGACTGATATTAATTAACTACCCACCACTCGTTCTTGAAAACATAAATATTTTCAAAAGGCAAAAACTAGCAATTGTATTTATTAGGCCTGATTCTTTTTGAGGTGTTATTGGTTTGGCTTATAAGCAGATGTTCCTTTCTCTCTTTGAAGATCCTCCAGTTTGCAACCCTCAAGGTAATCTTCTTCTTTTTTCTTTTTTTTCCTTTTTTTATTTTATCTGTTTCTTAATTGATGCAATTCTTGAATTGTTAATTTGCTATATTTGATTTGAGATGCAGGCCAGGTGAAGGAGAATATTGGAGAGGAGGAGGGATTTCAAGTTCAGAGATAAGAGAGCTAATTATTGCTCATCTTTTGCTGGATTTCTGTTATGATCTGATATTAATGTTGCAGTTTTGGCTTTATGGTTTTTATTTCTAGAAACAAAAAAGCTTGGGTGGAATTGTTATGTACATGGCTATAGAAATTTAAAAAGAAACTGACCAAGAAACTTTTGAGATGAAATGACTGAAGTTTGATCGAGTCTTTAATATTTTCTACTAATATATGAGTTATTAGAAACTCAATCTAGGAAAGTGTAATTATTTTTTCTCATGTTCACACTGAACGAAATGCAGTTAAATAATAAAATACTTTATTTATAATTTAATAGATTTGACTCGTATTTTTTTTATTATTAAAATCTTTTAAAAAAAATCTTCAGTTTCCCTCCTTAAATATCATTGTTCATTTGGATTTTTCAGGAAGCCATAAATCCACTGAAACAATTAATAATTAAGCGAACATTTATTAGTCTAAACTACACAATTTGTTTTAGGCCTAACATGTCCAATAATTCCTGGTAAATGAATCTTTCAGTGTATCCAACAATTTAATTAGTTAGTATAGAATTGTGAACAATATTTTCACAGTGAAATTACTTCTAGCTTAATGAGACAAATTAATTAATCAATCAGATTAGCCTTCTTTTCTTGATCCTCTTCTGAACCAGCTGGCTACATGTACAAATAATCTGCACGACAAATTGACAATATAATACATCTAGGAGCGGCATTGTGGGTCCAAGGATTATTTTTGCTCTCAAGCTCTTTTGCAGACCAAAGTCTCAGCATAGTTTCATTTCATATGTTTGTTTCTGTATTGGGATTCTTTTATAATCCTCGTGACCCAGTGCCAGCTTTGGGTCCAAAAAGTTTGGTTAGAATATAGTATATTGTTTTTAGGCAATTTGGTTAGAATATTATGATTGAGTATGAAAGTTATTTCAGATGAAAGGTATAAATTGGGTATTTTACAAGGAAGATTTGATTACTAGTTGGAGTCAAGGGAGGTCAATGTTGGTCTAGCTTTCTTACCAGTTATTACTAAAAATAAATTTTCAAAATTATGTATGAGACTTGTGATGGTAAAATTAATTTGTAGAGGTAATTAAGAGAAACAGTGTGTACAAAAGCAAAATCTTGTGTACATTTAAAATTAAAAAAAAAATTAAAAACTCACCTATTCTCCTATCTTCTAATGATTCGAACTCATAATTAATATGTATAAAAAAAAGTCTTACCACCTAAATTACAATTTGTTGTCAAATCTTGTGTACATTTATTAATTCAACCGTTAATGCGCACATTATTTTCAAATTAATTGCATATGAATATTATTCTTGAACCCATAGCTCGGAAAGCTAATGTTATTCGAGTGGATATACATCAGAAATTGATTGGAATCAGGATATATAAACATTGTTCTTCTTGTGCCTGTTTATAGTTCAATTCCTGAAATTTTAAAGAAAACTGATCTTATTTAACACTGCCCTGTAAAAGAAAAGTACATGTTAATTAATATGTTAGGTAGAACTAACCTGAATCTAATGACAATTTCACTTTCTACTTTTTCTTTTTATTAATTTTTCACCTTGAATGCTAATAATAAATTACTCCCAAGAAAAGAGGAAGGAAAAACAAATAACAGACAAAAATTTCTTCTGAAGACTAACAATTAACAACTACATATTTTCTAACTCTGCATTATGGTATAAATAAATAAAAAATTCGAATTCTTCGTTATACGAATACAACAAAAAATTGTGCAACCAAAGCAATTGTAAATCCACCAAAGATTGCTCCTTTTAAGAATGCCTGTGGATCTCAGCCATGATTTTCTTTATTGTTTCTTGTAATGCGGATATAACAAAAGATGGCAGCAACCAAAGCAGTTGCAAATCCACCAAGAATTGCATCTCTACCAGCAAAAGATTTGTTGGAAAAATGGTGTCTGCTTCCAATGTGCGTTATCACTGGATTTTCACTTGATCTATCGAAGGGAGCTGGAGCTGGAGAAGGAGCTGATATTGGTGGCCATTTTTCTAATATTCTGGCCCCATGAGCATTTCCAATATAGATGGATATCTCAGCTAAAAGAAGGCAAAGAAGAAGAAACCTTGTCATGATGAAAAATCATGCATCCTTGCTAAGTGGAAAGAATAAATGAGGGTGTTTATATATATATATATGATAAAAGTAGCCACCATGGGGTTGTCTTGTGTGAGTATTTGTTTGGAATATTTTAAGAGAAGTAGGTAAACTTTCAGGGACTTTGAACTTTGAAACTTGACATTGATTTGAGATTTCAAGCAATTGGAATGTGCTGTGTTTTTGGATCTTTATTGTAATAATCTACCAAGGGAGGTGTTGTTTGGGGAAGTTTATTCAAGAAGATAGGTAAATTCAGATTCACTGTTTTTTCGTTGAACATTTGGGATGTTTTCTTTACTTTGGTAATAAAAAGTTCAAAGAAGGTCACCGACAAATATTTCAGGAACTTATATTGATACTTATAAATCAGACTTAAAGGAGAACTCAGGGTAATTAGCAAGAGTCTAACTTGAGATATTTTGATAGATTGGTCACCTATTTACCATTTGAACTAAACCCTACCAACACACTTGGGATATGTGATGTTTGGATATGTGATGTAGTAAGGGTCAGGAAACATTGCAAGGCAAAACATAACTCTGTCTGTGATTTGAGTTTCAAGATTGCTATACTGCAATTTTCAGATTATTCTTCATTTTTTAATTGAAAAATTATTATCATGGTCATGTAGTCTCCACTACATTTCCTTCCAGGAATGTTACATTAGGTTAACAGTTTAATCATATGAATGTAGAGTAAAAGACAAACACTGATCGAAGTTTGTGCCACTCTTGCTGAGTTGCTCAAGATGATTCGCTGTCATTTTGAATCATCCAATATGGTATGTAACAGATGGTTGAACGAGTAAAGAAAAAACACCTAAGCTTTCTCTTCAGTTGAACTGATCTCAAAATTCAGGCCTCATAAGTTTCAAATTGTTACACAAATTTCTAAACCATAAGGTTGAACCCAGTGGAAATATAATGCAGCATCTAAACAATTCTACCAAGAAAACATAAATAAATCCCAGGAATAATTTATATATATTATATGCGTTTGATAGTCTTTAGCAAGAAATCTTTGATTTGGTCCACTTCAGTACATCCATCCTGCATTACCTGAAATCCATAATAAGACATTAGTAAAGAAACATAGCTACCCAATAAGTGATACTCTCTGGTATATGGTATGAGTACCAAACGTAATACATTACATTTTTTTTACTATAAAAATATATGTATATGGTGTACTAATATTTGGTATAGTGTATCAGCACGCGTGAATTTTATGCGGTATGGAAGGTTACATAATAAATCTGGTAATTATGATAAAATCTTGTGCGACTTTCACTACAGATTCTAATAAAAAATTTCTACTTTTAATTTACTAATAAAATGCAGAAATTTACCTCCACACATGAAGTAACAAGAAGAGCTCCTTTGGTGGTTGTAACACTTGTATCTTTGGGATCATATCCAAGAACACTAATGGCCTCCATCATTTCAGCAAATGCACGATTTTTCTTCTGGCATACTATTTGAATCCAAAGCTTATTTTCTTTAAGGCGAGTAACCTGAACTTCGGGCTGTTAATTAACCACCAAAATAAGAGTGAATGAACTAGTTAAGATATTTAGTACTAACATTAATTTATAAGTGAAAATGAGATATAATGGTGGTACCTCAATTCCCCATTTCTTCATTTCTTCTGCTGCAACAACAATCCCTTTACATTTTTTTCTGGCTTTCCAAGTCCTCTTTAAGAGTTATATCCATTTGATGAAGTTGGTCACTGAGATCTCTCACAGTGCTTTGTAACTCCTCAATGTAAGTTATTGCATCAGTTATTATAGTTGCCTTATTCATCTGCAGAATGCTAACAACATCAGAATTTTAGGAAACTGCTAAAAAGAAACAACATTGACAAGTAAATAAACTGAGTTTTTTTTTTTGACAGTTTTTTGTTTCTAGAAAACAAAGAAAATAAAGGGATTAAAGGGTTTTTTGGATCATTGCATTAGTGATATTTGGGACTAATGATCTCAGCTCCAGAAGCCTATCACTGAGTTTCTGTCGCCGCTTCCTCTCTGCTTCGAGGTTCTTTGATTTGAATTCCTTAGTCTCATCCTCCTCATTTCTTGAACCACTATTGTTTCCTTCTCCTGTGGCACAAAAATCATCATAGGAATACTTATTAAGTCCTAAAATCATGTCTAAAATTTCTTGAAATGTTCCTTTTTTTATTATTGTTACTATAACTATGTAGGATAATATGAGTCAGATTAACTAATTCGTTTATATAACAGTTTGTCATAATATTACCATTTGAATTGGGGTGGGTAAAGAGAGATGGGGAATCTTTTTGTTATAGTTTGTTGGGCATTCACATTCATGGTCTGCTACAATGGTCAAAATGTGTTAAGACTATTGAGAGACTCATCTGAAGCATGAGAGAGAGAAGCGTGACTGATATGATCACACTTACTCATTTCATTAGAGAGCCAGAAATTATAGTAGTGGTGCTCATTTCATTGCAGCTTGTAACAGAAATATTTGGACCTTATAGATTTTCTTGATTTATTTTCAATTCAACAAGTTCAGAATGTGTGCATTCTCTCTAGAGGTGTTTGTTACTCCTGATTGACCAACTGTTCAGAGGGAAAATTGGTCCACTTCTCAATCAGTGAAAATCCAAGTTCATACTTCGCAAATTGTGCTAACCATCTATCACTAAAGATATGTTTGGTTCTTCGTATTCGGAATATAATTATAAACTCCACTATCAATATATATTTATGTCATTTCCTTTACTGGTTTAGTTTGAACAAAAATTGAGTTTTATTAACAATTTTGAAACCCAAATCAAAATAAAAATTTACATTTTTAATACTTTCATTTTTATAGAATGATTTCTATAATAATTAATCAAACATAATTTATAAGTATCATTAACCTTAATTCTATTCCTCCTCTTCATACCCATAAATCAAAAACATCCTAAGTATATCATTATCTCTTTATGCTTGTGATTTGCTGGCAAGTTACTGGTTACCATTACTTGTTCGGACTTGGAAAGTGGAACTGAAGTACCACAAAGAAGTGTGGAAAATGATGAGGTGTAAAATTAGTTAATATTTTTTGTCACATAAAAAATAAAAAAAAAATAAAAAAAAAAAAACCTTGATAAAATCTGTTAATTTCAAACTAAGAAGTACATGCACTACTTGTTGGTTGTTGCTGGCTTAATCCGCTTGAGATGGATTAAAACTTAGAACCGATTACCGATAGCATCTATTTTCTCAAAAGAAAGCAAATTAAGAATAATAATATTCATTTTTCTTTTAAAGTACAGAATAATAATTATTATTATTGTATCAAATGATAACAACCAAATTGATTCTATCATTTGGTGATAACTCAACCAAATTAGTCCTTAAAATATTCATTTTTTATTACTGATAATAAAACAATGAAACCTTAATCTTTTTAGATATTTTTTCCGAAAAACTTTTTTCATTGGTGAGTAGTTGTGTTGTCTAAATATATATACCTAAACATATAGAAATTTAAATGTAAGAAATACCATTTATATTTTATGTTTGATTTGCATTTCAAAAAGACCTAATATTTAAGGTTGATCCTATTTTAGAATTTTTTTTTCTTAAAAAATTATTTTTCAATAAATTTCATGTATTCACTAACATGAATATATGTGATTTTCTTAAAGACTTACACAAAAAGATCCTATAATTCTAGAGTATCATTTACATTTCACATAACCATTTAAACTAGACAAAATTTTCTTCATTACATATGTATTGAGTGTGCTTCAAAGACTAGTAATAATAATTACTCCATTTTACTTCATAAAAATATTAAGTTTTTAAAAGTTACATACAAATTATTTAGAATAAACGTTGCCACAACTTTGTGAGATAAAATGTGAATTAAACATACTCAAGTACCGATTACAAAATATTAATATTTGAAAAATATTTCCAACATTCAATACCACGTTCACTACATCTCCTTGCACACCCCAACTACACCCGACAACCAAAGATAAATTCACAGTTTCTCTTTCGCTCAAGTTTCTGTCTTTCTAAATACTTAGAGAGGAATATGTGTATGCATCAAGTGTGTATGGATATCGGATCCTGTATATATATATATACTCTTTGATCGGTTTTAAGAATGTTAGTTTTAAAAATAAGTGATTGTCCTTTTTCGACTCTTACTGTCCAACCTAAGAGCGAAGCTAACAATGCGTTTCACTTATTGAATAGGGTTCTATGGTCGGTCCGTGACCCCTAGATGCCTAATACATCTTTGGGGCAATCTCGTAGTTCCTATAGGATAGAGACGATGGGGTCGGTCCATGAATTTTCCATATATATTGTAATAACAAAATTAATGAACTTTCAAATACACCCCATTAGTTTCAATTGATTAATCAATCAATCCCACCTACTCTCTCTTCTCGATTCTTACTTTTAACTACCCACGTGCATTCATTCCTCACATTTAATATTTTAACCCTTATTCACTACCTTACGAATACAATGATGGACTTGAGTGTGCCTCAGTTACTGGTCATTCTTAGTTAGATTGAATCCACACTATTATTTTTGTATTCCATACGTAATGGTATGGTTAATTTTTTATTGAGAAAGTCAGCTGAATAGTGGTGTTGAACCCCAGTTATGTTAATCGATGTTTTGATGATGATCAAATCATACTAATGGTTTGATAACAAGTATGCAGAAAAACGTGAATGGCAGCTGCTTATACACATCTAGATGTCTATAAGACACATACTAGTGCTTAATCTCAATATTCTTATTGTATTCATTTGTGCTTAAGTATTCATTTGTTGCATAAAGTTTTATTATCATTAAGCACTTCGAAAGGTTTGTTTTTAGAGACAACCTAATTCACCCCCCTCTTAGGTTGCATTTGGGGCCAACAGTGTGGACCTAATCCATTTTATAATTTTTCGTCACTATATACTAATAAATCAAAAGAAAAAAGGCATCTAGTAACCCAACTTGAATCAAGTTTGCTCTCATGGTTAGGGGTATTTTTGAGTTGCAAATTTTGGGGTTCAAATTTTCAAGTTTTGGGTTAAAAATTTAAAACCAACCCAACCTAAGTAATATAAAAATTCAACCAAACCCAACCAAGTATTACTCCCGCAGTTCATTACTCGAGTTTTCAGGTAATTTTGATTAAAAATCCCAAAAAGTTAAAATAAAAATTATTATTGTAAGATTATCCATACAAAATATGTTTTGCAAAAATGAGATAGTTAAGTCAAGAATGAAAAGAAAAAAAATTATAGAATATGTTCAATGAATGTTAGGTGAAAAATGAAAAGTAAAAAAAAAATATATAAGTTAGATGAAATGGTTAGAAAAATAATGACAATAAAAAATTATAAATAAATCATGTTAGGTTATCGGGTTATTGGGTTGGGTTTGGTTTCTATTTTTAAAACAAAAACCCCACCTAACAAGCTTTGGTTAACTCAACTTAAATAATTTGAGACTTGGTAATCCAATCTATATACTCCTAAATTCATTTGGATTGGATGGGGTTAGATTTGAACAGCTATATTTAGAGGTGCTCAAATCCAACTTGACCAAAAAATTCAATCCAACCCAAATGAATTTAGGGCTAAATGGGTTGGGTTATCGGATTTCGGCCTTAGGAATATATTTGTATTGTTGGTTGGGTTGGGTTGGGTTAGTTTTATTTTTAAAAACCCAACCCAATAAAGTTTTATTTATTTATTTTTTTTGTCCCAATTATTCTAATTTATATTTTTTTTCTTTCATTCTTGAAATAACATCTAATTTATCACATAGTATATTTTTTTCTTTTTAATTCTTGAGCTAATCATTTTATTTTTAACTAAAAATATATTTTTTATGGATAATATTGCAATTTTAGATTTTTAAATTTTTTATTAATTCCATTTTTAACCCAAATAACTCGAGTAACTGCCCGATTAATACTTGGGTTGGATTTACCTGTGTTACTACATCAATTGCGTTGGGTTGGGTTTTATTTTTTAACTTAAAAACTCAAAAATCTGAATCCAAAAACCTGCAACCCCAATAACAAGATAACCCAATAAAATTTTAATTATATATTTTTTTAATTTTTCTATCTGTCTTAATTATCCATCTAATTTATTACTTTTTCTTTTCATTCTTGAAATTGGTTAACATAACATCTAGTTTATCATATTGGATATTTTTCTTTTTAATTATTGACTTAATCATTTTATTTTTAACTAATCATACATTTTTATGGATAATGTAGCAATCCTAGATTTTTTTAACTTTTTTTATTAATTTGGATTTTTAACCCAAATAACCCGAGTAACCGCCCGATTAATACTTGAGTTGGGTTTACTTATATTGTTGCATCATTTAGATTGGGTTGGGTTCTGTTTTTTAACTCAAAAATCTGAATCCAAAAACCTGTCAACCCCAATAACCCGATAACCCAATAAAGTTTTAATTATATTTTTTTAATTTTTCTTTCTGTCCTAATTATTCATCTAATTTATTATTTTTTTTTCTTTTCATTCTTGAAATAACATCTAATTTATCATATTGGATATTTTTTATTTTTAATTCTTGACCTATTCATTTTATTTTTAACTAATCATACATTTTTTATGAAGAATGCAGCAATCTTAGATTTTTTTTAAAAAAAATTATTAATTTAGATTTTTAACTCAATCTTAACCCGAATAACTGCTCGATTAATATTTGAATTGAGTTTACTTGAATTACTATATCAGTTGAATTGGATTAAATTTTATTTACTTTAACTCAAAAATCCAAAATTTTGAATTCAAAAACCCACCAATCCAAAAAACTAACAAAGAACACCCCTTCCTTTATTTCACATTTCATAAAACCCAAATCCTTGCCACAGCTCCTAGCAAAAACAACTAATGACGTTCACCTTCCGCCTCCTCCGCTGCCGCTTCTTCTCCACTGCAACGATCAACACCTCAAAGAGCACGGCTATCTCAGAAAATCTGTTCAAAGAGCGAAACCTAAAAAGTCTGGAAGGAAACTTCAAGCACCACTCCAACTCTAACCGTTTTCAGGTGAAAATTGGCGTCTCTGAGAACAATGGTCTACACGTGGCCTTTCCCGACTATCACAATTTGAAAGAAGAAATCTTGGAGTGCCATAGACAATTTTATCATGATCGCTCTAGAGAAGGGCTTGCGATTAGACTAACATTATTGTGTATGGAAAACAGGGCACTTTTGAAAGTGCCCAGAAAGTGTTCGACATAATGCCCGACTAGAATGGTGAAAGAACTGTGGGATCTATGAATGCCTTTTTGGGTGCTTGCGTTAATTCTGGCAAATTTGATGAAATTGAAGGGTTTTTTAGGGAGTTACCGAAGAAGTTTAAACTTAAGCCAGATGTGGTTTCTTATAATACAGTGATCAAAGGGTTGTGTGAGAAGGACGAGCTGGATAAAAGCATTTCAATGGTTGATGAGATGGAAAAAAATGGGCTAAAACCAAACTTGATTACGTTTAACACGATTCTTGAAGCATTTTACTCAAGTAATATGTTTGATGATGGTGAAAAGATATGGAGTCGAATGGTGACGAATAAAGTGGTTCCAAATATTAGGACTTGCAATGTAAGGCTTATTGGATTGGTGAACGATAGAAGAATTGAGGAAGCCATTAAGTTTTTGGCCGAACTGGGAAGTAAAGTGCTAAAGGCAGATTATTTTTAGTTATGGGGCATTGATTTATGGTTACTGTAAAGAAGACAATTTGGAGGAGGTGAAGAGGTGGTATAGGGAGCTGATTGAGAATGAATAAGTTCCAGATGAAGTGATATTTTGGAATGTGGTTTCTTTTGCTTGTGATAAGTGTGACTATGATTGGGCTTTTCAGCTTTGCCGAGAGATTTTTGAGAGGAAGTGTAATGTTACTTGAAAATAAGAAGGAGTAATTCTTATTTACACACAGAAATGAGTATGTACAACCAATATTTATAATACAATGAAGCTACAAGTTAGGGAACTAATTAGCTAATTATTAGGAGTATAGTTAGCCCTAAATTAAGAGATACTAATTAGTTTAAAGAATCTCTTAATCTAAGGGATTTACAAAGAGATTCATGAAGAGAATTATGGAAAGAAATATGGAGAGATTTATGGTAAAAAAATCTCAACACTCCCCCTCAAGTTGGTGCGTAGATATAATTCATGCCCAACTTGCCAAAGGTGATTTCAAGAATACTTGACTTGAAACTGCTTTAGTAAGAATATTAGTTAATTGTTCTTTAGATCAAATCTTAGGCAACTCCAAGATTCTTCTATCTAATTTCTCTTTGATGAAAAATCTATCCATCTCAACATGCTTTGTCTAGTCATGTTGAACTGGATTATGAGCAATATCACATGCAACTTTATTGTCACAATATAATTGAATTGGTTGCCTAGGCGGGTAACTCAAATCTTGCAAAAGAAATCTCAACCATAAGGCTTCGCAAAGTCCAAGTGTCATACCCCTAAATTCACCTTTGCACTTGAGCGGGAAACAACATTTTGCTTTTTACTTCTCCATGTGACGAGATTACCCCCCACAAATATGAAGTAACCAGAAGTTGATTGCCTATCATTTATTGCACTAGCCCAATCTGCATCTGTATAAACATCTATGTTTTGATGATTTGCATTTTTAGTGAACAATATTCCTGTCCCAGGAGCAGACTTCAAATACCTTAAAATACATGCATGACAGCATTCATATGTTGTTCTCCAAGATTGTGCATAAACTGGCTAACAACACTCAAAGCATAGGCAAGATCTGGTCTTGTGTGTGCTAAGTATATCAATCTTCCTACCATTCTCTGATATCATCCTTTATCAACTGGAACTTGGTCCGTTTCAATGCATAATTTCAAACCTTCCTCCACAAGTGAATTAGCTGGTTGGCATGCTAACATACCTATCTCCTGCAATAAATCTAAGGCATATTTTCTTTGAGCTAAGAAAATTCCTTTCTTGGATCTTGAAACTTCGATCCCAAGAAAATATTTCAAGGAACCAAGATCTTTCATTTCAAATTCTCTAGACAAGTATCCTTGCAGTGCCTTGCTTTCTTTTGGATCATTCCCTGTAACTACCATGTCATCCACATATACAATGAGAGTAGTAATCTTACCCTGCTGTTTCTTTAAAAATAAAGTGTGGTCTGAGTTGCTTTGATGGTATCCAAATTCTATCATGGACAACTTTGTGAATCTTCCAAATCATGCTCTTGGAGATTGTTTTAGTCCGTACAATGATTTTTTAATCTGCATACCTTTTGGCTATACCTTTCAGGCATCATACACCCTGGCGAAAGTTCCATATAAACTTCTTCAGATAATTCTCCCTGTAGAAAGGCATTTTTTACATCAAATTGTTGTACTAGCCAATCTAAGTTTGCAACTACAGATAACAATACTCGAACAGTATTAATTTTAGACACAGATGCAAATGTCTCTGTGTAGTCAATCCCATAAGCTTGTGTATAGCCTTTTGCCACCAATCTTGCTTTAAATCATTCAATTGTGCCATATGCTTTATACTTCACTGTGTAAACCCATCGACATCCCACTGGCTTCTTTCCAGTTAGGTAGTCAACCAAGTTCCAAGTTCCATTCTTTTGCAAGGAGTTCATTTCTTCATTCATAGCAGTTTTCCACCTTGGGTCAGCTAAGGCTTCTAGCACACTATTAGGTATAGATACAACAGATAATTGAATTTTGCAAATAACTGATTTGATTCTAACAAATTGTGATTAGACACATAATGACTCGTTAGATATTTAACTTTGCTAGAAAGTTCAAGTTCATATGTGAGCTTAGGAATACCTCTAGTGAGATGCTCTGGTAGCTGTTTTCTAGGTAATTCGGGTTTTAGAATAGGAACATCCTCAGTAGACGATTAGTGTGGTATATTGGTAAGGGACTTAACCTCTTCAAGTGATGAACTTGCATCCTGTGATTTAGGCACTTCTTCAGCTTCTAAGTGACTATCAAGACCCAAAGTCATACCATTAACATCACCTTTCTCAGTATCTATTTTGGCATCACTTTGATCATAATCATATGTCACAATGTCATAATCTAGAGTCTGAATTTCCTGGAACTCCCCCTGAAGTTCAGACTCAGAAGAAAAATACATTGATTTTTCATGAAAAACCACATCCAATGTTGTAAACATGCGTTGAGTTGGAGGATGATAACATTTGTAACCTTTTTTATGCATAGACATATCCAAGAAAAACACATTGTAAAGCTTGAGAGGCCAACTTATTACGTTGATGTTTGTGAAGATGGACAAACACTACACATCCAAAGATACGAGGAGGAAAATTTAGAACTGTTGGAGCAACCACAGCATCATTAAGAGATTTAAGCGGTGTTTGAAAGTCAATAGAACTTGAGGAGATCCGATTAATTGAGTATGCTATAAAAACAAGAGCTTCTCCCCAATAAGGCAATGGCATATGTGCTTCGATTAATACAGAATGAACAACTTCCAGCAAATGACGATTTTTCGCTCTACAACCCCATTTTGTTGGGGTGTATTACAACAAGTGGTTTGATTAACAATTCCTTGCGCTTCCAAAAATTGTTGAAATTCAAAATTTTGATATTCTCCTCCATTATCACTCTGAAAAACATGAATCTGTGCATTATACTGAATTTTAATCATTTTATGAAACTTCTGAAATAGCAAATTCACTTCACTTTTGGACTTCATTAACCATAACAGTCTTCAAGTCATCCTAGTACAGTCATCAATAAAAGTAACAAACCAACGTGATCTACCCGAAGTTGAAATTTTGGATGACCCTACACATCATAATGGATAACTATAAAAGGAAGAGGACTTTTATTCAAAATCAAAGGACATGAAGTTCAGTGACTTTTTGCAAGTTCACAAATATCACAATAGAAACTACAAAGATCAAAATTTTCAAACAAACTGGGAAACAATATTTTGAGATAACCAAAGGATATATGCCCCAACCGTCGATGCCATAGCCAAGTCTCAGTTGTATTCTTCTTCTCTTTAGAGCTTTCCATTGCCAAAGCTTGATGCAACTTGTCAGAATATTTTAATGTCAAATCCAAATAATACAATTTCCCTCACCTAATACCACAACCAATCGTCTGCTTTGTTTGGATGTCCTTAAAAACACAAGAGCTAGGCCAAAAAATTACAACGCAAGATAAGGCTTGGTTTATTTGTGAGATAGATAAAAGATTATAATCTAAAAATGATAGGACAACCTAAACAGAATCAAGATTTAAAGTATTGGTGAGAGATAAAGATCCTTCCTCAATAATTGAGGCCTCATTACCATTTGCAGTAGAAATGAATTTTTGTGAAGAGATTCTAAGATGTTCAACCTATCTAGAATCAAATGTCATATGATCTATAACACTAGAATAAATTACCCATGCACTATTAGAAACAGGTGTAGAAATATTTAAAACCTTACCACAAACATTTGTAGTTGCTACCAATGCTGAGCCTTTTTCAACAGCATTATCACCTATATTTGTTTCGGCAACAGAAGCAGTTGGAGTCTTTTGGAATTCCTTTTCCGAGATGCTAGACTATGATCCCACCATTCTGAAAATCCCACAAGTTCGTAGCAACGATCTTTAGTATGTCCAGACTGATCACAGTGGGTACACTTATAAGCAGATTTTTCGAAATTTTTTGTTATTTTTGACCTATTTCGAGTCACCATTGCTGTAACTTCAGAATTTCCAGTCTCATACCTTCAAAGTTGCACGGCGTACCGCTTCTCTTCGAATTAATGTATAACATTCTTCCAAACCTAGAATTGGTTCCTTGCGTAAAATTTCTCCACGGACTTGTTCAAAATCACCATCCAATCCGATGAGAAATATATGTACCCTTAATCGTTCAATGGACTTTTGGTATGCTGTTACATCATCAGGATCTTTCATGACCACTTTATCTCGATGGTCCAATTCACGAAAAATGTCAACCTACTTCCCATAATATTCAGAGAGCAACTTTCCATTTTGTTTTGAAGTAAAAGCCTTTTGGTTTAAAGCAAAGACTTGCAATTCATCACTTCCATCTTTCTCTCTTTCGATAATATGCATCTCCATCAATTGTGACCAAACATCATAATTTGATTCATTAAGGATGATTCCTGCATTAAAAACACCTTCAGATTGTACAACCACAGGAATTGATTTTGTTCCAGATGATTCAATACTTTTCTCACTCATTTTGATGAACGTTTCAAGATTGCACAAAAGAGTTGGCTCTGATACCAACTTGAAAATAAGAAGGAATAATTCTTATTTACACATAGAAATGAGTATTGCAACCAATATTAATAATACAATGAAGCCACAAATTAGGGAACTCATTAGCTAAACATTAGGAGTATAGTTAATCCTAAATTAGTAGATACTAATTAGTTTAAAGAATCTCTTAATCTAAGGGATTTACAAAGAGATTCATGAAGAGAATTATGGAAAGAATTATGAAGAGATTTATGGTAAGAAAATCTCAACAATGTTGATATGGAGTTATTGCAGAGAGTTGTGGATGGTTTGGTAAAGGATCAAAGATTGCTGAGGCTGACCAGGTTGTGCAAATGGGAAAAGAAATGATGATAAATTGCCTTCACACAAGTAGTGGAATTCGTGAAGGTCTTTACTGTTGGCTAAACCATGTCTTGTCATGGTAATTAAATGATTGTAGGCTGGATTAACAGAGTTCTGAAGCTTGTGTAAATATCCTATGTTCTTCGCTTAAATAAATATTAACATTTTCAACGGATGAGTTTTCTAGCTTCCTTTCCTTTTCTGATGCTACACTTCTGCAAAAGATTATACTAATAGGATTGGTGTTTAAAGGAATGGTTGTCTGATACAATTATCTAGAGAACTATAAGTATTAACATTGTCATTCCACAATTGATTAAACTTAATTAGATTCTTTATGAAATGAGAACTCATATGTACACCAATTATGTCACTGATTCAAGAACTTCACCAAATTAAATGGAACAAATATAGAATTCACCCTGAGAACTCTTGTGGAACCTAGGTGATGTTCTTAAAATTCTGATGCCCAGTGTGTATTTGGATTGATGTTTATCACTTGTTTGCTAAGATTTAACACCAAATCAAACACCATAAAAATGAATATTTATGCAGAAAAATATATCTCTTTGTTCTTTAGGTTGCAGTAGTTCATATTACTATTGTACAACAGCATATTCACATGGTCATGAATATGACTATAAGCAGGCTTTATAAGCATACATCTATAGTGCAGGGACGGAGAGGCTTAGTCCTCGGACCAAATGATGTCAATTGAGCCAACATCATCAGGATCAGAGATACCCAAGGCTTCCCAAACAGCTTTTGAACCATCAACAATGTTATTGGGACATGGAGGCTGGTAGTCGTGGTCGTCGTCACATCCCATTGTGGAGTCACACTCATCAACAACCATAGCACTTACACTTCGACCATTGTACCTAATGGTGATGTTGTTGAAGCATCTACTCCCTCCATTATACCATCCGGTCGAAAGAGCCACAATAGGTATGCTGTCGGAGTGGTAGTTGTCATCACACTCTGAGGGACCGCCACCATCGCCCCCCTCCTCAAAGCTATTAATGGTAAGCGTAGCTCTTGTTTGTGAAGAAATGGAAGGAGAGCACTCGTAAGTTTTGTACTTCTTTCCTGCCTTACAACAGTCAGAGTCATTTTCTTGATTGCATTTCCCTGGAGGTGGAGTTTTGCCTCCTGTGTTATCGTCCCACTTGGCCGGCAAGCCTGAAGTCTGCTAGCCTCAGAAAAATTATAATTTGCTGCAATGATAAACAGCAGTAGAAGGGATGCTATCAAGCAAAAATTTCTCATCTTTTCTGAATATATTTACACAAATAGTTGTGATGAAGTGTAGTGATCAAGTGGTTGCTTTATATATAGTTTTGACAAGCAAAATGCCAAGATATTGTTCTAAGTTTAGCATTTCAGAATGCACTTGGCAAGAAAACTTTTAAACTCGTGTAGTCCAATAGTGTTTCAATCTCAGATTCAAATTGGGGGTAGCATATTAAATTGTTGACTATATTATTAGCAAGTTGCAAATTACCAAGGGAGTACGTAATCAACAACTTTACTGCCACGGCCAATTACCTTTGCATGAATTCCGTGGTATCCTACTGACGAGTAACAAGAACTAATTTCAAATCCTCACCAGTTTCTATTTTATTCCTTGCGTAGTTATTGCAACGTTTAAGGGGTACAATCTTATAAATTTTTATGTAAATCAAGGTGTACGGCCTTGCCACGCATCTTGTGATCCTTGTTTATCTATATAGATTATATTCTTTTCAAAATCTCAATCAATTTTCTTATTTGAATTATGTGGTTTCATAACTATAAAGTACATGCACCTTGATGTATCTAAAAATTTAACTATTTAAGATGAGTTTTGATAAGTTTGGTTTGGTCTTAAGTCTAAACTTTTTTTATTTTAATTTTTTTAACCATATATGGGATCAAATACTATAGGCAAAAGGATACAATATTTAAATTTACGTGACAGTTCATTATAGTTGGCACTGAATTGATACTTGGAAATTTAGCACCGGAGATTTGATATGCTCTCAAGGCTACTTTTTGCAATACCTATCTCCTTTCTCTTAGATGTACCCAAAAAAAAAAAAATAATAATAATAATTAATTTAAATTGGATAAATAATTGTCTAGTTTCAAGTGAATTTAGATTACGCATATTAAATGGATAACCTATCCATGATTTTAAATCAGATGATTCGAATATAAAATCATTTCGACATGTAATTTGACATGAAAAATTAGCGAAAATAAAATAGAGAGCAAAATAAGAGTATATCAGTGACGTTAATTTATCAACTTCCAAGGAAATTCGTCTTGTCGAATAAATAAACAAAATGTTTATAGATGTGTTGAATACACATTAACCTTGACAGTTTGAAACTAATGTAACCAGTCCTACAACGACGTTGAAGATGTCTGGCCGTGGCAGTAAAGTTGATGTATTCTCTATTTACCTTTTGTAACGCACGGGCTAGTGCTTGCTAATAATAAGCAATTTAACATGCTAATATGGTTATCAAAATAATAATAATAATAATAATAATATGCTAATCCACTTGAAATAAAATTGAAGCATCCATTGGACTACATGACTGGGAAATATTACTACTTGCTAATGCCAGGTGCATGCAAAAATTCAAAACTTTTGAGCCCACTTTTGGTATTTTGTTTAAACCCACATTTTTTGTGACTCAAACTTATGAACTGATGATAGATTATAGTAAAAATGTTTTACCATTTAAGTTGTACTTCGTTGTCCTCTTAACAACATTACCATTAGGTACAATGTTCGAAGTGTAAAGGCTATATGGTTGTTGAAGAGTGTGACTCCAAAATGGGATGTGATGAAAGACCATGACTACCAGCCTCCATGTCCTAATAACATTGTTGATGGTTCAAAAACTGTTGGGAAGCCTTGGGTATTTCTGATCGTGATGATGTTTGTTCGATTGAAATCACTTGGTCTGAGGACTAATCCTCTTCTCTTATATGTTTTTTTTTTTTGGTTTATAGATGGCTGTGAATATCTTATGTACAATATGTTACTGGATTTTTTGACTTACTATTGATTTGTACCGATTTTACATCTCACATCTTATTTGCCTATCATGTATACTCTAACATAAAACTTATAAGATCAGAGTACATGTGGCAATTCTCAGAAGGAATTCTGTATTTATTTCTGGCCTCAATTGCTTAAAGAATCAAGATCAGTATACGTGATGCATGATTCCAAATTGTCAATGCTGAAATGGAGAATAAGATTATGCATGATCTAGTTGTTAACTATGAAGTTCAGGTCATTAATGAACAATGACAATGCTAATGTTATGCAATTCTGCTCATTTCCATACTACCTTTGTATGATTAAGATTTGGGCCTTGGTGCATGTTAAATGATTTGTTTACTTAAAAATAAATTAGTATTCGTTATACTACTAAAATATTATTGGTAAAAATATTAAACTGCTAAGGCTTACAAAAGTTTAAAGTTCTACATAATTTTTGTGATATCCCAGACAATAATATTAATTTTCAAATCAGATCCTTAGGGGCAAACCTTTTGATACCAATTCAGTAGCACCAATGACGAATTGTGGCGAGGATTTAAAACGACAATAACCTCTATTTTCTATCCTTTAGCGTGTTATCTAATTCAAAATTATCCAAGCATTGGTCTTTAATTAATAATTAATATTGTTTGTCATTACATAAAATAAATATTCTAGAAATAATAACTAATGAAAATTTTGTGATGACTTTTTAGACTAGTTAAAATAGTCCTATATCAATTCAAAATAACTTTGATTGTTTTGCTCATAACTTTATTAAGATCCATTATTTATTTTTTTATTTTTTATTTTTTATTTTTTATTTTTGAAAGATTGACAAGTTAAATTGTTAAATATGGACCAGCCCGATTTTGACGTGAACTCTAATATACTAAAAATAACAGATTTTAAACATATAAGAGTTGACTCTAAGTAAAAATATTCAAATACCTTATATAAGAGAAATTTATATTCAAATTCTACTCTTAAAAGTGTTTCGTATCATATATAAAAATTACAATAAATCTCTAATAGTACCGATAGCATGCCTTCGAGTGGAGTCAATGATCTACCATAGTGTTGAAGTAACCTTAACCTCTTCCTACACTTTTTTTCTTGATCCAAAAAAAAAACACACACACACAATCTTGGACCTTAATATTTTGATTCTAATAGGAGGGAGAATTCTACGATCTCTTTTAAAAAATCATTCTCTTAGTTTTAAAAGTTTGTACAATATAAATTTTTTAAACACAAAGTATTATACTGTACAAATATTTAAAGTATAAGAGAATGGTTCCTAAAAAGACAGTAGAATTTCCCTCTAATAAGTTCAGCTAATGCCAAAATGTTAAAACTTTTTTATTTGGATCAAACTTGGACTTGATCAACCCCTATTTCACAACTAATAGTCTACTGTGTATTTCTCTTCGTTTTCTACACTGTGAGGACAAAACTCCAGTAGTTAGAAATTACTGCTAAATTTTGTGCGGAAACTCGACTCATCATGTCTTCAACCACCTACACTCGTCTCCGCAGTATATTCTCCAAAATCCCCACACCCGCCACCTCCATAAAACCTGAACCGGCCGCCGAAATCCTTCCTTCCACTTCCTCCCAACACAGAAAGATCGAATCTTTAGTGAAAAAATTCAAAGAATCCTCCGACAATCCCAGATTCCGCTTATCGCCGCCACAGTTACTATGAAGCCACTGTTCGCCGCCTCGCTAACGGCCAACATTTGTCCGCCATTCACGATATTCTTGTGCATCAAAAAAAGTACCCCGATATCACTGATGAGCGTTTTGCGGTCCGTCTGATTTGTCTCTATGGTAAAGCTCAAATGGTTTCCGAAGCCCAGAAGCTGTTTGACGAAATGCCTAGCTTGAATTGTGAACGAACTGTCGTTTCCTTCAATGCCCTTTTGGGGGCTTGCGTTAATTCGAAGAAATTCGATAGAGTTCATGAGTTGTTTAAGGAAATACCTGAGAAATTATCGTTAGAGCCCAACATTGTTTCGTTTAATACAGTTATTAAAGCCTTGTGTGACATGGGTTCTTTCGATTCTGCGGTTGTGGTGATGGATGAGATGGAAAAGAATAGTATAATGCCTGATGTAGTGACTTTCAACACTCTTTTAGACGCATTTTATAGGAACAGCAGGATTGAAGAGGCGGAGAAGTTGTGGAACATTAGTTTGATGGAGAAGAAGAACGTGATAGCTAATGTTAGGAGTTATAACTCAAGATTGCGAGGTTTGGTTGTAGATAATCGGATTTCAGATGCAGTGGAGTTGATTAAGGAAATGAGTGAAAAGGAGGTGAAGGCCGATAACTATAGCTACAATGCTGTGATGAAAGGATTTGTTGATATTGGGAATCTACAGGAGGCTAAAATGTGGTATGAGAAGATGATTGAAAACGAATGTATACCGGATAAGGCAACATTTGGTATGCTTATTCCATTTGCTTGTGACAAGGATGATTTTGATTATGCGTTTGAGTTGTGCAAGAAGGCCTTGAAAATAAAGAAGGCTGTTTATAATTCAGTAGTCCAGAGGGTCATTGATGGATTAGCTGATATATCAAAGAATGACGAAGCAAAAAAGCTCATGAAGATGGCAAAGTTTGAGTAGCCACTTGTGTGCTAAAGTGACGCCGTTTAACTGATTAGTAATGTTATGATCATCATCTGATCATTTGTGATAATTGATATTTTGCTGCAAAACTTCAATTTTATTAGGTTGTTGAACTCAATGATTGATGCTGATATTTTATTCCTTCTTGGATACGGATATCAATTCCTCCCTGACTTGAATTCTCAGCAGTTGCAAAATCAATATAGTGTGCTCCTCAATGTATAAATTATAGTAATGTCAAATGACATCAAGTTTAATGCTATTTATTTCTTTAGGACATTTCCATTTTATGAACTAGTACCCTTTTGATTTGCAGTTGATTAACGAAAAGCAGAAGAGGAGACATTTCGAGTCTAGCATTTTGATGCAGCATGCATTTTGAATCTATGGTTAGCTGAGTTCTCGCAATTTGAATCCTTATATTAAGTAGAATTCCGCATGTCATGCATTATCTTCCAGCTTGCTCATTTGGCATGGGGAAAACTGTGGCTGTCATCTGAGTTTGGTGTCTAGAGATCTATGAATTGACATGCATTTGATTCTTGATGAGCGTCCTCCGTGTGGTGCTCTTACCGTACATTTTTATGCATCTGCTCTTAATTGTAGTGCTATTCATTTATGATATTCGTGTGGTTTTATTTGGCTCGTTGATCGTGGATGTGAATGATGATCAATACCAAATCTTGAACATTGGTCATGAGAATAGCTGAGCAGTGGGCAATATGCCAGGGTCTCTAATTTGCTTGGGATCTAAGAATACAATATTATCCGCCTGATACTCGTAGAGAATGCTACCGCCTACCAGCCATGAATGGAAAATCAGGGACCCCTTTGAGTAGGGATTGGAATGTAAATTCTGCCATCTTTGTAATGAAGGAAACTTGTGCATAAACTTTCTCGCCATATAGGGTAACCAACTCACATTAGATGAGTTGGCCACCAAACATTTTGTTTGGGTGTGAGGTTAGGAGTTCGAATTCTTTCGCATTCTTAGGATATAGGTTAGGTTTTCTGTCCTTTAGTCTAGTTAGGCCTCTCCTTTTCCTTAGATTTAGATAAATAGATAAGGATCAGGGACTAATAGTTTAGATTGTTGTCGTTAAAAAAAAAAAAAAAATAGGATAATATCAGTTCTGGCATGAAGGAAACTCTCGCGAACACTTTCTTGAGATTCTTACGTGGACCCCTCCTGGGGCAAATTTAGGACCCTGAGGTTAGGGTGGACTGGGCAGTTGACCAGGGTCTTTCAATTGGTAACTGCGGCGACCAATTTTGCTTCTGGGCCCCAAAATGCAGTAGCTATTTGGATGGAGAAAAAGCAAACGACAGTTGCTGTCCACTTTCTTGAGATTCTTACGTGGACCCCTCCTGGGGCAAATTTAGGACCATGCGGTTAGGGTGGACTGGTAACCGCTTTGATACTTTGACGAGTGTTAAACAATCGTCAAAGCAAAAATAATTTTTTAAGAAAAAAAATAGCTTTACCTATAATTATACAAATTTAAAGACGGTTTCCTAATTTTTTACGTAATCAAAAGTTATAATAACATAGACAATTTTAAAATTGAGAATAACGCACAATGATGGATTTTTTATACAACGTATGCAATGAATCTTAAACAAAAATTACATGTTCATTCCATAAGTTAAACTTCAAAAAATTTTGAAATTTTTTATACCGACACTTATTCGTAATTTTGAAAATGTTATTATTTTTAATTGTATGCTTTTATTGAACTTTTTAGGGAGTAAAGTTAAAGAAAATAATAAATCGTACAAACTTTAGGCGGCATAATTATATGATAAAATTAAAATTCTTAAAAAATTTCCTCGTACATTTTGCAAGTTTGCAAAGTTAAGGGGGCAATTGCCCACCCTCACTTACGGGTAGCTTCACCACTAGTACCCCTCCACAGTCTTACTTGTGGATGTTGTATCTAAAGACTCTAAACAAGAATATTAGAAGTTAAGTGATGGATGCTAATATAATGAAATGATGTTGTAAGTTGTAACAGTTATTTAGATTAAGGTGTAGGGAAGGAGGAAATCCGGTTCATATGATAATTTTCCTAGACTTTTTTGCCAAATAAGAACCAACCAGATCCTATTGGGTAATTGATGACTATCTGGATCAATTTAGTATTATCTCAGGTCTCATTTATGGGCCCATTGGGTAGATGGGTAAACGTAGATCTAGTGAATATGAGGGATTGGGTTTGAGCCAGAGATAAGAGAGAGGCATAATTTGTTAAGTTGCCTTTCTCATCAACATCAGTCTAAATATCTTATAATTATGTATGCATTTCTTTCCTGAAAAACCTTTTCTAGAAGGGTAAATTATAATTTACTCAATGTTCAGTTTACTGTCTATGATGTATATAGCTGCAATTCGCTCTCTTGTGACATAAAAATAAAGTGAAACCGTTAAATGTTTTGTTAAATAACGGTTAGGAGGCTAGAAAATTTAATTTTAAGGGTTATTTTAGTCATTTAAAGCCTTTAATTAAGATTAGTTTTGTATTTTAATATAAAATATAACTCGTCCCTTCCGGTAGAGTGAATTTTTGGACGATAGAGTAATATTAGACTTAGGGGTAAAATTTTGAATTTTTTGTACAAAACTATCGGTGAACATTAACCAAATTATAAAGAGGTTCATTGTAATTCACCCTTTCTAGAATGACTACTTCAAAATTTTCTGCAGTTTTAAAACACAAATACGAGTACACGACCATTACACTACGAAAATATTCACTAATTAAATTCCTACGATCACATACTGATTGAATTCCTTCGCAAAATGAACATGAGTGACATCAGCTGTTTATTATTTATTGATTTACAACTTGTAAAATCTTAAATTTGCAGAATCATCAACTATGTCTCCATCTATACTAGTTGAGGGTAAAGTTTTATGTGGATCGAATCCATAATAAGCATTAAGAATTTTTTGATTTAAATTTATCCACAATATTTCAATTTATTTAAATAAACTTCTCTAAAATGATGTCGATGAATTGGAATCAAGAAATCCATATTACATGAATTTTTTATTTATGACATAATGTTGCCGAGTATTGGTAGAAAACAATATATTTTATACGACAAGGATTAAACAGAAAAGAAAAATAATTTATATAATTTTCAATAATTTTCATGGATGAAAATAAGGGTACTTGTGTTCGTTCTACAATAAAATCTTATAAAACCATTTATTTGTGGAGATATTACATGTTTTAAAATCAAGAGTTTTGATATATGATAATGCGCCAACATACGTAGGTTATGGCTTTTAATTCAAATGAATAAAGAATATGATTAATTATATTTTACCTTCTTTAGTATTAACTTCACTTTCAATTTAATCTCTAACGAAATCTTTTGAACACTTAATCTCTTTCATTATTACAATTTAATATCTTGACCATTCTATCCTATTTCATTTTATTCCTTTTTTGGTTTATATACACTTTACTCTTTAAATTTTAACAAGACTAACACTTTAGTCCTTAATGTTATTTTTTATACTAAAGTCCTTCTATTACAATTGCTACATACTTGAAATTTGTAATCCTATTTATTCTATTTTTTTTTTTTGTTTATTTCATGGTTTTATGAATATGTGTTTCATCAAAAAAAGATTTGATTCATGTAGAATTCAATCTAAATAAATTCCTAGAAGTTAAATTTAATATAGTTACTAGCCTTTTGTGGGAATTAGTTGAAGAAGATAACATAACATGACAAACATTTTTTGAGCATTAAAGCCCCTATATTGATAGTCAATTAAAATCACATCACGTTTCTTGTCTAATTAACATGAATTTTTAGCTTGAAAATTCAACTAAATGAACTTATATGCTATGAGTACACAATTCTATAATTTGTGCCTATTAGAATGTAAAAATTATACATTAAAAAGAAGAAAGAAAAGATGATGCATTATTTTGATTGTGTGGTGGTGATTGTTGTTATTAAGAAATTGATACATAGATTCATTATTTGACCTCACTTCTTTGCCTTAAAGTTTAAATAGGATGCACATAATATTAAATGATGTATGCTAATATAAGAAAGTAGAGTAGAGATATGATCCTTATTTTACCACATGATGCACATGCAAGACTGTGAATTAGTTATATAAGAATTTTTGTAGTTAATGGAAGAATTTAGATCAAATGGAGGCAAAAGTATAAAATATATGAAATGGAATAGAGATGGAATGATAAAAACGTTAAATTGGCTTAAGAGGGAGGGTTAAGTGCTCAAAAAATAATATTAGGGACCAAAATGTTAGTGATTCTAAAATTTAAAATAGTAAAGTAAAGTGACTCTAAAGTTTAAGGGGAAAAGTGAAACTAACCCAAGGGTATTTTTGTCCATTTATCCAAATTTCCACACGTTGTTAGTCGACCATTAGTCCAAGGGTTAAATACTTTTTAAACCCCCTTAAGATTTGGACTGTTTTGTACTAAACCTCCTGACATTATTTTTTTCTCATTTTACCCCTTTGATTAACAGTCAAATATAACTCCACCGTTAGATTTTTAAAAAGACAAATTTGCCCCTAAGGTCAATTGTAGTAAACCTCTTTAAGGTTTAAGCGAGATTTTACTTTGCTTAATCCTCATGTAAGTTTTGTATCATTTAGTATATTGATATAAAAATAAAATTCAATAATATTATCAATATTGTTAAAAATATAAATATACTCCAAATTAATCAATATTCTAATTCTCGAATTATACTTTCTTCAATATTTAAAATTTAAAAATACAGTGAAATAATTAATTTTAAAATTTTTGATGAATTATTAAAGGTATTGCATCTTAATTATTTTAATTTGAATTTTTGTTTATAGGATAAAGTTACTTCATATAATATAGGTGTCAGTTAAATTATATTAACAAAGTAAAAAAGTAAGAAGAAAATCATTTTAAATAAATATAAAGAAAAGCAAAAAGAAAATAGACTGATATAACTTTAATAGATGATTTTGAGTCTCGTATATTTAAAAATTTATTTTTATATGAAAATAAAATATAATAAAAAGAACGAAAAATACCATTAGTGTTAGAGAATTTTTGTATTTAAAATTTTTTCATAAATATTTTTAAAGAACCACTAGCCGTGTTGGTGGGCATAATTATATTTTTATTTGTTTTGACAATATTTTTATATTAATTAATGACTAAAGTAGGTCAATTGACACAAAATTAGAAATTCTCGACCTATAAAAAATGAAAAATTTTATCTTGATTTGGAACAACTATTTAACATATTTAGTAGTTTCACCGGACTAATAAGAGCCTTGCATGTTGAATGAAAGGCTAACTTTCTAAAAATAGGGAGACTATTATTTTTTGGTGAGTAAATAATTGACTCCCTATGAAAGAATGTCATTCATACAAGAACAATTATTAAGCAATCCAAGTAATAGTTCGTACCTAAAATAAGAAGTCCCATCAAGAATAGTGTAAGATACCACACACAACACACACTCACACTAACATGCAAATGCAATGAGAAAATCCAATACATTTCGACAATGATATAAATTTCTACTCAGCATGTTTCGTGAGACACTGAGGCGTGGTTTCTAGTCTCCGTTCACACTTAAACAAATACGGAAAATTCATTCAACAACCCCTCTAGGCGCTAGACAACTAATTTGGTGAATATGTTTAAAAGTTTATAATGTATCATTTTCAAAATACACAACATTGTATTGTATAATATAATAATTTTTAAATGACCGTAGAGTTGATCTAGTACTTTTTTAGATAGTATACTAAATTATATTTGTAGAAATATTTAGGTAAACTTAAATATTATAATATAAATTAAATTTTATAAAATAAATAATATTAATTAATATAGATAAAATTTTATAAAATTTAATTTTAATTATAAAATTTATTATAAAAAATTAAATTTATCTAAACAATAGAATTAAATTATTTGTCTTCATCATAGTACATAGGTCCTAGGAGAATTTATTACATGACATCTGGGTCACTATTGGTCCAAAGATAGTGACAAGAGTGAAAAAGACAGAAGATTGTTTCGAAGTAATGTATGGTCAATATGGCTGCAGGTGAAGCACTTGGCTGGTCTTCATTATGATGATAGAATTATATAAAATAAAAAAAAAACTACTATGTATGTATAAAGTCATCATTAATTATTTTTTAATATATATTTTTTATTATAATTTTTTATTTCATATATATCATATTCAAAAAATTATTATAATATTTTTAAATAATAATGTCAAATAATATTATAAATAATCTTACTTACATAAAAGCCCAAAGGCTTAACTACAGTAACATTTCATACATCTTTTTTGTCATTAGGCAGATTTTCAGTGTCAATTTCGCCATTCTAATGAGATGTTGAATGATTGAAGGTTTATTTTAAGGATGAAATTTTGATTACACTATGACATTTATGTCCTTGGGACAATGACTGAAGCTTGACAACATAATGACACGTGCTCCGTGTGTGGTAAGAAACAACAGTATTGTGCCTGCATTCATATTGAGCAACCAAACCACTGCATCACCCTTTTTTTTTTTTTTTTTTTTTTTTTTTTTATTATCGTTTTTGTTACTTTCTTGGAGCTCAACTATGTAGTACTGAACTATACAGTACAGCTAGCTTTTTTTTTTTTTTTTTTTTTTGGGTAATGACTATATAACCTCTGGAGAAGCCTTCATGTGCATGTTGTTTCCGCCTAAACTTTAATAAATATTTATATGAATTTGATTTTTAGTTACACTTACAAATTTTGTGATATAAAATAAATGACATTACGTGATAAGTAAAATTATATAGTAAAATTTAGTTTATACTACAAGATTTATGCGTGGAATAAATCTTGACTATTCCAAAATATAGAGTAAGTATTGACTTAAAAAGTAACGAGATCTTACTATTTTTAATTATTCAACGACCTGCAATACTCACTTTTTAATATGAATTGAGTAACAAATTTTTTTTCCTATACTTGAGATCCAAAACCAAATCTAATAAATTATTTTTCTAAACTTTATTGCTACTCCTCTCACAAATTTATAATATGATGATACTTTTCTGACTGGTGGCCTCTATTTCCCTCGATAATCCTTAATTGGTGATCATAAATAAGCTTTTTCCTGTAAAAAAGACACTCAATCCACTCTTGTCAATAATTCTTGTAGGTGAATAATATGCATGTGCTCTTATATAATGCATGCGCCTCTTAACAATTTGGGAATTCTTTTGCTTTGTTCTTAGTTTGGGATCCTCAAATAAATTTACTTTCTTCTATTCTAGTTAGATTTTTTGGTACTGAATCATCTCTGGCTTTACTTATTTGGTAATCATCAATTTTGAGGCCTAATTAAGGAATTTTGTTAAAGGAACATATTGCTAATAAATTATGCATTATTTATTCTTTTGTTAACGCTTTTGGAAGGAGGATGCAATTCATGCATCCGTGTACATCATAATTTGGAAATTATTGACTTATTGTTGCTAACTTAGTACTATTTCTATAAGAACTTCTGCAGTTGAATAATTTTTAGTTTGCATTAATTTAGCTACTTATACTGCAAGGCGTAATATAAATTTTATTTAAAATTCCAACTTTATATGAATATATTATTTCTAGCTCATTCATCATAAAATTCTAGTTAACCTAACTCTTGTTATTAGGTTATATTAAAATGCCAACACAAGATGCAGTGAAATAGGCTATATTAAAATGCCAACACAAGATTTACTATATCTTACATTCATCAAGAAGTAGCTTTTTTCTCTTATACATCTAAAAAAAAAAAAATCATATTCACTACCCTACCTAATCATTCAATCTTCACTCCTCAATAATTATATTTTTTTGCCTTTTAAGAAGTTTGAAAAATACTTACATAAATCCAGTCTTTGGCCTACCTGTAGATCTTGCGGTCAAAATTAAATTTTATTGAATCTTTCTTACATCAGCTGATGTTAGATTTCATAATATTTAATCTACACCACAGAATCTATAAGTGGGGTCAAAACCAGATCTACCTAAATATTTTCCAAGAAGCTTTGCCTTATTCATTCGACAATTCTAAACCCCAATGCATCATATAAACGAAAAATTCTTGTATGAACCGTATTCATGACATAATGTTATGGATATTTTAATACGATTAAAATACTTTACATCACCAAGTGATGTGATGTGAATTGATATAAAATATTTTAAATTAAAATATTTATAATACTATATTATAAGTTTGGTTGATATAAAAATTTTCCATCTAAAGCAACATATCAATCATTCATCGGTATGACTAGGGCAACTTCACACCTTGCGTAATTCAATAGTGCTAGTATTATCCAAAGGAACCAACCATCTTTTCCATACCATGATCGCTGTTGGGCTGCAAAATTGCTTGTAAACATTCGTAAAAATATAATATAAAATAAAAAATAGGAAAAAGAGATGGTCTTCACATAGCCAGCCCCGTACAATTACCTGTAGGAATTATGGCTGGTCGCCTATCATGAAATTCGGCAGAAAAAGTAGGCTGCGTATCATTACTTTCGGCAGATGAATGCCAGAAGAAGGATTGTCACAGTCAGAGATATGCATATCCTATTGCCGACAATCTACATATTATATTGACTGCACCGAGGAAATATGTGCTACCTGTAGCACCAATCACATTTAAGAATAATAAATATTTAAATAGATATGATCTTTGATTTTATTTATAAATTTTACAGTGTGGATTAAATGTTATAAAATTTATGATATAAGTTAATATAAATAAGATTTTATAAAATTTAATTTTAACTGTAGGATTTACAGGCAAAATCAAAAATTGAATCTATGATAGTATTTTCTTTTCAGAATAATATTGTGAGTTTTATAACTATTAAAATAATTAAATAACAATAATTTTATTATTTTTTAATTATTTAAAAATATTTACTCGTCAATATAAAACGAGTTAAAGGAAAAATTTTCCACTGTCCATCCCAATCTATATTAGTCCAGCTATAATTATTGCTAAAAATAATTTGTTACAAGATAGACAATACACAATTTATAGTTTTCAATATTGGATGTCGGAATTTACAATTATTATTGAAATAATTATTTTGAATATTATTTGTAATAATATTATAATTATCTTTTGGAGTAAGTCTTATCTAATTAATACTTTATAGTAAAAAGTGGATACGACAGCGGTCAATAACTAAAAAATAGAAAAGACTCATTACTTTTCAATCATTTAACCGCGTAGAATGCTCACTCTACAATATAAAGTGAGTAGCAAATAATTTTTTTACTTTTTAAAAATGTAATATATGTGAGATAAAAATATTTAAAAATATATTTGAATAATGATTACAAAATATTATTTATAGAGTAATAATAATAAAAAAAAAGCCAACCAAACGGAGCCAAAAAATTCAAAAGAATCAACGGAGAACCAGAAGCATTGAAAATAACATGGGAAAGTGATTGATTAAACTTGCCAAAAAAAAAAAAAAAAATACTAATTTGTTGAACTTATAATAGCTAGGATTCTGATATATATAACTATACCAATCATACATTTAAACATGGAAAACATGTGTTTGTTTTTCTTGATCTCTGAAAATGAAAGTTGACATCAATTTTTAGCCATTCGATCGAACAGTACGTGGCCTACAAATTTTGTTTCCGTCAAGAATTGAACGACTTATTTGAAAGCTCTAAACCAAACAAGATTTGACCACTATATGGTAAGGGTTGGGTGGCCGAAGAATTCTTGGCCTGCAATGAGTTTGCATTGCTTTGGGCTGCTGGGTCTTTTGTCGGATTATGCTGGAGATGAGTCTTTAACAATTTTTCTGTTCCTAAAATTTTTCCTAAATTTTTACCCTTTTCTTTGAGTGTATATCCTATAAAAATGGTGGACCTTGTAAAAATTGGTTGTAGAAGTGGGGTTTTGACTATTGGGGTATATTTGTCCTGTCGAACAAACTTGCTCTAACATGATATAATTTTCTCTGACAATAATATCAGCCATATAAGTTTTGTACAATTTACATATCAAAAGGGTCGTTGCAACTACTTAGGTCCCTTTGAAGTTGTGATGAATTATCACAAACTATTTTGTTTGGAGAACTTTCAAATAAAGCAAACACTTAAACATGATGTTTGGAAGCATACTGGTTAAGGACTGGGAATTCTAATTAACGAATACAATATGAAATGAACGGAATATGACTCGAATTTTATTAGATCGTTATCGGTCAACCCGTTTATAACACGAAGATATGATAATCTGTTAAGTTACTGAATGATTAGATTTTACTGAAGTGTTACGTCGATTATAATTTAATATAATATTTTTTAAGATTGTAAATAATAGTTTTAATATAATATTATTAAATTAAACATAATAATTATTTTAAATATTATCTAATACATTTTAATAATATGTTCTAAATTGCTATGAGAACAAAGTTAGTATTAGTAATTGTCTAAATTATTCAATACGTAAAATTTGAGATTTTAATTCACATAGATCGCAAGTTATTTAACTTGTTAATTAGACTGATACATCTCTGTTAATAGTAAACGGGTCATACACGAATACGATACGATAAGCAATAGGTAATACCTGATATGACACGACAACCCATTGCCACCCATAATATTAACATAAGTGCTTTTTGTATTTTATAGTATAAGATTATATCTGTCTCTTAGTATTTTTAAAATACATTTCTATATTTATACAATTTTAAATTTTGTGATAAAATTATCAAACCTTAGTTGTTTTAAAATGAAAAATTATTTCAGAAGTGTTAATTTTGAATTAAAATACTTTTGAAATAAAAAATTCTGCTTCCAAATTTATGATCAAACTATGTTTACTAAGTATTCTAAAAGTGTTTCATCATGAATCATTTGGAAGTATACTTTTTTTTAACCAAAAATATGGTAATTCGAAATTGGATTTAACTCATTACATAGGTAAATGTCAAGTACATGCAAAGATCTATTTTACGAACTTCGTCGTTGAATATTTTATTAAAAATAGAGATTATCCTTTTACGAGTATTTAAGGATTTTAATTGGAGTTTGGCAGTACATAGTCTCAAAAAGACTCTTCACACCGGATCGTACAACATGGATTTGACGTAAACTTCCAGATCTGGAAGGCTTTGGTTGTCATCGTAGCTGTACATGAGAGGGACCATCCTCGCGAGAGAGTTAAGAGAAGCCCTTTGGAAAGATGCTGAAAATCGGTTTAGACGAAGACATTCCAGGTTAAGTCGCTTCCATTCGTCTGAAATAAGATTTAAAACGTGTTTTCTTGCAAAATCAACCGAAATTCCCTCGTTTTCTTTCATGTAGTAATCAATGTAGGAACCGTCGTGGCCATTTTGATCTTCATCCTGTGACATTGATGGTCCAAAAATGAATGAATTCCAATATCAAGAAAAGATGTAGCAGTAATATCTTTCTCTAAGTTCTACAGTAACACATGTGCGGCCGAACTGGTAAAAACGCACGAGTTTCGTCGCGTTGTTTACCGGTTGGTTTGGTCCACTTGTCATCCCTAATTAGTACTTCATTGTGTGAAAGTAAATTCTAAGTATGTCTCTGGACAACAACAATATTATAAAAAGTGATAAAAGACAATTATGTGTCTCTAAATAAACGATAGAAAGAACAAATATCTAAATTAGGAGCCCATGATTTGATATAGTGTCTTGCCACACCCGTAATCTTGTACTCTATCTTTCTCATTTTATTTGACATGATCAATCGACACATAATTTAAAAAAAGTTGATATTTGACCAACTAATAACATACTTTTTTTCATTATTATTCTTATAATCAAATTCAAAATTTGTTAGTTGATGTTGGAGTTTCAAAATTTGAAATGGTTTATGAAAGTAATTAATACTCTAACATGACTTTAATGTCATTTTTAGGGATTTGTATGAAGGGTAAAATAGGTAAATTAGTTTTTGTTTAATTGCCTTTTTAAGAAGTGATAAATAATTTAGGACAAACAAAAATTAAAAAAAAATGACTAATAAAATGGGAATCATTTTATCACTTTTTAAATCATTTAGAACAGAATTACTTGAAATTAATTATGTTGTTACCTTTGCACTTCCCAAGTCATCCCAAAGGCGAAGAATTGCGGCTACAGAAGAGATAATGCCCGATGCATCATCCAAGGTAAATGGGCTTTCCTGTGTTGTGCCACAAATCCCAAGAGATAGAATAAGTGTATTAACACAACATGCACTCCGGAGCTTACTTTGCCATTTTTCAGGTATTCATCTGCCTTGGGATAATCTTTAGAGCAAGAATCGAACCATCTTGATTCAACAAGAAATGCATTGCACAAACTTGCCCACTATACAAGAATATTGAACGAGTTATATGTTAGGAAAATTTTGTCCTACTTTAGGGAATCATTTCTTCATCTTTTAAAAAATTTTATTGTATAGTTAAATTACATTACCATCTTCCACAAAGATTCTGTAGGGTTGAAGCCATGTTTCTTATGAATCTTGTTCCCTGTCTCATTTGTGAAGTCATAAAGGGCCCTGAAACACTTCTTCATGTAGTCTGGTAATTGCTCTATTGCATCTAATTCCCATCTGCATTTTGTGTTTCGATTATTAATATATCATGACCATCCTAGTTAATTAATTAATTAATTAGCCTAATTCAAATTTTTATATTTCAAATAAAAATTAAAACAACAACATTAATTAGTACCTATTTACAGCTTCTGTGAAGAGAGTTAACTCCTCAGGCTTCCCATAGAGATCAAAGATGTCATCAATAATATAAATGAAAGAGATGGATTTCGCTAGCTCTATTCTTTCATCGGATAAACTGAGATCAGTGAGGGTTGCCATTGGCCATGTGTACCATTTTAATGGTTGGTCCCTGGCTAGCTTCAATTCCCTGGAGAAACCAAGATCCTTCCACCATCTAACACAAGGAAAATGAAAATTAATTATGTCAAAATAAATTAACCTGAAATTAGAACATTTGATTCATGCATCAAAACTGAAATGCGAGTCACAAATAATATCATCGTCCACGAAATTACAAAATTATCCGTATCTAATAAATGAAAGTCATACTGTCATTTGTGTTTGAGTGTAATATCACAAAATATTTATTTTTGACCTCCAAAATGATGTTATTATTTTTTTAAAAAAAATGAGTATTTCTTATAGTGATTATTCAACTTATTCTTGGAAATATGAAGTAACTCTTGCCTGTGTACGTCTTGTGCCATGTAAAAATCAACATTTGAGAGCTCTTGCAAGTTTTTTCCCAATCCATTTATACCTTGGAACTCTCCCATGAAGTTCTTCGCATTGAATTTAGCTAAACTTTTACGGTAAGGATGCCTCAGGGTATTTTTGACAATTGCAGCATTTTCATTATCAAGATAGTTGATCCTTGCATTAAGGAGTTGGCTACTAAACTCTGCAGCATCATCAAGTATATCTTCTCCTTCTATACTTAGTTGAGCTGCTTCATACAATCCAATCAGTTCCCTAGTACGATCTTTTCCAAGTGTCACCGCGAACGTCCCTTTCTCGTTCTTGAAGTTATTAAATACATCTGTTAATTTCATATCGTGTTACGTTAATTGTCAATTCACGACATAATGCAACGTACTATTTCTGTACGTTAGGGACGAGAAACGCCTAGAGGTCGAATTCTTGACCTCCTAAGCTATGTAGCTTAATGTTCAAGCTATTGAACAACTAGGTTGCTTGCCTAATGACTAGAGGGGATGAAAAGAGTTGGGAAGAGAAAATTCAAAATGAACCAGAACCAACCTGGAGGGACATAGTAACCTTCTTGTCTTAATAGTCGGAAACAAAGGGAAACTTCATGAAGACCTAGAGATTGATCAAAGCAATTTTTTGATCGATGCTGCCTCCACAGCAATTCTTCGATTTCCTCCTGAAAGTGATGATCAATGCCTAGCCTTTGAACAGCATCAACCAACATTAAATCTTTTAAAGAGTCTTCTCCTTCTACTTTTAGCGAATGCTTAATATCCGTCAATTTCTGTGCGTGTTTCATCGACAATTCATCCTGCATGTGAATTTATTACATTAGCAGATTTAAAAAAAAAAAAAAAGAAAAGCAAATGTAAATATATAGAAATAGTGACTAGTCATTATATATCCTACATTCAGCTGATTTTCATGGTGTACTAAAGGGTTAAAAGCTGCATTATGAAATTTTGGTTGATGCCCCAATTTTGGCTGCTTGCTTTACATGCAATTTGAGCTGGTTTAATCTCTCTAATTGGTGCACAAATGATCCAATGATATGAAGAAGCTGAAAAGGCATAACTTGTCGACATGATATATGAATAATACGGGAAAAAATTATTCCACGAGAAAACGTGAAGAAAACCACTAGCCCTTGTCCTAAAAATTTGAAAATTTGATGAACTCAATTAGTGGTCTATGCTCCATATATATAGGACGAAAATTTTTTACATAGATCCGATTCACCGTAAGTGGATTGATTTATATTCATCAACATCACTCTAACTCATTAAAAATAAACTTTTTCAAAGTGATGTAAATAAATATGAATCAAAAAATTCATCCCATCTACTGTGAAAGATCTATTTAAAAATTTTCCAATATATAGCATTTATGGAGTGCCCTACATCAACGTCACTAGTAACAATCATTACCACCACCAACGCCATTGTGATGCCGGTCCCATGTTTGAAAGTTGAAAGATACATTATATAGTTTATAACACGTAGTATTATAATTTTGAATCACTTATAATTTTGTTTAAATATTTTGAATATATTATTTTTAATAAAAAATTTTAACCAAATCTAAATTTGGGGTATTATAATTAGTATTAGAGTAAATTTCGGGATAATATTGAACTAGTAGTATTGGGCCTCATTATGCGATATATATGACATATTATTGGATTGAATTTGGGCTTTGTGAGGGTACAAAAGTCACCCAACTTGAATTTTGTGAACATGCAAAAGTTTAAAATAATGTGAATATGATATTCCGTTCCAAATCGGAAGTAAGAGCAAATGTTGTATTGTTTATACATTTTATATCCTGAATTACTAACAATTTGATTTAATTATTTTAAACCCATTATTTTCATTTAAAAATTATTGAACCAATCCAAAATCGGAGTGTTGGCAATGGAATTCAATCATTAATAAACAAAAATAAAACATACGCGTGGGTTGATAGAAGCACGGCCGGACGCAGTGGATGATCCAGGATCAAAATAATAACAAGCAAAATATATGCGAAATTTTATTATTAAATTAGGGTACTATATAGTTATATTTTAAATTTATATAACATAATATTATGTGTTTCGAATGTTTTATAGTACAAGTTTAAAAATTAAATGATATAATACCCTCACGGAATCATAAAATTCCCCAAACATTTCCATTTGGTTTGTAAACAATTGACATAATTTGTTAAATAATATTTGGTTAGGTATAACGGTTGTTCGGTCAATTACTATTATTTTTCAAATAATATTTTACCCCATTTATTATTTACACTATTTATGCTTGTCCTATTTATTAGTTGCGTCCTCCAAATTATTTCATTAATTAATTCTTTCAATCAATCACATTAATCGGTAATGAAATTTTTTTTCTAATTGATCCTTTACTTAAAATTCTTTATGTGCTACTTGATTAGATTAACTACAAAATTATTCAGTATCTAAGTTGAATTAAGTTATGTAAATGAATGGTGCAAAAAAAATATGAAATTTAAAAACACTTTTAAATCAGATAGTAAATCGATAATATATTTGATATTTCGAAAAGTCCAACTTTCTTTCATAGACCTTAGACTGGTTAATTTTTTTAAAGATAAGGGATCAAATTAGTCTATTGTAATAGATAAGGGATCAAATTAGTTGATACTATGAAGATAAGGGACTAAATTGGTCTTTTTTCATATATATATATATATATATATATATATATATATATAATATTGTCTCCAAATTATTCAAAATTATATGATTTCCTTTGAAAATTTAAAAAAATTAATTACACCTTTATAAAATTAGACTTTATTCCACTACTATTTCACTACAAAATTATAAAACAGTTCCTTAAAAAATATGTCAATATAATTTTATCCGGGCCCAAAGCAATGAGTAAAAGTCTATAATAGTTCAGGTAAAGTGCAAATATCCCCAATCTTCAGGGCGTTTGCCGAGTTCTCTTTTATTAAACTTATATTCCTTTATACAGTTTTCCTATAGAAAGAAAGGATTACTGTTTTATACTTTTTGCAACTCAAATAATAGTGTAGCATTTTCTTAAATCGGGATGGAGAATTTTTTTTTATTGGAAAATAGTTTCTTCAATAGTTTTGCATTTAAGCAGTGCAGATATGATTCAGAATAACATATCTGTGGATCCACCAACTTAAATCATAATAATGACATGCAAATATATATATATATATGAAATAGAAAATAAAATAAATTATTATTCCCTCCATTCCATTTTATCTGTCTTTTTAAATAATTTACTTTGTTCAAAATTATTTGTCAATTTACGAATTCAAGGAAGTATTAAATGAATTTTTTTCCAACTTTATCCTTAATACCATATTAGTGGAAGAGGAGGATTATGCAATAGGCAATTTAATGTAAAAAGAAAATTTAATAATTTTAAACTATTTTTTATAAAATTGATATAATTTAATAAGTTTTTTAATCCTTATACAACAACTCAAAGTGACAACTAAAATAGAACATATTGTTGGATTTAGTCCTATACATGTTTTTTCTAATTTATTTGTCTATTGATATCATTAGTTGGTTAGTTTGATTAGTTTTATTTTATTCAATATTGGGAGAAAGAAAAGCTGATCCTGATAGTAATTTACTTTAATATTTGTCTACTTATTCCGATATTTCTTTTCCAATATAGAGGGAGTATAGCACATGTCTAAGTCCAAGCAATGGAGAAATTAATAAGGCTATATGTTCAATTCTTAGAAGGTATGCATTGTCAAATTTGATCCCAAGTTTAGCCAAATCTCTCGATCGTCTTCCACCACAAGATTGCACATAGGTCGACACCGAAAAACCTTATTACAAGAAAATCTTTTCAATTAACAAACTAATTTATATCTTTAAATTAATGAGATTTTAATATTTTAAATAATCATTCATCAATTCATTTTATTTTCAAGTTTATTACTTTAAATAATAAAATTTCCTAGGTTGATATAAAATATCACTTAATTTTCTACTTGATAAGATCTTTCTATAATAAAGTCTGTCGATCGACACCACGTTTTACACGGAGGGGTGGGGGAATGGGCGCGTACGGGTCACATGACAACTGATCAAGTTTCAGGTTAAGGCGCTAGGCAGACAAAAGCACAAGCATCCTCCGAGATTCAAGACTTCACTGTGATTTTTTTTAACGGAAGATTGCTATGTATGACATTCACGCTTTCGGTTCTGTTTTGGTTGGATATAAATTGTTTTTTATAAGAAAATAGTTTTAATATTTGACGTGAAAAAAAGTTTATTTTTCATATAATTTTTTGATATTTGAATGACAAAGTGAAAATATTTTAAAATATAATTTTTTTAATATTTTCCATGTTTGATTTTATCAATATGAGTTTAAAAGACTTGTAATAATTCTAATTAATATTTCACAAATAATTGTGGTCAACAGAAATTGATTTTGTTTAAAATTAAATTTTAATATAATATAATTGTAAAAATTATGCATGATGATGTTATATTAATGCGGGACACATAATGAAGAGAAAATGAATATACATTAATCGGAAACCAAAATAAGCTTATTATAAAAATAATTATTTGATGTTCGATATCATGGTTGAACTATTCAAATATTAACTTATGTTCAATGATTTCGTAAGTTATTTTAGCCAAATGAAGGAAAATAGGAAAATAGGAAAATATTATATACAGGAAAGTATTTTCCAACTTTTGAGCCAAGAAAAAATATCGTAGCATTTTCTTAAGATAAAGAATCCTATACATGTCCAAATAATTAGGAATAAGAGCCATCCTTTCCAAATAATCAGGTCATTTCTAATTATTTGTAATAACTTTCTGTTTTATACTTTTTGCACCTCAAACAATAGTGTAGCATTTTCTTAAATATTGGATAAAGATTTTCTTTCCCATCAAATAAATTAGCATTAGTTTGAGCAGTGGAGATTCAGAATAACATATATGTGGGATCCACCAACTTACTTATCACAATGCTTGCTGGCATGCAGTATATCTAAAAAATCAAGATCAAGTACTAGAAGACACAAATAAATTATTATGATGCAAATGTTATAGTTTAGCCAATGGAGAAATTAATGAAGCTATAAGTTCAATTGTTTGAAAATATGGTAAAATATGATCCCACTCTTTGTCAAATCTCTGTCATACTCAGTAGTTTGATAAGATTGAACATAGGTCGAATATCTAATGAAACCGCTGCTGGAATTGAGATTTTTCTTTGAATTTCATTCTTGTGAACGTATTTCCTAGGCGGGATACTTAACGCGTTAGCTACAGCACTGCACGGGTCGATATGCACAGCGCCTAGTATTCATCGTTTACGGCTAGGACTACTGGGGTATCTAATCCCATTCGCTCCCCTAGCTTTCGTCTCTCAGTGTCAGTGTCGGCACCACGTTTTTACACAACTTCTATATGAGAAACCTGAGTTTTTCTTTTTCTTTTTCTTTTTTTCTAATGTGGGTTTACTGCTTGTTTAGGTACAAGGCAGCAAAATTATTGCATGCATGAAATTTGCGTTTTGGAGTCTGTTTGATTGGGCTAAACATACCTTTCAGGAAAACACATTTAGAAAGTTTGTTGACGTCAAACACTAATGTGTAAAATATTTTTTTTTTTTAAATTTTCTTCCACTTAGACTGAAAATAAGTTGTAGAATTTTTGAGTGTAAGGCCAAATAAGCAGACTGGTTTTTTTTATTGATGGATGTATGATATTACAACTGCTCATTACTAAAAAAATCCAAATGATCTCTGGATTGATCCGAAGTAATTGGCTAGTATGCATTACTTAAACTAAACTACATGTTGTGAAATTATATCGAATTATTTGGTAATGCATTTCCTATCAAGGATCTTTCGTGGAAGGAAAGATTCAAAGGTATCTTTTGTTCTCTTCATATTACTTTCTCAAGTTAAAAAATTGCTAAAATTTTTGGGACCTTGATTACTTTTTTATAGTAGTTGTTCTCTAACTCCAATTTTTTTCTTAAAAAAAAAAAAAACAAAAGGATATCATAAAAATAGATTTCGGTGTTCTTTCTTAAGAATGGATCAAAAAAGGATTTCAGCATTCTTTGTTTAAAAGATTGTTCAGCTTTTTTATTATTATTATTATTTTTTAAAACTTATTATTTTTTTTACCCATAACTCGAACTTATAATAAATAGTGAGAGTAAATTGCACAATCATTTGTATCCTTTTCTTTGCAAAGCTGCCGTACACGTTTGTATCTAGCAAAGGACAAGTGGAAATTAAAAAGGGAAAATTGCCAAAATAGTCCCTCAACTTTTTTACTTTAGTTAAAATATTCCCTTAAACTTTTTTTTATCTAGAATAGTCCTTCAACTTTTATTTTTTAACCAAAAAAAATCCTTTTATGGTGGAACCACCATAAAAACCTTTTTCTTTTTTTGATAAATTTCACATACACCTCCTAAAGTTTACTTATTTTCTACATAACCCCTATATAGTTTAAAATATAAAAAATAAGAAAATGAAATTAATTTGAAGGGGTGAAAAAAAAACTTCAAAACAATTTTTTTAAAAAAATGAAACTTTATTTTTTACCAAAAAAATCTTAAAATCCTAATTATTCCCTCTTCTTCTTTTCCTAGCCAAAACTATCACCCACCCAACTCTAGAACCACCACTTTAGCCACCAAAGCGCCTCCCCCACCCACGAGATACCAAAACTATCACCCACCCAACTCTAGAACCACCACTTTAGCCACCAAAGCGCCTCCCCCCACCCACGAGATACCAGCTGCCACCCACTAACGCTACTGTGAGATCCATTGGTAGTCAACCACTAGGCTTTTTTTTAAAAAAAAAGTTGACTATAAAGTTTTGTAAAATTTTAAATTAGTCCAATGTGAAAAACAACTAAACCACAGGGCATGTATGTAGAATTTATCAAAAAAGAAAGATTTTTGTGGTGGCTCCACCACAAAAGGACTATTTTGGCTAAAAAATAAAAGTTGAAGGACCATTTTGGCTACCAAAAAGTTGAGAGACTATTTTGGCTAGTAGAAGTAAAAAAATTGAGGGACTATTTTGGCAATTTTCCCAATTAAAAAAAAATATTGAAAAGAAGTAGTGCATAATCGTTTGTACTCTTCTTTAATGCTGCCGTACACGTTTGTAATTGTATCTAACAAAAGATAAGTGTAAATAAAAGAGAATGAATAACAGTAGTGTTGTCCACGCGGAACTTTGATTTATTTCATATGCAATTTCGCATAGTAAATTCTTGGATAGATTAAAGTATATGTATTTTATGATACTCAATTAGTTATATAATTCAGATAAGAAAAATAATTTAAAATTTTGAAAAAAGATAAATTATATGAATAAATAAAAATTATAATATTATCATGTATATTAATTTATCTAAGAATTTACCCTCTTGTATATCTAAGAAACCATAAATACAATGCACTTTCGAGTATACAATCTGAAAAATTTTAAAAGTCCTACTAGACAAATAAAATTGTGGGCCTTTGGTTAATGATGACAAAACCTGGTGAGTGTCTCGACCTTTCTTCTTATCTTCACTGGTTTTTCTTCTTTTTTTTGGTGAAATGTACGATTATGGTGCTCCCCAAAGGAAAAAGACATTGATCAAGACTAATATGTTTATCTTTTTTATTATTTATTATCTATATTTCAAGCCACAAATCTTCCTAGTTGATCTAAACCGCATAATCTGTCAATCAAAGAGAAATTGACATATCTAGATTATTAAAAAGACGGCTGTGTTCCCTTCATATCTAGAATTTAGCTACCTAGGTTTGAAGTTTTGCTTAAAGAATGCCTAGCGGCGGTCTAATCTCATTATTTATGTTGTGGTTTCTACTGTCTAAAGAAAATACTCTACTCTTTCTCCGTGACAAAACAGCCTATCTAACACATATTTTAACAACTTATAATAGCATCTAATTTATTTTTTAATTGTCCACTAAACAGAAGATCGAATGCAAGACTTTTTCTTTCTTATTTATGCATTAGAAGAATAACCAGTGTTGTATTTTAACCTTGCTCTCCATTAACCAGTGTTGGATTGGATTATTTTATCTAGCTTAGTTTCTAGATAATGTTTTATACTCTATCCGTTCTAATTTTTTTTTGTGCCATATTTTGACTTTTTTTTTGTCAAATAAAATAATTTTATAATTAATAATTCATATAATTTTATTCAATTTTAAGTAAAATTTATTCAATAAAATTGAAATATATATCGAATATTAACACATATAAATTTAAAATTTAAAAAAAAAATTAAGAAAATCTATATAAAATTAAGTTATGAAAACTTAGGGTCCGTTTAGTTCATGGGATAATATAGGATTAGATAATTAATTTCTTCTCATCCTATGTTTGGTTACTTTTTTTAACAAGGAATTGTTATCAATTAACTAACGTAATCTCTTGTGGAAGGGATAAAATGATACTATGGGGAGATAGTATTAGACTATTAGGGTGTGTTTGGTTCACAGATAAATCATCCCCGAATAACTTATCTCCGAATAATAGTCTTGGGGTAGGACAGCGATTCTTGGATTATAATCCTGTGTTTAGTTTGTTTAGGCTATTGACAAGATATTTTGATAATAATACAATTTTATATTTTTAATGAAAATGATATATAGTGGAGAATTGTTGATATTGAAATATTCTCTTATTATTACCCACTATTCTTAATTACTTTAAAATTTTCACACTTCACATAGTTTTTAAATCACATAATGTCATGTTTAAAAGTAAATAAACTAATAAAATTATTGAAATAAATACATAAATTAGTAAGGAATGATACATAAAATTATTGAAATATATACATAAAATTTGTAATAGTAGTACTATGTTGAATTAATTTTAAAAAAAAAAAAAAAAAAAAACTAGCAGATACATTATGAATTGGAAAGAATATAACGTCTTGATACAATTAGATATTTTATTTAGTTAATAATATTTTACTGAACTTGAAAATATATGTTTTATAAAAAAGAAACATTTAAATAAAAATAAATAAATATAAGGCATTATACTTTGTAAAATCTATAAGTGTTAAATAAAAAATGATAAATAAAAGAATAAGTGCGGATCATGTACTAAAATATGTATTTTTTTCACCTAAAATTAAAAAAAATGATATAACATTTTTTTGAAGTAAAAAAAAATAACTATTACAAGAAAATATTAATTTAACAGGTAATTTAGGCATCTTACTTTTTATTCAGTCTGGTGGGATTATTAATACCAAATACTCCCATGGGATATGTAATACCCATACAGTCGAGGAAAGGGGGATTAAGTTAATTAAATAAGATGACAATCTTATATTTAAAATCCAACCAAATATAGGATGTTACGGGATTACTTATCCAATTTCAAGTCATCCAATGAAACAAACGGACCCTTAGTTATCATGGGATGACTCCTAGATGCGATAACAAAAATTTTGATTAATTTATCCTAATAAATTTCATGACCCTACATCATATGATGTAATGTTGGATTATAGGGGTATTTATGGATCGGCATTAGGTCCATATGCTCAATAGGTGACCCACCCAATTAAATGAACAAGTTAAGAGAAAATTACGTGATATTTGGTCATTTTACATAGATACTTGACCTAATACGTTTATGACAAATTTGTGTTCCAAGATTTAAAAAATAAAAAAATTGACTACCTAATTACACAAATACCCCAATAATTGAGTAGAATAAGAGAAAAAGTCATTTAATATTAAACTTTAATATGTAATTTTTTTTAAAAAAAAATAATTTTTAAAAATAAAAAGATAGCATATTACACATATATACCTGTAAATGAGCATAGATGGAGTAAAAGTCCTTTATTATTAGGTCACAATACATAATTGACTCAATATATGCATTAAGTCGGTTATACTAGATTGAAAATTTTTATTCCTCTAATCTTAATACCCAAATCAGTAACATTAAATAGCTCATATACCCAATTTTTATGGTTCGAAATGGATCGAGTTAACAGTTTTTTCAGGTTAGTACATCAAGATGAACACTACTAATTATTCTATGTAATAGCAATTTTATTTAACATTTTCACATTTATTTTTGGCATATTACAATTACATTAATATTATTTGAATATTTTTTGTTAGATTACCAAAAATAAAGTGTAAATTCAAAGATATATTAATCAGTAAAATAATAATCCGATCTCATCTCATCCTTAGTAAAATAGTAATCCGATCTCATCTGATCCTCAACTAAATACAAGATGGTTATTATTTTTAAGATATCACATGCAATTCAATATCAACTAAATACGGGATAACTAGACTAATCATCTGAGATGACTCATCCAGGATTAATTGTTCATATCAACTAAATACTAGATAACTAGACTAATTATCTCAGATGACTCATCCAGCATTAATTGTTCGAGGCATTAATTGTTCGAGGATGAGACATCCTGTCTCATCTAGTTTGCAAATCAAACAAATAATGTGTTGAACAGAAATTTGAAATAGAGACAATTTCAATAAGAGCGAAATAATATTATTCTTTTGTCAGATTGACTTTAACATATATGGATAAGTAGGTTTAAATCACATTATTTGGACTCTCAAGCTATGAAAAACGTTCAGCTATCAAAATATTCAACCTCTTTTATCATTTCTTTAATGATAAGATCTGAATAGAGACATTCATAGGTCGACCTCATCCATGAAACTGTCATGAACCAGGCCCGATTTAGAATTTCCGCCTTGAATATGGATGGTTTGGAACCTTTGGACTCCTCAAGCTTCGTCCCTAAGTGTACAGAAACATCATTTGGGCTTCTTTTGCAATAGATGTCAGTCTTGAAAAGCAGCAAACAAGAATTACATAAAAGCATTCCCAAGGAGGAAAATGGAAAATAAGAGAGACAGTTGTAGCATTCAGACCTCAAGATTCAAGAACCAAAGTTCTTGCAACAACTTTTGTGCTCGTTTACTTACCTGCAGTTTCCTTTCCAAGGATCTGCAAAACAAGAAATAGTATACATTGCAGAAAAATATACAGTGCTAGCGTAGAAAACAAATCATGTTGAGTATTACATCTACCAAATGTATAAATCTGATCATCCTGCATCCAAGTGCAATCTTCTGAACTTCATCTGCACTATAACGAACCATTTATTACGTAGCTTAGTCTTTTGGGGCTCCTGGGTGTATGCAAAATGTTCCTAGCCTTAATACAGATGCTAATGTTTCTATTTCTCATTATTTTGCTGTTAAAGAATTCAACTTCTTTTCAAGAAGCTTGGCAGTTCGTAAAGCACCCAAGGCCTCAGTTTGCTTTCCAGAACGTTTAAAGTTCAACGCTTTCACCTTCTCTGCCTTAATTCGTTCTTCCAGCTGCATTCTCTCATCATTAGAATTGTCAATCTCAGCAACAGGCTTTTTAGATTCATGTTTTTCAGGGCCTTGTGATCCAGAACTCACATCATCCAATCCAATTGCCTTCAAGGCTGACAAAAGTTGAGGATCAAGAAAATCCTCAACTATGACTTCGTCTGCTGGTTCAGCTGCATTTTCAGAAGACTTGGTGGGATCATGTGCAGCCCAATACCTCCAGCTGTGATTCAAGAGCTTTTGCCAATTCGAATTCAGCATCAGCTTCTTCTGTTCGACCTTCCCTTCGCAACTTAAGTGCTTGTCGTTTGTGGTTAAGGGATTCTTGCTGCAATTTAAAGCGATCACGGCTGGACAACGGTTTTGGACCTGATTGATGACTGGAATCTTTTTTCCCAACAGATGAGATGTCAGTACCAGATAAGTCATCAGAACTTGTACTGGGCTGAGACTTAATCTCCTCCACATGTTTTTCTAAAAGCTTTGCCTGTCGTAATTCCTCCTTGGCTTCCTCCAATTTCCCTTCTCTTTTCAGGGCAAGTGCCTTCCTCTTGTGAGCCAGGATATCTTGTTTAATGGAACTTTCATTATTTTGAGAAACATTTGCCTGAGCTGAGTTTAACTCTGGAATGTTTGGCATCTCATTTGCACCATTCATCTCCTTCGGATTCTCAACAGGTACCGAGCCTGACCCTACCAAATCCATGAGGGGTAATCAAAATAGCTTTCTTTTGAATCCAACTGAATAGGCTGATTATCAATTTCGGGAGAGGGGTCGTGAAAAGTATTTTCTCGGTGCACAACAGATTCAGCTGGAATATCTTTCTCCATTGGTGCTTCAAACTCTGCCAATTGTGCCTCTAACACTTTTGCCATTTTCAGGACTTCCTCAGCCTCTTCAGCCTCTCCTTGACGTCTCAGGGCAAGAGACTTTCTTTTCAAACCTAAAAGTTCCCTCTGGATTTCACTTTTACTTTTTCTAGACACATCATATTGGAAACCAGTAGTGGGTTGAATTTCAGAAAATTTATTATTATGTGCTGCAGCAGCAGCAGCGTCATCCTTTTTAGGAGAAAAGGATGGACGATTTTCATTATCGTCATCCTTCCAACCCAAAGTCTGTAAAAGTGAAAGATAAGAAGGGTCTATCATGTCTTGATCTGTCACTTCCCCTTCATCCCCATCATTAGTGATCATAATATCACCAGCCTTCTTATTAGAAAAGACCCATGTGTGTAACCCCGGGAGCATTTTCCATCTCTTCAAGTTGCTTCTCAAGAACTTTCCCTTTCTTCAATTCTTCTTCTGCCTCATCTAACTTCCCTTCCCTTCTCAAAGCAAGAGCCCTCTTTTTCAGGCCAAGAAGCTCTTTCTGAATGGTTGATTTGCTCTTCGGCGCAATATTACTGCCCAAACCTTTCTTTTCGTTGACATTTCTAACATCTGCATCACTAAGTTCCACTGGTTCTTCAACGGATTGGGAGTGTGAAACCCCATGAAACGACACTGAACTGTGCATCATCAAGTTAGTTTCCTGAGAATTGGAGTTCTTGAGCTCCTTTTCAAGTAATTTTGCCTTCCTAAACAAACCTAAAGCCTCTCCACTATTGCCTGCTCTTTTCTGATTAAGAGCTTCGTTCTTCAAAGATTGGATCTCATTTAACAATGCCTCACTATGAGCAGGTGCAAAATGACTGTCTAATTCCCCAGGATGAGTAGTCTCAGTCCTGAACCTAGTGATTTCAAGGCAGCAGCCATTTCTGGATCATCCATGTCATTCTCTGTGACTTCAAGGATACCTTCAAAACGATCATCACCCATGCCTCCAAGTTGACCAAAATCAAAGCCATGATCCAGATTATACCCAATTGATGAATCATCATTTTTATCAACATTTACACTGCGTAGTAGTGATGAAAACTCTTCATCAGAATCCTCATCCTCTCCCAACAATTCCTGCTCTTCTATCTGCTTTTCAAGAACTTTTGCTCTCTTCAATTCTTCCTTGGCTTCTGCAAGATTGCCTTGACGCTTCAGTTCAAGAGCCTTTCTCTTATGAGCAATGACCTGGGACTTATCAATGCCATGAGTTCTCTTTTCTGTATTAGCTCTCTGGGAGACCTCTCCTAGGATCGTTGATAACTCACCCTCCAAACTCATTGTTGCTGGCTTTTTATCAGCATCACGGAGATCCATATCTGACCATCCCAGTTCTCTGAGTTCAGCAGCACTAGATCATCCTTCTCCTTACTCCTTTGGGGCAGGAGCTTATTGTCCGATAAAGATGCCTTTGCATCATCATCTTTGATGCTTGAAACTTCAGAATTATTGCTGAAAGACACAGCCTTTTTACGACTCTTTCTCAGATTTATCTCCAAAGCCCCAGCCTGCTTTTCAAGCTCTTTTCCCCATTTAAAAGCCCTCAAGGCTTCCTCAGGTTTCCCTTCTGCTTTTAAAGTTCTGTATTTCTTCTTTTCTTCAACAGCTTGTTGACGTAGCTCTTCGGGAGTAACATCACCCATAACAGTTGAAATATCAGGAGGCTGATCACGAGATATGCTTCTCTGTGTGCCGTCTCTATCATCCTGAAAAGAGATATCTTGAATATTTGAACATGATGCACTACTTCTTGGATTTTGAGCACTTGAAAGCATGTCCATGGCAGATGCTGATCTTGATGACATCGACGACTCCCCTTCGTTGCCCAAAATTTGGTTTAAAATTTCATCTTCATTATTCTCTTAGCTGTAAGCTTTGAACCACCTGCAACCACCACCATTGAGAATAAGTTGCACGACCTCTACTTAATAAAGAACATCATTGTGTACTCCTGTTTACCATTTGTTTAGGCAATTAGATGTCAAAACAAGAGAGCCCAGTAAAATATTAAATAAATCCCTAACATGTTTCCAGCTAGACTCACTTTCTTTTACTGCAATATTTCTTTGAGTACATCTACTTTAGGAAAACACTATCAAGAATTATGAAAAATAGATCTCAGAGAGTATTTGCATGCAAATTGTTCTTAATAGAACAATAATTACTAGAAAATCTGATTTAAAAAAGAGGTTGACAAGTCAAATGAATTAAAAAAAAAAAATTCATGAAACATACGAACAACAAAATCAAAATGTTGGTGGCATCTTGATTTTCTAGCCATAATTGAAGCTTTAGTGACCTCAAGTGCTGCTAATACATAATTAGCTTGCATGTCAACAAAAAAGATTTTTGGTCAGTAGAGATCACATGGAAAATTATAAGTGCACAATAGCATAATAATTTAGCAAGCTGGAAATGATAGGAAAAAACATAAACATCATCACTGTAGAAATAAAAATCACCTGCGCTGTAAAGATAGAATTATGAGTCACCTAAGAGAAATATCAAAGCAGGTGTTTGAAGACCTTCAATTATGCAAAAACAGTGTAATCACTAATATTTTCTTCTTTCTGTCAAGTTTAAGCACATGCAATCTTCAGACCATTAATTTTGTGAAAATACTACCTTCTGAACAAAAACTCTCAACAACTATATTTTTATACAAATTCATAAAAAGTTAAACAGTATAATTTTTTAAAAGTTTTTACTAGTAAATATGCATTCAATATCTGCAGGAAGCAGTCAAGACACAAGGAACTAAGACCAGAAGTTGAAAATAGAAGCCACCAAAAGAAACATGCGTCAAAAGTGGCTTGAATAAACAAGCATGATATATTTCATGTGTCTGTGTAATCGCTATATCCATCTGTTCAATTCTAAATGCTAAAAACAAAGAGCGCTGTGCAATTGTGGCAGGAAAGAGTGACAGAAAGATAAGATTTGGAAAAGGCAACAAGACTAAAACCAGAACTTTCGAAATACATACAAGAGCATAAAAAATGTTAACTGAAATGCCAATCGGTTTTACCAAAGTGTTAATCTCTCTATTTACATGCTCTAATGGCACGTATAGAGATAACTACCAGGGATGTGAACACTAACAAGGAGAAAAAGTACCGTTATTAATCAGGAAGAGTAACAATTCAATAGATAGATGATAAATATTAGGGTAGGAAGTGGAAGAAATAGAACTTTCACACAGTACCTTCAAACACCAAATCAACTTGTCAGATCTTTAAACATACCTCTTCCTGCTCTATTCTTGTGTCCATAACGCATTTCAAAACGTGCTGCTTCTTCTAATTTTTTGCAGGGATCACATATGCGCACAGGTGAATCACCTTGTCCACGCAATACCATCCTTTGTTGGGTATCTGCAGCTGTTGCAAAACAAACCCCCACACCTGCGGCAGTGGTGCTGAAAGTCCAGATAAAGACCATCAAGATGTGAAGGGTGACATGGATAACAATATAAGTACATTTGGTGTGTTGCTGAAAGTAAATCAAACAGGAATTATCAGCAGAGCGAGAAGAACTTAATAACGTTTATTTATTACTTTTACAAGCAATCAGGAAGAGTACCAGGATGTAAGAATCACTCCTATATGGGTTAACATTAAGGGGGAAACCTCGTAAACTGATATTAGAAAATTTTGGGCATTGGTTAGAATGTGCAATAGCTTACGATGATAGTAATTAAACTGCTTGTCACGAGAGAGCTGTGATAAACATGCTTCTGTTTACAAGCTTAGGAGTTAGGACTATGCAGTGATCAAAGTGTGGCAACTTGCCTAAAACTTCCAGAAATAGAACCAAAGAAACTCTTTAGCCTAAAATATAATCTTCATAATCAAACATAGCACCACAGCATGAGAAAGCTAGTACTACAATCTATAAACCCGACAATCAGTATCAAAAACAGAACCAGTATAGAAGCAATAGCAGATCAGCTTTTAAACTACTTATATCAAGATTCAAGACAATCAACATGATACCATACTTAAAACTCCATAAATACATCAACATCTCCATCTTCAACACTATAACAAGATCACGGTGTCATTATTTCACGTCTGAACTCTGCAATAACTGATGAAGTAATTCGTTATACCAAAACGTAGAAGGCAACTAGCAAACACTTTTGCAAAATGCAGGAGTTAAGTGTATATATAGAAACAGCAATTTTGCAACATGGGATTTCAAGAAAATTATAAAAAATAAAATCAATCAAATCTTAATAATCACCAATCAAGATATCAAATTGATTCATGAATTTAACTCATCATTCACATAAACTTCAACTAGAAAACACAAAAAGATCAAATTTTGAGACATGGGTATTCACTAAACTAATAAAAAAAAACAACTGAAAATAATCATAAAACATTCATCCAAAAAGAACAATTTTTAACATGGGTTTTGCATAAAAAGTAGAAAATAATGAAGAACTAGGAAAAGGGTCATGAGAATTAAGACAAAATATATAGAAAAAGGAGGAGGAGGAAGAGGAGGCTGAACCTTGCGATTGATGAAAGTGAACTGTGAAGAACATCCTTGGCAATGTGAGGAGTCAACCACCCAATTATTCCCTCTCAGAGATGGCTTTGGAGGCAATCCGATCTTCTCCAACATCTTCTTTGTTTCTTAGATTCTTGAGAAGAGATTTGGGATTTTACAAAACCAAGGAATAGATCGGCTCTTCTTCTTCTATCGCTTATTTGACGATTCTTTTGTTAAAACTTTTTTCTTTTCTTTTTATTTATTTATTTTGATGGCCCCTTTATTTGTTTTATTTCTCAATAAAAACTGGTTTTAGATTAGGAATTGGATTAATTTTTCCTTCAGAGTTGGCATAGGATTTTGTTTCATAACTAAGTTTAGATGCATTATTTAAACTTTAAATATTACGTTTGGGCATGTTTTAACTCTTATATAAATTTGTTTTACAACAAAGTTTGTAAGGTTAGATGGTTGGATGGGTGGGTTTGAATTGTAACACCAATTTAAAATGAATGAATTTGAATTAAAGTTAAATTTGATGGATTTGAATTCTATTTATTTAATTATTAAAATTTTACTATCACTTGTTAATGAATTTTAAATTTTCTACTAAATCTATTTAACTTGTTTGGGTAAGTTACAATAAATTAAATTTTAAATCCAAATTCACTCAAAATCCTTTCATTCAAACGAATCGTAAAAGAATAAAATCAATATAAATTAATTCTAATAATATTAGTTGACCTTTTAATTTTCTTATTTTGCCCTTGAGAGATGCTCATTTTTTCTTTTTCTTCTTTTATAAGGAGATAAAAATAATTAACGATTAACAAGCCAAATGCCTTAAATTATCTTATTATGCTTAATGAAGAAGGCACAAGGAGAAGAAGTCCGGATATTCCACACAACATCATACAAGTATTTAAAAATATGAAAATAGGATACAACTTAGAGGATATTCATAATCTTGTTTCTTATTTAACTGGTTTTTATTTTCTTTTGTGTATAGGGAAAGAAATGAAATTAGTCATAGAATTACAAAATTTGCAAAATCTCTTTTGATTGACTTAGTGGGAGTATTTATCCCCTTGTAGCTCATTGAGCAATACACAATATGAGAACAGATGTTCTCCTTTTGTAAATGATTACATGTATTTATTATTAAGTTTAATGAAATTTTCGAACTTTTAAATAAAAATATATATATATATATATATATATATATATATATATATATATATACATTGAATAATAGTTAGTCAACCTATGATTATCTATATTACAAGTTCTTCTCAAAAAAGTAAAACAACAGAAAAGAAACAATTGAGCAATATACAAGATGTCTTTCAAATCCACACCAATATCCTTACTATTTGATCTTTTAGAATTCAGCATAAGGTCTCAATGACGGATCAAGACTTTGATTGAATTTCATTGTCAAGAAAGCGTGCATGAAGTGATGTAGCAAGGCAAAGCGAATAGCTTCAGCCTCCACAATTTAAATATTACAAACACATAAACTTATCGTTGCCCATGCCACTTGTAATAAAACAAGATAATCTCTAGCAAGTACACCAATTTTGATACTATCTTTTTGCTTATGAACAGATACATCTGTATTCAGCTTAATAACATCATGAGGAGGGTAGCTTCAATGTTCAACATATTTAACCTGAACAAGATTAGCAGAAGGAACACAAGATAACTCATGATACTCTAGCTATTCAAAATGTGACTTAGAAACCATATCATGTTCAAAAGACCAAGATTTTTCCAACAAAAAAAAACAACAAAAAAATCGCTTTTTTTCTAAACTTTCATATTCCATAATAGGAAACTTGTTAATGCAAGCAGATTACTTGGATCTAGTAAATGGGACAAATTGATCAGACCCTCCCACCAACACTGATCCATAGCAAACTAGGCCAGTGGAAAAGAGAAAACTTCCAGACCAATTGAGAAGCTGAAAATTGAAAAAACAAATATTCTAAAGTTTCAAGAGCCTCTCTGCACCTATGCCACAAAGTATCATCAATATGAAATCTACAAGTCAAAGAACTTCTAACACATGCAGCTTTTTTTAAATACCACCATATAAGATGTTTGACCCTATGTTTCAAAGATAAATTTCATATAGACTTCCAAATTTTACACTACCCAACTGAAGAACTAGATCCAGGAGGACAAGAAATACTACCAAAATTACTAGAAATAGAATTCATTTCAAGGTAGTAACCAGATTTGACAGTGTAAGACACAAATTGAGTATAATGTCAAATCCTTTTATCCTGTTGATTAGAAACAAAGGCAATTGCAAAATAACAGAAGCATCCGCTTTTCTAAAAATAGAATTTACTAAACTTTTGTTCCAAAATCTAGTTTCAACATTGTTAACACTTAGATTTTCATAAAAAAGAAAGATTACGCACAAGAAGAGGAGTAGAGAGTGATTGAAATGGATTGAGAGGGCTGAAAAAGAAAATTTTATTGTGATGTAAGAATGAGATTACAACATCACAATTGATGACTTCCCTTAGCTAACATTCTCTCATTTATACAAGGTTAGCTAACATTCTCTCATTTATACAAGGCTAGATAACTGCCATCCTTTTACAATAATTGACGGTTACATAGCAGAATGGACAACTGATAATGATTCTAACTAACTCCATGTAACTTCTACAGCTACCTACTCCCAACTGATAATGATTCAAACTCCCAGCTCAGAAACTATTCTCTAACCACCTTAGTGACTTGCTCCAGCTCGGCCTTCAATCATAACATTTTTCTCTTCTTGAAACAATTCTAGTTTCTAGGATTGAAGTGAGGAAATTGTGCTTGGATGATGTTCCAATCTTCCTAATGGCATCATTCAATCCCAAGTTTTCCCATTGAATTAGAATTTGTTCCACTAAATGTGATCCTTTAGTCACTAAGTTTGCATGACACACCAACCTCCTATCCAACACAGGTAAAGGAGCAACCCTAACCTCTATTTCATCATTCATTTAAGGTAAGTCAGTGCAAACTTAGTGACCCTTAGCAGTAGGTTTCAACAAGGACACATGAAAGATAGGATGGATAGTGGATCCTTCTGTTAACTTTAGCTAATAGGCTACATGTCACGCTCCGAAACCCAGGACCATGACACGCTGTACCCTTGGGTAGTCCAAGGCTACAGTAATAGAACCTTATCTAATATTAAACACTGGTAATATAAATTGTAATACAAAATATCTATCTAGCACGCAGGCCACAAACCCAAGTCGATTATATATTCAGGAATCACAAGAAACTATACAAGACTTAGATCCTAATCCTGTCCACGAAAGACTCAAACCTCTCACTGGAATCATAATTGCTCTCAGAAGATGTAAAATGTTAAATAAATGAGGTGAGCAAAATAAGAGCGCAATAAGAAATGCATATACCCTTTTACAACATTGAGTAAGGTCGAACAATATACTAATCAATCATGCAAGTATACTTCACATACGTCAAAACATTCCAAAAACATGCATAACATATTATATATCGCAGAACAGATACAGAACAGAAAGCTCATAGATTTACAAAGGTAATTCAGCTACTGGACCTAGGTCTAACTATTAGAACTCGTTAGACAAAGGGCCAGAGACAGAACGGAACGGAATAGAGACAAAACATATATGAAAACAAGGCACTTCCAGATCATTATCCTCTCTGAGTTACCAAGGTTCACTATGAGCCAAACATGCAACATGCAACCATATCCTACATGCGTCACCATCATATCACACACCAGTCATATACGTATAATATATCTGAAGTCTCATATAATCCATACTCAATCCTCTTTTTATTAGAACATAAATTTAGAACATGAAAAGATTTTTCAAATACATTTATGAAAAGAGTAAAAAGATACATGAACCACTTACAATCCATAGCTATATATCTCTTACCATCTTCTTTCCCCTAAACATACAAACTATAACTTCTCAATCTAAAGGATACAATAAATTAGTGAATTATCGCAATCTCCCTTCCTAAATGACATTTTTATGATCTAATAATCATACTTATACTCCGTCATAGATTCTATTTAACTATCACAACTAATCAAATCTCACAACTACACAAGATAATACAATTAATTCCTACACAAACATTTATTTTATTAGACCAACTAATTAAACATACATCATTACCAAAATACACCAATACACGTAGCAACTTCCAGAAACTAATTTTCATTGATTACACCAAAATATCCCATTGAATATTTCATAAACATAAAATTAGGACAATTCGAACAAATTTTCATATTGGTAGAGTTTAGGAAAACTACTATGTTTCATAATATATAAATAAAAAAAATGCCTACTTTATACCGTTAGAAAGTTATTTTAACAATCTATAAATTATATGAAGGAAATTTATTTAGATTACTATTCCAAGATACACAAAATAAGCCATGAATATATAACTATACATTAAGCTAGAATACTGTTTTCCAAATCAGATCAGTTTCACAAAAATTAACATATATCAAGTTATAAAGGTTGAATTACTATGATCTTTATAGTTCCAAAAACTAGATTCAAAGATTACAAATCTTATGAAGAAATCAAATTCAGATTCGAAATACCACACACTCAAAAATTACAAATAAGAAAGAATATATAAATTTTCAGGACAGATTTTTAGTCAATTTCCAAAGCTTCCCGTGACTAATATACAAGTGATAAAAATGTGATTTTTATATATAAAGAATGCCCTAGAAGTCTAGTTTCATTTTTAAAAAATGGCGCACCAATCAACTTTTCTACGTTAATCTCAAGTCATTTTAGTAAAGGTAAGTTGTACTGTCTACTTGAATTTCAGTTACGGATTTTCTAATTTTTAATCATTAGATTCTTATATTATAGCAAAATAATCAGAATAAAAATCATACAAAAACCTATTCACGTCTTTATTTTTTTTGGATTCATAAGAATTTGTCATATTTTTCCTATATTATTTACATAATAACTAAGAACCCTAATTTCAATCTATTCATGAATGCACATAAACATATAATCACAATAATCATTTTCAATTAAAAATTAGAATACATAATTTCTCTTAAAATCCAACAAAATTGAGATACAAATACTTACTCTTCGTGAATAATTTCTGGGGATAATTAAGTTTTCCCCACTTATACACATCTTTCTCTTTTGTTTTCTTCCTTTCTGCCGTGATGTTTCTCTCTCTCTCTCTCTCTCTTTTCCTTTCCCTCTCTCACGTTTCTTTAGCCGTCTCTTCTACTAATCGTTTCCCTTCTCTTTTCCTTTTTCCATGTGTTTAATCCAGTAACACTAACTAAGTTTTTAGGTGGGTTAAGGGTAGTTTAGGAAATAATCAAGATTAAGGCAAATCCTACTAGATAAAGGTTATACACAAATTCAGAAATTTCCTAAGGTGATAGGGATAGTTAATTATTTATTTTTATAACTTCTTATTTTTTACTTATTATTCAGATAAAGATGATTCTCGATTCAATTAAATAAATTTTCTTATACTATTATAATTAACTACGCTCTAAATATAGCTAATCAAAAGAAAACAATTTAGCCACATGAATCAAACAAATAATTATTAAAAATAGTTAGTTCAAAAAGAGTTGAATTTTCATATTCTACCCACCTTACAAAAAGTTTCGTACTCGAAACTTCACTGTTATTATAAAAACTCACTTGTTAAGCAATGATGAAATAAAAGCTATTTAGTTTCAGAAGTATAGCATAGTAAGAGACAAGACAACCACCATTTAACACATATAAAATATATGTGCAATGATTATATGCCTAAACTAATTTATAACCTCGAGTTGTGCACAAGATAGAATTGACGAAATTAATATTACCATTGTAAATATTATATATAATATAATTTAAAAAGTATTCCATCAATTAACAACATCTGAAGGTAAGACTAAAATTAAACCCCCGATAATGTGATAAATAAATGATCAATTAATTTGTAACCCATAGAACATTTTTAAAATTCATTCTTATGAGATAAAAGTTCAAACACAAACCTAATTGAAAAAATACATCTAAGTATTTCACTAAATTTCATCCATTCAATAACAGTTGGGATTTCTTTAAATAGAGCTAAATTACAAAATCGAGAAAATTTTGTTTTGAAACAGCAACTTTAATTATTTATTTTTAACTTCATAGTAATATAATCTGTAATTAGTTTCTTTTTTAAATCATAAAATAGTTAAAAGATGTATTATCTTAATTGTAATTTTTTTTTTTTTAAATCTATAGACATTCATTCCACATTCAAGTACATGAAGGTACACATAATGGCATATTTGAAGCAAATGCCATTAACAATTGCAAATAAGGAACTTTTTTTTTTTGCAACACAATCTATTTTATTTTATTTTATTTTAAAATAGTGGAATGATATATTATCACAATTAAAAAACTTTTTTTTAAAATATATATATTCAATAATACATTCATGCAATCAAATGCAAGTATGTACACATAATGAAACAATTGAAGTGAGAGCATTTTACAATTATAAACAAGTAATACTTTATTTAAAATACAACAATACAATAAAATCATATACATATCACATTCACAATCACACTTGCGATCAATCAGATTCAATATAGTTAGGTTTATTTTGTTGTCCTGCATATATAGTCCTGATTTACTCATTTCTCGATTAAGCATCATTTTTATATTAATCAAATTATTAGGTTTTATAAGTAATAATTATCCATACTCAATAATAAATATCAAAAAGAAATAATCAATAGGGCAATGTATTAATATGCATCAACGCAATTAGTCAATTTTATAGTTAGCTATCATCAATTAAAGCAAGTAATCCATACACCGATACATCAGAATGAATAATTGATTAAACTTATATGTCCCATATTTCGAAATAAGTAATCAACCAAAAGTACCGTTAATGTAAATTGAAATAAGTAATCTATATATGTGCTTAATATAATATCAAAACAGCAAAGAATTTTTCAAATAATTAACATACAACCAATAAAGTAACCTATTAAGATATACAATTATATAAATCTAAACAAGAAATCCATATATAGTCAATAAATATCAAAGCAAATAACTAAACGTAAATATAACACACAGATACCAGTAATCAACAAAATTTGCAATTAGTGAATATCATAACAAGTAATATATATAGACATACACGTATCATACATCTAAACCGTTGATCAATCTAAATTTGCAATGAGTAAGAAATTGTTCCGATTGTATAACTAACTATTATTCTTACGTGATTAAAAAATGCCCAAAAATAAATCATCATTTGAACATACAAATACTAAATCAGTATCACTAATTAGTTAAATGTTTAATTTGCAAAAATTCCAAAATAAACACTCATATTCTAGTCATAAGCATCAACACAAAATAACAACTAAACCTATGGGTATTATAAATCAAATAAAGTAATCATTTATACGTACATTTAGTGTGTAAATCAAACAAATAATCTCTTTGTAACCAACAGACATCAATAACAAGTAAATTGTTCAATATAGATAATTGACTTGTACTCAAACAAATAGTCACTTAAATATGCCATCGATCAAATTCTAAACAAATAATATATGCACCATTAATAAACACAAAATAGATAATTATACATGTATTTAACATGTGCTCAAACAAAAAATCACTTAAACATAGAATTAGTAGAAAATCAAGCAAATCATCAATTAATAGCTGCTAACAGAGAAAGACAGAGTTTCATGAACTATTCTTCTTAACAAAAGTTCTGACCCTAAAACTTTACTAACTAGCTTCTGTTGCGCACTCTTATTATCACAACCAATCCAACTCTAAAACTATAATCTTACCCTAGTAACTAAGTAGTACAATCAGTAGAGTTTATAATAATCCGTAGTTATGGATTTGCCATTTCCAAACTGTGGATCACACGAAACCCTAAAATTGAACTATTCAATTAAACTCTAAACCATAAATACTTTTAAAATTTTTACGGTGTAGCATATTACAACCTAATCCGAAACACACTACATATATTATAACTTAGGCACTAATACCACTAAATGTCACGCCCCGAAACCCGGGACCATAACACGCCGTACCCTTGGGTAGTACAAGGCGCACAATACTACAGTAATAGAACCTTATCTAATATTAAACAATGGTAACATAAATTGTAATGCAAAATATCTATCTGGCATGCAAGCCACAAACTTAAGTCGCTTTTATATTCAGGAATCACAAGAAACTATACAAGACTTAGGTCCTAATCCAATCCACAGAAGACTCGAACCCCTCATTGGAATCATAATTGCTTTCAGAAGCTACAAAAAGTTAAATAAATAGGGTGAACAAAGCACGAGCCCAGTAAGCGGTTCATATACCTTTTTACCGGATTGAGTAGGGTACAATATACTAATCAATCATGCAAGTATACTTCATATATGTCAAAACATTCCAGAAACATGCATAACATATTATAATATATCGCAGAACAGAAAAAGAACAGATAGTTCATAGATTTATAAGGGTAATTCGGCTATTGGATCCGGGTCTAAATATTAGGAACCCGCTAGAACGGAATAGAGACAGAACATATAGGAAACAAGGCTCTTGCAGAGCATTATCCTCTCTGACTTACCAAGGTTTACTATGAGCCAAACATGCAACATTCAATCATATTCCACATGCGTCACAATCATATCACACACCAGTCATATACGTATAATATATCTGAATTCTCATATAATCCATACTAAATCCTCTTTTTGTTAGAACATAAATTTAGAATACGAAAAGAGTTTTCAATTACATTTATTAAAAGAGTAAAAAGATACATGACCCACTTACAATCCATAGCTATATATCTCTTACTATCTTCATTCCCCCTAAACACAAATCATAACTTCTCAATCTAAAGGATACAACAAATTAATGAATTATCACAATCTCCCTTCCTAAATGACATTTTTATGATCTAATAATCATACTTAGGAGTACTCCATTATAGGTTCTATTTGACTATAACAACTAATCAAATCTCGCAAGTACACAAGATAATACAATTAAATCCTACACAAACATTTATTTTATTCAACCAACTAATTAAACATACATCATTACCAAAATACACCAATACATGTAGCAACTTCCAGAAACTAATTTTCATTGATTACACCAAAATATCCCATTGAATAATTCCTAAACATAAAAGTAGGACAATTCGAACAAATTTTCAGATTCGTAGAGTTTAGGAAAACAATATTTCAAAATATATAAATCAGAAAAATGCGTATTTTATACCGTTAGAAAGTTCTTTTAACAATCTATAAATTATATGCAAGAAGTTTATTTGAATTACTACTCCAAGATACACAAAATTAGCTATGAACGTATAATTGTATTAAACTAGAATACTTGTTTTCCAATCACTTTTGTTTCACAAAAATTAACATATATCAAGTTATAAAGGTCGGATTACTATGTTATTTATAGTTACCAAAAACTAGATTCAGAGAGCTACAAATCTTATGAAGAAATCAAATTCATATTCGAAATAGAACATACTCAAAAATTACAAATAAGGCAGAACATATAAATTTTCAGGACAGATTTTTAGTCAATTTCCAAGGCTTCCCGTGATTAATATATAAGTGATAAAAATGTGATTTTTATATACAAAGAAAGCTATAGAAGTCTAGTTTCATTTTTAAAAAATGGCGCACCAATCTGACTTTTTTACATTAATCTAAAGTCAGTTTAGTAAAGGTATGTTGTATACTGTCTACTGTCTACTTGAATTTCAGTTACGCGTTTTCTAATTTTTAATCATTATATTCTTATATTATAGCAAAATAATCAGAATATAAATCATACAAAAACCTGTTTACATCCTTTATTATTTTTGGATTCATAAGAAGTCATATTTTTCCTATATTATTTATATAGTAACAAAGAACCCTAATTTCAATCTATTCATGAATGCACATAAACATATAATCACAATAATCGTTCAATTAAAAATTAGAATACATGATTTCTACCCAAAAATCCAACTAAATTGAGATACAAATACTTACTCTTTGTGAAGAATTTATGGCGATAATTAAGCTTTCATCTCTTCTTCTCTTTTTCTTTCTTTTTCTTCCTTTCTGTCGTGATGTCTGTCTCTCTCTCTCTCTCTTTCCTTCCCTTTTCTCACATTCCTTTAGTCACCTCTTCTACTAATTGGTCCCTTCTCTTTTCCTTTTTCTATGTGTTTAGTCAGGTAACACTAACTAGGTTTTAAGGTGGGTTAAGGGTAGTTTAGGAAATAATCAAGATTAAGGCAAATCCTACTATATTAGGGTTATACACTAATTCAAAATTTTCCTAAGGTGATAGGGATGTTTAATTATTTATTTTTATAACTTCTTATTTTACTTATTATTCAGATAAAGATAATTCTCGATTCCATTAAATAAATTCTCTTAAACTATTATAATTAACTACGCTCTAAATATAGCTAATCTAGTTAAAAAGAAAATAATTTAGCCAAATGATTCAAACAAATAATTATAAAAAATAGCTAGTTCAAAAAGAGTCGAATTTTCACACTACAGTTCTAATTTTTTTGTTACACTTGATGGGGTACATAATACTTTGAATAAGCTTCAAATTTTTCCTCGATGCCACTGAAGTTTACCTATAAGGTGTCAATTTCAGAAACACCCAATCTCTTTCCTGAAAGCTTCAGTTAGTCCTGTGTCTGTCAACATTTTGTTTCTTCTTATTTTGGACCTGTAGCAAGTTTTCCCTCAATAAGGCATCCAACTTATCCTTTCTTCATTCAATCTTCCACTAAAGCCACCCTAGGATCATTAGAATTCCATCCCAACTACACTAGTTTATATATGTAGAAAGCTCGGAAGGGTGTTGTTTGGAGGAAAAAATGATAAGTTGTATTATACCAATACTCAGCAGATGCTAGGCACTTCCTCCATTTGTTAGATTGATGCATGCAGAAATATCTTAGCTAGGTCTCAGTCAAAGAGAATATACACACCTATTCACCCTCTCAGTTTGACCATTTGTTTGTGGGTGGTAAGTTGAAGAGAGAGACAAGTTAGTTCTTAACTTGCTGAAAAGCTCCTTCCAAAATAGACTGGTGAAAATTTTGTTTCTATCAGAAATAATGCTTTCAGGCAAGCCATGCAACTTAAAGATTTGCTCAAAGAATACCTCAACCATATTCTTGACATTGTAATGAGAGATGAAGGGAACAAAATAGGCATACTTTGTGAACCTGTCCACAATCACAACGATCAATTGTATCCCTGGGATTTGGGCAATACCTATAAAAAATCCATGGAAATTTGTTTCCATGCTTGATTTGGAATCTATAATAGCAACAACAAGCCTGGGGAATTGCGATGTTCATTTTTGCCTTGTTTACAAACATCACATGCTTGGACATACTGCTTTACCCCTTTTTTCATGCCTAGCCAAAAGAAATAGCTTTTTAACCTTTGATATGTTCCCCCATTACTTGAGTGTCCTCCAATAGTGTTGCTGGAATCATGCATGCATGAAATTAGTCGCTTTCTGAAATTATTGGCAGCTCTTATGATAACTCTTCTTTTGCATTTGAGCACCCTCTGAGTATAGGTTTACTCAGGATGAGTAATGCTGTTAATAGCCAAGTTCATTAACAAAATTTTGGCCAAGTCATCCCCATTATAACTCTCAGTTATCTGAGTTAGCCAAGTTGGTTTGACAACAGATATTGCATGCATAGAATTTACATTATTCAAACCACTTTCTTCTCCAATTTCCTCTCTCCTTGAAAGAGTATCTGCAACTACATTTTCCTTTCCTCTCTTGTATTGGATTTCTTAATCCAAGCCCATTAGTTTAGCTAACCACTTCTGCTAAAAATGAGTGGTAATTTTTTGGTCAAGCAGGTACTTTAAGCTTTCATGGTCTGTTTTTACAATGAAATATATTCCCATTAGGTAGTGCCTCTACTTATTGATGGCTGTGATAAGTGATAACAATTACTTCTCATAAGTAGATAAGGATACATATAAACAATAGGTTGTCCTTGTTACATCAAAACAACAACTATGGACCAACTACTATATATGTTTCCACAATGAATGGCTTGGAAAAGTCTAGAAGAGCCAACACTGGAGTTTGACTGATAGCTGCCTTGAGCTTCTCAAAGGTTGTATTTGCTTCCTTACTCCACACAAACCTGCCTTTCTTCAGGAGCTCAGTTAATGGTTCAGCTATAAGGCTATATTGCTTGACAAACCTTCTATAATAACCAGTCAGTCCCACTGATTATTTTGCTAGAAAAAAGCCTTGACACATATAGGAATTGGACATGATAGCATGCTTTTAATTTTTGCAGGATTAGCTACCACCCCTGTATTGGTAACTATATGTCCTCAATACTCCACTTGTGTTTGCCCAAAGGAGCATTCAGAGAGCTTAGCAGATAATGAATTGTGTCTAAGGGTGTCCAAAACTAGTTTGAGATAAGTAAAGTCTGTTGAAAGGTCAAGACTACGTATTAGGATATTATCAAAAAAGCTTACAAGCACATATTTTTTTGATAAAGGGCTCAAAAATAGAATTCATCAAACTTGGGCATAACAAGGAACTCATACAAGTCTAAATGAGTGATGTTTTTAAGAAAAGTCATCTAGTTATATCATTTTTTTTAAAAACACATAAATCCTAATATTATTAGGCGGCATCCCGCAAGTGTATGGTTGTCAACCAGGTGTAACCGAAAGTAGGAATCAAACCCACAATGATTGATTGGTGATTACCAATTATTTGGTTGGATTATTAGTTGAAGTGGTCGATTTTAAAGTGATTAAACTAAAACTAGAATTTAAAAAACTAAGAAAGCAATTTAAAAGCAAACTAGCAAAGTAATTTAAATGTGAGCATTAACATCAAAGAAAGCATTTAAAAGAAACATGTAAAAAGATGGCATTTTAAAAAAGTATTAAAAGATGCAAGTAAAGTGAAAAGCATCTTAAGGAAGCAATTACCTAACCTAAAATACTAATTACCACTAAGATAGTATATTGATCAAAGAAAGCCCATTAACTAATCTACCCATTAAACTAAGTAAAGGAAGTAATTCTAAGAAAGCTCATAAACTAATCTACCCTAATTAACTAATCTAACTACAAATTATCCCTAAGAAAGCATTTTAAGGAAAGCCCATAAACTAATTTACCAATTAATCTAAGAAAGCATGTAAAGGAAGTACTTATACGACAAACCCATGAACTAATCGACCAATTAAACTAAGAAAATAAGTAAAGAGAACATTTTAATGAAAGCAATTAAACTAATTAAACTAGAGAAACATGAAATTAAAGATTAACTAAAGGAGTTTGAACAAGAACAAAGTACTTACCACTAAAAAGATTAAATCTTTATCTAGGAAATGAAAATTACAACAAAGATAAATTCTAATATAATCTAATATAAGAAAACCCTTCCCAAATGGGGAGAAAAAATGAAGAACTATACTACCCTAAGGCTTTCTCTTCTGCTCTGCAATACTTTCTACTTAACCTCCATACACATCTAGAGGAGACTTAAAAGAGGTATTTATATGCCTAGAGTTGGAGAAGGAAGTTGCAGCTGTAATTTGCCATAAAATGGATGAATTTGCCCATCAAAATTACTCGTACAACACATGGTGACTGAGGTCACTGATAGCTCAATGACCGTGGTCAATAAAATCCTTTTTCAATTTAATGACTGCGGTTACTAATACTCACATGCATTTTCCTGGTGTCCTCAGTTAATGAATTTTCTTCTTCATTTTAATGGCTGCAGTCACTAATGCTTCTTGTTGTTACCACGGTTAACGAGCGCGGTCAAATTTCCAGTAGCAATTTTTCTCCGATAACTACAGTCAATAATTTCCTTCTTCAAAACTTTGACTATGGTCAATGGCTGCTTGACAACTTGATTTGAATCGTTTCTCGCCCAAATGTCATGCCGTATTCTCTGATTGAACCTTGCAAATAAATACACTCTATTAATTATATAAAAACACTAAAATGACATTAAAAACACTAAATTAATACGAACACAATTTAGAACACAAAAGTAAAAGTTGACAAAAACAATACTCAAAATCTAAAAATGTTTGAAACTAAGGAAAAATATTCAAGTTTAGGGTACATATAACTTTAGTTTCTTAGACTTATCAATGAGTCTTAAATGCAATTTTGTACACATCATCTTTGTTCATTCTGATATGATGATATCCAGATCTTAGATTAATTTTAGAAAACACTTTCGCTCCTTTCAATTCATCCAGTAAATCATCAATAATGGGGATTAGAAACTTATCTTTTATGGTAAGGCAATTGAGCTATCTATAGTCTATATAGATACTCAAATTGCCATCTTTCTTTTTGACTAGTAAAACTGGAGATGCAAAGGGGCTGTGACTAGGCTGAATGATGCAACTTTCTAATATTTCTTTGACTTATTTTCAATCTTAGATTTTTGTAAATGGGGGTATCTATATGGGGCACTTTTGAAAGGTTTAGCATTTGTTTTAAGGGGTATTTGGTGATCAAAGTTATGTCTAGTTGGGGGTAACTGCTTAGGCTCACTAAAGATTTCCTCATACTGTTTAAGTAATTTAGTAAGAGTATTAACGATATGAACTACCTGAGAATCTTGGACCTTGAGCATGCAAGACTGTTGTAAAGCCTTTCTTACTTTCTTCTTCATGAACTTACGAGATCCTTCCACTTGTCTGAATATCATTCTATATGCATTGTTCTGATCTTGTAGCAACATTTTTTTTTCCCTTCCTTGTCAAAAGAATGATTTAATTCCTTAAAATCAAAAGTCATTGGGCTATAAGATCTCATCCAATCAACCCGATCAATAATATCATATGGTTCCAAATCCAATATGTAAACATTATGAAAAATTTGTGGCCTTGAATCTCCCACATCATTTTAGGAATCTAGTGAGTGCATGTCATCTCCTTCCTATCTGCAATTTTAACCTGAAGTAGCTTGCATTCTCTAATGGCTTTTGGAAAACGCTAAGCCACCCTAGGCTTAATTAAACAGTCTGTGTGCCTTCCCCCATCCATTGATACTGATATTTCTTGATCTCCATATTGGCCTTGTAAGTTATGGTACTAGCAGTCAGTTCTCCTGTCAGAGTATGGAGAAAAATCTCATTCTCTACATCTACCCCCTTGCATTGGTATTCAATCACCTCTTATTGATCATTATTGCCTTCTTGTTCCTCCAACTCATCAACTAATAACATGTGCACCCCTTTCTACTTGCATACATGTCCAGGACTAAATTGCTCTCCACACTTCAAATATAGATTGTGATATTTCCTAATTGAAATTTAGTGGGTGTAATTATGGAATACTTGATTTATTTTTGAACCTAGAGGTATTTCCTTCTTTCCATTACTTTCTCTTCCCAAACCCTTATTACTCCATCTATTACTAGTAGAGGTAGAAGGGAAATTCCTTAATGGTGGCTTATTCTTTTTGGTGCAAGCCTCTGATGCATGTTCCTACTATCTTGCCACTATAAAGGCATCTTGTAAGGTCTGAGGTTTATGCATCTTGAATATGGCCTTGATTTCCTCATGAAGGCCACGCAAGAAACTTGAGACATAATATTCCTCTGATAATCTAGGGTTCTTGAACATCACAGCAACCTTGAGTTCCTCAAACTTTTCTTGATAAGATATCACAGAATATGATGTATGTTGAAGCTTATTGGAATTCTTCTACAACATCTCATTCTTCCAATTCTCCAATCCTCCTATGAATCTCTAGAACCACATCCCTCCATTGCAACTCCCCTTTACCCCACTTGAATGTTCGAAAACACAAGTCTGCTTTTCTTCAAGATGCATTTTTACTATGTTCATCATCAATTCTTCAATGACCAGGTAAAGCTGGAAGAATTTTTTAAATTTCCTAATCCACTCTCTTGGTTTTCTTGAAAGTTGGGGAATTCCAATTTGGGTACTCCAAACTGCAATGAGCTTCTTTCACCTCTGGTCCTTAAAGAACTTCCTTCTTGATTATTCCTTTAAACTTAAGAAGCATCTCTTTCAAGATATGAAAGAGTCAGGTAAGGGACCGAAGATCCCTTTGTCATCTTTGATGGTACGCAAGAGATTGTTGTATTGATTGGTCATGGCTGCCATGAATGTTTTGATATCTGAATTGTTGTTTTCTACCATGGCCCAGATATCAACAATATTGGATTCAACCAGATTTCGAATCACAAATTTTTTGGACTCAATCCTTTCTTTCATAAACCTCCGTCAGTCAACATAGAATCCATAATCCCTTGGATTCTTGCATTATGTTTATTCAAATTTTCTTCAATTCCTTTCAGAATGTGATGCTCAGTCCCATATTAGAAGTGGGAAGGAATATAGTATTATTTATAACACCTTGGATTCTGGGCCACTAACAATTTGGTTTAAATATTTTGAACCTGTTATTTTTACTCAAAAGTTTTTGGGTTAGTTCAGACTCGGGGTATTACAATTAGTATTAGAGTAAAACTCGTGTAGTGTATACACATGGTGAAATTGGGCCAATGATATTGGGCCGCCCATCCTACTTCACATCAGAAGTGGGAAGAGATATTTTAGTATAATTTATAATATCTTGAATTTTGAACTACTTACAACTTGATTTAAACATTTTAAACCCATTGTTACTGCTGAAAAGTTATTGGAAAAACCTATGCCTGGGGTGTTACACCTTCTGCCATGATGAATTTTGCAAATACCAAGCTTATAATCCAAAGGACTGCAAGCTCTGATACGAAATGTTTAAGACTTAGATTTTGATAAAGAAGAAATACACTTAGGAAGAAGAACAAAGTGAGATTCAGAGGGATTGAGGGCTGAAAAGGGGAATTTTATTGAGATGTAAGAATGAGATTACAACAGTAAAATTGATGATTCCTCTCAATTAACATTCTCTCATTTATACAAGGTTAGATAACTGCCCTTTTTCTGGAAGAATTGGCAATTACATAACAGAATGGACAATTGACATTAATTCTAACCAACTCTATGTGACTGTTGCAGCTAACTACCCCCAGCTTAGAAATTATTCTTTGTCCACCTCAACTCCTTTCTCTAACTTAGCCTTCGATCATAATAAACACATAGCAAATCAGACACAAACTGAAGATTACACCCAGGTGGTTTACAAGTTTGTAGCTTGAAATTATAAGGAGATGGTAACTAAGAATCTTCCCAAATTTTGATACTTCTAATATTACCTACCAAAAATCTCATACAACTAAAAACCAACTCTTTAGTAGAAAGAAGACTTTTCCAAAGCTATGAGAAAGCAGACTTCACATTAGAATTAAAAATAGAAAAGTTAGGAAAGTACTTGGACTTAAGAACTCTACTAACTAACAAGTTAGCATTGTGAAAATTTTCCAAATCTATTTTCCAAGAAACGCGGAGTTGACGGATTGAAAGTTCCTAAACTGAAGACTTCCCATTGATTTAGTCTGAGATAAGCTATTTCAATTTACCTAATGTATTTTAGGGAAATTCTATGATCCTTTTTAAGGAACTATTCTCTTGTGCTTTGAATGATTATATAATCGCATACAATATCATGTGTTTAAAAAATTTATACTGTACAAGCTTTTAAAACTAAGGGAATGATTCCCTAAAAGGGACGGTAGAATTTTCCTGTATTTTATTACCCTCAGAACTAGTCCTTCCTACCAAAATTTAGCCACCAACCTTGACAAATCTTTACACAACCAAGTAAGCAATCTAAAACAGGACATAACATAAACAGGTAAAGAATTTAAAATAGATTTTATAAAAACTTCTCTGCAATGGAATTTAAAAGCTTCTCTTTCCACCTAGTAGCTCTTTTAACAACTTTTTCCTTAACAAAAGAAAATTTTTGGTTCTTAGTCTTACCAATAGACATGGGTAAACCTTAGTATTTAGTTGTACCCCTGTCCTAAAGACCTCCCAAAGCATGACAGATACTAGTATTAAAGAATAAAAAATGTTATTACTAAAACACATTGCTGATTGTTTTCCAGATTAACAACTTGACCAGAACACTTCTCATAATTCTTTACCAAGAAAAATATATTTCTTCTACAATTTTGAATATTTGCTTTACAAAATAGAAGAGTATCATTAATAACAAGCAAATGAGAGATACAAGGATTCACTCTACTTATTCTTATACCAATGATATTCTTTTGAACAAAAGCTTGAGCTAATAAACTACTCAACTCCTCACTGCAACAAAATGGAAAAAGATGAGGGGATAAACAAAGTAAAAAAAAGAAAAAAAAGTAAACAAATCCACAACAGCTTTAGATGGTAGTTGAGGACTTAAGATTACTGGAATCGTGCTATTACTATTGGGTTAATTGCAGTTTCTACCCTCAAAATCTTATCTATTTGTAATTTATACCTAAACTATTAATTGTAACACTCACGTAATTTCTATATATAGCACATCGATTAATATGTTACACTTGCCAACAACCTTTGCGTAAAAAGTTTATAAGTACTTTTTGGTTATTTTTAATTTTTACATCTTTTAAGTTAACTTCATTTTTGTTTCTAAATAAATGTTTGTAATAAGCATTGCGATATATTTTAGCACTTTTTAGTTCTAATATCACTCGGCCTAACTTTGTTTTTCATTTGTCATTAACTGGAATTTCATATACACGGGTAATCTATGAATACAAAACTTATTCAGAACTATATTTGCTCAATTAACCGATTAACTAGCTAATGAAATACAATTATTTGCAATTTATTAATCGGAGCATAATAACTTAATTCACCTAATTAAATTGTTGTGGTTTTTACATTTTTACCCTTTTAATTAAATCATGTTGTAGCCATCAGAAAACATAGTAAAGCACAAAAAATCTTTTCAAAGGATCTACATCAAAAGTGAAGGAAAATGTTATTAGACATAAATAACACATTAGTGGAAAAATGATATTGAATATAAGTAATATATTAGGTCATAGGTTACTGACAAATCTGTGAATTTACAAAATTGATAGAAGAGAAGAAAAGAAATACTTCTTAAAGTTAAATAACAATTGAAATTAAATTTTTTTCTTAAAAGTGAACTTCCATAATTACGTGCTTTCCACAAGCAAAGTAGGATTCCATAGATATGTTTGCAACATTATGCTACCATCTCTTAAATCTAGAAGCTAATTTTGTCTTTCTCGATTAATTCATAACAAAAACTTAATGATATATTTCCTCCGTTTCTTTTTAAGTGTGATTTTAGAAAAAAAATATTTTATTTTAAGTATCATTTTAAAAATTCAATGAATATTAAATTTTTTTTAATCAATTTTGCCCTTATTTCTTTCCAACCTTTTTAATTAATGAAAACGAAGGGACTTGAGATTGGGGGAAAGAAAATAGTATGAGAAAGATAATTAATGTAGGGAGTCTTTTAATTTATTACTTGTAAAAAAGAGTAATTTAGTTATACAATATCAATTTTTCTTGAATTTGAACTATTTAATAACAATTTTAATTTCTATTCAGCAATCTTAATCGACACTTTAATGAAAATGGAGGGAGTAAAGAATTGCCAGTAATTAGAACAATAAAACATACGTATTCCACAAATACAAAAGCTCATGGAATTTAGTTCACTCTAGAAGAAAAGATTCCAAGAAAATTTTCAAATGTCTAGGCATCACGTAGAATTTGGAAGCATAGGGAAAAGGTTGTTCACTTTGTTGACTAATTAATGCACCTCAATTCCAATACATTGGAAGCCTAAAAAGACAAATTTGTAGTCTTCGAAAATGTTTGTCATTCTTTTCTTTCCAAGAGTATTAAGATTCATTTTGTTGTTTCAAGGATGCTATTAATTCTATTCCACCGAGATTCCTTGAAACTTGCACTAATAAATTTGAAACTCAGTCTACATTTATTAGCACCAACTTTCCAAACAACATCCATGCTAGACTAATTTATTGACCCTATCTGAAGCTCTCCAAGTTGAAATCACAAGAGTTGTTTAAAATTTTTGCATAGATTACGATTTATTATAAACTTTGTGACAAATATTGTCTAATTCACAAGAATGTGGTGAAGGTAAATTGCAGTTTATACAAGAAATTTCCCTTCTTACAAACTGTAACAAAATTATGGATGATCTTCAAGCTTTTCCATTCTTTTAGATTTTATTTAAAGTTGAAACCCAATGCAATGTTTTAGCGAACCCAAAATGCGCAAGTTATTCAGCCACATTAGTCGCTGTCACAGCGTGTTTTTAGTGGTAGACTTGGCTCAATCCTCAGTACAAAGATTCTTTAGAAACATCCATTCATTGATTCTATAAACTAATTAATGCACATTTAAGATTCTTGAAAAAGACAAAAACAAAGATCATCATCATAATTGTCGAATCATTTGATTTTCTATACTTGCTTGGAAGTTGTACTGCACCATTTTGAATTCGTTTGATAGAAATTTTGGATTATCAGGGAAGAAAAAGTGTAGACTTTGACATAAAATAAATGGTTGGATGCTTCTGTTCTTGTCAAAACTAGGGATGGCAAATGTTATTGACGAACCAAGGGTATAAACGATTCGTGCAGAATAGATTCCTACTGTATCAATAACATGATGAGTAGTTTATTTTGCCAAATACTAAGTGCTAAATACCAAGCTTTTAAGACTATTCTGTCATAGGGTACTTTTTTGAATAAAAGAGAAGATCACTAAAGCAAAAAGAATGATTTTCATTGCAATCAATATTCTGTCACTGACTGTACACCATTTTCAGAAAGTAACCAAAATTTTTTTGATGAAGTAACTTTCTGCTAAAGATGGAATCCAGGCAAGAGCCTGGAATTGGTTGGACAGATTGAAAATTTATTTATGTTTGCTGCTATTGGCATACATGTTCTGAACCTGCTATCGATTATTCGATAATTGAGCTTGTTCATGTAAACAATTTGATCCTCATCCTCAATGTGGGCTTCTGTAATTTCCTCTGCACTACTGTGACATGATTTGGATTCTTGAAATGTCCCAAGATGGCCTTTTTTTCTGGGGAGGACTTGAAGTTTTGAGTGCTGAGAGACAGCAGCAGTGACATTTGCACAAGCTGAAAAGTCCATGTTTTTAGCCAAGTGAATCAAATAAGCCAGCTGAAAGCTTATCATAGTCAAGGAAACAACAGATCTTTATCTTTTCCTCCATGCTGAGCTTGTTATGGACCTACAACAAGATGAACTCAATTCTTAGAAAGAATCGAAAGCAAGTTATTACAAAAATTGAAAGGACTGCATGGTTTACAGTTACGTTAAGCAGAAGAGTAGTAGTAGAATACTGTGATTTTGAAATTCACATACATCTAATCTTACTCTAGTTGTAAGTTGCAACTCTATCGAACGATAGCAGTATTTGGATAAATATCAATGTATTGTCATATCACAGTATGTAACTCTCATATTTTCCTAAGCAGATTCGAGCTGAAAAATAAAGTTCCTTTCTGAGTATCAAAGAATAAACGTGTGAAATATTCATCAGCATACCTTGAGATAGATATCCATTGCTTCGTAAATCATGTCGTGAGAATCTCTTGCAAATTTAGGTAGAGCTGTAGCTAATGCAACAAACTTAGAAGGTTTGAGATAGAGGATCAGGAGCCACTTCTGCAATGTAAAAGTCCATCAAAGCAGCAACTTTCTTCAGTCTACATATGAGAAACTGCTTTTTGCTTTTGATCACGAATTGTTTCTGCAATCTCAGGATCAAATTCACATCATATGCATAACTTTTCCCAGGTGGAGATGGGAGAAGCAAATCATCCAACTTGGCTTGATCCAGCAAGGAACCAATCAGATTTTCTATCTTCTTCTTGCAACATCTTTTAAATTTCAAAGCCAAGGAAAACCGAAGATTATCAAATAGACCTCGGAGAGATATTAGGCTCCTATCCAGCAAACAAAGAAGATTAATTATAGTCTTGGTGATTCTCCGTTTCTCAACTAGTAACGAACCATTAAATTTCCGCTTCTGATAATAAAACAGGAATGAACTTATCACACAATTATCCATTTTCTTTGAAACCATTGTTTCCACTAGCTTCTCAAATAAGCCTATTTTCAAGAACTCAAGGTCTTCAAACCACCAAGTGCATGTAGACTGAGAGCTGTAGTTGCTCGTGCTTTCGCGACTTATATCACCTGAAAATTGCATACAAGAACTGGCTGCTGAAGAACTATAGGGGCTGAGAACAGAAAACAAAGCCAGCCTGCCCACCAGACAATCCAAGAAGTCCTGAAACATATCTGAACAATTGAAAATGTACAGCAATTCTTGGCACTGCTTTAAACATTCAAGTAGCTCGGGCCAGGCAAATTGGTGGATTCCCTTGAAGTACTGTTTCGTTTGTTGTATCAAACTGGATGCTCCACAAGTATCTTTGTCCATTTCCATATAAATGGCAGCAGAATACAATAAAAAGATGTTGGAGGGAGTTATGTTAATTTTGCTTCTGTTGTAGCAAAATTTGGCTATTAGTTCAAAACCTTCCGCTCCACCAGGAAAATCATGGAATATCACTTTAAAACTACTAGCCGTGTCTCTCAACTTTCTGAACATTTTGCTCAATCTACCCGAAAAACTTGCAAGGATTTTCATGCAAAATTTGAAAGTAAATGTGAGATGGTCAAAAACTTCAATATGATTGAAAGAAAAGGATCAAAAGGAAAAGAATTGTTGGCAATTTTATTTTTTACCTTGTCCACAAGAAATGTTTCGCGGCCATTAACATCTATTTCAAGAACACAGCACATTTGTATTAGTTGATGCAAAAGTACCTGCAAGACTCGATGACAAGAGGGTCCTATGGAGTATTGGAATATGTGGATAGAAGCAAAGAGACTTAAAAGAAGCTGCAAAGATGTGTAAAGGGTCTCTAATTCTGAATTTTTGTAGCAACAGAAACTCTGAGGCTAGCTTCTAAGCAATGTTATTGATACTTTGTCAATGAAACAACGAGTGGAAGGAATAACAAGCCCCTAAGAATTAGTATAAAGAAACCATTAGGCCTGGAAATCATAGACAGACTGTTTATATTAAAACAAACAGTTGCTCTTATTGGGAGGGGCCACTCTACTATTTCATGGATCTGGTTTCCATCATGAATACTATATTATGGATTACGTGATCTAAATTTATCCACATCACATAGTACACCCGACCCGCACGCACAACATACAACACTAAAATTCACATTCTTTAGACCGTGGTCCATTTGTCTAATACAACTAGTGATAATTTTTCACTTTTTGCCACCAGTTATGGTGTGTGAAAATGTATAATGAGTAAATGATGTTTGCAGCAAATTCAATCACCGGAAGGCAGAGTCCATCCATACCTGATCCCACCCTAAGGCAATTCTTTTGACTTATCAAACAATAATGTCTATCAGGTCTCCTTTTACCAAATCCAGTTTTCATTTTTTTTCAAAAAAATAAAATGAATGGTGACAAAGAGAAACAGTTGTTTGCACTTTCCAATACAAAAGTACTCCATCTGTTTTAAAATAATTGTTGCTTCAAACAATTTATTATGTGCTCGTTTTAGACAATTTATCATGTGTCATATTATCTGGTGATTTAAAAAATCAAGAAAGTATTAGATGATGTGTTTCTTCATCCTTCACCTTAGTACTATATTAATAAAGGAAGACTAATGTAGAAATATTAATGTAAAAAGATAATTGTTGAATCACTTTAAACTATTTTTTTTATAAAATTGATACAATTTAATAAATTCTTTACTATGTACATACCAATCAAAGGCAAGAATTATTTTAAAATAACGGGAGTATACTCCAGGAAGAAATGAATGTGAATACGCATACATGTGTGGAGTAATGATTTTATGATTACCACGGACCTCATAACCAAAGTTCTTAAACAGCTTCTACCGCATTATGTACACATGAAATTCGTAGAGTCAGTCAGCAAATACTTGCAAGTTCCTATAAGCATAGCTTATTTGCTTCAAGAATTGTGATCTCTGAAGGGTTTGCACGTAGACCTGGTAGTTTTTATATCATGAACTACATACTCCAATTAATCTATATTCAACAAACACCATCCCAGCTCCAACTGCAAACTCATTTTGCATCCAGGCAAGTCAGCGAGGGTTTGTATGAAACGCTACATTCAAACACCAACAAAGGAGACCAAGTTTCCCTAAAGCTATTAACTGTTAACCAAAATCAGTTCTGAAAGTGAATCACAGAATTAGCAAATCGCAGAATGTAAAGCCATCAATTCCAACAGGACATGCACGGAACTAACAGTATTTTATCATCCACGGACCATTTGCTACATATATTGTGCAAGTACATCAATACAAAATGAAGCAGAATAACATCCCCAACTATCTGAGAAAACTCGTCTAGCAGCAATAAATCAGTTTTCAATAACCACTGTTGAAAGAAAAATGGTCTTTCGACTTTTCTCTTTACTCTTATCCTCTAGATTTGGGATTTTCTTTACCTTTTCTTTCTTTCCACGTTGATGGGTGGGTTGGGGGGATGGGAGAGTTTTGGGGCCACCAGATCTCAGAACCTGAAGGCTCATTGATCCTTGATATCCTCTGGAATGGATGTATGATCTAAACCCTGCATTCCAGTAGTTGCACAAACTGCACTTCTGCAAATTCCTGACCTACACATCCTCCTGAACCACAATCACCAGCAAGACTGCATCCTTTCTAAAAGTCACATCTCAACTATCCTAAAAACTCAATAACCATTGAGCTGTGCTCTTGGGGTAGGACCTGTCAGCCGAGAGAAGGGAATTTGTCCCCGGCTTGGAGGGCCTCTCTGCCCTGAAAAACGATCAGCAGTTGTAGAATCAGAGATCGATCTCGAGAAGGCCTGGGCTAGCTCAACTGGTGAAGCTGCTTTTCCATATCGCAGCCCTGAAGCATCGGCAGGAGCTGGCTCTGGATGCTCAACAGGCTTGCGCCAAGTCTCTGGTGAAAGCGGCCTCTCTTGTTGCTGCTGGTGTTGCTGTTGCTGTTGCTGTTGCTGTTGCTGTTGCTGTTGCTGTTGCTGTTGCTGTTGCTGTTGGTTCTCAAAATCCCTTTTGTTCCTCCAATTCTTCTTCTGAACATCTGTTCTTTCAACCTCTAACCTGTGGTCTCGCCTATCAGAATTCTTCCCTGGCCTATGTTCAATGGGAATATTTTCTGGCTTATCATTGTACCTAGTAGAAGTAGCATGCACAGGCACTTTGTCGATCTTGATAATATCTTGTTTGATCCTTCACATAAAGATCGAATCTCGTTTAAGTTCCATAACTTTAAGGGATAAGTTTCAATACCAAATTTAAGCTCATTGACATGGATCCATAATAACCAACTCATCCAACTGACTGAAGAAGCACAACAGAAATGAACTGGACTTTTACCTATGGGGAGGTTGAGACACGTCATCATTTTTAACAGCAACATTATCAATGCCCCGCTCCTGTAGAACCTGGAAGGAGGATCAGTAGCATGTGATAAAAAGATAAAAATCCAGCTGGCAGGAAACATGAAATAGTCTGGATAAGGTGGGGGAAAAAAAAGAAAGAAAACATGCATAACTACTGAACAATTTTCGCAAAGAACAGAAGCAGAAAACAGAAGGCCTTATATCTAGCCTGTCTACGTTGATGCAAAATCCCTAGAGTCAGCCAAATGTGATACAAAATGTCACTTTTCCACGGTGAGGGTAACAATGAAGAACTATAACACCATCTGCTGTTTTGTGTTTGGATACAGATTCAGAATGATAGGAAGAAAAAAAAAATTTACCAATTCTCTTGGGCGAGCACCCCCAAACAAAGTGTTCCTGTGGCCAAACACACAAGTAACAATATGGTCAGAATCAACTAAAACTTCCAGCAAAATCTCAAACAATAAAAAGGAAGACACGGAATGAAAGGAAAACACTAATACTGTTCTCAAATGATCAATTTCATATAGCAAGAGTCTCAGAAACAACTAGAAGTACTCCAGTGAGAAACTAAGAACAAGGAGGTCGAAGAACCGTAAAAACTGGAAGACCACAGAATGCAATGAGTTATCACAAAAGAAAACCAACTACAGCTTAAGTATTCTATATGAGCTGCCCATTCAATACCCTTGTGCATGAAGGGAAACCATGCCGTAAAATGCATCTTTTTTAAGGCGTCTTGAACTGCTTAAGTATTCTATATGAACTGCCATTCAATACCCTCGTGCATGAAGGGAAACCATGCAATGCATCTGTTTTAAGGCATTTTGAACTGCGGGACTGATGAGATGGTTAATTCAAATATGGAAAATATAGGCTTAGAAAATGGAGAATACTCTGGAAATGTTGAGAATGAGGGTGACAAGTAAAACAAATGTCTAAAATAAAGGTAGGGAACAATCATGGCCAGATTTGCAACAATGTCATGCCCTGTTTCATGCCAAACTGCATAAGTAAAATGTATACAATTATTTGTTCTGCTTTTTAGTAGTAATGGATCTTCTTTCTTCTGTATGTATAATTTAGAATATAGGGAGTAAAATTGTAACTCTTTGGGTGTATGAAGCACAAAAAATCTTTTAACAGTTAACTGTTACTAATGTATCCTAGGACCATAATTGTAGAAAGGCAAGAAAGTTATTCAAATCACATGAGAAAAAAGCTCTAATACCAACTAACATATAAATTAAGGAAAACAGAGAGATATGCAAGCTGAAAACTGAGAAAAAGATGGAGAAAAATCATGCAAGCCCCACTTCAGAGAGCAGGCAATCAAAGATACCACAAAAATTTTTAAAATAAAACTTCCATGTAATTGATTGAAAATCATTTTCACGCAAGTCCCACTTTTCAGATCATCATCAATACCCTGCCATCACTCATTCTAGAAAGAAGTATCTCTTCTACGCAAGGGAACTCAATTCATTATTGTAGATCATAATACCATTAAACCTGAGACATCTGTTCAAGCTATGCAGTAGGCACAAGACTCGACCAACACTGCTTAACGTTCAAGAAACATCCAATTAGGTTATCATGACAGAAGGAAATAAGGTCGATGAGGAAAAAAAACATTTTATCAAAATATTCTAACAGTTAATCAGAACAAAATAAAGGAATTATAACTCACAAGAAGTTCAAATCCAAAAAATACATTTTTTGACCCTTTGCGATAACCTTTTTGTCAGGAAAACTGTTTATATAGTATTTTTTACTGCAAGCTGTATGTATGCAAATGCTAGTATTGAAGAGCCCTCTGTATCCACAACATATACATGATAGCTTATTTGTAGTACAGTTGGGTGAATAACAAGTTCTGCAAACTACTTATAGGAACAAATGCATCACAAACACGTAAACCAGGGATGCGCTTCATTATGTTTAGTATAAGGTGGTCAAGAATTTTAAAACCATATGCAGTCTATCAGAAAATCATTTAAACATTCTGCATGAGAACATTCATGAGATGAGAGAAAAAGACAATAGAAAACTTATTAATGAGGTCACACATAAAATAAGAAAGTTAAAAGAAAACAATTTTTCTCTTATTATGCGTAGGAGAGAAAACAAAATCATAAACTTTTTAATTGTTCAAAGTTGTGAAGAAAAGATAAAAAATAAAATTTTACTAATTCTGCCCTTTTCTTGCAAAAGCAATTGCTTTAATAGTTATCTTAAACTCGATACAAATACAGACTTTATCTTTTTTTGTCCTTATCATTTCTTCCTTCCTCACTGAGGAAGGAAAGTTGCATGGAAGAGCCTACTTTTAAGTTTTTAATGGAAATAATACTTGAAAAGATTTGAAGCACCATGTTGGTTTCCTTTTCATTTGGATCTGGGAGGAGATTCCAAAATAGGAAGCATAAACGGATGGCTTTTATGGTGAAAGTGTTTGTGTTCAATACATAGTATTTATAATCTCGGGACATATTGCCATTAACAAGATGGTGTACACTTGTAAATGGCCAAAATCCTATCTTTTATCATTAATAATCCAGGACTTCTCCACAAAGAAAAAGGGAAAACAATAAAAGAAAGATGAACCTTGTAGGGATCGTGGATCTCTACAATATTTTTCCTTTCTCTCAAGTCTTAAGTAAAAACTCCTGAACTAGAGATATCTATTTTGTTCTCCATTTAAATTTATTCTTCCTCTAAAAGATTCTGTTCTTAAATAATGCATAAAAGGGACAAAATGCAGGAAAAGCCACAAGAGGCGCTCTAGATATCAAGAATCCACACCAGAGCTAAACAAGATCAAAGTATATATCAAGCAAACGAATTAAGGTAAATTTATTTTGTTCCCTTTACCATCTCAAGAATCTAAACTCAATATCACATCTCTAATGCTGAAAATACTTAACCATATGGTAGAACTTAACAGTCATATACAAAATACTATCACATTCATATCAGAAGAGATGCATAAGACAATACAATATATAATAAATCTAAAAAATAATAATAATAATTCAACAACTACGTAAAAATTTTCGGTAACCTCTTGCTTTCTGTGTCGCCTTCTTGTGGCTCAAGAGGCCCTGATCGGGGCTTCAGATTTAACTTTGGGCGCTCTACAATAGTGTTACCACTCTCAGATCCCACAAACCCAGGTTTTAAAGGATTTGGCATTCCAAATGATTGACTGTGGTTTTCCACTTCAACAGGGCCAGCTGTCAGCTGCTGGTAAACCTATATACTCGAGAAAGTGCAATAGTGAGATGCAAATTTCATAATAATTGTTCAAAAGCTACATTATCATCACCCAGGATTAAGTATATAAAATTTACCGGCTTATTTTCCATTGGTGGCTCCAGGTTTTCTAATGGTTTGGATCTTGGAAGTAACTTCAACTTAGGCCTCTCTGATAATTCAGTATTGACAGCTGATTGCAACTCAGTTCCAGCAAGTTTCACTACTTGATGAGGCAGTCGGAAACCATTGACGTTATCTAAAGGGTTCCTTTCGTTTGCATCCTTGGGCACGGGAGCCCTAGCTCTCTCATAGGTTGGTAACTCCTTGCTGCCACCATGAATTACATCATCAACTGTCAAACTCTTTTCCACCTGATTGACCAACGATGCCTCATGATAGTCAATTCCACCTACCACGTTATATGCATTCTTGCTATACTTATCCTTATCCCTGAAATGGAAATCACTATCAACTTCCGGCTGCCTAGTAATTATTTCAACATCTGGCTGAGAACTACTCTGCTGCTTGGAGTACCACCTACCAGATGAAACCTTCTCCAGTGCGCTAGCATGGGCTAACTTTAATGCAGCATCTGGAGCAGACCATGCAGCAGGAGCCGACTCTTTTATAGTTGCTGCCTCCTTCCTAACTCCCCATGCATTTGGAGGTGGCCCGGAAACCATCTGCCCACTTGATCCACCCACATTTTGATAATTCAATCCAACTCCACTGCTTGCTCCATACCCTTGAGAACTCACTCCCACACTACTCACCTCATTGAACTTCCCTGCATAAGAACCACCCACTGTACCACTTGAATATTGCGACCCCGGAGTAGAGGATGGCCGACTAGGCACTCTCCCAGAGGCTGAGTAATCAGTCTTAGGTTCCACCACACGATTTGGGAGAGCTCGGAGGCTCTCATCACTCACAGTTCGACGAGGACCCGATACCCCATCTAATGGTTTCCGCTCATCCTCATCAAAAATAATTCCTACCTATGTGTGTGCTATGACTTAAAAAAGGAGTCTTGTCATCAAAGCTCCGACCCGTGCCGGCTGACCCCGGACGCAAACGGTGGTCTGACCGTCCCATCTGGTTCCCCCATGCTGCCTGTCGGTCAAAGCCCCCACGTTCTGATGGCCTCACCATTCTGCCAAACTCCACACTTTTCCATCAGGGTTTTATTCACACTCAAAAGTCACACATAATTCAGACACTTAAATACACAAAAAGGAGTATCTTTAAAAATACCAAAAATTTCTTCAACTTTTAATCTAAGTAGATCTACCATCTCACCAGAAAAACGTAAGATAACAAATTTCCCTCAAGTCAAAATACATAAATAAAATCATAAAATTATAGACATCTTTCCCAGCTTGTCCAGACATCTTATAAAAGCCATTGAATTATTCAAAATAAGAAGAAAAAAACTGTAAATCAGAAAATTATCAATCAGAGATCAAATCGAGCCAACAAAACACAACAAATTCTTTCCATCAAAATCACCACAAGAAACAACAGCAAAAATTTACAAAATATTAAAGAAACTGAAGAAATACATCAAGAATAAATAAAAACAACAAAACCCAGATCAAGAACGAAGCTTTAATCAACAAAAAGGGTTAAAAAAAAAGAGACTAACACGCCGGGGGCAGAAGGAAGAGGGAGATCGGAAGGGATTGATCCGCCATGGAAATCCTTGAGAGTCATCGTCGCTTTCTTCTTTGACATTGTTTCTTAGCAAGCGAAGAAGAAGAAAAAAAATGAGGGTTAGGGTTTGGGAATTGGGATTGGGGAAATGAATTATAGTATTTGGGGGTGGCGTTGATCGTACTTTGTCGGGGATCGGGCAGGGGCAGGTGCAGTTTGTTATTTCGGGGGACTTTGTTAATTCAGATTTGGATTGTGTTAAAAAATGGAAAATAATAAGAATATATAGAGGCCTGTGGATAGAATTTTTGGAATTTTGTTTTTTAGAGAGTATAATTTTTTTTTTTTTTTTTTCTTTTTTGTGGTCTGATTTATATGGCATATGATTAATTCCTAGTGACACTAGTGATTTAAAATATTATTAAGTATTATTAATACAAAATTTTGAAGTAAAGTTAGTCATTCAAAGTAATAGCGCGTAATACTTATATTTGGATAACTTAAAAATAAAAAGGACGGCCCCGGGGTAGGTTTCAACCCTCAAGTCAATACTTCAACATCAGTGTAAATTTCAATAAGTATTCAGAGCGAAAACAATTGAGAAAGTAATTAAATCTTGAACCTAGATCTGCTATTTTGATATTTATATCATAATTGTTGGGTCAGATCGATCTGTAAGTCGAATATTTAACACCTGACCCATTTAATTTTAATTGGGCTGCAGGGTTAAAATTATTAAAGTACCCATTGCGAATCTAGACTCAGAATCACTTGTAATATTATAATTGAGTGTATTATTTTGACATCATCAAATATAATTGTTATTTTCTATTTTTTATTTTTGGAAATGTCCGTGTATGTAGTCTAATAAAAATTGTAACTGAAAAGTAACAAACAAATTTTATTTTGACCTAATTTTGTGTTTTCTTGGCCTGATTTTATTTGTCATGGTTGAGTCATTGGTGGTGAGCGTTGAGGATTTTGACAAAAAATAGGAAAGCGAAAATTTATGCTTTTAACATTAAAATTTTCTAGAAGCTTTTTATCTACTAATTTGATTAAAAAATTACATTACTTTTCATTTTTCGTGACAAGAATCACATTGCTCAACCTATGACACAAAAATTTAATGATATCTAGACTTTTGAGTGAAGTATATTGATTAGGGTTGTTGATTGCTAGGTTTGAACTCTGTTCATTCACAAATTTTCGTCTGGGTAGATTGAGTTTAGGGCTGCAATTAATCCTTAACAAGGAGAAAAAGTGTATATTTAAACTTAACTCATTACATATAGAGAATTGTTTGTATTCAATTTGATTTTAAGCCAATTTCAAAGAGTAATGATGAAATTTGATTTGAATGTTTGGTCAAGTATGCAATAATTTGTTTGAGAAAATGGTGGATGGCTCATAACTTTTGTGCCAAATTTGAACACATTCATAGTTTGGTAATTTGTGACTTTTACCTTAATTTGCTATTTCTTACCTTAAAATTTTGCTCTACAAAGTTAAATTCAATTACGATAATTAAAAGACTGACGTAGATACCTATTATGATTGTTTGTAAAGTGCTTTGCAACTTGTGATCCAGGATATATGCAAAAGATAAGAAAGAGAGATTTCATAAAAGAAATAATTACTATGTAAAAAAAATAGAAGATATTCTGTGCAATTAAATTGCATATTTCTAATGAAAGGTATTTTATGCTCATGAACTTATCAAGTCGGACAACATAAGGATAGTGCTTGATTTGTTAAAAAAGTTGAATATCAAATATTATATAAGTTTAGATTGATAATTCAATCAACAAACTCGAATAAACTTGTCTCGAATTGAACTCAAACCGAATATCAAATTACATGAATTCATCTACAATCCTAATGGTGAGTTGAAAGACTTATTCTTTGTCACAGAGAGAGGGAACGCTGTTTTTAATTGGTTTTATCTAAACTTCAAATTATTATGCAATAAAGCATGATGCACCTCTTAATTCATGTAATTTCCTGAGTTGGATTCCCAAACCCATAAAAAAAAGTTAATTATCCATGTCACATGTTCTTGATTAATTCTTCTTGTTTTTTCCCTTTATAATTTTATAACGTAGTATACAATAAAAGATTTAAGAGTCGGAGGTAATTAATTTTGGGCTGTCTGATGTTCCTTTAAGAAATCCATGATTGCTTAACCATTTGTTCTAGTTTAGCAGAATCAATTGACAAATGTCGCTAGCCAAATGAATTATCTAATCTTGTTCATTACAATTTAGCATTTCATTCTTCAACTCCAGCAGAGCCAATTCATAGATATTTGAAATGCACATTCATGAATTTATTCAATATTTCATTAATTCTTGATTAATTGAGGTGTCTTAAACAGATAGACACTTGCATACTTCCATAGATATCATAGAACCAGCCAAAAGCATAGCTCATTCAACTACACAATAGATTACAAAAGAAAGATCAGTCTTCAATTCTGTTGTTTAAGTAGCAATCCCTTAGCTTTAAAATAAGCAATGGAGTCATCATAAATGTCCTCAATTCCGTGCTTGAAATTGAATCCCTCTTTGACAAGTTTTTCTGAGGAAATTATCAACTTGGCTTTAGATGGAAAGTCTCCAAAGCTGCAATTTCATAAAATGGCAAATAATGAGCCTTCTTTTGAAATTTAGATTGCAAGAATTTATTTCAAGAATGAGAATCTTGAAAAGAGGGCTTACTCTATAGGAATTTGGTACTCAGGGTATCTTTTACTTAAGAACTTTGCGAGCTCAGGAACACTAGTATTGACAGCACAGCAAATGTGACGACCAGATGCCGATTTCTTCTCTGCTAAAAAAATGTGGGCCTCACAGACATCTTCCACATGTGTAAGAGAGATTGATCCTGAGAAGCATCTGCATCCCTTTCAAGCTATTAATCAAGAATTCATTTCCTGTAAAACGTTCGAAAATCCAGCTCGAAATCATCAGTTTGTTCAACTTCATTGGATAACTCTAAATTTCAACTTTAAGATGGTAAGACGCGTTTTAACATTTGTGACTGCATCCAAGGAAATAAGCCTCATTTTCACCTGTGATCAAGCACATGGCAAGATTGACGCTCGAGGGAATGTCTGGCGTAACCGAAGGACCAACAATGAGACTTGGGATGATAGTAATGAGATCGATGTTATTTTCTTCAGCAAATTTCCAAGCTGCCTTTTCAGCTAGTGTCTTGGAAACAGGATACCCCTGCAGAGCATATGAAGATGTTCCCGTCATAGTTACAGAATATGCGGTGGTACGTGATAGAGAGTGCAATTAGTCACTTCGTTAAAAATATAAAATGTATGTGTACCTGGTAGTTGGTACATGGTAATCGATACTGGAAATTAGTATACAATTTGTAGATGTTTACCTAGTGAAATGTTCCTGATCATCTTTCTACGTTGCAGACTATTGCTCAATTCATTCTACCAGATTTTGTACAATTGAAATCAAGAAAAAGCTTGAGTATATTTTTAGTTACCCAAGTAGGTGGTTTTACAGCAGTCAGAAACTCAACATCTGTCCAATCTTCCTCATTCATGACCAGGCCTGTAGCTTTGAGCTCATTGATGGTTACAGTAGCAGCTGAGGAAGTTAAAATTACACGTTTCACCGTTCCAGCATTAACAGATGCTTTTAGTACATTTACAACTCCTTGAATCGCCGGTTTTATCATGTCATTCTGCACAAGGAACAAATCAATAATAACCAGCTCCATATGTAATGTTTACATGATTTTGCAATATACTATTATTACCTCTGGATCCTCAGAGGTAAAGTTGATTGGAGCTGCGACATGAAAGACAAGGTCACAGCCAGCTATAGGGGCATCAAAGCTTGATTCATCAGTTAGATCTCCTTTAAACAAAATTTTTAACTCTCCCAAACTTTGTAATGCCAATAGGTGAGCAACCTTTTTCTGATTATCTGTGGATATGCAGGGGAAGGCATTGTTAGCAAAAACAAATTACTACTGTCAAACAATAAACACTACCACAAACTGGCTAGAAATTACGACTCATTCATACTCGCTTTCACTTTCATCTCACCATTCGGATATTAAGCGATTTACTTTTTATGATTTTGGCCAAATTTATCAAAGATACTGTTTTGATACTATTGCTATCGACGTGGAACGATCATCACCGTTACAGCGACTAATATCATGAGTTTGAGCCCTGGTTCTTAATGTCTTAAATTAAATGGTAGAGATATGAGAACTGATGATACATAAACAAATATTAGACCCAATAACCCACAGATACGTGGCAAAATAATCAACTAATCACGAAGACATTTTGATCATTTTGACATAAATTCAAACTAAGATAAAACCTAAATCAATTAAGACATTAATAAGCCTCATAACTTCTTGTTCTTTGGCCCGTTAACTATTCAGGCTCATCTACTTCTATCTGCTAATAATAAGTAGCAAGGCTGCAAAGGTTGATTAACATATAACAATTCATAACTTAAACTCATTTTACTAGTTTGAGCTTTCATTTTTTCGTATATTGTTATGTTGTTTAAAATAACTAACTTGACAGTCAAGACTTCTCAGTATATAAGTCTGGCCTTTTTTTTCTGTGTCAGATGTTCAAATCGTGAGTATGGTACGATCTCTTACTGTTGCATTTAGAGTACTACTATTACTTGGACATCCTACGACTTAGAATAATTTTTTAGCATCAACAGGAACTAATAAAATTAGCATTCTAAGCAAAACAGATGGTAATAATCAGAACTAAATTTCTGAAGGACAAAAGGCACAATCAAGATAACCAATGTGTATATTAGCCAAGGCAAAAACATGAGAAGACAAGAAACTAACCAGGGTCACGAACTGTTGTATGTACTGCATACCCTTTTTGGAGCATAATTCATAGCTTCACAAGAAAAGATGCTAGAAAACCAGTGCCTCCAATGACACAGGCTTTCTTTGATTCAATTTCTGGAGTTGCCATCAATCTTGTAATTTCTGAAGTTGAAATTGATTAATGCAACAACTTCTTTAGAGGGTGGTTAAATAATTAAATGACATGAGGTTCATGTAAGCAAAGTTTAGGTAGTAGAAGGTGAGCACGTGGGTCAATCTCACCAACAAATCAAAGTTAAAGAATGCCTAGCTATATTAAAGAAAATATTATCAACAAAATTATTTCAGAATTTGGGATTGGATGGAAAATTATTGCATATCAATGCATAAGAATTCTTTCCATTTTAAAGGTAAATGAAGGAGTCTTTATTTTCTATTAAAAATAAAATTTGAAAAATAGTTTACAAATAAAACGGTTCATAATTCAAATATTGTTTTATATAAGTACTTTACAAGAAATTAGAAGGAAATAATAACGTTTTACTTTTTGATGGAACAATTTTTGTGGTTTCATCGAAATTTGAAAATTTCTATATAGTCAAATGTGACATATAAATTTAACCGTGAATATATATATATTTTTTGAATGAATTAATTTTTGAATGTGATTATCTATTCGTTAACGTAAATCTAATAGAATATGTTCAAATTATTTTTTAAATTTTAATTATTTAAATATAAATAAATAGACAAATAAATAAAAATAAATAAATAGAGGGCATCTAAATCCCATATCTAAAAATAGAAAGATTACATTAGAATACGTAAGAAAAGTGTTCTTGTAATAGATATGATGCTTTGAAATACCGACTGGGAATAAAGAGTGAAGTTCAATCTGTTTATAGACGCTTGTTGCTTTTGATGATTAATTTCGTTAGTTACACCAACTACCTAATGTAAGTAAAATAGGCATCATACCGAATGTGAGGCTAATATTATAGTCGACTCGCATTGAAATAATTAAAAAATATATATATAATATTTAATTATTCAACAATTTAAAATATTCATCAATTCGTTATGGTGTAAATAATAAAAACTTTTTTACCATACAAATTAAATATTGGAACCATTATGGCATTACCTAGATGAAATAGACAATTAAAAATCGAAATATTTTACTTTTGAATCTTGATGAATCGTGCTTTATGTAAAATTGTATTAATTTTTTTTTTAAAAGACCAAAAATTAAAATACAAATTAAATTAAGGATGTGTGTGCAATTTAAGAGTAAATTGAAGGAAGTTATTTGGCATTAATGAGAAGTTAGAAAATTACACCAAAATTGAAAATTACACCAAAAATGCTCATTATGTTTGGATTGATGGATTTAGGGAAAAAATTGAAATTCACCTATTTTTTAGAGGGATTTGTAATGTTAAAATTGATGAATTTTAAATCCACACAAATTAAAAAGTGTAAAATGAAATATTTCAAATAATTTTTTAATTTAAATAAATTTAAAATTCATTCATTTTACCTTTACAAATCACTCTAACAAATTAGTGGATTTCATATCCTTTTTGCTATTCCCAAATTCATCCATCCAAACACAACATTATTAGATTATTAAAGTAGTAAATATTGGTTGCCTACCCGCAGTATCACCGGTGATGAATCACGAGCCTGACTTTGTTTAGTAGATGGGGAGTCAAAACCAGCAAAGGTACCTACAAAAGTAGGCAGGTGATCAACATATTACTAATTCTAGTGTATTTTTACATTGTTTTTTAAAGACTTTTTTTAAAAAATAATAATAAATGTTACTTTACATATTTTTGTCACGTATAATATATATGTGATAAAAACATCGACCTCCGTTTGAATGTATCATAAAAAATTGTCATTTCAAAAAATAAATTTAGTTAAAATTACTCTTATCATCCTAATTTTATTGTCATTCATAGTATGAGGACGTTTATTTTGAATTCAATTTTATAGTTCTCACACTTAAGTTATCCTTTATTATTGCGGTATGACAAGTCAAAAAATTTTAATTAAATGTTTAATAAGAGCAGAATATACTAAAATGGGCAACATGGACGAAGTCAGAATAGTTCATTATAAAAAAGATTCGATAATCCATTATTATTAGCATCAAATACAAAATAAACACAACTAATGAGAAATCAAGAATACAATAATTTAATAAAAAACAAACTACAATATGAAATATGAGTGTCGCACAATATTTGTAAGTACTAATAGAAAATAGGCCTACTTATTATTTCATTCATATGTGTTTTAAGTTTGTGAATCTAAATCTAAATAGGTTTTGATTTACTCCTCATATATAAATAAAGTTAATCTTTCATATACCGTCAGTGTAAAAAAATTTTTACACTATCAGATATTAATACATGACACATATACAAGAATGACATTTAAAATTTAAACTATACATACATAATATGCATCTATACCTGATGGTATAAAAAAATATATTTACATCGACCACGACATATGAAAGATTAATTCATAAATGTATAGTGCACTGGCTGATTAATGTGTGAGAAATAGCCTCTCGAGTTTATTTGGTTTGCGCCGTTGTGTGAGTCACAAAAATAAAAAAGAATAAATAATTGTTTTGTTGCGGCTTTGTGAGTTTTAAGAAAGAAATAGGGAAATCATCAATTTAGTCCTCAAACTTTTTTTATTTTGGCAAAATTAGTCCTTTATCTTTATTTTAGTTGTATTAGTTCTTTAATTTTAATCTTTTTAGCCAAATTGATCCTTTTCTCACAACAATCATGTGAAACCTTGTAAAATAGTGCTCAAGTATAGAGAATTCATCAATGGAAGCTTCAATTCACTCATATACTTGCAAGTCTCACCCCTCATAAATTCAATTAAATACCCTGCCCATTAAAGAAACAAAATAGAGAATTTCGGTAATCATTCTCAAAAACAGATATCAAAATCCACAAAAAATATATGCAATAAATAATTTTAAAGAGAAGACAAGATATCAGAATCCACAAGAAATATATACAACAAATAATCTTTACAACCCATTGCAATTATTCGCTTCACCCCATGCAGAAATCAATACACCAATCCACTTCATTAGTCATCGCTAACAAATCAAAGAAAGAAAATTTTCCCATCAACTAACAGCACTAATAGTATAAAATAGAATTTGTAATTTATTGTTGCTATTGCACCGGTCATAATATTGATTGTGGATGAGAAGCCTGCATTACAATCTTTGCTTGCGCTCATACTTTCTCCCCTGAATTTTTCCCAATTTTCACGCTTATAAAAATCCAATTTAGATAAAAATTACAGGGATGTTTTCTATTAATGCAGGAAAGGCTTTTTTCTGAAATTGTCCCTTAGTTGACCCTTTTTTGTTTAGAAAAAGTTTTGTATGATGGCTCCATTGTAAAAGAATGAATCTGGCTAAAAAATTAAAGTTAGAAGACTAATAAGACTAAAATAAAAGATGAAAGACTAATTTAATCAAAATAAAAAAGGGTGTGTTCGTTTGGATTGAAAATATTTTCAGGAAAATATTTTTCAGAAATTTTTTGTTGCCAAATACCGGAAAATATTTTTCGATGTAAAATATTTTCGAACTTTTATAATTTCATTTGCTAAACTTATTTTTGTTTTCAATTCTTTTCCATTCGTTTTTCTCTTAATTAAGGGTCCCTTTTGTCTCTTAATCACCGGTCATACACTAATATAACTGTCATTATGCATATTTTACTACTACATTGTACTATCATTTAATTTTAAACAAAATCAATTTTTTATTAACCGTAATTACTTGCAAAGTATTTATTACCATTGTTATAAGTTTTTTCAACTTGTATTCATAAAATTAAAGATGAAATCGTTAAAAATTTTTATTTTAAAATATTTTCATTTTGTCAACCTAACACCAAAAAATTGTATGAAAAATAGACTTTTTCATGTAAAATATTTTCCAAAAAAAGAAAATATTTTCTCAATCCAAACGAACACATCCTAAATTGACGATTTTCCCTAAAGAAATAAAAAGTCTTTTGCTGCCCAATTTCCTTTGAGTCGTTTGTTTGTCTTGTTTCTTCAGCCTCATTTTGCGTGTGTTTTGATTGAAATAGCAAGACTTCCTTCTTCAGTTATTTGTAATGCCGTTACTACTGCTTCGTTCTATAAATCGTCTCTATTTCTTTGCTTATCGTTTCTTATGGGTTTGTTTATTTGTATTTGAAATTCTATATAGTGGTATCAAAGCTTTGTGAGATTTTGGAGGTAAACAAAAAGAATTTTCATAAATAATTCATATATATTATAAAATTGTCTTGTTTTTTGTTTTGACAGCAAAACTAATTTTGAAGACTGACAAAATCGAATGCAAACTTTCTTTGTTTGTATTGGCGTTTGCTTTATTGTTAATTAATGATTTAATGAAGCCCAAGAAGACACGCAAATCAAGTCGAAGTAACAAAGGAGTCAAAGAAAAATAGATAATTAGATTGTAAGGTATATCACTATCTTAATATCAAAGTCTAATTGTATATATTCAACAAATTTATTAATGTAAAAACTGCAAAGGAGGCCTAAACAATACTTTGTTGAATTTCAATCATGGTTATGTGAGAAAAATCTAATTGTAAGAATTCAGAAGACAATACGAATTAGCCTAGATAAAAAAACCAACCAAAGCCGTTAAAGATTTTATTAACAGAATTAATAATGATGCTAATGATATGAGAATCAATGATGAAGTTCTTAAAGAGGTTAAAATTGTTGAAAAAATCCTACTATTATTAAGTACAAAGTTTCACACTAAAAGGACGATTCTTGAGGGGATCAATGACTTTAATACTTTGAAAATGATAAATTGAAAGATGAATTGGTGACTTATAAAATATTCCTTAGTCAACAGACAGCTGGTACAGTTGAGGAGGTGTTACAAGTCAAAGTGGATCTTACAAGTCAAAGTGGATCAATATAAACAAAAAAAAAAAAAAGAGATGGTGAATCTTGTTGAAATAAATCAAACAGGTTAAAATTTAAGAGATAATGGATGAAGAGGTTGAGGTAACTTTAAATGTCGTGGTAAAAATAATAAATTATAATTTTTATAGAAATCAACCGAATAATTAGCATAATAATAATTTTTAAAAGATTGATAGATATAAAATTCAATGTTACTGTTATAGAAAAATTAGATATTATAAAAATGAATATTAACCTAATAAAAATCTAGAAAAGGACATATGCAAATGTGATTGCCTACCCATAGTACCACCAGTGAGGAATCACGAGCCTGACCTTGTTTAGTAGATGGAGAGTCAAAACCTGCCAGTGGCATCTACAAAATTAGGCAGGTGAACATATTGAGATTTTAGTGTACTTTATATATTTTTTTTTTTTTTTAAATGTTACCTTTCATATTTTGTCACTAAGCGTGTATAATATATGTGACAAAAATATCTACCTCGGTTTGAATGTATCATAAAAATTTGTCATTTCAAAAAATAAATTTAGTAAAAATTAATCTTAGTGTCCTAATTTTATTACCATTCATAGAATGAGCACTTTTTTTGAATTTAATTTTATGGTTCGCACACTTAAAACTATCCTTTATTATTGAGGTGTGACAAGTAAAAAAAATTTTAGTTTAAATATTTACTACAGATAGAATACATAATTTAAATATTTACTACAGATAAAATGCAGGTTAGAATAACATATAAAATACAAATGTATAAAATACAAGAATATATATATATATATAAAGACTAATTATATTATACTTTAATGAAACGATAAAATTTCCCTAAATTATAACCTTCTTGAAAGCTTTTGCGGTTAATATTGCCTCTACATGAAAGTGTAATTGCAAATTTTCAGTGAAATTGTAGTCCCAAGAGTTAAATTGATCTTGGATCCAACTTGCATGCTATCTTTGCAGCAAAAACTTTAATTGGTGTTGTCTTACATCTCGAATTTAATTTGCTGTCGTGGTACGTGCGCTGCAATTTTCTCTGATGCTGAATCTAGGTATCCACACCAGAAGACAGAATTCTTGAATGAAATTTAATTTATTCAACTCGTAATTAATTTTAAAATTAAAACAACAAATAAAAATAATAATTTATAAAATCACAAATTCATAATCACTAATTATCAAAGTTAATCTACCTAACAAAATTATATTTAATCAAATTTTATTTATTTTTTTGATCTGTTAACATATCAATGATTTTATTAATAAAACAATTCGATTATATTAAATTCTTGATATGAGAGTGTAGCAGTTAAGAAGATGTCAAAATGCAAATGAATTTATTTTTGGAGCAATAGTAATTTCTAATTATTAGCCTTCAGAGCTGGCAATCATTTTTTCTAGTTGAGATCCAAAGACGAAATGCATTCTGTCTTGTTATGTGACTCCTCTGAACGGACATTTAACTGCTTTTAATTCTCAACGAGTCAATATTTGTCCGCATTAACAAATTAAATTCGAATCTCGAAAGCGAAAAATATCGTACTACATGCATAGAAATTTATCTGAATTTTTTTTTTTAATTTTTTAGTTACCTGCTGTACACAGATCATATAGGAACATCTATAAGTTAGATAAATTAAATTTAGTGTTAATTTAACTTTACTCAATATTTAGAGTCATTATCAATTTGGTTCATAATTTTATTTTTGAGATACTAAAATCGGTGAATTGATGGTCAAATCTAACAATGTCAAATCTTTAGCTAAAATATTATTTTTACCTTCAAATTATTTATGTATAGAAAAATTTCCTATGGCACTCCAAATATTTAATTTTTTTCTATAAATAGAGATTAATGAATTTTGAGATATGGTGATAAAAGATGAAAATTTATTGAATCATGTCAATAAAATGAGATAAAAAGTTTTTTTTTTAAAAATGAATATGTTAGAAATGAGAATAGAAAAAAGAAAGAATGAGTTGTGTAGAAAGATAATTATCCTTTTACTTGAACAAAATGATAAAGGTATTTTTATTAAAAGGGCAACATTATTGAGTTGAATTTAACATAAGAATTTAAGTGTCTAAAAATAACATTCAAATGATAATGACTTTGCATGTTAAAGGGGTGAAGTGAAATGTTTAACCCTTAATTTAAATACCCTACAATCATTTAAGAAGAAGAAGAAAAAGAAGAAAATATTCGAAAAAATTTTGATCTTGAATTGAAACAACTATTAGACATACCTAGTAATTGCCAATAAAAATCTCATTGTATATAATACACTTTTAACTCAGATATCCAGCACAATGAATAAAAACATATTGTAAGATGAATAGAAAGAGGACAAGATTTATGAAAAATCTGCCCTGATATGAATCATATGAAATATGAAATGTTCAACATTTCATGAGGTGCCACTATTTCACCACCCAATTAGGAGGAAAGAATAAGATTCAATGTAAGTAGCTAGAACAATATACCAAAAAGAAAATAAATAGAAAAGCAGAGAGAAAATTTGATACAAGAAAAGAATAATAAAAACCATATATGACATGATCATGCAATCATTCTTTTATGATTTGCAAATTACCACAAAGCAAGGAAGTAGAGCCTTGGCATTGAGCAAATAGAGTTCTTCAACTCTATTTGAGTAAATACCAACTTTTCCAGCCACTGAATCAAATCCTGATTGACCAGCCAATTCTTGAACATTGTCCAAAGGTTTATGGACTCTGCCTGCAATAACTCTGCATACTATTAGAGTCTTTGTTAAAGAAGAATTCTTGTCATCAGAAGAATCCTCAATTGACTCAAATGCTCTACTACTGGTAGAAGCTGTGAAAACACCAATGCTGCCATTGTTGAGTTCCTTACTATTATTTGTCGAAAAACCATGTTGTAGAATTCGACAAACGCTGCATTTATCAGATGTACACAGGTTGCACGAGCCATTCATGCCAAGAGGGCATTCAACTGTCGTGCCATGGAACCTCAGAAGTTCATTCCCATCGGCTAAGCAACGCGGATGTTTCTTGGCAAGTTTGCTAGCTTTGATCTTTACTATTTCTCTATAGTCCTCAAATTGAGCTAATGTCTTTTGCATGTTGTGGACCTTCAGAATCCTCTCTATCCCTCCTGCAGCAGGTATTGTTATCAGATTTTGACCAACTAGTCCTGCAAATTATTTCAACTATTTTCCTTGAAGAGTCCCCTTCAACAAGCTCAGTAACTGCAAGGATTAAAGTAGTATATATGCATTGTTACAAAGACAATTTATTGTACAAGAAACATATATGCATTGTTACAAAGACAATTTATTGTACAAGAAACATATTCATGCCTTGATATGAAGTTCAATTACATAACTGGTGAAAAAGTATAGGCCTAAATGTGGCTTTGGCATTGGAACATTGTGACATTAATCTACAAAATATAGGTAAATTTTACAATCTTTTACCAAACCATTCCGTTGTATTTTAAAAACTTGTATAGTACAACATGTACAACATTACATGCTTTAAAAGTTTGTATTATACAAGTGTTTAAATCACAACTGGACAGTTTCCTCAACGGGCTGTAGAACTCCCCCAAAATAAATACCAAATCAAATAATTTTTTTTTCCTAATCTTTAATTTTGTACACAATTCATCAAAGCTTGAAATGAAATCCATATAAAATTGTTTTTTAAAAATTAATCCAATTGAATTATCTAAACACATTAATTGCTCAACAGATGAATGATTTGTTACACATATTTTCTCTATAATGATTAATATTGAATATTGATGTGTAGAGTAAGCAATTAATAAAATCATGAATGTGCATAAGAACAACAAGAAACTCTTCAATATGAGATAGTAAATATCTAGCTCATAATTACCAGCATGTTTGGAGAGGTGATGAGATTCAGCAGCTTCCCACTTCATAAATTGTTCACCACATTTATGGCAAGTTAAAGGTGCAGCAAAACCACATTGGGAATCTGCTCCAAATGAATACCTAGAGCCAGCAATACTACCAAAACCAGAGTTCTTCCTTCTTGAAAGGCTACTTGAACTTCTCCTTACAGGACTTGCTAGCCCTTTGGGTTTGTAAGATGATGGCACCATATGGTGTCCTCCAGGTCCTGGAGTTCCTGGTGTAAGTGTGCTTGATACCACAAAGGTTGACGAAGAACCATTTTCACCACCACTACAACCTGTGATTTTCAGTTCACAAGTTGAATTATTTAAGACCACTTCATGAGTTATTGGGTTGAGAAGTTCACTGCTTCCAATGGATCTTGGACTACAAATTGGTGGCTTTTCCATATGTCTCTTGCTTCCATGAATAACATCTCTTAGATTTGCAATAGACCTTGAACATCCAGACCTGCTTGTTTTCTTTGTCAAAATATTGCTCAAATTATTGTTATTTCCACTGACCTTCGGATCATGAACATCTGTTGGTTGGGATTTACAATCCAATGACCTCTTTAAAGCAAACCAAACTGCTGGCATCTTTTAGGCTTTTCTGGTTTCAAATGCTAAGAACTTTTTTGAATTCTTCATCAAGATATTTATGCTGTAGAAGAGATATTCGACCACTGGAATTGGTGAGTGAACCAAGGAAATACTACATCTTTCTTCCACAAGCTGATTATAGCTTTATTAGAATCTTTTGGAATAGAAATAAAACTCACCATCTTTGCCACTAATTTGTTTCCTTTTCTTGGACCAACAATAGTTGTACTTTATATATGGCAAGTGTAAAATTTCAATTTATGGCAACAACTTAAAAGATGCATATATATTTTTCTTCCTCCCAAGCACTAAAAGCAATGCATACTATTTTGTTTCAATACATCTATACTAGGGCGATATGACATGTCAATAGGTCCACAAAATAAGAAAATAATATGGCTAAATATCTAAACTTAAATCATTGTTTATTTAACAGAATTTTAATTGGTCTTGGAAAGTAATATTGATTTTGTGATGTTATAAATGATTTTTCTATTTTCTGCGTATGAATCGGTAACATTAAAAAAAAAAAAAAAAAAAATCAATAACATTACAAACGCCTACCATGTAGGATCAATACAATTTGATTAGAGTACAAATGAATTACATAATTGTGGGATGAATACTAGCAAAAGATAGATTAAATTAATATATTAGTGAGACAAAAAATTATCTACCTACGCTGGTTATGGAAATTATTATTTTTTTTTATCATTTATTAATTATTATTTAAATAGGCAGTTCCAAGATTACCCTTAATTGTGGTTAATGAGATGAAAGAGAAAGCTCAGGACAGAACATTGAAAAACGTGGCTCTAGCTAATAAATATTTATCGAATAATTTTGACTTCCCCGGATAATATTTAGGCAAATTTGATATTTCGCTCCACTTATAAATTTTGTGATGTGAATTAAATATTATGAAATTTATGATATCAACCCATATTAGTAAAATTTTATAAAATTTAATTTTAACCGCAAAATCTACAGATAAAATCTAAAACCGAATTTATATTAGTATTTTCTCAATCCTAAGTATAATGTAGTCGCATAGATCACATGACATACTATTATTTCACGTTGATGTTGAGAAAAAATTACGTACAATTTCAAAATTGAGAAAAAGATGGTCAATGTGAGAATAATATACAGACATAATGGAAATAATAAAACAAGGGAAGTGATAATGTCTAAAATTCATTTTTATTTTGGAGTCTCTAATTTCATCCCTTTTAAAATTTGAAATGACCAGTATACTCATTGAATTGTTTTGAATGACAAATGCATCCTTTTCATTCTTTTTCTTTTTCTTTTTTCCAAAATCAAACGAAGGTCCAAATTTATTTTAATTAATATAATAATCGAGTTTCTTATTATTTTTTCCTAGAAGTACATGTTTTATTAGATTTGATTAAAAGATTAGATTATATCAGCCTAAAGATAACCAAATAGAAAGTTGGTGTGTATCTTTTCTAGTTTTCTTTACAAAAAAGAAAGAAAGAAAGAAAAGGCTAAATCTGACATGCTTAATGGTTATCTTGGTAATTTCATTTAGAAAAAGAAGCGGATGCAATGGTATTATTATTATTTAACTAGAAAAATTGATGGATGAGGTCAATGGTGCCTCCAGAAATTAGAGAGATATTTGTTAACTTGATAAACTTTGGGGCAGATGTGTAATAATACTCAAAACTAACATATCGAAGAAACTTTCCTATGAGCAACAAAAGAGTCAAAATCCTACTAAAAAAAAAAGTCAAGAATATTGATATCAAAGGTCTTATTATCATGAGTTGTAGTGAAATAAATTTATACTATATTAAAAGAGTTAATATGATTTAATGGTTTAGATTTTTCTCTTGAAGTTGCCGTCACTATAAAATTTAATAATTTTGTTGTGTCCACAAATTTGAATTTCTTTTCTGTAATTGTTTAAGTTCTCTTTGTGTAAATATTGTATAAGGAATATTTATAAATAAAACCTACCATAGGACTTCATATTAGGAAATAAATTTGAATGAGTAAATTTCCTTATGCAATAAATATTGAGAATGAGTTTTAGAAATCAAAGAAGAGTAGGAAATAAATTTTATTTATGTAAATACTCCTTAAAGACTAAAAGAGGAAATAAAATACACTTTTAAAAGTTCAGATTAAGAAATAAATTTGATTGAACTAAAAAATCATAAAAAGGTACGGCTGACATGAAATAAAAACAAACTTTTTGAAATTTCCTATTGAAATAAATTTCCTTATAGAGTAAAATTTTATGATAAAATTAGAAATTAAAATGAATATTAAATAAAATTATTAAAAATAAATTAACTAAACAAGATTTCTCATTAAATAGAATTAAGTATATGACCGTTAACAATCTTATATATGTCTCTTATATATATATAGATGTGTATAATATATAGTCTATGAATACATTCATAGACTGTCTCACCACTTATATGCAATTAAAGAAACTAAAAGTTTATTAACAAGTCTATTAAAAAAAATGATAATTCTTTTGGACAAAAGGAAAAGAACGAAAATAATGTTAATTAACAACTCCATTTTACCCTTCAAACTAAGCAAAAATCTAAATATGGCATTTTAAATTAAAAAGGTCTCAATTTGATCTCCAAATTAAAAAATATTTTAATATAGTCCTCCAGATTGAAGAAGTTTCAATTTATTCCTCCAAACTAAAACAAATGTCCCAATGTGGCCCCTATATTAACAAATTCTCAATTCTACTCTCCAAATTGAATTGAGAGTATTCTTCTAATCTATCCCCAAACTCAATGTATTCTTATAAAATACCATTAACCTTTAAAAGCACTCCAACTTAAAACATATTTTTAATCTTAATAATTAATTTATCATTACGATAAGATTCTGTATAGAATAAAATCCATCTGATATAAATTTTTTAAAGATGAATTTTAGAAATTATACAAGTATGGGAACAAAAGTTTTTCAAGATTAAGAATTAAGTTAAATAATAGTTGAAATTATCTTTAAACAAAAAAAAAATGACATATCACGTATAAATATTTCGGACTCTTCTTAGAAAATAATTCTAAAATCTTTTTCTATTTTGAATACAAAAAGAAAAAAATAAAGAACAAATGAGACGTAAAATTGTTTAAACATCTAAATTTAACATCTAAATTTGAATTAACAAATACATTATCCTTCATAAATACTGTCAACATCTTCACCTTTCCTTCTCCAATGTTATTTATTTTGCCTTTAATGTTTGTTACTTATATTTTGTAATGAAAAAACAAATTTATTGTCCAAAATATGGATAATGTAGAATTTGACATGCATGTAGTGTATTAAAAACAAGAACTTATCTTTTCGATTATTGGATGAGTAAGAAATAAGGTGAAAAATATGTCTATTTTGTTTTTCAAAGACCATACTCCTTATCTTATAATTTTTACTTTCCTTTTAGTTCCTTCTTTCATGCATGGAATAATTAGCACCTATGTAATTCAAGTTACACTTTGCCTATAATCAAAATTAGTTCCTAAATTATATTAGTCTAAAATTCGTAATAGATAACTATTATTTTCCTAAAAAAACTATTGTCATTGTCTTTGAACCTATAAATATCTTATATTAAATATTGGTAACCGAATTAATTATATACTAGAAAATAGTGATTAAATCAATTGCTAATTATATTTTAATTAAAGCGTTCTTTATCTAATAAAATTTAATGATATTGAATGTCTATTGATTATTTTTAGTGATTTTGAAACTAGACAATAAACAAGTAATTGGGAAGTGTACATAGAACCATGAATGCTCTATTAGGAATGCTATTGAAGAGCTTTGAAGTACTTGTTGCCAGGACACCAATTCATTTGCTTATATATCTAAAATTGGAGAGAAATATAATGGTAAGGATTGCTCATGGCTTCAGGCCCTAACCATTTTGGGCACAAATTAACTTTAATACTGACATTCTACTGAAAGAGAAAGATACATCTGTCATCTGTGTTCCATTAACACACATTAAGTGCAAGAATGGTTGAATTAACCAACATGATATAATCATACATAACATCTTACTTAGCTAGCAGGACAAGGACATCATCCCAATCCAAGAATTCAACTAGTACAAGTGAACTTTTCAATCCCCTGTACTCTATTCCTCTCTTATTGTAGTTGATAGAAAAACAAAACAAAAACCACTCGCACATGAATAAGCCTTATTGTTGAAATCTCTGCTATATAGAAGTACATAAAAATGGCCGATTAATCAATTCAATTGCATAGGTCTAAACAAAAACAGTTAGTAGTATGATTTTGAAAGACAAGAGACGGAAGCAGTTGACCAAATCTCATTTATACAATTAATACTACACATTTCACCGATGCATTACAAGTTGACTGGCAGCTTTTAGTGGAAATAAAATAGAAGCTTAATGTTTAATTTGTATTTTTCTAAAGGCACGTATACATCAATCAAGTCAAATCATTGCAGACCAGAAATAATTGACACAATCATTTATGATGCAATTAATTATTTTTAGCAACCTGTGGTCACATTGCACATTTAACTAGGCACATGTTCACATATACCTCAATAGGGAAAGATGAGCAAGAGAAGAAAAGTGGATATTAAATGTGTACCAAGAAAAGATCAGTATTACACCATCTCAACTGATTAGTGCTACATTTTAGGCACACTGAATAGTCAGATGTGTTATATCAACCTACATTTATTTTAGAGCAAGAATGAATATCTTCCTCATTAATATAGAAGAACTTAATTAAATCAAGATTCATCGGCAATAAATTGGAAGACATTCTAGTAAATTGAAAGAAGAGATGTGACTTTCTGTCAACAGCAAAACCAACAACATAAAGAATGAAAGAGAGAAAAAAAATAAAATAAAATAAAATAAAATAAAGCCTGTGCCAATCTGCATTTTGGTAACCAGATTCCTTCTATTAATCAATCTGCATTTTGTAACTGTTATTATCTATCTTCATAGGAAGCTCTTCCTGCACCAATTGAGCACTTCTTAGTTTCATTTTCTTGTCCCATATCACTACAAGGAGAACTAGCTCTTAATTTCACGGCGAAGTTATGAATTACAACATGTCAAATGGGGATTCAAGTATTTTTGCTTTTCGGCCGGCAATGTCCTAGTTTAACTACAAAGCACAGTCAGAATGTCAAGCTGTTGCAATCCTGTGACTTCCTTTAATCATTAGATGGCTTTGATCAAGATAAGCATGAAAGTCACCCCAACACAATATCTTGAGGGAATCTTCATAAAGACAATTTGTAATGTCACAAAGTGGTCAACAGGGTACAGGATGACTAACAAGAAACATGGCACAAACATCTTGACTCTAGACTACTCATCAACTTCTAGGTGGTGCTGGATTTCGACATACTGACAAATTTAAACTATGATTTAATATTCTCCTAGTTATCTAGCACCCTAATTGTGCATTGATGTCAAACCTTGATTCTAGCCATTACAACCTATACAAGTTCAAGACTCATACAGATGAAGGAGCCAAGTTAACATCATAAATCAATGGTTTCAAGGTCTCTCTCTCTCTCTCTCTCTCTCTCTCTCTCTCTTCCTCTCCTCTCTGTCTTTTTTGGGGGAAAATCTCTCTGTAAGTTGTAAAGGTTGGACCACTCTGTCCAACATGAAATTTAACTAGCATAATAATTAGTTTATCCTAGCAAAAAAGCATAATAATTAGTTTAAACACGTAGCACCATATCAAGATATTCTTCTACCTTAGTCTTCCATAGAACCTTAGCATCAACTTGCTTAAACCAATATAAATGATAAGGTGGATGTTTCATGCTACTACTAATGACCAAGTTTTAGGGTTTTAGCTAAAGATACCCAATATCTTGCCAATAAACGTCAATGTCATACCCTATCCAGATACAAGAATCTGAATGCCAGTTCAATTTTACAAAAGCTCCACCAGGATGAAGGGTATAACATAATACTTCTCCCTCCTGAAGGTGCCAAAAAACCATGTGGCTCATTGACCACCTTTTTCCTCTCTCTCTCTAATTTTCTAATTATTAGGATATTCCTCGCCATATATTCATATTCTTTTTCAACTTTTGGGGAAGGGAAGGGAAGGAAAGGAAAAGGGTATTTTCGAATTGGATAGACACGTTAGCAGAGCAGTGAAAAGAAAAATATCATATTGCGCCAAAATATCAACATGAAGGCAACATAAGTCGATTCTTCAAACAATCACTATCAAGCACCAACTGGTTGTATGCAGTTCTCAAGAGAAATCAGAAATAGGAACATCCTCTTACATATATTACACTATCCTGACATATCTGATCACCCGAATAACACTTCAAGAATCTTCAATGCCCAAAATATGTCTACAACACACCATGACGTAATTAGAAAGAAAAATATGACGAACCAAGAACAGAGATGTGATTTTTCCCCAGGTTGCGTCCTCGAAGACACTCCAGATCCATGACTTGAGAGTGATCCACGACAAGGTTCACCTATAACAAAGTGAAAAAAAAAATGTTAAAATAGAAGTATGATCATTTCATTTTGATAGATTATGAATTAAAGAGCAGCTTACATTGGGACCATATTGCTTAACAAACCACTCAGAGGTCCTAGAATTTGATGCTTCAAACATGGTTCTTTCAAGCCCAAGACGTCCAATAATCTTGGCAATGATATCAGCCCTAACAGAATCCGCCTGTCGGCAGACATCATCAGCATCTATCATTACATCATGTCTGCCCCAGCTTCTAAGCATCTTTCTGCCCTTCTTATCAAAAGATCGACGTCCTCTACAAATTCTACCAAGAATATAATCCATCAGTTAAATATGAGAAGGAAAGGAACCTCTCTATCTACTCTAAACCTTTTGGAGGTAACAGTGTGTCAGTTTCTGATCCGACATCTCAATCTGATAGACAAGAAATTCCTTCTTCTTCCCCTTGTTATAGTGGATTTTTTTTTTTTTTTTGGGAAGGGAGATAGAACATAGTACACACGAAATAAGTTAAGCCGATAATGCAGGTTGAACACTGCAAGCCAAACCACACTCATAAACTACAACATGTAGCTTTAGTCAGCACTATTGATTGGCTGCACTAATAGTTTTTTTTTTTTTTTTTGGGGGGGTTCCAAAAGAGTAAAGTAACCTTGCCTGAGCACAACCAAAAAAAAAAAAAAATTTGGCCCAATGCTTGAGCACCTTAGAAATTACAATAGTGCTGTGCTAACAAATTATTCCAGTTTATGAATTGACAAACAAGTCATAATTCTGTCCAAGTGTTGAAGGAAAAAAGTCCTAAAGAAACTGCATCTATGTCATTATCATGGAACTAGAAGATACCAGCCCATCTGTTTAACTATGGATTCACACTTCATCATTTAGGTCTGTGGGAATCTTGAATCAGGTAAAGTATTCCTCTTGTCATTCAGTATGGACATTAAGGGGTGATAACATAACTTCAAAATTCTAAGGCAGCAATTACATAGTGATAACTATAATCGTAAGTTACAATGCGTGCTCTGCAATCTCTACAGGTCATCAACTCAATCAAACCACCGTCTTCATGGGCTTAATATTTGAATAGTAAATCAATAAAATTGCTTGCTTACCAGAGCTTCTAGGTGCTGGTACCACATAAGACCCAAATGCTCTGTCTCTGTTAACAGGTACATCAGACTTGTTAATCTTGACTGCAAATTGAGGCTTAGCTCTAAGACCACCACTCTTAATCAACCTAACATATCTTAAGAGTTTTTCTTCTGGAAGTCCCACTGATCCAACATCAAACTCAATGGTGTCAAACCCCAACTGCTTACATTCCTGAGAGATTGTTATAAAAATTGAGATTTACCAACATTGACAATGAAATTCAAAGACTCGAACCAGATGTCACAGTTTACTTGCCTCAATGTATTCCTTAAAAGCAGAAGGTCCTTTGCGAAGAATATGTTCGGCCCAGTCACCAGTGCTAACATATACATTGTGTTTGTGGGCCATTTCGGTCACTTCTCTGATGTAAGTTTTTGGTAATAAACTATGAGAGCCTCCAGTGAACTTTAAACCATCAACAAACTGTCCCATAGTCTCAAAAATGTCCTATAAAACATGGTCAGTAGTTAGGAGAATTCGAAACACACCAGCTCCACAACCATGAAACATGGAAAGAGGATCAAACCATTAGACATTTGGTCACCACCATGGAAAGCTCATTAACCAAATAATATACTGCTTCATCAAAATAGAAAGTTACCACCAAAATTAATAATTTGCCTATGTAAGAGCAAAATTACATGCAGAACTCAGGGTATTTAGTACAATAAAACAAGAAGGCGTGCAAATTTTCCTCATCTGTGGATATGCATCAACATAATTCCAATCATCAGAGCTTGTGATAGTTTTAGCAGTTACAAACTGGCATTGCCAATTGAGGTACAGAAATGGAAGGCGTATCCGTTTACGTCAAACTTGTCCAACCATTTAGAGTCAGCTTATCAATGTTGTTCTTCATGCTGCAAAATTTTCCCACGATTTTCAAGTAAATCTGAAGGAAGTATCTTCCTTTACTGGAACAGGATGAGCTATTTAAAATTATAGCCAGTGTATTGCTCATGCAAAATAATCAACCAGAAAACACATAGAATAGCTGTTACTTGTCCTCTCTAGCTTTCTCAAACCTACTTGCCTTATTTGTTGGCTGGAAATTCAAATGTGCTCTTCTCAATATGGCTGGGATGCATTTATCAGGCTTCACGTGAAGATAGACCAATTAAATCAGAACTACGAAGATAGAGAGTCCAGTTTCATAGTGAGACATATGATTGCATAAGTGCTGCATTTTAAAGGCTTTCTGTTTTCTTTGAAAATTCAAGGGTCAGACCCCCTTCTTAGCTAGTTCTTGATTATTCAAATTACTGCTTTCTATGTCAATCCCTCTTTAACTTTGTATTTTTACCCCCACCCCACCATCAGCAGCAGTCTCCCTAATATTGGATTCATAATTCAATCAGAGATAAGGGCACCAGAACCAACACAACCCTTGATGTCAACATCAAATTGCACGATTATCCCTTCAGTGGACATGCACCATTGTGTCATCTCCAAAATTCATCACTTAACAAAATAAACCCTCACTCCTATCATTTCCAAAACATTACCAATAGGAGGACTAAAAAAATAAATATTTTGTGTCTGCTGCAATATCAAACAAGATCCAGACAAGCCAAGTTTGATCACTTAATATCGTTATTTATAAATTAGACTCACACATTCAAGGATAATATTAAAGCCAAAAATTCACTTCCTCGTGTGATTTGAACTATTAACCATTACTTAAAGTTGATCTTTTCTTTTACCAATTCCACGTCTTGTTACCCTGGATCATGGATTACACCAAGGCCACGTAACACTCAGGTGTGGTGATGCTTAATAAACACTGATAGAACATTGTCTGGATTAACCTTGGAGCGTTAGATTCAAGATTAGCTAATGTATCCATTAGCTCAATTATTCTCTTATGTTCCTTCCAAGTTTTAGCTGCCAAAAGAGTTAGGCCATATTAAAACTGACAACCAAGCAAACTATACCATTAGCTGGTACAATTTGGTAGGATTAAATGTTAGTATTGTAATGCCATTTGACCATCAAGAAAAAGACCAAGACCATCCCCATTATCCGGAACGATAGTTACCGAATACGCGATACTCTGGATTGTGTAATACGGATACCAATTCACAACGATTGTACGCAAGAATCAGTGTATACGCAATTCAAAAGATCCAACATTTGCTTAAAGACTTAAAGGAAAGCAGTTTCATTTCAGAATCTTGGAAGAAAAGAACCCAAAAAAAGGGACCAGCAAAAAATGGCAAACTGTAAAATCCCATTTGATATTAAATATAAAAAAGCTTAAAAAAAAAAAAAAAGAATTACCTCAAGGAGGTTGTGAGAGAGAAGGGAGCAATGGGGTCCCAAAACTTCAGTGACACCATATTTTCTGGGCTTCTCAGGACGATCCTCTTCTTCACTGAAGCTCTTCCATCCATAAACTGACATTTTCTTTTTTTCTTTTTCCTCAAAAACAGTGGAACCTATTTAGGAGAAATCAGAGAAGACCAAAAAACTATTGGGGTTTTTCTTGAATATTTAAAATTAGTGAACTCGGAAGAAGTCTCGGGTTGTTTCTAGAAAGAAGTATGATCATGGTGGGGTCCATTTCCATTTTGAGGGACACCTGTATTTTCTAGATTTCCTCCTCAATCTAGGGTGACAAGTAATTTATGAGTTGGGAGCATTTATTTATTTATTTATTACAATGTGCACCTTTGAATTATTATTATTTTGCATATTACACCCTAAACAATCAATTATAGCACTAAAACTTATACTTACTATTAGTTTAGCACATTACTCAAATGTGTTAAAAACATGTGAATTTCTATAGTTGTTTTTTAAGAAAAAGACTTTAATATCATAAATGAATAAGAGTATTTCATTAAAATAAAATTAAATCATAAGAATCAAAGTTTTTTAATAAAAAATAATTAGAAAATTTTATTAATTTTCAATTTACTTTAATGGTATACCATAAATTGATGGTATAAAGTATACAATACTAAAATTGATAATTTAGAGACAAAGTATAATTTAATAATAGTTTAAAGGTGCATACGGCAATGAACCCTTTTTTGGTTATTAAACCAATAGATATATCACTTTTAAGTTATGCTTTAGTTGACTTTTACAAGCTTCATCATTTGAATTTTTGATTTCGTATTAAGTAATATTTGTTAGTTAATATATGTTTTTATCAGTTTAATATTTAATATGTAAATCATCGACTCATACGATATTAATTTAATTTTTTAAATATGTTAGTTTCATACTAGAATAATTATAATTAAATATGTTAGTTTCATACTAGAATAATATTGTTTTATTATTCCTATTAGGTTTATCCTAATCTTATATTGTAAGTTATATATTAGAGTGATTTAGTTTGTTATTATATGATTTAGTTGGGAAGAGTGAAATATTTGATCTAGGGTATAATATCTACCACATGAGAATTCGATTGATTAACCTTCGATCTTACATGTTCATTAATTTTTGAATTGTATCCTCCATATATTTTGCTACTATTTTTCGGGACTACTATGAACCGATGTTTTTAAAATCCCAAATATTAAAAGTTCATATTAAGACAACTTTATATATTTATAAAATAAATTTTATTTTATTTTATAAATATATAAAATCAATTTTTCGAATCAGCGGGTTATTTTGAACACCCCTAATTTGATCAATACTACCACATAGAATTGATTTAACAGGTTTTGTAGTAATTGTTGGATTATAACTTTCTGTATATATAAATCCATCCTCGAAACTATATAGGCTGAATACTCTAACTCAATGCTATTGTACTATGATACATCATTAGTAAAACTGTAAGGGGCCTAAAGGCAAAATTTAAGGATCACCATCCATAATTCTGACCCTCTAACAATAAGTTTAACAAAAAAAAAAAAAAAAAAAAAAGTATTGACTTATTTTCTATAGAAATCTATACGGGTCTTGCCAATTTTAAGATTCAATAAATTATATGTCATACCAAGCTGTTAAAAGTGTACCATGAACTAATCAAATCAGTTTTATTAAGGACACCACGATAATCAATTTTTTTGGTGAATAAAACTCGGATTAATCTTTCTTACATAACGGTATAGAAAAATTTTCACTCGATGTAATGAGTATAAATGTATGACACATAATTATTTTTTTAATTTCAAATATTATTTTTGGGATTAATTTCATTTTGCATCCCTCAACTGATTGTTGAAAATTTGCCTCCAAAAGACACTTTCAATAAATTTGAAATTCCCTCTAATTGTGTTCTCTCCTTTGTGAAATCTTTAGTCCCACATTAAACTTTGTATTGGATGTTTTCATATTATATGAGTTTGGGGTTTTGTCATTGTGCAACTCTAGTTGGGAGTTTAGGTTATGCATAGTTGATGGTTTGGGAATTTTCTTCAAACACACACGCATTTTGGGCACTTTAGATCTCCAACTCTTAAATTTGTCCCACTTTATTCCACTTGACTTTTAACACCGTCAAATCTATCAATAAATAAAGGTATTGAATGACACCCGATCCTTTTCTTATTGAGTTTTGCACCCAAAAACAATGTTGTATGTTCTGCTAAATTTGTTGTACTTATGAAAAAATTCTATTAATTTTTGAGAAAAAATTCTATTAATATTTGAGACGGTGTTAAAAAAATGATTAAAATGAAATGAATTTGAGAGTTCGAAATGCAAAGTATTCAAAACTAAATTTTGAAATACAAAGTAAGAATCAAGTATAAATTAAGATGTGCAAAATAAAATTAATCTTTATTTTTACACATATGACATTCATAAACACCAAATTGCATAAAAGAGATTTTTACACTACCGACAATGCACGTAGAAAAGATTAACTCATAAAACTTTTGCACCTCGTGGAAGATACTGTAACATGCAAATGTGAATATTGGTTTAGGTGATTGGAATATGAATAATTGAATATATAGATTGTATAGAAAATTATTACTCAATGTGAGCTGTCCTTCTCTTTAAGTTAATGCAGCTATGCAGTCTGGTGCCCTTCTTGTGTCTTGTTACCCATGAAAGGAATCCAAATCCAAAGAGCAAAAGCGAATGAAAGTAGAAGAATAAAGTCATCTTTGAAGACAGAAGAAACCTTTCTGAGCTACATACTAGGTCATTCTCATATAAAGGCAATGATGTAAACCTGCTGCATGCATTCTTCCACTTTATTCAGATTCTTTATGCAAGAAACTTGAATAATTAGCTGTTCTATTGATCAAGCCATCAAGGGCTATGTATATTTCTAATTCTATATATACAAAGCTTCGCCTGTTTTCCTTTCAACAGCCATCTGTTTTATGTTTTGAACTTGCTGATTAAGATGGCAACTAAAAATATATACTACCTTGTAGGCCTTTTGATCATAATTACGGATGTTGTAGCTGGTATTCTTAGCATTGAAGCTGAGATTGCTCAAAACAAGGTAAGGGTTTTCTTCATTTTCTTTTTGTGTTGTCTTTTTTCTGATACACCGTAAAGGAAAAGAGAACAAAAAAGTCTTGGGAAGGGACTTTGTAATTAATATTACAGCCTTTGATTGAATGAAAATAGGGGGAACCCTTCTATTTTCATCCAATCTCGCGGTAGCACTAAATTACCCTGGAGTCAAGAATTAGTCATAATTTTTGAAAAGGGCGTCGATAAGATAGATTGTCTTTGAATGCAAGAGAGGAAAAGGATGGAATTAATAGGAAAATTATATTTTAAACGATAAACTGAAGACCAGTTTCTGGCAGTTTATTGTACCACTCAATTTGGCACAGAATCATATACCAAAATTCAAATCCTCTTGCAAATTTAGTTATATCTCAGTCATTTTATATCTACTAGCTTTCAGTCATTTTATATTTTACGCGACTCTTGATATCTACTATCTTTCAGTCATTTTGAGGTGTTTCAGACGTGCAATATATGCAGTGAAGTTAATATATGACTGGTCCTTTATTTAGTCCTCTGCTTATTGCGATAGTCTTTATAGAACCTCTATTTTGCAGGCAAAAAACCTACGGGTGTGGATACTTGAATGCAGAGATCCAAGCCATGAAGCTTTCAAATTAGGCTTGGCTGCAACAATACTATTGACCTTGGCGCATGTCACTGCCTTTATGCTTGGCGGGTGCATTTGCATATTGTTTGGTCCAAGGAAGAGCTAGATCAGTCGTCTAACAACAAGCAACTAGCAGCTGCTTCTCACGTTTTATCCTGGTACAAACAATAGAACTTCTGTTGCACTTTTTTTGCCATACAAAATAGACACAACTTGCAGAGTTGAAGGAAAATCCAGTCATTTTAGAGTGACTGAAAAGTTATGCAGTAAAGAATTGTTTTAAGGATACAAAACTTTTCAAGCCGATTGCCAAATAAGAAAAAAAAAAAATGTTTGTGAGAAATTCTATAATTCCGTTGACAAAATTATTCTTTTGACTTTAAAGATTTAGACAATATAAAATTTTTAAAACATATAGTATTATACTGTATAATCCTTTAAATCACAATGTTATGGTTCCTTTATTGGACTGTAGAATTTTCAGATGTTTATAAGAAGTAATCCTAGCTGATTTCCTTTATTCATAATTGAAAACATGAAATTTGCTCCCATATAATCCATTTTGATCTAATATTAATAGATCACAATGCTGAAGATGTATCAGGGTTATAATGGTGATTGCATTCTCAATGCTAATCAGTGGGACACTATCAAACTCAAGATCGAGGCAAAATTGTGGAATATCCAACAATCATCTTCTGTCTATTGGAGGAATTTTGTGTTTTGTCCACGGACTCTTTGCTGTTGCTTATTATATTTCTGCAACTGCAGCCACTCAGGAAGAAAAGAAGCTCAAGCAACCGGCATCTGCAACAGCAGCAGCCAATGCTTGAAGCGTTGGATTCATTATTTGTTTCTAGTTTTTGAATTGTTATTTTTATTTCTGCTCTAATTTTCAAGCTAGGCTCTTGGATGACGTTTTAGGATTGTTCTTAGAATGTTGTGGTTTATGATCTTTCTTGAAGCAAGAAAGGAAGAAAAGTTATCAGATTCTTTCAGTTTCAGCACTTAATCATGACAATTAAAATTCTTTACTTTTCTCCTCTCTCTCTCTCTCCCTCCCTCCCTCTCTATTTTTTTTTTTTTGGGTGAATGGAGCACTATTAGAAGAATGCCTCTGAGGCCAACAGCAAAATAGCCTCGTTCCACATTATAGCACCCCATGATATGGGAGGAAGAACTCCAACACAATCATGCTTCAAAATGCTCCTATCAAAAGAAAACTAAACCATGATAGCTCTCTCTGTTACACGCACATAAAAATAACTACACCAAAATAATTTTACAGTTAGACACACCTTGAAATTCTTGTGGAATCTTTATTAGCAGGAATTTGAAAAAAAATTAAGAATGGCACAAAATAAAAAGGCACATAGACAATTACCGAGCAAATTAAGACCATTTGTGCACCATTGCATGAAAACATAGCAACTTAAAAATCAGGAATTCAAGATGCCAGAATGTTTCCCTTCCGCATTTTCTGCTCCCTTAAAGAAATATTCATTTAAAGGGGATTTGGGAGTCAGCGCACGAAAATAAATATCAGCAAAAGCTTATGCGGCAACTAAAATGCTCCATAATCAACAACTCAAATGGCTGGTCTTGCAGGAAAGATCTGGGAAGACAAACAGAGCTCAATTTATAAAAAGATATCACTAACTCCTGAGGAAAAGATGGCGCAATGTTGTGTATATATAGAATTAGATGAAGATAAGAGACAGTGATCTTCAGTCTTATAACATCTAGATTGCTCCCAGATCAAGAAAGGTGTATAAAAAATGAATTATGTAGCACAACTAGTGAATTAAGTTATACAACTAGAATTTCTTTTCAAGTTCATAGCAGATTTATTTCATTTTTATGGCTTCATACGGTAGACTGTATTCTGCAAGATGAATTGAAGAGACTCGAGTTTTTAAACAAGCTAGCCATAAACTGCATGAAGCAATTGTTACAACAAACTGATAGAAGAGATGAAGTTTACATTCTATATTTCACGTTCCACTGTCTAAGCTGGCTAATACCTATTGCCATCACAGGAAGTACAAAGGCTATCGATATAAGTTACAGAGACAGTCTCCTACAAAAGATTAATAATAATCTGCTATATCTCATCCTATCGAGCAAAAACAAAATATCACTGCAGCCCAAATTGTCCAAAATTTCCAACTTCAGGGAATCTCAAATATACAATTAGTCATATTCTCGATTTTCATTCTAGTTACCGAAACAGAAGGCGTGATCCAGCTCGACTTACCATTCAAAATCACATGCTTTCAACATGCTGATGGAGGTTATGATCTGCCCTCCACTTATTTAAGGAAATAGTTTTACGAAGATGCAAAACATACAATTCATTGGAAACCAAGCATGTTCATCAAACTACTCAAAATCACTAATTTCAACTGATGGAGGTTATGATCTGCCCTCCACTTATTTAAGGAAATAGTTTTACGAAGATGCAAAACATACAATTCATTGTAAACCAAGCATGTTCATCAAACTATTATCTGCTCAGTGCCATAGTAGTATCACCAGGTGCATACTTAAACATCATAATCACATCATAGAACATATGCTTTCAATAACTAATTTAATTGCAATGGCTAGCTAATCAAAGGGAAGTATTAGAGAGTGAGAGAGAATGGTTTCAACATAGGGAAGTCTAGAGCAAGAAAAATCACAACAATGAGGCTCAGTGGGTAGCAGGTAGAAGGTAGACATGGTATGGTATCCCAAGAATAGATGGATGCCACTTAAAAGATACGAGTAAATTGGTTAAGAAGTTTCAAATTGAGGAAACAATATTGGCTGTCTTTAAAGATCCCTCCATCAGATAATTGCTTACAGTGGCTTCTTCTAGAGTCTGACTTCTTTCGGCACAAGGTTATAAGGAGTAAGTATTGGTTACAGAACAGATCGGATGATGATACACATGTTAATTGCTACTAAATCCCCTCTAATGGGAAAACAACAACCTTCTTTTGGAGTCGGACACTTAATAGCTTGAGCTTATAATAAGTCAAGTACAAAGAATTAATAACTTACCATCTCTTTACCGACAACAGACTTAATTGTCAGCACATGGCAACCGATGTTACAAATATGTAACTAATTACATAAGGTCAGCGCATAAGCCATTAAAATCAAGCATATCAAGGTGATTTGAATCCCAACAAACAAATTATAGCAAAGTGAAAGTCAATTACCATACTTATCCAATAGCATGAAAATGGAAACAGTAGAAAGATTAACCAAGATACAGAAAAGCAAATAACCTAATCCCGCACAAAAAAAGATACTTTAATATTCAAATCATCCAAGTTTTGACATCATTAGCATGCATAATATCATATCAACTAAGAAAGGTAAATGACAGAAGTTCATCAACAGGTAATTTAACAATCCTACTACTGCAAAAACACTAAAGATCAATTAAACATAACAATGCTGCCTTTTCACTAAACCAGTAATCACCAAAACCCATCAATGCAACTGACCTTTCCACATCCTTCCAAGAAACCTCAATGCCCTAACGATTTCAAGCCATCCAAAATCAGGTTAGCCTGCTCAGCCATCAATTCCGATTTCCAATATAATAACAACTCAATCTCCTTCACTTTCCAACTCCCTCCATTTCTCCTCGAATTCAGCTCTCTTCTTCTCATCCTCAATCAACTCCATCCCATTCTTCACAACCCATTCCTCAATCCGTAAACTATCACGACAACCAACGCTCACCTTTTTCTTCAACCTCTCAACAACCACATTCTTCTCACTCACCAAATCCTTCACTCTCTCCTCCACCACCTCATCATCAACCTTTGTGGCGGCATTTCTACTCCGGCTCTTCCTCACTGCAGTCGTCGTTCCATTAACTTTAGGACTCTCAACACTCTCCTCCCCACCACCATCTTTCTCATTCCCCCATATCTTTTTCGACAAATCATACGCCTTTTGCTCGTGGGGCTTCGACAAAATCCTCTCTTTGCTACCCTTTGTCGCTTTTCCGGCATTGTTTTCGTACTTCTTCTTCAGCCTCCTAATCTTATCCTGCAGCTGAGTCCTGCTAACATCAATATGAAGATTTTTCTTAATAAATTCAAGAAAAGCATTCAAATCAGCATTACCGGGTCGGCTTTTTTCTTCGCCGAATAATCTATCATCCCTTTGAGAATCGCAATCTCGTCGTCATCGCTCCACAGCCGCTGGAACAACTTCTTCGAATCATCAGTAGAATTCCCTTTTTTATCCGAAGTTTCAGCCTCCGCCTCGGGTTTCCTCTTCGACCTCTTAGCATCCTTCTTTTCATCTCCACCCGTTGCAGCAGCAGCAACCGCCGGCCGTTTAGCTCCGGCGCCGGAGGTGGGTGAAGTTGGGGGTCCAGCAGAGTTGGGCTTGGATCTGGGTTTTTTAGCAGCAGCAGTAGTTTTCTGTGGTGGATCCTCCATGGGCTTGGAAGCAATGGGTTTTATATTCGGGTCGGGTTTTTTAATAGCAGTTTCGGAGTCGGTCTCGGATCCGGACTCCTCATCTTCCGAAGAAGAAGGGGGTTGATCGGGTTTTTTGGAGGTTTGAGCAGTCTGGGTTTGGGGAAGTTCGGGTTCGGATTCAGATTCGGAGCCTTCTTCGGTCGAGGCTTCTTCTTCTTCGGACTATAACTGGTGGATCGGGTGCGGGTGCCTTTGCCGCATTTTTTCCCCACATTGCGAAGTGATGAGGGTTTTACACTTTCACTATTGAACAGGGCATATGTTCTATGATTTGGTTTGGGTTTTATACTGGGGGTGAATATTTTAACGATGATGAGGAGGGTATAATTGTCAAAATGTCAGGTAGGGTTTTTACTTTTTAGATTTAGACAAGGCCTAATCATAAAAGCACACTGCAATTTTATTAAAATTTAAATTAAATTAAATTCAAAAGATATGGGTGGTTAGAAGGAGTTACTTAGAAGAGGGATGATTGTGTTGGAAAACGTTCTTTAAAGAATTAATTCAAGGGAAAATAGTATTAAATTAAGAAAAATTTTATAATTTCTTTTAAGAAATTATTTCTTTTTTTTAAACGAGTTTAAATTTTACTCAAAAATATGTCATGTGACCAAACCCTATTTAGTATTGGTTAAACAATCCTATATATATATATATATATATTTTTCTAATTATTTCATACAATTTATATTTTTTTTCTTTTTCATTCTTGAAATAACATCTAATTTATCATAATATATATATTTTCTTTTTAATGCTTGATCTAATTATTTTATTTTTAATTAAACATATATTTTGTTATAGTTAATCTTACAATCATAGATTTTAAAATTTTTTTTTCTTAATTTGAATTTTTAATCCAAATAATCCAAAAACTCAAATAACTCGTGAGACTAATATATGGATTGGATTTATTCAGGTTCTGTTCGAGCTATATTAGTTGGGTTGAGTTGGATTAAGTTTTAATATTTTGACTCGAAAACCTAAAAATAGGAACTTGAAAATCCGCTAATCCAAAACTCAACCCATAAACGCTCCTAACTACCACGATGGGTTTAGAGAGATTATTGGGTTAATTTCAACTTGATTCGAAAGGATAAGGATACATTCTGAAATAAGTAGTTTCAATTAATAAAAGAAATAATTGATTTTATTTGAACCGAGTTAAAAAAAAGTAACTATTGTTCTCAAATCCTTACAACCTGGCTATTTCTTCCCTCAAATTTTTTTTTTTAAATAAAATTTCTTCCCTTGTTTATACCTTTTCAAATTTGAAAATTTTAATTTCAAGTATCCTAGATAAATAGTACTAGTAATGTTTATACCTTTTTAAAATTGAAAATTTTATTTTCAAGTATCCTAAATAAATAGTTACTCTCCGTTTAAGAGTCCTAAGAGATTTTGACTTCCCCTTATCTTACAAAAATCATTCTCCAAATGCCTTTTACTCTTGTTTTTCATCTTTTCGGCTTATACATATGTCACAATTAAAAAAATCCATTACTTTAGATAGCACAATAAGAAAAAGCCTAAAAAAATTTAGATTGTAATTTGATGAGAATCTAGTTTCTCATAAGGGGTGTGTATCGATTAATTGATCAGTTAAAATTAGTTGAAATTTGAAAAAGGGTTCTAAAATTTTTAACTAATTTCGATTTTAAATTCAATTCGGTAAAAAATTTCGGTTAATCAAATTCAAATTCTGTACTCAGTTTTGAATTCAACTAAACACATTCAACTTGAATTAGTTAGACCTTAAATATTTGGATCAAAATTCTACACAAAACCTATTTTTCAAGCTCTGTCTCTTATTTTCTTAATTTTATTTCATATATGCTACATAATTTAATATGTTGTGTGAACTTTTATTGATAAATGATTTAAAAAAATAAATAAGTAATATATCATATAACTTTATTGAATAATAAGCAATATAATGATTATTACATACAACACTATAATATCATGTAACTTCATACAATACTATAGTATCATGTAACTTGCAAGTATTAATAAAATGCGCAAGGCTATTTAATATGATTTATGGATACTTATTTAAGTATATAATATGAATCAATATACAAGAATCTAACCATAGTTATGAAACTCGGCCCGATTCGACGGTTCAACCGATCAACCCGCTGAGATCGGTCATTGAACCGGATTGGGTCATAAAATGACCGACAAGACCATATTATGAATTCGGCCCGATCCGGTGGTTCAATTGATCAACCTGGTGAACCGGTCATTAAACCGGGTATCGGGTCAAATATAAGCCGGACAAGGAAGTCACCCATTGACTTTTCAACAATTCGGTGGTTCAATCGGTAAAACCGAGTATTCGGCCGGTTAGACTGTGGCTTAATAGGTTGTTGGATAAAATTTCGTTGACATTTCAACAATTCGGTGGATTAATTAGTAAAACCGAGTATTCGGCCGGTTCAACTGTATCGGTAAAATTGAGTATTCGGCCAGTTCAATTGTAGCTTAATGGGTTGCTGAGATAAAATTTCGTTGACTTTTCAACAATATTCGGCGGTTCAACCGGTAAAATCGAGTATCTGGCCGATTCAACTGTGGGGTTTAATGGGTTGCTGGATAAAGTTTTGTTGACTTTTCAACAATTCGCATTAAATAAAGTTTTGTTGACTTTTCAATAATTCGGTTGTTCAACCGATAAAATTGGATATCCGACAGGTTCAACTGTGGTTCAATGGGTTGCTGGATAAAATTTTGTTGACTTTTCAACAATTCGATGGTTCAACCGGTAAATTGATATCCGGCCGATTCAACTGTGGTTTAATGGGTTGTTGGATAAAGTTTTGTTGACTTTTCAACAATTCGGCAGTTCAATCGGTAAAATCTAATGGGTTGCGGGATAGTTGCTGTAGTTTAATGGGTTGCGGGATAGTTGCTGGAGACAATATTTGGAGCTTGGAGTCGAACACAAGTCCTCCCTGGGTCCGCCACCAAACCACATCGTTGGATGGCACAAGTTTTGTATGTTATATATTTAAATGATTTTTTCTTACATATTTATAAAATGAAAAATACTTACATAGACCCGATTTTACGGGAACAGTAACTCTCATCAACAAGCACTAGTTTGATGTAAACTTTTAGGAGTAATTCATCAAACTGATTATATCTAATAAATCTAAAATAATAACATACCCTTCATACGATCCCACTATACATATAGATGGAGAGACAGGTCCTTAGTCTTTATAAAATAACTAGCTTCTTTTTTGAACTATAAATTTATTCAAATAAAAAACATATTTACTTTTCAAAACAAAATTTAAAGAAATAAATTACCAAAATAATATTATTATATTTTTTTACAATAATAAAGTACTCTAGAAAATATTGTATCATTAAAACTTTGTGATTGAAAAATATTTTTGGAAAATCATATTAAAAGTTCTTTTATGAAAATATAATATTATCACAAAGTCACATTTTAAAATATATGAGAATATATTAGTACATGTTAAATTTCATGTATAAAAAATTTAAATTAACTATTATTTTAATATATTTAATTATAACTTTTGTTAATCTATTACAAATTCATTTATAATTAATTAAAAAGTTTACACAACATATTTTTTAATATTTTTTTATATGTCATGTATCTAAAAATTTCGAAGTATTATATAGTAATAATAAAATAATATATTTTAGTGACCCATCGATTGAACCAGTAATCTATTGATAACCACCTCGTCCATCGGATTCCTTCCCCGAATCGAGTCTAATAACTATGAATATAACAATTATATGAATTAAGCTAAAAATAAAGCTAATTATAATAACTATCAATAAATATATTTTTAGTCGAATAACTACATATATATATATTTAGAATTATTATTATCTTATCAAAATATTTTAATATTTTTAATTATTGAATTTGGTAATCGATTAATCGAATTCAAAATACCTCTTTACTGTTTTCAAATTTATTAACCGTATTATGAATTCGATTAACTAAATTTTGACCAAATTAAAAATGAACCAAATTTATTAATCAAATTGCATTCAAAGTCCGTTACAAATTCGATTAATTAGATACTTACACACCCCTATTTCTCATTGAATTTTTCTCTATTTTTTTGGGTCAACTTTACTGAGAATTTCGGCAATAGCCTAGACCATATGGCTGCGTGCCTCAATTCATTGCTGTAAATGAAGGAGAATGGCCAATTTTGAAGCTGAATGATTGTGTGCCGTTTAGGCTGATCTGCGTGGTACGCATTTCTATTGGAACTTGAAGCTTATCTATTCATATTTTTATACGCTCCATTATTTATCATTCTTTTATGAACCAAAATTCATGTATAGTTAAACACAAAAAATTAAATATTTTAGATGGAATTCACAGTAAGACCTATATAGGGTTTATATTACACAATTAATCTTTTTCATTCTCACCGAGGAATGCATCAACAAAAGAACCCTTCCATATAGATAGTCGTGGCATGAATTATAAATTTCTTCTTCTACTTCAATGAAGGCTGCTCTTACTCCTACTCCTACTCCTCCTCCATCCTCCTTGATCCTCCTTTTACTAATGATCGTTTGGTTCATAAAACTTGATGAATCGAGTTTATATAAAAAAAAATATATTAGAGTAGCATTTATAGGCTTGTATTTAGTTTTACAATGTACGAAGTAATCAATTGGTAGAAATTTTCATTTGTGAAGGTTAGTCAAATCGGAACCCCATTAGAATATCATCTATACACTTGTAGTTTAGCTTATACCAAGACTATGGGAAATTTTATATAAATTCAATCTACGATAGGTAGAATGAATTTCTTAATCTACATTTATAGATCACATTATCTTGAAAAAACTTATTTTTAATGAATTAGAAAAAATGTAGATTTATGAATGTGAATCAAAGAATTTATTTTACTTATCATAAATCAGGTTTATATAAAATTTTTTCCAATTACTATAATATCATTGATGAGACGATAGAATTTTGCATTTATGAAGGCCACTCAGATTAACAAAATTGGAACCATGCAACATATTTATGGAAAGTTATGAGATTATTAACTGTTTTATCTTAACCCTCTAACTATCTATGCGTACCTTTTTAGACTCTTTCTTTTATGGAGGATGCCATAAACTTCGAATAATCAGTTCACTATGCCCACAAAACAATGAGAATAGGGAACTTGTTGGATATTGACTAGTTATTACCATATCAAATCTTGAAATATAGTTATAGCCAGGGATAAATTTCAACTTGAAATTAAGAAGTCAGCACAATAGTTTTGTTAGAGGATCAAATTTTTATTTTTCATTTCTTAACAATCTCGAGGAACACAATTTTCAGATTTCCCCACTTAAGCTTTCCCCTCAAGGAATTTGCATGTTTCAGTAAGTATTGAATACTTATTCTGTCCGTAATGCGGAATGAGTAAAACATTCATGGAATTGAATAAAAAGTTGAAAGATCTTATTACTTTTCAATTATTAACAATTAGTAATACTCACCTGCAATGTTGGGTGAATAGTAAAGAATTTTTTCTCATTACTTGTTTATATATGGACAATTTTTATTTTGTTATTCACATATCATGTTTCATTATTCCTACATTTTCACTAATCAAGTTCAAAAGTTGCTCAGTCTAGTTGGAAAGATACTTTTACATGATAGCATCCATTTCCAGGCTAAAGATTCTTCTGTTTCTTTAGTGAAAGAGAATCTTTTAGTCCTGGAAATTTAATTCTCAATGGCTGAACAAAGAATAGGAATTCTACTTGTTTAGAATTATAGTTCTTCTAGATTTCTGTTTTTAATAAACTTGAAATTCTTGAGAATAATATTCTTGTGAGTTTATTAAACTAACGTACACTGTATAAGGTTATGAATCTAAAACCATCCTGCTAAGGAGAGTTTTCCCCACTCGAGTATAATGATGGAAAGACATGAAAATAAATTGCAGAAACTGACTTGCTCAGTCCACGAAACGGGATTATTTCTGCCCCATGAAGTTATTTTTGAGATCTTATGCAGAATACCAGCGAAGTCTTTATTGAGATTCGAATATGTCAGCAAGTTGTGGTGTGATGCTATTGAGGACCGTGAATTCGTTATGGAGCATATGAGACATTCTGAGGTTGTTTACTTGCGCGATGTGCAAATTGGCGATGAAGAAATTGATAAAAAGGCTTGGCAGATTATAAAGGATGGACTGGTGTTAGAAAAGTCTACAAAGACTAACTCGAGTACTAGCATGTATCGTATAAGGAATCCTGCAACAAGGCATATGCTTGATCTGCCTGATCCACATAACAAAATCTTGAAATGTGCAAAGATGTTCTATATGACAGAAACTGACAATTATAAGTTGGTTAATTTCTATTGCGACAAAGGAACAAGAAAGGGAGGCTGTGAAGTTCTGACTGTTGGAACTGATCTGTCATGGAGAACCTTCGATATCCCTTGCTTTTATAACCTCAAAATGAAGAAGGACCAGCTATATAGTGTAGCTATCGATGACATTACTTCTTGATCAGGACTTGTGAGAGTAAAATCAGAGATTTTCGTGAATTACTTTGCCTTGAAATGGGAAATGAGAGTTTCGAAACTAGGAAGAGTCCACAGGCTTTCTTCTCAGATTGGAAAAGTGTTCAACCTATTAATCGGGAAAACTGAATAAAGTAGTGAATCAGGTGCTTCATATATGCCTATTGGAGGATTACAAGGAGCAAAAATATGGGCTGAAAATGAGATGGCTATTCCCTTATCATCTTTACTCAAATATCCAAACATGACGGAAAAGCCTGTTAGTAACAAATTTATGAAAAGGCCTCCATCTCCAGGGAAAGTTTCTTCCACAGTTTTCGATACACTCTTGTGAATGCATCAGGATATTCTGCCAAAAGGGAAACTAAATCGATCAAAATTAGGTAAATAGCTCTCATTTTTGTATTGCATTTGTTTCTGTAGCTATTGGTTTTCTAAATTTTCAGTATTATTGGCAATAAATTGTTTCTTTAATTGCGAGCATTCACTTTGTTGTGTTGTTGTTCTTGTCGTTGCTTTCGGTATATATGCCAGCCTGATGATGAAAAATGTTTAAATGTTTGCCTGTTTTTTTCAACAATCCAACCTGATGTAGGTTCCGTCTTTAGATGTCTTGGCAACTTCAGCAAGTATCTGAGGTAGCGTGATGGATAATGGTCAAGATGTTGAATAGTCATGTTCAGAGAACTAATTGCTTGATACGTAAAACTATTTATTTCTTTATTTTCTTTTCAAGTATTTCTATTTGACCTAATAAATTGGAGTAACACCCTATCAATAAAAGGGATATCTTTGATTTTCTTTTCGAAAATGTCTCAATTAACTTTGAGCAAATGGAAGATCAATGGACTAAATTCAGAGAAGACCAAAAACAAAAAAACATTTAACTATTTTCACCTTTTATTAGCCTCCATACACTGGGTTGTAAGGTAATTTGGGTTTGGTTTGTTAATAATCATGTCAAATTTAAACACAACTTACTGTTCATTATTTTTTTTAACTTGAACTCGGGTCAATTAATTAACATAATTAAATTTATATAATGTATAAAATTCAACATACTCAAACTCGATTTGAATTTGTATTTATAAAATTTCATTTGAATTCATCTCGACCTTTAAAAAAGTCAAATTTAAGAAAAATCATAAACTTGTTAAAATAATTAAATAATTTTAAAATCAGAGTATTCGAGATTTGTTTATATTCATTTATAGTGTTTGTACATCTAGAGAATCTTGAAAAGACTTCATCTATATTTTTTACATCTAAAGAATCTTGAAAAGACTTCATCTATATTTTTTCTTTTGGGAAAAAGACTTGAAACTTTATGACAGAATTTATTGGTCATTGGGTAACTATTTGACATTAAGGTAGTTATTCAAAAACTAATGAAAGACTTCCATTTGGACAAAATATGAAGTCTTAGTTTGTAATAAAGTGGGCTACCTGTACAAATGGTTCCCTCCCATTAATTATTGAACAATTATTAAAATGTCAATAATTATGTAATTATGACCATAATCCTTCTTAAACTTTACAGTCATACATATAAAAGACTGCAAACTCTCGGTCTTTCGTGTGACCTATTCTTAATATGTCTATTCTATTCTATCTCGTGTTCTTGACAATTTGTACCGTTTTTCCAATTCCACCACAATCATCAGCGTTAATATTATAATCTACTCCGAATTCGGCGACGCTGAAGTTGCCTTATTGACCAAATGCTGATTTTTTTAAGTCCATCCAGCTCTAAACTTTCCACACGGTAGAAAATAGAAACAGTACTTCAATCAAACTCAAAAGTCTATCATTAATGGATTGTTGTATAATTTTCTTATCAGTTTTCACACTTGCAATTGTAAAAGAAAAATGGGTTTTTTTCAGCTAGTTTTTGTCTGCTGCACGTTCACATTTTTAGCCTCTTACAGATCAATTGCAACAACAGACACTTTAGCTCCTCTTCAGACTCTTACTGATGGCCAAATCTTGGTGTCATCTAACCAGAAGTTTGCACTTGGCTTTTTCAGTCCAGGCAATTCCAGTAAAAGGTACTTAGGCATATGGTTCCACAACCTTCCCCTCACTGTAGTTTGGGTAGCCAATAAAGGCAATCCAATCAATGAATCATCTGGCTGGCTAACAATTTATTCGAATGGAGCGTTATTTCTTTACAATAGCTCTGTCGGCAGCCCTGTCTCTGTTGTTTGTTAAGCAGGTCTACCAACGAAACAGTTGCATCCAAGAATCCAGTTCTGCAGGTTCTAGGCTCGGGAAATCTTGTTGTAAGAGAACAAGAAACTAACGGACATGAGTATATTTGGCAAAGCTTTGATTATGTGTGTGATACTCTATTGCCTGGGATGAAGCTTGGATGGAAATTGAGAAGTAATACTAATAGGTACATGACATCCTGGAAAAGTAGTGAGGATCTTTCAGATGGTGATTTTACATTCAGTTTGGATCCTCCTGATGTGCCTCAGCTAGTTCTTCGCAGGAGATCAAAAAAAGAATTTCGACAATACCCTTTTGCTGGTTATAAATTTAGTGGTGGGAATGAAGTTGAGAACAAGACATTAATGATCAAGCCAGTTTTAGTTTCCAATATTGAAGAAGTTTACTACAGCTATGAAATGCCGGATGATTCTGCTTTATCTCGCCTTCTTCTGACGCAAAGGGGTTCAGTTCAGTTTCTCATGTTTCAAAATCTTAGTAGAGATCAGCTCTATGGAGAGTTGTTAAAACTGTCAACGAAGACTATTGTGATCAGTATGGCACATGTGGACCTTATGGGAATTGTTTCTCCGAGGGTCCTAATTGTAGGTGTTTACAAAGGTTCCTTCCACGCATCCAACAAGATTGGAGACTCAGTGATTGGTCAGGTGGTTGTATGAGGAGATATGAGTTGAATTGCAGTAGTACTGAAGGTTTTGTGAAGTATGATGGACTTAATTTGCCAGATAATGCAGTTGTTAGAGCAAATTATACCCTTGATCACTGTAGAATGGAGTGTGTAAATAAATGTGATTGTATGGCATATACTACCATCAATGTTAACGGTAATGATAGCCAGTGCATGATGTGGCTTGGTGCTCTGGTTGACCTCAGAAATATCCCTAATGGTGGAGAAGAACTCTACATTCGGATGGCAAGTCTTGAGTTAGGTATTACCTCTCTTCTTTATTGCCATTACAATATTGCTTAATCTGCAGATTAAGTTTCTAGTAGTCTACCTATTTTAGGAACTAGATAAGCTAAACACATGAAGACATTCTGAAGCACTTGTCATAAACAGGAATACCATAATGAGACTGACTAGCCTTCCCCTGTTGTTAGTTTTTACCATATTTTAGCTTTTGTGCACAAATGTTTGAGGCTACGCAAGACAATGTTTCTTCTTTCTTTTCTCTTTACTTAAGATAGTAGCTATGCAACATTTTGTGTACACATTAAAACCATATTTCAAAATCTTCTCTGTTTAATGAATGTGGATCTACAATTATGGTGGAGGTAGTGGATTGAGCATGGCATGGTGACGTTTTGAGCCCTCCTCTTGCGATATGATCAGACATTCTAATCATTATTTCTTTCTTGGCAATATCTAACTCTCAGGTTCGGATTCCAATAACAAGAGAAGGAATATAAAACTAATTGTTAATATCACTACATCAACAGCTTCTGTGCTGATTCTCTGTATATTCCTGGGATTGTACATATATAGATTGAAGAACTTGGAGAACACCGATTGTTGAAAACCAAACAATACCAGGTACCTCATACTTTCTAAGTTATGCCAAATAATTAGGTAATGTTACTTCTTTCACATCTTAAACACTCACTCAAATGCAGAATAGTAGTTTTTGAGGCCGAGAAAGCTTCTTGTTTGGCTTGATATCTGAACTAATAAAAGAACAGCTCTTTGTATGTTTATTCTTACTTGATCTAAAGAATTCCCATGTACTTTGACAGCTCCAGAAAACAGCGTATGCGGGCATGAGCAGGAAAAAAGTAGAGACGAAGTTCTTGAATTCTCATTTTTCGATCTAGCTACCATTTCTGCTGCTACAGACCAATTTGCATTACAAAATAAGATTGGAGAAGGTGGTTTTGGTCCTGTCTACAAGGTATGCATTTATTGTCTAAAGCATCATATAACAAAGCAAATACAAAAACAAGAAACAGAACTTTATCCCTGATGCTATTGCATTTTTCTGCACATAGGGTGCATTGCAAAAGTGGAATGGAAATAGCAGTAAAGAGGCTTTCAAAGAAATCAGGGCAAGGTGTTACAGAATTTACAAATGAAGTTAAACTGATTGCCAAACTTCAACATCGAAATCTTGTTAGGCTATTAGGATGTTGCGTTCATGAAGAGGAAAGAATGCTAATTTATGAATACCTGGCAAATAAAAGCTTGGACAACTTCATTTTCGGTACTCTACATTCTTTAATATTCGTTATCTCAATGATTATATTTTATTTTGCACGAGCAATCCACAACATATAGGACTTAATTCACATGTAAACATGCAGACGAAACAAAAAGAAAGCTGCTGCAATGGGATGATCGTTTCGAGATCATTTTAGGTATTGCTAGAGGGCTGCTCTATATTCATCAGGATTCCAGGTTCACAATAATCCACAGGGATCTGAAAACCAGCAATATTTTGCTTGATGACGAGATGATTCCCAAGATTTCTGATTTCGGGATCGCAAGAATTAGTGGGACAGAAGAATCCTACAATAGAGAACTCTAACAGGATTATGGGAACATTGTATGTAATTCTTTCAGAGATGAGAAATTTTTTTTTGGTACAAACTTAAATCTAAACTTCATCACTAATTAATATAGGTACTTTTCCTCTTTGCCTGCAGAGGTTATATCTCTCCCGAGTATGCGAGGACAGGTGATTATTCTATCAAGTCAGATATATTCAGTTTGGGAGTTATATTGCTAGAGATAATAAGTGGCAGGAAGAACTGGGGATTCCATCATTTCGAACACAATTACAACCTTTTAGGACATGTAAGTACATAAAAAATTCGTGAAAATTCTAGAATCCTATTAGATAGAGAACTATCTTGTTATACTTTTCTAAAGTAGTTTGTAAAAGTCTTTTAAGCATAACGAGATAAAAATTTTATTTTGACCTAGCATTTCTTCATTTATGTTTTCCAGGCATGGAAACTTTGGAATGAAGGAAAAGCACTTGAAATAGTTGATGAGCTATTGGAGGGTTCATAATTCATTGAAGGAAGTCATGAGATGTATCCAAGTGGCCCTTTTATGTGGCCAAAATCAAGCTGAAGAAAGACCAAAAATGTGTGGTGTGGTGTTCATGCTGATGAATGAAAATGCTGAGCTTCCCCAACCCAAAGAACCTGGATTCTGGTCTGATAGCTACGGCATGAAGAATATTATTTATCCTTCATCATGCACTGGTGAAGATTCAAGCACGGGCAATGAACTAACTTTTACAACAATGGAAGGACGATAAAAGAGGCAAACATTAGCTCTTTATTGTGAAACAATGTTTTAAATATTTTTGTCATATCACATGGATTTTAGCTTTGAATATGTAACATTTCTCACTTTTGAATTCCAATCTCCAATCGATGTCCCCCCGCTTGTTTTCTTTTTCTCCTCTTTTTGTTCGCAACTAAAGTGACCGACATGACATGCCCGGATGAATATAGGTGACAAAAGTCCTGAAATATAACTAATTGAATTTGAACACAAAGAGGAAGAGTCATGAAGAAGTGGGATAAGGATGGGTGACAAGAGTCTCATATGACATATAACTAAATTGGTGGAAAGATTTGGATCTGAATATAAGGGGTATGATAAATTGAAATTGGGTTTGTAATTATCGGCTAAAATATAATTTTTCTGAAGGGATTTTGTGATTGGAAACGTCCCACGGTTTCGAATGTTCTTGAAGGAGTGACAAGCATAGGAGACCACGCCTCCAAATGAATGTGGTATTTACAAAAGTGCAAATGATCGTTATTGGTATCTAAATTTTTGATTGAGTTGTATTTTGGTATATTATCTTTTAATTGTATTATTTTAGTACATTATTTTTGCAAATAGTATCTAATTGGTGCAAATTGTCAAAAGATACTAGGAAATTTTGAAACACAAGTTGAAAATATCGATGTAGTTTAATTAATACGACTATAAACAATAAAAAAAAAAGTAAAAGTCTGTATTTAATACCTGAAAATTCCCAAACTTTATCGTGATTCAATGTATCTACACTCTTACTTCTTTATTTTTTTTAAAAAAAATTGTGTTAATGAAACTAAATCATTTTGTTTCATTTGTGTTCCAAAATTATCCCTATTAATCTCTTGTGTAATACACGTGATGATCCCAGTACCTCGCAGTCACTGGAATTAGACAACTGAATCAATTAGCCACAATTTATGAGGATGGAAGTACTAAAGAATGTAAAATGACACAATTAAAAGATAAGATAATAAAGAGCCACCCGGTCAAAATTTTGGGTAATGCACGCCTTCTTTTAAGTCTTATAAATCGTGGAACTAAATCGTCGGTTTTAGTTTTTTGAATTTGGGAATATTGAGGTTGCATAATAAAGTAGTAATTTGTTTGTGATAAGGAACTCTAATCCATGTATTTTAGGACTTAGAAATAGAAACCTATGTGAACTCTTACTTAAAATAATTTGGTGCATCTTAAAATTTGATCAAGAAAGCTTTAATTATAAGTAGTATTGTTTCCTAGAGTTGATTACATTTATTGACACTCTCGAGTCAACGAAATTAATTAAGTTCATTGACTAATTGTGAGGTTATTTTTCTCCTTCAATAATTAATATATCTGAATCTCCTCAAATTCTACTGTTCCACCACAGGTATGTCATTTAATGTGATTTAATCGTTAAAGGAATCAACCTTATATTGCGATTTAGTTGTTTCTTTTGTCGTCTGCTATCATATAAACTTCTTTAGACGCTCACTATTTCTTTCATACTTGAATTTTATTTATTTTTTCAATTAATATATGTTCATGCTAAATGTACTACAACAACTGCATAGGGTTAAAGCTATTCTAAAGAGCTTGATTCTTCCCGGAAATTCTACCATGACTTATATTATATATTATCATGTATTTTAAAAGTTCATATTATACAAATATTTACAAAATAACGAATAAGTAGAATTTTTCTTTTTTCTTTTTTCTTTTTATATATTTTTAAACTAGTGCTAATAGCTTTAATTTTGTGTCATTCTCTGGGGTAAATTAAACCTTTTTTTTTTTTTTTTTTAATTTAAACCCACTCCACCCACCTATCCGGACTCGGGTCATTCAGAAACTTAAATTAAACCTTTATTTTCAGTTTTCCAAAGTTTTCTTTTCTGTAATTGAAAAGAATGACCATCTTCAGCCTTTGTTTCATCTTATTAATTCTTGATCTTAGTGGATTTGTTTCATCTTATCGAATGATGTCTCTAACTTTCAAATTTACATGTTTTTTTCATGTTGGATTTGTTTCATCTTATTGAATGATGTCTCTAACTTTTAAATTTACATGTTTTTTTCATGTAGTGAGTTTGCTCATGGGAAGGCTTGAAAAAGAGTTTCAAGAATTGAGAGATGGTAAGCAAGGAACTTTTTCTATTAACAGTACTATCAAGAAGGGGTTGTTTCGTTCACCAGATCATGAAACAAGTTATTCCTGCCCCTTATTATTATCTTAGAGATATTAACAAGACTTGCCTGTGAAGTCATTATTGAGATCATGTAAATCTGTTTGCAAATTGTGGAAAACTATTCTGGAGGAAAGATTTTTCATCGAGGAGCACCGGAATCTCTCAGAGATGGTCTACGAATACCGGGATGAAATGACAAATGAAACTGGAGACAATGAGGAGGTCTTCGAATGTAAATGTGTCCTGGATGGACTGCTGCTGGAGAGAAATAACTTGACTGGAAAATATCGTATTCGGAACCCTGCAACAAAGAAGATACTTAATCTTCCTGATCCTGGTGAGCACACAGTTTTGTACGAACAAATGTTCTATGTTCCAAAAACTGGCCATTATAAGTTGGTTAATATCTATTGTCAGAACGGAACAGAACATGGTGGCTGTGGAGTTTTAAGCCTCATCGGGACTGATCTGAAATGGAGAGCCCTCAATATTCCTAGCTTATATGACCTTGGGTTCAAAAGGCAGCGGACATTTTATATAAATATCCGACAAATGTTCTATTTCATCAGGATTTGTGAGGCTGGATTTGGACGAAGAATCTGAAATCGTTTGCCTTGATGTTGGAAGTGAGTGTTATGTGAATGTCAAGATTCCACAGGCATTTTTCTCAGGAGGGATCAATGATATTCATGCTTTTTACTGGGAAGATAAATTATCTCTTGGTGAACTAGTGGAACAGGAGCTTCATGTTTGGATATTAGAAGATTATAAGAACCAAAAATGGGCTGAAAGAAAAATAATCATACCATTGTTATTTTTGAGTGAATATCCAAATAAGACAGATATTTGTCCTAGTAGTTATTGTGAAGGGTATGAGAGGGGTTTTTTGTGGTTTATCTCTGACGATGAGGATCATATTGCATATCACATTGAATCACAATCAGTGCATGTTCTTAACAGACTACCTGAAGGGAAAAAGAATTTGTATTATATGGAACCTAGCCTGGTGAATTTAGAAGGATTTCAGCCAATTATAGAGAAACCAAAGAAGAAACAGCTGCCACTCAGATTTTCACTTGGTTGGTTAGTGATAAAATCCTAGTCTCAATATTGTCTTCTATTCTGTTAGTCTTTTTTCTGTTTCATTTGTATGTCTCACACATTGTCTTCAAAATCTTAATTTGTTTCACTTTGGACAAATTTCCTTTAATTTGTGGTGAATATACTATCTTAATTAGTATGATGCTAATTAAGAATCTTTTTCTTTTTGTGAGTTCTTTGTCCTTGGCAACTTCTGGACATGCCAGAATGGTTGTACTCTCAAACATTTGCTTAATTTGTGGGTTCAATTTGTAAATATATAGCTTCAACTGGCCCTTATTACTTAAGGCAATGTAAAAATAGAGCCAGAATGGGTTTAAATCTGGATGTATATTATGTTGGATATGATGCCAAATCACACAGTTCTATGCACAAAAAACTCATATTGCATTTGGATCAATGGATTTTAGAATAGATTTTAAATTCAGTAATTTGTTGAAGGGATTTGTGGAGTTAAAATGAGTGAATTTGAAATTCACTCAAATTAAAAGTTGTTTGAATCATTCCTTTCATACCTTTTAATTTTTATAAATTTAATATTAATCAGTTTTAGCATAAAAATTACTCCAGCAAATATCTCGGCTGTGTTTGAATCTATGAATTTAGAGAAAAATTTAAAATCCACTCATTTGTTAGAGGGATTTGTAAATTTAAAATGAATGAATTTCAAATTCACTCAAATTAAAAGTTATAAGAAATCCGTCGTTTTTACACTTTCTAATTTGAATAAATTTATAATTCATTTGTTTAAAGTTTAAAAATTATTCCAACAAATTGATGGTCTTTAAAACTATTGCCAAATCCTTCAATCCAAATGCAATTTGTAATGCTAGGTGTAATCATAGCAATAAATTATGACGACTAATTCCATTTTCGACCACTAATACTTTTATATTAACTTGTCACTTTTTCATCCATAATTTAGTTTGGGATACTTTGCAATTCCCAATTCAAATCTATTCCACTTAATTTTTAATGTTGTCATCAGATTTAATAGAATATTTGCTGAGGACATGTATCCAAAATCTCGTGCACCCAAAATACTACAGCAACAATGTTACACGTCCTGTTGAATATTGTATACACGTAAAGACCTCGTTAATTTAATTTTGATGAATATTGTATACATGTAAAGACCTCATTAATTTTGATGATCGTGTTAAAAATTGGACGACAAATTTGAGAGTTGGGTGTGTAAATTGTCCAAAATTGAAATTGAGGGTTCAAAGTGGAAATTCAGTATAAGTTCATATATATACACACACGCGTGCACGTGAAAATGCACGTATTTAGCACGTATAACACTTCTAATTTATAAAAATTTTTATTTGCTAAAAAAGTAAATGAATAATCAATGAATCATAACCAAGTATGAAAATTTTAACTGTTGAGTTTTTTTATACAAGATTTATAAATTTTAAATACATTTTTAATATCTTTGCACTTTTTATTGTAATTATTTTTACCTATTTTTTTTTCAATATTGTTTGTTATTTGTTACAAAATTATGTAACAAATTTCATTTTTCCTTAAAAATTAAACAAAATTTTTTTCTTTTATGAGAATAGCGTATGATAATTATTATTATTTATTTCTCTTCTAGGTGCCTAGGTTAAGAAAATTTTCATATAGCGTTACCACCAATTAATTAAATAATTAAAGGTTAAAATATTTTCCATAGTATTGAACTTTTTAAATATATTTACATATTCTTTGTCATTATAAAAAAGGATAATATTATTATCAAGTATCAAGTACCAGATTTCTCATTTCTTCAATTAATCCCAGCCAAAAAGGCTAGAGAAAATACCAAATTCAACTTCAATGTATTTTTGCATCAAATTCTACATGAATCAAATATTCTCTTTATGAAAAGTTTATTCATTAGAAAAAATTAAACAAAACAAAATGAGAATATAATAAGGGTAAAATGGTTAACATGTTTAGTTGACATAATAGAAGGACTTTACTAGTCAAAAGATAATATTATGTATTAAACTATCAACAACACTTAAAAAGGGGTAATGTATAATTAACCCTATATATAAATCACGTAGGAGGAATGATCTAATTAAGTTTCCTAGGTTGGCATACTTGAATGAACAATTAGAGAATAGAAAATATTTGTAGTGAATTTGGAATAATTATAATAGTTATAAAAGATTGTTTATATTATGAATAGAAAAAAAAGAAACAATTTGAACATATATAACAGTTACAAAATATAATATTTTTATTTTATTCTTTGCTTAAATAGAAATGATTTTTCCTACTCGTAGAATTATATACATTCTTATTATGTATTCATGCCAAAATTTTGTAATAAGTTGAGGAAGAAATAATTTATTTCTTTAGCATTTTGTGCATTTTAGAATAAGATAAATGATGTTTTCATGAATATTTAATACATTTTAAAGCAAGACAAAATGACAAATTATTATTTCAATTTTTTATAATGAATTTAATATACTATGTTATACCTATTCATAGTATGGATAATATATTAGTTTAATATGTTTAATTTAATTATACTTATACATAAGTCATAATTTTTGTCTGATTGATTTGGTCTTTACATGTTAATTAGATAATTTTTTTATTTTTTGAAAATTTAATTATAATAAATATTTTTATACAAATAAAAATCTTCCATCTTATTATGTATTTATGCCGAAATAAGTGTTTGTATCCAAAAAAAAATAGGTAGAATAGATGATGTATAATTTAATTATGTTTTTTTCTATTAAGAATTAGCAATTACATGATTCAATTTTTTTTTTTTGAAAATTTAATTATAATAAATATTTTAATAAAAATAAAAATCTTTCATCTCATTATGTATTTATACCAAAACAGGTTGTTGTATCCTAAAAAATAGGTAGAATAGATGATGAGTTTAATTATGTTTTTTGATTGGTAATTGAAAATTATACTTCATTAAGAACGGGTACTTTAGGCATTATAAAAGAAAAAGTACATCTAGATTCAAATATATTTTCCTATTGAGAATTGAAAATTATATTTCATTAAGGGCGGGTATAATTTAGACATTACAAAAAAAAGGGAGAAACAAAAATTGGAAGAAACAACTCGCATATATATATATATAACACTAGCTAGTATGAGAGAATGTGCTTTGCACGTTTGGGGATACTAATTGTTTGATTTTTATTGCTATAAATAAAAAAATAAAGCATGTTTGGAGATACTAACTATTTGATTTTTTTTTTTTGTTCACTTAATTTTTCACTTACATAATTTTTTAGTTCACTTAATTTTTCACTTTCAAAATTTCTATTTCAGTGTTCAACTAAACCAAAGAGTTTTTGTAGTTCATATGAGTTTAGATAAATAGTTGTTGATAGGTGATTTTTATACATTTTAGTTAGATATATTTTGTTAGAAATATAAGACATTTTGTTGGTTTAATTGTTCAAGAAATTTCATAAAAGTTAAATAATTGTGTCTTGTAAATAATATATCTACCTTGTAATTTTTAAAATAGAAGTCCATTTTTTTGTTTGAGAATAATACACATCTATTGAAATATTTTACAATGAGTTCATTGATACTCCATTTAATTTCAAAAATAAGAAAGTTTAAAGTATTATCAAACTAGAGTACAATGTATAACAAGAAATATATTAAAATTTGTTATTGTATCATTTTGAAAGTTTAGTAATTAAAGAGAGTAGTATAGTTTGAAAAATATTGACAATTTAGAGTTTATTGCAATCCTTTATTCTCTTCAATTATTCATATTCTATCCTAACAACTTTTGAATTTATCTAGCGCATTAAGGTATTTGATTATTATTGAATCCCTATATCTCTCTTGGAACCAATTTGATGAAAGAACCATGTATGTGCAAATACTAAACAACAATTTCTACTTAGGAAACAAAATATCTCTTAAATAAAAAGTTTGCATAGCTATATGTATTATATCATGGAAAAGGAAAAAAGTGAAAAATAATCTATCACCATTTAGCAATTTATGGCGTGAAATTTAGTGATTAATTAATTATCTTAAAACTATCACATATCTGTATAGGAGTAAATTAAAGGGTAGATATTCAATTTATAAATTTTATTTGATGGAATAAGATTAACAACACATAGGTGTTAAACTATCAGCTTTTATAGTAATAATTCAAAAGTAACAACAAATATTTAGTATTTAGGTTTTATTAGACAAAGTATATTTTAATTAAAATCTAATTAGCATTTGTTTTGATATCCCTATTTTTTAGTATGTAATTTATACGGTTATTAATATTCAACATTAGATATTTACACGTCTAAAAATAATAACAATAATTTTTTGTAAGAGGATAGTAATTTTCTACTAAGAATTTTAATTAATATAATTTTTAGGAACTAATTTTTGATTATAGGAAAAACATAACTTAGATTAAATATATGTTAATTATTCAACGCATGAAAAGAGAACTAAAAGCAAAGTAAGACTATGTTCTTTTAAGAAAACTAAAAGAGGTGTGGATCCCATTTTTCATTTCTTTTCTTACTTATCCAATCAGTTTATTATTACAATAAATAAAAAAATAGGTTCTACATTATATTTGTTTTTTACTACACTACACAAAAGTTAAATTTTTTTCATATTTTGGACAACGAATTTCTTTCATGATTACAAAGTCTAGAAAACAAAAGTAGAGAATGGCATTGGCAAAAGGAAGGTGAAGATGTTGACAATATCTATGCAAGATAATGGATTTGTTAATTCAAGTTTAGATGGCCTTGAGTCTTTTAAGCAATTTTATATTTCCTTTATTCTTTTCATTTTTTTTTTGATTTTTTGTATCAAAAATAGAAAAATATTTTAAAATTATTTTAAGGCTCCAAAAGATTTATACATGATAAATTCTACTTTTTTGTTTAACGAATATCCCTACTATTATTTAACTTAATTTCTAAATCTTAAAAAAAAAAATTTATTTGCACACTTTTATAATTTTTAAAATTCATCCTTGAGAAATAGATACCAGATGGAACTATCTATTTTGTATAAAAATTTTATTCTAACAGTAAAGTAACCATGCATAAAATTGAAAGTATATTTTAAAATTGTGTTCTTTTCAAAAGGTTAATGGAATTTTTTTATTGGAATTCAGGCTAAAAGGCAAATTAGAATAGATTTTCATTTGAATAGGCGAATTCATAGTCTTTTAGTTTTGGGAGGCACATGGAACATTTGTTGTAGTTTTGAAGATAAAATTGGAAGTCTTTGAATTTGGAGGAATATATTGGAATATTTCTTTCAATTTGGAGGGTCAAATTGAGACATTATCAATTTAAAATATCATATCATGCATATTGAGATTTTTGCTTAGTTTGATGGCCAAAATGGTATTTAACTCTTTGAAATTAAAATAATATTGTTTTCCTTATTTTTCTTTATTTTTCAAATGAATTTTTCTTTTTCTTTTAATAGTTGTTAATAAACTATTAGTTTTTTTAGTTACATATAAATGTTGGAGGGTCGAATGCATAATGTTTCAATTTTGGAGGTTACATTGGCACATTTATTTTAATTTTGAGGATCGAAATTGAGACTCTTTGAATTTGGATTAGAGGATTATATTATAATATTTTCTAATTTAGTGGGTCAAATCGAGAACTTTTCAATTTAAAAATGCCATAGTCAGATTTTTGCTTAGTTTCAATGACCAAAATGGTATTTAACTCTTTGAAAATAAAAAAAAAATCTTATTTTCCTTCTTTCCTTTATTTGTTTATTAGTTTAATTAATTGCATATAAATGTGATCAAGTTTATTAATGTATCCAAAGCCTATATATGTTGATGATAATGATATGCATAATTCTATTTAGCAAGAAATTTTATTCTATTAAGTTTTTTTTTGATAACTTTATTTAGTATTCATCTTTAATTTCTATATCTATCCTAGAATTCTATTCTATGAGAAAATTTACTTCAATTAAATTTAATTTTAAATGAAGTCTCAAAAAGTTAAAATTTATTTTATGTGTACCTTTTTAGATTTTTTTTCCTCTTTAAGAGTTGAAAAGTATAGTTGAAATTTTATTATTAAGCTTGATTCCTAAAACCTATCCCAAAAAAATATTTCCTTCTATTCTTTAATTTCTAAAACTTATTCCTAATATTCTACTACACAAGGAAATTTATTTCAATCAAATTTATTTTCTAATATGAATTTTTAAAAGTGGGATTTATTTCTTACTCTTTGAGGTGTATTTACATTAAATAGCCTAAAAAATTATAAAAAGGCATTCAAGTTGGGAACATAATAAAGTTATAAATTTTATACTGAGGGTAACTTGGGAAAGAATATCTAAAACTAAATCAAACTCCTTCATTTATTACATTATATATTCAATTATTTTTTTTAATAATTTTATTTAATATTCATCTAAATCTATCCCAAAATTCTACTCTATGAGAAAATTTGCTTCAATTAAACTTAATTCTAGCTAAGGTCGAACACATCTATAGTTTGTTTCTGACTTTCACTCTAATTTGCTATTTTTTTGCTAAAAAATTTTGATCTATAAGATTCTATAATTCAATTATTATGGTGATAGTAAAAGATGTGATGTAGATACGTATTATGGTTGTTTAGGGAAGTGATTTGTATCTTGTGGCTCAAAATATATGCGAAATATAAGGAAAGAAAGATTCAATAAGGAAAATAACTAATAAGTAAGAAAAATAGAAGATTATGTGCAATTAAATTGCCTACTTCTCTGCAATTAGGTTGCCTCCTTCTGATCTTCTATTTTATATTCACGAATTTATCAAGGCAGGCAATATAAAGATCGTGCTTGACTCGTTTAAAAAATCAAACCTCAAATGTTATATAGGTTTGGATTGATAAATTAATAAACAAATTTGAACAAACTTGTCTCGAGCTAAATTCAAGTTGAGTACCAAATTACTTTGTGTTCATTTACAGCCTTAGATATAAGATGTGTTTTCGCTAAGTAGGCCTCCAGGATATAAGTTGCTTTTAGCAAATTATTTGATAGGATTTGACCTCTAGTCCTTCTTGCCTAACCAATAACCATTGAGATGAGTTTGAAAACTAGAATTTTTATCTCTTCTTATAATAATTTAGAAAATCCTTTAACCTTGTTCAGACCTTTCACAACATTTATTTTCCGGCCACAAAAAATGAGAAAAAGAAAAAAAAACGAAAAAAAAATGAACGAGGCATTTGGAGGATTAGAGAATCGAGCCACACTTTGTGCAAGAATTGATTCAATTAGACCATTTTGAAATGAAAGCAAAACTTGATCATTTTTTGCTAAATTAAGCCTAGAAAAAAATTGCAAATGAAGATGGAGAACGTTTTAGATATAGTAGACCTGCGAAATGGGAGGTCAAGTTATAATTATTGGAAATCCTTCTTACCTTTATGAGTGTGTATCCATTTATGCGTATCAAAACACGATTGATCTATGTGTTGAATATTTAAAACTTGACCCATCTGGGCCTATTTGAACCACGCGGCTAAAATTTTTAAAATATCCCTAGTGCACCCTGGTCTAGAGTCACGTGTAATATTTTTAATGGGTGTATTATTTTGACATCATCAATTGCCAACTTATTAAACATCCCAATTTTGAGTCAAATTTTTTGGATTGAGAGTGTTGAGTATTGATGCCATATTCGCTCTTTGACCAAAACCATAATATTGACGAGAGCCAATTTTAATACTTCAAAAATTATTTTCTGGGGAAAAATATTTTTTTAAACTTTGACAAGACTTGCACAAAAATTTTATTCACTAGAGTACAAAAACAAAAATAAATTAATTATACTAGAATGTACCTGAGCCAAGGCTTGGATAGTTGTTTAGAATTATCCTTGGAGTAAAATATCCTTAGAATTAAACTTCGTGACCCTACTAGTATTTAAATTCCTCCGCCTCTATTACCAATATATACTACTGTGGAGTTTTCTACTCCCTAACTCTTTGTTGCGTTGTCCTTGGATTTGCACAAACTACGTAGTTAGGACCTTGAACTGTTCTAGTATTACCTTAACTCCGTATCTAGGGTACTCCAGTATTACTGCTACTACTCCATGGGTGCTCCAGTACCACTGCTACTCCACGCCAGTAAGTACTATAGTACTACGAGTACTACTCCAATTCAACCACGAAATTCCAAGTAAGATTTGATAGCTTAAAGTTTTTTTTATTTTTTTTTATTTTTATAAACAAGAAACTTTGTTTACCTAAATTGCAATTTCTTTGTGTTGCCACATGACTTTTTTATTTTTTTAAATTTTTTTTTAACACAAGCCAAACATGCAACCATAGGTATTTGTTCCCAAATTTTGTGTATAGTAAATCTTCAATGACTTCAACGTAGGCCAAGAGGAACCCATTCCAGTAATTACTCCTTAGGTTTAAAGACCACCACAGAGAAGAACAACATCATGAAAAATTTTACAATAACAAATCCTAACTTCACATCATCCAAAGTAAACCATGATTTTCCTTGCGGTGATGATACATCTTCCTTCTCAGCCGATCATGGTTCTTCTTCAAACATAGACATCTCAGCCTTCCTAATCAATCTTGACTCCAATGATGATGTTAGGGATGACCATGTTGAAATGAATGTACAGAACCAAAACTTTGATGACAACTAGGATGTTAACAATAGTCCTACACTAGAAACTATCGATACCTTAGATTTTTTTAACAACAGTGACGAAATCAGTTGAGCTAGTGAGAAAGATATAATCGAAGCAGGAGGTGCTCTTGACTTAAACGGCACTTAACAACCCATGCTCAGGGGTGCTCGAACTCGTCTATTGTATATACACAGGGGGTGTGATTTTTCATCGTACACACCCAAGGGTTGTGGTTTTTCATCATGTAGACCTAGAGTGAACTTATCGAATACAACTACATCACATGGAGTCATGCCTCATTTGGCTCCATATCCAGGTTGAGGTAAGGAACAATCATGCCATAATTTCAATGTAGTAGTTGAGACCGAAGCAGAGCATAGTGAATCAAGTAGGGGTAATGATTCTCCCCCTTACTTGGGAAAAATGAAAAAAGCTCTAGGTCAAACCAAGGACCCTAATGACATCTATTCCTAATTACTCGTAGCCAACATTGAGATATGGAATTGACTGAACAATGGCTTGAAAAATGTTATATCCCCGAGGACATGAAGGTCAAGGCACTGGTGCCAAAGCATAGACATTGTTTGAATTACAAGGATTATGTATCTGTTTAACCTAGTTCAATTAGAGGCACGATCGAGGTTTCCATTGTACCCCTTCCTTTTGAAAGTCTTAAATCACTACCAAGTTGGGCTTGAACAGATTTTTGCCAAGTCTTTGTGATGCATTAATGCGTTCATCATCACCTTCTGGACACGGAGAGTGATTCCTTCCTTAGCCTTATTTGATCAATACTTTCAGATTTCATCTATTGGACTCGATATTACGTTCAGTTTCAAATCCAAAATGGGTTTGCTTGAGGGTTTGCAACCCCAGAAGAAGATATGGAGAAAAAAATACTTCTTATAGAGGAAGATCCCGGACTAAAAATTTTTGGATTGGAATTTTTAAGTAAATGTCTTGAGGTTAAACAAGCTAGTCACCCTGAGCGACTATGACCTGAAAGTCATTAAGACCCTTAGGAATGTAGAAAAAATTTCTTGGCAAGTAGTGAGTGATGACCAAGTGTTAGCTTTTGTTGGATTGATCCTTACTCCCCTCGATCATCCTAGTCCTATAGGTTATTCTTGTAAAAAAATTCTTTCCCTATTTTGCATTTTTTGTCCACCAGTTGTTTACCGTGTATTAATCTATTGTCTGAAGAATAATTTTTTTTTTTTTGTGTATAGTGACTACCAGATCTGATGTTATATGGGAACAAGCACTAAGCTGATGAAAGGACACGATCTTGATATCCTTGACATCGTGATGAACCTTGTGACATAGGGAAGAAAAAGAACATATATTCTCCACCACCTCCACCAGTAACTGCTAGAGGAAAGAAAATTAAGTTATATCCAACCCCCGCTCTACTTCCTAGATCTCTTCCTGAGGAACCTACTGAGTCGACCCCTGCTACAGAACTACTTGCTCAAATGTTTGAGGCTTTGGCTTCAGCTATCCAGGAAGTAGTAGGTTAGGATTGTATTCCTTCTCAAATCGATTCTTTTAGCTACTACCTACAGCAGGCTAAGAATATACACCTTGCCTGTATTTCTCAACTTGAGATCAAGCTCAACTAGACAACTAAATTGTATGAGAAGGAGACCAAGAAACATAACGAAGTGACCAGGAAGTGAAAAGAGTGACTAAAAAGATTGATGACATGATGAAGATCAAAGATCAGGCAACCGAGTCCTTGAAAAGGGTTACTACTCGTGTTGATTCTCTTACTACAGAAGCTAAGGGCCACAGAAAAGAAGTTGGTAGACACCCATAAGGAGGAGCTCACAACTATGGAGAAAGAGAGAAAATTAAGGTAGTACTTAAATTCCTTGGTTTCCAAGATTACCAAGATGTTGAAACACATAAAAGACTATCGTGCTAGTAAGGAGTTAAATGAACTAGTGATTGATCAAAGTTCTGACTACTATAAGAAGTGATATATTTTTTCATTGCAGGTTATGAAGAATGTTCATCCCTCACCTAGACATTAAAGATTTGATTCGGAATGACGATTTGACAACCACTACTTATCTCAGTACAGTTGATGCTCCAACTGAGGATAGGGGTGCACCGGGTGATAGTGTCAAGGATATAGCTTTAAGAACCACTAAGGAATAAGAGTAGATTAGGCAGTCATTTCAGTTGCTTCACTAGTTTATACTAGCACATAGCTTTTTAGTTGTTTGTTTTCATGGCTTTAGAGCTCAGGGTTTTCTCTTCGTATGAGCTTTATAAATTTGTTATGCATTTTTCTTTTATGTGTTACCTTTTCCAATAATTGCCATTGCTATGCTTGGCTGGGCTTTGAGTTGGGGTCTCTCAATGTGCCAACTCCTCAGATGTCATATCTTTTATCTTTCTATAGTAGTAAGCATTTATTTTTCCTACTTGTTCGCAGTATATTGTAATTAGAACTGTACAGTTTTCCTACCCCAATTAGTTATTTAAATTCTGCTAAAGTGACCAGGTGCTATTATGGTGCTTAGACCAGACTTAGACTTTATTTTTCCTTTTTGATATTACTTTAGAGCTTTACCTTATAAGGTTGCACTAATGAAAATGTTTATCTTTCTCTTGCTGGGGAATTACTACTCCATGGAGCAGGTACTATGCAAGTCCTTCACTTTTAGAATACCATAGAACTACACTTGGATGGGTAGTCCTACTATAGCAAGTAGGCATGTTGCAGGTGCTTCACCTTTGGAAGTCCTTGGTATTGCCATCAGAAAGGAAAGTCCTACTCCCGGAGTAAGTATGGCCTAGGTGCTTCATATTAGAAAGACATTGGCATTCACCAGAAGGGGTAAGTCCTACTTCAGGGAATGAGTATGGCCTAAGTTTTTTGTGTTAGGAAGACCTTGGCATTATCCTAGGAGGGGTAATCCTTACTCCAAAGAGTGGGTATGACCTAGGTACTTTATATTGGAAAGACCTTAGCATGCCTTCGAAGGGGTAAGTCCTACTCCGACAAGTAGGTATGGCTTAGATACTTCACACTTACCTTAGGAAGATCTTGGCTTTACCCTTGGAGAGGTAATCTTACTTCAAGGAATAGGAATGGCATATGTGCTTTGCATTAGAAAGAGTTTGGAATTGTCCTCAGAGGGATAAGTCCTACTCTACGGCATAGGCATGACACAAGTACTTCACATTGGAAGACCTTGGAATTGCCCCCAGAGAGGTAAGTCCTACTCCAGGGAATAGGCATGGCATATGAACTTCTCCAAATTGGATGACTCTGATCATTTAATATCTTAAGGAGAGCAAACTTTCGAAGGACAAGATAGAAGCTCAAAAGGTTGAGAGAAGGTCAACAAAATATTTGATCATTGGAGAGACTCTGTACCAAAGTTCCTACTCAATATTTGATCGATTCGACCCAACAATCTCAATTATAAATATCGAAGTGGAAGGTCAGATTCATTAATCACTTTCCTAATTATTCTAACTTTGAATTCTCTCTAAAATTTATACTCTTGTCGAAGTATTGACTTGAACGTCAAAACTGTCCTTACTTTAAGGGACAAAGCCCTACCCTTTTTTATTTTCAGGTGATCTAGATATGATACTGCACACAAGCAAACCTTAACTCAAATTTTTGTATAAACAAATTGAGTATAATGCTTCGTGAAAGTTGAGCAATTTATTTTCTCTGGTCCCTAAAAATTCAAAATTTAATATTGTATACCACCAACTACCTTCTTAACCTTATAATGTACTAACTTTTTCTAAAATGTGGCATACGCAACCTATTGATTAAACCTATCCCTATGTATTTGATACTTTAAAAAGTGGTGAATCGCGTCCTGGTATCCGTATCACATTTCCTAATTTGTAGTAATTATGTGTCAAGTTGGCAACGTTTTGTGATAGGACTAATTCCATTTTGCACCCCTCAACTTATATCTAATTCTCACTTTGCACCCGAATTTTAGTTTTGAGCACTTTGCACCCCAACTCTAAAAAATTTTCCACTTTATTCCCCCTTTTTAACACTATCAAAAAAATTAACGGAATCTTCATTTTGCACGCAAAAACATTATTTTACATCCTGTTTAATTTGTCATACACATGAAAAAATTTCATTTATTTTTTAGACAACGTTAAAAAGACTGAAGTGTGATGAATTTGAGAATTTAGTGTGCAAAGTGTCTAAAACTAAAGTTTATACACAAAGTGGGAATGGGATATAAATTGAGAAGTACAAAATAGAATTAGTCCTTTTTTGATGTGGCGTGTGTAGTTTAGATATCTTAGAATTTGTCTGAGGGTGTTTTATATACGAATAATCGTTACTAAGAAAGGCAGCAGTCTTGCGATAGTAAGAATTGTTTGGTCCAAACTTGTTAATTGTTCGATATTTTAAACCAAGTTTAATTAGGATTCTATTTTTTAACATGTATTTTACTTAGAATTAGTTTTAGAAATTAATAGTAGTATAAAATTAGGAAATTTGGTAGAATTGGTTTAGGAAATTTAGTAGAGCTGGTTAGGGAATGAGTATGATTACTTTGTTATATTTATAGATATATAAGGCCATACGGCCAGATCATGTGTAGTAGTGATAAAAAACAAACGCCCTCTAGTTTGTTACAAAAAACTTCCGTAGTTTTGTTTTTAAAAAAAAATAGTTTGTGCTCTAAAATTTATTTCTTATTTCTTGGTCTATTTTATTGTTAGGTCCTTCATTAATCTACAAATAACGAAAGGACTACTCAAAGATTCTGTGCCAGAAGAAATCATCTTTAATGGTATGTTTTCTATTTAATCTAACATGGATATTATTATTATGCTGTTTATGTTGCGGTTATATATGTTCACGGATTAGGGTTTTGCTATTTTGGTTTTGGTAACTTGTTTAAAAACTTTTGGTGAAGAATTTCATGGGTTTTTTATAGATCAAGTGTCATTATGTTCGTGAAAAAATAATCATATCAGCGCAAGTGCTGATTGTTTGGTGATGTTAGGACGTTATTGTTCTTGCGTCACTTTATGAACTTTTAAATTATTTTCCTTTTGTATTTGACCTCAAAAAGGTTCTCTATAGAAGAATCTTGTATGGTGTGAAGAGGAATTGATTCAGTTATTCACCTTTTGGTTGTGAAAGAAATTGATTTCTTTTATTGATTTTATTATTCATTTGTACAATGAACTTCCTACCACTAACCAACCAGTGCAGCCTCTCTCAGTTTGCAGAAGAACGATAATTTTGCAAATCGTTACTTCTTGAAATTTATTGTACCAGGAAGAATTTTCTGCTACTAACAATGGTGAGCCTGAGAGCAAGAGGCAACAACTTCTGCCTTCTGATTTAATTGTTGAGATATTGATAAGATTGCCTGTGAAGTGCATACTGAGATGTAAATCTGTGTGCAAATTGTGGTTTGCAATAGTTCAAGAATGAAGCTTCATCAACAAACATATGAGAAGTTGTGAAGAAATTTTTGTGGATAATGTAACTACTATCAATAACTAGTTCAAATATATGACTAGTAACCATGGACTTAAAGTGGAAAGATGTGACTTGCCTGCAAAATTTCGTTTAAGACGAACTCTACGACTTAACAACTTGCCTGCAAAATTTCGTTTAAGGAACCCTACGACTAAACAAGTGCTTTATCTGCCTCATCCACTTGAGAAATGCTATGTTGTAGGAGTTAAACTAAGTACCAATAGGAATTAGACTTGTTTATTAAATTCTATTTATATGTGTTTTAGATTTTTGGGTCTAAATCCAAATAGGTTTTTGATTTGTTAGTGGGGCCAAATCCAATATTGATTTAGTTTAGGTTTACTTCCATAAAAATCTATATATATATATATATATATATATATATATATATATATTCAATTATATGTTGCTATGGCTGTAAGAGAGCTTTGATGAGAAAAAAAAAATTGATTGATTGTTCCTACCTTGTTTTGTTGAGAATTTTAAGAAAGAAAAAATTATTTTCATTTTGCTGCTTTAATTCTCGATTCTCCACTACTATATCTTTACTTTTGTTTTTAAGCCATTAATTTCTTATCCTTGTGAGATAAATTAATTATCCTATCTCTTTTAGTGGATTTAAATCTTAGAAATTGGTATCAGAGCCTTGTGAAATTTTTGGAGATAAACCAAAAAAAAAAAATAAAATTCCATGGATAGTTCATATATCTTACAAGATTGTCCAATTTTTGTCCTTGATGGAAAAAATTATTTTGAGGCTTGGCAAAAGCAGATGATGGATTTTTTCACTTGTAATGGATTATGGTGTAAATTTGATCAAGGATTCGATGAACCGCAAGAAGGTGCACAATTGACAACTAAAGAAATTAAATAGTTGGAGAAAAATAGACAATTGGATTGCAAGGCACGCCATTACCTCAATACTAAGGTCCAATTGCATGTATTCAATAAATTTATGAATGCAAAAACTACAAAAGAAGCCTGGACAATTTTGGTGAATTCAAATCGTGGTACAGCTGACATAAGAAAGATCAAATTGCAAGAACTCAGGCGACAATATGAGTTGGCCCAGATGAAACCTATCGAGCCAGTTAAAAATTTTATTGGTAGGCTATTAGTAATTTTGCCAATGATATGAGAACCAATGGTGAGACTCTTGAAGAAGTTAAAGTTGTTGAAAAATCCTGTGGTCATTGAGTACAAAATTTCACACAAAAAAATGGTTCTTGAGGCGACCAAGGACCTAAATACTTTGAAACTTGATGTACTGGAGGGTGAATTGGTGACCTATGAGATGTCCTTGAGTCAATAGACAGCTAATACTGTTGAAGAGGCGTTGCAAGTGAAAGTAGATAAACACAAACAAAAGGAAGAGACAGTGAATTTGGTTGAAGCAATCAAAGAGGTCAAAATTTCAAAGATAGAGGATGTGGCAGTAGAGGTAATTTTCAAGGTCGCGGTAGAGGTAATTTTAATTACCAACAAAGAAACAATAATGGTAATTTTAGGAGAGACCGGCAAAATAATCTGCCAAATAATAATTTTCAAAGAGTTGATAGATCTAAAATTAAATGTTATTATTGTGGTAAAACTGGACATTATCAAAATGAATGTTGGCTATAATAAAAATCATGATGGAGAAGTGCATGCTAATGTGGTTGAAAATAATAGTGATAAACAAGAAACTGTTTTATTTTCTAGTTCTAGGACCGAAGAAATTAAAAAGAATGAATTGTTTATTGAATCTGGCTGTAGCAATCACATGTGTAGAAAAAAGAAATTATTTTCTGATTTGGATAAATCTTTTAGATCTTATGTAAAATTTGGAAATAATGAAAAAGTGCCTGTTTTAGGAAAGGGTAAAATTGGTATTACTCTAAAAGATGGGTTTTCTAATTTTATTTCTGATGTGTTTTATTTGCCAAGTTTATATCATAATTTGTCAAGTTTGGGGCAATTATCTGATAAGGGATATGATTTGCATTTTAAGCATGGTGTTGGTACTATCATTGATGATAAACTGGGATTAATTGCCAAGGTAAATTGAATCGTAGTCGTTTGTGGCCTCTTTCTACCTTGCTTTAGTTCTATGACTTTTGATGATACTTGGCTTTGGCACTTACGTTTTGATCAGGGCCACTTGAATTTTGGGAGTTTGAAATTTCTTGCAAGGAAAAATTTGGTTATTTATTTGCCTTTTATTAATTACCCTAATAAGTAGTGTGAGTCTTGTATCTTGGAAAAGAAGCACAGAGATCCTTTTCCAAAATGTATGGCTTGGAGGGCAAAGAAACCATTGCAATTGATTCATTCAGATTTGTGCTCAGTAAAGGTTCCTTCCAATGGTGGTAGTAAGTATTTTATCACCTTTATTGATGATTTTAGCAAAAGACATGGGTGTATTTTTTGAAAAATAAATCTGATGCATGTGATGCGTTCAAAAAGTTCAAGTATTATGTGGAGAAGCAAAGTGGTTACTTCATTAAAATTTTGAGAACTGATAGGGGCACTGAATTTCTTGTGTGTGATGATTTTTTTGGAAAAATATGGCATTAAACATCAGTTGACAGTTAGGTACAGTCCTCAACAAAATGGTGTGACTGAGAGAAAAAATAGAACTGTGATAGACATGGTGAGGTCCATGTTTCTCAAGTATTAATGTATTCTAAAAATATGGCTAAAGGTTTTTGGGCAGAAGCTGTCTCTTGTGTTATTTATGTGCTAAATAGCTGTCCTACAAGGTGTAATTATGGACGAAGTCCATATGAGGTTTGGACTGGTAAGAAACCACATATTTCTCATTTAAAAGTATTTGGTTGTCTTGCCCATGCTCATGTACTTGATGCTTTGAGGAAGAAATTGGATGACAAAGCAGAAAAGTGTATTTTTCTTGGCTACAGTCATGAGACAAAAGGTTACAAGTTGTTTAACACTAATACAGGAAAAGTGATTATAAGCAGAGATGTTACTTTTGATGAGTAGGGTGCTTGGGATTGGTCCAAAAAGGATCTCAAACCATCATCAAGACCTCCACCAATTACTCCAATAGTGGAGGAAGGGAGTTCTAGTTCACAGCCAAATCAACCAGTTGTGCAGTCTGTCCCAACAGAGTCATCCAGTCGCCCACAAAGACAGCGCCATTTGCCTACTCGTTTGCATGATTATGTGATTTATAATGATAATGATGTGTCTGATGAAGATATTTTCAATTTTGGATTATTTGTAAATTGTGATCCAATCACATTTGAGGAATCTATCAAAGAAGATCACTGGATTCAAGCTTTGGATGAGGACATGCTATTGAGAAAAATAACACGTGGGAGCTGACTACTCTTCCGCCAACAAAGAAGGCAATTGCAGTCAAATGGGTGCATAAAACCAAAATCAAACCAGCTGGAGAGGTGGATCGCTACAAAGTGAGATTGGTTGTTAAAGGCTATAAGCAGAAGGCAGGTATTGATTATTTTGAAATCTTTGCATCGATTACTAGACTTGATACTGTACGTATGATTATCTCACTTTCTGCCAATAATTGTTAGAAAATTTATCAAATGGATGTGAAATCTGTATTTTTGAATGGTATTCTTGAAGAAGAGGTATATGTTGAGCAGCCTCCAAGTTATGTCAAAAAGGGTCAAGAAAATAAAGTATACAAGTTAAATAAGACACTTATATGGGTTGAAGCAAGTTTCTAGAGCTTGGTACACTCGTATAGACTCATATTTTGTTGATCGTGGATTTCAAAGATGCCCATATGAACATACTGTGTACATAAAATTCAATCCAAGTGGAGATGTACTCATTGTGTGCTTGTATGTGGATGATTTGATTTCACTGGAAATAATCTCAAATTAATTTTTGAATTTAGGGAGGCTATGATTAGTCATTTTGAGATGACAGATTTTGGGTTAATGTCTTATTTTCTTGGTATCGAAGTGTGTCAAATAGATGGTGGTATTTTTATTTCCCAGAAACAGTATGCATGTGATATTTTGAAAAAGTTTAAAATGGATACCGCCAAACCAATGATAACCCCAGTTGAAGAAAGACCTGTTCTTATACACATCTAGATGTGTATAAGAGACAAAAGATGGTACGGATGATTTTGTTGATACTACTTATTTTAGAAGATTGGTTAGGAATCTTGGGTACTTTCATCTATAAAACCTACTATTACTTTTGGAGTTGGCTTGATTACTGGTAGATTTATGGAGTCCCCGCGTCAATCTTATTTGCAGGCAGCTAAGAGAATTTTGAGATACATCTGAAGTACGCAATTTGATGGTATTTTTTATTCTCATACTAATGATCAACCCCTGTTGGATATACAGACAGTGATTGGGATGGAGATATGATTCAAAGAAAAAGTACTTCGGGTTATGCATTTTATTTGGGTAATGTTGTATTTTCTTGGTCTTCAAAGAGGCAGCAAGTGGTGGATTTGTCTACAATTGAAACAGAGTACATGGTAGCAGCAAGTAGTGCTACTCAAGCGCTATGGTCGAGAAGAATGCTTAGGTTTCTACCACACAAGCAAGGGGGTCCTACCAAGATCTTTTGTGATAGCAAGTCTACTATTGAATTGACAAAGAATCTAATTTTTCATGGACGCAGCAAACACATTGACATCAAATTCCACTTCATTCGTGAGTTAGTACAAGACAAGAAAATTGTCATTGACTATTGCAAGACGGAAGATCAAGTCACTGGTTGCACACATATTTACGAAACCGTTGAAGTTGGAGTCATTTGTCATGTTGAAGAAAATATTGGCATGTTTAAATTTGAAGATCTTGGTTTAAGAGAGGCAATGTAAGAGTTAAATCAAGTACCAGTAGGAATTAGACCCGTTTATTAAATCTTATTTATATGTGTTTTAGGTTTTTGGGTCTAAATCCAAATAGGTTTTTGATTTGTTAGTAGGGCCAAATCCAATATTGATTTAGTTTAGATTTACTTCCATAAAAACCTATATATATATATATATATATATATATCAATAATATGTTGTTGTGGCCGTAAGAGAGCTTTGGTGAGAAGAAAATAAAAAAAAAATTTTTGATTGATTGTTTTATTGAGAATTTTAAGAAAGAAAAAATCGTTTTCGTTTTGCTGCTTTAATTCTCGATTCTCCACGACTATTTCTTTACTTTTGTTTTTAAGCCATTAATTTCTTATCCCTGTGAGATAAATTAATTATTTTTAGTGGATTTAAATCCTATCTCCATACGTGAAGCTAATTTATCTTCCCCTTTGAATGTGCACAAGTTGATCTACATCGATTACAAATTTGAAGTTTGTAGAGTTTTGACAGTTGGAGATCCCTTGATATTTCTAGTTGTAATAAATTGGGAAGTGGCAAAAAGTGGATCCATTTCCAACAAATTGACGGTGTGGCCTCTTTCTTTATTCATGGTTCTTCTGAATTAATTTGCATTGAAATGGAAAGTGAGAGCGTCATAATTGTTATTGTCCAAAGGGCTATGTTTTCGGATTGGGACAAAGTTTGGCCTCTGAATTACAACCGTAAGTTGTCCTTTGCTGAAGTGGATGAAGAGAAGCTCAATATAGTGGTACTGGAAGATTACAAGAAGCAAAAATGGTCCCAAAAAAAGATAGTTATTTCCTTAGAATTCATGAGAAAGTATCCATATATGAGGAACACATATCATTTTCAAATAGATGATAATTGGTTGTATATTCTTGGACATGATCGCCAACACCTTCATTTTGTTTGGTTATGATATTATAGCTGAAAAGTTAGAGATTATACATTCTGTCCCAAAGAGTTGTCTTACGTTTTGTACCCAAGCTTGGTACATCTACAAGGAATGAAGAGTGAGGAAATGGATAATTAGAGGACAAAAATATCAACGGACTAGCTAGGTCAGTGACCATTCTGTTCCCCCTGCATATTATTGTTGTTTTGTTTGGCTGTAACTTTTATATTAATAGTTGGATGTTCATTTTGTAGGCTTTCAGCTATACTGGATTTCAATGCAAAGAAGATTCCAAGTCCTGTGCCTCACTGCATTTCATCAACTACAACTATGGGTGTAGACAAATCAACATGAGCAGATCACTTCAGTTTTCAAGAGTGCTAGCTTATTTCAACCAGTATGGAAAAAATTATCTTGTTGATCTTTCGAGATTGAACGCAGGCAACTTCTTATTATTAAGTCGAATTCAAATCGATCTCGAGCAATTTAGATTATTTTATATGTAAGTTTGAAATGAGTTTGAATTTTGAACTGAATTAAAAAAAATTAAAGCCTTACTCCACTTTACACCCTTTTAGCTTTTACTTGATTCTTACTTTGCATTCTGTACTTATTTTGTGTATATATTGCACCCTAACTTTTTAGATTTATCCTATTCCAGTTCAATTTTTAATACCATTATCAAAGTTAACACGATCTTGTTTAGGGGTGTATTGCACTAATATATTAGTAGTCATGACTAGTTCAACTTTGCATACCCTAACTTATCATCAATTCAAACTTTGCACCCTCTATTATAAATTTTGTTACACATTGCCCCAGTAACTCTTAGATTCGTCTCATTTTGGTCTACGTTTTGATAATGTTAAGAAATTTAACGAATGTTCCACTTTATGTGCGTGGTGTGCACAGATAAAACATGCATTAACTATTATAATGGTGTTGCATATTAGATCAAAATGGGTAAATTTAAGAGTTTGGGGTACAATATGTCTAAGAAAATAAGTATTAAGGTGCATTAAAGTGAGAATTGGTACAAGGGATATAAAGTGGAATAACTTAATTATTGACGAATCAAATTCAAACAAACTCTTATTGAATAGGTTTGATTTTAATATCAAATAACTTGGTCGGTTTTTCAACTCTAACTACAGCAAACTACCTTTTTGATGTATGCATTTAAGCTTCAGACTAAGCGATGGTTCACTTTTCCAGCTTCTCAACTATTGCAGCTGATTATTCACTATTTCGTTATGGGCATATTCTGTGAATCTTAGATTTGGTAAACTGAAAATAGCATGTATATTTCCCTGATTTATAAGCTTTATTGTGGTACGAAAATGAAACATTGAAAACGTTTAGCATCAGAATCTTTTATTTGGCAATCCTCGAAACTAAATGTGTTAAAAGAATGTGAGTTTTTATCTCAAAACTAATTATTAATGTGTGAACTTGTGGATGTGAGGTAACTAAGGTTAGTTTGAATACTATATTAAATAATATGAATTTTTATTTCAAAATTAATTGACAATGAATAAAATTGAGTATGAATCTTATTAACTAATTCAGAATTAGTTGACTAATTGTATGTGGAATATTTGATAGTTTAACAGTTACAAATAAAAATTTTATTTTGAATTTATATGTTTAGTCTACCAATATTTTTTCGAGTAGTTAGAAGTTATCTGTAATATATATGGATTAATTCTATTTTACATATCTCAAATTATATCCGATTCTCATTTTGCACACCAAATTTTAATTTTAGATATTTTACACCCTAAATTCTCAAATTTATCCCATTTCAGCCATTTTTTTAATACCGTCTAAAAAATTAACGGAATTGTTCTATGTGTACAACAAATTTAGCAGGATGTATCAACAATATTTTTGAGTGCAAAAATAAAGATTCTATTTTTTTTTTTTGATGATGTTAAAGAAGGGGCTAAAGTGAGACATATTTGAGAGTTGGGAGTAGAAATTGGTGTCCAAAACTAAAATTCGGGGTGTAAAATTAAAAATAGGTAACATAAGTGAGAATTGGGTATATTGAATTAGATGTACGAGTGTGTAGGGCTGTAAATGAATAAAAACAAATTGAACACTCAAGTGTCCTAATTTGTTTGATTATTTTAACAAGTTTTAAATTCTGTTCAAGTTTGGTTTATTTATCTATTGAATTGAACTCAAACGAGCTTTTATCGATCCAAACTCGAGTCGAGCTCGAGTAGCTTGGGAATTTTACAGGAAAATTTAAAATTTTTAGTTTATGGAGTTGAGTTCGAATAGAATGCAAAAAATTAATGAATGCCAAATTTCATTCAAATTTGGTTTGATTATTGACGAATCAACTCAACCAAATTTGAACGAATTCATACCGAACCAAATTAAGTGAAATATCGAGTAGTTTAAATTCATTTACAGCTTAATATATATATATATATATATCCTAAGTAGGCATCAAGGATATGAGTTGGTTTTAGCAAATTATTTGATAGGATTTGACTTCTTGTACATCTCGTCAACTAACCCAATATACTGAGATAAGTTTGAAAACTTGGAAAAAGATTTTTACCCTTGCCAGAATCTATTTGCATCTCTTCTGTTAATAATCCAGGAAACCTTTTTACCCTGTCCAGAATCAATCCGGACAATATGCAAGACGGCTATTTACAAATGAAACCAGAATTTAATCGTTCTTGGTTAAATTCAGCCCAAAAACGGGAAAAACAATCGCAAATGAAGATAGTACTTAGTAGAGCTGCGAAATTGTTCTTACCAAAAAATACAATATATATATATATATATATATATATATATATATGTATATTTTATTTTAATAGATGAAAAAATAAGTACACATGATTTTCAGTATCTAAATTTTTTAATTTTTAATTCGATAAAATTCAATCAAATTTACGAATATATTTGACTAATTAACTTTTTAAATTAAATTCGAATTTCGAATTTTAAACACTCGTAGAAATAGATGCGAACCTCGATCTGCTTGCACATCTATTTACATTCTGACAATTATTGTTTTACCAGGAAGAATTTTGTGCTGCCAAGAATGGTGAGCCTGATAAGAGCAAAAGGCAAACAGAAATTTTGTGCTACAAAGAACATTTAAGTCCAATGTTCAGGTGCATTTTGTGATTGGACAAGAAGGAAATTAGGTTCTGATCTATAAAGGAATGAGACTTACTTTAACTGAATTTGACAGTTCAAAATATGAAAAAAAATTAAAATTTGGTGGATTCGGACCAGTTTAATTATTATGATAAACGAATCAGATCTGAATCTTGTTGTTCCTACCCGATTAAGAATCAAATCTGATTAAAATATTTAATTATAATAAAATTATTATATATTAATATTATTTTATATTATATATATATATATATATATATGTTGTGTAAATTATCCATATAATTTATATTTTAATGTAGAAAATATGCATAAATATTAATAATGAACTAAATACTTTTTTTATAATTTTTTAAAAAACTATATATATAATTTTAAAAGTTATAAAAAGAATATCAAGACAGGAATCCAAATCTGGATCCGACAAGACCTGATGGATTCGAGTATGGATCTATTTTATAAACTTGTCGGAGAACTGGATCCAAATCTGAATCTGATTATTATATTAATCGGATCCGAATTTGGATATATTAAATCTGATTTAGATTCGACCCGTTTGCAAGCCTAGTGTAGACAGACCAACATGAGCATAACACTTTAGTTTTCAAGCCTATATGTTGATTTTAACCGGTATGGAAATATATTCAAATTTATCTGGTTTATCTTTCGAAATTGAACTCAAACGAGTTGTTATTAAATTGAATTCAAATTGATCTTAACAATTTTGGATATTTTAGATGTAAATTTGAAATGAGTTCGAATGTTGAACCGAATTCAAAAAATTAAGGTTTTACTTCACTTTGCACCCTTTGACTTTTACTTGTTTCTCACTTTCATCCCTGTACTTATTTTGTGGACATATTGTTTCCTAACTTCTCATATTTATTATATTTCAATTCAATTTTTAACACCATTATCAAAGTTAACACGATCTTGTTTAGGTGCATATTGCATTAATATATATAAGTAGTCATGACTAATTCAACTTTGCGTCCTTTAACTTATTATCAATTTTGACTTTGCACCCTCAATTCTAAATTATTGACATATTACATCCCTAACTCTTAGATTCGTCCCACTTTTGTCTACTTTTTAGTAGTGTTAAAAATTTGACGAATGTTCCACTTTAAGTGCATGGTGTGCACGGATAAAACATATGTTACAAATTACACTAAAATGGGTAAATTTAAGAGTTTATGGTACAATATGTTCAAAAAAATAAGTATTAGGGTGCAAAGTTAAATTTGGTACCGGGAGTGTAAAGTGAAATAAGTCTAAAAATTAACTAATGCAAAATCTCGTTCAAAACTTAACTTAATTATTAACGAATCAAATTCGAAAAAAATTCTTATTAAATAGAGTTTGATTCTAATATCAAATAACTTGTTGATTTTTCAACTTTTAACTACTAAACAAACTACCTTTTTGATGTATGCATTTAAGCTTCAGACTATGCAATGGTTCACTTTTCCAGCTTCTCATCTATTGCGGCTGATTAGACATTATTTCGTTGTAGGCATATTCGTTGTAGGCAAATTCAGTGAATCTTGGATTAGGTAAACTGAAAATAACATGTATATTTCCCTGATTTATAAGCTTTATTGTGGTACGAATATGAAACATGGAAAACGTTTAGCATCAGAATCTCTTATTTGGCAATCCTTAAAACTAAACATGGTACCCATTTGGAATTTTTATACTTTAACAATTACAAATAAAAAGTTTACTTTGAATTTATATGTTTAGTCTACGAAGATTTTTTCGAGTAGTTAGAAGCTATCTGTAATGTATATGGATTAATTTTATTTTGCCACCTTTAATTTATATTTGGTTTTTATTTTGTATCTCAAATTTTAATTTTAGACTCTTTATGCTCCGGACTCTCAAATTCGTCCAATTTCAGTCATTTTTCCTATAATTTCGTCTCAAATATTAATGAAATTTTTCTGTGTGTATGATAATTCAGTAGTATGTATACAACAATGTTTTTTTGGTGCAAAAATAAATATTTCATTAACTTTTTTGACGATGTTACAAAAGGGGGTTAAAGTGAGACAAATTTCAAAGTTTGGGTACAAATTAGTATTCAAAACTAAAATTTGGGATATAAAGTGAAAATTAAGCATAAGTGGGAATTGGGCATATTGAATTAGACGTACGAGTGTGTACTATACTGATATAATTTGTTTTTTTTTTTTTACTAAGTAGGCATCAAGGATATAAGTTGGTTTTAGAAAATTATTTGATATGATTTGACTTCTTCTACCTCTCGTCATCTAACCATTGAGATAAGTTTGAAAACTTGGAAAAATTAGTATCTTTTCTTTTAATAATCCATAAAATCCTTTTATTGTCCAAAATCAATCCGGACTCTATGCAAGACGGCCATTTACAAATGAAATCAAAATTTAATCATTGGGAAATGTATTCTACCGTATTTTTTAGAAAATTATTTTTTTAATTTTAAAAATTTGTACAATATAAACTTTTAAAACATATGATATTGTATTGTACAAGTATTTAAAGTACAAGAAAATAAAACCTTAAAAGGGACGGCAGAATTTTCCTTAATCATTCTTGGTTAAATTAAGCCTAGAAACGGGAAAAACAATCGTAAATCAAGATGGAACATCTTAGTAGTTGGAAGAGCTGCGAAATTGTTCTTACCACAAAAAAAAAAAAAAAAAAAACTGCGGACTGTAACGTTTTATAGGTTGTAGTTTAGTTAGTTTAGAATTTGTCTGACAGTGATTTACTAATACATTCATGGGCGGACTTAGTGCCAAAAATTTTGTAGTATTTCCAATTAACAAAATTAAAATTTTAAGTTATATATATCCTTTAAAAGTTTTTAGTTTTGCCCCACTAAAATTTTATGTTGGGTGTAACTTTAACCCTCGAAATTGGGCAAAAACCTATATGGTCATTAAATGTTATTTTTATAGTCCAAATAAGGTCATCCAACTATATTTTCTTTTAAATTGCCCACAAAACTATTTTTGAGATTAACTTACTGCCAGCTAACTATTGCTTTTTTTAAATCACTCACTAAAGTTTTATTTTATTTTTTTAAGGAAAAATTGCTGAAATAGTCCTCCATTTTTTTACTTTAACCGAAATAGTCCCTCAACCTTTTTTTAGTTAGGATAATCTTTCAACTTTTATATTTTAGCCAAGACAATCCTTTTGTGGTAAAGCCACCACAATTTTTTTTTTTTTTGATAAATTCCACATACATCCCTGTCGTTGAGGGATTATTTCGGCTAAAGTGAAATAGTTAAGAGACTATTTCGGCTAAAGCAAAAAGGTTGGGTGAATATAAGTAAGTCCTAAAAATAAATTAGACAGGCAATTTGAAACAAAAATAGTCTTATAAGTGGTAATGGGTGGACTATGAAAATAATTTGTGGCCATATAATATTAAAAAAAAAGAAAAAAATTTTGCCTCCTAGGCTCGAGTTCGAATCTCTACATCCGCCCTTGATTGTATGAACAATCTTTCCTAAGCAACTAAGCAAGACACTAGTCTTCGGAGTTGGGATAGTAATTAGGGATTGTTTGGCCCCAACTAGGGCTGTAAACGAATCGAGCTACTCGCGAGCAGTTCGGTCAAAAACTCAACTTGAGCTCGAGTTGACCGAGCTCGAGTCGAGTTTGCTCGAGTTCGAAACTCTTGACGAGCCGATCTCGAGCATATATATAATATGCTCGAGTGTTCGTCGAGCTTTTCGAGCATTATATAATTTTTTTATTATATGTAAAATTACTAAAATGTCCATACTTTTTAGAAAAATTACATCTTTTACCTATGAAAAAGTCGAACTACTCGAGTTCGAGCTCGTTTCTCTTATTTTTGAGCAGCTCGAACTATGTCAAATTTTTCGAGCTCGTGCTCGGGCTCAAATTTTGAAGCTCGTTCAAACTCGAGTTCAAGTATCAAAAAAAATTTCGAGTTCTAGTTCAAGTCAAGGGCATTATTTGTACTTGATTCGACTCGTTTACCCCCCTAGTCCCAACTTATTAATCTGCAAATAACGAAAAAACTACCAATCAAAGCTTTTGTGCATGAAGAAATTATTTAAATGGTATGTTTTCTATTTAAAACTTGACAAGGATATTATTATTATTTTGTTCATATTGCGGTTATATTGTCATAGATTGTGGTTTTACTATCTTGGTTTTGATAATTTGTTTAAGAACTTTTGTTGAAAATCTTCATAGAAATTTTATAATTGACCTTAAAAAAGGACAGAAGAATCTTGTGTAAACAAAAATTGATTCAGTTTAATTTTCCCCCTTTGGTTGTGATTTTGTTATATTTAAGCACTTTTCATTGGAAAATGTTCTGGCATAACGCAAATAATATTCGTACTAGTGCAACCTCTTTCAGTTTGCAAAAGAACCATAAGCATCATGATAATTTTGAGAATCACAAAATCATAAACTCTGTTAGGCTCAGAAAATGCAAGAATTTGCCGCAATATAAAACTACTCTACAAAACTCAGGAGAGACTTTTGATCGTACATATCTATCAGCATCTAGTTATGTTGTCATGTTTTAATAGTTTAGTATAAATAGATGCGATCCTCGATCTGCTTGCAAATCTATTTACTTTTTGTCAATTATTGTACCGGGAAGAATATTGTGTTGCCAAGTTTGGTAAGCCTGAAAGCAAGAGGAAGTGCATTTTGAGATGCGAATCCGTGTGCAAGTTATGGTGTGCAATAGTTCAAGAACGAAGCTTCATTGACAAACATATGACAAGTTGTAATAGAATATTTGCGTATAGAGAAACTAATTTTCTTGGAAATTTTTGAAAAAAGTTCCAATATATGACTGATAAACGAAAAAATGTGACTTGCCTCCTCAATTTCATATAAGGAACCCTTCGACGAAACAAGTACTTTATTTGCCCTATCCATTTGAGCAATGCTCTTACATGAGGTTAATTTATGTTCCCTATATGGATATGTAGAAGTTGGTTTGCAAATCAATCAGAAATTTGGAGTTTGTAGAGTTTTGACAATTAGAAAGAATCTCAATTGGAGATACCTTTATATTGTAATAAAATGGGAAGTGCCAAAAAGTGGCTCCCTTGCTTAGAAAGTGATTGTGTGATGTTTCTCTTTAGTTTTGGTCATTAGGATCAGAACCCCAGGTATTTTTAAAAATTACATAATAAGCCCTTGAAGATAATAAGGAATATAAATAATAGAAATATTACAACAAAAGGGATACACAGATTTTATGTGGTTCGGTTAAATTGACCTACGTCCATGGGCGAAGGGGAGAAATCCACTAATTTAAGAGAATTACAAATTTGGAAATACCTCCACAAAATGGGTTATAGGCACCATTATAACAAAAGCACAAAAGAGCCCAAATAAGACAAAAGGTTGGGTGGCCATAACGGTCAGAAAGCCACTAAAGCTCTCTTGGCTTGGAGCACTTAAAAGCTTAACTAAGGCCCTTAATTTATAACATTAAGTGGTATTGATGAGAGAAATACTCTTCCCAAACTAATGTAGGACAAAACAAAAGGTAAAAGGCATACCCAACAAATCTCCACCTTGACTTGTATCACATAATAAATCCTCGTAAAATGACAAATCTTCACAAAACGAAATTCTCCACCTTCTCCACAAAAGCTCAATGGCCCAAATTCTCGATTCACAAATGGATCGACATAACTCCACCTTCTCAAACAAAGTCTCAAATTTGTATTCAACGCAGGCCCACTCTTCATCAACAAAATAGGCTCAACAAAAAACTCTTCACAAATACAAACGAACCACTTGGAAAGTCAAACGTCCAATACACAAAGAAGAGAGTAACAAAACGGCCAACACCAAGAAGAAATTGCTTGCCATTAAGTAACCTATGATTCAAAATTTCTCAACCCAAAACTTCGTTACCATCAAATCGGCTTAACCCGAGTCCCCGGCTCTGATACCAATTTGTTAGGATCGGAACTCCGGATATTTGCAAAAATTACGTAATAAGCAGAATCTTAAAGATAATAACGAATATAAATAATAGAAATATTACAACAAAAGGGACACACAGATTTTACAACGAATATAAATAGTAGAAATATTACAACAAAAGGGACACACAGATTTAAGAGGATTACAAATTTGGAAAGACCTCCATAAAATGGGCTATAAGCACCATTATAACAAAAGCACAGAATAGCCCAAATAAGACAAAAGGCTGGATGGTCATAACGGCCCTGAAAACCTACTAAAGCTCTCTTGACTTGATGCACTTAAAAGCTTAACTAAGACCCTTAATTTATAACATTGAGTTGGGAGAAAAATACTCTTTCCAAACCAACGTAGGACAAAACAAAAGATACAAGGCATACCCAACATTGGTTCTTCGGATTTAAATCCGCATTGAAATGGAAAGTTAGAGCGTCACAATTGTTACTGTCCAGCAGAATTTGTTTTCGGATTGAAACGAGGTTTGGCCTATTCTGTGCAACCATAAGTTCTCCTTCGGGAAAGTGGATGGAGGGAGGCTCACTATAGTGGTATTGGAAGATTACAAGAAGCAAAAATGAGCGAAAAAAAGATAGTTATTTCATTAGAATTCATGAGAAAATATCCAGATATGAAGGAGTTACATTATTATCTTCTTGATAATAATTGTTTGTGGATTTTTGCAGATGATAAAGAACACCTTCTAGCTTATGATATTACAGCATATAAGGTGGAGATTGTGCATTCTGCCCCTTTAGGGAAGAAGTTGTCTTGCATATTGGACACAAGCCTGGTACGTATACAAGGAATGCAGTTTGAGGAAATGGATAATTTGACGACAAAAGTTTTTTTCTAATGGACTTGGTCAGTGGCCTTTGTGATGCTTTTTTCTGCATATATTGTCCATGTTGTTGGATTTGCCTGTAACTTTACTATTCGGATTCAATCTATTTTGTATCTCTCAACTTGTCATCATTTTTCATATTGCATCTCGAATTTTTGTATCATTTTATACCCTTCTTGCCGCTTCAATCTTATAATCGTTAAAATATTCTGTCAATTTAGTGACTTCAATTAATGGTTGGACTAAGTGGCAAAAAAGAAAACCTTAGGGTGCAGAGTGACCAAACAAAAAGTATGGGGTCAGACAAAAAGTATTGGTGCACTGTGGCACATGGCCTCAGGTTGGGGTGCAAATAAGAATTAACTGAAAGATAAAATAGAACACAATTTGGAGAAATAATTAATTGGATTGGACAAGCAGGACATTGGGTATTCGATCTTTAAAAGAAATGAGACTTACTCTAATTGAATTTGACAGTTCGAAATATAGAAAAATTAGAATTTGGTGAAGTAATTATGCATTTGAATGATGTTTTTTTGACAGAATGATATTCTTGACAATGAGGTTCAATCTTGTACTATATAGTTTGCACGTATTGTTTGAATCTCTTTAAAAAAAGATAAAATGTTTGATTTATAGTTGCAATGTTGTTTCATCATTATATGTTGAATGGCAAATATTTAGGTAGATTTAGTTTTCTGGTCCCACTTGTAGACCCTGTAATGTGGATTAAACCTTACAGAATTATAATATCAGCTGATGTAGGTAAGATTTTTTAAAATTTAATCGTGATCACATGGTCTACAATTGGGGCCAAAAATCGGGTCTATCTAAGTATTTTCCTATATAGAATTGATGTTCAAAATGAAGAAAAAAGAGTAAAAAATTTCGCAAATTATGCTTGAACATCACAAAATTGCACATTGCATCCCGGAGCTTTATACCTTAATATTTTCTTTTCTTGCCACTTTAGTCCAATCATTATCTGAAACCATTTAGGGTGCAGGTGAATTAGAAATAAGTATAGGTTGCAATGTAAAAAATAGTGACAAATTGAGTGATGCAAAGTACATTTCGTTGTCTTTATTTATTACTGGTTACATGTCAAAGTTTCAAGATATTAAAGCATTTGATTAGGTGACGAATTTGGATCTGTTGTCCAATTAATACTCATCGATATCATGCGCTTCTTTTTTAATCTCTTCTTGCTTAAGTTAGATATCGGCAATTGTTTGAATGAATTTTACTTCCCTTATATTTTCCTTAAAGAATGAGATATGTTTGAAAGCTTGGGGAAAGATTTTCCATATCTTTCTTCTTCAGTATTATGGATTTTTTTTTCCGAGGTTATTATGATTTTTTTTTTTAATCTTGTTGAAAATCTTTTATACCCATTTGTTTGGTAAAAATAAAAACAGGGCATTTTGAGACAATTCGCGAGAGCTAAGGCATGCAGCATATGGACAAGCATCCTCTATATTTGGGGAGTAAATAGATGATCTTCCATTTATTCGTCTAGATGAGTGATATATTATCTAAATGCATAATTAAATGCGTAATATTTGTCAAATCATTATTTCTATAAATTTTTATGACAAAACTAAGTAGTTTTATTTTCTTCTCCTTGATAATTTAATAAATTTAAAATTATTGTCCTTTAAGAAAATTAATCAAATTATTTTATTAAGATTGATACTATTTAATTAAAAAATATACGTAATTGCGAACTTCTTGCAAAAAATAAAAATTTATAACAAAAATTTTAGTAGGTCATTAAATTGGAGTAACATAATATTATAATTTCATTACATTTTTTTAAGTATTTATTTTTTTCTCATACTTAAACTTAAATTTTTTATATAAATAAAACAACAATTGAACTGCAGTAGTTTTGAGTTTTAGAAATAGTAAAATAGTGATGTGAATAAAATCTAACCCTTAATTTAAGTAAATAGTGAGGTGTCACTCATTTAGAGAAGTATATGGAGGATCTTTCATTTACCCTTAAATAGAGATGATCCTTGTCCGTAGTATATAATTATAGACTTGAAAATTCAATCCATGCAATAGTGAGTCAAGGCAAAATGGATCTCCCTTCTTGGTTTCCTCCGTTTATTTTATCTTGTTGTGCAGATTATTGAAATTTTCAAATTTTGATAACCATAAAATTGCTTACTCAAAATAGTGTAGTAGAATGTTATTGTTTTATCTTGGTTTTTTGCAATGTATTTCATATAAAACATGATAACATCCTACTATTTTTAAAAAATTTATTTTTTTATTTTTTTAAGGTTTAATGGAAGATCTCCCTCCACCCAATATGAAGAAGATCGAAATCCGAGTTATGGATGTCAATATTGAAAAGATAATTCATAAGTGTTAATTAAAACCCAAAAGGGAAAAAAGAAAGAAAGAAAATAGATTGCAAATAAAGATTAAAATTTGGGATAATTGACATAATATAAAAGTTAAATATTTACATGAACTTACGGTTACATTTGTGCACATACGTTGCATATAAAGTTCCATGGAATATATATATATATATATATATATATATATATATATATATATATATATATATATATTGGTATTGCCAGTTTAGTAGAATGTTTTCGTATAGGTCATGGGTTGTTAATTTCCTAGATATAGAAGTCTTGAGATTATAAAAGTAAAAGGGATTATTCAGCCTCAACTTTTAAATTTACCAAGAATAAAACTACAATTATTCCAGATTTCTTTTCGCGAATAAATTACCTCAATAGTATTATGTTTTGTGTACTGAAAATATGATAAAGTCTATATATTGTTTATAGTGCAGGTGCAGTTTTATGTTTCCTGTTTTCCTATTTTAGTTTTGTTAACTGGATTTAGACTTAATAGTTTAATACCCTGAAAAAAGTTACACGAATCTATGTACTAAAAAAATGAAATCTTTAGGAAATTGTTGTAGAAATAGAGTAGTTTTTTCTTGTTTTTATTAGATTCTGCTTATAGCTGATGATATTAACACTTTGCATCAATAACATCGTTTTTTTTATTTTTTTTTATTGTCAAGAAAATGACACCATTTTTTTATCATTCCAATTTCATTCTTATTTTTGGTAGATTTAATAACATATTACTGATTTTGTCACTTTGTATAATTGTACCTTTTTTTTTCCATTTTATTACCTAAAAATTCATTTTTTTTTTCGTTTACTATTGCAGAGGGGATTAAATTTTATACAACTTATAGTTTCAAAGTGTCTCTTATCATGGAATTTGGTATTGATTTACTTCATTTTTAAGTTTCTTCCTGTTGTTATTCCTTTCTGATTCCTTCCGATGATTTTACTTTTAGCTATACCTCTTAGTTAAAACCGTTAACGTTTAAATTGATTAGCATTATTGTCTATGGAGTATATCATATTGTTACTTTATTAATTAATTAGTGCTTAAATTCATTATGTAATTACTTTAATAATCAGTATTGAGATTCATTATATAGTTTGGATTAATTGTGTGTTGTATGTATACAAAATTACAAATATAAATTCCTTATACCTATATACTCGAAAACCATTTTAGTTAATGGTAAAAGATCTTTTATTCTATTTTTTATACACTTATCTTATTATCTAATTAACTGTTAAATTTTTTTTTTAATATAATTATGAATTTTAATAAAAAAATCTTAATCGTTTATTAAACAGTAGAATAGAGGAGGTTAAACGTTTACTACTACAGTGTCTGTACAGAACATTGTTACTATTCTCTTCATTTTATTTTTACAAAACTCTGTTACTATTCTAACACAAAGAAGTAAAGAACTGCTGCTTTTTTCAGTTTAAATCAGAACCATTTGAGCTCATGATAGTTTTCTAATTGGTATGGATATCATTCATAACTTTTTCACATTTTTATTCCAGGAAGAGTTTAGTGCTGCAAACAATGATGGGCCAGAGATGAAGAAGCAAAGAAAAAGAACTCCAGGAGAAGACAAGAATGGAAACGAGCTGATTTTAGCTAATGAAATGCCTTCTGATTAGGTCATTGAGATACTAAAACGGTTGCCAGTGGCGTCGTTACTGAGACGTAAAGGTGTTTGCAAGTCATGGCGTGCAACAATTCAGGAATCCGGCTATATAATTAAGCACAAGAGATGTAGTAGACAAGCCGAAATATACTCTGATTATGCAGAAGATTACTATGATTTTCTTGGAGGTGGTAAGAAAAATTTGTTCATGTAGCTTCTTATCATGGGCTGGTGTTGGAGAGAATAGTAAGTGGACTGCTAATCCTGAATATCGTATAAGGAATCCTTCAACAAAGCAAATTCTTGATCTGCCTAGTCCACCTGAAAATTTCCCAAATAATAGTATCATTTATCTTCCAAATATTGACAAGTACAAATTGGCTTATGTTAGATCCAAGGGAGGAGGAACAGAATTTGGAGTTTGTAGAGTCTTGACACTTGGAATTGAGGAGATGAATTCATATTCCTACCCTTGGTAAACAGGAAAAAAAAGGATCGTTAGTAGGCGAATTGCTGGCGTATATTTTATATAGATGTGTGGCTATTCCGAAATATTTTGCATTGAAATGGAAACTGAGGAATCAAGAATGTTGAAGTCCCACACTCTTTTTTTCCGAATTGGGAAGATGTCGTGCAATTTCGTTGGGACGATAAGTATTCAGTTGCTAAAGTGGAGGAAGAGAAGCTTAATATTTGGGTATTGGAAGATTACAAGAAGCAAAAATGGGCTGAAGAGTAGCAAGTTATTGTACATCATTGGTATTCATGAGGAAGTATCCATATATGAGGGATGTGTTGTATCAAGAAGTACAGAAGAATTGGCTGTGGATTTTTGAAAATGATTACAAAAATATTGCGTACAATTTTAGAACTGGAAACGAGTATAGATATTCTTCACCTCGAGGGAAGAAGTTATATTGTTTTTATACCCGAAGCCAGGTACATATACAAGGGATGCAAAGTACACAAAATTGACAAAGAGCGCAAGAATGTTTATGACTAGGTCCTTGGCTTCCTTGTTTTCTATTGTGCTCTTTTTTCTTTTTGAATAAATTCCATGTTAATTCTTTGAAAATATATATTGTTCTTGAAATTTAGGATGTGGGTTTACAAAACTTGAAATAGACTTGTATTTGGGTTCAGCCTGCCTTTGTTAAATCCCAATTAAAATCTAGAGACAAAATGTCAAAATGTTATTCAGTATTGCAGGTTTCAGATTTTAATTCCAATTTCTGTTTGTGATGTGATGGATAACTAGAATCTTATAAGTTTCGGTTGAAAGATCTATTATGTTGATCTTAAAATCTTGTAAAATATAAATTTTTTATTACGACTCTAAAGTTTGAGTATATTCTCAAAGTCCAACTGAAGCCTAACTCGATTTGGCTGTTATTCCTTTAGGCTTGGCTCGTATAATTATGATGTGGAACATTTATATTCATCAAAATCACGTTCATGTCACTTGAATAATTTGGATTTCATGAACTGCACTGATTGATTATCTTTGCTTGGCAATAAAATTTTAAAATTCTCGGTTGAAGAAAGATTTATGCTTCATGAATGTTCAATGCTGGTCGTTAGGTCTTACACTCTTATTGTGGGTTATCAGCCATTGTGCAAACTTCTTTACAATTAAAATTTCACAAATCAAAGTGGCAAAGTTTCGTGTTACTTAGGACTGATTTTGTTGAACATTAAAGTTACATTTTTGAAACCAAAGAAGTTTAGTGGTCTAGTTGACTTTTCTAGTTTCTAATAGAATCCAGAATCATCTTTGTTTCTCTAAATGCTAGTTAGATGTAGTGTCTTGCCCTTTATATTGAATCTATATTTGTTTCTATGAAATTGTCAAGAAGTGTAATTATTCTGTTTATTGAGAAACTAAGAGTTTATTTACTTTGGCTGTCTTTTCACATTTTGCTATTGATCTTGGGCTGATGTAATTCTGTTACATCATCTAGATTTTACATGGTATCAGAGTCTCAAGGGTGATTGTTTTCTCTTATACTAATCCCTTGGTGAAGAAGGTTAGCCGTGTGATAAGAATGGACTCTTCTTCTCGGTTGAACGGACTGGGCATGGAGTTGTTGAATAAGTCCAATTACAAGGTATGGAGATCTTGCATGGAATCTTACTTGGTTGGAGAAGATCTGTGGGATATTGTTGGAGGTGATAATGCTAAATCACCAGAGCCTAATGAAGGAAATGCTGAAGTTATGAAGAAATGGAAAATTTTGAATTGTAAGGCTGAGTTTGTTCTAATAAGAGATCTATTTCTCATGGTCTCTTTGAGCATATAATAAAATGCAAGTCTACAAATGAGATCTGGGAAATCGATTGTTCAATAAAAAAGATGTCAGTCGATTGCAAATGCTAGAAAATGAGTTGGCATTTGGCAAATGCAACACAAGGCGATCTCTCTATTTCTCAATTCTTTGTAAAGATAAAAAATTTGTGTTCAGAGATATCATTGCTAGATGCAGATGAACCCATTTCTGAAGCGCGTTTGAGACGCCATATTGTATGAGGATTAAAATCAGAGTATACATCTTTTATTACCTCTATTCAAGGATGGGCACAACAGCCATCTTTTGAAGAGCTTGAAAATCTTTTGAACTCATAGGAGTCCTTAGCCAAGCATGTCACACCCTAAATTCGGCATAATTAAAACAACCTGTAATTTAAAGTGTGGCACCGGCATACCCTCCCAAGAGAATACAAAGCCGTCTATCCTGCTTATAAATAACAATTGCCAAAACATACATACCACAACCTATATAAATACAAACCCAAATATTTACATAAATTCAAACCATGAACACCACAAATCTTCAACCTAGAAGAAAAGCATAACCACAACATCTCACTAGAATCACCACAGCCTTATATATATATACAACTACACAAGACTTTCTAAATAAGGTGAAACATAACAAAACTAATTCTACTTGGCAGTATATCAAAACTCCGCCAGAAAGCTATCTAAACGTGATCACCTGCAAGGGCATAAGGTAAGTGGGATGAGCTTTCATTTGCTCAGTAAATAACTCACTCATATCTCCACTGGATTGAGCACGTTAAAAATCTATATTACATTTCATGAAAATCATTTCACAACAATCATTTAACCACAATCAAGTATCATCTATGCATGGCATACACAACTATAATAGACACATTTTCTCGTATTTTGTTCTATTTAATTCTTACAATATATTTCTTTTTCATTTGCATTCAACTAAAGAATATGCTATGGTCACTATTATAACCCCGTGATAGGATCGTAACCCACTATTCTTACCCGTGGTAGGGCCATATGTCGGTTAAACGTAATTTCGGATATCATATTACGGTCACTATTATAACCCAAAATAGGGCCGTTTGTCCACTATTGTATCCCGTGGAAGGGCCATACCGATATTTTAACATAGCAATTTAATAGCTTTTCTCATTCCTTTACTAGTTTAATGAGTCCAATGATACCAAAGATAGCATAATAAACAATCATTCACAGACATATAATCACTAAATAAATTATCCATATGCTCAATCCAATTTCATACACAAATAGATTTTCAAAACATTAACAATCGTTTAGTACAAAAGTACTTAAGAAATCTGTTTTAAAAATAATAGAAATATGAACAAGCCACTTACCAACTAATCAAAATGTTTCCAATTCGAAATCCAAGCTGTTAATCCTTCCTAAATAATAAAATCAGAATATAAACCATCTTCTCATAACCTAAAAGGTAATCTACAATAATATTAAGCCTCATTAAATTCTAATAAGTCATGATCTATAACATAACAAGGCTAGTTATGATATTTTCAGCATTGACAGTGCTGAACAAAAATGACTATAACTCAAATTATATTCATCCAGAAGTCACAAAACTGATTTAGATAGAAATTGGACTCAATTTACTAGATGTTTCAAGAAGATAACATTTCCCAGTTCAAAACACAACTTGCTCAAAAACAGCTCGTAATTCAGAAAATACTCTGCTGCAGAACCAGATTTTCAGTCCAGTTTATGGACGAACTGCTGTTAATATTCTGAAAAACAGAACAACATCTTTATACTGTTTCGAAGGGCTGCGAATCTAGTTTCCAACACAACAAACGGCGTGCAATTTCGATATTCCTACGCTAAGATATGACCAATTTTCTAACGTTACGCAGTACTGTCTACGAATTTCCAGATACGAATTTAACATATTTCTTGCCTTTTTCTTGGTTATTAAACTATCCAAATCCTTTAAATTCAACAGGGTTACATACATCCATAGGTATAACTTTAACAACAAAAAGTAAGAAAATAAATTCAATTACACCAATTCTAACCATTAAATCATCACCACAAGCTAAGATTTTGAAACCCACAATATTCTTGAAAAATTTCTAAACCCCATCTCTTAATCTTTCAAATTAGCTAATTGAACTCAAAAAAGAATAAATTTCTTACCTCAATTATGGAAATTTGTGGTTGAATTTGTTGTTTCTCCTCTTCCCTCAAACTCTTGGAAGTGAAACCCTTGTTCTATGTAGAAGAATTGGGAAAATAGAAGAAGAAAATTGTTTAGTTGTATAAAAACTAGTTTAATTATTTAGGCTTGACCCCCAACCATTGCTCTAATTATAAATTAACTCCAAAAATTTCTAATCCTCATATTAACATGGCTAAAGTATGACAAGGATATTTCAAGTATCACAAAGCAAATAGCTAGTATTCACATATCTGAAGGGGAAGAAGATGCCTTGTTGGCTGATGGAAAGAATCCGCTCTTTAAAAGAAGAGAGTGGAAATTTGACCGGAATAGAGATGTGGCCGATTCCTCTGAGAAAAGTGGCCGGAAGTTAATTACTTGCCATCGGTGCGGCAAGCCTGGTCATATCAAGAAAAAATGTCGTGTTAGGATACAAGAACTAATGTTGCAGCAACGGAGAAAGATGATTCTCAAATGGATGAAGATTGGGGCAAATGTTTCGTGGCTGAAACAAAATCAATTGATGCATTAGCTTCTATCAACTTAGAAGATGAGTGGATTGTGGATTCTGGTTGCGGGCATCATTTGACTGGTGATGACTCGAAATTTTCCAGCCTTCACGATTATAATGGCAAATATGCTATTGTTACAGCAAACAATTCAGTTCATTCAGTATGTTTCTGTCTCTTATACATCATTGATGGTAAGGATAACAATCCAATCACTCTTAATAGTGTGCTTCATGTTCCAAGAATGAAGAAAATTTTATTTTCTGTGACTAATGCTGTGGATTCTAATCTTATTGTGTTCTCTTTGGTCCCAAAGATGTAAAATTTCTCAAGAATATAAAAATTTTGGAAGCCGTTGTAGTTCACACTGGTAGGAGAGTAAATGATCTATTTGTATTATCAGCCTCTTCAGCATATGTTGAGAAAATGAGTTGCAATGATAGTATATCCATATGGCATGCTCGATTGGGACACGTGAATATGGATAAATTGAAGGTAATGGTGCAAAAGAAATTAGTTGATGGTTTGCCACAGCTAACCAACTTTGGTGGCAAGGAGATTTGTGAAGGTTGTCAATATGGACAATCTCATAGATTTCTTTTTGAAAAATCTCTCACAAGAAGTAAATTTCCCCTGGAGTGCATTCATGGAGATTTATTTGGACCTACACGAACATCTTCATTATATGGATTTAATTATATGTTAGTCTTTGTTGATGATTTCACAAGATTTACTTGGGTTTATTTTGTAAAGCAAAAATCAGATGTTCTGTCAAGGTTTCAGGAATTCAAAGACTGTGTAACTGTAGAAGAGGAAATTGGCAAGAAGATAAAGTGTTTAAGGACTGACAATGGAGGGGAACTCACTTCTAATATTTTTTTTGCTATTTGTCAACAACTAGGATTAAGAAGGCATCTTTCTTGTGCTAAAACACCGCAGCAAAATGGTGTGGTCGAAAGAAAATTCAACACCTCACTAAGACTTGCAAAAGCTGGTTACATCCGAAGGACTTGCCCAAAGTGTTGTGGGTAGAAGGCATGATGTGTGTTGCACATGTGATTAATCAAATGCCTCTAAGTCCGAACAATATGAAGTCGCCATATGAGTTATTGAATGGGGAAAAACCCACTGTCAAGCATTTTAAGGCGTTTGGTTCAGTGTGCTATGTTCACATTCTAGAATCTAGAAGGACCAAGCTTGATTCAAAGGCAAAAAAAAGTGCATTTTTATTGGCTATGACGATAGGAAAAAAGGTTGGAAATGCATGGATCCTGAAACTTTTCTAGAGATGTGGTTTTTGATGAGGTCTCTTCTTATTATGGACCAAAAATAACAACCACATATCAAAGTCTTCAAGAATCTGAGACAACAATTTTGCCTATGCCAACTAAATCTTCAAATGGTTCTTAATTGCAAGGTTTGGTGCCATGTGAAAGGGGGAGTACAAGCTGTCAAATGGAAGATAATCTAATTCAAGATTTATCTTCTGGACAATCACCAAGTCCAATTAATCCAAGGCCACGGAGGAATGTAGTTAAACCAGCTTGTTATCGAGATGAAAACTTTGTCAGTACTTATTCATGTTTTTTTTTGCAGGGCCAATTAATGAAGATGAGCCATCATGTTATGAAAAGACCAAGACTTCTGAAGATTGGAGAAATGCTATGAATGAAGAGATGACGGCCCTCACAAAAAATGAAATGTGGGACCTTGTTCCAAAACCAGAAAGTGTGCAGCCTATTACATGTAAATGGGTTTATAAGCTGAAACGAAAGGCAGATGGAAGAGTGGACAGATTTAAACCAAGGCCGAAACTGGTAGCACGTGGTTTTTCGAAAAAATATGGAGAAGATTACGATGAAACCTTTAGTCCTGTGGCTAAAATGATTTCTGTTCGGGTCATCATTTCCCTGGCAGCTTCTCAAGGATGGAAACTATGGCAGCTTGATGTAAAAAATGCATTCCTGTATGGTGAACTACACAAGGATATCTACATGGAACAATCACCAGGTTATATTTCAAAGACTCATCCAAATTTTGTTTGCAAACTCAAAAAGGCACTTATGGTTTGAAACAAGTTCCACGACCTTGTTCTGGAAAAATTGCTGAGTGTTTACATTTTTGTGGATATTTTACTGCCCAATTTGATTCCAGTTTGTTTGTGAAGAAAAATGGAGATTTGCACATGGTGGTTTTGTTGTATGTGGATGATATGATTGTAACAGATAATGATAAAAGAGAAGCCGCAAATTTGAGACTTGAACTTTCAACTAGATTTGAAATAAAAGATCTTGGTGAACTTAATCATTTTTTGGGTTTATAGAAATGAAAAATGAGAGGGATGGAATTTTCTTAACACAAGAAGGATATGTTGGGAAACTTGTTGACAGGTTTGGATTGAGAATAAACAAAAAATGTTCTACTCCACTTGATGCTAATATGAAGATAAGTAGCAAGGAAAGCTCCCCTCTTAAGGATCCTCGCCCCTATTGTGCCTTGATAGGAAGTCTCCTCTACTTGACAATAACTAGGCCAGATATTGCATTTTCTGTCAGCTTTCTGAGTTGATTTATGCAAGCACCGCGTAAAACACATTTGGAGGCAACAAAGAAAGTATGGAAATATGTAAATGCTACTATTGATATGGGATTGCTATACAAGAGAAGTGCTGAGTTTTCATTATATGGTTATACAGATGCTGATTTAGGAGGAGATTTGGATGATAGAAGATCTACTAGTGGTTATATATTTTTCTGTAGTTCTATAGGTGTGTCTTGGTGCAGTAGGAAACAAGATTCCGTTTCCCTCTCGACTACAGAGGCAGTCACAATACAAGGCTGCTGCTCTTGCTGCTCAAGAATGTGTATGGCTTCGAAGACTTGTCGAAGATGTGTATTTTCCCATTTCCAATCCAACAGAGATTTTTGGTGATAATCAAAGTTCTATCAAGCTTACTTCAAATCCTGTTTGCCATGCAAGAACAAAACATATTGAATTAAAGCATCATTTCATTCGAGAAAGTCCTTGATAGTACTGTCAAAGTTCAGGATGTACGCACTAACGGGAATGTTGCAGATATGTTCACAGAAGCACTCCCTAGAACTTCTTTTGAGTTGCTCCGCACCAAGCTTGGACTGGTTTCCAAAAAATCACTTTAAGGGGGAGCGTTGAACATTAAAGTTACATTTTTGGAACCAAGGAAGTTTAGTGGTCCAGTTGACTTTTCTAGTTTCTAATAGAGTCTAGAATCATCTTTGTTTCTCTAAATGCTAGTTAGTTGTCACTTGAGATTTATGAGATGTAGTGTCTTACCCTTTATATTGAGTCTATTGTTTTCTTTCTATGAAATTGTCAAGAAGTGTCTAATTATTCTATTTATTGAGAAACTAAGAGTTCATTTACTTTGGCTGTCTTTTCACATTTTGCTATTGATCTTGGGCTGATGTAATTCTGTTACATCATCTAGATTTTACAGATTTGGCATCCAAATAACATAATAATTTTCTGATTCTTATTTTTCCTCTAATTTTGTGGCTTCAAATAATGAATGATTCCTTTGCAAATTCAGTTTGAAAAGTATTTATCTCATTGCTTAAACAAAAGCTTACATTACACAATGGAACACAGAACCTTTCTAACCAAGCTTTGATAGAACATCATTCAAAGTAGATACAGTTGCTGCATAATACTTCTCTGCTTCAGGAGTGCTCTTGATCTTTGCTGCATGGTCCAACTGTTTGTTATCAAGAAAGTAAGCATCAATTACTTGCTCAGATCTGCTAAAAGTTTCCGCAATTTATAAAGAGATGGTTGTATCTATGGGAAGTTCTATCTATCCGTAAGGAACCATCTTGTTGTACTTCAGACCTTGTATAATATAATATAAGTTTTTAAATTACGGGACATTGTTCTGTATAAGCCTTTAAAGTATAACGAGATGGTTATTTAAAGGGACCGTTGAATTTTCATTACTTGAAAATTTTAACACGAAATCTTGTTGGCTAACTAACCTCACTGATGGTTGCGAACAGCTTGTCGGTAAGTTCTTTCAGTTTTTTCTTTTCATCTTTAGGTTTTGCTGAGATGATTATGTTGAGATCGTAGCGAAGGTACTCTGCCCTAAGACGAAGGTCATTTTGGACATAAGGCCAGGACTTCTTGTCAATTTGCTCCTTTACTTTAATAATGTCCTTGGCAGATTCCTTTGCCCTTGCCGCTGCTGCAGCTGGTGCCAGTGGCTGAATGAAAAACCGTTCCTTCAGTGGCAAATCAAGGTCTCTTGGCTCATCTGAGTTCAAAGTTCCAGCTGCCAATACATAAATTTGACAGAATATATTAGTTATAAGTGTCGTGTTCATGATTAATAGTTCAATATTTTCTGTTCCAAGCGTCGACCTTTGCAGCAAACTAGTGAGTTTTACCTCATCATAGATTATTTTTAATCAACAAGAGTCCAATTTTTTTCCAGTGACTCAAAGGGATATTTCAAGGCTAGTGGATGACTTAAAAATCATGTTAAACATTCTTGTAACCGAACCATCGTTATCTAATTTATTAGATAACACTACGAATTGCTTTTAATTCTTAAATTTCAATCACGTATCAAATAATATATATACATAAATTTTTTAAACAAAATGACGTATTTTATATCCGTGCTACTATGAATTGATCCCTCAATAAGTTGTGTGGTCGTGAACAAATTTTACTACATGGTCCAATTTTCCAATACATATCGGTTAAATTACCAATGTGCAGAGAGGGAAACCGAGAAGAACTTACGCAATCCACCGGAGGGAGGGGGTGGTGGTCCAATCTTGATAGGAATGGCTTCTGCTCTGCAAGCACAGCCTGAACAAAAGATCCCGAGGCAATTCCAGCAGCAACAAGTCCCAACATTGCTGATCTGCGGCTTGTTTCGGTCTCACCCGAACCTTGCTGGGCTCTAACACTCAACCCTCCTGGCCTAGCCAAGCCAATTCTGCTGGTGCTTGATGTGCTCAAACGGCCTTCAAGAACTGCTTGAGAGGATCCGCGTAATCCGGCCATTGAAGCCATTGCTTGAGCCATTATTCTTACTTCTTTGAGAAATTCTCAGGCAAAATGGTAAATTGATTGAAAGGCAATTTGTTGAATGTAACTTGAGTTGGATTTAGAGGTTTTTGTTGTACTGTTTGTGTGATGTGGAGTGAATACACTGAAGCACCTTATCTGCCTTTGGATATGCTCTCAACCAATGAATGTTTAAGTTTTTGACAAGTTGGATCAGGTTATAATTGGGGCATTACCGTTGTGACACGTGGACTTACAAAATATCTAAGTGTAAGATTGAGGATTAGTATTGCATATTGCACCCTTAAAATATTAATCGATTTGTACTTTGTATCCTAAACTATTAAATGTATCACTGAAATCTACCATTAAATTGTAGCCTTATTACTCAAATTGGTTGGCTAGTGAATTTCGTTAATTAGTTTTTAATAAGAAAAGTTTAATATTAGTATATAAATACGAGTGTTTCAATAATTAAATATAAATTACACCTAATAAAGTATTTATATTATAAAATAGTTTAGAAAATTGTATTAATTACAAGTTATTCGATCAATGTTCCAAATTGATGATATAAAGTACTTCAATTTGATGGTAAAAAGTATTGCAATAGTAAATTTGATAGTTTAAGGGGTAAAATTCAAATAGATGATAGTCCATGGATGCACATTGCAATCAACCCAAATGTACTGTATTAGGGATGTTCATATGTATATTGGCAGTAGGTTATTGTACAGAATAAAAGGATAATTGCAATTTGCACCCCTAAATTATGCTGATCTCTCATTTGTAAACTATCCCTAAAGTATCAATTTTAGCAATTTGATATCTCTAACTTGTAATCTTTCATACTTTGCATTCATTACCTGAACAGCGATAGAAATTTTGAGAATTTTGCTAACAATTGATGAGCAAAGTAACTGCAAATACTCTTGATATTCTATGTTGCTCAAATTGCCCTAGAAAAGCATCAACTTCCTACTTATCCAGCAATGAATTTGACAAAAAGGCCAAAAAAATTCCTTAGGGACTAAATATACAAATTTTGATTCAAACTTCTCATCTAATATTTTGTTACTTTAGCATTTCATATTTATCCCACCTAATTGATAAATTGTCCTGCTTCTCTCTCACAGTTGTCATATATCAACAAGAGGGGCCAGAGAATATTTATCCTATTTTTAGTGGATGGTATTCATTATTTTACGCTGGTGAAATTTTATTAAATATTAATTCTTTAATTTTAAATATTTGATCTGATTTTACTATTTTTTTTTTCACGAATCCAATGAAAGTTGTTAAATAATTTTGATTTGGTGGTTTTGTATGAATGGAGTGATCTATAAATTGGCCAAGAGAATTCAATGGACGGTCATGGTATCCAGGATTTTGTCAGAAACCATGGGTTGAAATTGAAAGCAACTTTTATTTTTCTTCATTTAGCAGAAAGTTACAGCCAGGACATGTTTTGTGAAAGTAATTTTGAATTGGACTTAATTATTGGTCTCTCTCCCAGGTTAATTACTTCTCAATCCGGATGTCCACGTGGAATTGAGTCCAAACGACATGGTTCCTCCAACAAGTACCAACTTAATCAAATTTAACCTTTATTCTTTGCAAATTTTTTTAAAATCTAGAAATGGCCAAGGCCTCTTTCCTCCCTATCTTCCTTTTTCATCTATCGTCAAAAATAAAAAACTATTTATATACGCCTAATTTATTAGTTCATTTATTGTCAAACAATAAAAAAAAAATATTTAAATACATCTAATTTATTAATTCACCAGTAAATTTTATAGAATTTATTCAAGTATTTACGCTTCGATATTAAATGGCTTTGGTATATTTTATATGAAACGTTAATATATGAGTGGTCACAACTCAGAAGGTATCCTATGTGAAACAGCCTAGCCAAGCTTTCTCTTACAGAAATTGTAACGAACAATGTCTTTGCACAGTTTCTAGCTCAAAAGTATCTAGCTGGCCAAACAAGTTTAATTCCATCTAATTCTTTAGAATAAAGCCAAAGAGATAAGAGCAAAAATTGCGATGAACAAAAAAGGTGTGCATGGTGGGACTAAACTTTCAATAATGCATATCCACAAGTGGGGTCCGATCCTTTAATTTAGCAACAATATGATTTGTCATCATCCCAACAGTAGAAACTTAAAGATATGAAAATAGTAATGTAGTATGATCTTGTTAATTAGACAAAAAGTTTGTTATTTATGCTAGGATTCGCAATGGGTATTATAATTATTAGGTTATTAAAAAGTGATAATGTTTTTATACTGTATTTTTTAATTATTTTAATAACATAATTATAATATTTATTACACATTGTATAGTAAATAACATAGACCTAATATATAAGCATGTTTCACACGGTATGTTAATTAGTAGTATATTGCAGTAAAGCACCTGCATCTGAATAAATAAGGAGGAGAAGAAATGGAAGGTCAGGAACAGCAAAGTCGGTCAAGAGTTGTGAAGGTGGATTCATTGCAGTCATGGGATTTTCATGTTAACCAAGCAACTACTGATCAAGGGAGTCCTGTAAGTCTTGTTCTGCTTCTTTTAAATAGTACTATACTATATATGCCTGCATGTGGCTTCAGTTCTTCAGTTTTTTTTGTAGTTTTCTGTTTATTAGGGCTTATTCAAATCAATGAATCTTGATTTCCACTATTCCTTCTGTAATTATAAAAGGGTTTATCCAAGAATAATCAATTGAATACTTCAATTTTTTGAGGATGTCTAGTCCATCTTGTCTATTCTAGCATATGGAAGGATCACCTTAAAAAAAAAATTTAACACCATTTGTCAAAAATCAATTCACGGAATAAAATTATATTGAATTACCAACTTATGATTTTAGATAATTGATCAGATTTTGTTCTTTATTTCGCAGATTTATTGACACACGTTATAGATGTACAGTTCAACATATTTAGTAAAAATATTGTGTCTCATTTACTTAATATGAGGTTTTGATAATACAAATTCATGTTGGGGGTTGTATGTTTAGATTGTGGCGCACTTTACAGCTGCTTGGTGCATGCCATCGGTGGCAATGAATTCAATTTTTGAGGATTTGGCTTCTAATTTCCAAGATGTTCTCTTTCTCACTGTTGATGTGGATGAAGTCAAGGTACGATATCTTATTTCCTGCTGTTAGAAGTGCACATTCTTTAGTTTATTGTAAACATGATTCGCTTGGCTAAAACGTTGTTATTGTTAACTTGGATGATTGCTAAAATCGAAGATGTTAAGATTAATAATACTCTGAAACCCGTGTGTCGTGTTGTAAAGCTTATACTCCATTAGCAAGTATGCTTGTATGAATTTTTTTGCTTTAGGAAAAACCAGGGAATAATACTCTGTGTTTTACTTTGATTTACTTTCTTATGCATAGAATCGTTAAAGTACTGCTAATTGAGATGAAATCTAAGTACACGCAAAAAGAGAAGTGCAAATTTCATCTAGTTTATTGTCAGCCAAGACGATCATTGGCTCTGTTCTTGAAGTCATGCAAGATGAGCTATGGTGGGATGCACCACCAGTTGACTGATGTAGAATGAACTTGAAGAGGCATGCTTTAGTTGGTGAATTGCCCACTCCATGTTGTCTAAAGATCATAGATCTGCGTAATTTTCAATTAGTAAACCACATAAGGAGGTCATGGATCTGCTTAAATTCCAATTTAGTAATCCGCATTAGCATGGATGGAACTTTTTTAAAGTGTATGCTATATGGAACTTTTTGCTGATCAACAAATCCAATCTAATTTTAGAGGTACGAAATAAAAGTGCAGAGAAGACATGAGTGAAATGAGGGTATATATGTAAAAGGCAAAAAGTCAAATCCTTTTGTGAAATCACATTTCTAGCTTTGCTAGATTCTCTCACAAAATACTTGAATGAAGTTGCCTGATCCTTCAAATTGTGCCCTCTATCATGATTCTCTTATTGTGTATACATGTACTTTTATGTCCACCGAATGCTTTACACCACCTTCATCTGAAATAATTCCTTTCCCACAATCCACACCAAATAATATATACATTTTACAGTTCGATTTTTTTATCTTAGTAGGTCTGAGTTCTAGTAAATCACAACTATATTAATTTACTGCTATTTACAAATCACAGAATCTCCCTTATATTTGAAAACCACTTGTCTCACTCTTTAGGATATGCTGTTAAATTTCCTTCTGTATTGATCTGCAAAGTGAGATACTGTCGCAAATGGCACTCCAATAGGATGAGTATAGTAGGCTCTCAGTTGAGATACAATTATCTAATGTAAGGTCAATTCTTGAAGCTCTCTTCATGTGTGTATACGGGTCATTTAAGGTACTTTAATGAAGAGTTGTTTCAAAGACAAGGACAATAACACATCTAAAATTGAATGTAAACACTTCAATTCACTGACTTAACCTGGTGTATTTATGACTGTAGCTGCCTTTGAAAGAAATCTCATAATCCGTTTTAAGCTTCTTTGTCAGCTCAGATAGTTTCATTTGCCTTTAGAAATCTAAAATCTGAGTCTTGTTTTTGGATGAGGATTTCTGATGGTATACGTCTTCAATTCTTGGTCATTCTGCTATTACATATACTTTGATTAGAATGGCTGAGTTTTAAGTGTCTCTTGATACACATCTTGATGTGAATAGAGAAGCTAGAAAATTTGCTGCTGCTGAGAAATTTGTATTGAATTTCTTCTTTTGTTTGCTTAGGATGTGGCAACCAAATATGATGTAAAAGCTATGCCAACATTTCTCCTGTTGAAGGAAGGAGCTCCTGTTGATAAACTAGTCGGTGCCAATCCTGAAGAAATCAAGAAAAGGATAGAGAATCTCAGGAGTCACATCCTGTAATGTGGCTTAATTAGAGAAAATATGTGTTGTTTGTTTTCAACTGCTGTTCCCATTGTAGATAACTGTGTGAGCAAAGTTTATCACTTAATAGGAGATAACAAGCTGGAAATGTGTGTATTGCTGATGAACCTCAAGAAGAATTTGTAAAATACTTACTGTATTGTAGCACACAACTGATGTCTAAACAGATGGATTATCAAACCATCTCTGTAAATTTTGTTAAAATAAACTTCATGATAAGTTTGTAAGTATTGCCTTTTCTCTTCATGAAAGTAGAATATAATTGACTAGATATTTAATTGTTCAAACATCTACCAGGCCATTTCTAACTGCCAGCAACTCATATAGGAGTGAGAATGATAGTCTTTGAGATGATTGAAAATAAAAAAATCCTATTACTTTTTAATCATTCAATAATTTGCAATATAATCATAAAATGCACGTGTTCTTTAGAACTTTTAATTTCTAATATTCGGTATCACACATCAACGTCTTTGAGATATTGGCCCATAAACTTGTAATGTGCATATTATCTACGTGGCCTTTTCCAATGGCTACCAACATTTTAGTAGTATTGGCAGTACTAGTGCAAGATATTGCATTTTCAACTGCATGTGGATAATGTGAAGTATGCTTATGGTTATAGATCATCCTATATGATAATTTGCATACAATAGAGAAATTCCCAAATGGCAGAAAAATTAATTGATTATCGATGCATGGACCATAGTGTAGGGGAAAGAACTTGATACCATAATTTTCCAATTGAACAAAACTAAAGATTATTCCCATTAAGGAAAGTAAAAAGGAGGATTAAAAAAAAATAACTTTATTAGATTTCTTGGCTGCAATTCTATAGTAAGTGAATAAATATTCTAAAGTCTAAATCAGAATAGTAGTATAAAATAGTTAAAAGGGAAAACCACTATATTAGTCCCTCACATTATATGTTTATTTATATTTATTTAGTCTCTCACTTTTAAAATGATAATTTTTTGTCCCTTACATTGCACATTTATATTTATTTAGTCCTTCACTTTTATAATGATGATTTTTAAATGTAAAATGTTGAATTTTGGTCCTTAAATCAAATTCCAAGCATACACATCTAAATTTGTCATGTCCCTCACATATATAAAACGTTGAATTTTGGTCTCTGAATCAAATCTCGAGTATTTTTTGCCTAAATTTGTCATTATTGTTCACATGACATATTTTTCGAGGACAAATTTATAAATTCATCTAAGTAGAATGTTTTATGAGTGCGAAGGATATGAAGTAAGTGATTGATTAGCAATTTGTATGTATTTAAGATTATTTCAATATCTGACTTGTAGTATTTTTTTTTCCAAAATTTATAATCCAATCCGATGCTCGAGTTTTGTGTTGGAAAGGAAAAACGAGTTCCTAAATTTTACTCAAAAAATGTGTCATGTGAACAATACAAGATTAATTCAGAGTAAAATCCAAAAAGTGCTCGGGATTTAGTCTAGGTACCGAAATTCGACATTTTACATTTGCGAGAGACTAAAAATCATCATTTTAAAAATGAAGGACTAAATAAATACAAATGAATAATGTGAAGGACTAATAGAATAGTTTTCCCTAGTTAAAAATGCCATCAACATATGTATCCTCCAATATCGAAAGGTCAAGAATATTTTTGTATGCATTGAAACAGAATGCTTATAGTTAATATGCATTTTGCATCAAATTTTTCTGGTGAAATGGACCACAATATCATAATGGGTGTCACCATAGTCCACAATAATATCAAGCTCTTCAACACACATTGGATGGCTGTCTGTAAGTCAAATATTTCCTTTACTTTGTGTCACATTGGTTCTTCTCTTTATTCTTTTCCATCCTTTTTCGGGTGGTGTTGCTTATTAAATTGTGTTGTTGAATAACACATTATCAGTGCTAAAGGATCCAAAACATGGGACGTAGTTATAATTTTGAAAATTACTTGATACAGTTCTGTATTAATAATTTGACATTAAGAAATTTGCACTGAAAATTTCATTTGATGATTAGGGATTTAATGAATCCACCAGTGATGCTGATTGGATCTTAAGTGATAACTATTCGTACTAACTCAATGCATCCAATAATAAATTTACACGTCGATAACATTAACAATTAAATATTGAAAACTATTTTCGTTCCATTCAAATTGTCACTATTTGACTTTTATTGTCAACCCATTAAATTTTTATAATTTAATTTTATATAAATTTCTTTAACTTTTTTAAAATTTTAGATTTGTCTATGTTAATATTTGATCTAAATTTCACATTTGTTGAATAAATTTCATCAAAAATTGAATAAAATTATATAAATTATTAATTACAAAATTACTCTATTTGACCAAAAAAATCAATCTATAACAAAAAACTGAGGCAGAAAAAATAATAACCTCAATTGATAAAAAAAAAATTATAATTTTAATTACGCGTAAGTAACAGTCTATCACTGGCCTGGCACTGAAAAATTTACCACCAAATTTTGATTTGTTAATAATGATTTTGTTTTTTTTATGTAACTTGGAAGGAGGTCAGTTGGCTTTGAACTGGGCCCTACACTAACTGTCAAAAACCAACCATTTCCCTCCCGGCACATAAAATTTTCTCTTCCTCTCTCTTTTTCTCCTCCATATTTGCCTTTCCATCTTCCCTCTTCACTTTTCTACTCCACTAACAATCCTCACTTAAAAAAAAAAAAATCCCTCCTAATCTCCCCGGAGAAAATGGAATCTCCGGAGGAAAACTCCAATTGGGTTTTCGATTTTGGGTTGATTGAAGACATCCCAACGGTTCCTGCTGCTGACTTTCCTGTTCTTGAACCCGGTTTTCATAATTGGCCCCACAATACTTTCTCCAGTTTAAACAGGTCCTTCCCATTTTCAACATTTTACTCTTTTTATTTTTTATTTTTTAATTCTTGCATTGGTTTTTTGGTTAAATTTTCTTCTTGCAATTTGATGACATTTTGTTCTGTTGTGAGTTATAAATATCATTTCGGTTAGTCAAAAAATTTTGAATTAATTAATAAGATTTACGGGTCACTCTCCTCATATTAGTGTACATTATTTGTGCCATTTTATTCTGAAATCATTACCCTCAAATGACATAGCAACTTGAAAATGAAGTGTAACTTAATTGATAAAACTTTTTCTCATGACTTATAAAATCTCGGGTTCGTGTCACCAAAGACACGTGAAGATCCAAAAAATAAATAAATAAAAGAAAAGAAAACAGACATAGCCTGTCATTCTCTAATTGCATGGCTTATGTGTTATGGTTATGACTGATAATTTTTTTATGTTACTAGAAAGTATACATGGTACAACAGTTTGGTGCTTGATTAATCTAGTTCTCAAGTATAAAAGGAGATGCTGAGGAAACATCAGTGCCCCCAAAATCTGCAAAAACATAATCTTGTTTTGTGGAAATTCATGTTCAAGACACATGAAAGAAGTAAGAAATAGTAAAGAAATCCTTCTTATCTGATTTCTGACAAACCAGCTATTGTCACTCAGATGTTCTGATAATATTTGCTTGCCTCATTTTACTGCTTCGATCGTATAAGGAAGTAACTGCTTCAGTGATTGGAAAAGAAGTTGGACAAATTGTGGTTTTTGTCAAGTATTTGCAGTTACTATTGGTCATACTAATGGCAAGAACAAAGCAAGATTTGAAGTGCCACTAATGCTTTTGTTTTCCAAAGAAAAATAGAAAAAATGAAAAGAAGAAATAAAAAAATATAAAAAAATATGAAAGTGGTAGATGCCCTTTATGTGGCGAACTCGTATTCCCCAGGTTCTGGGAACTTGTTACATGAATAGCAAGCTTTTAATCTCCTGGAGGGCAACTCATATTTTTACCCTCTGCTCATTATGTTTCCTTTCTACATTTTCACTTCGAATCTTTGTCTTAATTTTTTGTAATCAACAGCCTTAATGAATTTCTTCACCTTGAGAAGATTATCTCCTATAGAATATAAATGAGAAACATTGTTTTTCTTGGTGATGTTCAGTGTGGAATATGATGACACATTTCAAAATTCAGAGAGTATAAAAGAAGCTGGCTCAAGGAAGAGGTGTGTACTTTCTTTTGAATAATCTGGAAGCTCTTTGTTTTTGCCAAGGTTAATGAAAATGGTAGAGATGATGAAGAACAATGTAGTAAATGAGAATATCTCTTTATTTTAGAATGGGCAACCACCGTGGTTCTGGGTACAGTAAACTACCATCTCTCCACCTCTTGGCATATAATAAAAGATGGCGCACATATGCATTTGAACTATCTATAGAGTACTTATAAATAAGCATTTTTGAGTTTATTCGTACATTTTCTTTTGCCCATTTCATTTTTAGTTTTAAGTATAATTTTCATTTAAGTTTAATTCTGTATGATTTTCTTTTTCTTAATTTTGAATAAAGTAAGAATACCTCTGTCAGAATATGGACTAAACTGGAAGCCTTGCTCTTTCTAACGAATCCCCTCTGTCAGTTTACCTACACCTTAGTATTATGGGTTCAAATGTGTGTGATTCAACAATTCTATTAAGTGCTGAGTTGAGCACAATATGCACAGCTTTAAATTTCATATATGAACTGAACGTGGACTATAATCAAATTTTTTTTTTTTTATTTTGTCTGAATCAAAACTCAAATGTAGCCTTATTGAGTTTGGTCTCAATTTTTGTCACTAGTTTTAGCACATTATATCAGTTTCTTTCTAAAGTTAAGCCGAGTATTCTTGGTAAATTATTCTTGGATATTTACTTGTATCTGCCATACCTCACCGGTTAGCAGGGCAATTATATTTCTCAAAGACCGTGTTCTCTGCCTTCTCATCTACTTCTTTTCATTTTCTTTATACTTGAGTCTTTAAATTTTACATTTCTCTGTTTGGGCAAGGTCTGGACCATGCAGTGCAACTAATTCGAAAGCATACAAGGAGAAAATTCGTAGGGATAAATTGAATGACAGGCAAACTCTCTCTCTCTCTTTCTCTCTCCCCCACCCCATCAACCACCAAAAAAGTTTGCAATACATGCATGTCTTACTTTGTGTGCTTTCTGCAGATGATATCATGCACTGTTGATGTTAGTGAACATACACTTTGTAAATTTGACTTCATTTATTTTACAAGGTTCCAAGAATTAAGTTGTCTCCTTGATCCTAAAAGGCCCCCCAAAGTGGATAAGGCCGCTATACTTAGTGATGCCGCACGGATGGTGATTCAACTGAGAGATGAGGCCCAGAAGCTGAAGGAGTCATATAAGAGTTTACAAGAAAAGGTTAATGAATTAAAGGTGCGTCACATTTTAGTAATTGCAGTACTTCAAGTTCTTTGATAGACGCAAATTTCCAATCCAAACTTTGCCTATAGTTCACTATCACTAGGTGGATACATCCCATCCTCTTAATTTACGATAACTTTCTGGTTTAGGCTGAGAAGAATGAGCTTCGTGACGAGAAGCAAAAGCTCAAGGCTGAAAAGAGCTAAAAGAGACAAACTTGAGCACCAACTGAAAGCCTTAAGTACTCAACCTGGATTTTTAGCTCACCCTGCTGCAATTCCAGCTTCATTTGCAGCTCCTCATCAAGTTTTCAACAACAAGCTGACTTCATTTGTTAGCTACCCTGGAACTCCAGTGTGGCACTTCATGCCAGCTGCTGCAGTTGATACTTCAGAGGATCATGTTCTACGCCCTCCGGTTGCTTAAATCTTGAGAGCTCGGCACTGTGCTTTAATGATAAGAGTAAGCTCTCTGCCTCCAACTACCAACATTTATTTATTTATTTATTTTTGAATATTTTGGTGTTCCGTCATGAGGTTAAGCTAGGTTTGGATGGGTAAAACCTTTTTTGAAATGGACAATGTCATTGGCGGCTTTAATAAGTAGTAGTTTGCGTTTAGAATTTCATAATTAGCTCTGTTAACACAATGTACTATTATCCTTTTTGTTACTTGTAGTTTTGAAACAATCACTCCCTTCAATCTGTTCTACGGTGTAGCAACTCTCAGTTTGACATGATTGGAACACAGATTTGTTTCAATCTCATATAGTTTTAACTGTTGCTACAATTCTATTTGCTGATATTTGCAGAATGAAATAGCTGTGGAACTCATATTTAAGTTTGCTTTTTCTTAAAAGACCAGGGGAATTACCTTCTTGTTGTGCATTTTGCTTTTCCACCATTCCTATCTGGTCTTTGGTTGAAGAGCTAATAAATTTTGCTCTTACTTTTGTCAAACATCTAAACCTCCGTCAAACTGTCAGAGTTACTCTGCATTAACCATGTACAAAACGAAGGTTGCATATGGTATGTTTCTTAATGCGTTCTAAACCTCTACCAAAATGCCAAAATCACTCTAATTTTGCACGTAATTGTAACATATTCGTAGTCCTACCTTTGCAACAGAGTTTACACTCCAACTATAGTGGACAATGAACTCAATCAACTCCTTCCATTTTAGTAGTTTACTACGTAGGTATGCAGTAACTTGGTGCAAATAATCTTTTCCTCCTACCTCCCTTTCTTTTAGGTGAAAATGCAACTACATCAAGGAAAAACTTTATACAAGCTTTGTTTATGAAGGAAAACTTTAGCAAATCTAATGAGTAAGGAATCAAAGAAGTTATACAAAGCACAAACCAGTATCCCTGGAATTGCTCGAACTTATAGCTTCTTGCAGCTAATCTCAGAAACCATTTGCAACATTCTTTTTTTCTGTTTACACCTTTTTCAACATGGTGGTTTGAACCCCATATATTTTCCATTATTGTAGTCCCTCCAGGCATCAACAGCTCCAAAACTAGTTATAAGAATGGTGCTTAAAGTCATCACTGTACCAACTAAGAACACAATGAGAGAAGATCTTCCAAACTTTTTAATGACTTTTTGAACAATTCCCATACCAATGACCGACGCGATAAAACATATTATTGCAAAGATGATGGCACCATATACGTGGTTCATTCCCAACAATAAGAACTGCATCGATGACATTGTGGACGTATGAAGAGAGTACCATGAATGAACAGGTTGCTGCAGTTACCTATACCATGAGAGAAAGTGCTTTGCATTTAGGGCATGGAAGGGATATATATTGGCTTATTTACTCTAGATATTGTATGGTCAAGAACTGAATGATGCAAATTTTGGTAAATCAGACATGACAAAGTGTTGAAGCCTACAAGCTAAACATATAAGTCAATACAAGCATTTTTGGAACAACTTACTTCTGGAGCTAAACCAATTTGCAGAAGAAGTGGACTTATAAGCATTCCACCACCAATTCCAAAAACTCCACCCAAAACCCCTGCTAACAATGCCATGAGTGGGAAGATGAACATTTTGGTCCTAGATTCCTAATGTCATCTCTTAGTTCCTGCATTGAAAAACTGGACTTTGTCAAGGTTCTTGCATGTAAATGGACAAAATGATTAAAACTGTTATTCACCACAAAAGGGTAGTGAGAAACTAAGCACATTCTGATTGGGAACCTGGTTTTGATTTCTTGCTTGTCTGATATAAAATATCAAGGAACTGAATATTGCTGCAAGAGGAATTTGGGTCAATGAGATGAGCCAATATGTCACTCCACATGCCTCAACCGGGATAATACCCTGCATACAGTTCAAGCAGTCAGAAGATTGATGCAATAGATCAGTCATTGTACTGCTAAGTTAACTTGCCTTAAATCCACGAAACATTTGGCATTACTTGTTTTAGTTTGAAGTTTAATTCACGCGTGTTCTGTGCTAAACATCCCTATAATTTCACATTTTGCTCCTGCTGTGGCCTTGTTGATACCTAATGTATGGTGCCAGGCCAACTCCTGGTTTCTTATTTGTGAATTTTAGATCACAAGTTTGTGAAGTGTTTTCTTTCTCATTTCATTTGCATTTCTGTTTTCCAAATCCTAGTTCCTTATGGTGTGGCCTTACAGACATTTCTTTCTCAATTTATTTCATTTCTGTTTTCCACCTTCCCATCAGTAGTATGTCTCTCATTCTTTCAACCCTTGAGCAGGTTTTTCTCCTGCTCAGCATTACACTAGATGCAATTTAGGTAGTAAGACACTTCTCCAATGACTTGTTGGTCATGGATTTGAATCACCAAAGGGGTAGGGGGAGGGGAAAGGGTTGTTAAAAAAAAAAAAAAAAAAAAAAAAGAGATGGATAAAGCTGTCCATGCATGATATCATCAAGGTGGAGCTAGTCAAGACTGTCTTGATGCATTGAACCATGATTTTATTTAAGGAGAAAAAACTGGGCGACCTCAAGAATGATGTGGATCTGGTAATTGGAGTAAAGGTCCTCTAAGTCTGACCTTTAATAAACTTTATATTCAGTGGCAAGAGTCCCCTTTTTTTTTTTTTTTTTTCCTGCTAGGAGGCAAGGGTCTTATTCATTCGCTTTAGTTTTATTCTTTAATCTATACTATTATAAAAGTCTGCATTGTATTTTTCCATCATGTGTTTCTTCTTAATTTGAACTACCTAAATTGGTCATAGATCAAACATCATTTACTCCTTCATTGATCGGTACGAAATAGTAATTATAATTATAATTATAAAATCATAATAATATCACAAAAATTATAAAATCATAATAATATCACAAAAACAATTTTAAAGACATCCAACTTTTACAATACTTATCCTTCATCCTGCACAAGTAAGCCTAGAATCCTAATTAACTTAAAACACTACAAATCGGTCACGTTCCAAAAAAAAAATTTATATTTATATCTTCTATACTATTATAAAAGTACGGGTTGTGTTTTTCGGTTACTGTTTTTCCACCAATTGGGAAATCTTTGGGCTAGACCACTAGGTGCAAGAGAAGAATTATGAATAAGGTGATTTCTTTTAATGAAATATGAAATATCTATTCGTTTTCACTCTTTTTTCTTGTTTTCATATTAAGCTTCAATTATTTGCTATGAATTATATCCCCAAAAGATATCTGTGCAAAATATCAATTAATAATTATTATTGAATGGTAATAAAATAAGTAAAAAAAAAACTAACAGATAAGGAGCAAGGAGGAGAAAATTATTATATCAATAATAAATTAATTAATTTGTCATTTTTTTTTTTTTTTTTTTTAAAAAAAGACTAAATAATAGTAGAATTCTATTGTATTTCAATTTAATGTCCACAAGAGTTTTATAAAGGTTTGATCAATGCAAACAAGCACAGCCTCCGTTTGGATTGAAAAATTTTAGTTACATTATTATCCGGATAATATTTGCAATTATTCCTTAAAAGCTTTTTTCTATCAGTTTTATCTTACATTAGGTCACATATCAAAAAGACGTTTAATAGTTACTAGAAGTAATATTTTAAATAATATTCTACATAATAGTTATTCAAATAGAGATTTTCTTTATTTAGCTGTGGTCAAAATTTGATCTCCCTATGTATTATGACGAATTATATATGAGATTAAAATAATATGCTTTAATATCCTTTATCGACCATGTGTTTCTCACATTTTCTTCCTTATCGTATAATAACATAAAATATTCATTGTGTTTTGTTTCTACAATTTTTAAAATACTTTGGTAGGTTTAAGAAAAAAAAAGAAAAAAAGAAGAAGAAGAAGCTCCAACTCGTATGACCATGGAAATGGATTCTAATTTGTGCCTTTATGTGTATTCTCAATGCACTCTGATTCACTAAAAGCAAGTATCAAATATGCCACTTATATGTAGTTTTTTTATTCTTTCCTATCGTAATTGCAATTAATTTCTGTGCTTTATATATATATATATTAAACTGTATAGTAATTCGATGTACAACTATAAATATATTTGATTTATTTTACTAAGTCCAGATTAATATACTGAAGAAACCACAAAGTACTTAACTTTTATATAACTTGTGCCACTTAAAAAATATATGTCTATTTTATGTACTAAATTTTAAAAGTTATTGAAAATTTTATGTTTTTTGTGAGACTTATTCTTAATTTTAAATATGCAATCATTTCAATTGTATGATTTAAGAACTTCAAACATTTAGGTTGCCAATGTAAAGAAAAAAGAAAAATCTCACAATTTAGGAGGTACAATTAGTATATGATAAAACTACAAATTTTAAAATTTTTACTTACCTATTTTGCAAATTTTCAAAGTTGAGGGTAAAGCAATTACCTATCCAGAGATGCCAAAAAAAAAAAAAAGGTTTTGGTCTTTTTGAAAAGCACTTAAAAATTAATGAAGAAATGTTTATCTAGAAAATATCAATACCAAAGATCTACACGAGGCCAGGAAGCCACGTGCCCCCACTAACCTCACTAAATTTCATAAATTAGTACTAAAAAAATAAAAAATTATGGAATAGCCTCATTAATTCCATTTCAAGAGAGTTGTTTAGTTTAATATTTTAGTTTATACTATTGATTCCTCCCTTCTTCTTTTTTTCCCCTCATCTATATAAATCATGAAAAATGCAATAGACTTGCCTAACTAGGGCAAGAATTAAAAAGTCAATAATAAAATTTCTTTTCATCTTCAATTAAATGCCTTATTTTTTTATTTTTTTTGGTTATTTTTTTAAATTTTTTTTTGGCTCCAAAACTTCTCTGAAAAATCCTAAATCAAAAAGTTTCCTTACCAATATGTAATATTTGCATATTACGGCTCGACAAAATTTTATTGTTATATTAACTAGATTTTAAAATTTGCAAAGATACCATAACAACTTAGAGAAAATTTCTTATGCTAATGTAAAAGATTCTAAATACAATGTTTAGTGATTTGAAAGAACTTGAGCTTTACCCCCACTAACAAGAATTTCTACCTCGGCCCCGGTTAAAGAGGTTTATTTTTTGCTAAAACAATTATATTTTTAACTAAAGGGTATGCTTGTGTTAAAAAGTACTTAAAATCAAATGAAGAAAGGTTTATCATGAAAAGATTAAACCTAAAAAGATTATGGCAACAATACAATACATACACAGAAATGCATAATTCCCAAAAGTAATGAGATATTTGAATCAAATTACTATAACAAATCTAATCATCTTAATATAGTTAATGAAAATGACTTTTTATAGACTCTTATATTAACCTTTTGTATTATGTAACAAATTGTTTTAATCATTACCTAACTTTTCTATTGTGATAAAATTCTAAAAGATATTTTATTTAAGTTTAAAAGTTAGGTAATAAGCATGACACTATAACAATAAGGAGTGATATAATGATAAATAAACTAGCACTTAGCATAATCATATTTAGTACATAGGTTTTCTGTGAAATTAGGTATAGCATTTATGTTAATGTTTTTTTTTTTTATATATATAATTTGATATACATGCATAGTAACTAAGTATAGATGGTGTTACATAGGGAAAAGAAGAAGCAGACTTTCTTAAGAGCAAAATGTAACTGAAACAAGAAAGGTGCTACCAAAATAATGATGTAAATATTGCGATATTAATGAAATTGTTTGTTTTCTTAAACAAAAATCACATGTATTATTATTATTTATTAAAAAATAAGCCCTACATTAACTACCAAATTTGTAAATATAATCAAGGCAGGTGAAGCTAAGAAACCAAAAGAATTTGATAGGAATAAAAAGTAACTAAATTTGTATTTCTAATACAAACACTTTCAAGTATTTTCGAAGTAGTAAAATGTAATTCTATAAACCATAAATACTTCATTAGATCCATACAGGATTTGCCTTTAGTTGAAATGGTTTACATGTCTAAAAATTATAGTTTAGGGTTGCAATGCGATATAACAAAAAGGCAAGACTGAATCAAGGCATGCAAACTTTTGAGTTGAAAAATTCTATAATCTTAAATCACAGATTTACTAATCATTTTTGTCCTAATTGTGTAAATCTAAAAACCTAAAAATGTATCACACTTTCTCCTTGTGTGCATTGGGAAAATGATTGTCAAACTTTATGTGATTACTTATGGATATGCAATTTCATCTATAAATAAAAACTATATGTATGTATACCATGAGTATTATACATGAATTTATTGTTCATATAAGAGATTTACAAATATAACAAAATAAATGTATGGATCAACACGTACACCGCCCGTGCACCTTACTAGTTTCTTTAAAAGTTGACTCTATTTGATATTTAAATTTTCTATTCATTTGGCCAACAAAACAAATAAAATCTGGCTTTGATGCAATAAACCAAGCTTGCACAGAATTTCAATCTGTCATATTGCACTCTAAGAAACTTAATCTTAGCTTAAAAGAAAACATACGAAGAAAAGAAACCGCTGAACATGGAAAAGGAATTGCAGTATTTTGAGACGGAAAGAAAGAGTGAAAGTCTACGAATTGGATTCAGTGAGATGAAAGGCCAGAGAAGGGACAGTGTCCTATTGCATTAACTGCATATAGTTATGACAACATTTGTTATAAAAATGCAACATAAGAACAAGAAAAAAGGTGAGAAAACAGCCATACTTGTTCAAAGGGATCCCCATGGAGAACATAGATAATAAAGAAGGAAAACCATATCAGAACTAATACTCCCAACTTCATCCATGGTAGGTCCAATTTGTTGCTTGTTTCCTTATGCAACAAGGGTTCCTCCAAACTCTGGACAGTCTCTTCACTTCTGTCACTAGAACTATCTCATTTCTTGCCATCCCATTCTCCAAATTGTGGGAACCATTTCTCCTTATTCCTTCTGATTCCCTTTTCCAATAGGATATGCCTGATTTAAATGTCTTAAATGTTGACCAGGCAAGGAAAACAGCAAATATTATTGTGATCAACCAATCTGGTAGCATAATGTTGAATATCACTCCAATGCTCACTCCTAGCAACATACATGGCTCTGATAAAAGTGCTATGTCATAATCAATCATTGTCTTACCACCATTTCTTTTGCTCTTTATCAGCACATTAAATGCAACATTTGCAATCGTCACTCCTGTGACCATAAATGCTGTAAAACTTGAGGCTGTTTTGAGGTCGAAACCAGCAACAATAGTGAGAATAGGTATGAATAGTCCACCGCCACCAATTCCGCCAGCACTTGATATTGATGCTGCTACAAAGCTTAGAGCCACAGCTACTACTATAGGAGCTGTTGGCTTCTGTTCAGACTTTTGCCCTGATTGTGCCTGGCAAATCAGCTGAGTTCTCCATTCAACTGCCGTTTTAACATACTTATCAAGTTTTTCTACAATGGGTTGTGCTTCTTTTGCATGGATAAAATTCATGGTGATCAAGAAGATTAGGAGAAAATGTATCAATTTCAGGTTGCCAAGCATCTTCATTTCTTGAAGTTCCTCTTGATGTTTGTGCTTGTCCTGAGGAACTATATTTTAGGATGCTGAAATATGAAGGAGTAGTGATGAAGATTTGTTGCACGCCGTGGTTTGGACAAATTTGAGTACACAAGGAAACACGCGATCATCCTTACCATAATCATCAGTCAGGTCCACTCAGAATTCGATATCAACTTACGGATAATTTCCTTTCTATGTATCTCTTTTTAGATTAAATAAAAAAGAAAATGTAGGCAGACCTGGGCATGAAAATTAATCAAATACTGTTAGGAAATTGGCCGGGATATGATAAAATTATTTAACAACCCACCACTACGACAATAAGAAAGGATAAGAATAAAATTCTAAAGTACGGATCGAACAAATTACGTGATTCAATTAATTAGATTTACGTTCTCTCGGGCAGAAAAAGAGAATTTCACTAATTCAACAAAAGAAATAAAAATTTTGATAGACTTCCACAAAACTAAACAAGCCTCAAATATCTAAATATTTCAAAATCGAGATAGATTAAAACAGAGAGATTACAAAATTTAAGACTATTCTCTGCTGTTGTTGTGCTTCTAAAGTTCCCCGAATGGCCTCAATTTATGGCCCAAAAAAATTCTAATGCATCAGTTGAATAATTGGAGGTGGACGTACAAATCCTTCTATAATCTGCAAGTTAGATAAGGAAAGAAAAGAAAACTGACAATAAATATAAGTAGGAATGGTGGTGAATAATTTTATTTGGACGCAAGACATTCAACCGCCATCTGACAAATACATAATCTACCAAGTAGTGTAGTAAACAAATTTATAAAATAGCTCCACTTTAAGCTATTGTAATCACTACTTCCCTGTCATGTAGTAAGTCTTACATTACATTAGTCTGCCACCTACCCGTATAGGTTACAGTAGAAGGCATGGCACGGGGAATAGAGAAAGAAGATAAAAAAGAGTGAATGAACCCAAAAATTGAGAGAAAAGGAATTGCATTTGGTTCTATATATTGCAACGAGTTTCATTAAATGAAATTTCATGCAGAAAGCTAGTATAGAAAATTTGATGGATCTGACATATTGTGACAGCCTGGTTGCTAATCTGTATTGCTCTTTACCTTGTTGAAAAGCATGCCTTTTTGGATATCCACTAAATTTATTCTTAGAATGAAAGATTTCTTATATTGCAACTGCTTTCATCCTTTCACAAATCAATGTATCAAACTTTCAACTTGTTATTTGATTCTGCTACAAAAAGTAAAGCACACTTCTGAGTGTTTATGGGGTCCCTATTATTCCTGGATCAGATATAAAGCAAAAAGGGACCATTTACACTTTTTTTTTCAACAGGGCTTCTTGAATCCCATATATTTTCCATTGCATTGTAGTCCCTCCTGACGTCTACGGCTCCAAAACTAGTAATAAGAACAGTACTCAAAGCCATCACTATACCAACCGAAAAGACAATCAGGGATGCTCTTCCTTGTTTTGCTATGGCTTTTTGTACAACTACCAAACCAATGAGTGATGCAATAAAACAAATTATTGCAAAGATGATGGCAGCGTATACGTGGTTCATCCCCAACAGTAAATATTGAATTGCTGACATTGTTGAGGAGAAGAATACCATGAATGAACAGGTTGCTGCAGTCACCTGTACAATGTTTCAGAGTAACTGATCGATTAAGTCGAGGAGAGTGCACTACAAAATTAACCCACATTTTGTGAGAGGTCACAAATACAATCTTTTGTGACACCACTCAAATTTAGTTCCAAAAACTAATAATTTCAAGTCACAATTAATTGGCTGTATGAAATCTACTGAATCAGCTGCTTTATTTATTTATTTTTCCAACAATTAAGAATTGTTTTCCTCTACTTACTAATGTTGTAGCTACATCAAAAACCAAATCACAAGCTTCTGATAAAAAATGAGCAGTTCTAGTAAGATTATTTGTGACTTTGTAAATAATAATTGTCGTTGTGACAGTCACAAAAGGGTCAAAATGAGCTATTTCTTACTCATATTTTAGTTTTTTATGAGTTGTTTTGGTAATCACAATTAACAAATGCTTTGGATGATCAAGACTTGTATTGTAATCGTGAGTATTGCAACAAATTGAAAATGAGAAAGTTTCAGTCCAAGAAGCTAAGTAAGTTTATTCATAAAGCAACTTACTTCAGGAGCTATGCCAACTTGTAGCAGAAGTGGACTTATTAGCATTCCACCTCCAATTCCAAAAACTCCACCTAAACCCCCTGCTAACAGTGCCATAACTGGGAATACGAACTTGTCTGGTCCTCGATCTTTTGTTTCACTTCCTAATTCCTATCACAGAGAACGGGATTCTGTTAGATTAAATTCTTGAACATCAAAAGGAGAAAGAGCCAAAAAGCTTAAAGACAAAAAGAAAAAGAAAATGGCATTCACCAAAAAAAGGGTCCTAGAAAACCATGTTAAAGTACCTTCTGATGAGCATGATTGTTCCTGCTTTTTCTTCCATATAAAATCCATAAAGTAAAAAGTATCGCCAGTGGAATTTGGGTTGAAGAGATGATCCAGTATCCTACTCCACAAGTCTCTATCATGATAATGCCCTGCATAGAGTTCAAATATTCACTACCTTATTCACTCTTTTAGGATGAAATAGATCAACGCTTGTGTGGCTGCAACAGAAACATAGAACCATGAAAGGTATGAGATTACTCATTCAGGTCGTGTTAACAGTCCACTTCTGTGGCTTGTTTCCGCACAATAAATACCATCCTTACAAAATTTAAGGTGCACAACCACATCCCAACCGGCTTTGGAAATTCAGTTACACTTGATACGCTATGTATAGGAAGACAATATCCTTAAAATATCGGTTGTTATTAAATGAAGGACGGGTGTCACATGTGATGAATGAAAAATGATGTAACACAAAGTTTAACACCAAAAGATATAATAAAAGAACCAAATCCGTCTCAAGTTTCCACCTCTGGTGGCTTTTCATATTTAACAATCTCTAATTCCAGACCAATTCCTTAAATCAAACACTTGTTAAATCTTTACCTGATGACGAGATATAGCCACAAATTGTTCTCAACAAAACAGACAAACAACTAGTCAAGAACCCCAATTGCCATTTTGTTTTTAGTACCTCTTTATTCTCAAATTTCACTTACATTTCCTTTTCAACCTCTCCATTTTCCATCACTAATTTGTCTGTTACGACTCATAATTCAAGTGGTTTTTTTTTTTTTTATAAATATTTTTTCAATGACAACTAATTTGGACTTTCTTATTTTAAGACAGAATTTATTTGGACTTTGGAGGGTCCTCAAGAGTCAAGAATGATTTTTTCTCCCCTAGTCCTACCTGGAGATTAATCCATAAAATCCTATTTATATTCTTTAACAATCTTCCAAGTTGTCTCATTTTTCTTTTAATTCCTTTGGCAATTAATTAAACTAAACTAAACTAACCATCTTATAACAAATATTTATCAAGGGAGAAAAAGAACAGGAAAAGAAAGTAAAAGTAGTAGATGAGATTGTAGCCATACTTGTCGATCGCGATTCCCTCGAAGAAGATAGACAATAAAAAAGCAAAACCAGATCAAAATCAGCATCCCCATCTTCATCCATGGAATATCAAGTTTATAAAAACTTGTTTCTTTATGCAAAAGTGGCTCTTCCAAACTCTGAACAGCCTCTCCACTTCTGTCATCATCACTTGTTATCCCATTTTCCAATTCTTGACAACCATTTCTACCACTTTTCATCCCTTCTGACTCCAGTTTCCAATATGAAATTCCTGATTTGAATGTCTTAAATGTAGACCAACCAAGAAAAACAGCAAACATTATAGTAATGAGCCATTCAGGCAGCATAACATTACATATCACTCCAACACTCACTCCCAAAAGCATAATCAATGGCTCCGATAAAAGTGCTATATCATAATCAATCAATGTACTCTTTTCCCCTTTGATCACCATATTGCATGCAACATTAGCAATTGAGCCTCCTGTGACCATAAATGCCGAAAAACTCGAGGCTGTTTTGAGGTCTAAACCAGCAAGAATTGTCAAAATTGGAATGAACAGCCCACCACCACCAATTCCACCTGCACTTGATATAGATGCTGCAAGAAAACATAAAGCTCCTGATATCATCATGGGAACTGTCAGCTTCAATTCGGAATTTTTGGATTGCATTTGTATCTTCTGCTTATTCCTCCATTCAAGAATTGTATTCAAGAATTCATCAAATTTCTCAAATTTGGCTTGTTTTGCATGGCAAAAACTGAGGGTGGTCAGAATACAAAGGATAAAAACCATCCATTTTAGGCTGCCTTGCATTTTCATATTTGTCTGTATATATTTCTCTTAAGAGTTTCAGATCAACTGGCTTATATATAGTGCTAAAGATGAATCGGGAAGAAAAGTGAGAAATGGATAGGAGACAAAATTGAGTATGAAAGAAAAGGTACAACTACTTATATTATTGGAAAATTCCATAGTTCTATATTATATTGTAAGTGCATTTATATAAAGTAAGAAAGAAATTTGAACTAGGATGTAAAATTAGGGATCGTAATTTGATAAAATCTTATTATTTGAGATGACTTTGGTAAGTAATTATGAATTTGTGAATTTGTAACTAATTTTCCTTATATTAGAGTTAGTACAAATATTAAAATACAACTGTATAGTAGTTAACTGGTATATTATATTCATGAGCGATGTCGAAAGAGAGCATTAACCTTTCAAATCAGTGCCAGACCATAACAGTTGGTTTTTTAAATTTTGAAGGTTTTTGGATTGGGTTGTATTCAATCAATTAATCCAACAATTAGTTCAGTAAAAAAGTGTAGAAAAATACTGTGACTTGTTAATTTATAATATTCACAAGAAAAATATTGGAAAAGTTTGTAATCTAATACTTATCCAAGCTGCAAAATTTGGTCCTATGTAGTAGAGAAAAGGCGAAAGAAACAAATATAGGCACATTAGACATATACATGCAGGCAGGCACACTCGAGGAGAGGAGGTGGGACTTGTTTATATGGAAAATGGAGTGTGTTTATAGGACTATATATTAGATATTTAGTTTTAGTGCAATTAGAATTCATCTTTTATCTGTTAGCTCACCAGTCAAAAGCAAGAATCACATCTCTTTCTCAGGTCAGATTTTTAATTAGTTAATTCTCTTTATCCTACCAAATTTTATATGGTCATTTGAACTATTTCTCATCAATCTTTTGAATTACCTTAGCTTAGTAAAATTATAACAGGATTAGATAATATTCTTTCAGTTTATTTGGTCAATACACTTCTATAAGAAAATATCTAATAGTATATTTTTAGATTGAATAAGACTTTTAAATTTCAAAATCATTCAAATTTGGCACATCAATCAAAATTTAAAATACCATATTGTAATAATATGAATGATGTTAATAAATATATCAAAATATTAACATAGCGATTTATTAAATAACTAACTATTATGTGCAATTCATGGTTAATATCTAGTTTGGATAGATATTACGACGTTCAAAGAAAATAAAAGATTTCTATTTTCTTATTCATTTTTAAATTCAAACTAAACAGAACATAGATACGAGTTGTTATGACATACTCGATAAGTGTACAGAATTACAATATTAACTGGAAAACACCCAGAATGCATGGGATATTCTCTCTCATCAGTTGAAATATTCAATGCGAAACTAATCATCAATAAATTTAATTCAAGAGGACATCTTGTAAGGAATCAATGGTCGGTCTAGAAGAAGCCCATTTGAACAGAGCTTGAATTAGAACTTAAGAAAGTTTATTTAGGAAGGCATATTTAATTTACGTGACCAGGATAACAATGAGATATATTATAAAGGTGGCCTTAATGTAAGAGGCTTCATAAAAACACTTAATTAAGTATACAATTAGACATAATCTTGATTATGCTACTTTCTACTGATACATTGGATTCAAGTATCAGCATAATGATTAAAAAAACTAGTTCGCATAATCTTATTAATTTCAATAATAACTTTGATTATGACTAAAGAGATGTGAAAAGTGTTAAGAAGATCCAGTTTATGCATTAAAGTTTGTACTAGAAGATTTAAAAGTTGAACAGTGTGAAAAGATGCTGATGAGAGTACAATTGCATGTATAAAGCTGAAGGAACTTCTACTATCCCTTTAACTTTATAACCTTAAATTCCAACCTTATACACTCCTCCACCATCATCCTAAAGTTATTTGGATCGACCATAAAATTGTAAAACATATAATATTATATTGTGCAAGCAGAATAGAATCCTAGGGTCAATGGAAATTTTAACGTAGAATAAAGACAAAAATTATGTTAATAATAAATAAAAATATAAATAGATAAATTTGATGTTTTAGAATTTAATTAAATTTATGACAAAGTAAGTTATAATTTAAGTATTGATTATAATAATTATATATTATGAATATATTTTTTATGATAAAATTAACATCTTTTGCATATAAAATATTTATAATTATTTTGTGATAAAGGCGGAATTAAGCATATTTTTAACTTTTGAGAGGTCAATGTTTAGAAAAAGACCAATTTTAAAAAAATTTAAGAGATGTAGTTGAAATACAACTATAAAATTTTTTAAATTTTCTAAGCTATTATGCAATTTTTCCAAAGTTGAGGAGGAAAATTGCCCACCCTCAACCCAATGTAGCTTTACCTTTTGTATAAGTTAAAATATAACGAGTTGGTTCACTAAAAGGACTGTACAATTTACCTAAACCAAATCTAGTTAAGAATCTTTAGAAAGGACGTTTGATTTAATCCAATTAAGTGGTAGTCTAGTTTTGGGAACAATCATAATTTTTATTTAATCCAAGTGGTAGATTGTCGTCAGCAAGTTGGGTAGCTGAACTATCTGGAAAACAACCAACGAATTTTTTAATTTGATTAAGAAGATAATACCAGTATGATTAAGAATTCGAGCAAATCAACATCCGAGAGTGGAGGCACTTAAAGTGTCCGAAAGGCCATAATCGCTAGAAATATAACGGAAAAAAGGAAGGCATGAGAGAGCTATTATTCTCCTAAAAAATATTTTATAAAGTTATATTTCAAAATTATTTTTAAAAGTTAGTTCATATATCAAAATTTTATTGAATGTTCAAACTTCTAATTTTAGATTTTTGGTTAGACATAAATTTTTATTTTTTTTTTGAATTTAATGACATATCAATAGATTTTATTTATCATTCAGTATTTGTCACTGGGTATACTCTATTCTCCTAGACAAGCCCTTTATACTTATTACTGTTAATTACACTTTTCCACAATAATATGTAACTTGTATCATTTTGTCCCTATAAAGATTTTATTGTCACTTTGCCCTTATGACCAATTGTCAAGAGTTAGTTTTGACTGTTAGCGAAAGGAGACAAAATGACTGAAATTCCCAGTTTCTAATATTTAGGTGATATGATTACTTTACTATATAATTTGGTGCAAAAAATAACATTCATATTTCACTATTACCTTTTTATTGGAGGGAAAAAATGGATTATTATCTAAAGAGAAAAAGAAAATTTTGTTTTCATATAAAAAGAAAATAATCAAATAAACAAACCTTTAGATCTAAAATATAAAGCTCATTTTTAAGTTGTTGGTTATGGTCACGTTGTTGATGTTTTAGTATAAAATGGTCGCGTAAATATTTCATGTATATATTCAGCTTATTTTATCATAATCTAAAGCACAAATTAAATCATTAATCCACAAACTATATTCAAGCTCTTTCCTACTTATGCTTGGGAGCTTTTTCTTTTAGTATATTTGATTTTTCTCTTTTATAAACAAACTATTTTTCTTTTCTTTTTTTTCAAGTTGCACTCTACAACACGTCACTTTTAACACCAATACAGGGGTAATAATAGTAACATAAAAATTTTTGGCTCCAAAATGGTAGCCAAATAGTTTGCCAACTAAGTAGTCAAGGTCATTTTAGTAATTTGATGCTTAATGCTATTGTTAAGCTAGCCCTTCTTTTGACCATTAGTCAAAAAGCACACATTCATGATCAAATTTTTATAGGGCAAAATGTAATTAACCTTTCTTATTACTATGAAAAAATAATTTCTAATCAAGAAGCAAATGCACTAATATTTTTTATATTAGTGCAGCATTTGATTAAATGAGTGTGAATATTTTTTTAAATCAAATGCATTACAAATATGAAAGTTTAATTTAAGATGTACTACAAATATGAAAGGTTAAATTTAGCTATGAGCAACATTACAATATTTATCTGTCCATTTCTTTTTGCAAAAATCACTAATCACACTGACTATAACACCTTGTAATATCAACATCAATTATAAAGCTATTCTTATATACAATTTATTAAAAAAAAAATACTAAAAGATCCTTTCTTTGATGTCTAACTTATAAGGTGATCAAGGATTTAAAACATTCCCTGATTATTAGGTAACAAACTTCTAAGAAAGGTACTAAGAATTTTTTTTTTTTTTTTTTTTTATGGTTGGAGGGAAGATATTTAACTTCTGTTGCAATATAGAACTTAAAACTTTTTGCTTTTTCTCTTGTTAGAGAAAGGATAAAAGTTAATTGGATATGAGATTTGCATTGTTTTCCTTCGGTTTCAATCTCTACTCCAAGATTGCATTTCAAGTATAACTTTTTGCATAACTTTTCCCTAATTATTCATCATTCCTCTGGCCTACCTGGCAACCACAATATATGAAATAAACAAATAATACAGATGTATAACAAGAAAAAGAAAATAGTGAAGGAAAAATCCAACCGATAGAATACTAGCATAACTAAGAAAATGGTAGAATTGTTTGTACAGACTAATTGATATGCAACTTATTGATTTATTGGCTTGCAATATACTATTCTATTAAAGCGCAGACAAGTATAAAGGGAAAGGGATCTCCGAAAGCAGGTCGTTGCCACAAATATATTAATCTTAGCAATAATTACTCTTATACATGTAACAAATTAATGAGTTGACAAGGCAAACTTTCTTAAACAAATGGCAATAAACTAATGCTAACCAGGTGCAAATGAATGAATCAACACCGTAGTGGACTTCGTTGTTAAACACTGTTTGAAAGGCTTTCAAGCACGATATAATGGGCAGGAAGGAGATAAGATAAGATGTATGATCAAAAAAGGTTTAGGAAACAAACTTATATATTGAGTAATTAAATGGTTAAGCTGCTCATAACTTTTCTGAAGTGAAAATGTTGATTAATTTTCTTTTTCTATACTTTTAAGTACCTATTGCTCTAGGTACTAACTTAACCAACTTTTACCAACTTTACTAGTAATCAAATATATGGTGAATCCTAGAATTGGTCCACTAGACCTTTTCAAACATTACTTTTTAACTACTCCGATCTCTGGATACTACGTAGTAAACAAGATCTGGATGTTAAAAAGAAATATATATATATATATATAGATATATGTATATATATATATATATATATATATATTTGTTACTTACTCTGTAATGTAGAATAAATTTTTTAAGTATTAGATGATTAAAATATAATGAGATCTCTTTACTTTTCAATCATTTCAAAAAGTTGTGACATCTAAATGAGTATCACATTCTTACTCCCAAAAATTTTTTTATACACGTTTACTTCTTGCAAGCCAGTGTATTGCATGTTGCAGAAAATTAAATAAATTGCTTATCTTGATGCAACTTGGAATTAGGCAAGCAAAAGCATTTCTTTGTGTTTCATACCTTCAAATTAGTCCCATTCACATGCATAGTCTATCAAGTCTCTTCTGTGAGTGCATATGGGTACGACTGAAAAGGGAAGGTTGCAATTTTGAGAAACAATTGATTTAATAAGGAGTTTAGGATTCATTTATTGGAGTTCTATAAAGATAACAAGATTTATTCTAATTAAATTTGACAGTTAAAAATGAGAAAAAAAAATGAGAATTTGGTAGGAGAGCTATGCAAGGGAACGAACTTTTAGAAAAATGATATTCAATACAATCTTATACTAAGTTGCTTGTTGTGTTGTTTAAATCTTTTCTATGAGATAGAATATTTAATTTATACTAAAGGTGTTGTTTTTGACATGTTGCATGTAAACTTAATATTGGAATGAAGCAAAAAGTAAAAAAGTTTTTGGAGTTCATGCTTGATTAGGTGTTACTAATATTTTACATTGCATCTAAACATTTTTTAGGACACTCTGAACCCTAATGTTTTTATTACTTACCACTTCATCTAGTGGTTAACGGAAACTGCTGAATTAAGGAAAAATTTTTACTATTAAACTAGAAAGTGATAAGAAAAGAAAATATTAGGATGCCAACTGCCAAGTGATCACAAGAAATCAGGGTGTAATGTGAAAAATAATAGCAAGTTGAAGAGTGCAAAGTGAAATCTGCCCTAATAATTGTTTACACCTCTTGTCTGAGGAAAGACTTGCTCAATATACACTACTGTATTATAATAGCCACAAAATGGTATATACAAGAATGAAAAATCATCCTAGAATGTAGAATTACAGAAATAAAAACGTAAAATTATAGAGAAAAATAAACTCAATAAAACAAAAATTTATATATTAAAATCTCAGACTCGAAGAAAACACCCCACAAATTAACTGACGACCTAGGATAGAAGCAGCAGCTAGAATACACTCCTCTCTAGCTTAAGACTCTCAACTCGCTACTTTGACAAATGCGCTTTGCGTAATCCAGCAAACTTGGTGAATTAATTAATTAATTAACAAACATATTTATTGGAAAAACTCAAATAAAGCTTCCAAAATATAAAATGGAAATTCTTAAATCTAAATATGCTGCTCGTTATTTGCTTATGTTTTTGGCTCATACAGCGTTGGGAAGTCTAGAAGTACCTCCGTTTCACTTTCGGGAATTTTACGATCTCTTACTATTATACTTTAAAATTTATATTGTATAAATATTTCAAATATATTTAAACTATTATACTTATACTGTATCGTATCAAATCATAGATTTTTCCCTAACTTTTCTTTTTATCTCGGATATAGCTCGGTAATTGAGGCATCATTTGTTGACGGCCATGGAACTAACTTGTCGTTGGTAGAATTATCTGATTCTGTTAGCTCATTAGGCAAGCTTTGTGCTCTGGTACGTCCAAAATATGCAGGTTGATTAGGAGTCGGTAAAGTAAGAGAACAACTATTCAGCATAATAACTACCGAAGCCATGGTAGGCCTGTGTTCAGCATCATCATGAACACATAGTAAGCCTATATGGATAATCTGAATGACTTCATTTCTAGGATAAGAATTTCTTCCAATAGCAGGATCTAGTAGTGATAATGGTGTGCCGTCCCTCCATTGCCTCCAAGCCTACAACATGCAAAGGATTCATGTCATGATGTTATATATCATCGTAATTTATCAAATACTCGGTACTTTTTAGTACGTCATACAAGTACCACTATTCAATACTCAATTTTTTTTTTTAAATATATATATATATATATATGCACTCGATATATGATACGTATGTGATACTAGTACTAATATTGGTATGCACAAATCATCACTTTATTTTAAAATTCCAATTGTAATTGTGATGTTTATTTTGCACTCACATAGGTTAGAAGATCATCCCCTCCATGTTCTTGGTAGAAGCTACTATTCTTCTTGCCACTTACAATTTCCAGAAGTAAAACGCCAAAACTAAATACATCTGACTTCACAGAGAACAGGCCATGGATTGCGTACTCAGGAGCCATGTAACCACTTCAGGACAAAGCCATTGTTGTGATTAGTATGACATGTAACCCTTTATTTATTAATAGGAACAGTTTTGTTGATCGAAGAAATGGAAGCTAAAATAGATGATAATATAAAGTAGTGAAACTAAGCACATAACGAAGGCATGAAGGTATATGGTAGGGTATGCATAATTTCTATTGGAAAACATGTATAAGACAAGATATTGATACAGAAACAAATTACAAAGTCCCGGCAATTCTACTTGTGTTTCCTTGAGATTGATCGAAAATAAAAAGCCTTGCTGTGCCAAAATCTGCAACTTTTGGGTTCATATTTTGATCTAGCAATATATTGCTAGCTTTCAGATCCCGATGTATAATTTTAAGACGAGAATCTTCATGAAGATAAAGAAGAGCTCTTGCTATTCCTCCGATGATCTTGGAACGTTTTGACCAATCCAACAATTGTTGCTTTTCTGGTTCTATATATACAATGATCAAACATGATGTTCCCTGTTAGTTTCCTTTACTACAACTCATGTTTTCACTGATCAATATACAAGACAAACAAAAGAACAAAATTTACTTCATTGAAGCTAACCAAATAGAAAGTAGTCAAGGCTTTTGTTTGGAACTAATTCATAGATGAGTATCTTTTCGTTTCCTTCCAAGCAATATCCCAGGAGTTGAACCAAATTCCTGTGTTGAAGCCTAGCAAGCAGGGAAATTTCATTTTTGAAGCAAGTGCTTCATCAGCACCTTGCGCTGAGCTTCTTGATAGCTTTTTTACAGCTATATCTTGGCCATCATTAAGCGTTCCCTGCTTGAAATAAAAAAAATGTTGATTATGTAGGATGATCATATAGATATCTTTTCAGCTTTGTTGAAATTACTTAAAATTTTTGTACCTTATATACGGCACCAAATCCTCCTTCACCAATTCTGTTACCAAGGGCGAAGTTGTTTGTGGCAGTTTGAATTTCACTAAGATTATATTGCAGGGATTCTTCTGTCAAGATTTCAGTTTCGTGACCTACAACAGGAATGGTACGTACAAGCATAGTGAATTTACTAAACTATCATGTGAGCATGACAAAATTTGTTTTCTCCAACTGCTTCTAACCCATACAAATTAATTACCTGTTGTTTCGACTACGACAATGTTGTATCTCTTCCGTGCTTTCCTTGCAAAGTAGAATGCGGCGATGAACAGCAGAGAGGCAACAAGGATTGTGACAACAATTGCAATAACAATTTTTCGCGCTGGGATTTGCCTATCCTCTGTACAAATCGACAAAAGTTGTTTAGTCCAAAATTTCTGTACATATATTTGCTTACTATTCGTTGCCCTTTGTGTTTATTTACCTTTACTAGTAGTCACAGAAGTAGAAAGCGGTAGTGGTGGAATAGTAGGAATAGGAGGCACTTGTATGGGTGCTGGTGCTGGTGCTGGTGCTGGTGCTGGTGCTACAGGGTTGTAAAAGTTGTAGAGCTCGTACCTAATATTACAACTAGGATAGATAACTCTACCGCCCAGAGTGTTAGCACAGCATGTGGGTATATAGGCAATAGCATTTCTAAGGCAAGTTACGCATTCAACACTGGAAATATCTGGAGTGCATTGTGCAAGGGCATACAATTTTCTCTGGAATGGGGGATAATCAACTTCTTTAACAGAAAATTTCTTGCCTGAACGATCATTAATTGCAGCTCTTCCCGCTATCTCAGCCATGGTATTTCCTAATATGTTGTTGAGATAGTTGTCCGGATCAGTAGCTGTCTTTGTGTTCCACAAAGTATATGTGAAACTCTGATCAACCCTGGAGAAAATGGACTGATTTGAATAACGCAGCAAGCACTCGTCATACAAAATAATAGCAATGTTTTGATCCGGGCATCGGTTTATAATTTCACTGCCAGCAGTTGCCACACATTGCGCGCAGACATCGGTGTTAACATCACCTCGACACATAAAGAGGCCGTAGACCGTGTTAGAAGGGTCACGGCCGCCAGCAGTGAAGTTGTTGAAGCCGTTCAGAGAAGTGTTTGACGAAGATGATAGAGTGGAAAGGAGCAAATTCAGGTTGGTTCTATAAATACTGTCACCGCTACTAGTACTGTTTGGATTGTATGTACTATCATTTTGGCAGTAACATCGAAGATAAGTAATTGTAATGGACGACGACTAACACTCTACAATTGAAGCTGAACAACAAAAGCAGGCAACATAAGCACAATAGATTTCTGCAGGACATCTTAGATCTATAGTGTTAAAAATCTTCAATTTGTTGGATTGGTGTATTTAGCTGCTGGATATATATATATATATACTTCCATTTCATCCATGAAATATTGGAAATTTTTGTGGTCGGTTAGGCTACTATAGTGTTGGAATTTGAAATACTTTTATGATATAATCGTCATTTATTTTGAATATTTATACAGTACAATTTTAAATTATAATAGTATTGATATTTTAACGGGATCATAAATTTTTTTAAAAATATTATAAAATTTAGAAAAATTAAATTACAATAGTATTGATATTTTAACGGGACTATAAAATTTTTCTAAAATATTATGAAAATTTAGAAAAATTCTGTGGTTCCATTCAACTTTTGGACAAATATGCTGGAAAACACCAGTTCTAATCTCAATCACTCTCGTAGGTCCTCACCGTCTGTCTTCTTCTCGTTCCACTTAATCTCAATCACATTTTTCAATTTTGTGAGCAATTTTTGATAACTTTACAATAATACTAATATAACATGGCATTTAGAAATAGATAGTAGTATAATATAGCAACAAACCCACAACCCCATTTTAATTTTTAATCTCAATTTTCTGATTCCCCTCCAAAACGATGAATGGCAACAACAATGAAACAAAATTAATTCCCTTCCCTCAACAATGGAATGGAAGAAAATGGAATGACCAGCAGCAATTGCTAGATCAAAGCACACCTCGATTTTTCTGTCCAAAAATTTAACGTGTTATTATTATTATTATTATTATAATATTTTGAGCAGTATAGGCTTCGCCATTAGAGTTTCATCGGTGGACGACGGGTAAAATTGTAAGTAAAGAATATGAAAGAGATTGGAGAGGTGTGTCGGCTTGGTGGAAATCAAAGAAGAGATGGTGAAGTAGCACAGTTGAACTGTTTTGTAGTTTAGAAAAATGATAAGGTAAAATTGGTATTTTATTAAAGATTGATGTGACAATAAGGATGTTGCTGTGACAATACCATTGGCCTTCATCGATATATTTTAAGTAAGTATTTTATAATGTATAAATATTTAAATCACATAATACTGTATTATACATTTATTTAAAACTTAAAATATAATTATATAATATTCAACTAAATCTAAAATTTTTCAAAATTTTGGTATACTTCTAAAAGTCAGTCATCACCCCATTCTTTTCAAGCTGTTAATTAATTTATATATATCTCAGTTGTGAAAACAAGAAAGCAAAGGCAACGTCTTGACGGGAGTGAAGAAGTTTTTGGTTGAGTAAACGCTACTTGAAAATAGATGGTGTTCGAAATATAAGGGAAGTGCATTAAGTGCATCGGAAGCTTCCATTGCGTCAATGAATTATGGGTTACGCTGGCACATGCCAATAAGGTTAATGTGATGTTTGGCAGAAGGGGTTTACTGGTCAATAGATTTTGATTTCCTTTATAGTGTGTGATCTTGTGGTTGTGGGATGGTTGGTTAAAAATTAGGCCCAGCCATGAAAAGTCATGGTGTACTAATTAATCTTGATAAGAAATGTATAATGCACTAATTGGAGCCCATTGCGGGTTGATAGACCCCATCTGTTAAAAATATTCTGGGTCTTAATTCTAAAGAGTGCCTTGCATCAACACTGTCATATAGATTTAGCATGGGGCAATTGTTTTCTTTCCTGTAAAGTTTACCACTTCTTTTCCAAAATTTCATGGCTTTGAATTTTTTTTTATGTTATATTCATGTTATATTATGTAATAGGGTGATATATGTACTTTTATTATAAAACATATTAAATTAAAAATAAATGTTATTCTATCGTATAATGTAATATGAATGTTACATCAAAAATATAATAGAAGAACGAATACCAAATTTTATCCTGACAAGAGAATGTACAACATCACTTGTGTGGCTGTGGATGTTAGTATGACTTCATTTAAGTTATTGATAAACTACAAATAAGAAAAAACTAATAAAATATGAGCAATTCAACTTAATGAGGATCAAATACTATGCATGGGTTACAACTCAGATTACCACAAACTCTAGCCAATGTTCATAGCACAAACCGTGACTAACGGAAAATTTATTATTACCACTGCCACTACTATCTAGGTCAAAGAGTCAGATTGTAAGGTTATTGTATTTTATCATGTCGTATTATATAGAGTTCGTTTCTTATTATGTCGTATTTGTATATGATCGTTCCAGCTCGTGTCGTATTGGTGTTTGACCTGTTTACTATTAACAGAGATGTATCAGTCTATTTGACAAGTTAAATAACTTGCGATCTATGTGAATTAAAATATCAAATTTTAATTCTTTAATAATTTAAACAATTATTAATACTAACTTTATTCTCATAATAATTTAAAATATATTATTACAATTATTAAATTTATTAGATAATATTTAAAATAATTATTATGTTTGAATTAATAATACTATATTAAAAATATTATTCACAATCATAAAATATATTGTATTAAATTATAATTGATGTAACACTTCAGTAAAATCTATTCAATTAGTAACTTAATGGGTTATCGTGTCAATCTATAATTGGACGATATAATCCGACTCGTTTGCTTTCGTGTTATAAACAGATTGACCCAATAATAACTCGATAAAATTTAGATCGTATCATAATTTATTAATTTCGTATCGTATTATTGAGTCTTGTAAGAAATTACCAATCTTACTACTGTCTATCTTATATCCTGACATTAGTCACCATTTCATACAAAGGTATATTTACTTACACCTTAAAGAGTTTTAACCACTCCATTATGTCTTCCATTCATTCTTAAAATTATTTGCCCATAAACTATAGTCCCTATTGTGAATATCAGTCCACTAGTAACTTCGAATGGGAGAAAATCGGAAGTATATTTACCAATCTTTCTTTCCTCGAGCACAATTTTGCCAACACTTTCATAATACATACTTGAAATTCACTCACAAATCAAACACCAACATCTAATCCATTATCCTATTTTTTTTTTTAATCTAAATATGAAATTGACAGTGCTTCTATGGCAATGCTGAGATTAAATATAAACATCAGGCTTAATGCTTACAACATTGACTAACCTTAATTCACTTTTGTTGCACAATTGTAAAAACATTCAAGACTTCACCTCCATATTAAGGCATTCCCGAATTTTGAATTTCGCATCAATTTCCCTTTGCAGGATATCCAAACATTCACATTTCTATGTTTTTCTCTTACGGTAGTTGGCTTTATTAAATACAACCATTATCATCTTCTTTTCATTTATAGAGCATCCGTATAATTAAAATACCGACCTTTTAATTAATATACCGTCTATTTATCAGTAAAAAAGAAAAATTAAATTTCTACTCTTTGGGTTCCCTTTTTAAAATTAAATCGGTAAGAATCTTCTATTTCACAATTTATGTCATTTCCTGTCACATAACTCAACGAATTATCAAAATTATCCTACTCCAATTACTTTATAAAGTCTTAACCGTATATTAAGTGGAGGAGTAGAAAATGTCACAAAAATATGTGATAGAATATCCTGTTTCGCAAAAAAGTTTCTTAATCACTACTGTCTGTCACAGTAGCTCGTCACGTGTTCTGGCAGTTGGACACAACAGTGGCCAGTGTTTTACAGCGATCAGAAGCCATTTGCACGACTTTTGTCAATGTCGTCCAATACGCGTCTAGGATTACTAACGTGCCTGAGATTTTTCCTGATACAAGACTGGAATTTCCAGTGGAAGATCCATTCTGACTGCCTCCAAAGTCAATTCTCGTCTCTCTTTTTGTATTCTTTGTAGTAAGTATTCAATATTATAAGTCTTCTTTATAGTTACACAAAATTCTATGAGGGGGTGATTGATAGTCCAATTAAATATTTAAATTTAATTATTAACTACCTTTTTATATTAAGTGTTTTATAATAGAATTTACCTAGCTCTTAATACATTAATTTTACTTAATTTGTATTCTAAATTTTTCGTGAAAATTTTATAACTTGTATAATATGTTGAATTCTATAATAGTATAATACAATTTACTCAATTTTTCTTTATTTCATATTCACACTTATTTACATAAAATATATACACACACTCACAAGTATATATAATATCCCATAACAAATACATTTATTTTCTCCTTCTCACACATAATTTCTCTCTCACATATACAAAAAAAAAAAAAAAAAAAAACAAACACTTCCATACATAATTATTTTCCATCACACAAATTTCTTTTCTCATACATATTTTCACATAATATATTCATTTTTTCTCACACATAAATATATACACACTTACATATAATGTCTCTCATAAACAGACATACATTATATATTAGTAAACTATTTTTTATATTAAAAAGACAATATTTAAAATTTTAATATAATATAACAATAATATAATTATCATTGAGCTATATAATATACGCGAGTAAAATATGTAATTTATTTGCTCAAATTCAGTAAATTATTAAATATATGAAAATTTATGAATTCAGTAAATTAAAATTTTAATGCTTCAATTTTCATTATTAAGATTTTATATATCAAATTTTAATTTTATCAAACGTCTCTAAATCTAGAAAAAAACTTCGTATTTCGATAAATTTTGAGCCGCAAAGTCAAACGAGATGGGGATAGGTCAAGATTTGATGTTTTCATACCAGATTTTCTCTTAATCTAAACTTTTACAATAGTTAAATACAGTAAACTCTATTAAAATTTAAATTATTTTGCATTAAATCTCTTAATGTTATTTTTTTTTTACTTTACTTTTTTAACTAAGAGTCAAACATAACTGTACTATTAGTCTTTTCAAAAAGACAAATTTACCCTTGAAGGGTTAACTATAGTAAACCCCCTTAAAAATTTAAGCAAAAATTTACTTTAATCCCTCGTGTAAGTTTTGTACCATTTAATACTTTGAGATAAAAATAAAATTCAATTAATATTGTCAATATTGTTAAAAATATAAATATGCTCCAAATTAATTAATATTCTAATTACCGAATTATATTTTCTTCAATATTTAAAATTTAAAAACACTGCAAAATAATTAATTTAAAATTTTTGATAAATTATTAAAGGTATTTCATCTAATAAATTATTTTAATTTGAGTTTTTATTTATATATATGAGTTACTTCGTATAATTTAGGTGGTAGTTAAATTATATTAATAAGGGAAAAAAAGGAAGAAGAAAATCATTTTGAATAAATATAAGGAAAAGAAAAAGAAAAGAGAACGATGGAACTTTAATAGATGACTATGGGTCTCATATATTTAAAAATTTACTTTTACATAAAAATAAAATATAATGAAAGAACAAAAAAATATTGATACATGTTAAGGAAATTTTTGTATCTAAACTTTTTTCACGACACAATTAGTTTTAGAAAATCACTGAGCATTTTGGAAGATATCATTATATTTTTAATTATTTTGATAATATTTATATTAATTAATGACTAAAGTAAACTAATTTATACAAAACTTGAATTAGGAACTAAAGTTATGCAATTTTAGTTGTATTTTCTTTAGTTTGATCAACTCCAAATAGCCTTGTCATACCAAAATGTGCTATCTTTGGATTCATATTGACATCTAGTTAAAGACATTGTTGTTATTTAGATCGCGATGGACAATTTTAAGGCGAGAATTTTCATGTAAATAAAGAAATCGTCTTGCACTTCCTCCAATGATCTTGTATTAAGTTGACCAATCCAACAATTATTGCTTTTCTATGTCTGTACCAAGATTAAAGACAATATTCCCAGTTAATATTGCATAAACTACAAACTAAGTTTTCTAGGAAATTATTATTTCTAACGTAGTAACTGCGAGGAGATCAAAGAAAGAGTCAACAAACAAACAAATCAAACCTTAATCTATTAAGTAGGGTCGGCTGCATAAATTTTACTACGTTATTACGCTCTATCATGGACCATATCCTCCTTAATTTCTAGATGGGCTATATCTTTCTTACAAGTTACCCATCAAATCTTTTTTAGTCTTCCCCTACCCCTTTTATGTTGACTACTCTTTCTAAAATCTACTCGTCTGGCAGGCGCTTCTACTGTTCGTGTTAACACATGACCTAAGCACCTTAAGTGGAAGAGAGTTTGTATGGCTTAAAACAATCTCCTAAGTAGTAGTACAAGAGTTTGAGTCAGTGATGATCCAACAAATGTATAAGAAGACTACTTACGACCATTGTGTGTTTGTGCAGAAGTTCTCTGAAAATAATATCATTATTTTATTACTTTATGTTGATGACATATTGATTGTTGGTCATAATTCTAACAAAATTGATAGAATGAACAAAGAGCTTAGTAAGTCTTTTGCCATGAAAGACTTGGGATAAGCAAGGCAGATTGTTAGCATGCAAATTACTCAGGGTAGAGTGGCCAAGAAGTTATGGTTGTCTCAACAAAAGTATGTGGAAAAGGTTTTTCATGGATAAAGCTAAAGTGGTAAGCATTCCTCTCGCTATGCACTTTATGCTTAGAACTAGACTGGCTCCATCTAGTGATAAGGAGAAAGAAGACATGCAACGTATTCCTTATGCATTGACAGTAGGGATTTTGATGTATGCAGTAGTGTGCACTAGGTCAGGCATTGCTCATGTTTACAGTTGATACTGTTAGCCGGTTTATGAAAAATCTGTGTACAGAGCATTAGAATGCTGTGAAGTGGATAATGAGGTATTTTTGAGGTACATCAATTTTGAAATTGTGTTTTGGAACTGTTAAACCTATTCTTTATGGTTATATAGATTTAGATATGACCGGGGATATTGACACAAGAAAGTCTACTTCAGGGTAACTAATTACATTTGCAGGAGAGCTATAGCGTGACAATAAAAATTGTAGAAGATTGTTGAATTGTCTACGACTGAGGCAGAGTTCATTGTTAGTACTGAAGCTTGTAAGGAGTTGTTTTGGATGAAGAAGTTCATGCATGAACTCTGTTTTACTTAGATGCAGTATGTATTATACTGTGATAGCCAGTGTTATTTATCTTGGCAAAAATTTGACTTTTCATGAGAGATCTAAGCACATTGATATGCGGTATACTGGATACGGGATGTTCTAGACTCTAAGGTAATTGAGCTTGCAAAAATCCATATGGATGAAAACGCGATGGTGTTCAGACAGTTGACAAAATCTCTAACAAAGAATAAGTTCGAGACTTGTCGTTTGGTTACCGGTTTGGCAAATACTTCCAGTTGAGTTAGAGGGGGAGTTTGTTGTGCAGTCCTCCTCAATTTTGAGGGGCCCACAAATAAAATAAATAAAAAAAGAATCCTAAAACAAAAAGGAAAAGAATTGTGCCGTGTGTGCATGTGTGGTTTTAGGAGTAAAAAGTATGCACAGAACCTAACAAGAAAAGAAGTCAAAAAGCCTTCTAAAAAGGCTTAATAAGGCTAATTATCATGTGTGTGTGTGTTTTGAAAAAAGGTAGTAGTGACACAACAATTTTTAAGGAAGTAAATTAGTAGGTTCGTATTTCGATCCGACGGTGAATTTTGCTTTGTTTGCAGTGAAATTTCAGTATAACATTCTGGCAGTGTGGGCTACATTCGAGACTGTCAGATCATTATTTTCTTTTGCCTATTGGTCGTATTTTTATACCTGTGATTTGGGTTGTTGTGCATTGTCAAATTATTTATTTCGCTTTTAGTAGTGAGTAAGAGCATATTTGAGTCTAGATATTTACTAGAGACTTGTTTTGTTGTACCCATTGATCCGTTGATAGTGGAATATTTCTGAACTAGATCTCCTGATTTTTACTCTTCACATTGAAGGGATTTTCAACATAAAAATCATGTGTATTCTGTGCTTATTGATTTTATATGTTCATTTATTTACTGTTTGGATCTGACTTATGATTTATTCAAGTTGTGAAAAAAAATTTCTGGGTAATTATTCGTTTGCGTTATTCACGCATTTTTCCCAACAATTTTTACAAAAGCTATAAAAGTATCGGAATGTTTGTTACTTCTGTATGTGAATTGTTAGTATAATATAATGGATCGTAATAAAGTAAAATGTTATATTAAATACCATAACATATACTAAAGATATGTGCATATAACGCATGAATATTCTATTAGTTTATAACTTCTGTCATAATTTGAGGTGAATTAAATGTCAAGAAATCTAAAAATTTTAGGGAGCAACGTGATCAAAACATTAATTTATAATGTAATGCGATAAACACTGACAAGTTTAGGTGGTCATAGTGAATTTAACCCTTTAAAAAATTTAGAAGTGAAGAAAAGTCTTTCTTTACACAACAAAAATAAAAAATTATAAAGTGGTGATAAGTCTTTGTTATTGATTTTGATAGAAGAGAAAGATCGAGAATGCTTAAGAACATAGTTATTGAACCCAGCTCGATCCGGAGATTCAACCGTGAACCTAGTGAATTGGCCGTGAGACTGGACTGGGTTCCTCTGATGACCGGATATGGAAGGAACTTGCCGGGTTTAGTGCAACCTGACGGTTCAACCTGTGAAAGCCAAAAAAAAAAAAAAAAAAAAGTATATAATAATAATATATTTAAAAATTAATAGACATTCTTGGGATACTAATTATATGTAACTTCTATGAGTTAATGGGTTGATTTAATCTAATGGATTAAGGAGGATTAACTTAGATTTATTAGGAACAGGTTATAGTCTTTTTGTGTTCCTATTATTATTGAGGGGTTAACCATTTGCCTACCTAATCCTTAATGCATGGGGAGTTATGTCATTTGGTATTCTAGCTACTATTATGGGGATAATAGTAGTTATATATATATGTGTGTGTGGCAAGACCATTAGGAAGATAAGAGAGTTAGTAGATTAGCAAGCAAAGAATAATTAGAAGATTGTATTGGAAGACATAAGGAGTTTGCCTTACACTTGTACACTTTAAGTGGTAAGAATATTTTTCTTTGTTCTAAAAGTATTTCAAGCAAATTTTGGCAACAAAAAATTTGTTATTTCTTTTAAATATAATGAAAATGCATATATATATATATATGTTGTTGTGCTTGGCAACTTTGTATGTAAGAGAATAAACAAATGGTTGTAAGACTGATTGTTGATTGAATTCTACATTCCTATTACCAATAGTGTTGTTTCTTTTAGATACACAAATTAATACAATTTTCCTACATTAGTTTACATTCCCCGTGGAATTTTTTTTAGTTATGTAACAAGTACTTTAAAAATAAAAAATGGATAGAAAACTTTTCTTATGTGATTTTAAATTAGATACATATATTTTGAGTAAACTGATCATCAAATAAGTTAACTTAAACTCTAGTGTAGAACACTAGAATCTTAACATTATATATTTATATATATAAAAAACTTATTTTAAATGAAGAACTAAAAAAGGTTTCAAATAATTTCTTGTTATGGCTTGTTTTGATATATTCTTAATAGAATATATAACTAGTAGGAAAATTTGAACGGGTTACTTTTGTAACTATGATGATTAAATACATACATACATACATACATACATACATACATACATACATACATACATATATATATATATATATATATATATATTAGTTTCTTTTTCTACAAGTTAAACTCTTCATTGGTATGTCTACACTTATAGTATATATTTTCTACAAACTATAATTTCTTATTGACATACTCTATACTTGCATTATATGTAAACAGACTCCGTATGGTCTTATAAACATTGTAGTGGGATATGTGATTTCTTTATAAAGACTTTTTTTTTTTTTTTACTTCTGGAAAACATAATTTTGTATTTTAAATTTTACAATTTTAAAGTAAAACAAATCAAGAGTTTGAATGGTCATGTCTTGGGAAGCAATGTCTAAACTAAAATGTGGGTTTATTGTTCTATTGAGAGCTTAAGTACAGTATGTAGTGGTTATATGGCAATTTTTTGCAAGCACAGATGATTTTGCATGTTGTGTACTTGGCATACTCATGATAAAAATATACTCATGAGATAATTTGGCATGTTGTGTAGTTGAATCTTGGCATTGAGATAAAATTGTAGTTATACTCATGATATAAGTTTTGGTATAATATGACTAATTGACCATCAAGTTGATATGTCGTGAACCCAAAAGTAAGATTTTGGGGAGGTCATGAACCCAAAGGGTATACTTGGGAGAGGTGGGCCCTTGTCAAGTGATAGCTTAGGTCATCCGGGATGTGTAAGAGACCTGTAGATAGTGTTGGACTGATGGTTGACCTAAATATACATTGACACATTCTTTTTGGTGGAACTAGGAGGTTAGTTCTGTCTGAAATAGGTATTTTTGAGATCTGGATTTATTCTGTTATGTATATTGCCAGCATGGCAGTGGGTGTGTTGAGGTTGAGCAAGTCATGCACGCAATTTTGCCAGGGAAGATAATGGTGGTATTTCGAGAATTACAGTAACTATGTGAATATGCCTTACATGTCCTGATTATGCATACCATTTATTATGTTATTGTTTTTAGTTATATTATTGTCTTAAAATCAATCAGTTTCACTTTAGTGTCTAAGTTATTACATATATATACACAAAATAGTAAACTTAAAAGACATGTGCTCACACGATTATTACTGGGTTTAATAGCTCACACGTTTTTTTTTTTTTTTAATTTTTTTCCAAATATGCAGGATGATTGAATTGATAGACTAAGTTGATGTTTGGAAGTCTGCTCTGGAGATGCTTGAAGCTTTGTTAATGAAGAAAATAATGACATTGAATCTTGTATTTGAACAACTATGCTACAAATTTCATTTTCGTGAATTTAGTAGTTTAAGTTGGAAATTAATGGTTGTATGTGGGTATACAAGAATTTCGCCTTATGTTTGTTATTATGAGTATTCATATTTATGGTAATTAAATTGTATCCCATGGTTTTCATAAATTTAATCCGGCTAGTGAGAGTTAGAACATTGTCTAGCCCTATTGCCGCTACGGAAGATCGGGTCGTTACAAATGGTATCAGAGCATTAGCTATAAAGTCAGGATAGGAGACTAGCCTATGTTCAATTAGAACCTTTTAAGCATGAACTTTTAAAGGGTATTAAGAATTTATTATCAAATAGATAATTTGACATTTTTTATTGGAGTTTTTCTTTGTTGGATTTAGGGATGGCTCAAGGAAACAAACCTGTGATTTACTATCGCTTAGCACCTGGGAGAACTAGGTTCATGTATGCACCACCTGCTTATCATGGTGAGATTGGAGTTCAAAATTGTCATTGTGGAAAAACCTACCCTGATCATGTCACCATACATGTTGCTGAGGAGAGAGATCACCTACTTGGTGAAATTGAGGCTTATCGTCAAGAAGTTGGAGTTCTGAGGAATAGAAATATAGAGTTACAACAAGCAAACACAATGCTTCAACTAGAAGTTCAACAAGAAACTAATATACTTTATGAGGAGTTTGGTCGGTGACAATTTTGGCAGGATAGGTACCATAATTCAAGGAATAGCTATAGGCATATCCTTCAAAATGTTCGTCATAACCTAAAACTGGCATACAACCACACAAGGGGGTTGAATGGGATAGATGGTGAGGGTGACGAAAGTAAACAAGAAGAGCAGATACCAGCCCAGGAAGTTGAACAAGTGCAAGGACAACCAATTGGGAAAATGGATGGTATGATGGAGGAGTTTGAGGAAGATCCCAAGGAGGATCTCGAGGAAGAGCTTGAGGAAAACCATGGAAGGAATGTTGAAGAGGAATCTGTAGAGTCTAGTGATGGAATCGTGGTGGTGGACTAGATGGTATTGATTAGGAATAATGGGAATGAAGTATTATGTTAGTATGACTTTAAAAAAATGGTTGTTATTAATATTATTATTAGAAGGTTAAGTATCTTAGTATGGTTAAGTTTGTTTAATTAAGTATTGTTTAGTTAAGTATTCAAGGATTAATTAGTCAAGCTTTATGCAGAAAAAAGGTGTAAGAACTTTAAGTATTAATGAAATGTTTGTTTTTGATTTCTTTCTTGAGATTACTTTAACTTGATTAAGGTAATATTATTTTTATTTTATTCTTTTTATTTTATTCTTTTACTTCTTTCCTTCTATGTAATTTATTTTATTCACATATGATCAGATGGCAAGTGAAAATAGTTCTAATTCTGGGATTAATGACCATACTGGTTTAAGAGAGTTTAGAGGTTTTGTGGATTCTCTTTTGACTCAAATGGTCCCAGCAATTACTCGAGTAACTGAGGTCCTTGAAAGGCAAATTGTAATCGTCAAGAAAATGAAAACCATTTGGGTGAAGATGGTACACTTGAACGTTTCCTAAAATTCAAACCATCTGAATTTGTTGGTGAGCCTGATGACGAATCACACTTTTGAAAACCACTTGGATTGAGCATATGGAAAGCTCAATGTAACACTGAAGTACGTAGATGAAAGGAATATTGCTTTTTCTAGATTTCAACTAAGGGGAGCAACCCGTGTATGGTGGAGAACAATTAAGATTAAGTGGGAAAACAACAAAACTAAACATACTTGGGATAATTTCCTACGTAAATTCAATGAGAAGTATGTCCTTGCTATCATTAGGGAAAAGCGGAAGAGGAGTTTATGACTCTTAAGCAAAGAGAGCTAATTGTTTCTCAATATGAGACGAGATTTAATAAACTTTCCAAATTTGCTCCACAAATGGTAGACACTGAAGAAATGAAGGTGCGGCATTTCATTCAGGGACTTCACCTTGAAATTTAGCATGCCATGGCCATTACAAAATTTCCTAGTACTTATAGTGAAGCTATTGAGATAGCTTCAAGGGTTGAAAGTAGCAAGAATAGGTTGGAAGAGCGTAGGAACCAAATCAATAATCGATCTGGGCAATCAATTTTGGAAGGTAGGCAAAAAGGATAACAAGAAAGGAAAATTTTCCTCTAGAGAGCAACAATCTCAAGTTCAAACTCGTAAGGCCTGTAATTTTGGTGGTCGTGGAGGTCATGATGAGAGTAACTGCTGGAGCAAGGATAAAAAATGTTTCCGTTGTGGTAGCACTGAGCACTTCATTAAGGATTTCCCTAAAGCAACTTCAACCAATTAGGGAAGTTCAACTCAGAGAAATCAAGTAAGGGATGGTCCTAAGAAATAGGTAGAAAAGCCCAAGATTCAGGCACGAGTGTATGCAATTGAGAAGAAAGACGTTCCGAATGAATCTAGGGTGATGAAGGTATGCTTTTAGTCTTTCAACATATAGATAAAGTATTTATAGACCCTGGTTCTACATATTCTAATTTGTCACTCCAGTTTTCATTCATCAGAATTTAGAGTGTAGTAAGTTATCTTATTACTTAGAGGTAAGTACACCTATGGGTGAGAGCTTAACTACGGATTCAATATATAAAATGTGTGAAATTGAGATGGGAGATAGGAAATTAAGTGTTAATTTGATATCTTTACCTATTCAAGGTTATGATATTATTTTGGGAATGGATTGGCTATCCCGACACCATGCACAAGTAGATTGTCAAAATAAAATAGTAAAATTTTGTGAGCCAGGAAAACCAACAGTGAAATTTATGGGGAAAGGAGGAAAGATTACAAATCCAACAATTTCAGGCTCCAAGGCTAGGAATATTTATGGAAAGGAGGTAGAGGGTTCTTGGCATATTTAATAAACAAGTCAACAGACAAGTTGAGGATGGAAGAAGTTTCCGTAGCTAAAGAGTTTCTTGATGTTTTTCCATAAGAGCTATCCTCGATAGCACCATGGAGAGAGGTAGAGTTCACAATAAACTCACTTATTCCGAGAACGGCACCTATCTCTAGAGCTCCATATCGATGGCACCAACTGAATTACAAGAACTCAAGCAACAGTTAGAAGAGCTGCTAGAAAGATTATTTATTCAATCTAGCACTTCACCTTGGGATGCACTGGTTTTATTTGTTACGAAAAGATGGAACATTACAATTGTGTATTGACTATTGGGGTTTAAATACAGTCACCATCAAGAATAGATACCCCTTACCACTGATTGATGAGTTGTTTGATCAACTACTAGGAGTAAGGGTATTTTCAAAATTTGATCTTAGACAAGGGTATTATCAGTTACGGATTCAGGAGGAGGATATTCATAAGACTGCATTTAGGACTCGTTATGGCCATTACGAATTTGTAGTGATGCCTTTTGGCCTGACTAATGCACTAGCAGCATTTATGGATCTCATGCATAGAGTCTTCAAGCCTTACTTGGATAAGTTCGTAGTAATTTTTATCGATGATATTTTGGTGTATTCTTCAAAAGTATCAAGGAACATGAACAACATTTGAGAATGGTATTGAGGACTTTACGAGAATATCAGCTCTATGCTAAGTTTAGCAAATGTGAATTTTGGATGGAAAAAGTATCCTTTCTAGGACATATTATCTCAGGCGATGGTTTAGCAGTTGATCCTTCAAAGATTGAAGCCATTTTAACTTGGAAGCAACTTGAAACAGTTACAGAAGTTCAAAATTTTCTAGGTTTGCCCAGATATTATAGAAGATTTGCTAAGAATTTCTCAAAAATTGTAGGACCCCTATCCTAATTGACCCAAAAGAATAATAAATTTGAATGGGATAAAAGGTGCGAAACTAGTTTTGAGGAGTTAAAGACAAGATTAACCACAACTCCAGTGTTAGCTTTGCCTGATGGCAAGGAAAACTTCATGGTGTATACTGATGCATCCAAGGAAGGGTTAGGTTGTGTCTTGATGCAAAATGGAATAGTTATAGCATATGCATCTAGGAAATTGAAGCCGAATTAATAAGACAAATTACCCTACTCATGATCTAGAACTTGGAGCCATTGTGTTTGCCTTAAAGAAATGGTGACACTACTTATATGGGGTAAAATTTGAGGTTTTTATTGATTATAAGAGTTTAAGATATTTGTTTTCCCAAAAGGAATTGAATTTGAGACATCGAAGGTGGATGGAATTTCTTGAAGATTATGATTGTACTATAAACTACCATCCTGGAAAAGCAAATGTAGTGGCAGATGCATTGAGTCGAAAGGTGCAAATCTTTAGATTCATGGTAAAAGAGTGACGTATGCTTGAAGATATTAGTGATTGGAATCCTAGGATAATGAAAACATGACTTTTTATGGCTAACATCAAAGTTGACTCTGACTTAGCTAATCGAGTTAAAGAAGCCCAAAAGAAAGATGAGGGGTCGCAAGCATTATGAAAGAAGATTAAAGAGGGAAGGTTATCTAAATTCTCTGTTGGCCTGATGGAATTATTTATTGTCAAGGTAGGTTATAGTGTGCCAAATAATTTCGAACTTAAAAGGGAAATTCTTGAGGAAGCACATAATTCAAGGTATACAATTCACCCTGGGGGAAACAAGATGTATCAGGATCTCAAAAGGAATTTTTGCTGGAATAATATGAAAAAAGAAATTGCAGCATTTGTACCCAATTGCCTAATTTGTCAGCAAGTGAAAGTGGAACATCAAAAACCCTCTGGTTTACTTCAACCCTTACCAATACCTGAGTGGAAATAGGAACACATTACGATAGATTTCGTTAGTGGGTTACCCCGCACTCAAAAAGGTCATGATGCTGTATTGGTGATTGTTGATCGACTTATGAAAATAGCTCACTTTTTGCCTATAAGCATGCGATATTCTCTAGAGAAACTTGCACAAATATACGTGAATGAGATTGTCAGACTTCATGGGGTTCCTGTGAGTATTGTTTCTGATAGGAATTCTAGATTTACTTCCCGATTTTGGCCTCATTTTCAAGAAGCCTTAGGAACAAAATTTGGAAGTTGAGCACATCAGCTCATCTGCAAACAAATGCCAATCTAAACAGACGATTCAAATTTTATAGTACATGCTTCGTGCATGTGTTTTGGATTTTAATTGGAGTTGGGATCAACATGTGATGCTAGCTGAGTTTTCCTTTAACAACAGCTATCAAGCAACAATTGGGATGGCACCTTATAAAGCACTTTGTCAAAGAAAGTGTCAATCTCCCATTTGTTGGGATGAGGTTGGCGAAAGAAGGATAATTGATGCGAACGATATTCCAGTGGTCGAGGAAACATTTGAAAAGGTTAAACTAATTCATTAGCGTATGTTACCTACGCAAAGCCGTCAAAAGAGTTACGCTGATAATCGGAGAAATAATTTGGAGTTTAAGGTGGGGGATAAGGTATTCCTACGACTAACTCCACAAAGAAGGTTGATTAGATATGAAAAAGGAGGAAAATTAAGTCAAAGATATATGGGACCCTTTGAGATAATAGAAAGGGTTGGTTAAGTTGCTTATCGTTTGGTCTTACCAGCAAGTATAGGGGGAATACATAATGTGTTTCATGTATCAAGGCTTAGGAAGTATTTGTCTGACCCAACTCAAGTGACAAATTCCGAATCACTGCAGTTGGAGGTAAATTGGTCATACAAGGTGAAACCGAAGAAAATTATAGATCGAGAAATTAAGGAACTTAGGAAAAAACAAATTCCGCTTGTAAAAGTTGCTTGGGAACACTGTGGGATTGAAGACGCCAAATGGGAAACAGAGGACAAAATGCGAAGGGAATATCCAGAATTTTTCAAACAAACAGGTGAGAATTTCGAGAACGAAATTCTTTTAAGGAAGAGAGATTGTGAAAGCCAAAAAAGAAAAAGTATATAATAATAATATATTTAGAAATTAATATACATTATTGGGATACTAATTATATATGACTTCTATGAGTTAATGGGTTGATTTAATCTAGTGGATTAAGGAGGATTCACTTAGATTTATTAGGAGGTTATAATCTTTTTGGTGTTCCTATTATTATTGAGGGGTTAACTATTTGCCTACCCAATCCTTATTGCATGGGGAGTTATGTCATTTGGTATTCTAGCTATTATTAGGGGGATAATAGTAGTTCTATATATATGTGTGTGTGGCAAGGCCATTAGGAATATAAGAGATTTAGTAGATTAGCAAGCAAAGAGTAGTTAGAAGATTGTATTGGAAGACATAAGGAGTTTGGGTTACACTTGTGCACTTTAAGTGGTAAGAATTTTTTTCTTTGTTGTAAAAGTATTTCAAGCAAATTTTGGCAGCAAAAGATTTGTTGTTTTTTTTTTTAAATATAATGAAAATGCATATATATGTTGTTGTGCTTGGCAACTTTGTATATAAGAGAATAAACAAATGGTTATAAGACTGATTGGTGATTGAATTCTACATTCCTATTACCAATAATATTGTTTCTTTTAGATACACAAATTAATGCAATTATTCTACATTAGTTTACACCATGGATTTTTTTTTTTAGTTAGTGTAACAAGTACTTTAAAAATTAAAAATGGATAGAAAACTTTTCTTATGTGATTATAAATTAGATACATATATTGTGAGTGGACTGATCATCAAATAAGTTAACTTAAACTCTAGTGTAGAACACTAGAATCTTAACATTATATGTTTATATATATAAAAAAAAAAAACTTATTTTAAATGAAGAACTAAAAACGGTTTCAAATAATTTCTTGTTATGGCTTGTTCTCATATATTCTTAATAGAATATATAACTAGTAGGAAATGAGTTACTTTTGTAACTATGACGGTTATATATATATATTAGTTCTTTTTCTACAAGTTAAACTCTTCATTGGTATGTCTACACTTATAATATATATTTTTTACAAATTATAATTTTTTATTGACATACTCTATACTTGCATTATATGTAAATCTATATGGTCTTATAAATATTGTAGTGGGATATGAGATTTGTTTATAAATTAAGCCTCTTTTTTTTTGTTTATAAAGTAAAACTTTTTTCTTGCTTTTTTTACTTCTGGAAAACTTAATTTTTTATATTAAATTTTAAAATTTTAAAGTAAAACAAATCAAGAGTTTGAATGTTCATGTCTTCAGAAACAATGTCTAAACTAAAATGTGGGTTTATTGTTCTATTGAGAGCTTAAGTACTGTATGTAGTGGTTATATGGCAATTTTTTGCATGCACAGATAATTTTGCATGCTGTGTACTTGGCATACTCATGATAAAAATATACTCATGAGATAATTTGGCATGTTGTGTAGTTGAATCTTGGCATTGAGATAAAATTGTACTTATAGTCATGATATAAGTTTTGGTATAATATGACTAATTGACCATCAAGTTGATATGTTCTGAACCCAAAAGTAAGATTTTGGGGAGGTCATGAACCTAAAAGGTATACTTGGGAGAGGTGGACCCTTTTCAAGTGATAGCTTAGGTCGTCCGAGAAAGTGTTGGACTGACAGTTGACCTAAATCTACCTTGACACACTCTTTTCGGCGGAGCTAGGAGGTTAATTATGTCCGAAATAGGTATTTTTGAGATCCGAATTTATTCTGTTAAGTATATTGCCAGCATGGCAATAGGTGTGTTGAGGTTGAGCAAGTCATACACGCAATTTTGCCAGGGGAAATAAGGGTGGTTTTTCGAGAATTACAGTAACTATGTGAATATGCCTTACATGTGTTGATTATGCATATCGTCTTATTATGTTGTTTTTTTTAGTTATATTATTTCTGTAAAATTAATTAGTTTTACTTTAGTATCTAAGTTATTACATATATATACACAAAATAGTAAACTTTAAAGACATGTGCACACACGATTCTTACTCGGCTTAATAGCTCACACGTTTTTTTTTTTTGTTTTAAATTTTTTTTCCAGATATGCAAGATGATTGAATTGACAGATTACGTTCATGTCTGGAAGTCTGCTCTGGAGATGCTTGAACCTTTGTTAATAAATAATGACATTGAATCTTGTATTTGAATAATTATGCTACAGATTTCATTTTTGTGAATTTACAGAGTAGTTTAAGTTGGAAATTAGATGCTTGAACCTTTGTTAATAAATAATGACATTGAATCTTGTATTTGAACCTTTGTTAATAAATAATGACATATGAATCTTGTATTTGAATAATTATGCTGCAGATATTCATTTTTGTGAATTTAGTAGTTTAAGTTGGAAATTAGATGCTTGAACCTTTGTTAATAAATAATAACATTGAATCGTGTATTTGAATAATTATGCTACAGATTTCATTTTTGTGAATTTAGTAGTTTAAGTTGGAAATTAAGGGTTGTATGCAGGTATAAAAGAACTTTGCCTTATGTTTGTTATTTTGAGTATTCATATTTATGGTAATTAAATTGTATTACATGGTTTTCATAAATAACACTGTCTACTTTGCCTTATGTTTGTTATTATGAGTATTCATATTTATGGTAATTAAATTGTATTACATGGTTTTCATAAATAACACTATTTACCTTTATTGCCGGAAGATCGGGTTGTCAAGTTATAATTCAGTCAAGTTTTGAACCAAAGATCTCTTAAACAACAATAAAAGATCTTACCATCTAACCATGTAAGAATTTGGTTATTATATGCCTCTTTTTTATTTATATACTTTCTAAACTCCACTCTATGGTTTAACTCTTTTTTAACTTTTCATGTGAAAAAGTTATGTAAATATTGAAAAATTACATTTATACTTAAATTTTTTTAATAAAATATATTTTATTAATATTTTTACTATATATCTTGTATTTTAATAATTTACAGGTATTATATATTAATAAAAAATATATTTAAGTAACTCACCGATTAAATCAGTAACCTGTTAATCTATCTTTCTTGCCAGATTCCTCCCTAGACCGGTTTCATAACTATGCGGAATTCCAAACTTTGCCATCCATCAAGCACAAATAAATTGGAAAGGCTGAAAAGTACTAGTACATTAACCGCCAGCAACTGTAAAAGAAGCTTTCGGTTTTATCTGTTGAATGAAGCGAAATCATTTGAAATTTTCTGCTTTAGTACTAGATTATTAAGACTGTAAATTTAGACCAGAAGGCTCAAATCTCGATTCTATTTACTCAGAAACATTTGACGTGGACGATAATGGATGGTAAAGACAAGACGTGTTGTTTAATCATCTCTAACGATATTAAATCAAATTGAAAATGACACATTAACACAATTATTTAAATAATTAGTGTATTTATATAAAGTTACAAAGTTAGAGAACTACTAATGTCTCATTAAATCCACGAAAAGAATTTGAAATTTGAATAATTATCTAAAATCAAGAATTATTAATTATTTGCATATAATATTGTCACATAAATTAATTTTGACAAATAATCATAAATTTATGATTTTATAAATCATTTTCCTCAAACAATAGAGAAGCAATTATACCACATGCAGTCAAATCGTTTGGTTTATCAAGAAGATTTTACAAAAGTATTATTGTTACTAAATATTAATTGATGTACATATGATTGAAATAAGATGATATTAATTCCTTCATGACTAATATGGAATTCCCATATAAAATAATTAATTAATCAGATTTGCCAGTTCGAATTTCTAAGTTTCAGATGATCTAGTGTACACATATATTAAGATGGTGTACTAGTTTTGGATTAACTATAGCCTCGATTATATAATTGTTTTTATATATGTATAAGAATACAAACCAACAGTCCAAACTCTTTTGTATTTGCATTGCTCAGAACAGTAAAAAAAACATCTTTTTTTGGAGATATTTTACTATTAAACTGTGTTAAACCCCTACATGATAACTGATCCGAAAAAGTAAAAATATTCTTCAAATATTGATTGTAAAATCGTCTATCACAGTGGCTCTAGAAGCGTAGCACACCTTTCAAAATATCGTGATATTTATTTATAATATCAGAATAACGTATAACATAATTAAAAGTGCACAAGTAGATATTTGTCACTAGACAACTAATCAAGATAATGATAAAGGTAAGTGAAAGAATTATCCCTTTGTAACATAGTGTGCTTAAACATATAGTGTGTAGAAATGATTTGGAATGCATATATAGGACATGAAATTCCAAGACTAGCATTTTTGGTAAAAGGCTTGCTAAGAAAAGAGACTCTTGCAAGGTGCTATTACAAGTCTAGAAATGCCTAGTTTCTTCAATTCCTCTATCTTGGATATGGTTCGGTAACTGATGCTTCATTTACAGATGCTGGCGCTGCCATGATCCCAGTAGATTTATCAGATTCTGATACCTCAATTGGCCAGTTAATAAAAAATGCAGGCGGACCAGGCGTTGGCCTGGTGGCAGAAAAACTATTGAGCATGACAACTATTGAGGCCATGTTAGGCCTTTTCTCAACATCTTCTTGAGCACAAAGTAAGCCAATATGGATACTCAGAATGACTTCGTTTCTTTCAAATGAGTCTCCTATAGTTGGATCCAATAATGCTAGTGGTGTTCCATTTCTCCATTGCTTCCAAGCCTGCAAATTAAATCAATAAAGTCCAGGATAATTATCTCAAACTAGAAGGGGATAATTGTTAGTTTAACGATCACGTTTATTTTCACGTGCTTATTCATCTTTTCACTCCGTAACTTGTACCTGATTCTAATTTTTTTCTTTATATTTATTTTTTAGATATATTATATCATAAACTCTCAAATTTATTTATTTCAACCTAATTTATAACACCGTTAACAGAGATAGCCGACGTTCCAACCGTACATATCATGCACCTAAAGTGGAACATTTGTCTAATTTTTTAACACTATTAAAAATTAGACCAAATTGTGATGAATCTAAGAGTTAGGGGTATAATTTGTCAAAAATTTAAAATTAGGCATGCAAAGTAATAATTAATCATTAGTTAAAGGGTGCAAAGTAGAATTAATCATGACTATTTTTATTGATGCAATACGCTCTTAAACAAGCATGTGTTATGCACTTAATTAGGATCCGTTAATTTTTGGTAACGTCGCAAAAAATTGAATTGAAATGAAATAAATCTGAGAGTTCAAGAGAGTGCAATATTTTCAAAGAGGAAAATAAGTATAAAGTACAAAATAAATGTGGAATACAAGTCAAGGAGTGCAAAGTAGCCTTATTTTCACTCACATAGCTTAGAAGGCTATCAGCTTCGTTTGATTCAAAGAAATCCCTGTTCTTCTTTCCACTTACAATCTCGAGAATTAAAACACCAAGACTGAACACATCTGATTTCATAGAGATTTGGCCATGGAATGCATACTCAGGAGCCATGTAACCGCTACAGACCAGAACATATACACGAACAATTAGCGAACGAAATTAAGTGGCCTTATGCATCATTCTTATGGATTGTAAAGCTAATTGGATGAAGATGTATTAAAGATATGTGTATGTGCAAAATTTCTGTTTAGTGTATTATGACAAGATAAAGTACTTACTATGTCCCTGCAATTTTAGTTGTATTTGCTTTAGTTTGATCAACTCCAAAAAGCCTTGCCATACCAAAATCTGCTATCTTTGGATTCATATTGGCATCTAGTAAGACATTGCTAGCTTTTAGGTCACGATGGACAATTCTAAGGCGAGAATCTTCATGTAGATAGAGAAGCCCTCTTGCTATTCCTCCAATGATCTTAAATCGTGTTGACCAATCCAATAATTGTTGCTTTTCTGTGTCTGTACCATGATTAAAGACAATTTCCCCATTAATATTGCATAAACTACAAACAAAGTTTTCCAGAAGATTATTATTTAACTACAAGAAGATCAAAAGAAAGATTATAAAAGAAAAAAAGAACTAGTGAAAGTAAAAACAAACCAAAAAGAAAGTTGTCAAGGCTTTTATTTGGAACAAATTCATAGATAAGTAACTTCTCTTCTCCTTCCAAGCAAAATCCAAATAGTCGAACCAAGTTCCTATGTTGAAGTCTAGCAACAAGGGCAATTTCATTTTTAAATTCTTCAAGGCCTTGCTTTGAGCTTCTAGATAGCCTCTTCACAGCTACCTGTTGTCCATTAGGAAGTGTACCCTGATTGCAGACGTACAAATAGTATTAAACAGATCAATTCAATAAACATATAGTTTTTAAAAACATTCTAGCATTCTTGAAATCTATTAACTAATTATTGTACCTTGTAGACAGGACCAAATCCACCTTCACCAATTTTGTTATCAATACTGAAATTGTTTGTGGCAGCTTGGATTTCACTAAGATTAAATTGTAACGATTCTGTAGTCAAGATGTCGCTTGCAGCTATGGCAGAAACAATAGAACAGCAGTGAATTTACTGAATATATAATCTGATTGCTCGAATTGCTCTTAACCCTATAGAATTACTTACAGGTTTTTTCAAGAATGACATCATATCTCCTCCTGGATCTCCTTGATATATAGAAAGGCACTAGAAATAACACAATGGCAACAACAACAACAGTTGGGACCACAATAGCAACAATGGTTCGTGTTGAGATTCCCCCATCATCATCTGTACGGATCAACAAGTTGTTTAGCTCAAACATTCTTAGCTAGTATTATACTACGTCTTTAATTCATAATAACGCAAAAACAAAGATAAAAAATATGAAATATTCAGACTATCTAATTCCTTATAGCTTTGTAAATAAAGGTAACTAGAGTTGGTTTAAACAGTAAATAGAATAATTAGACCATCAAAAAGGTTTTAGATTCAACACTCATACGGTAAGTTATTAAAATTTGCGTAAATGGTCTACCCTGAACTTGGAGAAAGACAGAGTAACCTCTTTCTTCTTAAAAGTTTTCTTACCAAAAAACAAAAAGCTGGTGGAAATAAAATAAGAGAGAGAAACAATTTAACTTCTTATAGTTTCCACTGAACTATTAGATCTCATCATCCAAGTATTTAGTAGCCTCTGAAGCTTACCTTTTTTGCTAGCAGGACCTTGTGGTACTGCGGTTGTGGCATTAACTTTGTAAAACCGCCAATTCTCAAACCTAATATTACAGCTAGGAAAGAGAATTCTAGCTCCCAATCGACTAAGGCAGCAATTTGGCAAAACCGAAATAGCATTTGTTAGACATGTACGACTAATCAACACTAGAAAGATCTGGTGTGCATTGCCCAAGTGCATATAAACTATTAAACTCCGAATAATCAGCTTCTTGAACAGCAAAATATTTGCCTGAAGAACCATCATCAGCAGCCCTTTGCGCGATCTCATCCATTGTATTCACTAACGCCTGATTAAACTTGTCTGTTTCCGTAACATTCTCGGCGGAATATTGCGTTATTGGGTTGCTATCATCCAACCTGGAGAAAATGGATTCGCTCGAATAACGTAATAAGCACGTATCGAACCAAACAACGGCAGTTTTCGCATTCGGGCATAGCTGCAAAATCTCCCGACTCGCACTTGCTACGCATTGCTGACAAGCATCGTTGCTTATATCGCCTCGGCAGAGAAACAGGCCGTAGACTGCGTTGGAGGGATCTTGGACCGCCCCGGCTGTCGCGTTATAGAACCCATTGGCAGCCCGAGAGGCATTGGAAGATAGAGTTGAAAGGAGGAAATTGAGGTTTGCTTGGTACAGTGCAGTGTTTGTGGTGTTTGTGGTGTTGTTTCCACATCTTTTGTCAAGGAGGAGTTCTTGTGCTCTATTGAAACGGAGCAAGTAAACCATGCAAGACAAAAACAATAAATTTGTGAGATAGATTAAGTTGAATTCGAAGGAGATCATTCTCTGTTACGTTGAAATGTTGATAAAATTCTTAGAGATTTTAATTATTAAGTGTGGCTTTTTGGTCAGATGCCGATCTTTATATGCAAGGTTTGAAAGAAATTACGCTCTGAAAAGAAGACTGGTCAGCAAGACCCTGGAGGTGTATGGTAGGGATTCATATCCTCGACCACTAACTTAAGCAATCATGAGCTTTGTTAGTTACGGCTCGGCTCGGCTCGGCTCGGCTTCAGTTCAAGCTAAATTTACCCACCTTCTATATACTTTGGAGCGGCGTCTTCTTTCCTTTACTGACAATATTAATATAAAATTAAACAATTGAATTATTAAAGAAACTCTTTTTTTTTTAAGTCTTCTCTAAAGTTCTTTGGCCGGCATATATTAGTGACTTCAATATTTTTTCTTCGGACAGTTGTTCGATAGTGAAAGGCTAACATAATAAGGATTTTGTAAGATCTGCAATCCCATGTAATCTGCAAATATTGCTATATTTTATTTTTTGAATAAGGAAAATATTATCATAGATCTGATCTTGAGTCTTATATGTAAATTTTGTAATTAAAATTAAATTTTATAAAATTTTATTTATATTATCTGATATTATAAATTTTATAACATTTAATTTATAGCACATGATCTGATTTATAAGTGAGCCGTAAATTAGTTCTATCTAAATATTTGCTTTTGAACAAAATGCAAAACTTGATTGTTTATTGATTAACAGATTTGACTTGACTTTATGGGTTATGATCAAGTTGTCACTAATACTTCATTAAGTTGTTTAAATTTGAAACAATAATACTTTATTTCCGATTAAAGTGCCTTTTATGTTATAAAAGAAACTGACAAGATTGCGTGAAGATGAAGGAAAACCATCTCGTTTCCCAAGTGAGACTAATGCATTAAAAATTTTAGTCAAATCAGACAGCAGAGTACATTACACAGCTCTAATAAAATTGATTGCATCCTTAACTATCAATTAGGATGGAACTAAAATGTTTTCGATATAAATGGTGCCGTTTGGATTGAAAAAAAATTACATTATTTGCTAAATAATATTTAATCAAAATATTTGCTGTTTTGTCAACAAATAACTATTCAAATAATATTTTATCTTATTCACTATTCATTATTCACACAATACATTATTTGCACTATTCATGTTTTATTCATTATTTACATTTTAGAAAATATTCTATTAATAATTATGTATAAATAATGGAATTAATTATTACTATTATTATTGCAATCCTTACTTTGCATAAGCACATTTTATTCTGGTACTATTAGTATCGTATATTTTTTTATCTTAACGTGTATTTATTGTAATATTTTGTTAGTAGTCTATAAATATTAATATTATGAATGAATAAAAATAATTCGTCTTTGTGTATTCGTTTTGAACCGTGAACATATATTTATTATTAGTTTAATTTGACTTATTTTGTATATTTACTTAGTTACATACAAAATATTTATATATGTGTGTTTGTGGCGGTTCTTTTAACAATGGTATAAAATAATTGGGTATAGATGTTAATTATCTTTTATCATTGTTGATTTTGTACCTTTTTTTTAAATTTTTATGTAGGTTTAATTTCACTTTATCCCTTTAACGTTTAGGATCATAATCACTTTAATCCCTAATGTTATTTTTTAGACATTTTAGTCACTGGACTAACAGTTAAAGTTAACAGTGTTAAATTTTTGCCTTAAATGATATTTTTACTTTCAAAATATTGATGTGTAAACAAATTTTCTCTTAACACCCAAAATATCTTATTTTATTTTCATAAATAGAATTTGATAAAATTTAAAATATGTTGATTAATAAAAAACTATTAAAACATGTCAATAAAATATGTGTGTGAGATAAAGAGAATATAAATCAAGTAAAATTGAAAAAAAAAATAAGAAAAAGAGAGAATAAGGGTATTTTGTTAAAATAATATTGAATGTTGAGTGAAAATGAAGTGTAGCTCAAATGGTAAAGCTACACTTTTCCTGTGATTTAGGTCATGGGTCCAAGTCACCAAGGGGTTAAGTGGAGATTCATTGTAAATTCTCTTAAAAAAAAATTCAATGTTGAGTTAAATTTAACGAAAGAATTTAAATATCTAAAAAAATAACGTTTACAAATTAAAGTGATAATGAGTATAAATATTAAAGGTGTAAAGTAAAATTAATTATTTTTATGTCTGTGGAGTTTAATAGAAACAAAGGGAAAGATGCAATTTCAAGTTTTTATCGAATGTAGTGTGACGAGAATAAGTAAAGAATTTTTATAACTGTCATTTTTCTATTTGCATTATTTTTTTTATACATAGGTTCACCAAATAATAGGTACTATTCATTATTTCCAATCCAAATAGTTATTTCAACTACACAATATTATTTCATATCTAAACAATTGTTCTATTATTCCAAAAGCCAACATGATTTCTAAAAACCACAAAAGTCAATAGACAAATATTATTTACCAAATAATACTCTATTATTGGCTGTCCAAACAGCACCAATGTTTCTATGATAAACATCAGAAATATTTTTCTTACTTTTTTTTATATATATATATATTGAACTCCTTCACAAATAACGAAGTGCCATCATTTATATGATAAAATATTTTTTTATGACCTATTGATAAATTCTATAAATCTGAAGGTAAATTATTAACTTATTATTGTCTATATTTTCCTTAGTCAAACTCAAAAATTCAAGGTTATATTTTCTTGAATTTGCCCTTTTGTTTTTGGTAGGAGGAAGTTTTCGCCTTAAAGAAGATGTGGCTTGAGAGTATTTGAGTTAACAAATTTAAACGTGGTAGGAAACTTGGTTTCAAATCATGGCTCATGATTGTTTAAGTTAGCGAACACGTGTCACATTTTTAGAACTAGCTCTGTCACTGGATTGGCATCAAATAAGTGTATCCGAGGATATGAATCCAGTAGGTGGACACATGCCGGATGGTTCATTGTTGGTACCTAGTAATTCTTTATAGGAAATACTTAGGTAGAACTGATTTTTTATCCCACTTATAAACCATACAGTATAGATTAAATGTTGAAATTTATGATATAAGTTGATGTTATAAGTGACGGTTGACCGGGTTGGGCCAGGCCAGGCTCGTAATTGCTTGTCACGGGCCGGTCTGACGGCCGCCCCCCTGTCCTGGTCCTCGGAGGGCCAGGCCAGGCCACTGCCCCACAAATTGGCCCTCGAATTTAAGTTCTTACTTAAATTTTAAACGTATTTTTTCATGAAATTTACATTTTTACTTATTAATTATTATTTTAAAATTAATAACTTATTAATTTAAAATCATTTACTTACTATTCATTAATAATTTATTAAATTATAAGTTATTAATTGTTCAAATTACTACTTACTAGTTAATAGTACTTTATTAGAATCAAAATTGGTAGTTATATATTAGACCAAGTTATTAGTAATTAAAGTGTAAACTCTAAACTAATACTTATTATTCGAAACTAAAGTTTTTAGTTAATATTCAAAACTCAAAGTTCGCAATTAGTTATTAGTATTTTATTATTCCAAATTAATACTTATTTGACCAAGTTATTTCTTAGTTGTATAAGTCAATACTTATTATTATAACTTATTATTTGTTAATCATAGAGTAAAAATATTTAATTAGGAAAAAATTACCTTGAGATGGTGGGGGGTTTGGCGTAGACCTCTACCATGTATATTAATATTATTAAAAAAAAGGTACAAGAAGGGGAGCATTGAACCTGACATCCAAATCATTACAAGTTATAAAACTAATCCAAAAATTTAAATAAATTTAATAAGCTATTTACTACATACATAAGAAGGGGGAGATAGAACCTCACCTTCAAACACAAAATTATTAAACATTAAAATCCTATGTATACTATATATCAATTTGGAGATTACTACTACTACCTTCATCTTTGTCGATATCTTGCATAATTAATCATTGTTTTCTTTCTTTAGCGTCTAGCCAATCCTTTAAGCACACCAACATTTCCGAAGTTGCAGGTGTCATTCGATCCCTTCTATCATCTAAAACTCTTCCACCTACAATAAAAACACTTTCTGATGCAACCGTAGAAAGCGAAATCGTTAACAAATCCCTAGCAATTTGAGATACAATAGGATATTGACATTTATGCTTTCACCACCAAGAAAGAATATCAAAATTGGGATTGAACTCGTCATCTCCTGTATATCGTGGATCACTTAAATATTGAATTATTTCATTAGTATTTTCAATTCTCGATCTTTTCGAAACAAAGAGCAGTTGGTGAGGATCAAAATGTGTTCTAACATTTATATGAGACATAGCATATTGTGAATTTGATGTAGATGAACTAGAAGATGCACCTTGTTGCATGGGGGGTTTTGTTTGTAAATTTCATATAATTCATCAAATTCACTGTTGTTTTAGTAGTTTCTATGATTAACTGTTTGTTTATGGTATTTGTGGTACTATGATTATTAAAATATTTAATGAAAGAATTTAACTTATACAATTTATTACGTGGATCAATAACACATGCCAAATAATACAATAATGGAATATTTTCATAATACTTATCAAATTTTTCTTCCATTGCGCTAATCATATCATCAAAAAACTCATTCATTTTATGATTAAAAAAAATAACTTTAATAACACTTAGTTCAATTAAAACAACATGAGAGAAAGGTTTATAAGTAGCGGAAAACAAGTTTGTAGCATACTCAAATTACCTTAAAATTTTTACTATTATTTTAACTCGATTAAAATCCTCCTCGCCCAAATAAGTTGCATTAACTGAACCAATGTGCTCGTTGTAAAATGCGGAAAGTAATTTTTCATAACCAAAAGTACTTAAAACATATGACAAGTAGAATTCCACCTAGTGGGTACATCTATTGGAAAATGTTTAGGTTTCATGCTCCATTTTCTGAACAAAACATTTTCTAAACAAAGTCGTTTAAAATTTTGTTGATGAGCAGTAGATGAACGGATAAAACAAATAGCACTTCTAATTTGACTAATAATATTTTCAACCATTTTTAAACCATCTTGAATACAAATATTAAGTACATGACATGCACATCTATTATGAAATAATTCACCACCTAAAATAGGTTTGAAAACATCTTTTAACATAGGCACGTTTGTAGTATTATTTGAGACATTATCAAAAAAAAATGGACATAACTTTTTCAAACAAACCATATTCATGGGCACAATTAGTAATCAACCTTGTAATTTGGGGGGGCATTGTGAGGGTGTTCAAAATTTTGAAAACTAATAATTCGCTTTTGTAAATGCTAATCTACATCTATCCAATGTACAGTGATACAAAAATAATTTTTATTTGTGATTGTTTTCCAAGAATCGACAGTAAAGGCAACTTTACGATTAGTCGATGCAATAGTAGCTATCAATTCATTTTTCCTATTTTCCTTATACATTCTTTTAAAATCACTTTTCAAACTACTTCTAGGAACCTTTTTAAATTGTGGGTTCACGGCTTTGTGCATATATTGTTCTAAATTGGAACTTGACTCAAAATAAAAAAACAATTCATCTCTAACTATCCATTTAGCCATTTCCTCTCAATTTTTTTCATGTAAATATTTAAAATTCCCCGTTACCATACCTTGTCTGGTGTGAATTTATGTTTGAACCATTTTTTATTTTTCTTGAATTTCACTATATTTTTTTACTAATGTGCCTATTAAGTGTTCTGGTTCTTCACCCCTTTTTGTGTTTAAATGATATAAGTGGAACACATAATTTACAAGTAACAGTCTCATTTTCTTCATCTCTTTCAAAAAATTCCCAAACGAAACTTTTTCATTTTAGTAATAGTGGATTGTTTAGTAGGTGCTTGTTCATTTTGGTTATCTATATCATCTAAATCAACAAATATGGTAGGACCATCTAGTAGGGTGTGGGGTGCTTATGTCTATTATCCTTGTTCCATTTTCTTGTAATAGAAAAAAATTTTAAATAAAGAAACAAATAAAGTGATAATATAAAAATTAAAGATGCAAGCTACTAAATTTTCAAATAAAAGAATATAACAAAACAATAATAAAGAAAAAAAAAAGAGATTTGATAAAGACAATTAATAAATTAAAAAGTATGAAAAAACCAACTTGGAAATTGAAATGTTGAATACCAATTTGTACACTTGAGTACTTGAATTCCACTCGAGTACTTCACTACTTGAATTTTGGATAAATATCCAAATCTTCAATTGAGCTCTCATCTTAAGATAATTTTAAATTTCTAAAATGATATATTTTGTAATTTTAGTAGTATGAAAGAAATTATAATAGCACTTGGAGATAGTAATTAGAGAGTAGAAAGAAGAACTAAGAGAAAGTAGAGAGAAATTGTTGTGTGATTTGTTGGGAAACTTGTGTGGTATTTATAGAAAAAATTTCATTATATTACCCCCAAAAACTAGCAATCGTTTTATAGCTGTTGGGAGGGGGTTTAAACTATCATTAGAACTTTTTTTTAAAAAAAATGTTACTAATGATCGAGTTTTGGTGAGTTTGGCCCGCGAGTCACCAACGGTCGTCCCGTTGACCGGCCAACCCGTTGAGCGAGGGCCGGTCACGAATCAATGGCCTGGCTGGGCTCGCGGCACTCCATGGCCCAAGCCCGGCCTAGCTCCCTGGCCTAGCCTGGTTTGTTACAGTAACTCTCGGGCCGGGCCGGCTAAAAGACAAACCGGGCGGGGCGGGGCGAGGCGGGACGGCGGTTTGGCCCAACCCACTGCCACCTCTAGCTGATGTAAGTAAGATTTTAAAAGATTTAATCTTGACCGCAGGGTCTACAGGTGGGGTCAAAAATCGGGTCTATGGTAGTATTTTCCATTCTTTGTTGGTAATTCTATAAAAAAAAAGTAATGTATTTGAATGCAAGGGCAATGGTATTAGGTTCTACATTCAATGTGTTTGGCTAATCAGTCAATGTAAACCTTTTATGTAATATTGGTTTTAACTATTATATGATGCTGAAAAGGAAGTACAACTTAACTGGTAAGACTTTTTTTTTATGATCTATTGATTATGAGTTCAAGTTAATAGAAGGTAGAGTAGGGGTGTCAATAGATCAGGTTGTCAGATTATCGTGTCATGCCAGGTGTAACTCATTTTTATTGTATTGTGTCATATGTGACCCATTTCTTATCATGTCGTGTTCGTATCTGACTCGTTCGGGTTCGTATTGTATTCGTGTCTGATCCATTTACTATTTACAGAAAGTATCAGCTTATTTAATAAATTACATAACTGGCGATCAATTTGAGTTAAAATCTCAAATTTTAATTATTTAATAACTTAAACAACTATTAATACTAGCCTTGTTATCATATTAATTTAAAACACATAATTAAATTTTTTGAAGTTTTTTGAATAATATTTAAAATGATTATTATATATGATTTAATAATCTAATATCAAATCTATTATTCACAATCTTAAACGATTATACTATATTTAAATTGTAATTGTTAAGGAATATGGGCTTACATATCAAAACTAATTGGTAATAAATGGAGTAGCCCATGAACCAATTATTAATTAGTTTAGGATCTATTGGCTAACCCATGTGAGATATTTACTTTGACAACCCCTCTCACATGAGACTTGGTTAGTGGAGAACCCGTAAACCCTATTACACGTGGGTCAGACGTTACTGGAACCCTGTTACACGTGGGTCAGAAATGGATTGAAACCCTGTTACACGTGGGTCAGACGTAAGAGAACCCGTTGGAATGGTTTGACAGAACCCAAGACACGTGTGGATGTGAGAAAAACGAAGCCTAGCCTGATACTTGTTAAGGAATATGGGTTTCTATTTTAAAACTAATTGGTGATAAGTGAAATGATTCATAAACCTTGTTAATTAGTTTAGGATCTACTGGATAACCGATGTGGGATATTTACTTTGACAATAATAAAGAAAAAATTTCAGCAAAATCTGTTCATACAGTCTCAATTAATTTAACGGGTTATCATGCCAACTCATGAATTGACTCAACCCAACCCATTTAATTTCGTGTCATAAACGGGTTGACCCGATAAATTTCGAATCATGGCATAACCTATTATTTTCGTGTTCGTATTATATTATTGGGGTCGTGTCAGAAATTACAAACCCTTGTAGAGGGGAGAAATAGTTATAAAATAAAATAAAATAAAAAAACACTATTATATGATGCTTCCCATTACAAAGTTGAAGAAGCTGTAGACGAATGTAAAACCAAAAGAAAATATAGATGCTTTTGAATATAAAACCAAATAAAGGAAACAAAAAAAAAAAAAAAAAAAAAAAAGGTAATCAATATCAAACCTAACCAAAAAAAAAAAAAAAAAACTAAGGTTTTTTAGATGAGGTAAAGATTTTCTTTTTTTAATTTACGTGTTGAATTAGTGAAGAAGTGAGAGTGATTTTGGGGAAAATATAATCAGGAGTGTCTGCAGAGAAAATTCTTGGTGGAGAAAAATGAATAACGGTTAAGAAGAAAATAATAGGGAGAGCGAGGATTTCCTGATGTAAGCAATTTCTACACAGACAGCTGAGTCTCAAATTTGGTTGGCAGAAAAGTAACAATTCGAGAATTTGTTATCCTTAAGCATCAATTGGAAAGCAGACAAGTAATGTTTATATAGAATATACATTAATTCTATTCAACCGCTAGCAAATAATGCAATCATTACTCACATTAGCAGTTGAATAAGAATACGACTGGAATGGACCCGATGTCTTTAACGAGAATTTTCCATCAAGTTACTCACCTCTTGAGGAAAAATTCAAAATTAGGAGTTTTGAGTCTAAAGTCGGTGATAATGGATGATATGTGACAACTTCCATAATGGGTTGTCCATTCATCGGAATTTAATTAGCAAAAACTTTTTACTCGTAACTGAAGATGTCAAATTCAAATTCTCTGCCCCTCCTTGAATCCCAAATATATATATATATATATATATGTATATATATATATATATATATATATATATGACGTCGGGTAATCAAATCGATTTCATTTTAAAAGTTTAAGAAAATTAAAAGAGAAACAGTACCAACTTCATGTAAGAGTAAATAATGACATTGGTACTTAAATTTTTTGACTGAATTATACTTTAGTATCTCATATTTTAATTGTATTATTTTGATATTTTATTTTTACAAATAATATCTAATTGGTGAATTGCCAATTTACGGTGGTCGAAAAATGCCAGCAATTATCAAGTGCACACCGCAAGATATTAACAAGGATAATTTTAGAACATAAATTGCATAAGTAGACTTAGTTGTATTATCACAACCAAAAGAAAAAAAAAAATTAAAAAGCTACATTTAGGCGCTAAAATTCCCAAACTTTTTAGTGATTAAATGCATTTAAAAAATTATTTTGTTTAATTTTTATTTCAAAATTACCTTTATTAATCTCTTGATAAACGTAATGTTCTCCGACACCTTCTGGCCACAAGAATTAGATAATTACACTAATTAGGCATTATTACTACTTTCTATTAAAAATAAAGTATTAAAATAACATAATTAAAAGATGGATACCAAAATACAATTCAATCAAAAGTTTACATATCAATGGTATCATTTGCTCTTCATGTAAACATGTAAACAACGACTCAAATAAAAGTTCAAGAAAATTAAAAGACAACTCCACCCGGTTGGCTTCTTATTTCTTGTTTTGTGTAAATATGTACACTATTTTTAAACTAGGCCCATTACCAGACAAACCATAGACCATGGAGGTCTATTTCATATAAAAGTGCAAACCTGAAAGCGAAGTACAAAAAATATTTTTGAAAGCGTCCAGTTGATAAGTACTATGAATGTCCAAACCTAAATAGTATAACCTGGGCTTCTTACCCGGTTTAGCTAGTTGGACCGTTAAACCTTGGAAACAGGTATCATATTTTCAACAGAAAATTAAAGAGGTAGGATTTATATTATTAGGATTTATTTTTTTTTAGGATTTTTGAAGTTACTAATGATATGGGTAGTTTTGGTTTGCTACTTCACTTTAAAAAATTTGTTTGTAAGTTAGAATTTTGTTCTTAAAAAATTTAATTAAAACTTAAGGAAATCAAATTAGCTTCTTCAATACTAAAAATTAGTGTAAATGGCATATTCTATGTCTGTGAAAATTTAAGAATTGTAAAAAAAATAAAATAAAAGAACTAAAAATATTAGAACTCAAATGAAGATAGGAAATTATGAGAAGTTAAGTTCTTACACACCTTTTTTCAATTTTTTGAAAAGTACAGTTTTGCCTCCAAAGGAATACATGTTATTATAGATATTAGGCCATTAAGAAAATATATATTAATTGGACACTAGGCCAAAATGTTGACCTTTTATTTATATATAATTAGATCGTAAGATAAAAGGGTTAAATGCACTAAACACTCTCAACTATACCCCAAGTTACACTTTATCCTCTTGTACTAATTTTATAGGCACTTTACCAATTTCTTGACCCGTCTTAATATTATTGGATAAAAATAACCCTGTAATGTTACTAATTATTTTAGTTTATCTTTTTTCTTATTAATTTTTCCTTTTTCATTTCTCTTTTCCACTCCTTTTTCCTCATGCCACTAGCTACTTTATTCCCTAAACTATTATTTTTTGTATACTTAAGGCATATAAATTTTTTAATTTGCATTACCTAATTTTTCAATTTTGTTTGTAGCTTGTTTGTTTCTTAATTTTCATTTTTGTTAATTCATTATAATTTCCATTACAACAGAATATGCGTATTACTTATGTCACAAAGTGTATTTAAACTAATAGTTAAATTATCTAAGTATATATAAAGAGATTAGAGTTTCAATAATTCAAAATAATTGAGTTTTAACTAATCATATATTAGTTAAAAATGACAAATAAATAGATCACAATAAAAGTAAGTGATAATAATATCAGTGTAAATAATAGATAAAATATTAATAGTTAATTAATTTGCTTATTTGTTTTTACTATTTCTAATTGACTAAGTCTAGTTTATTTATATATGTTTTTATACATTCAATTTTAGATTAAAATTCTTTCTAATAAAAAAACATATATCTTATTATAATAAAATTAAAAAATCAACAAAGTATAATGAAAACAAAGAATAAGTTAAAGAAAATTAAAAAAATTAATCAGTGTGTACAACACTTATGGTAGACGAATAATGTAGCTAGCGATAGTAGAAAAGAACGAAAAAAGAAAATAAAAAGAAAAAGGAAGAAGGAGAAAAGAAAAAGGGAAAAAATAAAAGGAAAATCATAGGGAAAAATGTCGAGCCCTATTTTTACACAAAGAATAGATAAAAATATTAAATAAGTGAAAAAGGAAAGGGGCCCAAAATTGGGTTAAGAAAAATACAACATTAGGCCCAATTAAATACATCTAGGAAAAAGAGTTTTTCTAAGAGAAATAGGAGTTGCTACTCAGTATTAGATTTTTGGTGTACTGAATCACAAAATTGGATTATTCTCATACACTTAAACCCTTACCTAATTGACTCCTGGTCTTTCAAAAAAAAAAAAAAAAAATACACTAGAGATTTGGGTTTGGGAGTTTTATTGAGGAAAGGGAAGGCTAGACTACTTCACAGTTAACCTAGGCACTCTTTCACTCCCAGTGAAACGGTTGCGAGTTTAATTTAATCTTTTAATTTTAAGGCCAAAACATGAGTTAATTTATTGGACAATTAAATTAAACAAGCAAGTAAAAAATGACAAAAAATAAATAAAAAATACATAATCCTATGCCCCATTAATGGGCTCACATGAATTCTAAAGAGAAAAGAAAAAAATCAAACAAATAAAACAATAAAATATATTAGTCAAAATTAAACTAATTTTTTTTTTTTTTTTATAAATTCATGAACTCATATCTGTCAAACACATAAAGACCATATTTGTACGAGAATTTAGAATAAGTCAAGGATCATATGAAGTCGTATAAAAGAACAATGATTTCTTCTCATATTATAAATATTTTACAAAAATAAATAAATAAATAAATAAAGGCTTACAAACTTTTGACAAATTTAAGAATGGTGGGAATGGCAAGATCCGAACTCTAATTATGATGATTATGGGGGATCCATCTTTTCCTTATTACGAAAATTGTGGAGTATTCTTCTGAAAAGAATTTCACTTGTCTATGAGTTGTCTGATTGTGATGGAATGAGAATGATATAGAGAATGAGTATGTCAATGGTGAATCATGCAGAAAGGAGTAGTGGGGTATTTATTGGGGTTATGAGAACTAGAGATAAAGTTAGAATAGGATGGGGATAGAGGTGAAGATAGGGATAAAGACAAACTCTAGAGATCAAGATAGGAATGGCTAACGGTAGGCATAAGAGAAACTGGTATAAATTTTCGTATTTTCTTCAAAATGTTATTTCCTAATTATCCTGAAAATAGATAAATAGAAAAATAATATTTAAAAAAATAGGTGTCTATAGTTTTTGTAAGGAGCGCGAAGTGGTTCTAGACAAATATGTAGACAGCGATGAACATATTGGGAATTAGGATGGAAAGAGAAAGATATCAGTGTCACCATGTATGGATGATCTCGCTACTATACCATTGCCATTGTCATTGTTACCGCCTTTTTACATTTCCTATCTATTACATTGAAATAAAGAAAAATTACAAGAGCAATCCATGCTAATATTTCCCGTTGCAAAAACTCTATTGACGTCAACTTTGGTTGAAAAATCATGGAATATTTGACTTGTCCTTTGACTAACATTAGGATTCTTGCTTTGACCGTTGGATAGTCCATCTAGCTTGGACCTTTGCCTTGATTCATTGACACTTTCATTATACATCCTAAAGTCATTGGCAATTCCCTTTGGCGTTGAAGTTTGGTTTACTCTGAAGATGAAATTATTTAATCTATTCTCTAAATCCTAAAAAACACAGCACAAATTTGCCCCTATTTCTTGCAAAACACATATTAGTACAAATAAATGAACATAATAGGAAAAATATGCATTGAAATTTAAAAATATAAGAACATATAAAATGACAAACTTAGTAACTTTAATTCTGGTAAGAGAATAGTGAACCCTTTAATCGCGATTAGACTCAAACATGAACCCTTTAATAGCAGTTCGCTCAACAATGAATCCCTTAATCGGCGGTTCGACTCAATAAATAAACCTCTTAATCGCAGTTCAACTCAACAATGAGCCCCTTAGCAGCTCACTCAATAATGAGTTCCTTAATTGGAAATTCCAACTAAAAAATGATCTGGGATACTGTCTTTCCTATGGATGATGGATATTATCCTTGCAATAGACAAAAGACTCCATGTTGAGCATCTTAATTGGTAACTTGACTAAAAAAATGAACCCATTAATCATGGTTTGACTCAATAATGAGATCCTTAATTGGAACTCCAAATAAAAAATATGATATAGGATACTGTCCTCCCAATAAATGAGAGATACTATCTTCCCAATGAACAATAACTCCATATTGAGAACCTTAATCAGTAGCTCAACTAAACAATGAACTCCTTCATCATAGTTCGACTTAAAGATGAACCCCTTAATTGCCCTATTGGCTCAACTCAACCATGAGCTCCTTAATTGGAAACTCCAAATAAATAAATAAATAAAAAGATATGGGATACTATCCTCCTAATAAATGAGGGATACTATCCTCCCAATGGACAATGACTCCATATTGAGCACCTTATCGGTCGCTCAACTAAAAAATAAACCCCTTAATCATGATTCGACATAAAGACGAACCCTTTAATCGTGGTTCAATTCATCACGAACTCCTTAATCGGAAACTCCAAATAAAAAAATGATATGGGATATTGTCCTCCTAATGGACGAAGGATACTGTCCTCCTAATGGACAATGACCCATATTAAGCACCTTAATCGGTCGCTCAACTAAACAAACTTTTGGAAAGTAAATAATACTGGTCAATCTTATGTTGACAAAACCTGTTTGATTTTGATTGAAAATGAACAATATGTCAAAGATCTTCCTCATAAAACTGGAAAATAAAATTCATGTAACATGCTTTTCATGCAAAATATGATGCACATCGCAATTTTTTTTAATCCAATCCCCTTCGATTAAGAGATACTTTGAATGGACAGAAAATAATGGCCTTGGGATTTTGAATAAGGCTAAAACAAGTGCTTAGAAAGTTGTTCTCCTAACTTGAAGGACTCAAGCTTGCCCTATTTTGCACTTTACCCTTTTTTAAAATCAATTTCGAACTATGTAATATTTACTTTAAATGTTATCTCTCTTTTAGGTCTCTTTCACAACCACTCCAATCAGCCGTATCAACCATGTGGCTTTAGTAAGAAAATTCATGTTTTTAATTCAAGGAAAAGCAAACTCATTGTTGAGCATAACTTCAATCTCATAAATACACCTTGAAAATTGGGACTTGCCCCAGTTCAAGATTTGAGTTCTTACAAGTCAATTATTTCCTTTGTCTAGTTAGAGTAGACTATGGGTTATAACATGCCTAGGCATTTCAGGAGAATGAAAGAAAGAATATAATGGCTCAAATTTATTGACTGAGGTGAAAAAATCTTATGATCACTTTCCCAGAAAAGACACACACTAGGCAAAATACACAGAAACTTCCTTTTGTTTTGCTTTTTTTTTTATAAAAAAAATTCTCTTTTTTTTTCTTTTTTCTTTTTGAATTTTTTTTGTTTCCTTTTTTCTTCTTTTTCTTAAAAAAGAATACCCAACTTTGATGTTGGGTTGACATACAACTTCACTCAAAACTACTGTAATTATAAATTTTTTTAGCAATGAATTTCAAACTTTATTCAAACTGATATCAATGGATATTTGCCTAAGCATGAGTTACAAAATAAGCTAACATAATCTTCTCAATTTGGGTCACTACACTAAAAGTAATTTGACGTCTAAAATTTGCCCCAGTGTGGGGCACAAAAACTTTGTCCCCATATGGGTTTCTAAACCAAAAATGACAAAAAAAAAAAAAAAAAATTACCCCAGTGTGGGGTTATAAATTCTTTCAAGATTTTCCTAGTATGGGGTGTGATCATCAAGACAGGTTTAAGAAACGAAAAATCCTTTTGAAGTGGTCAAGGGAGTTAGCAAAAGATAAATAGCCCACCTTTCAATCATCCTTTAGAAACAATTAACTCTTGAGAACTTTTATCCCATTATTTTATTTGATGCACTTATGAGATAAAAGCTTATGATTTTACACTTCTTGAAACAAAACAAGATTTCTTGAAATAAAGATAACCATTTATTAAAATAGGAATCACAAATAGTTATTGAAAGCCTTTAAAAAGGAATCAAGTTCATCTAGAAGGCTAACACTTGAAAGAATACTGTCATGGCCACGTCTCAACTCGTTTCCCCTCGTATTATTTTGGCCATGATTAGGTAGTGAATTGTTGTTAACATTAGGTTGCTCGGCTTCCTTAAACATCAGCTGATTACTATTTATCATATCTTGAATCTTGTGTTTCAACTGATAGCATTTATCAGTACAATACCCAATTCCTCCAGAATGATAACCACAGGTTTCATTGGCACTATAGTTTCTCTGATCCTTTTTTGCAAGTGTAAGAATAGGACGTGATATCTTATTTTGAACCAACATAGCTTGATAAATATATGACCGTGGCATAGGTAGAGGAGTAAAGTTTCTTAGTGGCCTCTTAGGAGCTTGTTGTTGAGTTGGAAAATACTATTGTGAAGGAAAATTTTGAGAATGAAAATTGGAAGAGGCTTGAATTTGGTTGACATGATGAGGCGGCAATGTTGCATTATTAGATTATGGGAAAGGTAGGTTGTGTGAAAAAACATATTACGTGTTTAGATTAAAAGAAAGAGGGCAAGGAATCCGGTTTGAAAAAATAAATTGAGCATTTTGAGGGGTGAATTGAACATTTATCATAATAATCTCACTTTCTTTTTTCTTTGAGAAGATTCATTTTTTGCTATTAGAAGAGTTTGTGCATTCAAAATCTGCAATAATTTGTCCAAATCGCATTTCATCAATCAAAATACCAGCGCTAATCACTTCACTAAATGGATGCCCCTGCATAGTCACAAGCTCATTGTAATATGGGTATTGTAGAGAATTATAATATTTTATCCACAAATTGGAGGATGTGGAGAATTATGGACCACAAGGTGTACGGTGGAGCCATACACCTTGGTCCATGGAAGATTTTTTCTATCTTAAGCAATGAGACGAGCTTCGACTCGTTCAGCTTCTTCAATATTTGTATCGCTTCTACAGCACCATAGAAAGCAAGTGATCTTCATTTCTTTTGGACTTCGAAGGCTCGTACTTCATGTAGCTCGGTTATTTATTACAGAAAATTATTTCGACTGAGGTATTAGTTAAAGTGAAAGCTTGCTCAAAACTGTGGAAAGCTGGCAACCAGAAAATTCTTCAAATCTGATAACTTCTTGACTGAAATTACGCATGGATGATGACTTGCCAGGCTACAAGATGTTTAAGATCGACCTATATGCCAAGTAACGGTCAAGCTATTTGGAACCATCATCTTTGATTGTATGACTGAGATGAAGTCCTGATGCTTTTTTATGATGTACGAATTTGTAATTTTTTGAGCTCGGTCCAGAATTCACTGTTATGTGGATTTTGTCCCACATTAATTAATTTTAATGAGAGTTATATAGCTTTGGTCTTATAAATAGAGACATTAGACTTTGGACTTTATGTATCAAGCACTAAACATAAGAAAGTTTAGTGGGCTATTGGGCCTTGTTAGTCATTAAGCCTTTTGTATTTATTTTAGCTTTTCTTGTGTTTTTGTACTAGTGCTTTTGTGGGGCTTAGGAGTACTCTCCTAAAACTTTTGTATTCTTCTCATATAGTGGATTTTTTCTCCTTTGCCCATGGACGTAGGTCTTTCAACCGAATCACGTAAATCTGGTATCTCTTTTATTTTCTCTATTATTTTGTTATTGTTTGTTTCAGATTTGTCTTGAACTTTTGTCAATTTCCTGGGATCCTCTCGAACTTTTGTCAATTTCTTGGGATCCTTCTTAACAAACTGGTATCAGAGCTTTCAGGAAAGTTTTGAGACATTATGACGATAACAAAGACCTATGTAAAGAAATTACAAAAGTGCATTGATCAGAGTGTCAACTTCGGAATGTGGCAGCTCAAGATGGAGGCTATCCTGATCCAAGATGGTGCCGATATAATGCTTCATGGAATGGAGAAAAAGACAGAGAAGATGTCGGTGGAGGATTTTGAAGACCTTGATAAAAAGGCCAGATCAGGTATTATCCTAAATCTTTCCGATGAGATTTTAAGAGAGGTCACTACTGAGACGACAGTCAAAGGTATATGGGACAAACTGAAAACTTTGTATATAAAGAAGATAATTGAGAATCGGCTCTATTTAAAGCAAACCCTTTACATGCTTCGGACGACTGAAGATACATCTATACTCTCATATCTTGATAAATTTTAGTCCATTATTATGGATTTGGAGAATATAGATGTGAAAATTGATGATGAAGATCAAGCCCTTTTGTTGTTATGTTCTTTTCTCCTATAATTTAAACATTTTCGTGATACTATTATTTATAGTAAAGAAGCAATCTCGTATCGTGAAATTAAATATACTTTAAAATCTAAGGAACAAATTGATAGGGATATAACTTGGAAAATTGGTGAAAATCAGGCTGAAGGCTTGGTTGCCAGGGGTACATCTGAAAAAGAGATTTTGATAGTAGTAAATCAAAATCAAAATCTAAATCTAAATCCAAATCCAAATATAAAAATATGGTATGCAATTATTGTAGTAAAAAGGGGCACATTAAGTCCGAATGCTTCAAGTTGAAAAATAAAGAAAAGCATACGAAGAAATCTAACCAGAAAAATATTGATACTAGCGAGGCTAGCGTTGCAGCTGATGAGAGTGATGGAAATATTTTCTTTGTCCCTGATGATAGAACAAGGTCTAAAAATGAGTAAATTTTAGATTCGGGGTGCTCTTATCATATGTGTCCCAATAGGGATTTATTTTCCACTTATGAATCTTGTAATGGTCGAATTGTTTTGATGGGCAATAATGTTGTTTGTGATATTGTTGGTAAGGGTAAAGTCCAAATTAAAATGCATAATGGTATTGTTAGAACACATAATCAAAGACTCACTAATGTTAGACATGTTCTTGATTTGAAAAAGAATCTCATCTCTTTAGGCATCTTATAATCTCTTGGGTGGAAATATGTAGCTGAAGATGGAGTTGTGAAAGTTTGTAAATGTGCCCTTGTTACTATGAAAGCTTGCAGGTATGGTACTTTTTATAGTTTGCAGGGTTCTATTGTCACAAGTTTCGCAGCAGTCTCTTCATCATCTTTGTCTGATTCTGACATTACCAAATTATGGCATATGCATTTGGGGCATATGAGCGAAAGGCTTGACTATGTTGAGCAAAAGAAGATTTCTTTGTGGGCAGAGTCCCGGGGCAATTAATTTTTGTGATTATTGTGTCTTTGGAAAGTAGAAGAGAGTTGGCTTCAGTTCATCAGCAATCCACAGGACAAAAGGTACTTTAGATTATATCCATTCTGATCTTTGAGGCCCAACTCGTGTTTCATCTAAGAGTGGTGCCGGATATATGTTGAGTTTCATTGATGATTATTCAAGAAAAGTTTGCAGGTTTACTTTTTGAAACATAAAAATGATATTTACCTAACTTTCAAGCAATGGAAAGTTTTGATTGAGAAATAGACAGGTAAACAGATCAAGCGGCTTAGAACAGATAATGGCATCGAATTTCGTAAAGGTGAATTCGATGAATTTTGCAAAAATGAAGGAATTGTTTGGCACCATACAGTTAGGATGATACCTCAGGAAAATGATGTGGCCAAATGTATGAATATGACTCTTTTAGAGAGAGCCTGTTGTATGATCTCTAATGCAGGGTTGACAAAAGATTTTTGGGCAGAGGCGATCTCTATAACTTGTCATATTATCAACCGAGCTCCTTTTGTATCTATTGATTTCAAGACTTCTGAGAAAGTTTGGTTAGGTACTCCTACTAATTACTCTGATTTGAAAGTTTTTGGGTGTCCAGTATATATGCATGTGAATGATGAAAAATTAGAGCCTAGAGCTGAAAGTACATTTTTCTTGGTTATGCTTCTGGGGATGAAAGGCTACAGATTATGTTGGCGTCTTGATCCCAAGGCCTCAAAATTTGTAGTTAGTAGAGATGTTACATTTGATGAACTTTCTATGTTAACTTCGAAAAAGGAGTCTTCTAGTTCTTGTGGTTCAGAAATAGATGATTATACGTAGAAGCAGGTGGAGCTAGAGTTTGTTAGTTCTGATCCTTCTCAGTTAGCCTTTTCTAGTTAGAAAAATTCAATAAATGAATTAGAGTCTATTGAAGAAGAACCAGAGAAGGAGGGCATTCCATTGCCAAGGATAGACCAAGGAGAGAGATTCGACCACCGCAGCGATATGCAAATTGAGTTGCATAAGCTTTGTTAGGTGCTGAAGAAACGAATAGAGTTGATGAGCCTTCCACCTACTTTGAAACAGTTTCGTGCTAAATGGTTGGTCATTATGAATGAAAAAATTGAGTCTCTGTGTAAAAATAAAACTTGGGTTCTTGTGAAGTCGCCTTTAGGTAAGAAAATTGTTGATGGCAAATAGGTTTTTAAGAAGAATGAAGGTTATCCGGGGGTTGAAGATACAAGGTATAAAGCACGATTGGTTGCAAAGGGCTATAGTCTGATACACGGTATTGATTTCAATGATGTGTTTTCACTTGTTGTTATACATAGCTCTATTCGTGTTTTGCTTGCCTTAGTTGCCGTGTATGATTTGGAATTGGAGCAACTTGATGTCAAGACAACTTTTCTACATCATGAACTTAAATGAATTAGAGTCTATTGAAAAGTACTTCAAACACTTGTTTGGAGTTTGGAAAAAATAGTGACACTTTGATTGGTTTTGTGGATACTGATTATGCCGAGGATCTTAACAAAAGAAAATCACTTATTGGTTATGTATTTTGCGTTGGCGGTTGTGCAGTCAATCGGAAAGCTACTTTACAACCTGTTATGGCATAGTCAACTACGGAAGCAGAATATATGGCCGTGACCGAGGCAATCAAAGAAGCCTTGTGGTTGAAAGGTTTGTTTGGCGAGTTGAGTCTACATCATGGCGTTACACACAATACAGTTTATTGTGATAGTCAAAGTGCAATTCACCTGACTAAAGATCAGATGTATCATGAGAGGACTAAGCACATTGATGTGAAGTTTCACCTCGTTAGGGATACTATTGCTGAGGGGAAAATTCTTGTTCAAAAGATCAGTACCATAGATAATCCTGAAGACATGTTTACAAAACCTCTTCCGGTTTAAAAGTTCAAGCAATGCTTGGACTTGGTTGGCATTCGTTGTTGTTGATTAAGCCCATTGGGGCTTTTGTGGAGAAGGTGGAACAAGTTTGCTATTTTGCTATTTTGTGCATGTGCATACACACCAAGGTGGAGATTTGCTATGTGGCTTTCATCCCACATTGATTAATTTTAAGGAGAGTTGTGTAGCTTTGGTTTTATAAATAGATACCTTAGATTTTGGGCTTTATATACCAAGCACAAAACATAAGAAAGCTTATTGGGCTATTGGGCCTTATTAGTCATTAAGCCTTTTGTCTTTATTTTGGCTTTTCTTGTGTTTCTATACTAGTGCTTTTGTGGGATTTAGGAACACTCTCCTGAAACTTTTGTATTCTTCTCATATAGTTGATTTTTTCCCTTTCGCCCGTGGATGTAGGTCTTATAACCGAACCACGTAAATCTCGTGTCTCTTTTATTTTTTCTATTATTTTGTTGACCAAAATACGTAAATCTGGTGTCTCTTTTATTTTCTCTATTATTTTGATATCATTTGTTTCGGATTTGTCTCGAACTTTTGTCAACTCACTTTGTTTAGAGTTCAGAACTAGTTTTTTTTGTATTTTTATACTGAGCAGATCAGATCGAGGATTAAAGTTGAGATTAATTTTGATGTCAACTTCTAGTTCGGCTTCATATTTTAATTGTTAGTGTATTCCCTAAATCCAATTTATTTTAGGGATAAATTACCCTTTTATATTTATGTAAATTTTGTAATATGGCATTTTGTGAATAAAATATTTATATGTAAAATCATAAAGATTTATGATGTAATTATATTTGTAGTATATTCGTATATATCCCTAATCGTAGTGTATGATACTTATAGATTAGCACATAAGTGTATGTGGATGCTTATTAAGAATAAGTGCATCAGATTGACCCGCTAAGAGTATTCCACACAGATTATTATTTAAATGCCAGTGGATTAATCTCTTTATGATAATAGTGTAATGGTCCTTTGACTTGAGGTCATGAGTTTATCTTGACTGTAGATTATTATATTTTGCCTCTATGAGCGTTACTCTTAGTGAGTCGCACATACTATAGAGTTCGAGTATAATATGAATCATGATAAGATAAGATATGACCAATAGAAGATTCACCACTCTTTATAATAGGAGAGTATATCCCAGTATGGTCACTTCTTGAAATGCGATTTGGAAATCTTTGCACAAAATGAAAATGGAATTAAGAGTGTCTTAAATTCTATTTCAAGTGAGTTGTATTTTGGAAAGAAGTAAATTGATTAATTTAATAAGAGTTGGCATTATATCTGTACTCTTGAATAAGAGACGTCTAATCGGGATATAGGTTGGTGAAAGGATAATAATTATAAGGGAACTAATTACGGATGGGTGATGTCGAACCACTTGATATATCTCAACACTTCAGTGGTCATGATGCTTTGCTAGAAGCTAATCTTGATCTATAAATGTAAATTAATTAATTGGAGAATTAATGATAAATTAAAGGTGTTTAATTTATCTAATCTTAATTGATTTAGCATTATAATTTATACTTATTGCCAACGTGATTGGGAATCTAAAGGGTCACATACTTCATGTTAATTAATTCAGGATTAAAATGATTTTATAAGTATGAGATACTTATGGGTTAATTTATGAGATAAATTAACTTTTGAGTTTAATTGTAAGAAGTTATAAGTATTACGAGTTAATATGTAAGACATATTAATAGTTCTAATAGTTTTATAATTATTCATATACCCATGACGCAAACTAATTGGGATTTATAATTCCTAAACCCAATTTGATTGGGATCCTAAATTATTATTATATTATATAATATATTATATTATATTATATATATATATATATATATATATATATATATATATATATATATGGTTTAGTAGTACTAAGACGTACTAGTATTTACGGCCAAATTAATTAAAAGGCCATTAAAATCCTTTTATAACGTGAATGTCACGTTTGATTGAAAAGAAAAATAATTTAGGAGCTAGTACTCCGTAGTTTGGATCAATCAATTTTGTGAAAATTCCTGATTTAATTATCTGTGTGGATACCATTAGAGGCCGGACACTTGTGCGCTTGTGGATCAACGTCCCAAACATATTGGAGATTTTACTACAATTTTAAGGTATAATCTCTATACTTTTCTTATACTAGGAAAAATTAATCGAGGTGATCCGTGATGGGAAAGTAAAATTTTAAATTTCGCTGCGTTATCTGTTTATTTACTTTCTTACAGTGGTATCAGAGCCACCCTTGATTAATTTATGATGTAGTTGTATTTAGTTGTCATGAATATTGAATTGTTCTAAAACTATATGAATTTTTGAATTTTATTTATAAAATATTGGAGAAAAAAAATGGAAAAACATCATATTGCCGTGAATTAGATTCACGGCAATCTAATATGGACAAGCCATGATGATTGTGATTAATAATGTCACTTTTAGTGACATTATTAATGTTTGTCACTAAAAGTATTTAATTAGTTAAATAATTTTTTAGTGACACTTAATTTAATATTTTTATTAAAGGTTTTTCGAAATTTTAATTTTTGAAATCACCAATTAATTTTTGACAATTGTTGTTTAAAATTAAATGGTAAGATTTAGAAACTTTTTTTATTTTAATTTGATTAAAATTTAGAAAGTATAAAACCTTTGAAAATATTTATTTTATTCTGATGTGCTTAGAATTAGGTAATTTGTTTAAATTTTAGAAATTTATTATTTTTCAATGAGATTGGAGTTTAATAAATGTTCAAAAAATTTTAGAAATTGTTTCTAATATAATTTTTGAAACTCTATTATTTAAAGGGAATAGATCATTTTCTAATGAGATTGGAAAATAATTATTTTTCTCCACAAAATATTTTCATAAATAATTCAAAATTAATAATTTCAATGAGATTGGAATTATAAAATATAGTGATTCATGATTATATATTAGATACGGATTTATGCTTTTATTTATTTATTGAATTATTTAATAGCATGATGGATGATTATGGACTTAAAACCAATGTGATTGTGTTTGATTTATTTGGTTCAGATTTAATGGTTTGTAAATTTTTAAAATAGGACCTGTGTGTCTGCCTTTCTCTATTATTTTGAATGTAATTCTTTTCTCATCTCAATCCCCTCGAATATAACTCGAGATTTTTTAACCAATCATGTAATGTACGTAGATATAGGTTAGGGATAAGATTGAATATCTAAAATATTTAGATAGAATTATATTTGTAATGTACAAGATGATGAAAACGGCGAAAAAGCGCAACGTAGAAGGAAATTTTCAAGAGTTGAAGATTACCTTTAAAATATGACCTACCTAGTTTCCTTCATGACTCAAGGAAACTAATTTAGTAAAAGTCCATAATCATCCATGGTTTTATGCATGTTTTATTTATTATATGATGACATGATAATATTGCATGCAATTTTGATGAGACCTAATAAAATAAATAAAAGAAAATCCCTCAAATTAATATTAAGTTAGTAAATAAGTTGCCTTTGATTATTATAGCAACAAACGAGAGTTCTTCTTAGATTTAATTTGTTGGGCTAACCCAAGGTTAATTTACGTTGGATATGTTTGAGCTATGAGATGAGATCTCTGAATAATGGGTAATACTTAACGGAGGCATATAATTTGTTGGGCACACTCAAGGTTATATATTTTTGAGGCAAAGGTTAGGAGTTACATAAGATGTGCTATCAAAGAGTTGATACCTAACAATTTAGGAATTACAAAGAGTTGTAATTGGTAAGAGTTACCTACCTTTCAAAATTATTTTAGTTTGTTGGGTACACCCAAGATTAAAATAATTCAAAGATGGGATCCTAGCCCACTAGGGGTTATGTGATAACTCCCGAATCAATATGTGAGGGTTATTGATTTGAATTAAAATAGTGGGAGCAAAACCAAATTAAAAGAAAGTCCATATTATATTTTGGTTTTATTTATGCATAAATAACAAATACTTATATTATCTTTATCTATGTATTATAGAATATGAGTAATAACGTAAATGTACGTCCCATTTTATATGATAACAAAATCACTGGGCCAAATTTTTCAGACTGGCATCGTAACTTGAGAATTGTTCTCAAGCACGAGAAAATTGGCTATGTACTTGATTAACATATTCCTGATGTCCCAGCGGATGATGCGGATGAAATAGTTCAGAATACTTATTGTAAGAACATAGAGAACAATGATACTTCCTCTTGTATCATGTTGGCTGCTATGAGTTCTGAATTACAAAAACAGCATGAAAATATGGATGCTCACTCTATGATTATTCATCTCAAGGAGTTGTTTGATGAAAAATTTAGGAATGTGTTATAGAGGTGTGAGACATTTAAAGAGCTATTCCATTGTAAAATGGCAGAGGGTACTTCAGTAGCGATTCATATACTGAAGATGATCGGACTAATTGAAAAATTAGAATGATTGGGATTTAAGCAAAATCATGAGTTAAATGTTGACTTAATTTTGCAATCTCTGCCTAATAGCTTTTCAAAGTTTGTGATGAACTACAATATGAATAAATTATCCACAACTCTCACTGAACTAGAATATGTGAAAAAGTGCTGAGACAACTATTAAAAAGAAAAGGAAACAAATGTTGGTTGTTGATACTTCTAATAAGAAGAAAAGGAAATCCAAGGTTGGTTTTATGAATGCCAAATTTGGATTGAAACCAATACTTGTGATCAAGAATGATAAGGCCAAGGGTAATAGTAGTGTAATAGTCCTTTGACTTGAGGTCATGAGTTTATCTTGACTGTAGATTATTATATTTTGCCTCTATGAGCGTTACTCTTAGTGAGTCGCACATACTATAGAGTGATCGAGTATAATATGAATCATGATAAGATAAGATATGACCAATAGAAGATTCACCACTCTTTATAATAGGAGAGTATATCCCAGTATGGTCACTTCTTGAAATGCGATTTGGAAATCTTTGCACAAAATGAAAATGGAATTAAGAGTGTCTTAAATTCTATTTCAAGTGAGTTGTATTTTGGAAAGAAGTAAATTGATTAATTTAATAAGAGTTGGCATTATATCTGTACTCTTGAATTAATCGGGATATAGGTTGGTGAAAGGATAATAATTACAAGGAAACTAATTACGGATGGGTGATGTCGAACCACTTGATATATCTCAACACTTCAGTGGTCATGATGCTTTGCTAGAAGCTAATCTTGATCTATAAATGTAAATTAATTAATTGGAGAATTAATGATAAATTAAAGGTGTTTAATTTATCTAATCTTAATTGATTTAGCATTATAATTTATACTTATTGTCAACGTGTTTGGGAACCTAAAGGGTCACACACTAATTAATTGAGGATAATTAATTCAGAATTAAAATGATTTGATAAGTATGAGATACTTATAGGTTAATTTATGAGATAAATTAATTTCTGGATTTAATTGTAATAAGTTATAAATATTAGGAGTTAATATGTACGACATATTAATAGTTCTAATGGTTTTATAATTATTCATAGACTCATGACACAAACTGATTGGGATTTGTAATTTCCTAAACCCAATTTGATTGGAATTCTAAATTATTATATATAATATATATAGATGGTTTAGTAGTACTAAGACGTACTAGTACTTACGGCCAAATTGATTAAAAGGCCATTAAAATCCTTTTATAACGTGAATGTCACGTTTAATTGAAAAGAAAATAATTTAGGATTTAGCACTCCATAGTTTGGGCCAATCAATCTTGTGAAGATTCCTAATTTAATTATCTGTGTGGATACCATTAGGGGCCGGACACTTGTTCGACTTGTGGATCGACGTCCCAAACATATTACAGATTTTACTGTAATTTTAAGGTATAATCTCTATACTTTTCATGTACTGGACATAAATTAATCAAGGTGATCCATAATAGGAAAGTAAAATTTTAAATTCCTCTGCATTAACTGTTTATTTACTTTGTTACATTAATGAGCTCCAAGTACATTGGAATCGGCAAGAGCTGATTCTCAATTTAGTGGTTGAACTTCGAACCTCAACAATGGATCCTAGTGCACCGCAAATTGTCAGTGATGACTTACTGGTGGTTCCACTTCATATAATCAAGCAGGGTAGAGATTGATTCAGTAAGTTTGATCGGTCGTCTTGGTCGAAGCTCCAAGAGTAATTCCATGTTCACCAATTGATATTTATCTGAGCCATCTCAAGGTCAGTTTTAGACCTCGATTGATTTGTTTGGGCAAAAAGCTTCAGTGAAATTCGGTACATGGAGTCCGGTAAAATAGAGTTTTTACTTCGAATTATTTTTTGTGGTTCTTTTGGGAAGAATCCAACCTCGAACTGGTCATCGTTCGAAATTCAAAGCTTGGTCAGCGTTAGTAGATATAGGACTCAAATTATCTGATCTCCAATTTGATCACCCTTGACTGTATCAATCAGGGGTGAGAGTTTTGTATTCTCCGAGCTGCAATTGGAGGGTTGTGACTTTGTTGGTGAGCCAAATTGCAATTTAATGATGAAAAATTGGATTGTTGGCATTCTCAATTGAATCGCACCGATCAGATATTGTAGTTCATCCTAGTAAGAAGTTCAATTAAGTCTTTCTATTCTGAGCCCCTCAAGAACTCTCGTTCGCGATGCCTAAGCCTTTTCATTTGTCATGGGCTGACTTTTGATGCCAAAGACCTGGTTTATAAGTCGCGTCACCGATGGAAAATAAAAGTTCGCTGCATTCGAGCATTGAATCTTTACACATTATGTTCATCTCCAGTTGTTTGCCATTGGCTTTAGTTGATTAGTTCATTGATCAAAGAAAATATGACAATATGATCATAAGCACATGCTTTGTCTACTTGTGCATTTTATGCATGTGATTTTAAATGTAGACTTTGGCATCTATGCATGATTATATTATGTATTAAAGCTTGCAGTGGTCAGCCAATATATCATGTGATTCATGAGGCTTATAATGCATGTGTTTCTATGCGCGTTAATTGCTAGGAAAAAAATGATAAAAATATCATGCTATTAGCTTAGCAAAATCGAAACTTATTTTGAGTTAATGGATCTGCTTCCACTTCACTATAGTTCATTTATCATTCCAGCTTCTTCATCAGCTTTGGTGAACTCCATATCGAGCCAAATAATTTTGGATTTGTGCCTCGATTAATATTACTATTACTTCATTTTTCTTGACTCTTCCACATTGTGAAGTTCCAAATGCGAATCGTTGTGCTGTTGATACAAAGCTGATCAACCGTAATTATTTCGAAGCTCTAGGGATCCATCAAGAGGGCCTTTCGATTGATCGATTGCATGTCAAAATAAGCCGACTGACTCCCAATTTGAATTTATCGGCGCACACATTTAGCTCGACAGAGGAGATGAGCTTGCCTTTTTACCTTGAACAGGAAGTGATCTTCGAATATCAACCCGAGATATGTGTTTTCTTCAAACCCATTCGATCCGACAGGGTGTTTGCTCCTCTTTATGTCCAGAGCAGCTTCGGCTTGATTTACTCATGATGCTGCTTCAATTGACACTTCGATTGGCACCACAAATTTTGGCATTAGCACCAAATTCAAGAGAACGGACTCAGCTTTTATGATGAAATGAAGTTGATTGCCAAATTTGACATCAGAGTACAAGATGTTCATAGAATTGAGCTTTTTGATGTGATTTTTCTTCTCCTCTTTTGCCTTTATTAGTGACGGCTTTAGCATAGACCCGGCAGACACATTAGTTATGGGTCCAGGAAATTAAGTCCCCATATGCCAATACTTTCACTATCTTGTGACTAGCTTTTGTTTGGCAAATGATAGTCAAGTCATTAGGATAAACATTTGTTCATTTCAAGTAAATTTTTGCAATGAGTTGAAAACTTTATGCGGTGGTTCGAACCAGGCGTAATAAAATTGGGTGTTCGGCTTTAAGGTGGAATTGAAAATAATAGATTTGATTTAACCAAGTTAAACAATAGGCAAAAAGGCTTTTTGTATCATTTTCTCACGGATGGCGCCATTTGATGAAAAAAAAAATTGTTCCAAGTAGGAAAAACGAAATTTGCAAGAGTAAATAGAGAGAGAAAATTTTTGGAAAGAGAAAGTGATGTATTTTTATTATTTGTAACTAAAATGACTTCTTGTTGCTTGTATTACTTGCTTACAAATGGGGGTAAATACCCTATTTTTAGGGATTTGGACAGTGGAATCCACGAGATCATATATATTCGATCCACCAACCTACTAACCTACCAAATTACTTTTGTCGAGCTACTTATATGCCAAACTCTATCATGCCAAGTCATTGGTGTCGAACTACTTTGTTTGCCGAGGTCGAATGTGTGTATTTTTTTGTACTGTCAGAAAGGATGAAAAGTTGTACACATACCGCCATCTGCTGTAAGAGATGGTTGTGTTCGATTTTATCCGTTGAATTGAAACTTTTGGAGATTTTTTGTAGATGGTTAAGACAGGAAATTTGGACCAGAAGGCTCAAAATCTCGTTTCCACTATAGTTTTTTTTTTTTAATAATTAAAAAAAAAGTCCTTTTTAAATTAACATATCTCTATGGGAAAATTTACTGTTAGAAATTTCAATCTGGACGACAAATGGAAGACGTTGTTCAATCATCTATAAGGATATTTGTAACATTTCAAGTCAGAGTTGATTCAACAATTTTGAGCGCAAACAATAATTATTTTTGAGTAGAAATAACAATTTCAAAATGTGTAAACTAAATTATTAGTTGTACATGATATAAGATATTATAAACAATATAATATCCATTTTTACCATCGATGTAAGATGGAATGTCACAATATTATAACAAATTAAAAATGACACATTTACAGGCTTAACAAATATTAAACCAAATAAATAAATAATTAAATAAAGACGCGACTGCATCATATTCAGTCAAACTTTTAAGGTTTTTTTTTTTAAAAAAGAAAAATAATAACAACGTATCCTTGTTATTATAATATCAATTCATTTAATTCCTTTTATCTTAAAACTTTCTTTGATAAAACAAAGTCTTTATCTAAAGAAATGTGTTGTTTTGGTATTCTCTCCAAATTTTTAAATATTTCTAGTAGTTTTGATAGACAGCAACAAATAATAATAGAAAGAAGACGAAATTTTAAACCAATGAATATATGACAAAATACTATCCCTCCAATACAAAAATATTAGAAGGGAAAAAAATAGAAGAAATCTGAGTGAATGAAAAAGGTCAATCAAAGTGATGCACATGATATTAAACTTTTTCCTTCTACAATTAAGAAGTAGATATTTATAAGGTTGAGATTATCTAGTGTACACATGATATCAAGATGGTGCATTAATTTTGAGTAATTGTACAGGTATTAGATCTCTATTATATAAATTTTCTGTATCGAAATGCAGACCAACAGTAGCAGCCCATTTGTACTTGTTTTTTGTCAGAATCGTCACAAGAACGAAATTTATCCTTTTTAGCTTTTACATTCATTTTTCTATAATTAGCTTTTTTAAGTAAAATAAACGATAACATACCTCTATAATGACTTCTACGACAAAGAAGCTTATTTGGAGAAGTTTTACTCTATAACAGTAAGCGGCGGCGGTCAGCCCGTTGCTGTGGCGTCCCGACCTATGGCCCGCCATTACTTAGGCGGGCAGGGGATCATGACAGCTTATTGTCCGTGCTCCTCTCCTTCTGATTTTCTTTTTTTCTTTTTTTAATTTTTGAAAATTCTAATTTTTACTATACAAAATAATTTTCCAAAACAATAATGTCTTATGCTTTGAAATAAATCCCAACTTTTAAGAAGACAATTAAACTTATCAAAATCAGTCAATTGAATCATAATAATTAACAGAAAAACTTAATCTCAGATGCAGCATGATATTTCATATATGAAAAATACAAACAAAGAAAACGGAATCATCGAAAAATGTTACGTTGTAAATATATCAATATATGATGAGGTCCTAATGCGCATAAAAATCTCTCACCAAAGCTCCAATAATCGATCGAGCAAATAACCTAATAACCTTATATGAAGCTTCCTATATATAAATATACACATACACACTATATATATATAAAGTATGAGTAAGAGTTTAGTGTGATCTCATTATTTGTATTTTCAAATTTACCCTTATTTAATAAATTTCAATTGATACCTTTAACCACTAACTACCCATTAACCACTTCTAACTCCCTTCGACCTACAATATTGGTTTTGATAATGATAAATACAATTTAATAGTTTGAACTTGAATTGCGCAAGAATTTTGCTTATTTATCAGAACAGGGTTTTCGAACGCTACACATCGTCCAAACGGGTCAAAGTTATTCAGATGCTAGACTTCGTCCAAGCAGAATTTTCTCGGACGCAACGACACCGTTTGAAAGATCAGGCAGAGAGAAAGGTTCTGAGATACTAACAACGACTGCTCAATATCATCCGAAGGAAATTCTATCGGACACCCCTGATCGTCTGAAAGATCAAGTAGAGAGCAAGATTCTGAAGTATTGACAACGGACGCTCAATATCGTTCGAAAGAAATTCTATCAGATGTGCCTGACCGTCCAAAGGTTGAGCAACACTTGGACAAGCATTAAACCTTCTGGATGCACTACTCTGTTTGAGGATCTGACTCAACAACCTACTAGTTTCGGAAGTAGGAACAGATGCAATTTCGACCGTCCGAGCAAAAATTTCAACTCCGTAATATCATTCATTGGACACTTGTTCGAGCGCTTAAAAAGGATCTCGGACGTCCAAAATCTATAACGGCTAGTTTCTCACCATTTATTACTTAGCAGTCAAGAAGTGGTTGGGAGTTGATTTATTGCATCTATAAAAGCCAATCCATCTGTATCTAAAATATATATTTTACACATTGAATCACAAGCAAGTATAAATGTAATTTGAGTGCAAATTAGCTCTTTAGTAATATTGTATTAGTGTGTATTTAAGAGTGCTATTCAAAAGCATTGAGTGAAGTGATAATCTTGTACAAAAATAAGGTGGAGTATAAAATCTTTCGTTCAACTAAAGAGAATTAGTGTGAGTAAGGGTTATCATACTTTGTGTACAATTTGGATTATTAACTCACCAAATTTGAAGAAGCATCTTAGTGGATTACTACCCCAAGCTTACTAGTTTGGGAGTGTTGTTTGTTTAATCTCTCTCTCTATTTATTCTACTCATTTTGTGCTTAATTGATTATATTGCAATTAAATTACTTGTTAGTGTGAAAGATTTTACTTGTGCAACATTTGCAAATTATTTTTAAGAAACCTAATTCACACTCTCTCTTAGGTTGCTTTGGGCCAACAATTGGTATCAGAATTTGGTCTCTTTATTTGCTTAAATTGTATTTGAGTAAAGATCTTTATAGCAACCAATACAGATAAAATGCTTTATTTCTTGAAGGTTAATCTATCACTAGACCACCTATGTTTAATGGAGAAAATTTTATTAGTTGGAAAGATAGAATGAAAATCTTTTTGCAATCTATTGAAATTGACTTGTGGTATGTTGTCAATGAAGGTCCTTTTGAAGCCACCATTGTTGATGATCACACAAATATAAGAAGAGAAAAAATATGGGATGAGCTTACTCCACAAAATAAAGCAAACTTGACCTTGAATGCTAAAGCCATGAATGTGCTGTACAATGTCTTGGATACTAACGAATCTACGCATGTCAAAGGTTGCATTTCGGCTAAGGAAATTTGGGATAAATTGAAAGATATTCATGAAGGAAGCGATGATGTGAGAGAATAAAAGAAATCTTTGCTTGTTGCCAAGTATGAGTCTCTCAAGATGGAACCACATGAGAATATTGATAAGATGTATTGCAGATTCAACGATATCATTAAGGACTTGAAACCTTGAGTAAGGAATATTCTTTGGGTCGAGAAGAATAGAAAAACTTTGAATGCTCTATCCCAAGAATGAGAAGAAAAATCTATTGCTATAGAGGATGCAAAGAATTTAAATTTCATGGCCATTGAGTCCTTGATTAACTCTCTTACTTCACATGAATTGAAGCTCAAGGCTATAGTGGTAGATGATGAAGAAGTAAGAAAGAGAAGCATTGCCTTGAAAAGTTCTCAAGAAGAAGATGAAAATGGATCCATCAATTTAGAAGATGAAGATATTAATGAAGGTGATCTTGCACTCATCACTAAAGGATTTCTCAAAAACTACATCAATAAACAGAGAATGAGAAAAGGAGAAGCAATCAACTCAAATAATTTCAAAGGGAAGACCAAACTAGAAATTAAGAAGTAAAATGAAAAGTGTTTTGAATGTGGTTAACCGGACACTTTGCAAATGAGTGTCCTTTCAAGAAGAAGAAGGAAGGAAGGAAGGAAGGGCCCCGCTTCAATAATTTTTAAATCACATGTGATGATCACATGTAACTCCGAAGGAAGGAGAAGAAGGAAGGAGAAATTGAAGAAGAGATGAAATCGACACAAATGACCTTTATGGCTATTGATGATGATAAGGTAATAACTACTTATGATTCTAATGATGAAAATGATGATAATGATGGTCTTAAAGCTTTTATTTTAAAATTGCATGATAGCTTAAAGGAATCATGTGCTAGAATAAGGAGTTAGTTAAAAAAACAAATGCCCTATTGAATGTTAATTCCAAACTTGTGAATGAAAATAATAGGTTATCACAAGAAAATGCTAATTTGAAGAAAAGAATGCATGTGAAAACAAAGATCAAGGAAGAACAAGCCTCCTTGAAGAAAAGATTAGATGACCTTGATGTGCTCTTGCATAGAAAACGAAAAAAAATTGTTGATATGAAAAAGAATAGAAATATGTTGATCTACAAGAACTTTGTTACTTTTAGAAGGAATGATTTATGTTTTGTAAAATCGAAATCTTCTTTATATGGAAATAAGTATCAAATATTATTTGCATTTATTGCCAACAATATGGACATGTGAAAAATAATTACTATGTTAAGAGAAATGAAAGACTTGGAATAAATTTCCTACGAATTTGTAGTCAATTTACTAACTCTTATGGATCCAAGAAAGTATGGATACCAAAAGTTATCTCTTAATTCTTTGTGCAAGTAGAGAACACCACCAAAAATGCTTAGTAGTTCATAGACAGTGGGTGTTCAAGAAACATGACCGGTGATGCATCTCTCTTCACCAATCTCAAGTTCAAAAATAGTGGTAAGGTGACCTTTGGAGATAAAATGAAAGCAAAATCTATTGGCATCGGTGATGTAGGTAAAAATGGTGAGACATTTACTAAAAATGTTCTTTAGTTGACAATTTGAATTATAATCTTTTAAGTATGAGTCAACTATGTGATAAAAATTTGTATGTGTTCTTTACTAAGTATGAATGTTTAATTCTTGATAAGAACTTTGTTGCTTTACTTAAAGGAAGAAGGTCTGCATAATGATGTTTATGTGATTTATCTTAATAATATTGATAATGGTAATGTGAAATGTTTATCCGTTTCTATAGATGATCTTGGATTTGGCATAGAAGGTTTTGTCATTTTAACATGGATTTGATTGATAATCTTGTTAAGAGAGAATTGGTAAGAGGTTTGCCAAAATTGAAATTCTTAAAAAACAAAATTTGTGATGCATGCCAATTTAGTAAACAAGTTAAAGTTTCTTTTAAATCAAAAATTTGTGTATCTATTTCTAAACATTTAGAATTATTGCATATGGACTTGTTTGGTTCAATTCAACATGCTAGTTTCTGTGACAGTAAATATGCTTTTGTGATTAAAAATTATAGGTATACTTGGGTATTATTTCTTGTTCACAAAAATGAAACCTTTGAAAATTTTGTAAAATTGTTTTCCAAAATACAAAATTTACTGAATTTGAAAATTATTCGTTTGAGAAGAGATAACGAAGCTAAATTTAAAGTTGGAGGTTTTCCTTCATTTATACAAATTTTGTGATCACAACAGTATTTTACATGAATTTTCGGCTGCTAGAATGCCTCAACAAAATGGCGTTGTTGAAAGAAAAAATAAAACACTTCAAGAGGCCACTAGAACCATGATAAATGAATATGATTTATCAAAATATTTTTGGGCCAAAACAGTTAACATAGCTTGTTATGTCATGAATCTAGTTCTTTTAAGGCCTATTTTGAACAAAACTTCCTATGAGCTTTTGTTTTGTAAAAAATTCGTTGTGAGTTATTTCAAAGTTTTTGGTTGTAAATGTTTTATTTTGAAAATTAAAGAGCATCTTGAAAAATTTGACAAAAAATCGGATGAAGAGATTTTCTTAGGATATTCTAGTGGCAAGAAAGCATACTGAATATACAATAGAAAACTTTTGTGATTGAAGAAGTTGTGCATGTTACTTTTGATGAGGCTAATAATGTTATTTCAAGAAATGTTTGTGAAGATGAAGATGTAGGTGTACAAAAGAAGCTTGAGAATTTTGCTCACTATTTAAGAAGAACATCAAAAGATCAAGGAAATCAATAAAGACAATGCTCATTACTTGGATGAAGAAGGAGAAAGGAAAGAAGATTCATCAAAAGACCTTACAAAGGCTTTGAGATTTGTCTCAAGACATCCTCAAGAATTAATCATAAGTGATCCATATGATAGGGTAAAAAGTCATTCTTATAAACCTTTGAATAATAATTGTGCCTTATTTTCTCACATTGAACCTAAATGTGTAGATGATGCTTTGAAAGACAAATCTTGGGTTCTTGCTATGCAAGAAGAACTTAGTCAGTTCGAGAAAAATAATACGTGGACTTTAGTTGAAAGACCCTCAATTCTTCCCGTAATACGAATAAAATGGGTTTATAGAAACAAACTAAATGATAAAGGTTAGATAATTAGAAATAAAGTTAGACTAGTTGCGAAGGGTTATACTTAAGAAGAAAGAATTGACATTGATAAGACCTTCGCCCTTGTTGCTTGTTTGGAATCATATTCATATGTTTCTTGCATATGCATGCTTTAACAATTTCAAATTATTTCAAATGAACACGAAAATGCCTTTTTAAATGGTTTCATTGATCAAGAAGTTTTTGTTGAACAGCCTCCCAATTTTGAAAATAAGATTTTCCAAATCATGTTTTCAAACTATCAAAGACTTTGTATGGATTGAAACAAGCTCCTAGAGCTTGGTATGAAAGATTAAATGATTTTTTGATTGAAAAATATTCTAAAAGGGGTGTTGTTGATACTGTTCTTTTTACCAAAATTAGTCTTAATGATTTGTTGGTTGTTCAAATTTACATTGATGATATTATTTTTGGAGCAACTAATGAAAGTTTGTGCAAGAAGTTTTCTTGTTTGATGCAAAACGAATTTGAAATGAGTATGATGGGAGAATTACAATTCTTACTTGGACTTCAAATTCACCAAACAAAGAAAATAACCTTCATCATACAAATCAAGTACACAATGGAGCTACTCACTCGCTTTGGAATGGAGGATTGCGAGCAAGTTGAAACGCCAATGTGTACCTCAACCATACTTGACAAAGATGAAGAAGGTGATAGTGTTGATGAAAAACACTATAGAGGTATGATTGGAAGTTTACTTTATTTAACTGGCAGTAGACCATATATTATGTTTGTTGTTTGCCTTTGTGCTAGATTTCAATCTTGTCCGAAGGAATTACACTTGATTGCTGTCAAAATAATTTTTAGATAGTTGAAAGAGACATTGAATTATGGTCTTTGGTATCCTAAATCCACTAGTTTTGATTTGATTAGTTACTCAGATGCTGACTTTGCTGGTTGTAAAATTGATAGAAAAAGTACTAATGCTATGTATCACTTTTTGGGTAATTACTTAGTGTCTTGATTTAGCAAGAAACAAAACTCCATTTTATTGTCTACAGCTGAAGCCGAATATATTGCTGTGGGAAATTGTTGTACTCAATTTCTTTGGATGAAACATACTTTAACAGATTTTGGGGTTATTTTATTATTGTGTGCCTATTAGATGCGAAAATACTAATGCAATTAATCTCACTAAAAATCCTATTTTGCATTCTACAACAAAATACATTGATGTCAAGCATCATTTTATAAGAAATCTTACTTGCAAAAAGGAAATTTGTGTTGAATTTGTTTGCACAAAAGATCAATTGGCTAATATTTTTACTAAACCTTTACCATTGAATTGTTTTTAATTTCTCAGAATTTGCTTGGGCATTATAGATTTCAAAAACTTGTGAGTTGTGTTTTCGGACGAAAATATGTGTCCTATGTTCTCTTTATTTTTGGACAAAAATATTCGTCCGAACTCCTTCTTTTTCTTACTTTTGGTCTCGGATATTTCCTTTCGTTTGAACAGTTCATTTTTTTTACCAAACTCTCTGGAAAATTGAATAGACGATCACAACTGTCCGACATCCCTTCGGACGCTTGGTTAAGAATTTCGGCCATCCGTTCATCTAAGAATGGACGCACAATCGGACATATACCAATACACAATTGTTCGAATGTCTGAACGACTATTCTATTCCCTTAAAACCTTTCATTTTCCTGTTTTCGGACGTACTTCTACCACCGAACCCTAGCTCTGGCGAAAAAAGAGAAAAGCTCCAAATTTCTTCAATTTGTCTCATTTTCTCTAAAATTCATCAAGAAAATCATCTTCTTATCTCTTCACCAACCTTATTTATACTCTTTTTTACCTTATTAACACCCATTTTCTTCCAATTTTTGAAAATCTCTTCTCTCTTATTTTCACACTCTCCATTTCTAACCTCCAATTCAAGATGGTTCAATCGCACAGGGGTTCTTCAACAGGCACCAAAGGCAAGAAATCGAAGGGAAAGGCTCCAATACAAGGCCAAACTTCAACAAATCCTCAATCCGCTCCAAATCCCACCTTGCCCAAATTCATTGATGCCAATGTATCTGATAGGTATACATCCTTACTTAGTAAATCTATTATTGTGCAACGTCTTATTTCCCAGGCATGTTTGACAAATTAACAATACTTATCTTTTATTAAGGAATGTTTTGAAAAACAAAATGGGGGAATTTGATTCATCTTGACTTGCCTATGTATCGTGATATGGTCTTATAGTGCACCGCTAATCTTTGCAAAGGTTCCAATAAGAGAACCTTAGTACCTTGGGTAAATCACATCAATCTTGAGTTTAATTCCAATGATATTAATTTGATTTTTGAATATGAAGTTCTTCCATCTGATGAAATCTCATATTTCTTCTCTTTGGATAAATGGCCAGCTGTTGATACTCAATTTGATGTCGAGGAAGTAAAATAAATTTTTCATGTTGATTTTAAATAGGTTTCGAAAGCCAAAACTACTTTGCTTAGTCCTGAGCTCAATATTTTGTACACATTGGTAACAAATTTGCTATTACCTACTGATAGACATCGTACTGAGCCGAAAAAAATACAATTGTGTCTGTTCTGTTGTGTTTTTAAGGGAATCAAACTTGACTTAGGATATTTATTTTGTTCCTTGTGAGAATGATATTCCTGACTGATACCCAAAGGAACATTCCATTTGGCAAATTTTTGACTAAAGTTTTTGATCATTTTGACATTCCTTTTACTGAAAAAAAATAATATCCCCCCATATTTCAATAAAGCTTACATTGAATGTAAATGATTGTGTTTTTTAATGAAAAATGGTTCACTAAAGCTGATTATGAAATTGAAAAATCAAAAGATCATGCATCAAGTTCAGGACAAATACTCCCTCATTCCATCCTCTTCAACCCTTCTCTTCCACACCTCCACTGCCCAATCCTTCACAAATTTCCTCTTCGAAACCCTCTCTTTTTTTACTATGCACCCTTTCACAAATCTAGGAAATCAAATAAGCATTTTTCAATGCCGCACACTTCGGAAATTAAAAAGGTTGGAGACTAGACAGACTATTCTTTAGGAAGCTTAAGTTTAGGTATGTTTGCCTCCACTCAGGTCCAATTTGCCAACGTTCAATTGTAGTATATTTTCGAGTCCTCTTCCGACAGCGACGAACGACGACATTGAAGATATCGACCACTCCAATCCTGTGCCAGAAGCCCATGAAGATTTAGTTGGTGCATCAAATCCTAAGAAAGCTACTGTTCCAAGCGTCGATGGTAATGATGATGAGGATGCTGATGACACGTTTAAGTACATCATGCAACGCCGTGATCCTCAAGAAACCAGTGAACACGACAGTGAGCTACGGATGATGATTTGTTCGCAAAAAAGCGCAAATGCGAGGAGCGATCAAAGAAGAAAAATGATTTAGATTCAACCTCTTAGTTTGCATCTTTTATATTATATTTGATTAGTTTGTCCTTGATTAAATATGGTTGAACTTAGATTACATTTGTTGAACTTTGATGTAATTTCTTGACTATGTCTTCTATTAATGATGCTACTTTTTCATGTGTTTTATCGTTTCTTATTTGGACTAGTTTCTTGTGGTTTAAGTAAGGGGGAGCATCATCTCAGGGAGAGCATATTTTGTTTTGATAATACCAAAAGGGGGAGAAATCATATGGTTGATAGACTATGGTTGTTTGTGGTTGTTGGGTTGATTATTTGAGTTATGATTAGTTTGCTTTGTTTGTGGTTGTTGGATTGATTGTTTGAACTATGATTGGTCATGATTAGTTTGCTTTGCCCTGTGATTTGTTATCATCAAAAAGGGAGAGATTGTTGACCTACAATCTTGGTTTTGATGATGACAAATACAATCTAATAGTTTGAACTTGAGTTGTGTAAGAATTCTGCTTATCTATCACAACAGGGTTTTTGGATGTTGCACATCGTCCAAATGGACAAAGTTGCTCAAACACAGGATTTCATCTGAATAGAATTTTCTCGGACGCAACACACCGTTCGAAAGATCAGGCAGAAAGCAAGGTTCTGAGGTATTGAAAATGGACGCTCAATATCGTCTGAAGGAAATTCTATTGGACTCGTCTAATCGTTCAAAAGATCAGGTAGAGATCAAGGTTCTGAAGTATTGACAACGGATGCCAAATATCGTCTGAAAGAAATTCTATTAGGATGCGCCTGACCGTCCGAAGGCAGAGTAACACTTGGACAAGCATTAAATTTTCCGAATGCATTACTCTGTCCAAGGATTTGACTTAACAACCTACTAGATTTGGATGTAGGAACGGACACAATTTTGGCCGTCCGAACGAAGATTTCATTTCCGTGATATCGTTGATCGGACGTTTGTTCGAACACTTAAAAATAACGGCTAGTTTCTCAACATTTACTACTTAGCCGTTAGGAAGTGGTTGGAAGCTGATTTATTGCATCTATAAAAGCCAACCCATCTGTATTTAAAAGATATAACTTACACATTGAATACAAGCAAGTACAAAAGTAATTTGAGTGAAAATTAGCTCTTTAAAAATATTGTATTAGTGTATACTTGCTATTCAAAAGTATTGAGTGATAATCTTGTACAAAAGTGAGGTTAAATATAAAATTCTTGGCTCAACTAGAGAGAATTAGTATGAGTAAGGGTTATCCTACTTTGTGTATAATTTGGATTATCAAGTTGAGAAAGACTTACCAAATTTGAAAAAGCATCTTAGTGGATTAGTACTCCAACCTTGCTAGTTTGGGAATGTTGTTTGTTTAATCTTTCTCTCTATTTATTCTACTCATTTTGTGCTTAATTGATTATATTGCTATCAAATTACATGTTAATGTGAAAGATTTTATTTGTGCATCATTTGTAAATTATTTTTGAGAAACCTAATTCATCCCTCTCTTAGGTTGCTTTAGGCCAACATCCTTATTTCTACTTTTTAGTCTTTATATTTTTTTTTATAATTTGTTTAAAAAAATTGCACGTCTATTGGATGTGCCTTTTTTACTAGTATATATTAACTCCCAAAAGCTCCCAACTATTAACTTTTATAAGTTAGCAAAAATTTTCATAGTTCTCATAGTGATTTAGTCACTAGATTTTGGATGAAAATTTAGTGTAATTTTATTTATGAAAATTTATAATTAATTGGTAAAAGATTTGTTTTCCAAGAGAAAAGAAGTATTTAGACATCACGTGTTAGTCCAAATCAAATATCACAAAATAAATAGGATTCTTAACTAGACAAGAATTTAGTTTTCACAAGAAAATACCAACACAAATAACTTTTTAGTTAAATTAGTAATATCTTGTTCCAATAATAATGCTATTATTATTATTATTATCATTATTATTATTATTATTATTATTTTAAAAAAAGGGGTTTACATAAGCAAGCAATGCAGACAGCATAAGAACAAAAAAGTACTATGAGATCATCTTATAGTTACACTGAATTACAATTTGTGAATTTGTTTTAGGTTCTAAACTTTATGCTTGAGCTATAATAATGATAACGGAGAAATATTTAGGTGGATTTAGTTTACAACCTCATTTATAAATGTTGTTGTGTAGATCAAATCTAATGAAATAAATGACATCAATTGATGAAAGTAAAATTTCATAACATTTAATTCTAACTACAAAATCTACATGTGAAATTCAAAATCGAATCTATCTAAATATTTTCTCATATTATATGATTCTGAAAGGTTCTGTGCCAAGAAATATTTTTGTAGGATGAGTTTTGAAGTCAACCTACAATGGCTTAAATGTGTAATATATAGTATATGCAATAAACCGAAGGTTTTATTTTATTTTATTTTATTTTAATTTTTTTTAAATGAGGCATTATAAGTTGCAGTTAGCAAAGACAGGGATTTTATTATTATTATTATTATTACAGGAGTGAGGAGCCGAGGATGCTTGACAATTTTAAAATTTGTCTTTGATCAAGAACTTATGAATAATTATATTGGGAATGCTAGAATATATTGAGGAATAACACTAAGAATAGTATTACTATCACAGACTGTGATTATGAGAGTTATATATAATTCTAACCATAACTCTTTTGAAGGAATTTTAAGTACAGTGAGAGTACCTAAACAATAAGGGAAAATTTAAAGATAAAATTATTGAATAAGTACGTCCATGAGATTACCGTAATTATATTCTTATTTTCCATAACACTAATTACCTGTAAGTCGAAAGTATGGAGATGTTTGCTTTAGGTTTTTTTTTTTCAAAAATTTTGATATTGATTATAATGTAATACTCATAATGGCAGGATTTGGTATAACAAAATACCAAAACCCACACATAATGAGATTAATACTAGTAACATTTAGTTAGAATCAAACTTGCATACTGAGGCTATGAGAGCATTATGTATAAGTTGGTCCTAGTAGAACCACACAGTGTACTCAAGATTAATTATTTGGTGGTCGCTTGTGTGGTGGTGTGAGGCGAAGCAGGAGTGCTGTCATCAAGGTGACCATATAGGTCATGTCCATGCATCAACATGGACTTTCCAAGTTACAATGTTGTGACTTCTAGTGAGTTTAATTGGGAGTTGTCAAACAGGATTGAATTAAACCATTATAATATTATTGGTGGTGTTGTCAGAGTTGATAACTTGAAGATATGAGCTCATTTGTGAAGGATGAGAGGAGAAGGAGAGGATCGTACTCATATGAATTAATGTTGGAGCTTTGATACCTACATATATAAAAGCTTCAATATTAAATGAAAACTCAAGACGTCTTTATTTAATGGAGAGCACTCGATTAAATACAAGTGTAGCCAACAATATTCTTAAACTAACTCCTCTAATCAAGAAAGATTTTGTGAACAGTCCAAGATAAGATAAAATTAAACAACTAACAATCACAAGAATAGGTCAGCCAAGAATAATTAATCATGCTAATAACTATAACACTACTCTAATTGTTGCATGGCTTAAGTACTTCTTTCTCTTTCTATTGAGGTTGCTTTTTGATCCATGATGTTAGCTGCTTTGATTGTAGATGTCAGGATTTGATCTCCGGACCTCTAACGTACTCTAAGAAGAATTTAAATCGCTTTTGATGGAAAACAATCCAATGGGCTGTTGGTTAATTATGGGTATTAGTTAAGTTGATAGCTTTGGAGATTACATGTATAGAAAGCCCATTCCTACAAGTATGAATTTATTGCATGTGCAAATTGTTTCTTGGTGTCGTCTTCATAAAATTAAACACTTCTCCTCCAGTTGCAGCCTGTAGGGATTCTGAATGATTTAAATTATATTTGCACTATAGATTCTTTACTTTACTTCCTATCTCACTTACTCTCCCATTATCAAATGAACGGTCAAAATTCCTCTACTAAAATTATAACTATATTGAAAAATGAATCTTGATAATTCATTAGGTAGTAGGATAGAAGATTCTGTAACTCAGACCTCGCCCATCTATATATCATTTGTCAATTATTAACTACTACTTGTAATTAACTTGCCAAATATGTGCCTAAAAAAGGGATAATTTCATAAATCTCACCTGTAATTTATGTTAATATCACTTAATACCACAAAATTTTTAAAAATATCACAAACTTTCCCTAACTTTATATTTCTTTTAGTAACATATCAGCCTAATTCAAAAATAAATTATGGACTTATTCCACGTTGCACCCCTAACTTTTATCCGATTTTCACTTTGCATTATATACTTATTTTTTAGACATATTGTACCCTAAACTCTCAGATTTATCCATTTCAGTTCAATTTTAACTCCGTCATAAAAGTTAACGAATTTTCCAACCATGCACACCACACACCTAAAGTGAAACATTCGGTAAATTTTTTAACACAATTAAAAATTGGACAAAGTGAGAATAATCTAAGAGTTAGGGTGCAATACGTCCAAAATTTAGATATAGATGTGCAAAATAAGAATTGATCATAAGTTAGGGTGCAAAGTGGAACTAGTCAAGACTACTTCTGTTGATGCAATACGCCTTTAAACAAACCCGTAGTATGCACTTACTTAACATCTGTTAATTTTGGTAACGATGTAAAAAATTGGACTAAATTGAGATAAATTTGAGAGTTCAGGGTATAATATGTCTAAAAAATAGATATAAGATGTGAAGTTAAAATTCAGTATAAGTTAGGGAGTGCGAAGTAAAGTAAGGCCATAAATTATTGAACAATTCATTAAAGAAGCTAATTTATGCAATTTTTACCCCTTTTATGTTTACCCACTAATTAGTTTAGTATCAAATTTTAGTTATTCAGAATGGTTGAAAAAAAATTATGCTATTTTAATTTAATTTATTAAAATAGCAATTAATTAATTTTGTATGAAATTTAATTCAATATTTTTTAAATTTGTAATGCTTTGCGGATGCTTATCAATTTTGTATGCTTAATTAGTGTTTTGTTTTGTTATATTTTTAATTCAATGTTTATTGAATCTGGAATGCATCGTAAATATAACAAAATATTGAAATGAAATTTCATACAAAATTAAGTAATTGTTATTTTTAATAAATTAAATTAGTATATCATATTTTTTTTCAACCATTCTAATTAATTAAGCTTTGTACCAACTTAACTACTGTGTCAACTGAGGGGTAAACTTAGAATAAATTAGTTTCTTTATTATAAAATGAGTGGCATAATAATTTATGTTGAATTTGGCCGACATGTTACAAGAAATAAAAAGTTAGTGAAAGTTTGTGAGATTTTTAAAAGTAAGTATAAGAGTGGAGGTTTGTTAAATTATCCCCCTCCACAAAAAAAAAAAAAATGCCAATTCTGAGTAATTAAATAGTCGATCTACTTGCAGCATGTAAGGATTTTGAATCTCGGAAGTTTAAATGTATAAAATTCAAAAATTCTCTTTGATCAAGCAATTACGGATAATTGGAAAGGCGGGAAATGAATAATATAACTAATTGCTTGCAAGTTCGCTAGATGTTTGCATTAAGTTCAGTTAATTAGGCTGTGAGTTGGAAATTTGGATAGAAGGCCCATTCTTATTAAAAAAAAAAAAAAAAAAGAACTCATTTCTCTTGTCCAATGCATGCGATTTCCTCGAGTCCTCCTTCTATTATTTTTTAATCATCAAACGGTTTGCAATACTTACTTCACACTGTAGAGTTAGTAGGAAAGAATTTTTTCCTCCTTCTCTGCTTGCAACTTATACAAATTCTGAGTTATTAAATGAAAAATCATTTTCTAAACTATAAATTCAATCACACTCACCAAATCAAGAATTATTGCACCTGCCAAAATCATATTAAAACGCAAACGCCTAAAGTATATATAATTTTGCCAAGAACAACACTCATATTAAATACAAAAACCTGATTTTTATGAATCCCATCAAATTTTCTGCATTTTTTGTAAATTTAATAACATGTCAGTGATTTTTCTTATTTTGTTGCTTTATACACAAGTGTTAAATATTGATTATGGCAAATAGGTGAAACCAAACTATTTTATATCATAATTGAATTTAGATTGATGAGTGTTTGTTCAAGATTAGTCTATCACTAATTAAGTCAAACTTGAATGTGATTAGTGTTGTTACTTTCTTGAACTTGCCTCAAACTTGCTTCAGTAAGTTTAAAACTTTACATTTATATATAAAAATTTCAAGATACCAATGGCCATTCAAATTTGGTTCGATGAAAATTTATTTGAATTTACTTGAAAAATAAACAAATCAAATTTTATTGCATTTTAACTTCTTCAGTATGAATGGACAATTGAAGGCATCTCGAAATATGTTAATAGTGGAAAGTAGTCAGAAAAATTGTTTGTGAAATATAAAATTCGTTCACTATCATATGTAAAGATAAAATTGATAATAAAGTATAACTCAAATGATAAGTCTACAATTCTCCTATGACTTATGTCATGGATTCGAGTTATTAAAAAAATAGACGAAGATCCACTATAGATTTATTTATTTATTTATTCTAAATATGTGAAGATGAAATTAATCTTCAAATTTTGCACATTCTACAGAGCTTCATTCCCGTGATGGCAATGAACATGACTCAATGAAGAGTTCAGACAGTGTCCGATATGTGCATAGGTTCCAGAACAGGGTTCGTTAAATTTTCAACAATTGAGTATGATACGGTCAAGTGTTAACCAGTGTGGTACTATGAAAATAACCAGGAGTCCCAAGTCAATATTGTCGTGCGTATGTACAGAAAAGCTGAAAATTCTGTAATTTCTTTTCATGCATTTGTATAATGCGATATCTGAATATCACATAAATTAACTACGAAAACACTTTGGAAGGCTGTTCATCCAATTGGTGGACGTGTTACATACTTGAGTTGCGAAAAGTAAAACACTAAAGAAACGAAAAGTCTTTCTTTAACCAGCAAAAATTAAAAAAAAGGTTTAAATTCAATTGGCTCTTTAAACTTGTCAATATTATCACATTGTATCTTAAATTAAGTTTTTAATCACTTTATTTTCAAAAATTTTATTTCTTCATCTCAAATTTTTTGTTGTGTGACCCTCCTCAATTTTGAGGGGCCTACAAATAAAATAAATTAAAAAAAAAAAAAAGGAATCCTACAACAAAAAGGAAAGAAATTGTGCCATGTGTGCATGTGTGGTTTTGAGAATAAAAAGCGGGCACGGAACCCAATAAGAAAAGAAGTAAAAAAGTCTCATAAAGAGGCTTAATAAGGCTGATCGTCAGCTCTATGTATGTTTTGAAAAAAGGTAGTAACAACGCAATAATTTTTAGAAGAGAAACAATCTGCAAATTCGTGTTTTCATGTGACGGTAAATTTTGCTCCGTTTACAGTGAAATTTTAGTATAATATTCTTGACGATATGGGGTACATTCTATATAGTTAGATTGTTATTTTCTCTTTCCTATAATTTGAACTTTTATACTTGTGATTGGGTTGTTGTGTATGTCAAATTGTTTATTTCACTTTTAGTAGTGAGTAGGGGCGTGTTTGAGTTCCAAGTGTTTACTGGAGACTCGTTTTGCTATACTCATTGATCCGTTGATAGTGGAATATTTCTGGATTAGATCCTGTAATTTTTACTTTTCATATTGAAGGGGTTATTCACGTCAAAATCCTGTATGTTCTGTGCTTGTTGATTTTTTACGTTTATTTATTTACTGTTTGGATTTGTCCTACGATTTATTCAAGTAGTGAAAAAAAATTTCTAAGTAATTATTTCATTGCGTTATTCACATATTTTTTTCCTAACAAGTGGTATCAGAGTTAGGTTATATTTGCTCGAAATGTTTTGCTTTACTTGAATAAATATGGAACCTAATTATAGTAGGATGATCAGTTTGAATAGCTCTAACTATCATAAATGGAAGGGTAAGATGAAGATCTACTATTTGTGAATAAATTACACTTACCAATATTTTATGATAAGAAACTCGAATCCATGTCAGATTCAAATTGGGTTTTTGAACATGAGATGGTTTTTGGCTTCATTCGACAATGGGTAGATGATAATATTTTGGATCACATTGCCATTGATAAACATGCTAGAAACCTATGGGAGAAACTTGAGTCCTTATAAGTTTCAAAATCAGGCAATAACAAGTTCTTGTTAAAACTGGCTATGAATTTGAAGTAAAAAGAAGCATGCTTTATTTCTGATCACGTGAATGAGTTTCAAGGGTGTTTGGACTAATTGTCAGACATGGGTGTCAAATTTAAGGATGAAATTATAGGATTTTAGTTATTGAATACTCTACCAGATTCTTGGAAGAATTTTCATTTCATGTTGACTAATTCTGCTAAGACTACTGGTGGTGATGTGACCTTAAGTTATGTGAAGAAGGCCATTTTGAATGAAGAGGTGAGACGAAGAACTCAAGAGGCATCGACTTCACAGTCCAAGATGTTAATTATGAAAAATTGAGTGAGAGACAGAAACAGAGAAAAAGAAGAATCCAGGAAAGGCAAGAGTAGGGGCAAATCGAAATCAAGGTACGAGAATATTGAGTGTCATTATTGTGGCAAGAAAGGACACATCAAGAAAATTAGTTACAAGCTGGAAACGGAGAACAAAGGTAAACAGGAAAAGAAAGATAGCGATAGTGATAATTGTATAATTACCACTATTATAGAGGATTTGGTAATTGTTTGGGATTAAAATTTGATCAATATTGCCAGTGATGAAGCAAATTGAGTGTTTGACAGTGGCGCCTGCTTCCATGTGACATCAAGGAACGATTTTTTTACATCTTATACTTTCAATGACTTCGGGATATTGAAGATAGGTAATGATGGTCATTTGTGGGTAGTTGGCCTAGGGACTATTGTATTGAAAACTTGTACTAGAGTTACGTTGGTTTTGTGAGATGTCAAACATGCACTAGATATTCGTCTAATCCGATTTTGACTAGTGTGTTGAAAGATAAGAGTTATATTAGCACTCAAGGTAAGAGACAATGCAAGATAACTAAAGGTTCTTTGATTGTGGTTCATGGAAAGAAGAATTCGAACTTGTACTGGACAAGGCTTCTATGTGTGTTGATAATATCAATGCAGTTGAAAACAATGCCTCTTCAGAGCTATGGCATAAGAGGCTTAGTCACATCTATGAGAAGGGACTTAGTTGTTTAGCCAAGAAGAATTTACTTTCTGGGTTGAAGACTGCTAAACTGGAAAGGTGTGCGCATTGTTTGGCAGGGAAATAGAACAGATTTCTTTCAAGAGTCATCCTCTAGTAAGGAAATTAGAGCTTCTTGAGTTACTGCATTAAGATATTTGTGGTCTGATAAAGACAAAGACGTTTGGTGGTGCACTAAGAGCGACACCTACTTTGTCACATTTATTGATGACTATTTAGGAAACTGTGGGTGTATGTCTTGAAATCAAAGGATCAGGTGGTTGGTGTCGTTAAGGAATTTCAAGTTTATGTTGAGAGGGAAATGTATTTGCACTAACAATGGTGGCGAGTATCTTGAATCATTTGATGACTACTGCAGGCAGCAGGGTATAAGACTCTAGAAGATGCCTCCCAAGACTTCTCAGTTGAATGGCCTAGCAGAGAGGATGAACAAGACATTGGTAGAGTGAGTCAAATATTTGCTTTCTGAAACAAAATTGCCACATACATTTTGAGATGATGTATTATATACTGTTGCACATGTCATTAATTTATCTCCCGCTATTACTTTGCAGGCTGATGTTCCTAATCGTGTGTGGTAAGCCAAGAAGGTATCCTATGACCACTTGCAAGTATTTGGTTATAAAGTATTTGTGTATGTGCCAAAAGATGAGAGGTCTAAGTTAGAGGTCAAGACTAGACAATGTATCTTTCTACATGTTGGCTATGGTCATGATGAATTTGGCTATAGATTTTATGATCCGACTTACAAGAAACTTGTGAGAAGTCGTGATGCTATCTTCATAGAGGATCAAACAATTGAAGACATTGGCAAGAAAGATAAGCCAGAGTCTACACATACTGATGACCTAGTAGACTTAGATCCAATTCCGGCTTCTACTACACGTGTGCCCAATGTAGTTGATTATGAAAATCGTGATGAGGTACAACATCAGGATGACCAAAGTAAGGGCTATACTGCTGATGAGGTTGATGACCCTACTGGTGGAGTTAATAAACCTGAAATTCCGCTAAAGAGATCGACAAGGGCTAGAGCTCCCTCTACCCATTATTCATCACATGAGTACGTGTTTCTCACTGATAGGGGAGAACCAAAAAGCTACAATGAGGCCATGGAGAGTGAGTAAAAGGCAATGTGGGCTGATGCAATGAATAGTGAGATGAAATCACTACGTGACAACCATACAATTGAGTTGGTGAAGTTGCTACCGAAGAACATAAGAGTTTTAAAAAATCGGTGAGTCTACAGATTGAAGATGGAAAAAGGGTCTTCACTTCCATGATACAAAGGTAGAGTTGTGGTCAAGGGTTTAAGTTAGAAGAAAGATATTGACTTTGCAGAGATCTTCTCTCCTATTATGAAGATGTCTTCTCTCCGAGTAGTACTTAGTTTGGCAGGGAGTATTGATCTTGAGGTGGAGCAAATGGATGTGAAAACTGTGTTCCTTCATGGTGACTAGAGGAGGAAATTTATATGGAGTAGGCAGAAGGCTTTGTGGTGAAGGGTAAGTAGAATTTAGTCAACAAGTTGAAGATGAGCTTATATGGCTTAAAACAAGCTCCTAGGTAGTAGTGCAAGAAGTTTGAATTAGTGATGATCCAACAAGGGTACAAGAAAACTACTTCCGACGACAGTATGTTTGTGAATAAGTTCTCTAACAATGATTTCATCATTTTATTACTTTATATTGATAACATGTTGATTGTTGGTCATGGCTTACAGTAATTCTAATAGAATTGACAAGATAAAGAAAGAGCTTAGTAAGTCTTTTGCCATGAAAGAGTTGGGACCTGCAAGACATATTCTTGGCATGCAGATTTCTCGAGATAGAGGGGCTAAGAAGTTATGGTTGTCTCAACAAAAGTATGTGAAAAAGCTTTTGCAATGGTTCTATATGGATAAAGTTAAAGTGGTTTTGCAGTGGTTCTATATGGATAAAGTTAAAGTGGCTTAGCACTAGACAGGCCTATCTAGTGATAAAGAGAAAGAAGACATGCAATGTGTTCCTTATGTATTGGCAAATAGGGAGTTTGGTGCATGCAATAGTTTGTACTAGGCCAGACATTGCTCATGCAGTTGGTACTGTTAGCCGATTTTTGAAAAATCCGGGTAGAAAGCATTGGAATAATGTGAAGTGGATTATGATGTGTTTCCGAGGTACATCGATTTTGAAGCTGTGTTTTGGATTGGTAAACCTATTCTTTGTAATTATACTGATTCAGATATGGGTCTCGATCGGGAATGTTGACACAAGAAAGTATATTTTGGGGTACCTAATTACATTTATAGGGGGAACTGTGATATGGCCAGATTGCAGAAGATTGTTGTGTTGTCTACACTTGAGGCAGAGTTCATTGCTATTACTGAAGCTTGCAAGGAGTTTCTTTGGATGAAGAAGTTCATGCATGAACTTGGTTTTACTCAGAGGTAGTATGTGTTATACTCTGAGTTAGAGTGCTATTATTTTGACAAGAATGTGACTTTTCATGGGAGATCTAAGCACATCGATGTGCGGTATAACTGGATACGGGATGTTCTAGACTCTAAGGTAATTGAGCTTGCAAAGATCCATATAGATGAAAACGGTTAAGACATATTGAAAAAATCTCTGACAAGGAAAAAGTTCGGACTTGTCATTTGATTGCCAGTTTGGCAAATACCTATAATTGAGTCGAAGGAGGAGTTTGTTGTGCTGTCCTCCTCAATTTTGAGGGGCCTAGAAATAAAATAAATAAATAAAGGAAGGCCTTTGCTCCTAAAACAACAAGGAAAGGAATTATGCCGTGTGTGCATGTGTGGTTTAGGAGTAAAAAGTGGGCACGAAACCTAATAAGAAAAGAAGTCAAAAAGCCTTATAAAATGGCTTAATAAGGCTAATTATCAGTTGTGTGTGTGTTTTGACAAAAGGTAATAGTGACGAAATAATTTTTAGGAGAGAAAATCAGCAAATTTGTGTTTCGATCCCATGGTAAATTTTTCTCCGTTTGCAGTGAGATTTCTGTATAATATTCTTGACGGTGTGGGCTACATTCTATATAGTCAGATCTTTATTTTCTCTTGCCTATTGGTTGGACTTTTGTACCTATTTTGGATTATTGTGTACTGTCAAATTATTTATTTCACTTTTGGTAGTGAGTAAGGCCGTGTTTGAGTTCCAGGTGTTTACTGGAGACTTGTTTTGATGTACTTATTGATCCGTTGATAGTGGAATATTTCTAGATTAGGTCCCTTGGTTTTTTATTTTCACTTTGAAGGGCGTTTTTCACGTAAAAATTTTGTGTGTTTTGTGCTTGTTGATTATATGTTTATTTAATTACTATTTGGGTTTGTCCAACGATTTATTCAAGTAATGAAAAAATTTTCCTGAGTAATTATTTCATTGCATTATTCATGTGTTTTTCCCAACAATTTTTATGAAAGCTATAAAAGTAACGAAATGTTTGTTACTTCTCTATATGCGTTGTTAGTATAATGTCAAAGATCATAATAAAATAAAATATTATATTAAATACCATAATATACACTAAAAATATATACATGTAATGCATGAAGTGACGATAAGTCTTTGCTATTGATTTTGACGGGAGGGAAAGATCGAAGATGCTCAAGAATTCGAAACTTTGCCATCGCTTAAGAAAACTTTCCAATTCAAAACCAAATTGGAAAGGCTGAAAAGTACTAGTACATTAACCGCCAGCTACTGTAAGAGAAGCTGGTATTCAGTTTTATCTGTTGAATGAAGCGAAATCATTTGAGATTCTATTCTGTAGATTATTAAGACTGGAAATTTAGACCAGAAGGCTCGAATCTCAGTTCTATTAAAGTAAATAATTAAGTCCCTTTCGAAACTAATCTACCTCCATGGAAAAATCTACGCAGAAATTTCGACGTGGACGACAATGAATGGTAAAGACAACACGTGCTGTTTAATCATCTCTAACGATATTGTATCAAATTGAAAACCGCACCTTCACACAATTATTTAAACGATTAGTGAATTTATATAAAGTTACAAAGTGAAAAATTCACTAATATCTCACCAAATTTATCAAAAGGGATTGAAATCTGAATAATTATTTAAAATTATGGATTGTTAATTACTTAAATATGATTTTATTATGTGAATTAATTTTGATAAATAATCATAAATTTGTAACTTTATAAATAATTAGAGGAGGTTGAGTCAAATCCTTAGGTTTCAAAAGAAGATTTTAGGAAGGCACGATTGTTACTAAATATTAATTGATGTACATATGATTGAATTTTGTATGATTACTTGATAGTATTAAACTCATTCCTTCAATGATTAATAGAATTTCCATATAAAATAATTAATTAATCAGATTTGTCAGTTTGAATTTCTAAGTTTCAGATGATCTAGTGTACACATATATCAAGATGGTGTACTAGTTTTGGATTAACTGTACCCTCGATTATATATATATATATACAAATCAACGGTACAAACCCTTTTGTATTTGCTTTGCTCAGAACACTCAAAATTTAAAATGAAAATGTAATTCCCAAATTTTTTTAGTGGTTGCTACTGCAAGATAAATAAACAATCAAAAAAATAAAAATATTCTCCAGATATTGATTGTAAAAATCATCTATCACAGTTTAATGTACTTGAATATATATGTAGAAACAATTAGGAATGCATATACAGGACATGAATGTCAAATAATTGCATGTTTTGGCGAAAAAAAAAAAACTTGCTAAGAAAAGAGACTCTTGCAAGTTGCTGTTAGAAGCCTAGAAATTACTGCCTAGTTTCGATCGCACTTCAATTCCTCTATCTTGGATACGGTTCGGTGATTGATGCTTCATTTACAGATACCGGCGCTGCCTTCATGCTAGTGGATTTATCAGATTCTAATACCTCATTTGGCCGATTAATAAAAAATGCAGGCAGATCAGGCGTTGGCCTGGTGGCAGAAAAACTACTGAGCATGAGAACTATTGAGGCCATGTTTGGCCTTTTCTCAACATCTTCTTGAGCACAAAGTAAGCCAATATGGATACTGAGAATGACTTCGTTTCTTTCAAATGAGTCTCCGATAGTTGGATCCAATAATGCTAGTGGTGTTCCGTTTCTCCATTGCTTCCAAGCCTGCAAATTAAATCAACAAAGTCCATGATAATTATCTCAAACTAGAAGTAATTGTTGGTTTAACGATCACGTTTATTTTCAAGGACTTATTCCTCTTTTCATTCTCTAACTTGTACCCAATTCACACTTGCACCCTATACTTATTTTTGAATAAATTACACATTGAATTCTGCCAAATTTATTAATTTCGATCTAATTTTTAACCGTGTTAACAAAGATAATAGACGTTCCAACTGTGCATATCATGCACTCAAAGTGGAACATTCGTCAAATTTTTTAACACTATTAAAAATTAGACCAAATTAGGATGAAACTAAGATTTAGGAGTATAATTTGTCAAAAAATTAAAATTCGGCATGCAAAGTAAAAATTAATCATAAGTTAAGGGGTACAAAGTAGAATTAATCATAACTATTTCGATTGATGTAATACGCTTTTAAACAAGTGTTATGCACTAAATTAGGATCTATTAATTTTTGGTAACGACGTTAAAAATTTGATGAAATGAGATAAATTTGAGAGTTCAAGAGGGTGTAATATTTTCATAAAAAATAAGTATTTGTGCAAAATAGATATAGAATACTAGTTAAAGAATGCAAAGTAGCCCTATTTTCACTCACATAGCTTAGAAGGCTATCAGCTTCGTTTGATTCAAAGAAATCCCTGTTCTTCTTTCCACTTACAATCTCGAGAATTAAAACACCAAGACTGAACACATCTGATTTCATAGAGATTTGGCCATCGAATGCATACTCAGGAGCCATGTAACCGCTACAGACCAGAACATATACACGAACAATTAGCGAGCGAAATTAAGTGGCCTTATGCATCATTCTTATGGATTGTAAAGCTAATTGGATGAAGATGTATTAAAGATATGTGTATGTGCAAAATTTCTGTTTAGTGTATTATGACAAGATAAAGTACTTACTATGTCCCTGCAATTTTAGTTGTATTTGCTTTAGTTTGATCAACTCCAAATGAATTTAATAGATTGCATCTGCTATCTTTGGATTCATATTGGCATCTAGTAAGACATTGCCAGCTTTTAGGTCACGATGGACAATTCTAAGGCGAGAATCTTCATGTAGATAGAGAAGCCCTCTTGCTATTCCTCCAATGATCTTAAATCGTGTTGACCAATCCAATAATTGTTGCTTTTCTGTGTCTGTACCTTTCATGATTAAAGACAATTTCCCCATTAATATTGCATAAACTACAAACAAAGTTTTCCAGAAGATTATTATTTCCAATTTAGTAACTACAAGAAGATCAAAAGAAAGATTATAAAAGAAAAAAAGAACAAGTGAAAGTAAAAACAAACCAAAAAGAAAGTTGTCAAGGCTTTTATTTGGAACAAATTCATAGATAAGTAACTTTTCTTCTCCTTCCAAGATAAAATCCAAATAGTCAAACCAAGTTCCTATGTTGAAGCCTAGCTACAAGGGCAATTTCATTTTTAAATTCTTCAACGCCTTGCGTTGAGCTTCTAGATAGCCTCTTCACAGCTACCTGTTGTCCATTAGGAAGTGTAGATGATTGCAGACGTACAAATAGTATTTCAATTCAATAAACATATAGTTTTTAAAAACATTCTAGCATTCTTGAAATCTATTAACTAATTATTGTACCTTGTAGACAGGACCAAATCCACCTTCACCAATTTTGTTATCAATACTCTGAAATTGTTTGTGGCAGCTTGGATTTCACTAAGATTAAATTGTAACGATTCTGTAGTCAAGATGTCGCTTGCAGCTATGGCAGAAACAATAGAACAGCAGTGAATTTACTGAATATATAATCTGATTGCTCGAATTGCTCTTAACCCTATAGAATTACTTACAGGTTTTTTCAAGAATGACATCATATCTCCTCCTGGATCTCCTTGATATATAGAAAGGCACTAGAAATAACACAATGGCAACAACAACAACAGTTGGGACCACAATGGCAACAATGGTTCGTGTTGAGATTCCCCCATTATCATCTGTATGGATCAACAAGTTGTTTAGCTCAAACATTCTTAGCTAGTATTATACTACGTCTTTAATTCATAATAATGCAAATAAAGATAAAAAATATGAAATATTCAGACCATCTAATTCCTTATCGCCTTGTAAATAAGGCTAAGTAGAGTAATTAGACTATCAAACAGTTTCAGATTCGACACTCATACGGTAAGTTGCATTATTAAAATTTGTATAAATGGTCTACCCTAAACTTGGAGAAAAACAGAGTAACCTCTTTCTTCCTAAAATTTTCTTATCAAAAAACAAAAAGCTGGTGGAAATAAAATAAGAGAGAAAACCAATTTAACTTCTTATAGTTTCCAATGAACTATTAGATCTCATCATCCAAGTATTTAGTAGGCTCTGAAGCTTACCTTTATTGCTAGCAGGGCCTTGTGGTACTGCGGTTGTTGCATTAACGTTGTAAAACCGCCAATTCTCAAACCTAATATTACAGCTAGGGAAGAGAATTCTGGCTCCCAATCGACTAAGGCAGCAATTTGGCAAAACCGAAATAGCATTTGTGAGACATGTACGGCAATCAACACTAGAAAGATCTGGTGTGCATTGCCCAAGTGCATATAAACTATTAAACTCCGAATAATTGGCTTCTTGAACAGCAAAATATTTGCCTGAAGAACGATCATCAGCAGCCCTTTGCGCGATCTCATCCATCGCATTCACTAATGCCTGATTAAAACTGTTTGTTTCAGTAACATTCTCGGAGGAATATTGCGTTATTGGGTTCCTATCATCCAACCTGGAGAAGATGGATTCGCTCGAATAACGTAATAAGCACGTATCGAACCAAACAATGGCAGTTTTCGCTTTCGGGCATAGCTGCAAAATCTCCCGACTCGCACTTTCTACGCATTGCTGACAAGCATCGTTGCTTATATCGCCTCGGCAGAGAAACAGGCCGTAGACTGTGTTGGAGGGATCTTGGACCGCCCCGGCAGTCGCGTTATAGAACCCATTGGCAACCCGAGAGGCGTTGGAAGATAGAGTTGAAAGGAGGAAATTGAGGTTTGCTTGGTATGCAGTGTTTGTGTTGTTGTTTTCACATCTTTTGTCAAGGAGGAGTTCTTGTGCTCTATTGAATGTGAACAAGTAAACCATGCAAGACAAAAACAATAAATTTGGGAGAGAGATTGAGTTGAATTTGAAGGAGATCATTCTCTCACAAATTACGTTGAAATGTTGTTAAAATTCTTAGAGATGATCATCTTTATAGGCAAGGTTTGAAAGAAATTTCGCTTGGAAAAGAAGACTGGTCAGCGGAACCTTGGAGGCTGGAGGTGTATGGTAGACACGTGCAAGCCGGTAATTCATTGTTTGTACCTAGTAATTCATTGTTGGCAATTCTACAAAAATAAAAATAAAAAAATGAGTAATGTACTTGAATGGCAAGGGCAATGGTATTAGGTTCTACATTCATGTATTTGGCTAATCAGTCAATGCAAATGTTTTACGTAATATTGGTTTTAACTATTTTATGATACTAACAACAAATGCAGTTTAGACAGTTAAATGTTTGTCTATAATTTATTAATTATTAGTTTAAATTATTAAAGAGCAAAAGAGAGGTGTGTTTTTTTTAAAATAAAAAAAAAAAAAATCATTATATAATGCTTCCCATTAGAAAGTCGAAGAATCTGCGAACCAATATAAAACCAAAAGAAAATATAGACATCACATTTGCTAATGAATATGTGAAGGCAATTTCTAGGGTTTTTTTACTGAGAATTTTTTTTTTTTTTTTTAAATTTACCTGTTGAATTAGTGAAGAGCTAAGAGTGATTTTTGGGAAAATATAGTCAGGAGTGTCTGCAGAGAAAATCCTTAGTGGAGAGAAACACATAGCTCCGGTCTTTTGTCCTCCACTAAGCATCGATTGGAAAGGCAGGAAAGCAACACAAATAGGATAGGCGTGGCAATAGGTTATGTTATGCTTGACTGGTTTTTATTTCGTATTATGTGGGAGTTATTTGTTATCATGTCGTATTTGTGTTTGACTAGTTTATCATGTCGTATTGTGTTTGTGTATAACTTGTTTACTCCTGTTAGAGATGTATCAGTTTATTTGACAAGTTAAATAATTTGTGATCTATTTAAATTAAAATTTCAAATTTTAATTCTTAAATAACTTAATCAATTATTCATTTCTAATGTTGATTTCATGGCAATTTAGAGTAAATTATTAAAACCATTTATTAAAAAAATTTAGATAATATTTTAAATAATTGTTACGTTTGATTTAATAATCTTACACTAAAATTATTATTCAAAATATTAAAATATGTTATATTAAATAATAATTGAGGTAATTATTTTAAAAAATTTATTTATTCAACAATTTAATGGGTTACTGTGTTAATTTATGGGTTGATTCAATCCATTTCATTAACATATATGTTATAAACAAATTAGTCTAATAATAATCTGATAAAATTTAAATCGTGTTTGTTCGTGTCGTATAAATAATTGCCGGCCACAAATACATAGAAAACACATTAATCACCTGCAAATGTAAGAAACAATTGCGTTACCATTTTATCAGTTGAATAGAACAAGACTGGAATAGTCCCGAAGTCTTTAAAGAGAATTTTCCAAGAAGTACTCACACATGAGGGAAAAAATCTGAGATTAGGAGTTTTGAGTCTAAAAGTCAGTGATAGTGGATGATATGTGACAACTAATGTGTTGTCCATTAGTTCTGAATTAAATTAACAGAAACATTTGACTTGCAACTAAAGATGTCAAATTCAAATTCTCTGCCTTTCCTTGGCTCCTTGTTTGAAAAAAAGGAAAAAAATGACGTCATGTTATCAAATCAAATTCATTTTAAAAGTTAAGGAAAATTAAAAGAGAAACAGTAGCAAATCCATCTAGAGTATGTAATGCCATTGCTACCTAAACTTTTTGATTAATTTACATTTTGATATTTCATATTTTAATTTTGTTATTTTATTATCTTATTTTTATAAATAGTATTTAATTAGAGAAATGTCAATTTGCGATGGTCAGAAAACGCCGGAGATCATCACGTGCATACCACAAGAGATCAACAAAGATAATTTTGGAACACAAATTGAATAAATTGACCCAATTGCTTTATCACAACTAGAAAAAAAAAAAGTAAAAATATGCATTTAATCACTGAAAATTCTTGAACTTTTTAGTGATTAAATGTATACTCTTAATTTTTTATTTTTTAAGTTGCTAATTAATGAAACAAGACTATTTTGTTTTATTTTTATTCCAAAATTACCCTTATTAATCTCTCATGTAATACACGTGATGATCTTCGATGCCTTTTGGCTACAAGAATTAGATAATTACACTAATTAGATACTATTAGTATAAATGAGGTACAAAAATAAACAATTAAAAGATAAAGTACCAAATGCAGCTGTCTCATAAGTTTAGATGCCAATAATAGACATTTAGTCTTCATGTAAATATGTAAACAAATGCCAATAATGTCATTTACTCTTCATGTAAATATGTAAACAACGAGTCAAAAAAAAGTTTAAGAAAATTAAAAGACAAATTCTCCCAAATTGGCTTCTTATTTTTTGTTTTATATAAACTAGTCTTCTTTCACCTGCCTGCGGTTGGTGGAAGTCTCAATACAGATGAAAATAATTAGAATATTTTTTTTTCTTTTTTATAAATAAACTGCAAAAATTTTGATTATTTATTCGTTGCACAAGTTAAATAATTAAAAATCAATTAAAGTAAAAATGAGTAGAGAAATTCTTATTAAATGTGGGGGGTTTTATAATATGTTAATACCCGCATTGTACAAATAAGTTTTTAGTAATTCCTTGAAATTGCAAAAGCCACCTCTAATTGTTAAATTTATACTACATGATTTTATCATCTTTAGAAAACAATGCATCATTAATATTAATTTTTCTCATGATAAAGAAAATCAATCATAACCATCAAGTAAACTTGATGACATTTAACATACTTGCAGAGTTCGCAGATAATTTTCTTGTTTGAATTGTGTTGATTTTTTAAATATTTGAGAGTTAAATGTACAGCAATGTATATTTTCTCATATTTTTCATCGAAACAAGGAAAAGAAAAAAAGTATATTACCACATTCTCACAAATCAATTTCACATTTTCTCACTGCTTACTACAGACATCGAAAGATTATTGTTAGCAAATACAAAACTTATGCATGCTATCACAAAATTGTGTTACTAAATATTTTCTAAACAAAACATATTGTTAGTTTTTTTTTTTTTTATGCAAACAATTTTTTTGGAAAAAAAAAATCATTATGTTTCACTTAGTAAAAGAATTTCTATAACATCCATAAAATAGTATAATTAAATAACAAATAAGTTATAAGAGAAAAAAACTAAAGGGAGAGGGGGGAATCCTTATTGTCCATCTCAATTAAAGTTACTTTATCAAACAATTAATTAATTTTCTATCTAAAATAAAACATGCAATTCAGTTTTTCTTTTTTGTTTGAATATAATACTTTCGTGGGAAGTAAAATTTTAGTTTTAATGAAAATCATATTTATTAAGATGCTCTCACAATTTTATAAAATAAAAATTTGATAAGTACAAGCTTTTAATGCACCTGGTGTAGTACAGTACAAATATTTAAAGTACAAAAGAATGATTCCCTAAAAGGGACCGTAAAATTTTCCAATACTATTAAACTGCTACAAGATTCTTTAAATTAAAGTATAAAAGCAATAAACATACTTCTCCTTACAAATATAATCTCTACTTGAGATCAAAATGATTCAAAAATCAATCACAATTGCTCTACAAATATGATAACCATTTACTTTCGTTATATTTTTCCAATATATATATAACAAGTTAAAAAATTAATTTTTTCTTTAAAAAAATGAAATATTTTAGATCTTCTTCTTAATAATTCTTTTATTTTATAATATTACTTTTTAGAACTAACTTTATTTTGCTTATGCACGGGGGTTACATACTAGTATACTACTAAGAAAAATGGACAAGTTGAAATTAAAAAGAAGGAAAAAGATCAATTAAGGGTAAAATGGGAAAAACAGATAAAGAGAGGGCAAAACAGAAATTTCTCTAAGCAGCTAAAGATTCTCGCTTTTTATACAGGCAGTGATATGCGAACATTTTCTGAAATTAGGCCCAATACCAGACGAACCATAAACCATGGAGGTCGGTTTCATATAAACTTTTGCACACTTCCAATAAGTACTGTGAATGCCCAAATCTACACAATTTTGTGTACTTGGGCTCTTGCCTGACTTAGCCAGTTGGACCGCTGAAACCTTGGAAAGAGGTATCATTTTTTAAGAGAAAATTAATGAGGTAGGATTTAAAGTAGTAGGATTAATTTTTTTTTTTTTTTTTTTAGGATTTTAGAAGTTACTAATTATATGGGCAGTTTTAAGTTAAAATTTTGTTCTTAAAAAAGTTAATTAAACTTAAGGAAACCATATTAGCTTCTTCAACACTAATAATTAGCATAAATGGCACACTCTATAACCCTGCAAATTTAGGAAATGATAAAGAAAGAACTAAAAAAATTAGAACTCAAATGAAGATAGGAAAGTATGAAAAATTCTGTTATTACACCACCTTTTTTGAATTTTTTTTGAAAAGTAAAGTTTCGCCCCTAAAGGAACACGTTGGTTATTGTGGATATTCGGACCATTAAGAAAATATATTAGCTGCAACACTAGGCCAAAATGTTGACCTTTTGCTTTATATATAGTTAGATAATAAGATAAAAGGTAGCAAATAAATGCATGAAATTTTACCAACTATACCTCAAGTTGTACTTTGTCCCCTTGATATTTTTAGATAAAAATAACCCTATAACCTTAGTTGTTTTATTTATTATTAAAAAAAAATTAATTTTCACTTTTTCTTTTATTTCTCTTTTTTTTCCCCCTTTTCTCATGCCACTAGCTACTTTATTCCTTAAACATATTATTATTTGTATATTGCAGGCATATAAATTTTTTAATTTTTGTTAACTAATTTTTAATTTTGTTTATAGCTTTTTTTTTCTTAAATTTTTATTTTTGTTAATTCATTACAATTTCCTTTATAACAGAATATGTATTGCTTAATTGCATAGTGTATTTAAACTAGTAGTTAAATTATCTAAATATGTTTAAGAGATTAGAGTTTCAATAATTCAAAAGAATTGAGTTTTAATCAATCACATATTAATTAAAAATAAAAAATAAATAGATTACAATTAAAATAAGGGATAATAATTAATATATGTGTAAAAAAAGATAATCAATATTACTAGTTGATTAATTTGATTATTTATTTTTAATATTTATAGTTGACTAATTATAAGTCTAGTTTATTTATATATGTTTGTAGATTAAAATGCCTTTTTAATACAACAATCATATATCTTGTTATAATAAAATTAATAAATAAACAAAGTATAATGAAAATATAGAATAAGTTAAAGAAGATTAAAAAAATTTAATATGTGTGTGCAGTTATTTATGGTAGAACGAATAATGTAGCTAGAGATAGTAGATAAGAGAGAAATGGAAAATAGAAAAGAAAAAGAAGAAGGAAAAAAGGGAAAAATCATAGGGAAAAAGAAAAAAAAAATAGTTAAGTTAGCAAGAATACTTTTTTTCAACAATACAAACTCGTTAAGTTCTTGTGAAAAAGTTTAAGGGGGCAAAATACAATTTAAAATATAGTTCAAGTCTGTTTAATGCATTTAAACCGTGATAAAAAGATAACATTAAAATATCATCCGAAACCATGAACTTTAAATAAAACGCACATTTAATTCTTTTTTATCCCAAATTTATTCCATATCTAAGTCTTTGTTGTTCAATACCTAATATTTCTTACACATAAATGAGTTTCTTTTTTGAGTAATTTAGAGAATAAATGGAAGGATTTTCGATTCATCCAGTAATATCCTCCAGTGGGTAGTTTGTGCGTATATGCGTTCAATTGAAAATTGAAGGTTTGCTTCTTCTTAGTGGATACATTATTTGAGTTTGAGATGATCCTCAGTACACAATCCACACGATTATTGGAACTTGGAAGACAACAATAGTCAAGGGATCTTACATAACCCTCCACCGAAAGACCAGAAATTGGGCAATTGGGACTAATATTTAGAAACCATAAAACAAAAAAACAAAAATATATATTTCATGCACCGTCGATGAATAAAAATTCTTATATCATCGTGTTTAGATTTTAAAAAAAAATCTTTTTGATACTCCTAAACACACAATATATCTTAAATTAAAACAATTTAGTGATGCTAGTTATTTTAAAACAATGTAAATGATGGCAACTCAATCATCTATGTATACAATTATTCAAAATAATAACCCTTCTGCCAAAAATGCCTACTTACTGAAAACTATAAAACAGCAATGCAACAGTAATCAATCAAAAATCGAGATTTCATATATCCTAGAAGTTATATGCAAATGTTTCTATTCTTCGCTTTTATCTAGGATATAATTCAGTAATTGAGACTTCATTTAAAGACTTTTCTGGCACTGATTTGGTGCTGGTGGATTTATCCGACTCCGGCAGCTCATTAGGTAAGCTCTGAGTTCTACCACCACCGAAAAATGCAGGCCGATTAGGGGTCGGCAGCGTAACAGAATAGCTATTCAGCATGAGAACTACTGATGCCATTGTAGGCCTTTCTTCAACATCATCTTGAACGCATAGTAAGCCTATATGGATACTTCTAATGACTTCATTTCTTGCATAGGAATCTCCTATACTTGGATCAAGCAATGATAATGGTGTTCGCAGCACGCCATTGCCTCCAAGCCTGCAAATATTTGTACAATTATAGTCAATTGGAGGACAAGAATTCTCAAATGGAAATGCCAATTGAACAAAAAGTGACATTTAATTAATTTGCACTCACATAGCTTGGAAGGTCATCAGCACCATTTGTTTGGTAGAAGTTACTGTTCTTCTTGCCACTTATAATTTCGAATAGTAAAACGCCGAAACTAAACACATCCGACTTTACAGAGAATAAGCCGTGCAACGCATACTCAGGGGCCATGTAACCACTACAAGTCAGAGAGAATGATTATGGGAAGAAATTAAGCTTCTCTAATTATGAACTAGATGAATTAAAGCTAAAGAGATGTTGCTATGTTCGATAGGGAAAGTAATCAAACATAAAATGCTCAAAGTTGGCGGGTTAATAGATAACGAATATGTGGTATTTTGTACTACGTCATATAATTACGAATATACAATTTGGTCATTTTGTTAAAAATAAATTATGTATATGTACAACACTCTTACACGTGGTATGTATAACTAAAACACACAAATCAGTATACAATTTATACGGTAATCTTAGTGACAGATTATTAGATGGGTGGATTTATGTGTGTGCAAATTATGCAAATCTAACTAAATATTTTGGTATGGGGCAAAACTTACAATGTCCCAGCAATTCTACTTGTGTTTCCTTCGGATTGATCGATTCCAAAAATCCTAGCCATTCCAAAATCTGCAATCTTTGGATTCATATTTTGATCTAATAATACATTGCCAGCTTTAAGATCACGGTGTACAATTTTGAGACGAGAATCTTCATGTAGATAAAGAAGTCCTCTTGCTATTCCTCCTATGATCTTGTACCGTCTCGACCAGTCCAATAATTTTCGCTTTTCTGGGTCTGCACAATTATCAAAGAAGCAACATTCTCTGTTACTTGGGTTGGATGCCAAACCAAATCTTCCATAATTAAAATACTAAGTTATTATGCTATTTAAATTTTGCGAATTGTAAGAAATCTTATTCTAATGCAGTCACTGAAAGGGAATTATTTCACTAAAACAACTAACCAAAGAGAAAGTTGTCAAGACTTTTGTTTTGAACAAATTCGTAGATGAGTAGTTTTTCTTCTCCCTCCAAGCAAAATCCTAGTAATCGAACCAGATTCCTATGTTGAAGCCTAGCAACCAGGACAATTTCATTTTTAAATTCTTCAATGCCTTGAGCTGAGCTTCTAGATAGCCTCTTCACGGCTACCACTTGCCCATTAGGAAGTGTACCCTGATTGCATATATACAAATAAATAGGATTATGATTTCGATATCCACATACCTCTATATGTTTAACCAGAAATTGAAAAAGAAGCAGTTATTAAAAATTTGTAAAGTGACAAATCGTACTGACAATGTCACTAAATCTGCTAATTAAGAATTAAAATCTCCAGCAGCATCTAAAATTAGGAATTTGACGAATTGGTATGATTTATCACGTTTATGTAACTTTTTCGTCTTTTAAATAATTTTCTCCTAAACAAAAAATTTATTGTCTAGTATTCTTGAAATCTTTTAATATACTATACCTGGTAGACAGGACCAAATCCTCCTTCACCAATTTTGTTACCCAGAGCAAAATTATTCGTGCCAGCTTGAATTGCATTAAGATTATATTGTAAGGACTCTACCATCGAGATTTCACTTTCACGTACTGCAAAAACAGGAGAACTACAGTTAACATATTGCATATATTTTCTGAAATGATAAACCTGTTTTCTTCAAATGCTCTTTATAACCCTTGTAATTTACCAGTGGTTTCAACAATGACATCGTATCGCTTCCTAGATCTCCTTGCAATACAAAAAGCCAAAGCAAACAGCACAATGGCAACAACAACAGCAACTGGGATAACAATGGCAACAATTGTTTGTTTTGAGATTCCCCCATCCCCTGTATAAATCAAGAAGTACGTTGTTTAGCTCAAATATTCTGCAGTTTTTATGCATGTCCTTTATTTATAATAAGGCAAACACACCATTTTGAAGATCTAAAAAATAAAATATTCAAACTGTCTCATAGTTACGAAATTTACTAGATATATATGTATTTTTTTCCAAAAATGTGATTTAATAATTTCCTATACCTATACTAGACATCTGAGAGTACAATGTATTCAGTAACTATGGCTGGTCTAATTCCGTGTGGACTTCATAGATAATGCTAAGGAGAAAACAGAGCAATCTCTTGTTGTACAGGATATGGTTTTGTTGACGAATCAATTGAAACCCAATATTGTCAGAAACTAACCTGATCCTTTAACAAAGTTAAACTAAATCAAACAGGGCCCGGAAGTCCTATATATTTCATATGCTGCCTTGTGACCAGATGAAGACCCTCTGTCCGACTTTACAAAGCAAAGAGACTAAAGATAAAAACTACAGGGTTCGTTTAAATATCATGTTAGAGTAAATTTTTTCACATCAGATCCTTACTTCTAACTCGATGTGACTAATAATTTTGACAGCGTTTGATAAGTTCAATCAATTTTTGTTTTGATCCAGAAATAAGGGTGATTATAATTTTGAATCAACACGACGGTTCTTTATAATTGGTGGAACTAACATATTTGACACTGAGAATACCATTTGTAAATTTTTCTGCCTTCAGTGCAAGTCATAAAACTTGAATTGCTAAGCGAGCCTCAAAATAAAAACTTAACTAAATCATATGAAATAGGGTATGAACTCACCTCCATTACTTGTAGGAGTTAGAGGAGTTGGAGGAGGAGGCAGAAGTATTGGTGTTGGAGCTGGTGCTGGTGCTGGGGTTACTGTGTTGTAAAACTTGTAGAGTTCATACCTAATTTTACAGCTAGGAACTAGAATTGTAGCCCCCGGACTATTATTGCAGCAAATTGGTAAATAAGAAATAGCATTTCTAAGGCAACTTTCGCAGTCAACACTGAGAAGATCAGGAGTACATTCTCCATAGGCATATATTCTCCTCTGAAACGCGGAATAAACGGATTCATTAACAGCAAATTTCTTTCCCGAATGGTGACGATCATTCGCAGCTTGACTCGCTATACTATCCATCATACCTCCTAATACCGTGTTGAACCTCTCAGAATCCGAGACATTCTGTGTGATCCATATGGAATATTTAATATTTTGGTCCGCCTTGGAGAACATGGACTCATTGGAATACCGCAACATACAGTAAATGTACCAAATAATAGCACTCTTTTGATACCCGCAATACTCTACAACTCTCTTACTAACAGTTTCCACACATTGTGCACAAACATCTGTGTTTACATCACCTCGACACAGAAAGAGGCCGTAGACCGTGCTAGAAGGGTCATTTCCATTTCCAGCAGTAAAATTGTAGAAGCCGTTGGTGGATGCCCGCGAAGCATTCGAAGATAGGGTGGAAAGGAGGAAATTCAGGTTTGTTTGATAATTTCTGCCTGTGGTAGTGTTAGGATCGTATGGAGAATTTCCGCAACTGATTGCAGGGGGATCCTGCGCGATAACGACTCTCTTATCAAAATTAAGCAAAGTTCAAAGCAAGCAACATACGATGATCAATATGTTTCTCGGGATCATTTTAATGTAAATATTGCTGAGAAAAGTACAATAGTTTAGTTTGGTGTGTTTTTTATATAGATACTAGACATTTGTGGTTGAGATATAAAACATGTTGTGCCAAGAAAAAATCTCAGAAAGTAGTATAGGAAGGCTTCTGGAAGCCGGTTAGTGCGTCCTGCCCCGAAGGCCACGTTAATTTTAATTGTGGAAAATGAAATTTGGAAGATAACATAAAGTCTGTGTCGTTGATTTTGACGGGACTGAAGAGTCTTGGATCCGTATATATTTTAAACTCTAGCTAGGCCGAAAACTAGTCCACGTAATTAATTGCCCATTGCCTGGTAACATGGATTCCCCACTCTTTAAAGACTCTGATTTTGTAATCAATAAATAATAAATAGTGAAGAGTTTTATTAGTTAAGTTACATTTTATTATCTATTGCATTAAGTTTTATATTAGTTGTAGTTTTTATTTTATAGTAGTTAAGCCGAAGCTTTTGAAGATTAGGTGTTGATTAAGTCGGGAAATTTCCATGCAGGGACCAATCCCCATAGGTGATTCCAAGTCAACTTTGTGGAGCCAATACAATACAAGTCGTCTTTTTGAATTTGTCAAAATGACATGAACACCACAAAAAATCTACTTTCACAAAGTCGGGGATATTGTTAAGGGATACGATATTGATAGACAATAATAAAAGATAATTTCAGAATCTCCCCTAAATTTTATGTTAACATCACTTGGTATATTATGAACTTTTAAAACTTTCATAAACCTCTCATAACTTTATCTTTGTTGTAACATGCCAACCCAATTTTAAAAAATAATATTAAACAATTCAATTCATGATAAAGTAGCTAAATTATTTCCAATTGTACCCTTTTAGACCAAATAGTTATTTTAGTGTCAAGATTTATTTAATTAGATAGTTGGAAAAAAGTAATTTTTTATTAATGTAATTTAAATTACAAATAGAATTTGATAGATGTATTAAATTTAATTCTAAGTTTAATTATATTTATAATTCTTTGCGTATTAAGCATCATTTGGAAGGATTTGAATCAAATTTTGATATTTTAAATTAGAAAAATTTCTATGAAACTTTTTATATAAAAATTTGGGAGGACAATAATTTCAGACTATTGTTATTGAATTAATAAAAATAATTTATAAATTAAATTCAAATTTGAACCCAAATATTTTTAATCAACTAAGTAATTTCTTTACTAACAAAATTACTGGAGTAAAACCCAGCAAACTTGAAAAGAACTAATTAAATAAACAAACACATATCAGATAATACATTTTGGTTATATATCTAATGTAACAAGGATAAAAGAAGAATAAAAGAATTTACATTGTAGAGATGGGCTTTTGTTAGAAATATTTAGGAGATTATAAGAGTATTTTGAAAAAAAAAATAAAAATTGAACTTTCCCTAGTGTCAATAGAAATGACGAAAAACTGGAACGTTGGGACAATAAGGCAAACATATTTTTAGCAATCAAATTGTCCAACTAAAGTCCTTGAACTTAATACATAAAGAATATGATAAAACAATAACGAGACATGGATACTCTAATTCCAAACACATAAAAAGAATTTTTTTTTTTTTTTTTTTCGGGGGGAGCGGTGGGGTGGGGGGTAATATTTAATCTTTTACTACCCATTCTTCTAGCCATTGCATAACACATACAGGCAATTGGCTAATTTCAGAAATTCCTGGGGCGGCTTATCCTCCTCACTCAGTGGCTACTAGTAAATAGTAATTGTTAAATATACATATATCTCACATTTGTTAGTTAAGAGATGCTGAATTAATTAATAAGAATTATGGGTTATGTTACACATTGTCAATTGGTTTTGAAATTGAACTCTGTATTTTTCTAAAATGGTATTAGAGTTAGATTTAAGTCCTTGATCTCAATTGAGGCGAACAAACAGCAATCATTAACAAGTCAAAATACAATGATGGACCTTTAAATCTATTATTGAATAATGGTACTTAGCAATCGTTAACAAGTCAGAATACAACGACATATCTTAAAATCTATTATTGAGTAACGGCATGCTTTACAATAATAAAAAAATTAAAGAATTAATTTGTTTGTCATTATCAATGGCAGATGACTGATGACAAAGAAATAAAAGTTCAGATCAACGAATACCAAAAATTGCTCCAATATTTGAAAACCGAAGAGATCTCACTAGCAAAAAAGTTTGCTGCTGGGGTGCTGATTGAGAAGTTTCCAGACTCGTGGAATGGCTATAAAAATAGCTTAAAGCACAAACAGAAAACTTTTACCATTGAGGAGCTAGTGACCCACATCCTAATTGAAGACACCAACATAAAGGAGTCTGCCAAAGCGAAGGAGATGGCTCTCAAAGAAAATATGGTACAAAGCAATAGTAAGAGGTATGAGAATAAGTCCCAAAATTACAAGCTTAATAATTCCAACTTTAAGAAAATAATGGATCTTATTTTGTTTATGTTGAAAATGAGGTCATCACCCAGGACTGCTGCTTCTCAGTGTAGGAAAAAAGTGAGAAATGGCAAAGCAAAGACTAATCCTGTAAAGGCTAACCTAGCTGAAGGAGATGAAATGATTGCTGCATTTATTTCTCAAGTGAACATTGCAGCCAATGTGAAAGAATGTGTGGTAAGCTCTGGTGCTACTCGATACATTTGTGCAAAGCGAGAAGTATTTACCTCCTATACCCAATAGGGGATGATGAAGAAGTAGTCCAACTTGTAGACTCAAGAACTACAATGGTCTTGGGTAAGGGCAAAGTGCTCTTAAAACTTACTTCAGAAAAAACTTTAGCCCTCAAGGATGTGCTGCATGTTCCACTATTAGGACGAATCTGGTTTTTGTAGCCTTGTTAGGAAGAGTTGGGGTGAAAGTGTCATTTGAATCTGATAGGATTGTAATGACCAAAAATAATGTGTTTGTGGGAAAAGGCTATTGTAACCAGGGACTCTTTGTACTGAACGTTTTAAATGTCACCAATAAGAATACATTTTATGTGTCCACTTGTATCATTGATTCAATTTCTTATGGCATGCTAGACTAAGATATGTTAATGTTACATATATAAATAAAATGCAATCTCTAGGCTTAATATCTAGCTTAGATTCAACTAGTATTGATAAATGTTAAATATGTGCAAAAGATAACATTATCAAAAGAACTTGTTTTTTTGTGAATAGTGAAACCGAATTGTTGTCTTTAGTTTACATTAATTTAGGTGATTTAAAACAAACTATAACTAGAGGTGGTAAAAAATATTATGTGACTTTTATTTGTAAATTTTCTAGATTTATTAAGTTGTATTTACTTAGAAGCAAAGATGATGCTTTTAATGGCTTTATTTCTTATAAAACTGAGGTAGAAAAACAACTTAGTAGAAAAATAAAAAGAATTAGATCAGAAAGAGGAGGAGAACATTTATCTATGAATGATTTCTGTGAAAAGGAAAGAATAATTCATGAAATAACACCCCCTTATCACCTGAGTTTAATAGAGTAGCTGAAAGAAAAAATAGAACATGGAAAGAAATGATGAATTCTATGTTACTTAGTTCTCACATACCTGATAATTTGTGGTGTGAGGTTATCTTATCTGTATGTCACTTACAAAATAGGATTCCACATAAAAGAACTGAAAAAATATCTTATAAATTATGAAACAGTTATAAACCTAATTTGAAATATTTAAAAGTGTGGGAGTGTCTTGATATAGTATTATTACCTGAATCTAAGAAGAGAAAAATAGGTTCCAAAACTTCTAATTGTATGCTTATTGGATATGCTAAACATAGTACTGTATATAGGTTTCTTGTTTTAAAAAGTGATGTGCTTGATTGTAATACAATAATTCAAACAAAGAATGCTGAATTCTTTGAACATATTTTTTCCACTGTCTAATAAAATTTCTCATGCCCCTGTTAAAATTAATTAAGAAGTAACCTTTGATAACGAATTGAGAAGAAGCAAAAAAAAGCCTAGAAAAGAATTTTCTTATGGAAATGACTTTAAAACCTGTATTATTGTTAATAATGATCCTTTAACTTATTTTGATGTCATCTTTTTTTTTTTTCTGATGCAGAATCATGGAAAGAATCAACAATGACTGAAATTGATTCTATTATGAAGACTAAAACTTGAATTTTGGTAGATTTACCTTTTGATGCAAATCTATTGGTTGTAAATAGATTTTCAAAAGAAAACTTAATCCTGATGGGTCCATAGATAAATATAAAGTTCGATTAGTAGCAAACAGATTTTCTTAAAAATAAAATATTAATTATTTTGATATGGTTGCACTAATAACTAGAATTTCTTCTATTTGGGTTTTATTTCCTTAACTTTCATTTATAAACTATTTGTTCATCAAATGGATGTGAAAACAATAATTTTTAATGGTTATTTGGAAGAGAATATTTTTATGGTTCAATGTCAACTTGAGGGATGTGTTGTTTCTGGACAAGAAAATAAATTTTATAAATTAATTAAATCTCTTTATGGCACTAAATAATCTCCTAAACAGTAGACTGAGAAATTTAATCAGGTCTTAATGAGAGATGATTTTAGTTCTGTTGAAGTGGATAAATGTGTTTATACTAAAGTTGTAAATAATGATTATATGATAATTAGTTTATATTTGGTACGAATTTAGATATTGTACAAAGTACTAAATATTTTTTATTTTTTAACTTTGATATGAAAGATTTGGGTGAAGCAAATATGATATTGGGTGTTAAAGTCATAAGGAGATGAGATGGTATTATATTGTCACAGGAACATTATGTAGAAATACTTCTTAGGAAGTTTGAAAATTTTGTTGTTATACTTGTGAGCATTCCTTATGATACTAACACTCAATTGAAAAAGAATCGTGGTGACCTAGTTGCTCAGTATAAATATGCTCAGATTATTGGGAGTCTGATACGTTTAATTAATTTTACAAGATCTAATATAGTTTATGTTGTGTGTAGACTGAGTAGATATGCTCATAATCCGAATTTAGAACATTGGTTTGCATTAGTTAGACTAATACGAGCCTTTAGGATTAGTAATCAAATACTTAAGAGGTACCATAAATTATGGTATCCTATGTAGTAGATTTCTCACTATTTAAAAAGGTTATAGTGATGCAAACTGGATCACTGATTTAGATTAGACAAAATCTACTAGTGGTCATGTGTTCACCGTTGGTGGTGGGACAATAGCATGGAAATCAGTCAAACAAATGATCATTGCTAGATTGACTATGGAGTTAAAGTTTATAACTCTGGAGTTGGCTAGTTCTAAGGCTGATTGGTTAAGAAACTTCTTAGCTAATATTCTTTTATCTAAGGATTTGTTGCCTCCTGTATCCATACACTATGATTGTCAAGAGGCAATTGCTATTGTTAGGAATAAATCTTATAATTGTAAAAGTAGACACATAAATTTGAGACATGATGTTGTAAAGTATTTGCTCAGGATGGAATAATTTCCAATGGTTATGTGAAGTCAGAAGTGAATTTGGCCAATCCTCTAACTAAACCCGGGGGAAGAAAATTAGTTCTTCAAGTCTCATAAAGAAATGGGACTTAGGCCAATAAAATGTCAATAAAGATGGTAACCCAACCTATGCGATTAGAAATCCCATGAAATAGGTTTATATGGGTAATAAAAATCAATATTAATACTAAAGCACTTCAAATTTAGTCCCTCCTAAGATGAGTGTTTTTATTGCTATAATTTATGAGAATGAGTTACAACTTTTAATGAATTCATATTTCTTAGAGATGGTGTATTTAATTTAATATACGAGAGTAGAGTGGGGCCGCTCAGATTTTGGCCAAATCTTTAGAGCTCTCATGAACAATTAGGCATGCGCAAGGTCTATATGCACAAAAATGCGTTGAACAGCAAAATTATGCATCTGCAATGTGATTGATGAAATATTTGACGTACAAGAAAAATTGTTGGTTCATAGAAATGTAATATTTCAATAATAATTCTTTAACCCATGTTTTACCAATCTAATTTTGTTTCACAGTCCAAAAGATACCAAACTGATTGCATTTGCACTTATACAGATCCAACAAATCTTTACTCCTTTTACTCAAAATCTTTTGAAATATGTGGGGAATTGTTGGCATATATTAAGTATTTCAAAAGATTTCCTATCCCACATTGAAAAAACTGTTGAACTTACATAATTTTATATTGATTGACACTTTACTAGCCTTGTGATGATATGAGAACTAGTCGTGGGCTCGTACACATTTGAGGGGAATCGAGTTGAGCCAATCCAAGTGCAAATGGGTAAATTTGCCACTCTTTCACGTGGGTTACAAGTGGCCCAATCCAGTTTTACTCTTTTTCTATTTAGCCTCACTAATACTAAATTACCGTGCTTGTTTACTAGAGTTTTATTTGGTCTTCCCACGATTTACCATAGACTTTTACCCAAGTCAAACTCTTACTTGGTCTTCCCCATATTTTAACACTCTACAGAAATTCTCAATGTCCTTTAACGTTCTGAAAATTGGCCTATAAATATAACCTTTTTTCCTGCTTCAAAATCACCCCCAAAAAATGTGAATACCCATATTTCCTCTCTTCCTGTACTCCTAATTGCTGGTTTAATTTTGCTGTTCTTACTCCCTCTACTCTACAAGGAAGGCTTGTTTAATCCTAGAGAAACGTTTCATCACACCTCAAATAGTTTCTTTAGGATAGTGCATTTCCTTGCATGATTCAAGTTTTTTACTGTCCTAATTTAAACTGCAATATGGACTCGTGTATGCTTTTATGTGTTGAGTTTGTGCCTTTTGTTTGTTAAATAAAAGACACAACATCATTTTCGTACTCAACATGGATTATTTAACTTAACAAATGAGACAATAGATTGAATCGATCAAGAATATCCCACTATTGTAATTGCGGCTAGTAGGATTCTTAATTTCAATGGTAATTGTTGCCATTATACAATTCTTATATCTATAGTCCTTATATTATGAAATTTGTTTGCATAGATTGCCTTAAATAAATATATATGGTTGATTTTAATTAATTTACAATATAACATGACTTAACTTGAGCATCAATTTTTTCCATACCACAATCATGAAATTTATAAAAGAACAATAGTTTGACAATGAAATGAGTTTAGGTGGTAAGACGATTCCATCATGACCTATTTGTTATGGGTTCGAGTCATTAAGAAAGTAGTGGGAGGAATTTTTTTCTTAAAAAAAAAAAATCATAAAAGAACAACAGTTTGTGGTTTTAATCATTTTGGCACAAAAACTATAAGGTCTCATTTACAAATTAATTAGCTATTTGGGTGGATTGATAATTGATTAGTTTTGCCATAAATATTGCTCTAAGAAATTGCTGAATTTCAAATCATTCACCAAAATTTTCGATCCAAAAAGCAACATAAATGTTTTTGTATTTCCTCCCAACAAAATTACATTCTATTGAAAAGACTATTATGTATACATATATTTCTGAGTACTCTTTAAAAAATATGGAATGCTAGAAAATTTTGAATGTCACATTAGACACCTAACACCTGCAGTTTATAATTTTTTTTTTCCTAGATTTGTAAAATAGAAGTTTAAAATAAAAAATCAAATGTTAGATGTGGCACATATGCAGAAGAGCTAAAGTGGTGAGGAAAATTCTACTTCTACTATTTTATTTTCCTTTATTTTTGGAAAAATCTTAACTTCATTGTTAGATAAGCTAAGTTTAGTTCTTTATAAATATGTCTCACTTTTCCATAATTCAAATCATTTTAATGATTCTTATATTATAATTTTTTATCAACTCTCTTAATTTCTCTTAAATATTATGCCATGTCAAAATAGAAATTCGTCAAAAATTGTGCCATGTCAAAACATGAAAATATATTAATACCTCTTAAATATTACTCATTTTTTTGAACTAATCTCTCTACTGCCAAATCCATCATGCCATCTTAAATATCTTCAGCACTTTTCAAATATGTCTTGGTTTTGTTTAGTTAGTTGATATATTTTTATTTTATGTAGTTTATTTGTCTTGGTTTTATATAAATTAACATATTTTGATATTTACAAATTATAAATATTTAGTTTAACTCTCTTAATTGAGTTGGTAAAAAAAAATGATCTAAATTCAAATAAAATACATTAATCCATGAATGCTTTGAAGAAACAAACAAGCATTACAATAGGAAAAAGAGTCCAAAATGATTGAGGATATTTGAAACCCATGTTTTACATGATAGACTGTTTTAGTTAGCAAGAATATCTTTTTAGGTAATTAGCATGAATCTTAACCATGCTATTTAATTTTTAATAACTCTTTTTATTGGGAGGAATTTTGTTGGCATTTGATTCTAAGCCACTTGAATGTTATGTTCTTTACAAACTCAAATTCCCAAATTCTAAATTTAGTTGCATAGTTAATTAGTAATTTGACTGATTCTAGGAGGAAAAAATTATACGCATTAAGTTTCTTGTTCGAATTTTTATGGTGTCAACTAAATAGGAGTACATACATTTTCAATTATATCCCAACACTTATTAAATAGAAGTATTTGTAATTTTATTTATATACTTAATCATTATTGCATTGGTTACCTTTAGAATAAAAATGTTAAAAACATTAAATTAAAACAAAATAATTGAAATATTGCAGTAGAAGGAACATTATTTACCTATTTTCTCCTTCTTAGCCATTGGGACTTAAGATAAATTGTAAATTGTAAAAATTAGATTAATAATGTATTAGCTTCAACCTGATGATGTCATTGTTTATGGTACATATGTAGAAATAATTTTTGATCGAAAAAGATGATGAGGAGTTATTGTATATGGTGTTGTTGTTGTTGGATATGACCCCCAACTATTATGACTGTTATGACGCGTAAAGGGGTTTCGAGCTATATATTAGCATTTATTGTAACAGCATAATCTAAGTATTTTATTATTCAATGTCACTAAATTTGCTCAGGAGAAAACTGGAGATTAATTATTCATTTTCGCTGATTTAGTTAAGGAGGCCTTGGTTCATGTTTTAAAATTGGAATCGGAATCGGAATCGGAATTATATATAACTAGTTGGATAGGTATCAATTACATTTCCTAGTATCATTACAATGATTGCTACTTAGTCTACAATATTACAATCTTGGAATGACATCACAATATATTTTTTTTAACAAAAAAAGAAAAAAAAAACTTCATCTTCGTTGTTTTTTCTTCCAGCACTACACTACACTACACTACTACTAACTAACCACCAGATCAACATACTAATTCCAACCAAGCAGAATGGAGAGAGGTAGTGGATATGAAGAAAAGAGGGCAGAGGGTGCAGGGATGTAGGAGGAGGGAAAAGGCTGTAGGGATAGAGGATAGGGAAAGGGTTGTGGGGAAAAGGAACGGTTGGTTGCCACCTGCTGGTATTAGAAGGGATGATATTAGAGTGGAGTAGATGGAGGGGCAGAAAGAGAAGACAAATATATATATATATATATATATATATATATATATATATATATATATATATTTGTGAATTCTGGAATCAACATGCAAAATCATCAAAAGCTCCAAAATCACTTGGGTATTGAAAATTGCTTTTTTTTTTGTTTTTTTGGTATGATTCAAAAATTTTAATACCTACCTGTTAACCAAGCCACAACTAAGTGAATGAATCCAATTTCTGATTCACATACCCTTTAACCAAGCAACCCTTAGTATTAATTTTCACTGATTTAATTAATATTCATTTTCATTTAATTATTGGCCTTTAACAGTTCCCTAAATACCCTAATTGGAAGTATTTATAATTTTATTTATACACTTAATTATTATTGCAAGGTTATTTTTTGGAATAGAAAATATCAAAAATATTAATTTAAAACAAAATAATTAAAATGTTGAAGGAACATTATTTTCATGTTTTCTCCTTCTCCTAGGCAATTGAGACTTGTGATAGATTGCAAATTGTAGAAATTAAATAATAGTGTATTAGGTTCAACCTAATAATGTGGTTGTTTATGGTACAGATATAGAAGTAATTTTTAGTTGAAAAAGGTAATGAGGAGTTGCGTATACAGTATTATTGTTGTTTGATGTCACCACTCAACTGGTATTATGGTTGTTATGATACCAAATGGGGTTTCAATTTGCAATTATTGTCTACATAATGTAGGTTTTTTGAGTATTTAATATCACTAAATTTACCCAAGAAAAAATTGGAGAATGCTCATTCATTTTCACTAGTTTAGTTAGTATTAATTTTCACTGATTTAATTAGTATTTATTTTTACTTAGTTGTTGACCTTTCACAGTTTCCTAAATACCGAAAATACTAAAGGGCGTTTTAGAAATAGAAAAATATCAATAACAGTAAAATGATTGGTATAAATATGACTATATAGATATTAATATAGATATAAATAAATAGATAGAGAAAATAGGGCGAAGAATGAAAACCTGGATTCACAAATATATGTTCACAGTTGACTTGGATATGGCAAGCGGCCGATGTATTCACGCAGAATTTGCGAATGATTAGATCGCATAACAAAAAAGAACTTTCCAATATATATATAAAGCGACATCGTCTTACTTTTTAGTGATTCAATTTTATGGTATGATTGATAAATAAAATATAAATATAAATATATATATATATATATATATATATTATTATCTTAGTTGCATTTCGTTATCAATTACATTAAATTTTATACTAATTTGTATTTTTTATTTTAGTAGTTAAGCTGAAGTTTTTGAAGATTACGGGTAGATTAAGTCGGGAAATTTCTATGCAGGACCAATCCAAATACGTGATTCCTAGTCATTTTTCATGTCTAGTGGAGCCATTACAAGTCTTCCTTTTGAATTTGTCTAAATTAGATGAACACCACAAAAAAACTACTTTCACAAACTAAGGGATATAATATTGTTAGACAAAAATAAGGGATAATTTCAGAATTCACCTAAAGTTTATGTTAATATTACTTGACAATTACGAACTTTCAAAAATTTCATAAACGTCTCATAACTACATCATACTTTTAACATGTCAGCCCATTTTGAAAAAATAAATATTAAACAATTCAATTTATGTTGAAGTAACTAAATTACTTCCAATTTCTCTTATTACCTTTTTTGACCAAATAGTTACTTTAGTATCAAAATTTATTCAATTTGATAGTTGGACAAAAGTAATTTTTTATTAATCTAATTTATTAACAAATAGCAATTTGATAGTATTAAAATTTAATTCTAAGTTTTAATATATTTATAATGCTTTGCATATTAAATTTTATTTTGGGAGGATTTAAAGACAAATTTTGAATTTTAAATTATAAAAATTTGTATGAATCTTTTTATATACAAATTTGGGAGGATAATATTGTTATTGAATTAATAAAAATAATTTATAAATGTCTCTTAAATTTGAGCCCAAATATTTTTAAACAATTAAGTAATTTCTTAACTAACTAAGTTAATGGACTAAACTTTCTTTAAGTTTTTTTTTTTTAAGTTAATTTATAATATTGCATTTAAACTTCACTATTTATTTTGGCCATAACAAACCTAGAATTCCAAAAAGGAAAAAAAAATATCAAACTTGAAAAGAACTAATAAATAAAACACATATCAACTCATAATACATTTTGGTTATATGTCTAAAGTAACAAGGGTAAAATTGACAAAATAAATTCTTTATCATTTTCATTGTTTTTTTTTTTGATATGTTACACTAAAATAGTAGTTAGGAAAGATTTGTAAAATTTTTTTGAAGTATAAAAAACCAAATGATATTAGCACCTTAACCTTAGATAATGTTTACTGAAATTATCCCAAAAGTAATGCAAAGCTCGCATAAGAAGGTGGATTGAATAATTTGAAAAGTGCAACAAACAGTTGTCATTTGTACCAAATAATGGCAATCGATATGTAGATCATCGTATAATTTCCTTAAATGGTATATGTCATGCTCTGTGCACAAACATCAATGCTAATATCATGTATCTCGACAAAGAAAGAGGCAGCCAAATATTTTCAATTGGATGGCAAGATAGTTAAAGATTAGACTACATCAATGCTAATATCATATATCTCGACAAAGAAAGAGGCAGCCAAATATTTTCAATTGGATAGAAAGATAGATGTCTGTTAGAGATTAGACTTTCTATAATATAAGAGTCTTTGAATTTATACTCAGCACCAAGGAAAAGAAAAAGGAAGTGAAAACAAAAGAAGAGAACTTTCGGTATGTTTTGAAGAGGATCTTGAGATGTCTATTTATAGTGATTAATTTGGTAAGAATTCAGAAACAGCACTGCCTTGAGAGGAAAAATAGGAACGATCAATGTGAATACAAGTGTGAATGTCAATATGAATGCTATTTAGATAAAATTTCGTCAACACGAACACAAAAATTAGATAGACTTTTGCAAGTAGAGTTCTACTAAGCAAAAACCAAATAAGAACTCTAACTGACTAAAAATATAGGAAGAAAAATGTAAATGAAGTAAAACTCTAACCATACCACACCGAGTTGGGCGGGTCACAGGTACGCATGTGTGTGGTAGATAAAAATTCCCCAACTAAAGAGGCCGAGCCTTTGTATTCATCTAAGTTAGAAATAACATTGCAGTCTCCTCCTGTGAACCATGTCAGAAGTTGAGGCACATTAACCACATGTAATTCCTCCCACAAGCTCATCCTTCCTAGCTTGGTGTACTTGGGATATATGATAGAGGCTAAAACATCCATGTGGAAGTGTGTAGATGAGATGGAAACATGAATAAGTTGAACAGAAATTAAAACATTTGTTAACACAAACTCATTATTCCAAAATAACCAAAATTTCCCATTAGGATTTGACTTAAAGCAATCAAACCCTAATTTCTATGCAAAAAAACCAATCCTTTCTTTGTCTACCATTGACTCTGTTAAAGCAAGGTTTTTATTTTGTGTTCATGCACCAACCACTTTAATCTCCGAATGGAGGGTTTATTACCAATTCCATGAATGTTCCATACTGGGATGCTATCCATTTAATGATCTAGAGGAGGTTGCGGGGATGAAGGCATTGAAGTAAGCTTTGTTTGCATGACTCTTGGCATATTGTAGACTCTTTTACATCTGCCCTTCTCTTTTGGTGTTACTTTATCTCCCTAGAATGGTAATTTAGCCTTTCAGAGAATCATGTCCTTAGTTGGAGAGAGGGTGTCCGTAGCATGAGGAGTGTCACTGTCCGAGAAGTGGCATGGAAATTCCTTCAAGATTTCCTCATGTGGGAGGATAGAATATCCTTTGTGGTGAATTTTGAATTTGGGAAGATGTAGGCTGATTATTTGTTTCTTTTGAACTGGTCAAATATGTTGGCAAGACCTGAACCCCATTCGAGTTTATTGCATCAAGCTCATCTCCCATGGGATTCAACATTTGAATGGTTGGATTTCATGGAGGTGTTGCAACAGTTCTTGCCACCCCTAAAGCTGGTGGTTCTTCCTCTTTGTTCTCTGTCTCCACCGTAGGGTTTGTCTCTTCCTGAATATTTCATTAAGAATCTAGTAGCAAGGAGATTTGTAAGCCTATATCATCATTTGAAGCTTTTTCCTTAGCAACTCTTGAAGGACCAGCTTCTAGAGATGCAATAGGTTTCCATAGGACGGACGCTTTTTTGTTGTTTTGCCGAGGATTTGGCATTTCACTCATTATCAATTGGTTTTGAAATTGAAATATATATTCTTTAATATAGTATCAGACTTAGACTCAAAATTTTCTTATCCACACGTGTTTTGTGTTCTTTCCAACCCATTTCAACAGATTCTCATATTCCCAAGAGCTCAACAAACCAAAGTTAGGGGTTCTTTCTCTCGGGTTTTCAATCAATCCAAGTCACGGATTCTCTCTCTATTTCTTGTCACTCAACTGACTCAAGTCACGCATAAGACAGGGTGTCTCTGTGTGTGTATGTGTGTGTGTGTATTTTAGTCATCACAAAAAATGGGAGAAACACTTTGAGGGGAGAAACAAAAAATTGGAGAAACAACTCGCATATATATAATAGTGTGTATATATATACACTATTATATATATGCGAGTTGTTTTCCAATTTTTTGTTTCTCTCCTCAAAGTGTTTCTCCCATTTTTTGTATATATATACGCGAGTTGTTTCTCCAATTTTTTGTTTCTCCCTTCAATTTAGTGTTTCTCCCATTTTTTGTGATGACTAAAATACCCGCCCTTAATGAAATATAATTTCTAATTCTCAATACAAAACATATATAAGGGTTTATTCCCTTTTTGTAATGTCTAAATTACCTACCTTTAATGAAATATTATTTCCAATTCCCAATAGGAAAACATATTTAATTATTTCTCTACTTTTTTTGTAATGTCTAAAATACTCGCCCTTAATGAAATATAATTTCCAATTCCCAATAGGAAAATATAATTAAATTACTTATCATCTATTCTACCTATTTTTTTAGGATACAACTACCTATTTTGGCAAAAATACATAATAAGATCGAAATTTTTTTTCTAGACCCTTTTTGATAAAGCAGTTCCTGTTTCCCGAATTTTGTTTCTCCCCTCTTGGTGTTACTCCCCTTTGTTGTGATGACTAAAATACCCACCCTTAATAAAATATAATTATAATTCCAAATAGAAAACATATATAAGTGTTTCTCTTTTTTTTTGTAATGTCTAAAATATCCGCTCTTAATGAAATATAATTTCCAATACCTAATAGAAAAATATATTTTAAGTGTTTCTCTACTTTTATTGTAATGCCTAAAATACCCACCCTTAATGAAATATAATTTCCAATTCTGAATTGGAAAACATAATTAAATTAGCGGGTTGCTTCTCCAATTTTTTGTTTCTTCCCTCAAAGTGTTTCTCCCCTTTTTTGTGATGACTAAAATACCCGCCCTTTATGAAATATAATTTTTAATTCTCAATACAAAACATATATATATATATATATATATATAGATATGTGTGTGTGTGTGTGTGTGTGTGTTTATTCCCTTTTTTGTAATGTCTAAATTACCCGTCCTTAATGAAATATTATTTTCAATTCCCAATAGGAAAACATATTTAATTATTTCTCTACTTTTTTTGTAATGCTTAAAATATCCGCCCTTAATGAAATATAATTTCCAATTCCAAATAGGAAAATATAATTAAATTACTTATCATCTAATCTACCTATTTCTTTTAGGATACAATTACCTATTTTGGCAAAAAACATAATAAGATGGAAAAATTTTATTCGTATAAAAACATTTATTTAATTAAAATTTCAAAAAATAGAAAAAGTGAATCATATTTATTATAAAAATTATAATTAAAATCACATTTATTATTAAAATATTTATTGTAATTTCCAATTCCGAATAGGAAAATATAATTAAATTACTCATCATCTATTCTACCATTTTTTAGGATACAAATACCTATTTCGGCATAAATATATAATAAGATGAAAGTTTTAATTTGTATAAAAATATTTATTACAATTAAAATTTCAAAAAATAAAAATAAATCTAATTAAAATGTAGAAGGGATTAAATTAATCAAACAAAAATATATCTTAAGTATAAAAAATTAAACATATTAAACTAATATATTATTCATATTACTGATAGATATCACATAGTATATTAAATTCATTATAAAGAATCAAAATAATAATTTGTTCTTTTGTCTTGCTTTAAAATGTCATTGAGTGCTCATGAAAACATCCTTTATTTTACTCTAAAATGCACGAAATGCTAATGAAATAAATTGTTTCTTGCTTAACTTATTATGAAATTTTTGCATAAAAACATAATAAGAATGCATATAATTTTAAGAGTAGGAAAATCATTTATATCTAAGCAAAGAATAAAATAAAAATATTAATATTTAATTTGTAACTGTTATAGTCATATATTTTCAAATTGTATTTATTTTTTATTCATAATAAAAATAATCTTTTATAACTATTATAAATATTTTAAATTCACTACAATTATTTTATTTTCTCTAATTGTTCATTCAAGTACGCACAGTCTAGAAAACTTAATTAGATTATTCCCCTTACATGCTTTATATATCAGGTTAATTACAGTTTACCTTTTTTTAGTGTCATTGATAGTTTAACATCTAGCATTATCCTTTGACCAGTAAAGTTATGTTATATCAACTAAATATGTTGACCATTTGACCCCCTATTATATTTTTTTTAATGATCAATTTTTTGTTTGATAAATAAACTTTTCATAAAGAGAATATTTAATTCATATAGAATTTGATGAAAAGATACATTGAAATTGAATTTGGCATTTTTTACTGACCTTTTTGGTTGGGATTAGCTTAAGAAAATGACAAATCTGGCCGACATTATTTTTTAAGCAAAACTTTTCTTAATTGACGGTTAATTATAATAATTGCACGACTCTTGATTAGATGACTTATTAACTTGAAATTTTGGTTGACATGATAGATATACCCATGAGTATGTTCTAACTTAAAATTTACAAAATTAATAATCATACAAATAAAAAAATTAAAATTTTATAAAGCAAAAAAATAGTAGAATATATAACACTATTTTCTTTTTTTTTTAAGTCTGTATTACGATTAATTTTTCTCTATCTTATATGAAGAATAGAAAATTAACCAAGTAATGAAAGTAAAGTTTAAGAACAAAATAGAAAAATCACAATCTTAAAGTATTTGTTAATTTATATCTCTTAGATTTATAATAGTATTTTGATTACTAAATCTTTATCTTTAATGACATGATTTCGTAAAATATTAGTTTAGAGGAATTATTGATGAGTTAAAAAATAAGATCACACCATGATACACTGCATATGCCCAAAATATTCTAAAATAATATTTGTATTTAAATGTCAAATACAGAAATTAAAACACCAGTTGTTACAGTTTATAATAAAACAACAAAGAAATATTGTGTAGAGTAACTATTGAAAAGGCAAAACAATTCAACCAATTGTATGATCATGCCCAAAATAGTCTAGAATAATTATTGTAAAACTAACAAGAATACTACATATAAATTGTAGGAATGATAATATAGAAAAAAAATAAGCAGGTAAGTATTGTAAAAGACAACATAAATTATTCAAATATAATCATACTAATAAATACTCTAAAATAATTACAGATATAGATTGATTTTACATCGATTTTGGAAATTACAATGCAATTCTTTACTATTTAGCACAACAATTAAGATATAGATTAAATGTTTTAGTAAATGATAAAACGAATTAATAAAAAAGTACGAAAATAAAAAAATAAATCCATACACTATTATTAGCCTTCATTTTGTTTATGTATTTAATAAATGCAAATTTAATTTCATCTATAAATGATCAAGTTATTGGTGGTATCGTTATAAAAAATTATAACCTAAGAAGCTAAAAGAAAAATAAAAACTATTTTAGATTGGAGTAAACTACATTTTATGCCAATAAAGATGAATAAAGAGTTTAGAGTTTGGTGGTGACATATAATTATTGATGTTTTGAACTCTTCCATTCATCTTGAACGGTAAAGAATGTGGTTAACTCTAAAATTATATTTTGATATAGTATTTTAGTATGAAATTAAATTTGCATTTATTAAATATATAAACAAAATGAAGGCTAATAATAGTGTATGGATTTATTTTTTCATTTTTCATACTTTTTTTTGATTAATTCATTTTATTATTCACTAAAACATTTTATCTATATCTTACTTGTGAAATTTTGCCAAATAGTAAAGAAATAGGAAATGCCCTTAATAAATTTATGTATTATGTTTGACTTTATTTGATTTAAATTCAATAAAACATCTTTTTAATATCAAAATTTTGTTTCAATTTAAAATTGCAAGACTAATAATCATACAAATACAAATTTTATAAGAAAATACAATTATCATACGTTGTTCTCATAAAAGAGAAAATTGATTTAATTTTTTAAGAAAAATAAAATTTATGTATAATGTTCTAACAAATAACAATATTGACAAATAATAAAAAAAAAAAAGATAGGTGAAAATAATTACAATGAAAGAGAAAAAAAATAAAAAAAAATATATAAAATATATAAATCTTGTATAAAAAACTTAATAGGCAAAATTTTTATAGTTGGTTATCATCTACTGACTATTCATTTATTTTTTAGAAAATCAATATTTTTAATAAATATATACAAGTGTTACACGTGCAAATTTCTAGTATACATATATATCTTACATTGATTAGTAAAATCAAGAAATCTTAGATTAATTAATAAATTTCATAGAATATTCTATTCATTACCAATTAATTTTAAAACAGAACCTAATATCCTTTAAAAATAATGCGCGGATAAAAGTATGATAAAATGCATAATCACAAATCGATAAATCGATCACATATTTGAGGAATTGAATGATTTAAGCTTTTAAATACTTGATGTAGTGACATGTAAGTATGTCATATCAATTGTTTTGTCAAGTAGTTATTGCTCTAGGTACAACTTTACAAGTAATCAAAATTTACTAATAGCAAATCCTGGAATTAAGTTTGGTCCACTAAAATATTTGACATCAAACCAACAACTCTCACAGGTTGGCTCAAATGATAAAAATAATAACCAAATTATCAAAACATTTAAAAATTAACTTTCTACTGCCCTTCGGTGATATGGTCTAACCTTGGAAAAGGATAATTAACTTACTCAGCAAAACTTTTTATTACTGAAAAAAAAAAAAACAAAAAAACCAGCCCATTGGCTGTTTGTTGGCACTAGGCCTGTTGGGACCAATATTTGGAACTGTAAAACAAAATGTACTTTAAATATACAGACAATCTCAAACTGAAACATTTGGTGATGATATTACGTACATAACCCAAAAAAAATGTAATCATTGTAGCTCAATCATTTATTCATGCAATTATTCAGAACAATAACTCTCTATCAAAAAACAAAAAGGCCTACTCAATTAACAATATGCATCAACAATGCAATAATCAAAATTCATCCTTGAAATTAATTTCTTGCCAATGTTTAAACTATTGCAAAGTAAATAGGTGCCTTTTTTTCTTTTTCTTTTTTTTCAAATTTCCCCTTATTTGGGATATAATTCAGTAATTGAGACTTCATTTAAAGATGACTCTAGCACTGATTTGGTGTTGGTAGATTTATCTGACTCCTGTAGCTCTTTAGGTAAGCTCTGAGTTCTACTACGACCAAAAAATGCAGGCGAATTAGGAGTCGGCAGCGTAATAGAACTACTATTCAGCACAATGAGAACTACTGAAGCCATTGTTGGCCTTTGTTCAACATCTTCTTGAACACATAGTAAGCATATACGGGTACTTTGAATGACTTCATTTCTTGCATACGAGTCTCCTATGCTTGGATCTGTTAAGAAAAAACGAGAATAATACAATGACATAATTATTCAGGAGAATTTTTTCCTCACTTGAATAAATTGTTGGATTGACTCAAATAGTAAATAAATAAAAAAATAAAATCAACAAGCATAGAAAACACAAGATTTTTACGTAGAAAACCCCTTCAATGTGAAGAGTAAAAATCACGGAACCTGGTCCAAAAATATACCACTATCAACTCATTAATGAGTACAGCAAAACGAGTCTCCAGTAAAAACCTAGAACTCAAACACGCCCCTACTTACTACCAAAAGCAAAGTAAATAATTTGACAGTACACAACAATCCAAATCACAGGTATAAAAATCCAACCAGTACAAAAGAGAAAATAATGATATGATCGTACAGAATGTAGTGCCATACTACCGAGAATATTATGTTGAAATAACATTGCAAACGGAACAAAATTCATCGTTGGATATAAGCATGAATCTGCTGATTTTCTCTCCTAAATTTGTTGTTGCTACTGCCAAAATAAGAACAAAAAAATCTGACCTTTTTTTTTTTTTTTTCTCAAACTCATGCCACAAAAAAAAAAAAAGGTTGCCAATGCCTTTTTATAGGCTTATTAAGTTATTGTATCCTTGTTGGACACAAGACAACCAACACACACATCAAAACCAAATTGAATTTGGTTTTGGTTTTTAGTTTGCATTGGTGGGTCCTTCCACACATGTAACAAACTACCTCTTCGACTCAATTGGAGGTATTTGCCAAACCAACAACCAAATGACAAGTTTCAAACTTTTCCCTTGTTAGAGATTTCGTCAACATGTCTGAACCATTATCACCCATATGGATCTTCACAAGATCAATCACCATAAAGTCTAGAACATCTCGTATCCAATGATACCGCACATCAATGTGCCTTAGATTTCCCATAAAAAGCTAGATTCTTGCCAAGATGAATAACACTCTGGCTATCGCAGTATAATACATACTGCCTTTAAGTAAAACCCAGCTCATACATGAACTTCTTATTCCAAAACAACTTCTTGCAAGCCACGATACTAGCAATGAACTCTACCTCAATTGTAGACAATGCAACAATCTTCTGCAATCTTGACTACCATGCCATAACTCCCCTTGCAAATGTAATTAGTACCCTGAAGTAGACTTTTTTGTGTCAATATCTCTAACTATATCTGAATCTGTGTAACCACAAAGAATAGATTTACCAGTCCCAAGACACAGTTTCATAATCGATGTACCCTGGAGATACTTCATAGTCCACTTCATAGCATCCTAATGCACTCTGCCTAGATTTTTCAGAAACCGGCTAACTTTACTAATTGCATGGTCAATGTCTGGCCAAGTGAAAATCATTGCATACTTCAAACTCTCTACTGTCGATGCATAAGGAACACGTTGCATGTCTTATTAGGCAGATATCTTTTTATCACTAGACGGAGCCTATCTAGTACTAAGCCTAAAGTGCATAGTGAGAGGAGTTACCATTTTAGCTTTATTCATAGCATAAGGAACACGTTGCATGTCTTGTTTCTCTTTATCACTAGACGGAGCCTATCTAGTACTAAGCCTAAAGTGCATAGTGAGAGGAGTGCTTACCATTTTAGCTTTATTCATACAAAACCGTTAGAGTACCTTTTTCCACGTACTTTTGCTAAGACAATCATAATTTCTTGGCCACTTTAACCCGAATAATCTGCATGCCAAGAATCTACGTTGCTAGTCCCAAGTCTTTCATGGAAAAAGACTTACTGAACTCTTTCTTCATACTGTCAATTCTGTTAGAATTATGACAAACAATCAATATGTCATCTGTATAAAGTAGTAAAATGATGAAGCCATTGTCAAAGGACTTCTGCACAAATACACAATAGTCGGAAGTAGTCTTCTTCTATCCTTGCTAGATCATCACTCACTCAAATTTCTAAGAGGTGTACCACTGCTTAGTGGCTTATTTTAAGCCATACAAGCTCTTTTTCAACCTGTAGACTAAATTCTCCTTACCCTTAACCACAAAACCTTTTGGCTACTCTATGTAAATTTCTTCCTCTAGATCACCATTAAGGAACCTGTTTTCACATCTATTTGCTCCACCTCAAGATCAAGACTCCCTGCCAAACCAAGTACCACTCGGATAGAAGATATCTTCATAACAGGAGAGAAGATTTCTGCAAATTCAATACCCTTTTCCTAACTAAAATCGTTGACCATCAATCCAGCTTTGTACTGTGGAAGTGAAGACCTTTCTTTATTCTTCAATCTGTAGATCCACCGATTTTTCAAAACTTTTATATTTTTCAGTAGATTCACTATCTCAAATGTGTGGTTGTTATGCAGTAATTTTATCTCATCATCTATAGCATCAACCCACTTTGCCTTCTTCTCACTCTCCATGGCCTTATCATAGCTCTTTAGTTCTCTCCTGTCAGTGAGGATGCACATGCTCATCTGATAAATAACAAGTAGATAGAATTCTAGCCCTTGTCGACCTCCTAAGTAGAATTTCAAGTTCATTAACTCCACCAGCAAGAGTATCTGCCTCAATAGTATCATAATGAGCATCACCCTCTGTTTGGTGTGAAATGTTGATTAGGTTTTTGAAAACAATGAACAAGTAATTATAATAAAAGAAAAACCTTAATTATCCTAATCAACTCCCATACACTCGCAAGTATACGAGGTGAGTTTGTATATAGGATGAGTAAGGATCGTTCCCACGAGAACTAATGGAACAAATATTCGATTCACAAGTCTATTTAGTAGCTAGACAAAATAATCAAGGGTTTCTGACTAAAACTAAACTAAATTTAATCACGAGAAATTAAAATAAAGGTAAGAATATAAAATACTAATTCTACGGAAAGCAATTAAATCTAATTGATTAAAAACCTAAATCAATCTACTCTACTTGCAAGAATTTAATGAAGAATAAAAATTTACTGAATTAATATACTCTACAAAAGCGATTAAAAATGATGAAATAAAATCCTAATTACTCAACTACGGCAGCAATTAAGAATTTAAATGTAATAAGACAAGAATGATAATTAAAGAACAAAAATACAATAAAAATAAAATTGAATTGCATAAAAATAAATCAAACTCAGTAATTACAGTGAAAACCAATGTCGATGATCATTGAATCTTGAATTCTTGACAAGAGAACAAAATTCTAGCTTGAACACTTGAGAAAATCTATCCTAGGCTAAATTATTGTTCTAACTATTGAAAACAAAGAACTAATGATGGCCTCCTTCCCTTCTCTTTGGTGTGTTTATAGGTAAATTTAGGGTTTTGGAACTCTGGAATGATACGTATAAAAACTCCCTCGTAAACGGGCCTACGGAAGGATGTTTCCTGCAAAATAAGAAAGCCCATAAAACCTTTCCGATGACACGTGCCTGGGTGCTGCATAAATGTCACGCTTGGGTGCCACTTCTAGAAGTCACGAAGATTTGAGCTGCTAGTTTTCGCGCCTGGGCTCTGCAAATTGGTCACGCCTGGCAACACCTGCTCCAAATTCCTCCTCAATTTTGACTATGATCCAGGTCGAATTTAAAAAAGCTGAAACATGAAAGTTGTAACACTATGTGTTAGCTTTCCAAAACATCTTGAATCACCCCAATTGGAGCTCGGACAAGAAAGTTGTGCTCAATCTACCAAACTATGTCCACATTGCTCATCGCCGGTGCACAAAAATTATAATTTTGCAAGTTTCTTTCAATTTTGTGATCAATTTTAACTCTTTCTTCACTCAAACCATAAAAAACTCAAAATAAATAATTTTAACTCATAATTACTCAATTCTTGCTTATACATCACTAAAAACGAGGTAAATGATACATAAAATATACAATATTTATGAGCTTATCAACTACTCCACACTTAGTTTTTGATTGTCCTCGAGCAAAATATAGAAATAAATCACAAACATACTCAATACATCTCATCAATGGCTTATCCACATGAATAACTAAGAACCAAACCATCAGAAGGAAAATGGTCAAATGATAATAAATCCCCATACATGAACTCCAGTGTAGGTATCTGCATATCCATACAATAATAAATTTTAAGATATACAGATCAAATCATGCAAACCCTTTGAATTTTTCTAAACACTCCATAGCTTATTGTTCTTACATTTCTCCACTAATGTAGACAACGGACTCAACTTAAATTAGTTAGGACTTTTAACTTGTAACGTAAGACTAGGGTCTTGGCTAACAAAGAAGGGGAAAAGGATAAACAAATAAGAAAAAGAGTTTTAAATTAATGTATGCCTCATTAATATAAAACTTCTTTTTGAACACTAAAACGCCCATCCTTCAAAGAAGTAACCTCACGCTTAATTGACCAAACACCCATAAAAATTTTGTGCCACAAGCAAGTAAAATCTTACTTTTTCAATTTCAACCCTACTCATCAACACTTTATAAAAATATCTCCTTTATTTTTTAGTTTTGTGAATCGGAATGCTATTTCATTCACCATCCTTCTTTTTACGATTCCCCACAATGGGTACTAGTGGTAGGCACTACTTACAAAAAAAATATATACGCAGGTATAAGTGATAGGCACTACCTGCTAACACTCCACTACAGGTGCCAGTGATGGGCACCACCTGCAACGGTCAACACATTTTTTTTTCTTTCTTCACACCCCTATGCCTCAAATTGTTCACCATTCATTCTAACACTCTCATACAGCAACCTTTCATCCTTATATCCGTTTAAAAATTAATGTGGCATTAAAGTTCTTTAAGGGACATTTAGGATATATCATAAAGATAGATAAAAAATTAGTTAAAAAAACCTGAATGGTGCTTTTGTCCATTCATAACAAATTAAGGCTCGTAAAATATACGATATTTATGAGATTATCACCCTCACCTTGGTCATCCTGATGTCATACCACATCATAATTTTCATCATCAACTATATCGGGCACATGTGTCTTAGAAGCTAGAACTAGACGAATCTAAATCTACCAAGCCATTAGTACTTGTAGACTCTAACTTTCTTTCTTGACAATATCTTCAATGGTCTGATTCTCCATAAAGCTAACATCACGACTTCTCACAAGTTTCTTGGATGCTGGATCATAAAATCTATAGCCAAATTCATCATGACCATAGCCAACAAAGATGCACTATTTAGTCTTGATCTCCAACTTGGACCTCTCATTTTTAGGCACATGTAGACAAGCTTTGCAACCAAATACGTGCAAGCGGTCATAGGATACCTCCATGTCGTACCATACACAATTAGGAACATTGGCCTGCAAAGTAATAGTGGGAGGTAAATTAATAATATATACAACTGTATATAATGCCTCACCCCAAAATGTATGTGGTAGGAAACATCTGACTCATTTCACCAATGTCTTGTTCACTCTCTCTGCCAGGCTATTCAACTAAGGAGTCTTGGGATGGGTCTTCTTGTGTCTTTATACCCTGCTGTCTACGGTAGTCATCAAATGACTCCAAGATGTTCGCCACGATTGTCAGTGTGAATAATTTCAGCTTCTTACCTATTTCCCTTTCAACAGAAGCCTGAAGCTGCTTAAAGACACCAAGCACCTGATCTTTTAATTTCAAGGCATACACCCATTGTTTCTTTGAACAGTTATCAATAAATGTGTCAAAGTAGAGTATACCACCAAACATCTTTGTTTTCATAGGACCACAAAGATCTGAATGCACTAACTCAATTAATTTTGATTTCCTTCTTGGAAGATAACTCTTGAAAGAGACCCTATTCTATTTCCTTGCCAAGCAATGCTTGCACCTTTTTAGCTTAGCGGTCTTCAACCTAGAAAATAGATTCTTCTTGGCCAAACAACTTAGTTCCTTCTGACATATGTGGGTAAGTCTTTTGTGCCATAACTCTAAAGAAGCACTATCTTCAACTGCATTGACATTATCAACACACAAGGAAGCCTTGGTCCAGTATAAGCCCGAACGTTTCTTCTCACGTGCCACAATGCAAAGAACCCTTGGTTATTTTGTATTGCCTATTACCTAGGGTACTAATATAACACTCATTATCTAACATACCAGTTGAAATCAGATTCAAATGAACATTATCCAGTGCATGTCTGACATCTCAACGTCATCCCGGTGCAAGTCTTCACTACAACAGTCCCTAAGCTAACTACTCTCGATTGACCATCATTACCCATCTTCAATATCCCGAAGTCACGGGGAGTATAAGATGTGAAGAAATCCTTCCTTGATGTCACATGGAAGTAGACACCACTATCGACAACCCAATTTGATTCATCACTGACAACATTCATCAAATTTTTATCCTAGAGAATCACCAAATTCTCTGTAGTAGTGGTAGCAACACGATCATCACTATCACTATCCTTCTTTTCCTGTTTACCTCTGTTCTTTCTTTGTAGCTTGTTGTAGTTTTTCTTGATACGTCCTTCTTGCCACAACAATGACACTCAAGATTCTCGTACCTTGACTTCGATTTGCCTTCTTACTCTTACCTCTGCTGGATTCTCCTTTATCTTTGTTTCTACATCTTCTCTGGTTTTTCGTAATTAATACCTTGGACTGCAAAGTCAATGCCTCTTGAGTTCGTCATCTTAGCTCTTTATTTAAAACGGCCTTTTTTCACATAGCTTAAGGTCACAGCACCACTAGGAGCAGAATTAGTCAACGTGACATGAAAATTCTCCCAAGAATCTAGTACATTATTCAGTAACCAAAGTCTCATAACCTAATTCTCAAATCTGACACCCATGCCTGACAACTGGTCAAAACACCCATTGACAATACACAACAACTCAAATCACAGTTATAAAAGTCCAACCACTAGACAAGAGAAAATAACGATATGACTATACAGAATGTAGCCCATACTGCCAAGAATATTATATTGAAATTTCACTGTAAATGGAATAAAATTCATTGTCGGATCGAAGCAGGAACCTGCTAATTTTCTTCCCTAAATTTGTTGTCGCTACTGCCAAAATAAGAAAAAAAAAAAAGACATTTTTTCCCTCAAACTCACTCACAAAAAAAAAAAAAAAAAAAAAAGGCTGCCAATGTCTTTTTATAGGCTTATTAAGTCATTATGTCTATGTTGGATACAAGACAACCGACACACAAATCAAAACCAAATTCAATTTGGTTTTGGTTTTGGTTTTTCACTTGTGTTGGTGGTCCCTCCAATTGAGGAGGACCACACGCAACAAGATCAACTAGTGTTAATAGTGTTCCATCCCTACATTGCCTCCAAGCCTACAACAGTAGTACAATTATAGTCCAACAATTATCGAATAAAAATGCTGATAAAATATGAAGGTTTAATTTTCATTCACATAGCTTAGGTCATTGGAACCATTTATTTGGCAAAAGCTACTGTTCTTCTTGCCACTTACAATTTCGAGTAGTAAAACAGCGAAACTAAACACATCAAATTTTTCAGAGAACAAGCCGTGTATTGCATACTCTAAAGCCATGTAACCACTACAGGCCAGAAAAGGATTGGTAGGGTCATTATGGGAAGACATTATTCTTCATTAATGATTAACTCTTGTATAGATGAAAGCTAGAGTGATGTTGATACTTAATAGAGAAAGTAATCAAACACAAAATGCTCATAGATTGTGGGTAAATAGTTATTTGGTATGTGATACTAGCACAGATACATAATACATTCACTTTGTTCTAAATACATTATGTATATGTACTTTCTTTCACGTGGTACATGGTACTAAAACATACAAATTGGCACACAATTCAAAGGGTAACCTAGCGACTTTGGTAAATATTTGGGTGGGTGGTTTTATGTCTAGGCAAATTATGCAAATCTAACTATTTATGGTAATGGGGTAAAACTAACAATATCCCGGAAATCTTGCTTGTGTTTCCTTCAGATTGATCAATTCCAAAAATCCTTGCGATTCCAAAATCTTCAATCTTTGGATCCATATTTTGATCTAAAAATACATTGCTAGCTTTAAGATCATGGTGTACAATTTTGAGATGGAGAATTTTCATGTAGATAAAGAAGTCCTCTTGTTATTCCTCTTATGATCTTGTATCGTCTGAACCAGTCCAATAATTGTTGCTTTTTCTGTGTCTGCACAATGATCAAAGAAGCAACATTCTCTATTACTTGGGTTGGCTACCAAATCAAGTCACTCAATAATTACTTTAAAAACCTGTGTCACTCAGTAATTACTCGTTTAATGTTGCAGTCTGCTATGGTGAAATTTAGATAACTATAGTCTAATGCAGTCACTAAAAGGAAATTATATGCATTAAAACTAACCAAAGAGAAAGCATTCAAGACTTTTGTTTTGAACAAATTCATAAATGAGTAGTTGTTCTTCTCCCTCCATTCAAAATCCCAATAGTCGAACCAAATTCCTGTGTTAAAGCCTAGCAACAAGGGCAATTTCATTTTTAAATTCTCCAACACCTTGCGCTGAATTTCTAGATAGCCTCTTTACAGCTACTAGTTGCCAATTAGGAAGTGTACTCTAATTGAATGTGATATATACAAACAGGATTTTAATTTCAATAACCACATACCTCTTATTATTCTTAACCTTTGACCAGATATTTAAAAATAGAACTTTTTTCTATTATTCTTGAAATATCTTATAACATACAATACCTTGCACGCGATACCAAATCCACCTTCTCCAATTGTATTACCAAGAGCAAAATTTATTTGTGGCAACTTGGGTTAATTCCCTTTAATTCTTAATGTTCAGAGTAATTATCACTTTATTATGTAAAGTTATTTTTTAGTCATTTAAATCATTCCATTAAATCTAACTCACTATTCATGTTTCGTTTGATAAAAATATCCTTATAATTTTGTTTAAATAAAACACTATCTTCCTACAAATCTTATTGTTTCTTTTCTCTTCTCATTTTTACTTTCTCTCTCATTTTATCTGTATGACAGAATAATTTTTCATGTTTTAACACCACCTATCAAAATTTGTCAAACTCTATGTATGAAAAAAATAAAGATATTTGGAATGTCATTATATTACAAAATTTGTCCATACATCAATAATTTGAGGGTAAAAATGTCATTTTAGCAGATAATTTAATATTTGACCATTAGATCATGAACTTAAATGACTAAAAAATAATTGAATTGCAGTGAGTAAATTGATAGTAACCCTTAAGAGGGTAAAGCAAAATAACTTTGCAATAATGCAATCATAGATGATAGATTTGTAAAGTGAAATATTCAAAGTCTATCTATTTCCCACATGGCTTTTATAGACAAAGCTGAGGAGAAAACAAAACAATTTTTTATTGGACAGGGTAAGGATTAGTTTATGAATCAATTGGCAACCCAACAATTTATGAAACTAACTTGATGCTTTAACAAAGTTAAACTAACAAAAATCCAACAGGGCCTAGATGTCCTATCGACTTGATATGCTACTTACTTTCCTTATGACTTCTTAATGCTCAATTTTTTATTCACAAGAAGAGACAAGCCGTGATCCCTTTGTTTAATTGTATAAAGTGAAAAGACAACACATAAAACTACAATTCTATAGTTTATTAACTCTAAGATCATGAAATTTTTCAAATAAGATTGCTTAGTGCTAATCACTCAGTGTCAACTTGATGTCTGTAATAATTTTGATGGATGAATGTTAGATAAAATAGCTAAAAGATCCAAAAAATTAATGTGGTTATAATTTTAAATCTACACGACAATCCTTATTGAGAAATTTGGATAAGTGAGCCTCAGATGATGTTTCGATATATAAAAAGCTTAACTAAATCACATGAATATAGAATTCAACAAGTTATTAAACTTACCTTCAGTACTTGCAGGAGTTAGGGGAGATGGAAGAGGAAGAGGATAAAGAGGAAGAATTGGTGTAGGCTCCGGTGCTAGGGTTACTGAGTTGTAGAACTTGTAGACCTCATACCTAATATTGTAGCTAGGAAATAGAACTCTATCCCCTTCACGATTATTGTAGAATCTTGGTATATTGCCAATACAAAAAGGGTAAGAGGAAAGAAGTAACGGTTGATGAGGTAGGGAAAATGGGAATAAGGAAGTGGGGGTTGACCAGAGAAGGGGAGAAGAAAGGGCAGCATTGGTTGAAGTGGAAGGAAGGATGAGCACTGTGAGGGAAGGAGAGATTAGCAGAAAGAGAGGAAGAAGAGAAGAGGCGCAGGGGGAGTTGGCTGAAGTAGAGAGAGGAGGGAGGAGGGAGAAGGAAGGAAAAGGGTGTAAGGGAGGGAGAGAGTGTCATGCCCCATGCCCGCGTACATCGACACGTGACAGTCGCCATACGCTTAAAAGTTATCTCTAAAAAACACAAGGCTTGAATCAAACATAATAACAAAGTTCGTACATAAACAATAATTATTATTGTCTTACTAACGTGGAAAGTTAATATAAACTAAGTCAATCTATAAATCTTAAAGCAACAAAAGTTCAAATTAAATAACTAAACTAAGAAATAATTTATTCAGACATGAGCTACTCCTAACTGGTGGTGCCGCTAAACTTATGTATCCTCAAAATTCTCTAGCTCTGCAAAATTGTCAGGAAATGGGATGAGCGACAAATCGCTAAGCAAGTAACTAACACCACCTTTGCTGGACCAAACAAGTTATATATGTGTACATATTTTTTGAAATTTTATAAGACAGACACACAGAGGTATTTCAAAAAAAGTTTTATCAAAAATTGAAGAACAAAGCTTATCCCACATAATAACAAAAGTTCCTTTACAATGTCATCTCAAAACAATAGTTACATGCTTCAAAAGCAAGTGGCATCATATCAAAAATTTACAGAACATATTTCATAGAGATCGGAAATCCAAAATTAGAATCAAAATCAAAATCAATATTTCAGAGTTCGAAGTTCATAATCAAAGTTCAGAGGTTCATATCATGGTTCATTATAGGCTCGTAAAATAAACACGCTATCATCGACTTACTGAGTACTCAACCTAGTGCTAAGAGAGCTCATTAGAAAAGGTTGCTAACGGGTCTCGCGAAAACCATCTTAGCCAGAGTTTAGATTTCACCCAAGTTCAGAGTTCGGTTGGTAGAAGTTACCTTATTCGATAGTTCAGAAAATGCAAATCTATAATTCTTACTGACTATTCATGAGTATTTTAAGAGTCTTGGTCCATTATTAATTACCGAGCACATATTTCAAGCACATACACATGCAAAACAACCATACAAAATTCACAATAATGCCACTCATATAAATTCATAATTTAAAACAATTCAAGTATCCATGTAAGTTCAAGTTCAATAACTAAAATAATATGTCGCCAAAAACAATATTTACACAAATTATTTTCAAAATTACAAAGGGGTAGTAACCACTTATCTCGAAGTAGCACAAAATCGTACAAGGAACCGACTAATTTTCTAAACAAAATTATCAAATATTAACTAAGCTCAATTTTAAAATCAATCGATTTGTATATAGACTATCATGTCTTTGGTAATATTATTCAAGTTCCAAAAATATTTAATCATTTTCATACTAAAATATATATTCTTCTTAATTATATAAATAAGTATAACAGTTAAAATATATTACTAATACTGCAAAAGTATTCAATAACTTATTATAAAAAATAGTTCTTTGGTACCTTTTATTTATTTATATGACAAATATTCATGTTTCCAGTCCAAAATCTAAATCTCAAAAACCTAAGGGCGTTATTATACAATTTATCCCAAACTATCATGTCAAAAACCTAAAGGACCTAAATTGTAATTAATAATGACAGGGAACTTCCTAGAAAAATTATATTGTCTTGTCAACTCTATTCTCTCTCTGCCTTTTTTTCTCTCTCCTAGTCACTTGTCTTTCCTCTTTTCCCTTTCTTCTTTCTCTTTCTTCCTTATTTCTTCTTCTTGCAGCATGCCTTTTACCACTGCTGAATACCACCTCACGGCTGCTAAGTGCCAAGTCATAGCAGAAGCAATCAACAATAGCGGCAACCATTCTCTCTTTTTTTTTCAAAAATTCAGATTTTAACTTTTCAAAATAAATGCGTAATTTTTAAAACAATTGACAATATATATACATAAATTCTTATAGTTTAAATTAAATTTCAACTTTTAATAAGAAATTGAAATTATCAAATTCAATCAATAGAAAATACAAGTTCAGGCAGATATTCCATATACGAGAAAAAAAAGAATAAATGCATACAAGGAAAATTGAATAATTGAAAATTTTGGTTGAAAAATTTTACCAAATTGATACATGATGAACTCCTAATGTGCTTAAAAACTTCTCTCTCCAAAGTTCAAATTTTAGCCGGCAAAAATAATTCCTTAACCCTATAAAGTGCCCTATTTATACTTATTTTGCTCCCAAAGCCTCCAACTTCTAATTCCTAAAAGTTAGCTAAAAATCTTACAATTCCTATACCTTTTTGGTAACTAAAAGTGACTGAAAATTTACACCATTTTTAATTACGAAAATTATCATTTAATTGGCAAAAGACTCATTTTCCAAAAGCAAAACATATTTAGACAATAAGTTAGTTCAAGGCAATTAGCATAAAACTATTTGTCTATTCCTAACTAGATAAGAGTTTTGATTTTATAAGAAAGTACCAACACAAGCAATTTAATTTCACATACAATTGTTTTATTAAAATATCATTATTTTATATTGATAATATATGTACATATCTATAAAAAAATGGGGGTTTACAGAGATAATTAGAGGATGAGGGGAGGAAGAATATGAGAAGAGGTTTAAGGGGATCTGGGAATCATTGTTGGGAAATTTTATGGGCAAAAAGAGTTATAAAAAAAAAAGTGTAAAATAAATGTTTAGGGAGTTTTGAACCCAAGATCTCCCAAGTACTAAAAGGCTTAACGTCCAGCATCCAACCATTTAAACTACTGCAAGTTGCTTCAAAGTTGATCCAAGTTTTAATACAAGTAAAAAATTGTAGGGAAAAAATATTAATAAAAATTTGTTAACCCGATTGGTTGAACAAGTTAGACCTGTTAAACTACAAACAGGATGCCTCTCCGGGTCACCTCCAGCCCAATCCGGGTTTTAAAACATTGATTTTATGTACCAAGCACTAAACATAATAGAGTTTAGTGGGCTATTGGGCCGTATTAGTTATTAAACCTTTTGTCTTATTTTTGGCTTTCTTTTGTTTTTGTACTGGTACATTTGTAGGCTTAGGAGCACTCTCCTAAAGTTTTTGTATTCTTCTCATATAGTGAAATATTTTGCTCACCTTTACCCGTAAACATAAGTCTTTTGTTCGAACCACGTAAATTTAGAGTCTCTATTTTATTTTCTCTTTTGTTTATTATCATTTTTTTGGGTTTGTCTCGGATTTTTTGACAATTTCCTGAGATCCTCCCTAACATCCTTTGATCCTGGCATCACTGCACAATTTCCCTAATGGCATTTGCCACCCATTCTGCACAAGCATCGGTGTTTACATCACCTCGACACATGAAGGGGCCGTAAACCCTGTTAGAAAGGTTATTGCCAGCAGTGAAATTGTAGAAGCCATTTGTAGTTGCCACGAAGCATTGACAATTTCCTGAGATCCTCTCTAACACATCCTTTGATCCTAGCATCACTACTCAATTTACCTAGTGGCATTTTCCACGCATTCTGCACAAGCATCGGTGTTTGCATAACCTCAACACATAAAGAGGCCATAAACCCTATTAGAATGGTTATTGGTAGCAGTGAAATTGCAAAAGCCATTTGTAGTTGCTTGCAAAGCATTAGAAGATAGAGTGACGAGGAGGAAATTTAGGTTGGTTTCATAAGTTCTCCCTGTGGTGGTGTTAGGATTTTATGTAGTATTTACACAATAATCTCCAAGATGTTCAGTTGCTTTAATCAGTCTCAAGCCGAAGTTGAGCACACAAAGTTGGCAAAATACGATCAATATATTTCCTGAGATCACCCTGAAAATTACTTCAATTTAGCTTGGTGTATTTTAGGTGCGAGACTTATAGTTGAGATATGAAATATGAATCGTGTTGTGCCAAGAAAAAAGCTCAGAAAGTGGTATATGAAGGCTTCAAGAAGTTAGTTAGTGCTCCCCTAAGGAGCAACATTACATAAATTTCATGTGTGAAAAATGAAGTTGGAAGATAACATAAAATCTATGTCGTTGATTTTGACAAGAGTGAAAAGTCTAGGATTGGTAGCAATTTTGAAGTCTGTCATTGATCAAGCATGGTTAATATGAACTATGAAAGGCTGAAAACTAGTGCATTGACATTTGTCTCATTGCCTAGTAACATTAGAGATGATTGTAGTGACAAAATTTTAGATTGTAACAAAATAATTATTATAATGGCAAAAAAATAATATTGTCACATTGTTCATGTTCTTAACTAAAACTATTACATTTATCAATAGTAGTAATAAATTACCCAATGTGACAAGAAATGGACTTAAAATTGACACTTATTACTGTTTTGGGTGTGCAAAATTTTGAAGTTGTCAAAAATAATTTATTTTAATATAATTAAAAACCCCAAAACGAATTGCAAAGTCTTATTCCTCTCTTTTCTCTCTCGTCATTGCCTCTTCCACCATCATGTGATGCCATCCCAATTTCTTACGCCATTGCCACGCCATGCTACTGTCATGGAGATCACCCCGATCTCTTCCTAGCTTCACTGTCATTATGAATTGAACGAGATCACTGTATACCACCCTATCTCCTCTACCGTCGAGTACCACCGCTATCGTCCCGTGCCACAGCCATCTCGATTGCTATGGCCACTGGCTCTGGCTTATCACTGTAATGGAGGTCTCCTCGATCTTTTCCAGGCTCCACCGTCATTACTGATTAAACAAGATCTCTGTCTTTTCCTTCTCCACCACCCTATCTTCTCTATCGTTGAGTACCACCGCCATCATCCCGTGCCATTGCTATCATGGTTGTGTTAAGAGTCAATGACTTCTAGAGAATTCTAGAAATGTCAATCCTTCATTTACCAAGTTTTGTGCAGACTTCTCTAGAAAATTCTAAATATCCAAGTTTAGGAAATATTACAAAAGTCTAGAAACTTCTACAACCATTTATGGAGTAGTATAAATAGTTTTAGTGTGATTGTTATGAAGTAACGTAAGTCCTCGTACTTTCTTCAATTGTGTATTGTTGAGTGTTTAAGTTTTGATTTGGTGTTTACTTAGTTGTTGTTTTAAGTGTCCCAGGCTCGAAATGTGGTTTAATATCTGAGTTATGAGTGAGTTATTGTGGTGATATATGTGATATTGTTCGATATTTGTTTGGGCCTATCACTTGAGAAAACTCAACAAGTGGTATCAGAACAAGACGATCCAGGATCGTCATTTTCGTTTGAGGTGATCTTTGTTCGGCACCGAATAAGTCGTTACTTTGTCGGACTGAACGGTCAGGGACCGTCGAACGAGATATGTAAAAAATCTCGTTAAGGCACAATATGGGAATTTGAAATTTACTGGTCTGGGACCATAGTTGCTTGGTTAGTGCGAGGCATACCAAGAGGAGATGGAAGATTTTGACACGTTAGTCAGCATTGTTGAGAAACTCAACAGCAACTATGGGAATTGGAGTACCCATATGAGGTATTTTCTAATTGGACCAAGGTTTGTGGGACCTTGTTACTAGTGATAAACTACGCCACCAAGTGATCCTAAAGCACTCGAGGAGTGGAATCGAAAGTGCAAAAAGGCAATGTATGTCTTGACAGTTGCTGTGGAGGACAAGCAATTACAATAGATCAAACCGATAAAAACACCAAAGGAAGCGTGGGACACCTTGGCATCGGCATTTGCTAAAGGGAACGAAGCAAAACTCCAATGGCTCGAGAATGAACTTTTCTCTATCATTCAATAGAATCTCACTGTAAGTCAGTACTTTTCAAAGTAAAATCCTTATGTGAGGAAATTTCAAAGTTAGATCCGAATAATGAGGTTAGTGAGGTATGAATGAGAAGAATTCTCATTCATGACTTGAGACCGGAGTTCAAGGGTCTCGTTACTGCAACTCGTGGATGGGTTGTATAACCAAATCTAGAGGAGTTCAAAAATTTATTGCTGAATGAAGAAACTTTGGATGATAAAATATCCAAAGTCATAATTAAATACAGTTGAGGAAAACCAAGCTCTCTTTGCTAAAAAGAGAGTACATAATCAAAGAGATGCGAGATTTAAAAACAAAGGTGAGAAAAGCAATGAGCAACCAAGGTGAAGAAAGAGGCAGTGGTAGAGTTCCCAGGAAAGGGAAGCAAACAAAAACAGAGTTAAAGTGAAGATGATGACAATGAAGAGTGGGATTTCCAAGCTTTACTTGCACTTGAGAAAAAGCAGGAATTTTACATTTCTCCTGTATTTGAGGAAGAATGGAATAACAAAGTATTTACTACAATTGAAGAAGTAGAGGAAGAATCCTTTGTGAGGAAACATGAAGAGGAGTCACCGTTGATGGTGATGGCAAGGTCGGAGAATGACGTGCCGTTCGAGTCAGATGACATGAATGTATCTCGCAACTTGGAAGTCATAGACGAATCAATCATAGAGCAGCAACTAGATGCAATGTATGCATCTGTCCAAGAAGCTTACGTGGAGACTTGCCTTCCTCATTTTTTTTTTTTTTTTAAATTTCAGTTTTTCAAGCATCAAGTGCTCATATGTTGCTTTCAAAGCACCTGATAACCCATAGAATAATTGCATTTATTTTGCATATGTCCAGAACTCATTCAATATTGCTACTATGTTATTTAGTTGTTTCTGTATCACTTTCACTTTCTCACATATTTTTAGGTTTGAGAAGACTGAAACGGATATAATATGAATTAATTTTTATGCTCCACTTTTTTGTTAGTTTTCTTTTGGCAGTTTTGGTTTTCTTTTTATCAAGTTTCACAGTTTTTCCATTCTTCTCACACTGCCTCACACATGGGTAGCGGGATGGGGGCAGTGGTTGCATTCCTAGTAAAGTGCGTCTTTTTTTGAGACTGAAGGTGCAACTCCTACTGAAAGGTTGCACAAATTTCTCAGTTCAAATGATGGCATCTTCTGAAAATTTTTTAATTCCCAATTACGGGGACTTGTGATGAACTTTAGTCCATTAAGGACTTTGTTCATTTACCATCATCAAGTTTTACAGATAGGATAACTTATTGCTTTTGATCCTTTTGACCATGAAGATCCATGCTCGTGCATACACTTATGAGCATCAGTATAATTTGCTTTTTGGTCTTCCTCCGAAATTGCTTACGAGGCTTTCATACTTCTGCTAAGTCTCTGCTTCTAGCTTTTTTGTGTTCAAAGTCGAGACATGGAGCATATTAGTTAAATTATGTGAAATGGTGTTTCCAGATTGTTGATTTAGTGATTCTTCTATTTCAAGTTGATTTTACTGGAAGATAAGAACTGGTAAAAAGATAGGTTTACTATATGATTCCTTTATGGTAAAACGATAGGTTTATTGAGACTATGTAATATTGTTGTGATATGTGATATTTTCTCTTCACGATGCCAGGAGAAGTTTTACTTCAATCCAAGAAGCACAGGCTATAAGGTGATTTAGCTAAATTAATACCAATTATTGCACTTCTTCAATCAATATCAGTTGTCATTTTCTTTTTAATAACTTTGATGTTTTGATGGTATACAACGTGATGGTGGCAATATCCAGGTTTTTCAAACTAAATTTGCAAAAAATTGAGTTGGCAAGTCTTTTTTTCCTTTCTTTCAAGAGACAGATGGCTTTTATTCCAAGACTTGGTACACGACTTGCCATGTGTGAAATATATAAAGATTTAGTTGTCAATAAGATGCTATACGACTTTATAATAGCGTCTGTACTGAAGTACTTGTCATCTGAATTGCATACATTTTATCTTTTATTCGACTTTATAATAGCGTCTGTACTGAAGTACTTGTCATCTGAATTGCATACATTTTATCTTTTATTTTCAATTCAGCAATACACTTAGATCAGTCAAGTCTGTGGGACCTGTTATATTCATCTAGTAAACTTGGCTAGGATGGTGTCAGATTCACGATAAAATCTTGCTTTAATCCTAGTTCCAAATGCACCTGTTATATTCATCAAGTTTGCCTCATGTTTAATCATATGAATATAGTAACAGAATGTTGACACGGAAATTCAAGGTCGAAGAATGAAGGTTTTAGAGTCGAGCTATTAACATACTTTTTGGAGTTTCGTGTTGCGGATTGGAGGTAGCGGTTGTGAAACTTGTTTTACTGAACTTAGTTCTCTTTGGCGGTAGTTTTAGACATTATCGTAAGTTGACAAAATTTTGTGGGTGATTTGGACATAAAATGAAAAGTTTATTCTGCATCTCAATCACTCATGAGCCATGTTCTAGATGTAATACGTTGTTGGCTACATGGTTTCTTGAGTGCCTGTTAGATTTATCTCGTTTGGAGCTGTTATTGTTAGATTTATCATGTTTTGCTCGACTGATGCTTGCAGATTGAATGGTTGAACAAACAACTAGCGAAACTCTGGTCATTTGTTGCAGATGTAAGATCTACTTGTTTTTGTAGTCTATATATAAGAAGTTACAATAACATACTACATTCAGGTTTCCTGCTTGGGGATGATACGCTCTTCTTCGAAAAGCTTATCATCCACATTTTCCAAAGAACGTGGCAGCATTCATATTCTAAGTGTGAAAACAAGAAAACAACACAAGTCTTTGTAATTGATTTTGACGGGAGTGAGAACTTGAGGATATACATAACAAAACAAAACCTTGTCATTGATCATGGACGGATTAATTGGCAAGGTTGAAATCTAAATAACATTAATGTAAAATTGCTAAAATGATCCTTGATGTTTCGAAAAAATTCCTTTTCTTTATCTCCTACTATTTACGGGAAATTATTTGATCCATCACATTATCCAAACAATCGACTTTGATAGATCCCAAATCCTGTCTGCAGTCGTCTTCTGGTAAAATGTGTCATGTATCACCCACATTGACATAGTTTCATGGCCAAAAGTTTTATTAGCTTCTTCGATTAAGTTTAATCTGTTATATGTGCAATAGTTAATACTTTTTTTCTAGACGATAAAATTCATCTTAGGTAATAAGACGATAAAAGTATGACTTATTAGTTGTGATTGAAGTAATTAAGGGTAGGGTAAGAGATGAATATTATATTTTTTTTTAAATGTAATAATTTTTTAAGTAGAAAGATCTTGTATTTTCATCATTATTTATGATCAGATTAAGTTTGAGTAATACTGGTAAGAATTCATAATTAACTTATTATATTTTATTCAAAATTCAATCAAATAAGTGAAGGTAAACTAATGTTCATTAATGAATGAGTTCGTATGTAACAATAATATATATAGATATTAGAGTAAGTGTGTGTGCACATATGTGTGTATATATATGTAGAGAGAGTGACACAAAAAAAATCTAAATAAGTATGAATTAATTATAAATCCACAACCTCACTAATTAGTTTATAATTATCATAAGTTATTAGATAATAATATTTAATATTTTTTATTAATTTTTGTTCAAATATATGAAGTATTGTACTAGAACTATCTTGAGATAAACTAAAACCCTAAACCCTAAATATGGTAACCAACTGAAATGATTATACCGACCAAAGCAAGTCAGAACCAAGTGGTGGGTTTTATTGCATAAACAAAAACTAAAAATTTCAATTTTGGTTTGAAATTTTAAAAACCATTATAAAAATTTGGTTAAAAAATCCTTAAAATCTACTCAAATTGAACTGTGAATACCCCTAACTGAACAATACCTCTTTTGTTATTCAGTTAAAGAGAATAATTTTGACAATGAACAATTAATGTGAATTGAAAAAATAGCCTCAAACAAAATGTGTGATGACTAGTGTACCCTTTGACAACAGAATGGAAAAGGAAATTTTCAATTTGACCTTCTAATGAAAAAAGTGTATTGAATGAAAAAATAGAAAATAAATGAAAAATATCTCAAAAAAAATAAAAGGTTTCTTATCTAAGTCCATTATAACTTCCTTTTTCATTTATCTCGTTTAAATAAAATAGCTAATATATATACAAATCGAGCGTGTTCTTAACGGCCTATTGAATAATTGTTTATAGATTTACCTTTTTTTTTTTTTTTGGAGGATGTGACCACAAATTTAGCATTCAAAATTAGACAAATTACTTGTCTATGAATCTTTTTATACAAAAAAATTTTAAGGATTTTAATTTCAAACTTTTGCAATTGAAGTGATAAGAAGTATACATAGCTTTAAATTTGAGCCCAAAAACTTTTATACAATTAACACTGTTCTAAAAACTTTTTTTAGTTAATTGAAGTATAGTACTTAAAGCTTAATCATTTATTCTATCCTATAACAAGTGAAGAATTTCCAAAAGGAAAAAAGTCAAACCTGAAAAAGATCCAGTTAATATGAACTAACAAATGCACACAAAATAATATATTTTCGTTTTAACTTAAATAATAAGGGTAAAAATATCAAAGTGAATTGTTAAATAATTCTTTTTTGACTTAAGCTGATACGTTGCAACAAATCAAAAGTTAAAGAGAGATTTGTGAAAATTTTGGAAGTTTAGGGCTATTAATTTTCAAAATTATGCCTATAGATTATCACGTGTATTTTACTAGAAATTATAGTACAAATACTACTCCTCGACCGTAATTTTAGTTCTTCATTTTTTGAGAATTCAACTTTTTAAAATGATTTAAATATTTTTAATTTTACTTTTCAAAATTCAAAATTTAAATAGTGTGACATATATCTCCAGAAATAGATAAAAGATATAAGTGAAAAAATGAGTAATAATTTTGTTTCTATCTCATCTAGATGACAAATATTTTGAAATATACAAAAATAAAAATTTGATACTTTTAATAAGACAAAGGCAGTGTATATACGTATAGCTATTAGATGATGTTGACCGACCAAAGAAAGGAAGTTTGATGTTGGCACGGTTGGACCTTAATTTCAAAGAAAAGCATAAATGGAAGAGTCAAAGTTTCAAGATGGGTCTCATTATAAAAACAAAAAATGATATCGCAAATACAGGTGAAGAACTACTGGATATAACTCCAACCGATGATGAACTGTGAGGTTTTGTAAGTACTTTACCACGCAAAGATTAATAATATTATTTAGGAAAAAAAGATTAATTTAGTCTTTTATTTTTGAAATATTGCACAAATCAATTTAATTCTTTATTCTTAAAAAATTAACCACTTTAGTACCTCTTATGAAAATTATGGGCAAATTAATGGAACACAACACATGATAATCATGTGCCCGTTAACATGCCGTAATTGTGTTATCAAAGACTCTATTAATTTGTCTAGAATTTCTATTACAAACCTTAAATTAGTTAATTTTTATAAGGACGATTGACTGAATTGGTTTTTTTAATAAATAAGAGATCAAATTAATTGATACTCTAAAGATAAGTGACCAAATTAGTCTTTCTCCAATATTATTTATCAGGAAATAATGAAAAAACTTTCTTAATGAAGCATTATATGTCCAAAAGGATGTGATAGTGCTAAAAGGTAAACACAAGATGCTATCATTGTCAAAAATTTTTGTCCCAAAAATGGTTGTTTCTTTCTCTATCTAGGATATAGTTCAGTAATTGATGCATTATTTACTGACGCTGACATTAACTTTGCATTAGATCGTTGTGATTCTCTCTCTTCAAGATGTAATGCTCTCTGATTTGTTATTCCTTGAAACTGCAGGAAGATGCGGAGTTGGAAGAGAAACAGAGTTACTATCGAGCATGTAAACCACGGAAGCCATTCTAGGCCTTCTTGCAGCATCTTCCTCAACACATAGTAAGCTAACATGGATACACCTAAGGACTTCAAATTTGACATATGAGTCTACAATTGTTGGATCCAACAACGCTAATGGAGTGCCTTCTCTCCATTGTTGCCAAGCCTGTTTAGAATTAGTACATTATAAATTACTTATTCACTCTCTAATAGAGAATATGGCCAATTTGGTTGATTACATAAAGCAACATCTAGCATAAATTTTTTTTTACGGGCGACCTTGCAAATAGATTTCCAATTAAATTCCAAACTATTCTACCAACTGGACAAGTGTATAATCAAAGGTGCTACAGGTAAAAAAAGTGAAAAATTAACAATTTGATATAGTGGCGTTAATATTTGCACTCACATAGCTCAAAAGGTCTTGAGAATCTTTCTGATTTGTAGAAGTTGCTATTCTTCTTGCCAGTAATAATTTCCAACATCACAACCCCGAAACTAAACACATCTGACTTTACAGAGAACTGGCCACTCCTCGTGTATTCAGGAGCCATATAACCACTGCAAGCCAGAGCAATTGGCATGATGATTAGTATTTTGATCTTTGGATTGCTGAAAATATTACACATTAATTGTATATTTTAGAATTAAAATTCAAAGGATCATCCTAGCCCTAAAATAAAAATCACATATTAGTCGAAACCTCTATTTTAGTGCTCTAACTTAGGCTTTTCATATCAAACTCTATAAAAATACATTTGAAAAAGTCATAGAAATTTTTGATACACAGTGGAAATTTAAAAAGTTCACACCCGAAACATATTAAAAGATTGTGTGGGTGGATTCAAAACTTACAATGTCCCGGCTATCCTGTTTGTATTTCCTTCAAATTGATCAACTCCACAAATCTTCGCCATGCCAAAATCTGCTATCTTCTTCTTTGATTTGAAAGCATTCATATTTTCATCCAGTAATATATTGCTTGCTTTAAGATCACGGTGAACAACTCTAAGAGGAGAATCTTGATGAAGATAAAGAAGTCCTCTAGCTATTCCTTCTATAATCTTGTAACGTTTTGACCAGTCTAGCAATTGTTGCTTTTCGGGATCTTTCAAAGATAATATTCCATGTTAATTTTGTGAACAAAAAAGTCAAATACTACATAAAAGACATTGGAAAAATACCACTATAAGAATACTAGACAAACAAAACAAAGTATTTATGATACTTATCGAGTTTAATACGAACCGAAGAGGAAGTAGTCGAGACTTTTATTTGGAGCAAATTCATATACAAGTGTCTTTTCTACTCCATGCAAGCAAAATCCCAGAAGTCGAATTAGATTATTGTGTCGAAGCTTGGCAACTACTAAAATTTCATTTTTAAATTCTTCGACACCTTGCCCTGACCTTGTAGACAGTCTCTTCACAGCAATGTCTTGTCCATTCGGTAAAGCGTACCCTGAGGAATATGGAAAGTGCAATTTAGAGTGACTGGAAACATCTTTCATATGTGAAAGAGGGAATGTATGTGTATGTGTATGTGTATGTGTATGTGAATATGTTATGATTTCTGAATGCATTTATCGTGCATATATACTCACCTTATATACAGGACCAAATCCACCTTCTCCAATTTTCTTATTAACTGAAAAGTTATTTGTGGCAATTTGAATTTCACTTAAACTATATTTCAGCGATTCAGGATCTATGTTTAAAATCCTGACTTGATCTACACCAACAAAAATAAAAAATGTTGAAGTCATTATTTAAATCAAACACAAATTTGTTTTTCTTGTATTGCATTTTAATTGACTGTATGTACCAATTGTCTCCTGCATGTAGGCATCATCTCGCCTCCTTGATCTCTTTTTAAGGAAAACAAAGATCGTGACCAAAAACGTCAGAGAAAGAGTTGTTGAGATAACTATACCAATAGTTACTTGTACTGATAACCTCGGCTTTTGTCTAAATCAAAAGAGGCGCAAAAAAATTAGACCATAAAAATGCCATGTTTAATTACGTACCAAATCAAACATCAAGCTTCAATTGATTATAAAGTTTCACCATCCATAAAGAATAAATGAAGAAACATTACTCCTTGCAAACCACAAACCTAGAAAGACACTAAATACTAGCTAGCTCATATTTTTTGCCTTATGACCTTTAATATTGTGCAACTTATTTATATGTTTTTTTAAGTAATCAAATTAATTAAGGTCAAAAAGTTAAATGAAATCATTCCAAGTGCCAAATATAGTTGATGTGTAAATTTGTGTGGGGCAATTAACATTAATCAATACTTTAGGAGCCAAATGAAAATTGCTAATTAAGAAAGAAAAGGTCAAAATTCACTAGTTAATTTACTTTCCTGAACTGCGTCCACTCAAAATCTTCCATAAGGAAATTATCAGGATAATCATGATCACTGTGATGTGCTCATCCCAAAATAGTTAGTGACTATTACAAGAAAAACCTAACTTTTGTGACCTACAATATTTTGGAAGTTCATGTATAGTTCATGTATCTTCAATTTGTTGTATATGGTTCTGTTGAGTAATGTGTTTAATCAATATTTGTTTGACAACTGTGAATGTCTTTTAAGTATACTATGAGTCAAATGTCTTTTAGGTGTTCTATGAATTAATATCTTGGGAATATTTTCTAAAAGTCTAACTCAATTATCTATGTAACTTTCAACTTTAATTTAGCTCTTTATGTAACAATGAAGTAGAGGACAAGACATATGAATGAAATACATCATTTGGCTCCAAAAGTTCTTCTCACTTTCTAGGCGTAATCCCCTACAAATTGGTATCAGAGATGGGGTCCATGAAAATAGAGCCTTATTTCATCCCTAAAAATAGAAAAAATTGAGATGGCAAATCAAAATAATGATGGTACTTCGGTTCCTATATTTTTTAGTGAACACTAGGATCATTGGTGTATAAACATGAAAACATGCTCTTTTCAGATCAAAGGAGTTGTGAGATTATGTAGAAGATGGATATGATGAATCGAAATCAACAACAACTTTAATGATTAACAACTAAGGGCTTTCAAGGAACATAGAAGAAAATATGCCAAAGCACTCTCGTATATTCAGCAAGGTGTAAGCTTAGATATTTTCTCTAGAATCATGGGAGCGGATTATGCTAAAGAAGCATGGGAGATTCTACAAAAAGAGTTCCGAGGAAGTATCAAAGTGAAAAATGTCACACTTCAAACTCTTAAAAGAGAGTTTGAAAACTTGAAGATGAATGAAGTTGAAAATGTCCAAAACTATTACACGAAGAGTACCAAGATTGTGAATGAGATGAAGACTTTTGGTGAACAAATTAATGATGTTAGAATTGTTGAGAAGATCTTGTGAGTTTACCTACAAAATTTGATCCTGTGGTGTCATAATTGAATAGAAAAAAGATATTTCCTTACTAAGTGTTTAAGAGTTGATGGGATCCTTAAAGGTCTGATTGCTCATGAGAGAAAAATAGGTAGACATGCTAAAAAGTTTGTTCAAAATGCCTTTCAATCAAAGTTAAATTTTAGTCCTAAAATCAATAAAGGTGAGCAGTCCTCTTCTAACAATCAAAGAGGAAGAGATGCACAAAGAGGTAGAAGATGTGGTTGTAGAAGAGGACAAGGCAAAGGAAGAGAAAGAAGCAACTTTTAAAGGTCCAATAATGCTGAAAATTCACAATCTTGCAATAGTTGTGGGAAAAGCAACCATGTAGAGAATGATTATTGGCATAAAGGCAAATCACAATGCTATAATTGCAAGTGTTTTGGTCGTATTGCGAAGGATTGTAGACTCCAAAGAAACTAACATAATTGGTATCATAACACGTGGTCAAAGCACTTGAATTTTTACAGTCTTAAATTACTTCAACAAAAGGGGTGATTTATGGACTGCCAAGAATTAAGGAGAAGGATGAAGTTTGTGAAGGATGTAGACTTGGAAAACAACATTAGCAGCTCATTACATTTCCCAAAAGAGTTGTATAGAGGGCCAAAGAAATTTCGGAGGTAGTTCATATGGATGTTTGTAGACCAATAAGAACAACATTTCATGGAGGTAACAAGTGCTTTATTCTTTATATTGATGACTTTTCAAGAGTGACTTGGGTTTATTTCCTGAATGAAAAATATGAAATTTATTCTATGTCTAAGAATTTTAAAAACCTTGTGGAGAAATAAAGTGATCATTGTATTAAGATCTTGAGAAGTGTAGAAGAATGTAGTACACTTCAAATATTTTTCATGAATTTTGTGAAGATGAAGGAGTAGAAAGACAGTTCACTGTTGGCCATACACTTCAACAAAATGGTGTATCAGAAAGGAAGAATCAAACCGTGATGGATATGGCAAAATCTATATTGCATGACAAAGAATAAAAGTATTTTAGGTTGAAGTAGTTTATGCAGCCATGTATTTGTTGAATAGAAGTCCTATAAAAGCAATGTGAAATCAAACTCCAATTGAAGTTCTATTATGGAATGGAAGGAATCCATCAATGGACCAATTGAACATGTTTAGAAGTGTATGATATGCACACATTCCCAAGAAGAAGAGGTACAAGCTTGATGAAGTAAGCGATAAATATATTTTTGTGGGTTATAGTTCAAAGTCTAAAGGTTACCGTTTGTATAGTTTGAAAACTAAAAAAATAATTATTTGTGGAGATATTTTGTTTGATGAAAATGCTTCATGGAATTGGACTGATGAAAAAGTAGAAAAAATGACTCTTTTGCTTGATAATGAACAAAATGAGAAGGAAATTTCAGCCATTCCAAGAGCCTACCTCATTTACCAAGCTCAAATTCAAGTTATCCAACCTTAACACCAAAGAAGATGAGGAGTTTGACTGATTTCTACACAAGGTACAACTTTTATGTTCTTGAACTAGAAAATTTTGAAAAAACAAATGCTGAAAATGATTAGAAGAGAGCCATGGAGGATGAGATTCATGCAACTGAGAAGAACAAAACTTGGTAAAAAACTTGAAGACCAACCATAGGACAAGGAGATCATTGGAATAAAATGGATTTACAAGGTAAAGCTGAATTGGATGGTTCAATTCCAATGAAGAAAGCAAGACTTGTTGCTAAAGGATTTTCTCAACAGGTCGAAATTGACTACAATGAAACCTTTATACAAGTTGTAAGATTCAAAACCATTCGAGCTCTTATTACTATGGTAGTCCACAAAGGATAGAATCTTTACTAACTTGACATGATCTGCATTTTTGAATGGAGAATTGAAGGAAGAACTTTATGTTCAACAATGTCAAGGCTTTTCCAAAGAAGGGGAAGAAGACAAGTTAAGGAACACTTTGTATGGGTTGAAGTAAGGACCAAGGGTTAGGTACAGCCAAATTGATTCTTACATTATAGAGCAAGGATTTAAAAAGTGAAAGTGTGTCAACTTTATATGTGAAGAAATAAGGTGCATCAAGCATTCTTATTGTTACTTTATATGTTGATGATTTTCTTTATACTCTAGTAACAATAAAAACATGATTGCTAAATTTAAGAAAGGCATCATGAAAAATATGAAATAAATTATATGGGGCCGCTACATCATTTTCTTGGCATGGAAATCAATCAACAAGATGATGGGTGTTTATTTGTCAATAAGTATGTTGACAATGTTCTTATTAAATTTGGCATATTTGATTGTAAACTTATGCACACACCTCTTGCAGTGAATTAAAAACTTATTAAAAATGATAGAGAAAAGAGAGCTGATTCTCCTTTGTATAGAAGGTTGATTGAAATTTGGTTATATCTTACAGCTGCAAGCCCAGATATTATATTCGCTATAAGTTTATTATTAATATTTATTCACAGTCCAAGTCAATTATATCTTGAAGCAGCCAAGAGAGTACTTAATTAGATATATCAAAGGGACAACTAGCTTTGGCTTAAAATTCACCAATAGCCTATTTGGATGGGCAGATTTGATTTCAAATCCTCAACCCAAATCCATTCCACTATTTAGTAGATAAAATATTAGTTGGCTAAATTTCAAATCCATCTAAAATTGAAATAGATTTCAACTGCTAAAAATCCTAAATTTCAAATCCACTGTAAAACCTAGTCATTTCGAATTCATTCTCAAATCTAAGTCCAAATCCACCCATCTCAATAGAATGCAAGGGAATTGGTACAACTTTGTTTAGTTTTTGTGATAGTGATTGGGGTGGATGCCTTGATGATATGAGAAGTATTTCTGGTTATTGTGTTTCACTTGGTTTAGTAGTGTTTTCTTGTTAATGAAACAACAAAGTGTGGCACAATCATCAGCCAAAGCAGAGTATATTTTAGCTAGTTTGGCAACTTTACAAGTAATTTAGCTAAGGAAAATTCTTGAAGATATTGGTGAGAAGTAAAAAGAAGCTGCGGTTATGTTTTGTAACAACAAATTATCCATTGATATTGTCAAAAATCTAGTTCATCATTCAACAACTCGACACATTGCAATCAAGTATCATTTCATTAGACTTTAAGCAATTGGAGAAGGTGAAGTTCAACTGAAGTTTTGCAAGAGTGAAGACTAAATTGCAAACATCTTTACAAAGTCACTCCCAAGAGACAAGTTCTTTTACTTTAGAGAGATTCTTGGAGTTTTAGGATAGCACATTAAGGGGGAATTGATTGAGTAATGTACTTAGTCAATATTTGTTTGATAAGTATGAATATCTCTCAAGTGTTCTATGAGTCAAATGACTTTTAACTGGTCTATGAGTCAAAATTTTGAGAATATTTTTTTAGACGTCTAGCTTAATGATCTATATTCAGCTATAAATTCAGCTCTATATGTAATAATGGAGTACAGGAGAAGACATATGAATGAAAGACATCATTTGGTTCCAAAAACTCTTCTCACTTTCTTGGTTTAATCCCCAGCAGGTTCATGTATAGGTGATTGAATATGTTCATGTAGATAGACATGAAAAAGCATCTTATGTATCTATATATGCCCCTTGACGTATGGCTTTGTGCTGATAGTCAAATCACAAGCCAACCTCAATTTCGTACACAAAGTGGAAATTTTTTACCAAGCATGATCCATTTTTTCTGGCCAGTGATTTAATTTTTTTTTTTTTTTTTTTTTTTGGAGTTTCATAGGTAATTTTGCCTATAAATAAAAGGCAAAATTCACTTTTTCAATGCACTAATAATAAACAAAACACATAGAATTTTACAAGTTCTTTAAAACTTATTTTCTATTTAGTTCTCAGACTTTTAGGATATCTTCTCTTTCAACTTTTTGGAATTTCTTTCAAAACTTTTGCATTTTTTTCAAATAATAAAATATTACTCTCCTCTACTCGTGAACGTAGGTTAATTAATCAAATCGCGTAAATCTTTATGTTCCTTATTTCTATTTATATTTTCTTTGTGTATTTTGTTGTAATTTTTGTTTATTATCACTAAGAGTTCGTTAAATTAACTTTAACTAAATTTTCGAGAACATATACGATATGGTTTTGTTGATGAATCAATTGGAAACCCAAAATATTTTAGGAAACTAACCTGATCCTTTCACAAAGTGAAACTAAATCCAACAGGACCCTGAAGTTCTATATATTCCATATGCTACTTAATTCCCTTATGACCACTTAATTTTCAATTTTTCAGTTAGCAAAAGAGACAACCAGGGGGACCCTTTGTCTAACTTTACAAAAGAAAGAGACGGAAGATAAAAACTACAGGGTTCGTTTAAGTATCATGTTACATAAATTTTTAACATTAGATTTTTAGTGCCAACTTGATGTGATTAATAATTTTGACGGTGCTTGATAACTCTGATAAATGATCCAAAAATATGGATAATTATCATTTTAAATCACCGCAACAATTCTTTATTGGTGGTACTAATAAATTTGACATCAAGAATATCATTTGTAAATTTTTCTGCTTTCAGTGCAAGTCATAAAACTTGAATTGCTAAGCAAGCCTCAAAAGATGAAGTTCCAAAAAAAAAAAAAAAAAACTTAATTAAATCATATGAAATAGGGTCTTATGAAACTCACCTCTATTACTTGGAGGAGCTGGAGGAGGAGGAGGAGGAGGAGGAGGAGTTGGAGGAGGAGGAGGAGGAGGAGGAGGAGGAGGAGGAGGAGGAGGAGGTGTTGGTGTTACTGGGTTGTAAATCCTGTTGAGGTCATACATAATTCTACAGCTAGGAAATAGAACTATAGCCCGCTGACTATTAGAGCAGCAACTTGGTAAATCATCAATAGCATTTCTAAGGCAATTTTCGCAGTCATCACTGGAAAGATCAGGAGTACATTGTGCAGAGGCAGAAGAAAAACCGGATGCTTCAGAAGCAAATTTCGGTCCTGAAGAATGATTCGCAGCCTGACTCGCTATCCTTTGCATCATATCCGGGTCGAAACTCTTAGTATCCCCTGCACCCTGCGTCGATATATGATATTTAATATTCGGGTCCACCCTGGAGAACGTGGACTCATTGGAATAACGTAACATACAGTACTCGTACCAAATAATAGCAGTCTTTTTGGGATTCCCGCAATACTCTACAACTGTCTTACTAGCAGTTTCCACACATCGTGCACAATCATCGGTGTTTTTATCACCTTGACACAGAAAGAGGCCGTAGACCGTGCTAGAAGGGTCATTTCCATTTCCAGCAGTGAAATTGTAGAAGCCGTTGGTAGTTGCCCGCGAAGCATTCGAAGATAGGGTGGAAAGGAGGAAATTCAGGTTGGTTTGATAATATTTGCCGGCAGTGGTACTGGGATTGTACGTACTAGAATCTACGCAATCGAATACAAGAGGGCCTTGCGCGACAACGACTCTCTTATCAAAATTAAGCAAACAAATTAGCAAGCAACATAAGATGATCAAAATATTTCTGGATATCATGTTAAAGTAAATATTGCTAAGAAATGTACAACAATTTAGTTTGGTGTGTTTTTTTATATATATAGGTAAATATTTCTGAGAAAAGTACACTAGTTTAGTTTGGTGTATGTTTTAGGTACTAGACTTTCGTGTTTGAGTTACATAAAACATGTTGTGCCAAGAAAAATCTCAGAAAGCGGTATAGGAAGACTTCTGGAAGCCGGTAAGTACGTCCTGCCCCCAAGGCCACGTTAATTTTAATTGTGGAAAATGAAATTTGGAAGATAACATAAAGTCTGTGTCGTTGATTTTGACAGGAGTGAAATGTCTTGGATCCGTATAAATTTTAAACTCTGGCTAGGCCGAAAACTAGTCCATGTAATTAATTGCTCATTGCCCCGTAATACGAATCCCACTCTTTAACGACTCAATCTCGTGATCAATAAATAATAAGTGAAAAATTTTATCATTTAAATTACATTTTATTATTGATTGCATTTGATTTTATACTATTTGCAGTTTTTATTTTAGTAGTTAAGCTGAAGCTTTTGAAGATTAGGTGTAGATTAAGTCAGGAAATTTCCATGCAGGGACCAATTCCCATACGTGATTCCAAGCCAATTTTAATGTCTAGTGGAGCCAATACAAGTCTTCCATTTGAAGATTTGTCAAAATTACATGAACACCACAAAAAATCTACTTCACAAAGTAAGGGAAATTGTTAAGGGATATGATAGATTAGACAAAAATAAGGGATAATTTTGGAAACCAGTCCAAAGTTTTATGTTAATATCATTTGATAATTATGAATTTTTAGAAATTTCATAAACCTCTCATAACTTTATCTTTATTGTAACACGTCTGCCCAATTAAAAAATAATAATATTAAACAATTCAATTTATGATCTAGAGCTAAATAATATCCAATTTTACCCTTTTTGACCAAATAGTTACTTTAGTATAAAAATTTATTTAATTAGACAATTGGAAAAGTAATTTTTTATTAATCCAATATATTAAGAAATAGAAATTTGATAGTATTAAAATTTAATTCTAAGTTTTATTGTATTTAAAATGCTTGGCTTATTAAATTTTAATTTGGGAGGATTTGAAGACAAATATTGAATTTTAAATTAGAAAAAATTGTATAAATCTTTTTATATATATAAATACAAATTTGGGAGGATAATAATTTGTGGCTATGATTATTGAATTAATAAAAATAATTTATAAATTAAATTTAAATTAGAACCCAACTATTTTTCATCAATTAAGTAATTTATTTACTATCTAAGTTAATAGAGTAAACTTTCATAAAAAAAATTTAAGTCAATTTAAATTGTCTCATTTAAACTTCACTGTTTATTTTAGCCATAACAAACCAAGAATTCCCAAAAAAAAAAATTAAAAAATTCAACCCATCAAACTTGAAAAGAACTAATAAATAAACAAACACATATCAAATAATACATTTTAGTTATATTTCTAAAGTAACAAGGGTAAAATTTACAAAATAAATTGTTTATAGTTTTCATCCTTTTTTTGACATGTTACAATAAAATAAAAGTTAAGAAAAATTTGTAAGATTATTGAAAGTACAAAAATATAAAGTGATATTAATGTAAACCTTAACCTTAGAGAATGGTTACTGAAGTTATCCCAAAAGTAATGCAATATTGCTCGCATAAGAAGGTGGATTGACTAATTTGACGAGTGCAACAAATAGTTGTATTTATGTCCTGAATAATGGCAATCGATCTTTTGATCATTGTATAATTTCCTTAAATGGTACTCTTTTCGATCCATCATTTTCATCGGTTTTAGCAATTCAACTTATTATAAATAATGTATTAAGAGTGATAGTTGTTTAAATTTTTTTTATTTTATTCTCTTAAATTTAAATTTTGAATGATGTAGCATTTGATTCCAAAAATAAAAAATAAAAAAATAAAAAAAGAATAATGATTATACTTTGACTTTTTTAATATGATAAAATTTTTGAGACAATGAAAATATATATATATATATATATATTTATATATATATATATATATATATAACTTTCAATCAGATGAAAGGAGTATATGCCATGCATTGTGCACAAACATCAATGTTAATATCATCTCGACGAAGAAAGAGGTCAAATATTTTCAATTGGAGAGCAAGATAGTTAATGATTAAAGCCTACTTTCTATAATATAAGTTACTTTTGAGTTTAAGAAAACACTATATCATATTTACTTAGACACAAAAAGAAAAAATTATGATATTTCTTTAGAAAAACACTTAGTTATAAAATTTATAAAAATATCTAAATTTTAATATTAACTAGGTGGCATCCCGCAAATATATTATTATCAACTAGTAATACAGGAAAGTAGGGAACGAACCCAGAAGTATTGGTTAGTGATTACTGATTATTTGGTTGGATTATTAAATGAAGTGATCGATTTTTAAATGATTTAACTAAAACTAAAATTTGAAGGACTAAAAAAGTAAATTGAATACTAACTAGCAAAGCAACTTAAAAGTGAGCATTAATACTAACAAAAACATTGTAAAGCTTTCAATTAAAGAGGCATGTAAAAAGATGGTATTTTTTTTAAGAAAGCAATTAACTAGTTTACCCTACTAATTATCACTAAGTACGAATAATTAAAGAAAGCCCATTAACTAATATGCACAAGTTAACACTACTCTAAATTATCAATTATCACTAAGAAAGCATTTTTAAGGGAAACTCATTAACTAATCTACACTTTAAACTAAGAAAACAAGTAAAGGAAGTAATTATATGGAAAGCCCATGAACTAATTTACCATAATTAACAAATCTAACTGCAAATTACTACTAAGAAAACATTTTTTAAGAACGCCCATAAACTAATTTTACCAACCAAACTAAAAAAGTAATTAAAGAAAGCATTTTTAGTGAAAGCAATTAAACTAATTAAAATAAAGAAACATGAAATTAAAGATTAACCAATAGAGTTTGAACAAGAACAAAGTGCTTACCATTAAAAAGGTTGAATCTTTAGCAAGGAAAAGAAAATTACAAAAACTAGAAATCCTAATACAATCTAATCTAAGAAAATCCTCCCCAAATAGGGAGGAAAAAGAGAAAGAGAACTAAACTACACTACTTCTACCCTACTTCTACACTACTTCCTACTTGGCCTCCAAAGAGGTTTAAGATATGCAATTATATGCTTAGGGTCCGAAGAAAGAGCTTCATCTATGATTTGCATCGAACTGGACTATTTTGCCCTTGAAAAATACTTGTACTGCACCCCAGGGCCACGGTCACTCAAAACTTGGTGATCGCGGTCAATAAAATCTCTTCTTCAAACTGTTGATCGTGGTCACTGATGCTCTAGTGAATTTCCCTAGTGACCATGGCTAACAAATTTCCATCTTCATTTTAATGAACACGATCACCGATAGTCCACTAAATTTCTTTGGTAACCATAGCACGGTTAATGATGCTTCTTGTTATTGACCGCGGTTATCAAGTGTGATCAAAGTTCTAGTGGCCATTTTCTCTATTTACTGCGGTCAATAATTTACTTTTTCAAAACTTTGAAAAGTGTCAATGGCTACTTGATGGCTTAAATTAATCCGTTTCTCGTTTGATTATTGCATCGTTTTCTCTGATCGAACCCTACAAATAAATACATCTTATTAATGATACAAAAACATTAAACATTTTAAAAACATTGAATTACATAAACTAACCATGATAGAACATAAAAGAAAAAATTGACAAAAACAACATTTAAATCCTAAAAAATGTTCGAAACTAAGAAAAAAAGTCAAGTTTAGGGTACATATAACTCTAGTTTTCTAGAATTATCACACTTCAAACTTAAACTTTTGCTTGTCCCTGTTGGCTCCAAATGCAACCTAAGAGGGGGGGTGAATTAGGTTATCTCAAAAGACAAACCTTTTTTAAGTGCTTAATAGAAATTCAAACTTTATGCAACAAATGAATACTTAAGCACAAATGAATATAATAGATATTCAACAGTTTAAGCTTAAAGAACAAATAAGAATAAGATAAAGAATATCAAACCAAACTCCCAAGCTTCTCAAGCTTGGAGTACATGCACTAGTAGTGCCTCTTCAAAGAAGGTGAGGCAGACCTTCTTGTACACAAAGTAGGCTCACCCTTGCACCAACTAAGTTCCTCTAGTTGAGCCAAAGGGTTTTACACTTATCACTACAACCTCACTTTTGTACACTTGTTATCCCTCCACTCTTACACTTGAAGATCACTCACTAGTCTATTCTTGCTCACACTAATTCCCACTAGTTGAGCCAAGAAAGCTAGACTTCTCAAACCAATACAACCCACAATATTTTAGCCTATTTCTCCTCAAATAGCTCTTACAAGTGTTTGTATTGAATGTAGTCCTGTTTTAACTTAATTCAGACCTTGGGGTATTTATAGTTGCCAAATATCTGCTTTCAACAACTTCCCAACGGCTATTTTCTATCTACTGGAAAACTAGCCGTTGGACCTTTCGGACGGCCGATGCCAGCAAGAGTGCGTCCGAACAGACTAGCCGTTGGACCTTTCGGACGGCCGCTGAACCCTGCGTCCGACACTGCGTCCGTTCTCTGAGGGTGTTCGTTCGGACGTCCGAGGATGCGTCCGATCATGCGTCCGATAGAAGCGAAGTCTTCTGGAAATTTATCGGACGCTGTTCTTCGTCCGAGGAGGAATCTCTCTTCTGGAAATTTATCGGACGCTGTTCTTCGTCCGAGGCTTGCTTCAAATTCTTTGTGTCGGACGATTACCATCGTCCGAAGCTCTGTGTGGTTGTTGTGTTCGGACGATCATTTGCGTCCGAACCTAAGTTTTCTGCACACTTGTCTTTAAACCATTAGCATGATTTGGTCATCATCAACGCAAACAGCGTCCGATAAACAACAACCACACAGAGCCTCGGACGATGACAAATCAATTGGACAATTCAAAAAACTACACAAGAGAATTTGATCCATTAGTCCATTATTTCTCCCCCTTTGGCATTATCAAAACATAAAAAGGAATAATGCAGTTAAAGCTCCCCCTAAGTTTATTCTCCCCCTTGATGTGTGATGCAATTCTTGTAGAAACACATCCATAAAAACACGAATGCTCCCCGATTCTTTTGCAAGTAGTGACTTATTATAGTCAAAATTTGGGGATACAAATATCCTAGCATTCTAAACAAATTTGAACACATAGATGACGGTAATATTCAAGAGAACATAGTTCAACTTGATAAATGAAAGCACACAAAACTTTAGATGTTACCCATTTCAATATGATCTTAGCTCATATGCCTTGAGCACCCTTCATAGATAATATATCTTGAATTCCTTGGTGCTTTCCAAGCATACCTACATACAAAGTTAAGCAACAACTTTTGGTACCCAAACTTTCTTGGGTCCAATTGGATTAGTAATATGCTTAATCACCCAAATAGAATTTATTCCTAATTTTTCATTTCTCTTAACATAACAATTTTTCTTTATATGGCCGTGTTGATGACAATGATTACAAGTAATGTTCTTGTTGCCATAAAAAGAAGATTTAGATTTAACAAAGCATAAATAATTTTTTCTAAAGGTGATAAAATTTTTGTTCAAAAACATATTTCTAGTTCTTTTCTTTTCAAAAACATTTTCATCTTTGTTTTTAAAGTAACATCAAGATCATCTAATCTCTTCTTCATTGAAGCTTGTTCTTGACATAATCTTGGTTTGTATAATGAGTCGTTTCTTTCAAAACATCATTTTCTTTTGTCAAAGAATTATTTTTATGCACAAGTTTTGAGTTGGCACTCAATAAAGTATTAACTTTAATTTTTAACTCTTTGTTCTTAGCATATGATTCTTTCAAACATTCATGCATTTTTAAAATAAATGATTCAACATCATCATTATCATCATCACATGAATCATCACAAGAATCACAATTAGAGGTTACCTCATTATCGCCAAGTGCCATAAAGGCCATTTGAGCCTCCTCATATTCTTCTCCAACTTCTCCATCCGAATTGCAATCATCCCAAGTGATTTGGAAGTTGTTGAAGTGAGACTTCCTTGAGTCTTTTCTCCCTTTTGATGAAGCTTTAAATGCTATGCTTCTTTTTCCCTTTGCCTCCTCATCTTGTAGCTTGTATTTCAACTTCAATTCAAATGAGGTTAGAGAATGGATCAAAGAGTCAATAGGCATAGAATTTAAATTTTTGAAGATTAGACTCTTCTATGGCAATGGATTTAGGTTCCCATTCCTTAGGTAAAGCATTCAAAATTTTTCTATTCTTTTCACCCAAGGAATATTCTTTACCCAAACCTTCCAAATCCTTTACCATATCATTGAACCTCAAATACATCTTGTCAATGTTCTCATGAGGTTCCATTTTGAAGGATTCATATTTAGCCACAAGAAGTGACTTCTTTTGCTCTCTAATATCTTCACTTCCTTCATGGATTTCTTTCAATTTGTCCCATATCTCCTTGGCCGATATGCAACCTTTTACTTTAGAAAACTCATCTGCATCCAAAGCATTGTACAAAATATTAATAGCTTTAGCATTTAAAGATAAATTTATTTTATCTTGTGTATTTAACTCAAATCTGGTTTTAGGCCTTAATCTATTAGTATTTTCATCAAAAATATTTGCCTCAATAGGACCTTCATAAATAATATACCATAATTCAATATTAATAGATTGAACAAAAATTTTCATTCTATGTATGCAGTTAGTCTTGTATCCCTCCAAAAAACAAAATTAATGCCATTAAACATGGGAGGTCTAGTGATAGAATGCCCCTCTAAAAACAGAGTATTATTGGTTGCCATAATGATTTTTACTCAAAAGCGGTTAAGCTCAATATATGAGACCTGGCTCTGATACCAATTGTTGGCCCCAAATGCAACCTAAGAGGGGGGGTGAATTAGGTTATCTCAAAAGACAAACCTTTTTTAAGTGCTTAATAGAAATTCAAACTTTATGCAACAAATGAATACTTAAGCACAAATGAATATAATAGATATTCAACAGTTTAAGCTTAAAGAACAAATAAGAATAAGATAAAGAATATCAAACCAAACTCCCAAGCTTCTCAAGCTTGGAGTACATGCACTAGTAGTGCCTCTTCAAAGAAGGTGAGGCAATAACCTTCTTGTACACAAAGTAGGCTCACCCTTGCACCAACTAAGTTCCTCTAGTTGAGCCAAAGGGTTTTACACTACAACCTCACTTTTGTACACTTGTTATAAAAGTGCAACTACCCTCCACTCTTACACTTGAAGATCACTCACTAGTCTATTCTTGCTCACACTAATTCCCACTAGTTGAGCCAAGAAAGCTAGACTTCTCAAACCAATACAACCCACAATATTTTAGCCTATTTCTCCTCAAATAGCTCTTACAAGTGTTTGTATTGAATGTACTCTGTTTAGAGGGGCATTAATTTTGTTTTTTGGAGGGATAGAATGAAAATTTTGCCAAATATCTGCTTTCAACAACTTCCCAACGGCTATTTTCTATCTCTGGAAAACTAGCCGTTGGACCTTCAGACGGCCGATGCCGGCAAGAGTGCGTCCGAACAGACTAGCCGTTGGACCTTTCGGACGGCCGCTGCTGAACCCTGCGTCCGACACTGCGTCCGTTCTCTGAGGGTGTTCGTTCGGACGTCCGAGGATGCGTCCGATCATGCGTCCGATAGAAGCAAAGTCTACTGGAAATTTATCGGAATCTTGTCTTCGTCCGAGGAGTCTTCTGGAAATTTATCGGACGCTGTTCTTCGTGAGTATGTCAGAGAGACGAGGCTTGCTTCAAATTCTTTGTGTCGGACGATTACCATCGTCCGAAGCTCTGTGTGGTTGTTGTGTTCGGACGATCATTTGCGTCCGAACCTCCCTGTTTTTCTGCACACTTGTCTTTAAACCATTAGCATGATTTGGTCATCATCAAAACATGATTAACATAACTGGGGTTCTTCAGTCCCAAGCAAAATAAAGATAAGAAAAGAAAAACAAAAATGACTAATACAAAACACGTAACACCACTAAGAAATTAAAATGTTGAACTCTAGTGTATTAGTAAAAAAATAAAAATAAGTTTTAACTCAACAAACTCAATATTTTTACCCACCCCTTCATTTATAAAAGTATGTAATAGTTTTAGTTACAAACATTACTTTCACCAATGAAGAGTTAATTGAATGCCAATTCAAAAGTATATTGATCTAAAACAAGCAAGTCAAGTTTTTTAAAAATTTCGTCCCAAGTATAGAAAGATCATTAGAACTCAATGCAAATAAATATATTACAAGGATATTTGTGGCAATGCAATATTTTGCAAAGAACATCAATCAAAGTAATGTTACACCCCCAATTCTATAATGTATATTAGCCCAGATAAAAAATTATTTAGGAATTTTTAATCTTGTAATGTAGGCTAAGGAAATATGATAGGATAAATTTGGATGAGAGTGATTTAAATCATCATAGTTAATTTGAAACAAACTCTTGAACTACTACCCCAAACTAAGTCCCAAAACCAACTTTACCTAACCAATTTACACTTTGAAGTACAAAAACATTATTTCACTTTGCAATTTTCTTTTCCGCTTTCTTTCTGTTTTCTTTCTTTTTTTTCATTTCTTTCTCTTTTCTTTTTATATGTGCAGTAGCATAACAACAATTACAAAAAAAAAAAAACAAAAAACAAAAGGATATAAACAATAAGCTATTGACTTTATTCCCCAACAATTACATATAAACTCTTCATAAAACCATCATAGGAATCTTGACAATTATATTGGAGAACTACAGACCTTAACTAATTCCGCAATGACTAAGGTGATGGGATGAAGAGATGATAGTTAAACAAATGAAGTAGCTAAGTTATATTGTTAACAAAGAAATTAGGCTCTATGGCTCAATGGGGACACTAGGCATAATATCAGTATAAGGTAAGTTTTTTGGCTCGAACTGTCCAAGGAAATGCCTAGATCATTTCAAAAATCCAACTAATTGGGCTAAAATAGGGGATTTACACTACTCCATCAATGTACCAAGCCAAACATCAACTAAACCCACAAATATCCCAAAATACAAGATCATACAACATGATCAAATGATGGCCTAAGTCATTTCTTTCTACACTCAAAATGAATTCTCAAAACTCGTGAAATGTTTAGTCATATCAGCCATCAATTGAGCTTGGCATTGGATAAACTATATGAAAAAAGTAAAATTTGAGGTTAAAACTAGTTAAGAAAATCATTTTATGAAGTAGTTGAAAATATTGTTGAATTTCAAGGTTTAAATCCCATTTTTCACTAACGAAATGCAACCTATGTTCAACACCTAATTTCAACTTTCACAACAACAAAAACAAAAACCATTCCCAATGAACAAGACACTAGACACCACCACACTTTTTATATTATTTAATGATGAGTACAACTTATCCTACCACTCACGCGTATCACATGAAACAAAAACACTAATAAAAAGCGTAAAAGCATAAAACTAGTTAGACATAATATAAATCAATGATTTTGAATTTCACTTGGACAACAAAAGGCTCATTTAGAAGATGGACAACATATTAATCAAATGAATGTGAATGCAATCAATTAAACTCAATTGAACTTAAAAACAAGAGTTCTACCCTTTAATTATGAACTTCACCAAAAAAATAAGCACAACACTAATCAAGGCAAAGTAATGAGCAATTTCAAGTAAATCATAAAAATGCAATTTCCAATCAGGCACATGAATCCCATAAAATGTCTATCCTTCATCAACCAACATAGTTACATTAAAGAGGGGTCAATAGGACTTTCAGGGATCCAAATAATTAAAAGAAGAAGAAAAACACACGAGTATATGTGCAAATCCAAACTTAGTTTCACACATAGTCAGCTTCAAAAAGACATTCAACAATAAAGATTATTCCCAAACACATCAAGCATTCAATTGAATTTCTTGAAATAAGATCAAACACTTAGCTCTTAAAGTGTATCAACAACTAAAACATCCATAATCTTATGGTAGACTCCAAGTCCAAATTCAACCAGTAAATCATGTTTATCATTCTTAAAGCTCAACAAGACAATACATTGTCATTAACATTCTCATCAATAACCAAATTTGTCCAAGAAGGTCAAAAATCAATCACCAATATGAAAACATAAATGAAACTAATCACAAGGCTACAAGTTTTTATTTCTCACTGGGTTCTTAAATTACAGTATGTAAACTAAAGAAAGAATAAAAAATAAAAAGAAAGAGATACTCTCTCAACACCAAGGAAGCTTCCCCATCTTATTATAATCCTTAGTGAAGGTTTGCACCATTTTTTAGTTCCTATGAAATCCACAAGGATTTGAACTCTGGCATAAGTGGATTGTGCATCCTCAGTCCCCTCTAGAAAGTATCATTCACGAATACCGGCATAAGTGGATTGTGCCTTCTCAGTCCCCATTCCAGCAACTTCTTTGTCCATGAACACCCCAAATGGCACCTCTTAAATTCTTAGTTGTAACCAAGACAAACTCACATCTATATACACAAGTGTTGAGTGACCCGATTCTTGTAACTTCAAATTCATAAGGCTCTTGGGAACCCGTTTTCTTCAATATGTATTCCTCATTATCTTCTTCTTGGCCCGGTTTCTTATCCGTTGGTGTGAGTGTTGGTATCTATTATTCTTTACCATTTGACATTCCTTGAATTTCGGCAAGTTGGTTTTGTAATCTCTTAGTAGGTGTGTCTAGTTCTTCTCAGAATCTAGCATGTTCTTCTCGGAGTTGGACTAGTTCTTCTTTGTTTTTTGCCTTTTCTTCTCAAATTATGGCAATTTCATCTTGAAGTTCTTGAAGCTGCATCCACACGTCCATCGATTTTGGCTCATCAGCTTCTTGGTTTGGTTGGTGAAGAAAATGAATAGAGATTTTCTTTGTAACTCTCATAAGGATATGAATGGCTAAATCATTTGTATCAAAGTAAACTCATCCCTAGAAATTGCCTCTTGGGTGGTTGAGGATTTAGGTGTTTGACCAGTAGGGAAACTTTGGTTGGTTGGATCACGGTTTCAAAAAACTTGCTTACAAGGAGTTATCCCGAAAATAGGCCGAATTTTGAAAAAAAAAACAAAACAAAAAGTAGAAGATATCAAAATTTATTGAAATAAACTATATGAACATGCAGATATGACGCAATGAATGCAAAGTAAAAATAAATTAAATGAGCTAGTAACTCACCAATAAAATCAAATACATGACCTACTAGAAAATGTTTTATTTTTTATACAACTAAAAAAGCAATGACATAGAATTATTATTTTTACAGGGGATTCTAGGAAAATCATAATTCTTAAACAATACATACTCAAATATAAGAGATACAACTTTTATTTGACAAATGTCTTTACAAAACAAAAAGAAAAAATGATCTTTTTAAATTTTTTATGCAAAAAGGAAATTAAAGTAACACCATTATGACTTTTATTTTTTTTTTAAATAATTTTTTATTTATTTTTTATACAACAAAATAAAAAAAAATAAGAAAAGAAAAGTAAGCAAAAGAAAAAATAAAGAAAATGCCATTTGAGTTCACTCATATGTAACATATGCATAAAAATAAACTACATGGACCATAAGGTTAGGGTTCACTAATGCATTAATTCTAAACTTGGTTGGTTTCAGCTCCCGAACTTTCATACTGAAGGACCCAAAAGTAGCATTCCATCAATTCCAAGAGTCCCTAGTCAGTAGTTCGAGTTGGACCCATTCGAGACTAGTATAGGAGCGTCGCAACTTGTATGTGTGTACCTCCATGAGGTCTGAATCCTGAAAACAAAGTTGGATGATGCCCACTGAGTTATGTAGATGGGTGATGCATGATGTATTTCCCTTAAAATAGAGGAAATAAAGCTACTAAAATGAGATATTTACAAATAATAATTAATAAAGGTGACCAAAGAAAAATATTTAACAAAACAAATAAACGTGGAAATAAAACATAAAGCAAAGATATAGCAAGGAGAAAAAAAAATCAAGTCAAAAGGCCTTAACATTAAAAAAATAAAATAAACAATACTCGAACTCTCTAATGTCCTGAGTGGAGTCACCAAGCTGTCTCACTCCATTTTTACACAAAAATAGATAAAAATATTAAATAACTAAAAAGGAAAAGGGCCCAACATGGGGTTAAGAAAAAATGTAATAGTATGCCCAATTAAATAAATTTAGGAAAAAATATTTTTCTAAAAAATAGGAGTCGCCACTTGATATTAGATTTCAGTATACCGAGTCAACAAGATTAAATCATTGTCATACAACTTAAACCCTTACCTAGATAACTCCTAGTCTTTCAAAAAAAAAAAAAACTAGATATTTGGGTTCGGGAGTCCTCTTGAGGAAATGGAAGGCTAGAATACTTCATAAGTAACCTAGGCACCATTTTATTCCTGGTGAAACCTGTTGCAAGTTTAATTTAATCTTTTATTTTTAACTCCAAAACATGAGTTAATTTACTAGACAATTAAAATAAACAAGCAAGTAAAAAATGAAAAATATATATATATATATATATATATATATATAGTCTTATGTCCCTATTAATGGGCCCACAAAAATTCTAGAAGAGAAAAGAAAAAAAACAAATAAATAAATAAATAAAATACATTAGTCAAAATTAAACTAAATTTTATTTTTGGCAAATTCACTCACTCATATTTATACGAAGAACATATTTGTAAGGGAATTTAGAATAGGCCAAGGATCGTATGAAGTCGCATAAATAAACAATGATTTCTTCTTGTATCATAAACATTTTACACAAAAATAAATAAAAACTTACAAACTTTTGATGAATTTAAACAATGGGAATGGCAAGATCCAGACTCTAATTATGATGATTATGGCGGCTCCTTTTTTTCCTCCTTACGAAAATTGTGAAGTATTCTTCTTAAAAGAATTTCACTAGTCTATGAGTTATGTGATTGTAAGAAAGTAAGAATGATATAGAGAATGAGTATGCCAATGGTGAATCAAGTAGAGAGGAGTGTGGGGTATTTATAGAGGTTCTGAGAACTAGAGATAAAGTTAGAATAGGATGAGGATGGAGGTGAATATGGGAATAAAGACGAACTCTAGAGATCCAAATAGGAATGGCTAACGATAGACATAAGAAAAACTAGCATAAATCTCCATATTTTCTTCAAAAATGTTATTTCCTAATTATCCTGAAAATGGATAAATAGAAAAATAATATTTTAAAAAAATATGTGTCTACAAAAAAGAAAAACAAAACATATTAAGTTAGAAAGGATACTTTTGTCAAAAATGGATTAAGTGACTATAAAAAAAGTTGAAGGGAAACAACACTAGCTTGTACACTTAGGGTACAATTAACCTCGTAAGGAGGCATTTTTTTCATGAAGGAATGAAATGCACATTTAATTCTTTTTTATCCCAAATTTAATTCAATATCTAATTCATTGTTGTTCAATATACACACACACGCACGCATATACACACATACTCGCACACACATATCTTAGGTAGTTTATATGAGGCGTAGGCCTCCCAAAAGGTAACAAAGGAGTGCAAAGGCTTTCTCAGGCCAGATAGATTAGCCCTCGAGTGCAATGGCAGAAGGGAGCCTAGCTACAAGACCTACCTATCCAGCAGGGATGAAAGTCTGCCTCAGTGATTCGACAATGAAAGTGGAAGGGCCGTAGCTCGAACTTAAAAATTTCCTTTCATCCGGTTCAAGCAGGTGAACCAAATAAAGAAAAAATAAAGAAAGGAGTTTTCTCTAGAAAACCCCCAAAAAATCTACTCCTTACACAAGTTCCTAGTAAGGATGAAATTTGGGTGAAACTAAGTAGAAGTATGAACTGACTGAGATGTTGAAGAATTAGCGGATAAGTTATTGTTAGGAGTGAAATGCCACTTGAACCAAGAGTGCGTTTCTGTCACCGAATCTCCTGTCATCAAGTCACCAACTTTCTTGACCTTTCGGCGCTGGGCAGGCATCAACTCCCATATATGGTCTTGCGACTTTGTGGATGGGCCTCTTGAATCTTTTCTTTTCCTATTTCATTTTTAATTCCTTTTTTCTATATAAATTTATTATTTTTTTTGGTATTATATTGATAGGAATTTTCTTGTTAAGAATCCTATGAATTAATTAAATGTACAACATAATTATGAAAAAAGGAAAAAGCTGACCTACAAGAAAATTTCCTACTGCTACTATGTAAGAACGGAAATAGGAATGGGCCCTTCCATATATATATATATATATTTATATATATGTATGTATATATATATATATGTAGATGTGTATATATATGTGTGTGTGTGTGTTGGTGTGTGTGTGTGTATATGAGTTTCTTTTTAAGTAATGTAGAGAATAATTCCCGTCTTTATAAGGAAGGATTTTTGACTTATCTAATAATATCCTCCAATAGTCTAGTTTGTGTGTATACGGGTTCAGTTAAAAATTGAAGGTTTGCTTCTTCTTGGTGACACACCATGAGAGTTTGAGAAGATTATCAGTACACAATCCACACAGTTATTGGAACTTGGAAGAGACTACAATAGTCTAGGGGTCTTACCTAATTAACTCTTCACGGAAGACCAGAAGGGCTATTGGTACTAATATTTTGTGAGGTTTGCCATCTTGGCTATCATCTTGCTATTTTGGGCTGTGTCATTATAATCAAGTTGTAAAACTCCTCTTTGGGCTTGAGGTGGGTTTAGAGGTTGTTGTACAATGGGAAGTATTGTCAGTCCGTATTGATAGTAGTTTAATGTCATGGTGTTCAACAATCTTTGAACTTCCTCGGGCGTTTTGAAGGATAGGGATCCACCGGCTGACATATCCACTATAAACTTGTTCTTTTGGTAAAGACCATTGTAGAAAATTTGGACTTGGTAGCCAAAGTGGGATATTGTGGTGTGGGCATCACTGAAGCAACTTCCTAAACCGTTCCTATGCTTCATCAATACCTCTCCCGGAATCTTGCTTAAAAGAGGTGATCTTATTTCTCAGTCGTGTCATCCTTGAAGATGGAAAGTATTTGATTAGGAACTCTTGTGCTAGGCCATTCCATGTTATGAAGGTCCCTTGATCATAAATTTGCTACCAATACTTGGCTCTATCATACAATGAGAATGGAAAGACCCTCATCCTCGCATAATCTAGATGAACTCTACAGAAGTTGAATGTATCTAGCACTTCCTTAAAGTTCATCAAGTAAGTGTAAGAATCCTTGTTGACACCACCACCCCGAAACATGGCACGGGCTTGCAATATTTGAATTAATCCCGACTCAATTTCAAAATTTTTAGCTTGGATAGGCATCCTTGCAATATTGAGTTAACCCCATGAAAGTTCGGCACCGCACAGTTTCTCAGTGGCCTACCATTACCGTTCAATCACATTTTCTCTGTCATTGTTTCCTCGTATTCTATTATTACCCTCTCCTTCTTCTTTATCATTTTGCCTATTGTTCTCATCTCCATCCTTAGTTCATTTTGGTTGTCCGCCAATTATCATTCCCGGCAATAGTGCAAAAAACTTGATATGGTGTAATCTAAGTGTCTATTTTAATTCCACACTCTTAAGTTATAAAAGAATACACCTAATTAACTTTGACCACAATCTGCACTCTCGGATAGATTTATAGCTTGTGGTAAGAGGTATTGTTCACACGGGGATGGTTTGTTGATTACTAGGATTTCGAGAATATGAGTACCATCTAAACAACCAATTAAAAGAATGCCTAATCTACGATAATGATCAAGCTGGCAAAATTAAGAAATAAACAAGAATCTACAAATAGATTAACATAAGTAAATAAAAGGGATTGGGATACAACTATGATCCCTTTATTAGGTAAAGTCTCCTAATGAGTGACATTTAATGGATATAATCAAGAATTTCTTCCCAACTATGAACCAATTCTTTGTTTGGTTCATGGTTCTAGTCTAGATTTCTACATGGAGTTCAAGGAACTAATTTGGAGCACTAGCATCTTCGACCGACTACTAATCGACCTAACCAATTGATAAATCCATCCAAGAATTAACACTCAACACTTTTTTGTTGTGTTAAACTCACAAATGTGGTTTAAGGATGGATCTTTTCCCTCTCACCAACTTTCCAATCCCTTTATCACAACTCAAATCTCCAACATTTACTAGTCTACCTACTTGGAATTGCCCACACGTGTAAAGTTCTCCTGGTAGTTTAGCTACATATATTTAAAGAAGCACAAAAATAAAAAGAATATAAAGACAAGTGATAGCGACTACTAAAGAAAAGATTACAAGTAATATCAACATGAATAAGCTAGTCATAATGCAAGAGAAATGCATGTAAGCATAAAAATAAGTAATATTTATACAAAATGAAAGTTATTAAAAGGCTAGCAATAATGATGTAAAGAAATTTCTAAGCTTGCATTAAAGATAGAGAGTAATTTTTAAAGCTAAAAAGTCTATAAATTTTACCAAACAAGGAAAAATTCTTCTATTCCTGAGGCTACCTTATATAGACTAGCTAAAACTAAAATTTCTGTAGTACCTACTATGTGTTTGTAGGTATATCTTATAGGGTTATTTGAATTCCGGCAGCCATTCAAAAGTGGCACATTCTCTTGGTCTGGCACCTTATCTCGGACTGCGGTGTCAAATTTGCCTTCTTGGATTTCGACACTGAGGTATAGAGCCTGAGTTGACCAAGGTCTTCACCTACTCGGTACTGTAGTGGTGAACATTGTATTGAGGAATCCGGCACTGCAGTCGTGAGTCTTTAAAATCTTGAATGACTCGACACCGCCAGTGGAACTATATGCCTTGGAAACTGACACCACATCATGAAGGCCTTAAAGTCTAGAATGGCTCGTTATTGCATTTGAGGTTTTCTTCTTTTGATTTGGTAAATGAAGTAGTGTTGAAACCCAGCAGCCTTGGACTTTAGTCTTTAATGTTCTTCTAATTGCAGTTATGGTCCTTGATTTCTTCAATTCTTCAAGTTACTGCCTCAATTGCAAATAATCTCTACAAATGTACACCAAAAACTAATAAGCACCATTAATCATCAATTAGTGCATAAATGCTACCAAAAAGTCTAATATTACTCTAATGCTACTAACACTACTATTAAACATAAATATGCATAAAAACACATAATTCGGGATTGATACTATCAAAATACCATAGTTTTAGGGTTAAATAACTCTATTTACTAGAGTTATCAATATTCCAATATTTTGTGTGTTTAGTGCTTTTGTGTGTTTTCATGTTTTTTGTGTGGTTGTGTACTTTTTAGAATAGAGATTTGATCGATTTGATTGGTAAAGAATACACAAAACAGAGTTAGACAAAGAAAAGTTATTCTGGCTGGAAGTAGCACCTCTGGTTCATGATGGAGATTTAGAAGATAATATCCTCCCTTCCAGAAGGAACTGAGTGCACAAGTACATCCTTGCAGTCGTCTGGATCATATGGTAAGATGATGCAAAATGGTTCCTAGGCTGGAGAGGGAGAAAATTTGTAGACCAGTTTGGACTTCTCACATGCATCTACCACGGATGCAGCTTTTGCTGATGCTTCTAGGTTGTCGCGTGAAGAAGCTGTCAAATTAGAGGACATAGAGCTTGGTATACGCTCTGGAAATTCATAGGACAATGTCATGACTTGTGATACAACTGAACTACCTTCAAATGTAACAAACGAGCTTACTAAACATAGTAAACCTCAAATTCAAACATTTGGTGACAGTATTATCTAGACTATATTAAAAGAATGAGTTTGATTAGGTATTTTAAATTTTCTTTCTAAAATTACCCTTAGTATAAAATTTAATTACTTTGTTATGTCCCTTAAATTGAATGCCTTTTTTTATAATTATTTAGGCTATTTATGTAAATACTCCTTAAAGAGTAAAAAAGGAAATAAATAACCTACTTTTACTTTTAAAATTTCATATTAAGAAATAAATTTGATTGAAGTAAATTTCCTTATGTAATAGAATATTAGGAATGAGTTATAGAAATTAAAAAAGAGTAGAAAATAATTCTACTGGGATGGATCTCAGAAATCAAGCAATAAAAAAAATAAAATTTACTTGAAAAATAAATTTACATATTTCATTTATACTTTTGGACATTTAACGAGAAAAAAGAAATCCTAAAAGGTACATAAGAAATAAGACTAAATTTTTTAAACTTATATTTAATTGAAGCAAATTTCCTCATAGAGTAGAATTTTGAGATAGATTTAGAAATAAAAAATAAATATTATATAAAAATATTAAAAAAATAATCGAATATATACTATGATAAATGAAACTAAATTTTTTAGACTTATATTTAGAATTAAGTATAATTGAAACAAATTTCCTCATATTTATGAGACTTCATCTAGAATTAAATTTAATTGAAGTAAATTTTATCATAGAGTAGAATTCTAGGATCTAATTTCTAGATTTAGAAATTGAAAATGAATATTAAACAAAGTTATCAAAAAAAACTTAATGGAATAAAATTTCTTATTAAACAGAATTATGTGTATGATTATTATCAACATATATAGATTGTGGATACATTGACAGCCTAGATAATATTTATATTCAATTAAATAAACTAATAATTTGTTAACTACTTTTAAAAGAAAAAATTCGTTTGACAAATAAGAGAAAAGAAGGAAAACAAAATTCTTTTAATTTCAAAGATTTAAATACTATTTTTGTCATTCAAATTAAGTAAAAATCTTAATATGGTCTGTCTTTGTAAATTGAAAAAGTTTCGATTTGACCCTCCAAATTGAAAAATATTAAAATATAGTCCTCCAATCCAAATTCAAAGAGTCTCAATTTAGACCTTAAAACTAAAGTAAAAATTGCAATGTTGCCCCCAAAACTGAAAGATTATGCATTGATGACCCTCTAACATTTATATGTAACTAAAGAAACTAATAGTTTATTAACAAGACTATTAAAAGAAAAACAAAAATTCGTTTGACAAATAAAAGAAAACAAGGAAAACAAGATTATTTTAATTTCAAAGAGATAAATATCATTTTGGCAATTCAAACTAAGCAAAAATCTCAATATGACATTTTAAATTAAAAATGTCTCAATTTGACCTTCCAAATTAGAAAAAGTATTCCAATATATTTTTCTAAATTCATAGAGTCCCAATTTGGTCCTCAAAACTGCAACAAATGTTCCACGTGGCTCCCAAAACTGAACGTGAATTCAACCATTCAAACTGAAAATCTGTTCTAATTTGCTCTCCAAACTAAATTTCGATAAAAAAAAAGCCATTAACCATTCGAAAGCGCACAATTTTAAAATATGCTTTAATCTTATGATTACTTTATTGTTAGAATAAATTTTTTGTACAAAATAGATAGTTCTATCTGGTATCTATTTCTCAATGATGAATTTTAGAAATTATACAAGTGTGCAAATAAATTTTTTTTTAAGAATTAAGAATCACTAAGTTAAATAACAACAAAGATATTCTTTAAAGGAAAAATGACCTTTATAGTCCATCACATTTCATATTTGCACTTTTTTAGTCCCTCATATTTAAAATGATGTATTTTAGTCCCTCACAAATGCAAGACGTACCATTTTAGTCCCTCGACATAAATACGGACATATTTTGGCCTGAAATACTCACATAGCGTATCGAATGTAACATATTTAAGTGCAAAATTGACAATACATAATTTTAAATGCTAAATTGTCCCAAAAAAGAAGAGGATTGGGGTTGTTGGAGTAGGGGTGGCGGAGGAAAAGCAACGAGGAAAGGAATAGAGATGATGATGGTAGGTGAGAATTTTGGAGTGGTGGTGAAAGAGGTTTTAAGCAATGTTGTTTAACATTTAAAATTTGCGTGTTACCAATTTTGTCCATGAAAAATGTAACATTCGATATGCATGTGAGTATTTCAGGCCAAAATATACCCGTAATTGTGTCGAGGGACCAAAGTGATGTGCTGAATTTTGAATCTGTGAGGGACTAAAATGCATCATTTTAAATGTGATGGACTAAAAAAGTACAAAGGTGAAATGTGAGGGACTATTAAGGTTGTTTTCCCTTCTTCAAACAAAAAAGTAGGATTTATGATGTATAAAACTTTTGGACTCTTATAATAGTTTTCAAATAGTTTTCTATTTTTTATACAAAAAGCCAAAAAAAATAAACCAAATGAACAAAAGAGATATAAAATTATTTAAAAGGCTCAAGGCTATCTAAACTTGAATTAACAAAGACATTATCTTTCATAGATATTGTCATCATCTTCACCTTCCTTTCGCTAATACCATTAATTTTGTCCCTAATTTTGTTGTCTAGACTTTTTAATGATGAAAGAAATTTGTTATCTAAAATATGAAAAGAATTTCACTTCTGCGTGGTGTACTAAAAAATATACAATGTAGAATATATATATATTTTTTATTATTATTGTAAAACTGATTGGATGAGTAAGAAAGGGGGTGAAAAATGTTATCACACACCTCTTTTATTTTTCTTAAAAGAACATAATCCTTATCTTATAATTCTTACTTTGCCTTTAGTTTACTTTTCATGCATTAAATAATTAGCACATATTTAATCTAAGTTATATTTTTCTTATAATAAAAAATTAATTCCTGAATTATATTAAGTAAAATTCTTAATAGAAAAGTATTGTCCTCCCATAAAAACTATTGTTATTGTCTTTGGACATGTAAATATCTAATGTTGAATATTAATAACCGTATAAATTACATAATGAAAAATAAGGATACCAAATCATTTACTAATTAGATTTTAACTAAAGTATACTTTATCTAATAATATCTAAATACTAAATATTTATTGTTACTTTTGAATTATTACTATATAAGTTGATAACCACTATAACTATATGTTGTTGATCTTATTCTATCAAATAAAATTTATAATATTGAATATCTACACTTTAATTTACTACTATAAGATTGATAGTTTTAACATAATGAATTAATCACTGTTAAATTTCACACTGTAAATTGGTAAATAGTGGTAGATTATTTTTTTATTTTTTTCTATTTTCATGATATAATACATATAGCTGTGCAAACTATATATTTAAGAGAGATTTTATCTCCTAAAGTAGAAATTGCTATTTAGTATTTGCATATGAATGGTTCCTTCATCAAGATGGTTCAAAGAGAGGTATAGGGATTCAATAATAATCAAATACATTAATGCGCTACATAAATTTAAAGTTGTTAGGATAAAACTTGAATAATTAAAGAGAACAAAGGGTTCCAATAAATTCTATAAATTGTCAACATTCTTCAAAACTACACTAGCCTCTTTAATTACTAAACTTGCAAAATAGTTACAATAATAAATTCTAATATATTTTCTACTGTACATTGTGCTCTAATTTGATGATACTTTAAATTTTCCTATTTTTGAAGTTAAATAGAGTATTAATAAACTCATTATATAATGTTTCAATAATTCTCAATCGAAGAAATGGACTTCTCTTATTAATTTTGAAAATTACAAGGTAGATGTGCTATTCACAAAACACAATTATTTAGTTTTTATGAAATTGCTTGAACTATTAAACTAAATAAATCTCTCATATTTCTAATAGAGTATATCTAACAAAAAATGTATAAAAATCAACTATGAGTAAATATTTCTCTAAACTCATATGAATTATAAAAATTATTTGGTTTAGTTGAACATTGAAACAAAAATTATGTAAATGGAAAATTAAGTGAACTAAAAAAATTAAATAGTTAATATTTCCAAACATGCTTTATTTTTTAATTTATAGCACTAAAAATCAAATAATAGTACCTTCAAATGCGCAAAGCACGTTTTCTCATACTAGTTTTTAAATAAAAAAAAATGTAAATGATGTCAACTCAATCATCTATCCACGTAATTATTCTAAACAACCACCCTTCTGCTAAAAAGTCCTACGTATTTAAAACTATAAAACGGCAAGCAACATTAATCAATCAAAAATAGATATTTCAGATATCACACTAGAAGTTCTATGCAAATGTTTCTAATTTTCGCTTTTATCTAGGATATAATTCAGTAATTGAGGCTTCCTTTAGAGATTGCCTTGGAACTGATTTGGTGCTGGTAGATTTATCCGACTTTGGTTGCTTTTTAGGCAAGCTCTGTGTTATACGACGACCGAAAATTGCAGGCGGATTAGGGGTCGGCAGCATAACAGAATAACTATTCACTGTCAGAACTACCAATGCCATTGTAGGCATTTATTCAACATCTTCTTGAACTCAAGTAAGTCTATATGGATACTTTGAATGACTTTATTTCTTGCATAGGAATCTCCTATACTTTGATCAAGCAATGATAATGGTGTTCCAGAACGCCATTGCCTCCAGGCCTGCAAACATTTGTACAATTGTAGCCAATTGGAGAGCAATAATTCTCAAATGAAAATGCCAATTAAATAGAAGGTGATGTTTAGTTAATTAATTTGCACTCACATATCTTAGATAGTCATTTGCACCATTCATATGTTTGGTGGAAGTTACTGTTCTTCTTGCCACTTATAATTTCGAGTAGTAAAACACTAAAACTGAACACATCTGAAGAAGCCCTGCAACGCATACTCTGGAGCCATGTAACCATTACAAGTCGGAGAGAATGATCATGGAAATAAATTAAGCTTCACCAATTATGAACTCTTCTATAGATGAATTAAATTTAAAGGATGTTGATATGTTCCGCAGAAAGTAATCAAATATAAAAGGCTCAAAGATGGTGGATAAAAAATTAACACATGGTATTTTCTAGTAACGTGATAGAGGTAATAACATGCAATATACAGTCACTTTGACAAAAATATATTATATATATATATATATACTCTCTTCCACATGGTACATGGCACTTGAATACATGAATTTGTATACAATTTGTAAGGGAATCTAGAGACTTGGGTAAATCCATATGGGTGGGTTTATGTGTATGCAAATTATGCAAATCTAACAACATATGGTTGGGGAAAAACTTACTATTTGAATGTTCCGGCAATCCTGCTTGTGTTTTCTTTGGATTGATCGATTCCAAAAATCCTTGCCATTCCAAAATCTTCTATCTTTGGATTCATATTTTGAACTAGTAATATATTGCTAGCTTTAAGATCATGGTATATAATTTTGATACGAGAATCTTCATGTAGATCAAGAAGTCCTCTTGCTATTCTCCCTATGATCTTGTACCGTCTTGACCAGTCCAATAATTTTTCTTTTCTGGGTCTGGACAATTATCAAAGCTGCAACATTGTTCTGTTACTTGGGTTGGATACCAAGCCAAATCTTCCATAATTAAAATACCAAGTTATTATGCTATTTAAATTTGCGAATTGTATTCGAATGCAGTCACTGAAAGGGAATTATTTCACTAAAACTAACCAAAGAGAAAGTACTCAAGACTTTTGTTTTGAACAAATTCATAGATGAGTAATTTTTCTTCTCCCTCCAAGCAAAATCACAGTAGTCGAACCAGATTTCTATGTTGAAGTCCTAGCAACCGGGAAAATTTCATTTTTAAATTCACCAACGGCCAACGCCTTGGGCTGAGCTTCTAGGTAGCCTCTTCACAGCTATCATTTGCCTATTATGAAGTGTGCCCTGATTGCAGATATATAAATAAATAAGATTATGATTTCAATATCGGCATATCTCTAAATGTTTAACTAGATACTAAGAAGAAGCAGTTATTAAAAATTGACAAATTAATAAATAATGGTGGCAATGTCACTACATCCGCGAATTAAGAATTAAAATCCACACAAACATCTAAAACTAGGGATTTGACGAATTGGTATGATTTATCACGTTTATGATCTTGTGCAACTTTGTCGTCTTTTGAATAAATTACATAAACAATATATATATATATATATATATATATTTTGGATTCATGAAATCTCTTAACATACTATATAGGGGGGACAGGACCAAATCCACCTTCACCAATTCTATTACCAAGAGCGAACTTATTTGTGGCAGCTTGAATTTCATTTAAGATGTATGAGAAATTAAGATTATATTGTAAGGATTCTGCTGCCATTGAGATTTCACTTTCACGTACTGCAAAAAATAGCAAAACTATAGTTAATATATGTGTTAAAGAACATGAGATTCCATCTTAAAATCAATTTGTGATAAGTAGAGTGATTCAGGAACTTATTAATTTGCTCAGGATGTTTTTAGCTAGTCGATGTGGGATTTATACTTTAACACCCGCTCTCACACGTGACTCAGGTTGGACATAGAACCCAATTACACGTGGGTCAAACATAAGAAAGCCCGTTGAAAAGGGTTGGACAGAATCTTGTTACAAGTAGATCAGACGTAAGAGAGCCAGTTGGATAGGTCTGGACAGAAGAAAATCCGTTGGAAGGGGCTGGACAGAACCCAAGAAATATATGGATGGATGGGAAAACACTTGAGAACTAACTCTGATATCACGTTAAAGAACATGGCCTTCCATCTCAAAACTAATTGGTGAAAAGTGGAGTAGTTCAAAAATTTATTAATTAGGTGTCAGGATCTTTTTAGCTAGTCGATGTGAAATTTATATTTTAACACCTTTAACAATATGGCGTATATTTTCTGAAGTGATAAGCCAGTTTTCTTCAAATGCTTTTGATAACTATTATAATTTACCATTTGTTTCAACAATGATATCATATCTCTTCTTAGATCTTCTTGCAATACAGAAAGCCAAAGCAAATAGCACAATGGCAACAACAACAGCAACAGCGACAACAATGGCAACAATTGATATTTTGAGATTCCCCCATCCCCTCTATAAATCAACAAGTACATTATTTAGGTCCAAAATTCAGTAGGATATATATATATATATATATTTATTTATTTATTTATATATATTTTATTCATAATAATGCAATCAAAAGTCCGAAAAGTGAAATATTCAGACTGTCTAATTCCTTACGAGAAGGGATAATCTAAGAACCCTCTGTCGAACTTTACAAATTAAAGAGACTAAAGTTAAAAACTATAGGGTTCTTTTAAGTATTACTCCCTCTCGTCCTAATATAATTGTCACCTTGTACATTTGCACAAAATTTTAGATAATTCTAGATTTTTATTAAATGTCTACAAATGTCCTTACTAATTTTTATTTGGAGAGCTTTTATTAGGAGGAGAGAGAAGATAGGATAGAGGGATGATGAATTGATTATTTGGACCCATTAATTATTGGAATTGGGAATATTTTGAATATTTGAAATGGTAAATTTAAAATTTGAACAATTAAAATCATCCATTTTAGGTAATATATCATTTTTATTGGGACATCCCAATATGAAAAGTGTGACAATATAATGAGACAGAGGGAGTATATTAACATAAAATTTGTTAGAAAAACTGGACATAAGAGCAATCAAAAGTAGAAAGAACTTGCTGAGGCGTTAATCACTATCCTGGAATGTGATTTTGCCCCCCACAGGATCGTAATCTATTGATGCAAATGGGATCACCAAGCAGTCACTTTCCAAGATTCAACGATAATCTCAGTCGCGTGCACCCGTACCAAGTAAGGTTTCAAACTCAATACAAGACTACTAAGTACCAATGAATAAAAAAATAAGAGAAAGTAGAAGAAAAGAGATTTTTAAATATGTCTTGAAGAGGACCTCAGGGCCTCTATATATAGTGATAAATTCGGCTAGAATTTGGAAGTCACAACACTGCCTTGACAGAAAAAATAGGTGACTTGAGAGAAAAGAAAGAAAATTCGTCTACCTTGAGGGAAAAGATAGGAACTATATGTAAGTAGAGTTCATACAAAATAGGTAATTAGTACACAGAATAAGTAATTAATACAGGCCAAAAAAATATAGGAAAGAAAAATGTGAAGGAAGTAAAACTCTAATAGTTCACACGCATGCACCACATCACGCCGGATGGGCACGCCCATGTGTGTTTGAGGAAATTCCCAAAACATCAACTAGGCATAGTCTAGATTCCTAACCAGTATTGCACATTGGCAAAACACCAAACACATAAAAAGTGGAAACATTCAACATAAAAGTTCGATTTGCCAATGTGGGACTAAAGATTTTACAAAAGGAAGGAAGACAAATGAAGGAAAAATCAATTTATTGAAATTTTATTTGGAGGCAAAATTCTAACAATCCCCCACATGACTCTAAAATACAGAAGTGGTACTGAGTAAAGAAATCTAACACATAAATGACGATGTCTTTTAGACTTGAATCGCACTCTTTGAATTCAAAAGTAAAGTATACAGAAGATAGGTGACAGAAGTCTTGAACCTTCCTCTTTGATGCATACTTCTATAGCTAAGCACATGTTAGATTTCAATCCATTATAAGCTCTCGATTTGGTGCCTATACGGCCATGCACCCTACCAAGATATTCATGAGTGCTCTAGAGACATACCTGTTAGTCTCATAGAAAGTAGCCACCATTTCCACACTTATATAGGTGAGTTTATTAAGTATGTACTACCACACACTCCCTATAAAGGATATAAACTCATTAAGAGTCATTGACTCAACCTTCACAATTCACAAATAGTAAGCTACTATATACACCTTAGGGAGCGACCATATATTGATAGTGCAATTGGAATATTTTTATGACTTATTATCACCTATTGAACCTATTTCATGGGATATCCACTAACGTATGTTGGGTTGCCATCACATTCAATTTCCATCAATAGGTCTAAGTCCCATCCCTCTTAATATGTGTTGGACTAATTTGGTTTAGTATATTAATCAAAGGATCAGCCAAATTCTTTTCAAATCTCACAAAGTCCATGGCAATGACCCCATTGCTCATGAGCTGTCTCAAAATATTGTGTCTCAAACGAATATACTGGCTATTCCCATTATAAATTTTTCTTTTCACCCTAGCGATCACTGCCTATGAATTACAATACAAAGAAACAGAATACACAGGCTTTGGCCACAAAGAAATGTCAATCAATCATTTATGAAGCCATTCTGCTTCTGAACATTCCAACTCTAAAACAATAAACTCAGATTCTGTAGTAGATTTAACATTACATGTTTGCTTAGATGTATTTCCAATAAACAACATCTCCAGCAAGAGTAAAAATATAACTACTTGTGGAGTTAGTCTCATCATTATCAGACACCCAATTAGATCATAGTATGCTTCTAACACAGAAAGACTACTAGAAAAAATAATGTCCTAAATGCATGGTACCTTTTAAATATCTAAACAATCTAGATAATGCATTCTAATAACTTTTCTCAGGATTATGCGTGTATCTACTCAATCTACCAACAGTATATGTAATATCAGGATGAGTATAATTCAACAAATACATCACACTCCCAATAATCTTGACATATTTAGTTTTGAAACATTATCACCTTTCTTCTTTCTTTAGTGCACACCAGGATCATAAGGTGTGCTCATAGAATCCAAATCAAAGTGTTAAACTTTTTAAAGATTTTTTCAACACAGTGTGACTGAGAAAACATGAAACCATTCTTAAATTTAGTCAACCTAAGACCCAAAATAACATCACCTTCACCCATGTCTTACATATCAAAATTATGGTATGAAGAAAGAAAGACATGGTTTGTTTAACAGCAACTTCATCAATTCCAAAAAGAAGCATGTCATCAACATATAAGCAAATCAAGATTCCAATATTTCCATAAAATTTGCTATAGATACATCTATTAGACGCATTTACTTTAAAAACTATTAGAAACAAGACTCTTATCAATTTTTTCATGTCACTATTTAGGAGCTTGTTTAAGGTCATACAAGGATTTAACAAGCCTACACACTTTATGTTCTTATCCCTCAACAACAAAACCCTCAAGTTGATACATGTATATTTCTTCATCCAATTCACCATTCAAAAAACTAGTTTTCATATTCATTTGGTGAACAATAAATTAAATATGGAAACAATAGCAACAAGCACTTTAATGGTAGTGATTCTAGCAATAAGTGAATAAGTATCAAAGAAATCAATGCCTTCTTTTTGTGAAAAAACCTTTGGCCACTAAACATACTTTAAATTTATCAATAGAACCATTAGGAATTAATTTCTCTATTATTTTCTAAATACCCACTTACAACCAATGGGTTTACACCCTCTAGACAAATCTACCAATTCCCAAGTGTGATTACTCATTATGGATTCAAGTTCAATTCTAACTGTATCTTTCCAAAAACTGTCATCAATTGAATTTGTAGCCTCTTTATATGTTTTTGGATCTTCTTCAGTTATAAAATAGTTATAAAATCAGACTCAAAATTAGTTTTCACTCTTTCTCTTTTACTTCTTCTCAATTCTTGATTTTCTTTATTATCATGTTCTTCAAAATCTTCAAATTTTTGAGAAAATGTTTTTATAGAAATTTTTATTCATTGGAAAAACATTCTCAAAAAATTCAGCATCTTTAGTTTCCAAAACATGATTAGACTCTAACACCGAGAACCTGTAGGCAACACTATAATGTGCATATCCAATGAAGACAGTATCAATAGTTTTAGACCCAATTTTATTCCTTTTAAAGTTCGGCATCCCTGCCTTAGTTCGAAACCCCCACATTTTGAGATGCATATCCAAGGTTAAGAGCATAACCTTTGCAAAGTTCTCAAAGTGTCTTTAAAATTTTCTTGTGACGTATTCTATTAAGAATATAACAAGCAAATAAGATAGCCTCCCCCACAAATTGTAGGTAACCCAGAGCTTATTAATATTGCATTCATCATGTTTTTAAGAGTCTTATTTTTCCTTCCTATAACCCCATTAGATTGAGGCACGTAAGGTGAAATAGTCTCATGAATCATTCTATTTTGTTCACAAAACTTCTTGAGCAAATCAAAATTATATTTACCTCCTCTCTTATACCTAAATCTTTTATTCTTTTTCTCTAGCTGATTTTCAATATCATTTTTGAATTTAATGAACATTTTTTTAGCTTCATCTTTCTGAATTAGGAGATATAATTTAGTGTATCTTGAGTAATTATCAATGAAGTTGATATAATATTTCTTTCCACCTCTAATCATATTATTCTTTAAATCTCCAAGATCACTATGAACTAATTCTAAAGGACTATTGAGTTCTTTCAATAGATTTAAAGAGTTTCTTATGATGTTTAACTTCCACACAAATTTCATATTTTGTGAGCTTATGATCAATCAGATTCGGAATCAAATTTGAATTTTTCATTATCCTTGTGGAGTCTGCTTTCACATGTCCTAATCTAGCATGCCACCTATCAATAGAATAACAATATAAGCAAACGTGGCATTTTATTCATTCCACTCAAGTTCAAATAAGCCATTACAACAAAATCCTTTCCCACAAAATCCTCATTAATGGTCAAAACTAACTTATCACCTTCAAAAACAAGTTTAATAGCAACTTTATTAAGCAAAGAACCAAAAATTAAATTTCTTCTCATGGATGGGACATGTACCACATTGGTCAAAGTAATAGTCTTTCTAGATGTAAGAGTCAAAAGGACTTTTCTCTTGCCTAGAACTAGAGTAGCACGAGCATCTCCAAGGAAGACTTTCTCCCCATTGCTCACTCCTTTATACTCATTTGTTAGCAGCGAGGCTACGTTTCATGGCTCCAGTGTCTATAATCCATTAGGTCACATTATGGGCCAAGTTTTCTTCAAAGACAACAGCAACAATTGCCTCATCTTGATTGGCTGATTGCTGCCCTTATCTTTTGCAAAACTTGCATTTATTTGCCTTGTGACCTAAAATTCCACAAACATAGCAAGGTCCTTTAAACTTTTTATTAATCTTACAGACTTTTTAAACTTACTCGGACTACTTACTCTCCTGATTTTGACCATTGTTGTTCCAGCTCTTCATGGGTCTGCGACTTTTGTCTTTGAACTTTTGAAAAGCTCTTTTGGGCTTGCTATCCACTAGACTCACCTTGGTCGTAAACTCATAAGCCAAATCAGATTTATCCTTCAGACAGTTGCTTTCCTTGATCTGGATGTGTGATATCACCTCATCAAGCGTTATTGCAGTTTTGTCGTGTTTCAACATATTTCTGTACTCCTTCTAAGACAGTGGCAGTTTCTCAATCAGAGCATCATTAGTTTTTCCATGCCTTCCTGAGTAATGTCCAGAATAATATTCTGGTATGCATGAATTTTGTCGGTGACAAGTTTGTTGTTAACCATCTTGGAATCCAGGAACTTGGCAACCACGTACTTTTTCTTTCCAACATTTTTAGAGTTGTACTTCTTGTCTAGGGCCACCAATATTTCTTTGGCAAACTTATATGTGGGGTATAGATCAAATAGAGTGTTGGTCATGAAATTCAACCCGAGACCTCTAACAGTTCGGTTGTCATCAGCGTAAACCCTAGTGGAAGGGATAGCATCCCCAAATAGGATGTAATCCACTTTGAGGGTTTGCAAACTTTTTATTAATCTTACAAACATTGCAAGGTCCTTTAAACTTTTTATTAATCTTACAAACTTTTTAAAATTACCGGACTATTTATTCTCCTGATTTTGACCATTGTTGTTCCAGCTCTTCGTGGGTCTGCGACTTTTGTCTTTGAACTTTTGAGAAGCTCTTTTGGGCTTGCTATTCATTAGACGGTCACCTTGGTCGCAAACTCATAAGCCAAATCAGATTTATCCTTCAGACAGTTGCTTTCCTTGATCTGGATGTGTGATATCACCTCATCAAGTGTTATTGCAGTTTTGTCGTGTTTCAACGTATTTCTATACTCCTTCTAAGACAGTGGCAGTTTCTCAATCAGAGCAACAGTCTGAAAAGCATCATCAGTTTTCATGCCTTCCTGAGTAATGTCCAGAATAATATTCTAGTATGTATGAATTTTGTCGGTGACAAATTTGTCGTTAACCATCTTGAAATCCAAGAACTTGGCAACCACGTACTTTTTCTTTCCAATATTTTCAGAGTTGCACTTCTTGTCTAGGGCCGCCAATATTTCTTTGGCAAACTTATATGTGCGGTATAGATCAAATAGAGTGTTGGTCATGGAATTCAACATGAGATCTCTAAGAGTTCGGTTGTCATCAGCGTAAACCCTAGTGGATTCAGAAGGGATAGCATCTCCAAATAGGGCGTAATCCACTTTGAGGGGTTTTTGCATGGCAATATAGACCTTCTCGAACTTGTATTTGTAATTCTTTTCGTCGAACTATTACAATTTTGACATGTCAAGAACACTAGTGTTGACCATCACAGCAACATAGAAAAATCACTTTCAAGATTATTGGAAAAACTAGACAAAAAAACAATCAAAAGTAGAACAGAACTTGCCGAGGTGTGTAATCACTGTCCTTGAAAGTGATTCACCTCCCACGGGATCGTAATCTGTTGATATAAATGAGATCATCGGGCGGTCACTCTCCAGGATTCAATGACAGTTTCAGTCACGTGCACTTGCAAACAATACTTCGAGCTTAACACAGGACTACTTAGTACTAAGGGAGAAAAAAAAAAAAGAGAAAGCAGAATAAGGGAGATTTTTCGGTGTGTCTTGAAGAAGAACTCAAGGCCTCTATTTATAGTGATAAATTCGGCTAGAATTTGAAAGTCACAACACTGCCTTGAGAGAAAAAATAGGTAACTTGAGAGAAAAGAAAGGAAAATCCGTCTACCTTGAGAGAAAATATAAGAATTTTATGCAAGTTCACATGAAATAGGCAATTAGGATATGGAATAGGTAATCAATATAGACCAAAAAATATAAGAAAGAAAAATATGAAAGAAGTAAAACTCTAATGGTTCACATGCATGCACCACACTACACCACCCCGGGCGGGCACACACGTGTGTGTTTGAGAAAAAATCTCTAAACCATCAATCATGCATAGTTTAGACTCCAAACTAGTGTCGTACATTGGCAAAACACCAAATAGAGAAAAAATCAAATTTATTGAAATTGTATTTTGAAGGCAAAATTCTAACAAAGTTTTCACACCAAATCCTTAGTTCCAACTTGATGTGATTCATAATTTTGACGGCACTTGATAACTCTGATAAATGATCCAAAAATAAGGATGATTATAATATTAAATCAACGTGATAGTTCTTTATCGGTGACACTAATAATCTTATTTGCAAATTTTTCTACTTTCTCTTCAAGTCAGGGGAACTAGAACTTGAATGTCCAAGCGAGCCCCAAAAGATGATGTTGCAATAAAAACTTAATCATATTTACATAGTATTCCAAAGGATATGAAACTCACCTCTAGTAATTGAAGGAGTTGGAATAGGAGGAAGAAGAGGAAGAGGAGGAGGAAGAGAAAGAGGAAGAGGAAGAGGAAGAGGAGGAGGAAGAGGAAGAATTGGTGCAGGCACCTGTGGTGGCATTACTGAGTCATAAAACTTGTAGACATCATACCTAATATCAAAGCTAGGAAGTAGAATTATAGTCCCCTGACTATTATAGCAACATCTTGGTATATTGCCAATTGCATTTCTAAGGCAACTCTCACAGTCTCCATTGGAAAGATCAAGAGTCATTGTCCAAGGGCTTATATTCTCCTTTGAAACGGCGAATAATTTGATTCTTGAACAGCAAATTTCTTTTTTTGAACGACTATTCGCAACCTCACTTGCTATCCTATCCACCATATTTCCTAATATCTTGTTGAACATACTTTCTAGATCCGAGGCATTCTATGTGTTCCATATAGTTATTATAACACTCTGGTCCGCCATGGAGAGTGTGGATTCACTAGAATATGTACCAAATAATAGCAATCTTTTCATCAGGGCATAGTTGTACAATTTCCCTATTAGCATTTGCTGCAAGAATATTTTAATTGGTGGAATTTACAACTATACAAATATTTTAAATAATAATTAATATGATATCTCACATAAAATAATGATAAATTACTATATAAATATATTTAGATATTATATAATTTAAGATAATATTGGATGAAGATAGAAACTTATTCTATAGGTATATCTGATACCAGACTTATTAGTAGGAGGAGATTCCATGATAGGAATGAGTCTCTAAAGACTCCTACAAATAGGACTCTTGGTCTCTCTGTATACTCGAACTTATGTTTGTTATTAACTATCACTAATACAAACATAATAGGGAGTAAGGATAGGGAAGATCAATATATTTCGTTTGATCGATTGAGCAAGATCATCTCTGAGTATCAATAGATTTTCTTGCATAGATTCACTCATTATCGATGTAAGGTATGCATCAATTCTGTCTTCTATGATTCATAAGTCTAAACTCAAGATCCTATTATATATAACATGTGGTATCAGAGTTTTAGATTAAAATTTATGACATATAAATTATAATCTCGTTTAAAATCTTTTATACGCCATTAGGGGTGGAGAGAAGTCGCAATATTCCGATTCTCCATGTTGCCGAACAGAAGGAAGGCTTGGTTCGAGATCGAGGTCTCATTAGCCGAAGAAGACCCTGGCCAATCCACGTGGTCTGCTTGACAAACGTCAGCGACGGAGACATTGTAAATTGGTCTGCGGGCATCGCGATAAGTCCTCTGTCCTACTACAGGTGCTGTGACAACCTTAGGGATTAGTGTGTGAGACCGGGATCCACAAACTGACGCATGGTAATCTATATTGTTAATGTGGTTTACGTTAACAAATTTAAGGCCACATATTACCATTGTAAAATAATAATAATAATAATAATATATTAAAAAAAATTCCTGAAATGAAGTCAACGTGGCAGACGACAAGCAATTACCAGATAGATTTCATAACCGCTCATGATTGCAAATTCGGTTGATGTGGTTTTTCTCCAATACATGTAATTGATTTCATATTGGTTTTAGTTACTCTTTATGCAATTTAAGCAGCCCAAGATAATCAAGATTTGTATTTTTAGGCCGTATTATTATTATTTTTTATTATTGTTATATTTTTTTTACATTGACATCATGGCTTTGGATTAAAAGAATTGCCTGACATGCACAATAAATAAATAATGAAATAATTGAAAAATTGATGTGTCAATGAAAATTGAACTTTTCTTGGTGAGATTAAAATAAATTAGAGAGGGCCATTACATGCCATTGATATAGTACGGACCTTGTTGATTAATAAGTTTTGACGCTTGATAGATAAAACAAATGGATCAACACGAGACCACTCTCTCCATACGAATCACGGAATTGAGTGAGAGTCTGACGTTCCAAAATCTTGTGGATCTACTAATTGAATTGAAATTGATTCCTTATTTTATTCCTGTAGTACTATCTGGAAATCTCATTATTTCTCCAATACAAACGTGGCAAATGAATACATGCTTGAGTCCATAAACACATGTCTCAGACATGCTAGATTTTGGAAACCTCTAATATGTTTGCAGCTTGAATTGATAAGTCAATTTATTGCATTCAGTGATGTTCTGGGCTCATATGAATCGTCCTCCTTTTAACTACATCAATAATTATTGTTATAGTAAGCCCTATATGTGTTTTCGAAATGTACAACATTTTGGACTATTATGAAATCTAATGAATAGTGGCCAAAATCAAGGAAATACTTTTATGATATCTAGCCAGAATGCCTTTTATGTTTCATTTAAGTAATTTGTATGCCATGTTTTTTGTATTTTATATGCCATTAGTTGTTGCCTTTACTTTTGGTATAGCAATAATTGATATGTGAAACTTTTATTTTGAATAACCGTATATTCAAATGTTTAGTTTAACTTTTACATGAAAGACTTATATTATATGGAGCTCTCATAAATGTGTATTAAGTTATTTGAGATAAAAGTATTCTTCACGAAAGATCCAAAATTATTTCATATAGAGATATATATAAATGATTTTGGACAATCTAAATTAAATAATTGCATAAACATAAAAGTAATGATTAATTATTTGTCACTAAGTGACCTAATTATGATAAAGTTTATTAATGAGTTATTTACTTTAAGGTAATCATGGTTATAGAATTATAATTTGCCCAAAAGTATATTATTTTCTATAATCACAAATGAATTGTTATATTTACTCAAAGGTGTATAACTTCTCTCTTAAAATTAAAAGTGAATTATTGTTATTCACTTGTAGAGTTGCCCAAACAAACATAGTTCTCTAATAATTGCTCCTCAACTTTAGAGTGAATTACTATCATGTCGTTATTCAACCCAAAGATGAAATATGATAATAAGCAATAGATTACTCGCATAATGATATAATTTTGAAGAATAACTTATAGAGTGAATCACTAACATGTCATTGTTTAACCCAAAAATAGGATATAATAATGCAATAGATTGTTTTTCTGTCAATATTATTTTGTTAAAAATACTTAAATTGGTTTGATAAATAAAACAATAAATTGGAAATTTTCTTTGCCCAAAGGTGAGGATGACTTCTTTGATATATTATTTTAGTTTTCTAGTTCAGGATCATTAAGTCTTGATCTTTGTTATACAAGTCATGTTTATCCATTTTCTTGTAACTCAATGATTATTGTTTATTCTTATGATAACTAAATGTATATGTTCTCTTCATAACTAGGGTGCATATTTTCAGATTAGCATATTTTGAGAACGATTATATATTCTAATTAAAGTGTAAATATTTTGTGCTACTATGTTGGACAAATACATAGGACTAGTGGGAGTATTCTATTTCTATATAATGGTCATTAAGTCCTTTATTCTCATAAGAGTAATGTTGATATCCTAATTTTGCTAAAATCCAAATTCTCATGAAAGTAGTTGAGAAATTATTGTGGATTTTTAGATAGCACCCTTGATAGATTTTAAGTTTGACATTTAATTATTAAAGGAGTGTGTATAATCTTATTTATTAGAATAAGAGACTAATTGTTGATATCATTTTAAAATCCCATAAAGTCGAAATTTTGAGTAATTTCTAGTGTATTTAATTATTAATTCTCTCTTGATAAGTTTTAACCATTCTAACTTTTACAATATATATTAAAAAATTATCTATTGTTGTTAATTGTTGAATATTAATCACGTGTATTGAAAGGGGATGAATATGTTAAAATCGTGGAATAGACTCATAAATTTCCCATTGTGATTCATTAGTGTAAAAATGCGAACAAGGGTTATTATCTTTTCATAAATAAATACGACCACAAGGACAAGTGTCGTTGAAATTAAAGATAATCTTGTGTCAAGGAATAACTCAAAACCTTTTTATGTATATATATTATGACTTTTATAATGTTAGATGAATTGATCCTTGTCAAATAATTCATAACCAATGTATCTGTAGTTTCCAAATTCAAAGGAAACATATTAATACTAAATAGAGCATCTATCAAATGAAAATGATTCACTTAAAAATAGACAAGTGATGAGCTATATTACTCATCAAAAGATTGAGTGAATTCTACACTTGTCTTGTATAAAAATATTGGCATTATATATATATATATATATATAATAAAAATCATTAAATTTTGGCATATGAGATTGAAAGATATCTCCATAAGAGAAATATTATGTTGGTAAATTGTAAAAATCTAAAAGTTCTGACCTTTACCCATTATATAATTCTTATATAGATTACATATAAGAAAGTAGACTGAATAAGAATATGAACTTATGCCACAAAGGGTACTTGTTGTCATAACATAAAATATTTTGCAGTATTCTTTATCTTCAGCCTTTGGTTAAGAGATATTTGTTTATTCCATTACTTGATTAAGTTTCAACCATGTAAAAATGTTCTATCTCAATTTTTGGGTTAATAAAGTAAAACAACTTTATATTAAAAAAAAAAATTCCATAAAAGAGGTAGAGATATTGAAAGTGGAAGAGGTAAAGAATATAATAAAATTTACACAAAATGGGATGATTCAAGTGTCCTTAATATATAATTCCTTAATTAAGAAGTAATAATAATAAAGCTCACTGGCACATTTTGGTAGACTAGTTGTAACAAGGAAAATTTATGATGTAAATGAATTATGACTTAAATTGTAAATTTATCCTTATAGAGTGATGTTTGGAAAATACATTTTGTAAATTTTAAACATGATTCCATTTATAATTGTTTAAAATTCTACTATGTCATAGAATGGATAGTTGTCAAGATCAAAATCTTTATATATAAGATTCAGCCCAGTGATAGTATATTACCACACCTAAGGAATTAAGTTGAATGAAATATAATAAGCAATTATTTTTCAAAAATTATTAACTTGAGTGGATTATACACATGGATAATTTTTATTGTTTTTATCACACTCCAAAATTTGTTAATACTTGAAATATAATTTTTTTCCTTAAGGATATGGAGTAAGTGATTTTACTCAAAATATAGAGTTGAACGCACAGAGAACCACATGGGTTATCTTTACTGATTGAGATATAATATTCATCAAAAATAAATTTGTCATTTATATAATTATCTCAATATAACTCCATTGAGAGATCAAATGAAGAAAAACTTTATTATGGTTAAGTCCATTAAACTAAGTTGTTAAAAGAATAGTAGGAGTTAGAAAATTTTCAAAGAAAATAATACAATTTCTGGTTCCATGATTGTATACTTACATAAGTCTAATTATATTTTAGAAAATATGACCTTGCCATATTTTTATGAGTATAGGAAACTTTAAATTTTAGTGTTTTGCCATAAAAGAATACATATTGATTTAATAGCCAAAAAATAAAGTTAAAATCTCATTAATATTACTTAAAATGCTCTCTATTGTACAATTCCTTATGTGAATCATAAAAGAAAATGAGAGACTCACACGGTAATATTGAATGATAAAGATATAAGATTTTGGTTAATAGTTTAACTCAAATGAAAGGTATTAAATTAGTATAAAAATTCCGTAGTGTTCAAAAGATTTAATTGCTAATTGTCGTTGGCATCAATAGCTCATTTTGATTCAGAGCTATATTAAGTGAATGTGAAAATAACTGTCAAAAATAAAGTATACATGTATCAATCTTATTATTGGAATAGAGAGAACTTAATATTTAGTTGCAAGTTGAAGAATTTTATGTTTAAACCGACTTGATATTCCCATTAATAATATATATTTTCCTAACATCATTCTTCATTTTTGTTTAAGAAGAAAGAAGTTGGTCTATTAATGTACATCAAGATTAGTAAGAGTATTTTATATTTGGTCAATTAGCTAGTATAAAATAGATTTCTTACAAACATTTGGTGAATAATCAATTTCTGTAAATAACTACTAAATGAAGAATACATCCTATAACACTCATGTAATTGATATTTAGAGATGGGATATAAATGATTATTGAACTATCTCGTAAGGTATCCACTAAAGGAGTTCTTGAAAGCTTGAAAATAACATGAAACTTATTTTTGTGAAATTATTTGTTCACATTATACACTGGAATTACATCGATCTATAGATTCTATTAAATTGTATCATAGACATTTAATGTTTGCCGTGAAATTTTGTCGATTTTAATTTATTGGCCATTTAAAATTCTTATTTTTACTAATACTTTTCATTAAGAATGTAAGGAAAAGTAAGAGTTAAAATAAGCAAATCAACGTAAAGTTTCAATTGTTCAAACTAACATTCAAAAAATAATAGTAGTTAGTATTTAAAATTTGTTTTATGATTATTAAAGTTACAATTTAAGAATGTTGGCTAAGTTGTAATAGACTACGTAACTCCGAAGAGACTCATTAACTCATTTTAAAGTTGTTATTTTCTAACTATTTAAAACGATATTTCGTTCCGATAATATTATGTTGGGACTTTCCGCTACGATTTTCTTTAAAGAACAATAAATGCTCTTATTGATTTAAGGACATTGAATTGAATATCACATTGTTCTCTAATTAATTTTGAATTATAAGATGTTATGTGAGCAATACCTATTATTGAAGATATTGGCACCAAAGAGATTATACGAACTTATTAGTTCCATATGATTTTTGCTACTATTGGTTGAATATGTAAACACATAAGTATTGAAATAATATTTCCTCTTTCCTTGTGTACATTGTTATGGAATGCAATATAGGATTAATATTTTAGGCTATTAGTGGACATAATTGTCACCGCCTATTACTTCCTGATTAAATTTATATACATTAAATTGTTGAAATTATGATACACGGAAAGGAGTATGTACATCGAATTGGCATATAACCACTGTGATCCATTCTGCTGACTTTGTAGGATAAATATAAGTAAAAATTACTGTGGTCACTCTTTGAATCTATTCAATCAATTTTATATGGTCATTTGTATAAATGAGAGAATGTTAGAATATTTTAATTGGTGGATTTCATGACTACTCAAATATTCTAAATAATAATTAATATGATATCCCACATCCAATAATGGCAAATTACTATATAAATATATTTGAATACTATGAAATTCAAAATAATATTAGAAAAAGATAGAGACCTATTTTATTTTATAGGTATATCTGATACCAGACTTATATCGGTAGAAGGAGATTTTATAATAGGCAAGAATCTCTAAAAATTCCTTAAATAGGACTCTTGGTCTTTCTGTCCACTCAAACATACATTTGTCATTAACCCATCACTAATACAAATATAACAAGAAGTTAGAACAGGGAAGATCAAATTATACGTTTGATCGATCGATCAAATAATTTTGGAGTATCAATAGATTGTATATATTCATCATTAATGTAAAGTACGCCTCAATTTCGTATTTTATAATTTACAAATTTAAACTTAAGATGGTATCATGTCTAATATTGTCTGCCACGCATTGTGCGCAAATATTGTTGTTTACATCACCTCGACGCAGAAAGAGGCCGCAGACCGTGCTAGAAGGGCATTTCCAGCAGTGAAATTGTAGAAGCCGTTTGTATTCGGCCGCAAAGCATTTGAAGATAGAGTGGAAAGGAGGAAATTCGGGTTGGTTTGATAATTTCTGCCTGTGGTGTTATTAGGATTGTATGTATTATTTGGGCAATAGTGCAAATGATGGTCTTCCGCGACAACGATTCTCTTGTTAAACTTAAGCAGACAAAGCAGGCAACATAAGATGATCAATATATTTCTTGAGATCATATTAAAATTTGTAGGCAGACAGATTAAAAGTGATTTTTGCTTATTAAAATATATAGGCAGATCGATTAAAAGTGAGTTTTGCTGAAAAAGTACTTGAATTTAGTTTGGTTTATTATAGGTACTAGAGGGGTACTTGCGGTTGAAAAATGAAATATATGAAACATGTTACGCCAAGAAAAAACTCAGATAAAGTGGTATAGGAACACTTCTGGAAGCCGCTTAGACTGCCCCGAATTGACGGGTATTTCATTTGTTAAAGATTTTTTATCCCACTTTTTATTTTATTTGCTAAAGATTTTTTTATCCCATTTTTTATTTTATTTTTTATCATATTACCTAATAAATAGTCAAGATTCCTCTTAAATATAGTTATGAATTTTAATAAAAGAATTTGACCATTCATTCAGAGATACAAATTAAAATAGAATGCGACATAGAAGCGTACTATATTTCGTGTGTGAAAAATGAAATTTGGAAGATAACATATAAAGTCTGTGTAATTGATTTTGACGGGAGTGAAAAGTCTGGGATCCGTAGCAACTATAAAGTCTAGGCCGAATACTAGTCCATGAAATTAATTGGTAACCTGAGAGATGATTACATTAGTAAATTTAAATAAAATAAATAAATAAATAAAAATTTGACTTCTCCCTATCCCTTAATAACTCAATATCATGATCAATAAATAATAATAAAAAAACGTTTATCGTTAAAATTGTGCTGCATGGTAGATTGTATTAAGTTTTCTGCTCGATCTCTGTAAGTAGTTTTTAGTTTAGTAGTTAAGCTGAAACTAAAAACTACTTACAATAAGGGATATGATATATTTTAGTTTTTAGTTTAAAATAATTAATTTAAATCTCTATCCTAATATATTTGTCACACTTGACTTTTTTTGGTCAACGAACTAAATTTTCAAGGCTCAATCTTTTGTAGATTTTTTAAATTTGTTTATAAATTTTAAGTTTGACATCATATTACTTTATATAAATTTCACTTTTGTTGACAAATATTTATAAAAAAAAGAATCAAATAAATCTATATGAATTATTATTATAAAATTGAATTTATGGTTGACCCAAAAAGTCAAATTGTGACAAAATAAGTGGGACGGAGGGCGTAAAAATTTACTTATATAGATAGTTGAAAAAATAATTCTATATTAATCTAATTTATTAACAAATAGGAATTCGTTAATATAGGTATTAAAATTTAACTCTACGTTTTATTGTATTTATAATGCTTTGCATATTAAATTTTAATTTGGGACGATCTGAAGACAAATTTTTCATTTTAAATTAGTAAAATTTATAATGAACGTTTTTCAATACAAATTTGGGAGGATAATAATTCCAGGATATTGTTATTGAATTAATAAAAATAATTTAAATTGCAACCAAAATATTTTTATACAATTAAGTAATTTCTTGACAAACTAAGTTAATGGACTAAACTTTCTTTATGGTTTTTTTAAAGTTAATTTAAAATATAGCATTTTAAATTTCACTACTTATTTTAGCCATAGCAAAACAAGAATTCTAAAAAGAAACAAAAATAAACTTGAAAAGAACTAATAAATAAACAAACACATATCAAATAATACATTTTTGTTATATGCCTAAAGTAATAAAGGTAAAATTGACAAAATAAATTGTTGATAATTTCCATTCTTTTTTTTAACTTGGGTTGGCATGTTACAATAAAACTTGATGTTAGAAGAGTTCTGTAAGATTTTATTTAGTACAGAAATACAAAATGATATTAGCGTAAACCTTAACCTTAGTGAATGGCTATTGAAAGAGTAAAATGTCAAAAAATCAATATATTTTAGAATTGTACGTGATTTAGTCACTGAATGATTTTTGTGATAAAAAAATCACTAATCTATTAAAAATATCGCATTCTGCTCCTTCCGTCTATTTTCTCTGTCAAAGGTCCGTTCGGTCAAATTTTTTACGTTTTTAAGGGGATAAAAAAATGCCAAACAAATCTCCACTGTTTCATCATCATCTTCACAGGCTTTTTTTCTTTTTTTTTTTCAATGCCATCTTAAGTCATGAGTAAGATTACCCATAGAAAACTTGTTCGCCCCAAGCTCACCACACATAAGTTCAAAGTCTAAGAAAAATTAGTAGCAGTTATCAATGAACATTGTGAAGATAAGCTCTCAAACTTGGGTTTATTTACTATGGACTTAATAAATCCATAAAATACTGGTGAAATTTCTGGACTTTTCCTTCCATGTTTTTGTTAATTGAAAATATTATAACTATCAAATGTTTGACTAAAAACCTAAACAGGAAACAAAGAAAATGAAGTATGATCTTGTGAGTTTGGGCACATACTTGATGTATGTGTGACTATGTTTGTGAGAAGTTGGGTAAGTTAGTCCAACTTAAGCCGGAAACTAGATTGTCAATTGTAAGGGAAATAATTCGATAGATTTGATTTATGTCTTGACTTGTAAATTTTATAATATAAATTAAATATTATAGAATTTATGACATCAGTTAATTTAAGTAAAATTTTATAAAATTTAATTTTAACCGCAAGATCTATAGGTGGAATCCAAAACTGAATTTATGATAGTATTTTTCTACTTGTAAATGGTAGCAAACTCATTTCACTTTAGTTTAACTTTTTTTTTAACTTTAATTTTGTGTTCTAAAATTAAATTCCATGGTTATTTTATGTTAAATTCATGTTCTAATAGTTTTGGGACATCATTTTGGTGTAAATTTTATGGGATTTATAGTTGTGGTTTGCGAAAAGAAAGGGTAAGCTGGAAATACGGGTGTTGGGGAGGTTCATTGAAGAAGACAACGAACAGTGGAGAACTTTTTACAATTTTACTCTCTTCAGAAGTCAATTTTTTTGACCAAACAAAGCCTTTAACGGAGCAAAGGACAGAAAAAAAAAAATTTATAGTTCAATGACTCTTTTGACAATAAAAATAGTTCAATGACCAAATCATGCACAACTTAAAAAGTATAAGGACTTTTGTCACTTTGCTCTTAGTACCGAAATTATCCCAATAGTAATGCAAAGCTCGCATACAGAGAAGGTGGATTGACTAATTTGACTACTGCAGCAAACAGTTGTCGTCATGTGCACCATTATTTGGCAATCTTTTGATCGTCCTGTAATTTCCTTAAATGGTATGTACCACGTATTGTGCACAAAAACATCATTGCTAATATCATGTCGACAAAGAAAGAGGTCTTTACTAATTGGAGAACAAGATACTTAAAGATTAACTTTCTATCAAATAAGTGACTTTGAATTTAAGAAATTTTCACATAGACACAAAAAGTAAAAATTCCGATAAAGGAAGTTTGTTTCCATCCCCTAAAAATGGACCTTTGTTAAAAATATTTAGGAGATTATAAAAGTATTTTGAAAAAAAAATGAACAAAAAAAATTGGACTTTCCCTAATCTCAATAGAAATGGCAAAAAATTGGAAGGCTGAGACAATACGGTAAACGATTTTTAGCAACCAAAATGTCCAACTAAAGTCCTTGAACTTAATACAAAATGAATGTGATAAAATGACAATGAGACGTGGATAATCTAAGTCTAAAAAAATGAAATAAAATTATAATAAGAAGTGAATAGTCTAAATCCATAAAGAAAAAATAATATTCTTGTAGACCAATGAGCAAAAAAAAAGAACGGGCGGGGGGAGGACCAATATTAAATGTTTTACTTACCCAACTTAAATGCATTGCATACATAATGTGATGCAATAGGGTCAAAAAATCTTCAGTCTCACGTATTGTTTCATTTCGTCACACCATTAAATGAACTATCAAAACTTAGTAGAGTAATTTTAGTGAAGTAATTTTGACAATTCATTTAAAAGTGTGACAATGGGTGAGATAAAATATGGCATAAAAGATCTTTAGTGTACAATAGGCTAATTTCAGAAATTTTAGCGGGCAATTTCCCCTCCTTGCTCCCTATCATCTGCCAGTGGGTGCTAGTAAGTAAGTAGTAATTGTTAAATATACCTATATCCTATATTAATTAGTCAAGAAATACTAAATTAATTAATAAAATTTATGAGGTACTTCATTCATTATCAATTAATTTTGAAATTAAAATTTATATTTTTTAATATGGTATCAAAATTAGGCTCAAGTTTTCTCTTATTCACACATGTCATGTGTTCTCCCCAACCTATTCCAATAGTCTCTCTATATCCCCAAGAATTCAATCAAATCTAAGTTACGGGTTCTCTATCTTATTTAACCTCGGGTCCTCAACTCTTCAAGAGTTCAACCAACTTAAGTCACAAGTTTTCTCTCCTTGGGACCTCAATCAACAAAAGTCACCGATTCCCTCTCTCTAGTTTCGGACACTCAACCATCTAAAGTCACATGTGACAAGTGGTATTAATATACATATATCCCACATTGATTAGTTAAGAGATCTTGGATTAACTAATAAATTTTATGCGCCAATTCCCTGATCGATCGCATACTTGAGGAATTGAATGATTTAAAATTTTGATTACTTTATGTAACATGTAAGTATGTCATTTGAATTGTTTTGTCAAATAGTTATTGCTCAACGTAGAACACTTGACAACTAATCAAAATTTAATAATAGCAGACCATGGGTCGAGTTTAATCCACCAAAATATATATTTGACATCAAACCAACAATTCATGTCAACGAGTTAATTCAAACGGTAAGAATGATGACCAAATTATAAAAATATCTAAAAATTGACTTCTTGTAACCCTTATTGTGATTACTCGATGGACATGCTCTGATCCTGGAAGTGAAAAATTAACTTAATTTCAAAAAAAAAAAAAAAAAAAAAAAACCCATTGAGTTGTACATAACAATTAAACGTAAATCATGGTAACTCGATCATCTGTTCATGCAATTATTCAGGACAATAGCCCTTGTAATTTACGAGTGGTTTCAACAATGACATTGTAGCGCTTTCTGGATCTCCTTGCTACACAGAAAGCCAATAAAAATAGCACAATAGCCAGGAGCGAAATCAAGACCCTGAAGTTAGGGGGTCAACCGCTTTGATAAGTGTTAAAAAATTGTCAAAGTGAAAACAATATTTTTATACAATAAATAGCTTTACATACAATTATAAAAAATTGATAGTGATTGTACAAACTTTTACATAATAAAAAATTTACGGTCAAATAAACGAATTTAAAATTGAGTATACCATATATGTTCAATTTTATTACAACACATAAAAATTATATATGATGATTGTTAATTGTATGATTTAACTTCAATTATATACACATTTAAGGGTAAATTTGAAGAAAGAGATAAATTTTGTAAATTTTAAAGGGTGCAATTATAAGATAAAATTAAAATATTTAAAATTTTACTTACCTTTTTGTAATTTTTCAAAGTTGATGCACCCCCCTCAACTATGAACTCAACGTGGCTTCGCCACTGACAATGGTAATAATAGCAAACAATTGGGCGGAACCCCCGGCGGGGGGCCACAGTGGCAACAATTGTTCGTTTTGAAATTCCCCCATCCTCTGCAAATCAAGAAATTGTTTAGCTCAAATATTCTGCAGGTTTTTATACTTGCTTTTTTTTTTATTATTTATAATTGGGTTAATTCTATTTTACCTTTAATATTTATAGTCACTATCATTTTAGTCCGTAAAATTAGTTTTTAGACATTCAAATCCTTTTGTTAAATTCAACTCTTCATGCCTATTTTGATAAAATCTACCCTTATAACTTTGTCTCAATAAAACACTATATCTTCCTATAAATCTTATTCTTCTTTTTCTCTATATCTTATTTTTACTTGATTAAATTTTTTTCTTTTCTCTTTTATTTTGTTGACATGGCTCAAGAATTTTTCATGTTTCATCACTATGTCTCAAAATTCGTCAAATTCTATTTATGGAAAGAAAATAAAAATATTTTTAGTGTCATGTGAAAAGTTGAACATAAATCAATAATTTGAGGGTAAAAAATGTCAATTTAGCGAAAAAATTAACACGGTTAGATTTACCACAAGTTCAAAGACTTAAGTGACTAAAAAGTAATGGTATAGATTAAATTGATAGTGACCCTTAAGAGAGTAAAGTGAAATTAACTCTATAATAGGGCAAACATATCGATGATAGATCTATAAAGTGAAATATTCAGACGCTATGTAATTCCCTTATGGCCTTTTTAGACAAAGCTAAGGAGAAAACGGAACAATTTTTATTAAATTGGATATGAATTAATTCATGAATCAATTGGAAACCCAATAATTATGAAACTAACCTGACGCTTTAACAAAGTTAAATAATAAACTAACAAAAAAATTCAACAGGACCTGAACCGACTATCGATTTGACATGCTACTTAATTTCCTAATGACATCTTAATGCTCAAATTTTTATTTACAAGAAGAGACAAGCTGCGATCCCTCTGTTTAACTATATAAAGTAAAGAGACTAGCAAAAAACTACAATTCTATATATTAACTAACAAATTTATGAAAATTTTTAGATCAGAAGCTCAGTGCTAGGTATCCTGTGTCAAGTCGATACCGTAATAATTTTGATGGCTGAATGTAAAATAAAATATAAATGATGTAATTATTTTTTTTTTAAAATGTAAATGACCTATCTACGCAATTATTCAAAACAATAACCCTTCTTCCAAAAAAAGCCTACTTATTTAACACTATAAAAAAAGTAATGCAACATTAATCAATCAAAAATCGAGATTTCATAAATCCTAGAAGTTATATGTAAATGTTTACTGTCATTACAAAGTCTAGAGGTGCCTGTTTCTAATTTTCCCTTTTTCTATATTACGGATATAATTCAGTAATTGAAACTTCATTTAAAGACTGCTCTGGCACTGATTTGGTGCTGGTAGATTTATCCGACTTCGGTAGCTCTTTAGATAAGCTCTGAGTTCTACTACGACCAAAAAATGCAGGTCGCTTAGGAGTCGGCAGCGTAATCGAATAACTATTCAGCATGAGAACTACTGAAGCCATTGTAGGCCTTTGTTCAACATCTTCTTGAACACATAGTAAGCCTATATGGATACTTCGAATGACTTCATTTCTTGCATAGGAATCTCCTATACTTTGATCAAGCAATGATAATGGTGTTCCAGCCCGCCATTGCCTCCAAGCCTGCAAACATTTGTACAATTATAATCAATTGGAGGACAAGAATTCTCAAATGGACATGCCAATTAAATAGAAAGTGACGTTTAATTAATTTGCACTCACATAGCTTAGAAGATTATCACCACCATTTGTTTGGTAGAAGCTCCTGTTCTTCTTGCCAGTGATAATTTCGAGTTGGTAGTAAAACACCGAAACTAAACACATCTGACTTAGCAGAGAAGAAGCCGTGCATTGCGTACTCAGGAGCCATGTAACCACTACAAGTCAGAGAGATTGATTATGGGAAGGAATTATGCTTCACTAATTATGGACTCTTGTATATGTTCCATAGAGAAAGTGATCAAACACAAAATGCTCAAAGATGGTGGATAAAAAATTACACGTGATATTCTCTAGTACGTGATAGGAGTAATAATTTGCAATATGCAGTCACTTTGACAAAAATATATTATGTATATGTACTCTCTTCCAAGTGGTACATAGTACTTGAACACATGAATTTGTATACAATTTGTATGGTAATCTAGCGACTTAGGTATGGATGGGTTTATGTGTATGCAAATTATTCAAATCTATCAACATATGGTTGCGACAAAACTTACAATGTTCCGGCAATCCTGCTTGTGTTTTCTTTAGATTGATCAATTTGAAAAATCCTTGCCATTCCAAAATCTGCAATCTATTGGATTCATATTTTGATCTAATAATACATTGCTAGCTTTAAGATCACGGTGTATAATTTTGAGACGAGAATCTTCATGTAGATAAAGAAGTCCTCTTGCTATTCCTCCTATGATCTTGTACCGTCTCGACCAGTCCAATAATTTTTCCTTTCCTGGGTCTGCACAATTTTCAAAGATGAAACATTATCTGTTACTTGAATGGATATCAAACCAAATCGTCCATAATTAAAATACTAAGTTATAATGCTATTTAAATTTTGCGAATTATATTCTAATGAAGTCACTGAAAGGGAATTATTTCAGTAAAACTAACCAAAGAGAAAGTAGTCGAGACTTTTGTTTTTAACAAATTCATAGATGAGTACTTTTTCTTTTCCCTCCAAGCAAAATCCCAGTAGTCGAACCAAATTCCTATGTTGAAAGATCGCAACCAGGACAATTTCATTTTTAAATTCTTCAACGCCTTGCGCTGAGCTTCTAGATAGCCTCTTCACAGCTACAACAGTTGCCCATTAGGAAGTGTACCCTGATTGCAGATATACAAAAAATAGCATTATGATTTCAATATTGGCATATCTCTAAATGTCTAACTAGATACTAAAAAGAAGCATTTATTAAAAATTGGCAAATTAAGAAATAGTACTAACAATGTCACTAGATCCGCGAATTAAGAATTAAAATCTACAGAAACATCTAAAATTAGGGATTTGATGAATTGATGTGATTTATCATGCTTATGTAACTTTGTCGTCTTTTAAATAATTTTCTTAAACAAAAAACTTTTTTTTCTAGCATTCTTGAAATCTCTTAACATACTATACCTGGTAGACAGGACCAAATCCACCTTCACCAATTTTGTTACCAAGAGCGAAATTATTCGTGGCAGCTTGAATTTCATTAAGATTATATTGTAAGGACTCTACCATCGAGATTTCACTTTCACGTACTGCAAAAACAGCAGAACTACAGTTAACATATTGCATATATTTTCTGAAATGATAAACCTGTGTTTTCTTCAAATGCTCTTTATAACCCTTGTAATTTACCTGTGGTTTCAACAATGACATCGTATCGCTTCCTAGATCTCCTTGCAATACAAAAAGCCAAAGCAAATAGCACAATGGCAGCAACAACAGCAACTGGGACAACAATGGCAACAATTGTTTGTTTTGAGATTCTTCCAACCACTGTATAAATCAAGAAGTACGTTGTTTAGCTCAAATATTCTCCAGGTTTTATGCTTGTCCTTTATTTATAATTAGGCAAACACAAAGATCAAAAAAATAAAATATTCAAACTCTGTCTCATAGTTATGAAATTCATTGGGTAACCCCCTATATCGTGCATCAATTCGTGCGTACTTACAATGTACTGACTATATATATATATATAAAGCGTATATATAAATATGATTTGTTTCTCCCTTTTTTTATTTCTCCCCTTAAAGTCTTTCTTCCTTTTTTATAATGGCTAAAATACCCGCCCTTAATAAAATATAATTCTTAAAAAAAAAATAATGAACAAATTACTCCTCATATAATCTAACTACCTATTTTTTAGGACACCACAACCTATTGTTTAGTTATATAATCCTACTGACATACTCTATTATTTTTCCCCACCTACTATATCCTTAATTAAATAGGTATGTCTAACACACCCTTTATGAAATATAATTGGCCTATCTAAAATACTATTCATTTAATATAATAAGATTATCTATCTTGTATAATACTACTATTATTTATCATATATATTTCAAACTGCTATATCATAATTCTTTAGATGTATATAAAATTTTTGGCATAAATGCATAATAAGATGGTAAAATTTTAATTGTATAAAATAATTTATATTTGAGAAAAAATAAAACAAAATTAGGTTTTATAGCTATTATGTATGTTAAAATTATTTTTTTTCTTAAATTATTACGAAATTTTGTTATAAATACCTAATAAAAAGGTATAATTTTTTTAAAAAAGAAAAATTATTTATACCTTAGTAAAGAATAAATAAAAATATTATTTTATAAAACTGATATATTATTCAAATCATTTTTATTTTTTATTCCTAATAAAAATAGTCTTTTATAACTATTTTATATATCATAAATTCACAAATAATTAATTTCTTTTCTCTAACTATTTATTCAAGTACGATCTTGTGTGTTGGTTAATTAGAATCATTTTTGTTGTTTTATATATTTTCATATACCAATAGCATCTATAACTTTTGAGTAAAAGTATAAAACTTTTAACTCTATTATAATGTGATTAGTCATGTACTTGTTTTGGTTATGACATGAAGTTATTGCGATTTAAAATCAATGCATAATTAAATAATTAGTTTTTTTATCATAAAAGATAAGTTAAATTGTTGGGTTTTTAAATTTATTAGTGTTAATAACTTCTTTCACTTATAGAATTAAACTTACCTTTGCCCAAAAAAGTTCAATCCCACTAACATTTAATATAAAATAAATAAAAGAGGATGTAAATGCCTCTAGCAAACTTTATGCATTGTATTGGACATTGATTGGATTTGAATTCAATAATATATATTTTTGATATCAAAATTTTCTTCTAACTTAAAAATCGCAAAATTTATAATCATACAAATAAAAAATTTAATATTTATAAAACTGAAAAAATAGTAGGGTATATAATAGTATTTTCTTATCTCATTTAAAATTTTCTTACTATTAATTTAGATTTTTTTTCCCCTTCCTTGGACAAAAAAAGAAAATTAACCAAGCAATGAAAGTAAAGCGTCAAGCGAAGTAGAAAACTCACAATTTTTAATTGAGATAAAAATATTTGTTAATTTTATATCTTTTTAATAGTAATATTTGATTACAAAATCCTTATCTTTAATAATATTATTTTATAAAATATTGTGGTTTACAGTAACTATTAATGAGGTAGAAAATAAATTCAACTCATTATACGATGCAATGCCAAAAATATTCCAAAATCATCATTGTAACACACAAGAAATTCTATACATAATTTGTGATGCTAATATAGAAAAAAAAATATTTTAGGTAAGTAATTAATAAAGAAACAACATAGATTATACAAATAAATCATGTTATTAAAAACTCTAAATAGTTGTTGATATATATTGAGTTAAAATGTCAAATTTGAAAATTATAATGACAGTTGTTGTAGTATTTGGCAAAAAAAAAAATATTAGTTTAGAGTAGCTACTAATGGATAGAAAATTTTCAACCAATAGTACGATACATACCCAAAATAATTTAGAATAATCCTTGTCAGACTTATAAGAATGTAACACATAAATTGTTGGAATGACATATAGAAAAATAAATCGGTAAGTAATGTAAAAAGTCAACATAATTTATACAAATAAAATCATATTGTTAAATATTATAAAATAATTGTAGTTATAGATTGTGTTGCACGTCAATTTTGGAAACTATAATGCAATTTTTACACTATTTAACAAAATAATAAAAATGTAAATTAAATATCTTGATAAACAATATAAGGACTTAATCGAAAAAGTACGCAAAAAATAAAAAGAAAATTCACACACTTTTATTAGCTTTAATTTCATTTATATGTTCAATAAAAACAAATTTTTAATTTCATAGTAAAGTACTATATCAAAATATAATTTCTGAATTAACCACATACGATACTATTTAGGATGAAGGAAAAAGTATAGAACATTAATGAAATCTTGAAATGAATGTTATCATAAGGTTAAAAAATATGGAAAAATACTAATATATTCTATATTTTGATACATAATTATACAATATATTAAAAAAATATTTGCGATAGAAATTACATAAAAATTATGTGTTATTTTGAATATCTTTAGAATTACATATTTTTCATTACAATTGCATGTATTTTGGAGTAAGATAAAGGATTCGTTCATTAATGTTCTTTACATTTTACAGCAAGATAAAAGAACAACTTTTTTGTTTTTATCTCTTGATAATGATCTTAATATATAGTGTGATACCTATCCATATTATAGAAAATGTTTTTGTTCTTTACATTTTCCTTCGGTTTCCTATTTTTTTTTTCTTATTTTTTGAAATTTAAATAATCATTTTGTAATTACTACCATTTATTATTTGATCTCATGTAAATATTTTTCCCTAATAAAAGAATTTTAACACGCTTCAATTATAAAGTTATATTTGATACTTAATAGTGATTTTATTTTTTAACAATAATAAAGAATATATAGATACATTAAAAAGTGACATGAAGTGCAATAGTAAGACAGTTCTCCTAGACATATTGGTCATTGATTCGAGTCACTAGAGGATATGGGGATGGGTGGTTTAAAAGTTTAAAAAAAAAAAAAAAAGGATACATCTAAAAAGTTCAATGTTATAGAAAAAAAATCTTTATTCTTAAATGATCAATTGGTGGAGTCGTTATAACAAATTATAACCTTAAAACCTAAACGAGAAATAGATACTATTTTGGATTAAAATTAACCACATTTTGTGCCATCAATATGAATGAAGAGCATATTAGATGTTATCATAAGTTTAAGACAATGAAGTGTATGGTTCAAAGAGCAAGATTACGCTTCACCTATGATTTAGGTCATGAGTTCGTGCACCAAGAGAATAGATGGAGATCTACTGTAGATCTTCTTTTTTTTTTTTTAAGGGATTAAGAAACATAAAAAAATAAACATATTCTTGATATGTATACACATTTACACAATATGTTAATGAAAATTAATTTTAATAGAAATTTATATAAAACCCAACTTAAAATAACGTGTAATTTTGGACAACTTTAGAATTATACGATTTTTCATTAGCACTATGTGTATCTTATAGTAAATTAAAGGATTGTTTTCATTAATATTCGGTGTATTTCAAAGCAACATAAAAGAAAATTTTATTATTTAATTCTTTTTTCAATGATTTTGATATACTGTACGATACCTATCAATAATATGGAGAATACATTAGTTTAATTAGATTTTAATTTTTTATAATATTTTTTTCTGTATTCATTTTTTACATTTTATTCATATTCATTTTTTTTTTATATTTTTTGAAATAGTATAATTAATTAATTTTGTAATTATTATTCATATATCATTTGATTTCCTATAAATATTTTTTGCTAATAAAATAATATCTATACTTCATTTATAAGATGATGTTTGGTAATTGATCGTGATTTTATCTTTTAGTAGTGACAAATTACATACAAATATATTTTAAAAATTCAATACTGTGGAAAATATTTTTATCTTTAATTGATCAAGCAATTGATAGGGTCACTGTAGGAAATCAAAATATAAATGCCTAGAAGAGAAATAGAAATAAGATACAAATATTATATGTTGTTCTTATAAAAGAGAAAGTTTGTTTATAATAGAGAAAGAATGGAATTGATGTATGAAAAAAAAAACTTAAAAAAAGAAAGGTGAAAATAATTACGAAGAAAAGAGCAAAAATATTAAATATATATTATAAAATATATAACTTCAACATAATTAGGAGTAGAGTATTAGAAGAGTTGTTACTTTGTTTCCTAAGTGATCTTTAATTGTGAGTTGGTACTTTCAAATTTTAGTTTGAATAGGTTTCCTATATTCAATTGGTTTAGGAAGTCAATTTATAAAGTATTATATATATGTGTTGCTGCTGCTTTGTGTGGGTGTGGAAAAGTTCAATAAAACTTTGTTGTCTCCAAACTTTGTCTTGTTGCTATCCTTATTGTTAATTGGCCTTATTTCACTTTGCTATCAAATTGGTATCAGAGCAAGGTTCATTTGAGCAATCATGTCAGAAAATAATAATAAACTCATCTGTTAGTTCCAAAACTCACAGGAAATAAAGATTATAATTTTTGGAGAACTCAGATGGAGACCCATCTTCAAGCACATACTTTATATGGGTATGTCCTTCAAGAAATTGAAGAAAACGCCATTTGCCAATGTAAAAAGGAGGGCGAGTTTGGCTTTGTGTCAAATTCATCAAGCAGTTGATATTGTAAATTTTTGGCAAAATTGCAAACGCCAAAACCGCAAAGCAGGCATGGGATATTTTGGCAAAGACATACCGTGGAGTCTGATCGAGTCCAACAAAATAATTTGTTGATGTTGAAGAGAAAATTTGAGCTTATCACCATGGAAAAATCGGAAACGATTGAATCTTATTTTTCCCGGGTGACGGATATCAAGAATGAGATGGCTTTAAATAGCCATGATCTGAGTGATGAAGTGTTTGTTGAGAAAATTCTTAATACACTACCCATGAAATTTGATCATGTGGTAGCGGTGATCCAAGAGACAAAAGATTTGTCAAATTTGAGCCCTGAGGATTTACAGGGATCGTTAATTCTTCATGAACAGAGAATTAACGGGAAGTTAGATGATGGCGCAGAAAAAGAAACGGTTGAAAAGGCATTGCAAGTAGGGATAAACAAGGCAAAAGAGAAGGGTGAAAATTCAAACCAGTGGAATCAAAATTTTCGAGGACGTGGAAGAGGTCGTGAAGGCAGAGGTAATTTTAGGGGCCGTGGTAGAGGTAATTTTTATTATCAACAAAGAGATAATAATCATGGTCCAAATAATGAGCAAAATTATAATGTTGATAGACGTAAAATTCAGTGCCATAATTGTCGAAAATTTGGTCATTATAAATTTGAATCTTGGTCAAATAAATCTAATAATAGAGATGTGCATGCTAAAGTGGCTGAAAATAATGGTGAAAAAGACGAGACAATTTTATTTTCCAGTTCTGGATCTGAAGAAAATAAAAAGAATAATTGGTTCATTGATTCTGGGTGTAGTAATCATATGTGTGGAAATAAAGATATGTTTTCTGAATTGGATGAGTCTTTCAGATCATATGTTAAATTTGGAAATAATGAAAAAGTGCCTGTTCTTGGTAAAGGGAAAATTGGTATTACTTTGAAGAATGGATCTTCTAATTTTATATCTGATGTCTATTATGTACCAAGCCTTTATCATAATTTATTGAGTTTGGGACAACTTTCTGAAAAGGGGTATGATTTGCGTTTCAAATATGGTGTTGGAACAATCACTGATGATCGATTGGGACTAATTGCAAAAGTTAAATATGAATCACAGTCGTTTATGGCCTATTTCTCTAAATTGTGGTGATTTACCTTGCTTTAGTTCTGTGAATTTTGATGATAGTTGGTTGTGGCACATGCGTTTTGGCCATTTGAATTTTGATAGTCTAAGTTTTCTTGCTAGGAGAAAAAAGGTTTATGGTTTGCCCACCATTAATTTTTCAAAAAAATACTGTGAGTCTTGTATTTTGGGAAAGAAACATAGAGATTCTTTTCCTAAAGGCAAAGTTTGGAGGGCTAAGAAACCTTTGGAATTAATTCATTCAGATTTGTGTTCAGTTGAGATTCCTTCAAATGGTGGTAGTAGATATTTTGTTACTTTTATTGATGATTTTAGCAGGAAAACTTGGGTTTATTTTTTGAAGAATAAATCTGATGCATGTGATGTTTTTAAAAGTTTTAAAGTGTATGTAGAAAAGCAAAGTGGATATTTGATTAAAACTTTAAGAACTGATCGAGGCACTGAATTTACTGTCTGTGATAATTTTTTCTATGTATAGATGTAAACATGGTATTAGACACCAAATGACTACTAGATACACTCCTCAGCAAAATGGCGTGGCTGAGAGAAAAAATCGAACTGTGATGGATATGGTGAGATCCATGATGCATGCTAAAAATTTGCCTAAAGGTTTTTGGGCAGAAGCTGTTTCTTGTGCAGTTTATGTATCTAATAGGTGTCCTACACGGTGTAATAATGGGAAGACACCGCAACAGGTTTGGACTGGTAAGAAACCAAATATTTCTCATTTAAAAGTATTTGGTTGTCTTGCTTTTGCTCATGTTCCAGATGCAATAAGAAAAAAGTTGGATGACAAAGCAGAGAAATGTGTGTTTGTTGGGTATGGTCATGGAACAAAGGGATATAAGTTGTTCAATCCGAATACTGGGAAGATGATTGTTAGTAGGGATGTCACATTTGATGAGCAAGGATCTTGGGATTGGTCCAAGAAAAAGTCAGATTCTTTACCAGCACTTCCATTAATGCCAACAGTTATAGAGGAAGAGAAGTATTGAACAACCATCTAGTTCACAATCTACTCTTGGAGAGTCATCTAGTCGCCCACAGCGACAACGACATTTGCCAGCCCGCTTGCAAGATTATGTTGTTAATGATGACAATGATTTATCTGATGAGGATGTTGTAAATTTTGCTTTGTTTGCAGATTGCGATCCAATTTCTTTTGAGGAAGCTATTCAAGATGATCATTGGAGCCAAGCAATGGATGATGAAATTCAAGCCATTGAGAAGAATAACACATGGGAGTTGACAAATCTACCAGCTGAAAAGAAGGCCATTGGAGTCAAATGGGTGTACAAGACGAAATACAAGCCAACTGGAGAGGTGGATCGCTTCAAAGCGAGATTGGTAGTCAAAGGATACAAACAAAAAGCAGGTATTGACTACTTTGAAGTCTTTGCACCGGTTGCAAGACTTGATACTGTTAGGATGATTATTTCTCTTGCTGCAAATAACTCTTGGAAAATTCATCAAATGGATGTGAAGTCTGTGCTTTTTTAAATGGTGTCCTTGAAGAGGAGGTATATGTTGAGCAACCTGCAGGTTACATCAAAAAAGGCCAAGAAACTAAAGTCTATAAATTGAATAAGGCACTTTATGGTTTGAAGCAAGCTCCTCGAGCTTGGTATACTAGTATTGATTCTTATTTTGTTGAGCATGGTTTTGTTAGATGTCCATATGAGCATACCTTGTATATTAAATTTAATCCTGGGGGTGATATTCTTATTGTATGCTTATATGTGGATGATTTAATTTTTACTGGCAATAATCCCAAGTTAATTTGTGAGTTTAGGGAGGCTATGATTAATCATTTTGAGATGACTGATTTGGGATTAATGTCATATTTTCTTGGTATTGAGGTTACTCAAACAAATTGTGGAATATTTATTTCACAAAATAAGTATGCTGGTGATATTTTGAAGAGATTTAAGATGGACACTGCTAAATCAATAATGACTCCCGTTGAAGAAAAGCTGAAATTGACAAAAGATGCGCACTGGTGAGTTTGTGGATGCAACAAATTTTAGAAGATTGGTTGGGAGTCTAAGATACTTGACTTCTACAAGGCCCGACATTACTTATAGTGTTGGGTTAATTAGTAGATTTATGGAATCTCCGCGTCAGTCACATTTGCAAGCAGCCAAGAGGATCTTGAGATATATTAAAGGTACACAATCTGATGGTATCTTTTATTCATATTCTAATGAATCTAGACTTGTTGGATATACAGATAGCGATTGGGCTGGTGACATGATACAAAGAAAAAGTACTTCCGGGTATACTTTTCACTTGGGAAGTGGTGTGTTTTCTTGGTCATCCAAGAAACAACAAGTTGTGGCATTGTCCACCGCTGAAGCCGAATATATGGCGGCAAGTAGTGCTACACAAGCACTATGGTTGAGAACAATGCTTGAATTTTTGCAACACAAGTAAGACGAACATACAAAAAAAATTTGTGATAGCAAATCGGCAATTGAATTGTCAAAGAATCCGACGTTAATTAATGGACGAAGCAAGCACATTGATATTAAATATCACTTCATTCGTGAGTTGGTCCAAGACAAAGAGATTATCATTGATTATTGTAAGACTGAAGATCAAATGGCAGACATTTTCACAAAACCACTGAAATTGGAGTCGTTCATGAAGTTGAAGAAGATGCTTGGAATAGTCAAATTTAAAGACTTTGGTTTAAGGGAGGCAATGTAGGAAATTAAACCAAAGTATAATTTAATTAGGAGTAGAGTATTAGAAGAGTTGTTACTTTGTTTCCTAAGTGATCTTTAATTGTGAGTTGGTCAAATTTTAGTTTGAATAAGTTTCCTATATTCAATTGGTCTAAGAAGTCAATTTATAAAGTATTATATATATGTGTTGCTGCTGCTTTGTGTGGGTGTGGAAAAGTTCAATAAAACTTTGTTGTCTCCAAACTTTGTCTTGTTGCTATCCTTATTGTTAATTGGCCTTATTTCAATTTGCTATCAGCAAACAAAGCAAGCAAGCATATGATGATCAATATGTTTCTCGAGATCATTTTAATGTAAATATTGCTAAGAAAAGCACAATAGTTTAATTTAGTGTGTTTTTTATATAGATACTAGACATTTGTTAATTGCATCTGGAAAGATATAAAACATGTTGTTTTAAAGAAAAAATCTCAGAAAGTAGTATAGGAAGGCTTCTGGAGGCCGGTTAGTGCGCCTACGGCGTTGTGGAAAATGAAATTTGGAAGAAAACATAAAGTCTGTGTCGTTGATTTTGACGGGTCTGCAAAGTCTTGGATCCGTATAAATTTTAAAGTCTAGCTAGGCCGAAAACTAGTCCACGTAATTAATTGCCCATTGCCTGGTAACATGGATTCCCCACTCTTTAAAGACTCTGATTTTGTAATCAATAAATAATAAATAGTGAAGAGTTTTATTAGTTAAGTTACATTTTATTATCTATTGCATTAAGTTTTATATTAGTTGTAGTTTTTATTTTAGTAGTTAAGCTGAAGCTTTTGAAGACTTAGGTGTTGATTAAGTCAGGAAATTTCCATGCGGGGACCAATCCCCATACTGATTCCAAGTCAACTTTCATGTCCAGTGCAGCCAATACAATGCAAGTCGTCTTTTTGAATTTGTCAAAATTACATGAACACCACAAAAAAATCTACTTTCACAAAGTCAGGGATATTGTCAAGGGATACGATATTGATAGACAAAAATAAAGGATAATTTTGGAAACCTCCCTAAGTTTTATGTTAACATCACTTGGTAATTATGAATTTTTTAAACTTTCATAAACCTCTCATACCTTTATCTTTGTTGTAACACGCCAACCCAATTTAAAAAAAATAATATTAAACAATTCAATTCATGATAGAGTAGCTAAATTATTTCCAATTTTACCCTTTTTAACCAAATAGTTATTTTAGTGTCAAGATTTATTTAATTAGATAGTTGGAAAAATGTATTTTTTTTATTAATGTAATTTATTAACAAATAGAATTTGATAGTATTAAAATTTACTTCTGAAGTTTTATTGTATTTATAATTCTTTGCATATTAAGTTTTAATTTGGGAGGATTTGAAAACAAATTTTGAATTTTAAATTAGAAAAAATTGTATGAAACTTTTTATATACAAATTTGGGAGGACAATAATTTCAGACTATTGTTATTGAATTAATAAAAATAATTTATAAATTAAATTCAAATTTGAACCCAAATATTTTTAATCAACTAAGTAATTTCTTCACTAACAAAGTTACTGGAGTAAAACCCAGCAAACTTGAAAAGAACTAATTAAATAAACAAACACATATCAGATAATACATTTTGGTTATATATCTAAAGTAACAAGGATAAAATTGACAAAATAAATTGTTTATAATTTTCATTCTTTTTTTGACATGTTACACTAAAAGTTAAGAAAGATTTTTAATTTTTTTTGAAAGTATAAAAATATAAAATAATAGTAGCATAAACCTTAACCTTCGAGAATGGTTACTGAAATTATCCCAAATGTAATGCAAAGCATCGCATATGAAGGTGGATTGACTAATTTGACAAGCGCAACAAAAAGTTGTCATATGTACCAACAATGGCAATCGATCTTTTCATCATTGTATAATTTCCTTAAATGGTAACTTGTTAAGAATAGTATATTAATAGTGATTGTTGTTTAAATCTTTCGTATTTTATCCTTTAAAATTTAAATTTTGAATGATGTATCATTTGTCTTCACAAAAAGATAAAGAATAAAAGTGAAAAATAAACACATAATTATTATACTTTGAATTTTTGAGCATATAAAAATTTTAGAATAATAGAAAGTGAGAAAATGATACTTTCAATCAAATTGAGGGCGTATATGCCACGCATTGTGTACAAAGTCAATGCTAATATCATCTTGACGATGAAAGAGCATAAATATTTTTAATTGGAGAGCAAGATAGTTAATGATTAGACTTTCTATAATCCAAGTGACTTTGAATTTAAGAAAATACTATTATATTTATTTAGACAAAAAAAGAAAAAATTCCAAGTTAAAGGAAGTTTGTTTCCATCTCTGGAAGAATAAAAGAATTTACATTGTAGAGAAGGGGTTTTATTAGAAATATTTAAGAGATTATAAGAGTATCTTGAAAAAAAAAAAAAAATGAACTTTCCCTAGTCTCAATAGAAATGACGAAAAACGGGAACGTTGGGACAATATGGCGAACAATTTTTAGCAACCAAATTGTCCAACTAAAGTCCTTGAACTTAATACATAAAGAATATGATAAAACAATAACGAGACATGGATACTCCAAGTCCAAATACATAAAAAGAATTTATTATGTTTTTTTTTGGGGGAGCGGTGGGGTGGGGTGGGGTGGGGGGGAGAATATTTAATCTTTTACTACCCATTCTTCTAGCCATTGCATAACACATACGTGCAATTGGCTAATTTCAGAAATTCCTGGGGCGGCTTATCATCCTCACTCATGGCTACTAGTAAATAGTAATTGTTAAATATACATATATTTCTCATTTGTAAGTTAAGAAATGCTGACATTAATTAATAAGAATTACGGGTTATTTTACATATTGTCAATTAGTTTTGAAATTGAACTCTGTATTTTTTAAAATGATATTAAATTTAGATTTAAGTCCTTAATTTCAATCGAAGCGAACAAACAACAATCGTTAACAAATCAAAATACAATGACGAACCTTTAAATCTATTATTAAATAACAGCAAGCGTTAACAAGTCAGAATACAACGACACATCTTCAAATCTTTTATTGAATGACGGCATGTTTTGCAATAATAAAAAAATTAAAGAATTAATTTGTTTGTCATTTTTGGTATGGATAGCCGAAATTTACACGAACAATAACAATATGTGTAAATGCATGAAATTTACGCGGTGATTCTGTGGCATAAAAAATTGCTACGTCCATAATGTAGAAAAGTTAAATTCTTTTAAATATTAGTAGGAGATTAATTGTAAATTACTCCGAAAATTTGAATAGAAAGCCACTCTTATTGTGGGTTGGGAAGTCAATTCAGGTACACTAGATCAAATGCAAGTTGTTTCTCGTTGTCCTCCTCAAAAGTAAATACACCTACTCTACTTGCAAGCTGTAAGGAATTATTAAGTCGGGATATCGGCCCATCTATCATTAATTAGTTATTAACAGGGAAAAGTACCCTCTCTATTTAGGGATAAATGGAAAATTTTTTATTTATTGCTCTAAATAAATGACACATAATCTAAATGCATAATCAAAGGTGAGATATTTGCCATATCATTATTTTTATAAATTTTTATGACAAAACTAAGTAGTTTCAATTTTCTTCTCCTTAATAATTAATTAAAATTTTAAAAATATTGTTATTTAAGAAAATTAATATAAATTATTTTATTATGATTCATACTATTTAATTAAAAAATATACTTAATTCATTTCTTGCAATAAATAATAATTCGTAACACAAATTTAAGTAGGTCATTAAATTGGAGTAAAATAATATTATAATTTCATTATATTTTTTGAAGTATTTATTTTTTTCCTATCATACTACTTAAATTTGTTACATAAATAAAATAACAATTGAAACTACGTAGTTTTGAGTGATAGAAATAGTAAAATAGTGAAGTGGATAAAATCTAGCCCTTAATTTAACCAAATAGTGAGGTGTCAGTCATTTAGATGGGTAAATGGAAGATTCTCCATTTACCCCCCTAAATGGAGATAATCCTTGTCCATTAACAGGGATATATCCAATCGCAACATTCTAACTTAATTCCATCTAACTATATTCACTACTAAGGGAAAGAGGAAGTCCAATGAGGCTAAGGGATAAGAGACCCAATCTCTATACTTAAAAATGTAATAAAGGAATTCGTCGAACCGTTGGCCTTGCATCAAGCAAAGTGATTGGTAACCAACTCACCTAAAGTGAGTTGGTTTATTAATAGGGAGACAATTAGATTTTTTTTTTTAATTTAGTTAATAGTATTGTACTGATCTTGAAAATATACGTGTTTAAAAAAGAAATATTTAAATAAAATAAAATAAGGCATGTTTGCTACTTTTATAAATCCGTTTGGTTCACAGACTGGATGAGACAGGATGTTTCATTCTTGAACAATTAATCCTTGGATAAGTCATCATCGGATGATTAATCCAGTTATCTAGTGTTTGGTTGATATTGAGTTGTATAGGATATATTAAAAATAATAGCCATTTTGGATTTTGGCTAGGGATTGGATGAGATCAAATTACATTTTACTGACCAATATACCCCTAAATTTACACTTTATTTTTGGTAATCTAACAAATAATATTCAAATAATATTAATGTAATTATAATATGTTAAAAATAAATGTAAGAACTAAATAAATTACTATTATATAGAATAATTATCGGTATTCATCTCGACGCATTAATCCAAAAAAATCTGTTAATTTGATCCATTTTGAACCATAAAAAATTGGGTATCCCATTAATGTTATTAGTTCATGTATTAAGATTAGAGGATTAATAATTTACGACCTAGTATAATCCGATCCAATGCATATATTGACTCGGTTCATAATAAATAATTATTTATTATGAACTAACAATAAAGTATTTTTACTCCACCTACACTCATTTATAAGGTTTACATATGTAATAAGCGTTCTTTTTATTTTTAAAATTTTTTTTTTTTAATTTTACATGTTAAAGCCGAATATCAGATGACTTTTTCTCTTATTCTACTCAATTATAGGAGTATTTGTGTAATTAGGTAGGCAATTTTTTATTTTTAATTTAGAGCAAAAAATTGTCATAAAGTTTATAGGAGTAAATTAGTCAAAATTTTTATTATCCCATCTAGAAGTCATCCTAAGATAACTAATACTAACCCCACAATATTATTTTATCCTTTTCATAAGGGGTTAAGTTAGTTAGTATGGATAATAATCCCATGTCAAAAAATCAACCAAACATAAGATGACATATGGTTAGTTATCGAATCTTACATTATTCCATAACCAAACCGCCCTAAAAGGACAAGTGTAATCATGCAATAAATATGCATTTTTCACATAAAATGAAAAACATGATACACATGATGATACATTTTTTTGAAGTAAAAAAAATAATTATTACAAAAAAATATTAATTTAAAAGTTAATTTAGGCATCTATCATTTTGTCTAATTTGGTAGGATTATTAATATATGTTTGGATGGATATACTTTTCATTATTATCTAAATAATATTTTATAACCGTTGCTCATATTAGGCATCTATTGTTTTATCTAATTTGGTAGGATTATTAATATATGTTTGGATGGATATACTTTTCATTATTATCTAAATAATATTTTACAACCGTTGCTCATACATATTTTCCAACGACCTTTTTTATCTCACATACATCGCATTTCAAAAAGAAATTACTATATTACTCCAAATAATGTTAACAATAATATCCTAAATAATAATTATTCAAATAGAAGAAATTAACAGATAATCTACCAACTCCTAAAATAATAAACTAATAGAAACTTGAGTTTATCTTTTTTTTTTTTTTTTGACAATTGTTAAATAATGGCAATCTACTTGCATCCGGCAAGGGTTCTTAAACTTGAAGGCTAAATTTCAAAGTAACAATTTCAAAATTTGTCATTGATCAGATAATTGGTGAAGGGTGGAATTGGATAATAGAACTTATTGCTAGAAGTTAACTGATGTTTGCAATAGGTTTTAGCAATTAGTGCATCTATACAAAGTGATAAATAAAAGTCATTGATATGTTACTAAATCCGAAAAAGAAGGGAAAAAATCTGGCCGAAGATCTAAAATCATAGAAGTCATGATTTTATAAGATATTGTCATGTAGACTGACTTTGAAAAGTAACTTTGAAATATAGTTTTGTAAAATATTTTCCTTTAGTAATTAAGCTGAGAATTTTAAAAATTTGGATAGATCATTGAAGGCTCATTCGTATAAAAAGGAAGTCAATTCTATTGTCTACTCTATGTAATGCATGTGGTTTCCTCGAGTCATCAAATTAAATACTTCTAGCCAACTTGCAGCTTGTACAAATTTTGAATTATTAAAAACTTCATGCTATACTACATGATTGCAAATTTCTTATATGTGTTGGTATATATTGAGTATTTTAAAAGAATTTTTATGCCACATTGAAAAACTATTGAACTTTGCATCATTTTATATTGATTGACATTTTAGTCGACTTGAGATAACAAGAGAACTAATAGTGGCTTGATTGCATGTGAGGGGAATCGAGTTGGGCCAATGCAAGTGCAAACTGGTGGATTTGTCCCCTCCCTCTACTCGACGGCAATAGCATGTGTTTTCCCTGCTCAAGCTCTACTTCATCCATAGAGTTGCAAATGCTCTACTTCATCCAAAGCCTACTCCAGATGATGATGTCTACTTCATCCATAGAGTTGCACAAGCTCTACTTCATCCATAGAGTTGCACATGCTCTACTTCACCCAAAGCCTACTCCAAATGATGATGTTAAGGCATAGGAAGTAGGGAAATTTTTATCAATAATAGATGACTGATGAGAAAGAAATAGGAAAATTTTTATCAATAGCATATGACTAATGAGAAAGAATATAAAAGTTCAGATCAGCGAATACCAAACATTGCTCCAATATTTGAAAACAAAAGAGATCTGACTGGCAAAAAAGTTTACTGTTGGGGTGCTAAATGCTCTACTTCGTCCATAGCCTACTCCAAATGATGATGTTAAGACACAGGAAGTAAGGAAATTTTTATCAATGGAAAATGACTGATGAGAAAGAAATAAAACTTCAGATCAACGAATACCAAAAATTACTCCAATATTTGAAAACCGAAGAGATCTCACTAGCAAAAAAGTTTGTTGTTGGGGTGCTGATTGAGAAGCTTCCAGACTCGTGGAATGACTATGAAAATAGCTTAAAGCACAAGTAGAAAACTTTTACCATTGAGGAGCTAGTGACCCACATCCTAATTGAAGACACCAACAGAAAGGAGTCTGCCAAAGCTAAGGAGATGGCCCTCAAAGCAAATCTGGTACAAAGCAATAATAAGAGGTACGAGAATAAGTCCCAAAATTACAAGCTTAATAATCCCAACTTTGAAAGAAAAGAACGGATCTTATTTTGTTTATGTTGAAAATGAGGTCATCATGCTGCTCAGTGCAGGAAAAGAGTGAGAAATGACAAAACAAAGACTAATCCTATAAAGGCTAACCTAGTTGAAGGAGATGAAATGATTGTTGTAGTTATTTCTCAAGTGAACATTGCACCAATGTGAAAGAATGTGTGATAAGCTTTGGGGCTACTCAATACATTTTTACAAAGCGAGAAGTATTTACCTCCTATACCCCAATAAGGGATGACGAAGAAGTAGTCCAACTTGTAGACTCAAGAACTGCCATGGTCTTGGGTAAGGGTAAAGTGCTCTTAAAACTTACTTCAGAAAAAACTTTAGCCCTCAAGGATGTGCTGCATGTTCCAACTATTAGAACGAATTTGGTAGTTGGGGTGAAAGTGTCATTTGAATCGGATAGGATTGTAATGGCAAAAAATAAAGTGTTTGTGGGAAAAGACTATTGTAACCAAGGACTCTTTGTATTGAACGTCTTTCAAATATCACCAATGAGAATACATCTTCTTCTACTTGTATCATTGATTCAATTTCTTATGGCATGCTAGACTAAGATATATTAATGTCACATATATAAATAAAATGCAATCTCTAGGCTTAATAACTAGCTTAGATTCAAATAGTATTGATAAATGTTAAATATGTGCAAAAGACAAAATTATCGAAAGAACTTGTTTTTTTTTGTAAATACAGAAACCGAATTGTTGTATTTAGTTTACATTGATTTTGGTGATTTAAAACAAACTATAATTAGAGGTGGTAAAAAATATTATGTGATTTTTATTTATGATTTTTCTAGATTTACTAAGTTGTATTTATTTTTCTAGATTTACTAAGTTGTATTTACTTACAAGTAAAGATGATGCTTTTAATGCATTTATTTCTTATAAAACTGAGATAGAAAATCAATTTAGTAGAATAATAAAAAGAATTAGATTAGAAAGAGGAGGAGAACATTTATCTATGAATGATTTCTGTGAAAAAGGAAGGAATAATTGATGAAATAATACCTCCTTATTCACCTGAGTCTAATAGAGTAGCTGAAAGAAAAAATAGAACATGGAAAGAAATGATGAATTCTATGTTACTTAGTTCTCGCATACCTGATAATTTGTGGTGTAAGGCTATCTTATATGTATGTCAGTTACAAAATAAGATTCCACATAAAAGAACTGAAAAAATATCTTATAAATTATGAAAAAGTTATAAACCTAATTTGAAATATTTAAAAGTGTGGGAGTGTCTTGATAAAGTATCATTACCTGAATCTAGGAAGAGAAAAATAGGTTCCAAAACTTCTAATTGTATGCTTATTGGATATGCTAAACATAGTGCTGTATATAGGTTTCTTGTTTTAAAAGTCCTGTCAACTCTATTCTCTCTTTCCCTTTTTTTCTTTCTCCTAGTCACTTGTCTTTCTTTCTCCTAATTTTCATGCTTTCCTCTTTTCGCTTTTTTTCTTTCTCTTTCTTCTTTATTTCTTCTTCTTACTGCAGCATGCCTTTACCACTACTGAATACCACCTCATGGTTGCTACCATTAGTGCCATGCCACAGCAGGAGCAATCAGCAATAGCAGCAACCTTTTTCTTTTCTTTTTTTTTCAAAAATTTAGATTTTAACTTTTGAAAATAAATGCGTAATTTTTAAAGCAAATATAAATAAATTCTTATAGTTTAAATTAAATCTCAACTTTTAACAGGAAATTAAATTTATCAAATTCAATCCATCGAATAATAATTAACAGAAAAATACAAGTTCAGGCATGATATCGGCCTATGTATCAATAAGTATCATTTCTCAGGCCAATAGGACCAAGGAATAAAATAGTTAATTTCTATCCTTAAAAATGCAATGAGAAGATTCGAACCCTTGACCTTGCACTAGATAAAGTGCTTGGTGGCTAACTCACCTAAAGTGAATACGTTTATTAATTGGGAGATAATTAGATTTTTTTTTCATTTAGTTAATAGTATTGTACCGATCTTGAAAATATACGTCTGTTTAAAAAAGATATATTTAAATAAAATAAAATAAGGCATGCTACTTTTGTAAATCCTTTTGATTTACAGACTAGATAAGATAGGATATCTCATTCTAGAATAATTAATCTTGGGATGAGTCATCCCTGAATGATTAATCCAGTTATCCAGTGTTTGGTTGATATTGAATTGTGTGAAATATCTTAAAAATAATAATTATTTTCCATTTTAGTTGGAGATCGAATGAGATAAGATTATATTTTATTGATAAATTCAAAAGTAACAATAATATTTAGTATTTAACTTTTATTAGATAAAATACACTTTAGTCAAAATCTAATTAGTAAATAATTTGATATCCCTATTTTTAGTATGTTATTTATACGATTACTAATATTCAAAAATAGATATTTACACGTAGAAAGAAAATAACTAATTTTTTATGAAAGGATAATAATTATCTATTAAGAGTTTTATTTAATATAATTTAGGAGTTCTATTTGATTATAGGAAAAGTGTAAGACAATTTAGATTAAATATATACTAAATATTCAATGTATGAAAAAGAAACTAAAGCAAAGTAAGAAATTTTAGATAAGGATTATGTTATTTTAAGAAAAATAAAATAGGTATGGATCACATTTTTCACCCTCTTTCTTACTCATTAAATCAATTTTACAATAATTGAAAAGATTGGTTTTACATTATACTCCTATCTGTTTTTTAGTACATTATACAAAAGTTCAATTCTTTTTGTATTCTGGACACGAATCTCTTTTATCATTACAAAATTTAGACAACAACATTAAAGGCAAAATAAATGACATTGGCAAAAGGAATGTGAAAATCTTGATAATATTTATGCAGGATAATGTCTTTGTTAAATTCAATTTTATGGTATTGAGGATTTTAAGTAAATTTTGTGTCTCCTTTTTTTTTTTTTTTTTTTTTGTCAAAAATAGAAAAAGATTTTAGACTTATTCTCTCAAAAGAATCCAAAAATTTTATACGTGATAAGTCCTACATTTTTATTTAAAAAAATAATTCCTACTATTATTTAACTTAATTTCTAATTCTAAAAAAGTTTTATTTGATACTTGTATAATTTCTAAAATTCATCATTGAAAAATGGATCAAATAGAACTCTCTATTTTTAATTGTAAAGTAATCATTAAAATTGAAAGCATATTTTAAAGAAAAATCATTTATAAAGCTACAATTTAGAGCCACATGCCAAAGCCACTCCACGTGGCAAAATCATATCAAATTCATTCTTATCTAGATCTAGTGATACATTAATGGCTTTTGTCACTTTGACACTTGTATAAATGCACTCTACTTTAAAATTGTGTGCTTTTAAAAGGTTAATTATATTTTTGGTGTCGAAATACAATTTGAATGATAAATTAGAACAGATTTTCAGTTTGGAGGGTCGAATTCATAATCTTTCAGTTTTGCAAGCCACATTGGGACATCTGTTTTAGTTTTGAGAACCGAACTGAGATTCTTTAAATTTGGAGGACTATATTGAAATATTTTGGTCAATTTGAAAGGTCAAATCGAGACTTTTTCCATGTAAAAGGCCATATTGTGTTTTTGCTTAATTTGAATGGCCAAAATGGTATTTAAGTCTTTGAAATTAAAATAATATTGTCTTCCTTCTTTAACTTTATTTGTCAAACAAAATTTTCTTTTTCTTTTAATATTTGTTAATAAACTATTAGTTTTTTAATTGCATGTAAATATTGTCTAATCTATGAATGTATCCACAACTTACATATATTGATAATAATTATATGCATAATTCTATATAATGAAAAATTTTATTTCATTAATTTTTTTTAATCTTTATTTAATATTGATCTTCAATTTCTAAATCTATCCTCGAACTCTACTCTATGAGAAAATTTACTTCCATCAAATTTAAATTTAAATGAAATCTCAAAAAGTGAATTTTTATTTCATGTGCACCTTTATAGAATTTTTTTTCTCTTTAAGGGTCCAACGGCATAGTGACACATATAAAATTATTTTTTCAAGTAAGTTTTATATTTTTATTATTTCTTGATTTCTAAAGCCCATCCATAAAGAAAATATTTCCTACTCTTCTTTAATTTTTAAAACTCATTCCTAATATTCTATTGTACAAGAAAATTTATTTCAATCAAATTAATTTCCTAATATGAAATCTTAAAAGTAAGTTTTATTTCTTCTTTTACTATTTGAGAAGTAAACTAAAAAAAAGGTATTTATATAAATAACCTAAAAATTATTAAAAAAGGCATTCAAGTTGGAAACATGACAAAATTATTAAATTTTATAGTGAGGGTAACTTAGAAAATAAAATATAAAACTAAATCAAACACCTTCATTTATTAAAGTATATATTCAAATAATTTTTTAAATAACTTTATTTAATATTCATATTTTATTTTTAAATATATCCAAAATTTTACCTTATGAGGAAATTTGCTTCAATTAATCTTAATTCTAAATATAAATCTAAAAGTTTAGTTTCTTTTATTATAGTATATATTCGATTAATTGTTTTTTTTTGTAACTTTATTTAATATTCACATTTTATTTCTAAATCTATCCCAAAATTCTACTCTATGAGAAAATTGCATTAATTAAATTTAATGCTAAATATAAGTTTAAAATTTTTAATTTTATTTCCTATTTACCTTTTAAGATTTTTCTCATTAAGAGTCCAAAACTATAAATGAATATGTATATGTCTTTTTCAAGTAAATTTATCTTTTTATTATTACTTGATTTCTAAAATTCATCCCAATAAAATTATGTCCTACTCTTCTTTAATTTTTAATACTCATTCCTAATATTCTATTAAATAAGGAAATTTTACTTTAATCAAATTTATTTCTTAATATGAAGCCTTAAAAGTAGATTTGGAGACTCTTTGAATTTGGAGGACTATGATGGAATTTTTTTAATTTGAAGGATCAAATCGAGACCGTTTCCATTTAAAAGGCCATATTGTGTTTTCTTAATTTGAATGGACAAAACGGTATTTAAGTCTTTGAAATTAAACTTATACACATTAAAATATTTTCCTTCTTTAACTTTATTTGTCAAACACATTTTTCTTTTTCTTTTAATATTTGTTAATAAACTATTAGTTTTTTTAATTACATATAAATGTTGTCTAGTCCATTAATGTGTCCACAACTTATACATGCTCGTGATAACTATATGCATAATTCTATTTAATGAGAAACTTTATTTCATTAAGTTTTTTTTAAACTTTATTTAATATTTATTTTCAATTTCTGAATCTATCCCCGAATTCTACTATGTGATAAAATTTACTTCAATCAAATTTAATTCAAAATAAAGTCCTTAAAAGTTAGATTTTATTTCATGTGTACCTTTTAAGGATATTTTTTCCTTTTTAAGGGTCTAACAGTATAGTGAAACATACAAATTTATTTTCCAATTGAATTTTATATTTTTATTATTACTTGATTTCTAAAACACATCCCAAAAAAAAATATTTCCTACTATTTTTTAATTACTAAAACTCATTCCTAATATTCTATTGCAAAATAGAAAATTTATTTCAATCAAATTTATTTCCTAATATGGAGTCTTAAAAGTAGGTTTTATTTCTTCTTTCTCTTTGAGGAGTAAAATAAAAAAGAATTTACATAAATAACCTAAAAAAATTATAAAAAAAGGCATTCGAGTTGGAAACATAACAAAATCATTAAGTTTTACAATGATGATAACTTAGAAAATAAAATATAAAACTAAATCATGCACCTTCTTTTATTAAAATATATATTGTAATTAATTTTTTAAATAACTTTATCTAATACTCATTTTTTTTAAATATATCCCAAAATTTTACTCTATCGTGAAATTTGCTTTAATTATTCTTAATTCTAAATATAAATATAAAAGTTTAATTTTATTAATTATCGTATATCTTCAATTAATTTTTTAATAACTTTATTTAACATTCATCTTTTATTTCTAAATCTATCCCAAAATTCTACTATATGAGAAAATTTACTTTAATTAAATTGAATTCTACGTAAAAGTCTAAAAAAATAGTTTAATTTTACCTTTTAAGATTTTTTTTCGATAAGGGTTCAAAAGTATAAATGAATATGCAAATATATTTTTCAAGTAAATTTATTATTTTTATTATTGCTTGATTTCTAAAATCCATCCCAATAAAATTATTTCCTACTCTTCTTTATTTCTAAAACTCATTCCTAATATTCTAATAAATAAGGAAATTTTACTTTAATCAAATTTATTTCTTAATATGAAGACATAAAAGTAGGTTTTATTTCCTATTTTACTCTTTGAAGACTGTATACATGAATAGCCTAAATAATTAGAAAAAAATGCATTCTACTTAGGGGACACAACAAAGTAATTAAATTTTATAGTAAGGGTAACTTTGAAAGAAAATCTAAATCGCTAAATCAAACTCCCTCTTTTATTATAGTACACATTTTTTAAACCCAAAATTTTACTCTATTAGGAAATTTGTTTCAATTAATCTTAATTCTAAATATAAATATAAAAATTTAATTTTATTAATTATCAATGGTATATATTCAATTAATTTTTTAATAACTTTATTTAACATTCATCTTTTAATTTCTAAATCTATTCCAAAATTTTACTCTATGAGAAAATTTACTTTAATTAAATTTAATTCTACATATAAGTCTAAAAAAATTAATTTTACCTTTTAAGATTTGTTTTGTTAAGGGTTCAAAAGTATAAATGAATATGCAAATTTATTTTTCAAAATTTTTTTTTATTATTGCTTGATTTCTAAAATCCATCCCAATAAAATTATTTCCTACTCTTCTTTAATTTCTAAAACTCATTCCTAATATTATAATAAATAAGGAAATGTTACTTTAATCAAATTTATTTCTTAATATGAAGGCTTAAAAGCAGATTGTATTTTCTATTTTACTCTTTGAAGACTATTTACATAAATAGCCTAAATAATTAGAAAAAGGCATTCTAGTTAGGGGACACAACAAAGTAATTAAATTTTATAGTAAGGGTAACTTTGGAAAGAGAATCTAAATCACTAAGATCAAATCCATTATTACTTGATTTCTAAAACACATCCCAAAAAAAAATATTTCCTACTATTCTTTAATTACTAAAACTCATTACTAATATTCTATTGCATAAGAAAGTTTATTTCCATCAAATTTATTTCCTAATATGGAGTCTTAAAAGTAGGTTTTATTTCTTCTTTCTCTTTGAGGAGAAAAATAAAAAAGTATTTATATGAATAACCTAAAAATTATAAAAAAAAAGGCATTCGAGTTGGAAACACAACAAAATCATTATGTTTTATAATGAGGATAACTTAGAAAATAAAATGTAAAACTAAATCAAGCACATTCTTTTATTAAAGTATATATTCAATTAATTTTTAAATAACTTTGTCTAATATTCATTTTTTTGAAATATATCCCAAAACTTTACTTTATTAGGAAATTTGCTTCAATTAATCTTAATTCTAAATATAAATATAAAAATTTAGTTTTATTAATTATCGTATATATTCAATTAATTTTTTAATAACTTTAGAACAGTTTAACATTCATCTTTTATTTCTAAATCTATCCAAAATTCTACTGTAATGAGAAAATTTACTTTAATTAAATTTAATTCTACGTATAAGTCTAAAAAATTTAATTTTACCTTTTAGGGTTTTTTTTTTCATTAAGGGTTCAAAAGCATAAATGAATATGCAAATGTATGTTTCAAGTAATTTATTATTTTTATTATTGTTTGATTTCTAAAATCCATCCCAATAAAAATATTTCCTACTCTTCTTTATTTCTAAAACTCATTCCTAATATTCTAATAAATAAGAAAATTTTACTTTAATCAAATTTATTTTTTAATATGAAGGCCTAAAAGTAGGTTTTCTTTCGTATTTTACTCTTTAAAGACTATTTACATAAATAGCCTGAATAATTAGAAAAAAAGGCATTCTAGTTAGGGGACACAACAAAGTAATTAAATTTTATAGTAAAGGTAACTTTGGAAAGAAAATCTAAATCACTAAATCAAACTCCCTCTTTTATTATAGTAATATAGATATATATCCCACGTTAGTTAGTCAAATTTTTTTAAATTAAATAATAAATGTTATAGTACACTCTATTTATTATTAATTAGTTTTAGAATAAAAACCTATATTCTTTAAAGTAATGCACAGATAAAAGTATGATAAAATGCATAATCACAAATCGTTAAATCGATCACAATTGAAGGATTTAAGCTTTTGAATACTGTATGAAGTGACATGTAAGTATGTCATATGAATTGTTTTGCCACCTAGTTATGCTCTGGGTACAACTTTACGACTAATTAAAATTTACTGATAGCAAACTTCGGAATCAATTTTAGTTCTCTAAAATATTTGACATCAAACCAACAACTCACGAATTAATTTAAACGGTAAAAATGATCATCAAACTATCAAAACATCTAAATTTAACTTTTTGCGGCCTTTCGATGATATGCTCTAACCCTGGAAGAGGATAATTAACAGTCACCAAAACCTTTTTATTATTGAAAAAAAAAAAAAAAAAACCAACAACCTAAGCATTGGGTTGATGGCACTAGGCAGGGATGTTGGAACCGATATTTTGGAACAGTAAAAAGAAATGTACTTTAAATATACGGACAATCTCAAATTGATACATTTGGTGATGGTATTACGTACATAATAACAAAAAAATGTAATCATGATAACTATATCATTTATAAGTGTAATTATTCAGAACAATAACCCTCAAAGAAAAAAAAAAAAAAAAAAAAGGCCTATTCAATTAACAATATGCAACAACAATGCAATAAGCAAAATTCATGCCAGAAATTAATTATTTTTTGCAAATGTTTAAACTGTTGCAAAGACAATATGTGCTTTTTTTTTTTTTTCAAAATTCCCTTTATCTAGGATATAATTCAGTAATTGAGACTTCATTTAAAGACGGCTCTGGCACTGATTTGGTGCTGGTAGATTTATCCGACTCCGGTAGCTCTTTAGGTAAGCTCTGAGTTCTACTCCGACCAAAAAATGCAGGCGTATTAGGAGTCGGCAGCGTAATTGAATTAACTATTCAGCATGAGAACAACTGAAGCCATTGTAGGCCTTTGTTCAACATCTTCTTGAACACATAGTAAGCCTATATGGATACTTTGAATGACTTCATTTCTTGCATACGAGTCTCCTATACTTGGATCAACCAATGCTAAAGGTGTTCCATCCCTCCATTGCCTCCAAGCCTACAACAGTAATACAATTATTGTCCAAGAATTATCAAATGAAAATGCTGATAAAAAGTGAAGGTTTAATTTGCACTCACATAGCTTAGAAGGTCATCGGCACCATTTGTTTGGTAGAAATTACTGTTCTTCTTGCCGCTTACAATTTCGAGTAGTAAAACACCAAAACTATACACATCTGATTTTGCAGAGAACAAGCCGTGCATTGCATACTCAGGAGCCATGTAACCACTACAAGCCAGAAAATGGGTATGGTCACTATGAGAAGATATTACTTCATTAACTGTTAACCCTTCTATAATTAAAAGCTCGAGTGATGCAAATATTTAACATAGAGAAAGTAATCAAACATAAAATGCTCAAAGATGGAGGGTAAATAATTATCTACTATGTGATAAGAGTACAAATACATAATACTTTCACTTTGTTATGAGTACATTATGTATATATACTCTCTTGCACGTGGTCCATTGTACTGAAATACACGAATTAGTACGCGATTCAAAGGGTAACCTAGTGACTAGGTAAATATATGGGTGGTTACATGAGTAAGCAAATTATGAAAATAAAACTATATATGGCAATGGGGCAAACTTACAATGTCCCGGCAATCTTGCTTGTGTTTCCTTCAGATTGATCAATCCCAAAAATCCTTGCCATGCCAAAATCTGCAATCTTTGCGTTCATATTTTCATCTAGCAATACATTGCTAACTTTAAGATCACGGTGTACAATTTTGAGACGAGAATCTTCATGTAAATAAAGAATTCCTCTAGCTATTCCTCCTATGATCTTGTACCGTCTTGACCAGTCCAATAATTGTTGTTTTTGGAGGCTGGGTCTGCACAATGATCAAACAATCAACATTTTCTGTTACTTGGTTTGACTTCCAAATCAATTCACTTAGTAAGAACTTTCAAAAAAAAAAAAAAACAGAACAAAGTCACCCAATAATTACTGGTTTAATTTTGCAGTCTGCTATGGTGAAATTTAGATAGCTATATTCCAATGCAGTCACTGAAAGGAAGTTGTATTAAAACTAACCAAAGAGAAAGTAGTCAAGACTTTTGTTTTGAACAAATTCATAGATGAGTAGTTTTTCTTCTCCCTCCAGGCAAAATCCCAGAAGTCGAACTAGATTCCTGTGTTGAAGCTTGGCAACCAGGGCAATTTCATTTTTAAATTCATTAACGCCTTGCGCTGAACTTCTAGATAGCCTCTTCACAGCTATCACTTGCCCATTAGAAAGTGTACCCTGTTTGCAAATATAACCTGATTAGTAAGTGTACCTCTTTATTGTAGGGCCAGATTCCCAAGGTTAGGGGATGCAACCACATTGAACAGAATATGTATGGATCAACAATAAAGTGAAATTATCTTTTTGTATTTAGCTCCACAAATTTTCAAATTATTCCTATTCATATAGTGATTTTTCATTGTTTAATAGAATTATGATAAACTTTTAATTTTTCAAGGGTAATATAAAGGATAAAGAGAAATTTTTTCAAAAAATAAAATAAAATTGGAATGGCAATGTAAAGAAGAAAGGAACTTTAAAAAGATTCAGGGAGGCAGATGTGGGATAAATACTAAGATTTAAAAATTTTGTAAGACTAATTTGTAATTTTTCAAAATTGAGAGGAGCAATTGCCTACCCTCGTTGGAAGGCTGCTCTGCCCCAGCATTTAACCAGATATTTAAAACATAAAACCTTTTTCGATTATTCTTGAAATCTCTTCTAACATACAATACCTTGTACACAGGACCAAATCCACCTTCACCAATCCTATTACCAAGAGCAAAATTGTTTGTGGCAGCTTGAACTTCGTTAAAATTATATTGTAAGGTTAATTCTACCATGGAGATTTCACTTGCATCTACTGTAAAAACAACAGAAGTACAGTGAATATATGGTGCATATATTTTCTGATATGATAAACTTGTTATTCTCCAACTGCTCTTAATAATCCTGGTAATTTACCGGTGGTTTCAAAAATGGCATCGTATTGCTTCCTGGATCTCCTTGCTATACAGAAAGCCAATACAAATGCCGCAATGGCAACAACAGCGACAACTGGAACAGCAATGGCAACAATTGTTCGTTTTGAGATTCCCCCATTATCTGTACGAATCAAGAATTTGTTTAGCTCAAATATTCTGCAGGTTTTATACTTGTCTTTTATTTATAATAGGGATAATTCTACTTTAATCCTTAACGTTTAAAGTCACTATCACTCAGTGTGTGAAATTATTTTTTAGTCAATTAAATCCTTCCGTTAAATCCAACTCACTACTCATACTTTTTTGATAAAATACCCTTATAATTTTGTTTAAATAAAACACTATCTTCATACTGAAATCTTATTCTCTCTTTTTGTTCTCATTTTTACTTGATTTATTTTATTTTATTTTTGTCTTTTCTCTTTTAGTTGATATGATTTAAAAAAATTTCATTTTTCATCACCATGTCTCAAAAATTAGTCAAAGTCTATTTATAGATAGAAAATAAAGACATTTTGAGTGTCATAAAAAATTTTGTCCACACAACAATAATTTGAAGATAAAAATGTCATTTTAACCGAAAATCTAACAGGGTTAGATTTGACCATCAGCGTAAGGAGTAAAGTGTCCTAAAACTAACAGTAGACATTAAATTGATAGTGACCCTTACAAGGATTAAGTGAAATTAACTTAATAATATTGTCAAACATAGATGATAGATCTATAAAGTGAAATATTCAGACTGTCTAATTTCCTTATGGCCCTTATAGAAAACAGAACAATTTTTGTTGGACAGGATATGAATTAGTTCATGAATCAATTGCAAACCCAACAATTTATGAAACTAGCCTGATGCTTTCTTCTGAAGATGACAACAAAGTTAAACAAGCGAAAAATCTAACAGGGACTGGACGTCCTATCGATTTGATATGCTACTTAATTTCCTTATGACCTCTTAAGGCACAGTTTTTTATTTACAAGAAGAGACAAGCTGCGATCACTCTGTTTAACTATATTAAGCAAAGAGACTTCCATAAAAACTACAATTCTGTATATGAACTATCAGATTTATGAAAATTTTTAGATCAGATACTCACAGTCAACCACTTAACTCGATGCCCATAATAATTTTCACGATTGATGTGTTAGATAAAATAGTTAAAGGATCCAAAAAATAAAAGATGGCTATAATTTTAAATATACGCGACAGTTCATTATTAGTGTCACTGAGAAATTTGGCTAATGGAGCCTCAGATGTTGTTCCAATACAAATCTTAACTAAATCACATGAATATAGAATTCAGCTATGTATGAAACTCACCTCTGGTACTTGTTGCAGTTGGAGGAGATGGAGAAGGAGGAGGCGGAGAAAGAGGGAAGAAAGAATTGGTGCTGGCGCTGGTGCTGGGGTTACAGAGTTGTAAAACTTGTAGACCTCAAACCTAATATTACAGCTTGGAAATAGAACCCTACCTCCCTGACGATCATTGCAGCAACTTGGTATATTGCCAATACAGTTTCTAAGGCAACTCTCGCAGTCGTCACTGCGAACATCAGGAGTACATTGTCCGAGGGCATATATTTTCTTCTGAAAAGGAGAATAATTAGCTTCTTCAACAGCAAACTTTTTTCCTGAACTATCATTCGCAGCCTGACTCGCAATCTTATCCATCATGTCTCCTAATTCCTGGTTGAACCTGTCCGGTTCAGTGGCATTCTGTGTGTTCCACATAGTTAATATGATACTCTGGTCCGCCCTGGTGAACATGGACTCGCTGGAATAGCGCAACAAGCAGTTATCGTACCAAATAATAGCAATCCTTTGATCCTGGCATCGCTGCACAATTTCCCTACTGGCATTTGCCACGCATTCTGCACAAAATCAAAGCATCGGTGTTTACATCACCTCGACACATAAATAGGCCGTAGACTCTGTTAGAAGGGTCATTGCCAGCAGTGAAATTGTTGAAGCCGTTCGTAGTTGCCTGCGAAGCATTCGAAGACAGAGTGGAAAGGAGGAAATTCAGGTTGGTTTCATAAGTTCTGCCTGTTGTAGTATTAGGATTGTATGTAGTATTTACGCAATATTGTCCAAGGGGGTCGGCAGCATTAATCAATCTCAAATCGAAGTTGAGCAAACAAAGCAGGCAAAATACGATCAACATATTTCTTGAGATCATGTTAAAGGCCGAAAATATTGCTGAAAAAGTACTTCAATTTGGCTCAGTGTGTTTTAGGTGCTAGACTTATAATTGAGCTATGAAATATGAATCATGTTGTGCCGAGAAAAAAGCTCAGAAAGTGGTATAGGAAGGCTTCGGGAAGCCGGTTAGTCCTGCCCCGGAGGAGACGTAAATTTAATGTGTGAAGAAGTTGGAAGATAACATAATAAGTCTGTGTCAACGATTTTGACGTGAGTGAAAAGTCTAGGATTGGTAGCAATTTTAAAATCTGTCGTTACTCAAGTTTGGTTAGCTACTATAATTGGAAAAAGACCAATTTGATCTTTATTGTTAGGAGTATCGATTAATTTAATTTTTTATTTATTTGATTAATTTAATTTTTTATTTATTTAAAAAATCAATTTGATCCCTCATGTTGAAAAAGTTAACTAATTTAAAATTTTTAATGAAAATTGTGAATAAATTAACGGAATCGTTGACAACACATCTATTACAAAATAACAACTTGGTCCATTAATTTGACTATAATTTTCTATTATATACCTTAAATTAACTAATTTTTTAAAATAAGAATTAAATTAATCTATTGTGATAAATAAAAAATTAAATTAATCAATATCTTAAAAAATAAAAAATTAAATTAATATTTTTTCCAGTATCAACTGTGAAAGGCTGAAAACTAGTGCATGACATTAATTGTCTCATTGACTAGCAACAATAGAGATGATTGCATTAGGTTTTACTTCTAAGGTTCGGTGCATTTATGCTAATTTTGTATTGGCTCCACTAGCTTTGAATTTTCATGTCTAGTGGAGCCAATACAAGTTTTCCTTTTGAATCGGTCAAAATTACGAAAGCACAACGAAAATATCATTTTCTACCAAATCGAAAATTGAACAACAATAGAAGGTCAAAACGTACTCCGATTTACACGTACTCACTATTAAATCAAGACTTAAGAATAGCAGATGTACAATGTAATACAAGTATCCTTACAATATCTTTTTCGTTCGCACACATAAATGAAATTGATCATATGATGTTATACTTTTTTCCACGGTGTAGAACAAGTTGCCATTTTCACTAAGTAGTATTCTTAATTTTTTTTTGTTTAATTTTAGAAAAGAAATATTCCCACATGTCTAATGAAGTGGTCGAAATCTTCTGTATTTCTGGTCATTATGTGATAGAGTCGTCCTTTGACCGATGACTGATTCTTCAAATGCGTTAGGCAAGGAAAAAAGTAAAGTGGTAAAGAGACTTCAGAAAGCTCATCATCGCCACTTTTCAAAGAACGTGGCACATACGTCTCCTAGTGTGAAAACAAGAAAACAACACACAAGTCCTTGTAACTAATTTTGACGGGAGTGAGAAATTCAGGATATGCATAACAAATCCAAACTTTGTCATTGATCATGCACGGATTAATTAATTGACAAGGCTGAAAACTAAATAACATTAATGTAAAATTGCTAAAATGATCCTTCACATTTTCAAAAAATTCCTTTTTTTAGCTCCTACTATTTAAAATGAAATTATTTGATCCATCACATTATCCAAACAATCGACTTTGATAGATCCGGCCAAATCCTGTCTGCAGTCGTCTTCTGGTAAAATGTGTCATGCCTCAGCGACATTGACACAGTTTCACGGGCAAAAGTTTATTAGCTTCTTCGATTTAGTTTAATTTGTTATATGCGTAATAGTTAAAATTTTTTTTTTTTTTTTATTCCAAATATTAGAATTCATCTTAGGTGGTAAGATCATATCTATTAGTTGTGATTCAGATAATTAAAGGTAGAGTAAGAGGTGGGATTTATTTTATTTTATTTTTTAAAGTTAATAATTTTTTAAGTAGAAAGATCTTGTATTTTCATCATTGTTTATGGTCAGATAAGTTTGAGTAATACAGGTAAGAATTCATAATTAACTTATTATATTTTATTCAAAATTCTATCAAATAAGTAAGGGTGACAAATGATCATTAATAAATGAATTCGTGTATAACAATAATATAAATGTGTGTATAAAGATAGATAGATAGAGAGAAAGACAGAGAGATAGATAAATAGATATACGCAAAAATATCTAACTATGAATTAATTTTAATATCACAGCCTCACTAATTAGTTTATACTTATCATAAGTTATTGAATGATAATATTTAGTATCTTTTTATTAGTTTTTGTCCAAATTCTTGAAATATTGTACCAGAACTATCTTGAAGTAAACTGTAAATGAACTATGGATATAACGTAAGAAATATAAAAACCAATTGAAACCGACCAAACTGACTGAGAACCAAGCAGTGGGTTTTATTACATAAAAACCAAAATTTTTTGTTTTGGTTTGTGATAAAAACCATTATAAAAAATGTGGTAAAAAAAAAAATCCTTAAAATAGACTCAAATGGAACGGTGAACACTCCTAACTAAACAATGCCTTCGTTGTCATTCAGTTAAAGAGAATAATTCTGACAATGCACAATTAATGTGAAATGAAAAAATAGCCTCAAACAAAATGTGTGATCACCAGTTTACCCTTTGAAAACAAAATGGAAAAGGAATTTTTCAATTTTACCTTTCTAATGGAAAAAGTGTACGGAATGAGTGTGTTTTAGTGAAGCAAAATTGAAAATAAAAGAAAAATATCTCAAAAAAAATAAAAGTTTTCTTATCTAAAATACTTTTCAAGGTCTATTATAATCGTTTTTCCTTTCTCTCATTTAAATAAAATGGCTTAATTTTATATATACACAGAACTTGTTCTTAACGGCTTATTGAAAAATTGTTTATGGATTAACTTTCATTTTGGAGGATGTGACTAGAAGTTTAGCATTCAAACATAGACAAATTTATGAATCTTATTATAAATTTTTTTTCATGATTTATTGTAATTGAAGTGATAAAAAGGATATATAATATAGCTTTAAATTTGTGCCCAAATGTTTTTGTACAATTAAGTAATTTCTAAAAACCGCTTTTAGTTAATTAAAATATAGCACTTAAAACTCAATGATTTATTTTGTCCTATAACAAGTGAAGAATTCCCAAAAGAAAAAGTCAAACATTGAAAAAGAACCAGTTAATATAAATTAACAAATGCATACAAAATAATATATTTTCGTTTTAAGTCTAAAATAATAAGGCTCAAAATGTCAAAGTGGATTGCTAAATAATTCCTTTTTTGACTTAGCATGATACTTTAAAACAAAACAAAAGTTAAGAGAGGTTTGTGAAAATTTTCTATTCCAAAATAGAAGTTTAGAGATACTATAGATGAGGTTGACAGTGGGAGTATACACGTATAGCTATTAGCTATTAGATGAGGTTGACCGACTAAAGAAAGGAATTTTGATGTTGGAATAGATGGAACTTAATATCAAAGAAAATCACAAATACAAAAGTCGAAGTTGCAAAGATGGATCTCATTATAAAAACAATAGTGATATTGCAAATACAGGTGAAGAACTACGGTATACAACTCCAACTGATGTTGAACTATGAGGTTTTGAAAGTATGCAAAGATTAACAATATTGTTTGTCAGGAAATATTGAAAGAACTTTCTTAATGAAGTTTATATGTCCAAAAAGATGTGATGGTGCTAAAAGGTAAACACAAGATGCTATCATTGTCAATTTTTTATTTTCTTTTGCCCAAAAATGCTTGTTTCTTTCTCTATCTAGGATATAGTTCAGTAATTGATGCCTTGTTCACTGAAGCTGGCAGTAACTTTGTACCAGATCGTTCTGATTCTATACTCTCTCTTCATGAATGCTCTCTGATTTGTTATGCCTGGAAACTGCAGGAAGATACGGACTTGGAAGAGAAACAGAGTTACTATCGAGCATGTAAACCACGGAAGCCATTCGGGGTCTTCTTGTAGCATCTTCCTCAACACATAGTAAGCCAACATGGATACATCTAAGGACTTCAGTTTTGACATAAGAGTCTCCAATTGTCGGATCCAACAATGTTAATGGAGTGCCTTCTCTCCATTGTTGCCAAGCCTGTTTAGAATTAGTACATTATAAATTGCTAACATACTTTCTAATAGAGATTATTGCCTATTTGGTCGATCATATAAAGTAACATTCAGCATATAAAATTTTCCGGGGTCGACCTTGCAAATAGATCTCCACGTAAATTCTAGACTATTCTACCAACTGGACAAGTGTAAAATCAAAGGTATTACAGGTAAAAAAGTGAAAAATTAACAATTGATATAGTGGTGTTAATATTTGCACTCACATAGCTCAAAAGGTCGGGGCCTACACATCTTGAGAATCTTCTGATTTGTAGAAACTGCTATTCTTCTTGCCGGTAATAATTTCCAACATCACAACCCCGAAACTAAACACATCTGACTTTACGGAGAACTGGCCACTCCTCGTGTATTCAGGAGCCATATAACCACTGCAAGCCATAGCAATTGGCATAATGATTAGTATTTTGGTTTTCAGATTGCTGAAAATATTGCACATCAATTTTATATTTTAGAATTAAAATTCAAAGGATCATCCTGGCCCTAAACTAAAAGCCTCATATTAATCGAAACCTCTAATATTTTAGTGCTCTAACTCAGGCTTTTCAAATCAAACTCTATAAAAATATATTTGAAAAAGTCATAGAAATTTTTGATACATGGGGGGAAATTTAAGAAGTTCCAATCCGAAACATATTCAAAGATTGCATAGGTGGATTCAAACTTACAATGTCCCGGCTATCCTGTTTGTGTTTCCTTCAAATTGATCAACTCCACAAATCTTTGCCATGCCAAAGGCATCTGCTATCTTTGCATTCATACTTTCATCTAGTAATATATTGCTAGCTTTAAGATCACGGTGAACAACTCTAAGAGGAGAATCTTGATGAAGATAAAGAAGCCCTCTAGCTATTCCTTCTATAATTTTGTAACGTCTTGACCAGTCTAGCAATTGTTTCTTTTCTGGATCTTTCAAAGATAACATTCCATGTTAATTTTGTGAACTACAAAGTCAAATACTATATAAAACACATTGGAAACAAAAATTATCGCCTTTCGTTCAACTAAGTCGATGAACTTGCATAGAGCTAATAAAATTTTCCAATGCAACCACCATAAGAATAGTAGACAAAAAACGAAGTATTTACGATAATTATTGAGTTAAATACCAACCGAAGAGGAAGTAGTCGAGACTTTTATTTGGAACAAATTCATATATGAGTGTCTTTTCTACTCCATGCAAGCAAAATCCCAGAAGTCGAACTAGATTATTATGTCGAAGCTTGGCAACTACTACAACTTTCATTTTTAAATTCTTCGACACCTTGCCCTGACCTTGTAGACAGTCTCTTCACAGCTATGTCTTGTCCATTCGGTAGCGTACCCTGTGGAATATGGAAAGTGGAATTTGTAGGGACTGGAAACATCTTTCATGTGAAAGAGGGAATTCGTGTATATATTGTTGGATATCGATTCTAAAATTGAATTCTCAAATAGAGAAAATAATCAAATTGATAACACAAATTTCTACTTTAATACAAACGTATGAATATTAAAGTAGTCATTTAGAATGATAACATTCACAAACGATACAATTCTTTATTTAAGCAAACACTGAAATTTTACTAAACACTGAAAATTGAAGACTCAATTAAGAACTCTAAGTAAATAACTTAGAATTTGCTTATTGAACTCTCAAACTAGAACTTGAACTTGGGATATATTACAATTGAAGAAAAGCAACCTATTTATAGTAATGAATTCCCCGACAATGGATAACAATTTTCTTCATCAATTTAATGCTGCCTTGTCACAACCATGCTTCAAATTTGAAAATCTTGCATGATCTAGCTACCCCTAGAAAATTTTTTGAAAATATATCCTACATGCCTAAGTTGCAAATTTGCAAAGCTAAAACATAGAAACAAGCCATAAAATTTGACAATGAATTCTACCTATTCTCCATAGCTCACATTTGATGACTTTTATTGACAAGTTGTGCTGTCATTTTCAATACTTCCCCTCAGCACAAACTTTCCTCATAGTCATACTGAGCAATTCTCTGAACTTTATAAATTTGGCGGGAGTCAAACTCTTGATAAATATATCAGAATTTGATCATCTGTGTTTACATATTTCAAATCAATCTCATCCTGCAACATTTTTTCACAAACGAAGTGATAATGTATCTCAATGTGCTTTGTTCTTGCATGGAAAACTGGATTCTCAGCTATACGTATCGTTAACTGGTTGTCACAGTATAACTGAACTGAGTCATTAGTTGGTTGGTGCAAATCCTTCATAATTTGCACTAACCGAGACTCTTATAATGTGCTCTCTTGTGCTACTGAAGCTACTGCTTTGTACTCAACTTTTGTACTTGATAACGACACAGTTGGTTGTCTTTTACTACACCATAAAATTGCAGTCGATCCAAGGTTGAACACATAACCTGTAGTTGACTTTCGTATGTCATGATCATGGGCATAATCTGCATCATAATACCCTATCACTTTGCATTCTTCTCCTTTCTCGTAAAACAGACCATAGTCAATGGTCTTTTTGACATATCTGAGGATCCGACGTACAGCTTCCATGTGTGGCTTCTTTGGATTTTGCATGAATGGACTCACAACTCCAACTGCTTATGATATGTCAGGTCGGGTCAAAGTGAGATAGATTAAACTCCCTACCAACTGTCGGTACATGGTAGCATCGTCTACATCTTTGCTCTCAGCTGAGCAATATCAGGCATTGACCTCCATTGGAGTTGATTTTGGCTTACAATCGAGCATGCCAAATTTCTCCAACAAATCTTTAGCATACTTCTTTTGTAGACACAAGAATAAACCTTCATTGGTCCTGTTAATTTCAAGACCAAGAAAGTGTTTCAATTCTCCAAGTACTTTCATCTGGAACTGTACAGACAAGGTTCCTCTGGTTTGGCGAATCTCATTTTCATCATCACCTGTAATGATGAGATGATCAACATACACAAGAACAATAGTTAACTTTCCTTCAGTGGATTTCACGAAAAAGCTAGAATCTGTTGCTGCCACAACATGTCCACTTTGAAGTAAAAATTCAACTATCTTGCCATACTATGTTCTTAGTGCCTGCTTTAATCCATATAAAGCCTTTTTCAACTTACAAACATAACCTGGTCGGATCATATCTTCAAACCCCTGTGGTTGCTCCATGTAGATGTCTCGATCAAGCTCTCCATGTACAAAAGCGTTCTTGACATCCATTTGCCAGAGCTTCCATGACTTGCTAGCTGCAAGTGCTGATAAAACTCAAACAATAGTTAACTTTGCCATCGGGCTAAACGTTTCATCATAATCTCTTAGAGCCGATACTTCTGCAAAAATCCACGAACCACAAGACGAGCCTTGTATCTTTCAACTGAACCATCTGGACGAATCTTAACCTTGTAGACATACTTACAAGAGATAGGTTTGACATCTCTTGATTTCGGAATCAGATTCCAAGTTTCATTTTGTCTGAGTGCTTGAATCTCCTTCTCCATGGCCTTCTTCCACTCAACGCTTTGAGCTGCCTCCTGATAAATAGATGGTTCAACTACTCCATCATCTTCTGTCAAAGTAACATTAGCAAACCTGGGATTTCGCTTTCTCTGTCTCATTGATCTGCGATGTTGTTCTAAAGAATTGTCACCAACTTCTATCTTCTCATATTGACTCGATCTTTCATCTTCTGAAATTCGAGTATGCATTCCTGTTCGCCAAGGACTTCTGTTTTTCTCAGGTGAATCAATACTGACCACATCTTGTGTTGGTAAGAACTCTACCTGTTCTTGGCTCACTTCATCCTTTGTGGTTAGTTGATCATCTGATCTTTCCACCACCAACTTTTCCTCCATCTCTTTTGAATCTGGTAGGACTGTTGCCTGTGGTGAGCACCAAGATGATGTATCATCGAATACCACATTTTGTGAGACATAGCACTTACATCACTTGTAGGATCAATGCATCTCCAACCCTTTTGTTGGTTATCATAACCTACGAATATACATCATACGACCTTCTTGTCGAACTTGCTCCAAAGGTGATCTAGAACGAATACATAACATGCACACCCAAATACTCTGAAGTGAGTAACATTGGGTTTAATATTCCATAGCTTCTCGAATGGAGAAATAAAGTCAAGTTTGGGCTGAGGCACTCTATTAGTGACATGGACTGCCGTTGTCATGCATTCTGCCGAAAAAACATGGACGTATGTTTTTGGAATGTATCGTACTCCTGCAAATCTCTGCAAGATGTCGATTCATCCGTTCAGCTATTCCATTTTGTTGGGGCATATTTGGGCAAGTCAACTATCGCCTTATCTTGTACTCTTGCAAGACACATTTGGTGAATTCATCTGATTTGTATTCACCTCCATTGTCTATACCTAGGCACCTTATCTTTTGGCCTATTTCTTTCTCCACCTTTTCCTTGAACTCTTTGAACTTTTCCAAGACTTCATACTTATCCTCATGAAGTCGATCCAAACAAATCTAGAAAAATCATCAATAAATGTAATCATGTATTTCATACCGCTTATTGATGGTTCCTTCACTCAACCAAACAAGTTTGAGTGAACTAACCGCAGAAGCACCTTATCTCTGAATTTTGACTCCTCGTATGGAAGTTGATGAACCTTTCCATACTGGCAACCTGCTCAAACAATGTCATCACGGACATCGAATTGAGGAAGTCTCTTCAGCATTGACTTCATCATCATGATCTTCAACTTGTGGGAGCTCACATGCCCTAATCTAGTATGCCAAAGATCATCTGTCTCATTTTTCCTCACCTTATCAAAATAGGCTTCTTGTGCAGACATCACGTACACTATCTCCAGCCATTTCCTCTTGCATTATTGGTATACCTGTTATCTTCTTATTTTGATACACCTTAATTTCATCTAGTCCGAACAATACAAAATTTCCAGAAGCGGTTAGTTGAGAAACTGACAACAAATTTTTCTTTATTCCAGGTACATGGTAGACATGTTGCTACTCCACTTCGTGAGAATTGTATCTAGGTAATATAGTCGCATTACCAATATGAGTAATTGGTAACCTGGAATTGTCAGCTGTGACCACCACTCGACCTTCTTTGTATTCTGTCAAATTTGTTAGCTTTCTATTATCCCCTGTCATGTGATTAGAACTCCCAGAGTCAATAATCTAATCAACATTATAATTGATAGGATTGATACTAACCGTTGTAAGAGCTAACTCTTCTTTTTGATCAGTAGTGCAACAAAATGCACACTCTTCAACTGCAAAGGATACTTGTACATCCCAATCTTCATCAGGTTCATTAACCTTTTGAGAGGATATGGCAGCATTACCTTCAGCTAGTTTTGACCTCCAATTGTGAATTTGGCGTGATGTCCTTTCTTACCACATTTGTAACAATTGTCATTGCTCTATCTTTGATTGCTTTGTGACCTTTGATGCCTTCTATCTTGACTATCTGCACCTTGGTTTTGTCCAACTCCCTCTTGATTAGTGCTCGTCCACTGCTTCTTTTGCTTGCCTCATTTTTTTTTGGTGAAGAATGCATTTTCTTCATCATTAGTGGACACTTTAGATGTAGAACTGTCTAAAACTTCCTCATTGGCAAGTAAACTTTCCAAGTCTGCTAGAGTTGGTTCTTTGGCCTATTCTCTGGTAGCAGTGATAAGGCCTTTGTATTCTAGCCTTAAACGAGGGACAATAATTCTCCTCGTCCTCGTTTCTGTTATAACATTTTGAGGATCCAATTTGGATATTTCATCACAAATTGATTTAACCTTGGAGAAATATTGACCTATTGTCATATTTTGCTGTGAAATAGACAGTAATTCATTCTTGAACTTTAGGATCTTTGCATCATTGGTTCATTTTGCAAACAATGACGAAAGACTGTCCAACGCCTCCTTTGGTGTCTTGGTGTCTTTGATCCGCTACAACAAGTCATCTTCTATAGCCATTGCCAAAGCATACATAACTTTGCCGGCTTTAGCTTTCCACCTCTTAGTGGCTCTATTTCCATTGGTGGTGTTGTATCATTACCACCGACAATAATCCACAAATCTTGTTCAAGTATGTAGAATTTCATATGAGTACTTCCGGAATTGTAGTTGTTGGAATTGATACTTAATTTATCAATATTTTCAACCAATATAGAAACCTCTGCCATAATCAACTTTATATGGCTCAAACCACAACCTATGTGTGATATAAAAATTCACAGTAATTAACTGTGATTCTGGAGAATCTCCTCTGGTGTATTTGCAAATAAAGATTCAACAAAAATAGGTTCAAGATAAACCCGCTCTGATACCAGTTTGTTGGATATCAGGCCCAAAATTAAATTCTCAAATAGATAAAATAATCAAATTGATAACACGACAAATTTCTACTTTAATACAAATATATTAATATTAAAGTAGTCACTCAAAATGATAACACTCACAAACAATACAATTCTTTATTTAAACAAACAATGAAATTCTACTAAACACTGAGAATTGAAGATTCAACTAAGAACTCTAAGTAAATAACTTAAAATTTGATTATTGAACTCTCAAACTAGAATTTGAACATGGAATGCATTACAATTGAAGAAATGCAACCTATTTATAGTAGTGAATTCTCCGACAATGGACAACAATTTTGTTTATCCATTTAATGCTCAACCATGTTTCAAATTTGAAAATCTTGCATGATCTAGCCACCCCTAGAAAAGATTTTGAAAATATATCCCACATGCCTAAGTTGCCAATTTGGAAACTTAAAATATAGAAACAAGCCACAAAATTTGATAATGAATTCTACCTATTCTCAATTGCTCACATTTGATGACTTTTATTGACAAGTTATGCTGCCATTTTCAATATATATGAATATGTTCTAAATGATTTCTAAATGCATTTATTGTGCATATACACTCACCTTATATACAGGACCAAATCCACCTTCGCCAAATTTATTGTTAACTGAAAAGTAATTTGTGGCAATTTGAATTTCACTTAAACTATATTTCAGCGAATCGGGATCGATGTTTAAAATTCCGGCTTGATCTACACCAACAAAAATAAAAAATGTGGAATTCATTATTTAAATCAAAGATAAATTTACTTTTCTTGTATTGCGTTTTAATTGACAGTATATACCAATTGTCTCCTGCATGTTGGCATCATATGCCCTCCTTGATCTCCTTTTCAGGAAAACAAAGATTGTGACCAAAAGCATCAGAGAAAGAATTGTTGAGATAACTATACCAATAGTTACTTGTAGTGATAATTGACTTTTGCCTGAATCAAAAGAGGCGCGACAAAATTAGATAATAAAAAATGCCATGTTTAATAAGCACCAAATCAAACATCAAGATTCAATTGATTTTGAAGTTTCTCCATTTATTCCATAAAGAATAAATGCAAAAACATTACTCCCTACAAACCACAACCTTGCAAGACACTAAACACTAGCTAGGCCGTATTTTTTGTTTCATCACCTTTAATATTGTGCAATTTTTTATATGTTTTTTTTTTCTTTTAAGTAATCAAACTAATTAAGGTCAAAATGTTACACAGAAATCATTCCAAGTGCCAAATATAGTTACTGTGTAAACTTGTGTGGGGCAATTACGATTAATCAACACTTTAGGGAGCCAAATGAAACTTGCTGATTAAGAAAGAAAAGGTCAAAATTCACTAGTTAATTTATTTTCCTGAACTGTGTCATTCAAAATATTCCATAAGGAAATTATCAGGATAATCATGATCAGTATGATGTGCTCATCTCAAAATTGTTGGTGCACTACAAGAGAAACCTGACTTTTATGACCTATAATATTTTGGAAGTTCATATATAGTTCATGTATCTTGAATTTGTTGTATATGGTTCGTGTATAGGTGATTAATATAGTATATGTCCATGTAGGTAGATATGAAAAAGCATCTTATGTATCTTTATACGGCCCTTGTACTTGGTGGTCAAATGAAAGTGAGCAAGAACGCAATTGAAGATCTCCTATAATTTCATCTCTTTGATCCAGCACAAAGAGACTAAAGGTAAAAACTAAAGTGTTCTAGTACTAAACTATAAAACCAATTAATGTAAATTTTACTGCTTTCATGCAAGTCATAAAACTTGATAGACAACCTCAGATGATGCTCCAAAAAAAAGCTTAACTAATTCATATGAATATAGAAATCAGCAAGCTATGAAACTTACCTTTAGTACTTGCAGAAGTCGGAGGAGGAGGAGGAGGAGGAGGAGGAGAAAGAGGAAGAATTGTTGCAGGTTCTGGTGCTGGGGTTACTGAGTTGTAAAACTTGTAGACTTCATACCTAATATTACAGCTAGGAAATAGAACTCTACCTCCCTGACGATCATTGCAGCAACGTGGTATATTGCCAATACAATTTCTAAGGCAACTCTCGCAATTGTCACTGGAAACATCAGGAGTACATTGTCCGAGGGCATATATTTTCTTCTGAAAAGGCGAATAATAGCTCAACACAAACTTTTTCCTGAACGATCATTCGCAGCCTGACTCGCAATCTTATCCATCATGTCTCCTAATACCTGGTTGAACCTGTCCGGATCCGAGGCATTCTGTGTGTTCCACATACTTAATATGATATTCTGGTCCGTCCTGAAGAACATGGATTCATTTGAATAACGTAATAAGCAGTCGTCAAGCCAAATAGTAGCAGTCTTTTGATCCGGGCATTTCTGCAGAATTTCGAGACTGGCATTTGCCACACATCGTTCGCAAACATCAGTGTTTACATCACCCCGACACAGAAATTGGCCATTGAAGACACCAGCGTTAAAGAAGTTATAGAAGCCATGCGTGGTTTCCTGGGAAGCAAATGAAGGTAGAACAGAAAGGGTTGAATTCAGGCTGGTTTTATAATTACTGCCGGTGGTACTGTTTGGATCGTAAGTACTGCCTTCGCAATATACTCCAAGATAGTTGGCGTTACTGAGTCTACATGTCGAAGTTGAACAAAAAAAGCAGGCAACATAAGAACAATTTATCTCTGAATATCATTTCGATCAAAGGGATACAGACAGAAGTATACAGTGCTCAAAATCTTCGATTTAAATTTCTTGTTATTTGTTGGTGCTAGACTTCTGATATAGATTCAACACGTTAGGCAGGGGAAAAAATTGATACAGGAAGACTTCTGTCAAAGTCAGTGCACCCTCTGCCTCTAGCAGCAGCCAAGAATGACTATTATTGAGGAACTTGACTTATCTGTCGAAGTCAATGCACAGACTACCTCAAGAGAACTCGGGCCATGCTCGATCTTGATACAAAATTTTGTTTACATTTAGTTCATTTGATTTAATTTACATTATAAAATTTAATAACAAAAATCAAATTTATCTAAATATTTTAGATCAAAACTTTGTTGTCACTGATCATGCACGGATTTGTCAATCTAGAATAGCGTAGAGGATGTTTCTTTGAAGTTGGTTATAGCCAAATTTTCTCCAATACTTTAGTTTAACAACCGACATTAACGTGACTATCATAGTTCTGAAGGATGCATAACAATTTCAAATACACCCTTAGGGAAATTTACTCCTTTGATTTAATTCTGGTTTTGGGTTCATATACAAGAATTAAAAAAATTATTAAGTTGTATTAATTTTACACAAAATTAATTTAAAATAACAAAATTACCCTAATACATTAATAATCATTAACTACATCATTATCCTTCTATTAATATATTACTAAAGATAAAGTTGAAGAAATTAACTCATTTAATATATATTTTTTGAATTCTTAAAGCAGACAGATAAATTGTACCAAGTAAATTTTCTAAAACGAATGTAATACTTTTGAACGAACTTAGTATCAGCATAAAACAATGTAGTTATGAAAAGGCGCCAACACATTACGACCCTATCAAGAGTATAACGCTTTCCACCTTAATACATAACTATAGTTGCACGCTTTCCACCTTACTTATGCAAGTAGAAGTGCCCTTCTAATGACCTCCAAGTCATGTCTCAAGCAGTCTATTATAGCCATTAATATACGCCTCCTCATGAAAATTTCAAAACTACATAAGAGAAAAATCTACTTTCAAGGATTTATTATCTTGATTACTTCCATATTCATTTTTAGCCTAAAAGGAAATGGGGGCGGCAGCCCCCTAATTTTTGGAAAATTTAAATTTGTTCTAAAAATTATTAATTACTTTTACATAAATCTCCTTCTTCTCTCCCCTCCCTCTCTCCTGAAAATTTTATTAAATTCTTAGTACCCCCCTCCCTCCCCCAAGTTTTTCTCTGAAGTATTTTCTTCCTAAAGTGTGGTTAAACAAAATTTCTAATTTTTTATATTTCAAGAAAGACAATATTTCTAGTTAAGGCCTTAGTCCACTTTGTACTCTTAATTTGTATCCGATTCTCACTTTGCATTGTATACTTTTTTTGGACATGTTACATCCTAAACTCTCAAATTTATTCCATTACATTCTAATTTTTAATTCCGTTATCAAAGTTAATGGAAGTTAAGTATAAGTACAAACCACACGCTTGTTAAGGAGCGTATTGTACAAATGGAAGTAGTCATAACTAATTCTACTTTGCACCCTCTAACTTGCATCAATTCTTACTTTGCACCCTCGATTCTAACTTATGATAATGTGACTACCACTTGCAAGTCACAAATGGATTTTGTGACTTTATAGATGGTGACCCTCATTTGCAAGTCACAAACTAAGATGTAAGTTACCATTAGTTTTTTGACTCACAAATGAATGTCACCATTTACAAAATCACAAAATCATTTATGACTTGTAAATAGAAGTCATATTATCATTTGTGACTTGAAATGATTAATTATTGTGACTTGTCATATCACAAGTGATTGTATTTGTGACTTTCAAAATTATGCAAGTCACAAAAGGTGGGTAATTCTTGTAGTGCAAGTCACAAATGGTGATTTTTTTTCTTGTAGTGCTATATGTCTCGTTAGAAAAGCCTAAAGGCCCTGAAATGGAAAAGAGTTATTTAAAAAGAGCAAGATAAACAACAAAAATGAGGATTTTTCTTGATGAAGTGATGAACCCGCAGATAAACTAATGAGACTCGGAATTGATGTGGAACCCAAGAGTGCCTAAACAACTCCGACTGGATGGATTTAAACCCTTTGATTAAGAAATCAAGAATTTAAAGTACTATTTTTTACTGTACGAGATATCAATGTGTTGTCTATGATGAGACAAGAACCAATAGTATTCTGGTTGGTAATTATAAGAATCAATCTTGCAAGATACCACAAGTCTTTAAAAGACAAGGTGGAGAATTTTTTCAAGAAATTTTTATTGAATATGTTGAATGTAGAATTCAACTAAGGGGGGAGGGGTATTTTAACGTGAAAACTAGCCCCAAAAACCCTACATGGGAGTCCTACCAACACTAGAAATTCTAACTTGCCAAATCAAAACAAATTTAGGATTGACACATAAGACTAAAAATTAGCTATAAGACTAATGTGTACTAACACTTGTCCAAGTTAAGAAAATAAGAACTAAAACATTAGTGATTATGAACAAGTCTTGAAGCTAAATCCTAGGCCAAATAGAATTGGTTTAGCCGAAACTAAGGATGTTGGCCGAATTAGGGTTTTTCGAAGCCTCTTGGAACTCTTCAATTTTTGGACTTCTTGGACTTGGACTTTAAAAACATGGACTTGCCTCTTTACTTGAACTTGAATGAACTCTTGGCCACCATTTGCAAATAAGAATGCTTATCGGTCCAAAATTTTCTTGACAAAACTAATTTACAGCACTTAGACTTGAAGTGAATTTCGGTCCTCTGGCGCTTAATAGGATATGGTCACTTGTTTAAAGAATTAGATTTCATATCCTCATGAAATGAAGATAGTCCCAATCCAACTTGATTTTAACACCACGAATGTGTTCTAATCTTGGCAAACTTGATTCTAACCTTGCTTCAGTTCTCATGTCCTTAACTTAGTACATCTTTTGCCTATCCAGTTGGTTTTATGCAATCTCTTAATTTTGATTATATAGTTCTGTGCCTTCTATGCTTTTGGGTTGGGCCAACTCGTCGACCCGGCCAGCCCGGCCCGTTTTTTAACCGACCCAACCCGGCCCGTTAGTTACTATAGCAACTTGGCCACAGCCCAGGACCGGGAATAGGACTAGGCTAGGGAGTTTCAGCCCGTGTCCTCACCCGGACTGGACCGAAGATTGAACCGTGACCGGCCCGCGATCAATGGTTCAACTCATTGATCCGGACCGAAACTCCAATGAGCTCAGCCCACAAGTGAACTCGTCGGGCCGACTGTTGGGGGGGGGCCATCCATTGGAAAATACTTTTTTTTTAAATTTTCTTTTAAAAAGCTATTAATGACAGTTTTACCCCTTCAACAGCTATAAAACGGCTAGTTTTTTATGGTCATATTGAAATTTTTTTTCTATAAATACAAAACAAATTTTTCAACAAATCACACAACAATTTCTCTCTACTTTCTCTTATTTCATCTTTTCACTCTTACTCTATCTCCAAGTGCTGTAATTTCAAATTTCATACTACTTAAATTATAATATATAGTATTTTAGAAATTTAAAATTACCCTTAAGTTGAAAGCTCAATTGAAGATTTGGAGATTTATCCAAAATTCATAAGTGAAGTGCTCAAGTGGAGTCCAAGTACTCAAGTGTATAAATTGATATTCAATATTTCAATTTCCAAGTTGGTTTTTTCATACTTTTTAATTTATTAATTGTCTTTATCAACTCTCTTATTTTTTTTTCTTTATTATTGTTTTGTTATATTCTTTTATTTAAAAATTTAGTGGCTTGCATCTTTTGTTTTCATAATACCACTTTATTTGTTTCTTTATTTAAAAAAATTTTCTATTACAAGAAAATGGAACAAGGAATCAAAAGTACCCCACATCCTACTAAATGGTATTCTAGAATATTTGTTGATTTAAATGATATAGATAACCAAAATAAACAAATACCTGCTAAACAACCCACTACTACTAAAATGAAAAGTTTTGTTTGGGAATTTTTTGAAAGAGATAGATAAAGAAAATGAGACTCCTACTTGTAAATTATGTGCACAAAAAAGAGGGGGGAACCGGAACACTTAATAGCCACATTAGTAAATTTATATGGTGAAACTCAAGAAAAATAAAAAATGGTTGAAACACAAATTCACACCACACAAGGTATGGTAACGGACAATTTTAATTATTCACAAAAAAAAAAATAGAGAGAAAATGGTTAAATGGATAGTTAGAGATGAATTGCCTTTTATTTTGAGTGAAAGTTCCAATTTAGAACAATACATGCACCAAGCCGTGAAACCCATAATTTAAAAATGTTCCTAGAAGTACTTTGAGAAGTGATATTAAAAGAATGTATAGGAAAAAGAAAAATAAATTGAAAGTTACTATTGCATCGACTAATTGTAAAGTTGCCTTTACTGCCGTTCTTGGAAAGCAATCACAAATGAAGATTGTTTTTATATCACTGCACATTGGATAGATGTAGATTGGCATCTACAAAAACGAATTCTTAGTTTTCAAATATTTTGAACACCCTCACAATGCCCCCCAAATTACAAGGTTGATTACTAATTGTGCTCGTGAATATGGTTTGCTTGAAAAAGTTATATTCATTTCTTTTGATAATGCCTCAAATAATACTGCAAGAATACCTATGTTAAAAGATGTTTTCAAACTTGTTTTAGGTGGTGAATTATTTCATAATAGATGTGCATGTCATGTATTTAATATTTGTGTTCAAGATGGTTTTAAAATGGTTGAAGACATTATTAGTCCAAATAGAAGTGCTATTTTTTTTATTCGTTCATCTATTGCTCGTCAGCAAGATTTTAAACTAGTTTGTTTAGAAAATGGCATGAAACCTAAACATTTTCCAATAAATGTACCCACTATGTGGAATTTTACTTGTCCAATGTTTTCAAGTACTTTTAGTTATGAAAAATTACTTTCCACATTTTATAATAAGCACATTGGTTCAGTTAATGCAACTTATTTGGACGAGGAGGATTTTAATCGAGGTAAAACAATCATGGTAGAAATTTTAAAGCAATTTGAGTATGCTACAAACTTGTTCTCTGCTACTTATAGACTTTCTTCTCATGTTGTTTTACCTGAAATAAGTGTTATTAAAGTTGTTTTTTTAATCATAAAATGAATGAGTTTTTTGATTATATGATTAGCGCAATGGAAGAAAAATTTGACAAGTATTATGAAATATTCCATTATTGTGTTATTTGGCATGTGTTATTGATCCACGTAATATTTTAATAATCATAGTACCACAAATACCATGGACAAAAGTTAAGCGTAGAAACTACTAAAAAGTCTTTTCATGAATTGTATGAAATTTACAAAGAAAACTTCCCCACGCAACAAGGTGAATCTTCTAGTTCATCCACATCAGATTCACAATATGCTATGCCTCATATAAATATTAGAACATATATTTTGATCATCAGCAACTACTCTTTGCTTGGAAAAGATCGAGAATAGAAAATATTAATGAAGTAACTCAATATTTAAGTGATCCACTGAGTGACATACAGGAGACGACGAGTTCAATCCCAATTTTGATATTCTTTCTTGGTGGCGAAATCATAAATGTCAACACCCTATTGTATCTCAAATTGCTTAGGATTTATTAACAATTCTGATTTTTTCGGTTGCATCGAAAAGCACTTTTAGTGCAGGTGGAAGAGTATTAGATGATAGAAGAGATCAAATGACACCTGTAACTTTGAAAATGTTGGTGTGCTTAAAGGATTGGTTAGACACTGAAGAAAGAAAACAAGGATTAATGATGCAAGATATCAACGAAGATGAAGGTAGTAGTAGTTCACCAAATTGATATATAGTATACATAGGATTTTAATATTTAATAATTTTTTGTTTAGAGGTAAGGTTCTATGTCCCCTTCCTTATGTATGTAGTAAATCGATTATTAATTTTATTTAAATTCTTAAATTAGTTTTATAACTTGTAATGATTTGGAGGTAAGGTTCAATTCCCCTCTCCTTGTACCTTTTTTTATAATAATAATATACAGAATATGGTAAGGGTTTATGCCAAACCCCCCACCATCTCAAGGTGATTTTTTTTTCCTAATTAAATTTTTTTCCTATATGATTAACAAATAATAAGTTATAATAATAAGTATTGACTTATATAACTAAGAAATAACTTGGTCAAATAAGTACTAATTTGGAATAATAAAGTACTAATAATTAATTTCAAACTTTGGTCTTTGAATATTAACTAAGAACTTTAGTTTCAAATAATAAGTATTAGTTTGGATTTTGAACTTTAATTATTAATAACTTGGTCTAATATATAAGTACCAATTTTAATTAATAAAGTACTATTAACTAGTAAGTAGTAATTTGAACAATTAATAAGTTATAATTTAATAAATTACTAATGAATAGTAACTAAGTGATTTAAATTAATAAGTTATTAATTTTAAAATAATAATTAATAAGTAATAATTTAAAATTATATAAATATTAACAAGTAAAAGTTAAATTTCTCGAAAAATAATTTTAAAATTTAAGTAAGAACTTAAATTGGATGGCTAGCTTGGGGGCCAGCCCGTGGGTAAGCTCGTGATTCATCAATCCCGGCAAAGCCTGTGGGCCAGCACATGGGTCAACTCATAAGTCGGCATTATGGGCCAATTCGTGGGCCGGCCTGCCCTGGCTAACCAAGGGTTGGTTACGAGCCATCCCTTTTGTCATTCGGCCTGGCCCAACCCGAAAATCCACCCTAACCCGCCCCATAACAAGCTATCATGGGCTTAAACCAGAAGGCTTCCAGCCCGGCCCGACCCGACGTACCACCACCTCTAAGTGCTTCATTTGGCCATTGCTGAAGCTCCAACATTGTATGTAATTATTTCTTATTTTTGTTAAAAAAATAAGCATTTAAAAAGATGAAGTTTTTCAATTTGACTAAGCAGTAGGGGTAAGTCAAATCTTAAAACAACTAATTTCATTTTGCACTATTTAACTTATATTCAATTTTCAGATTGCATCCTAACTTTAGTTTTAGATACTTTGCACTTCCACTTCAAATATGTTGTGTCCCGCTCGAACAATGTTTTTAATGCCATTATGGCTTCATTAAATTTAACAAAATCTTTGTTTGAGCATCCAGAATGTTGTGATAACATTATTGTATTTCCTGGCGAATATGTTCTGCACACTAAACATTTCACTAATTTTAGTTATGGTATTAAAAATTAAATTAAAGTGAGACAAATTTTAGAATTTAGGGTGTAAAATGTACAAAATTAAAATTAGATATATAAAATAGAAATTAGGTATAAATTAAAAGGTGTAAAATGAAAATAATCCATCTTAAAATCTTGGCACAATTATTACAGCAAAAAGGAAGACTAGAAATCGAGTTACTAAGGCAGAATATCGCAGTATAAACTAGAAATATCTGGTGTGCAGTGCCAGGGTATATATAATCTCTGAAACGAGGAAAATTTGGCTTTTCAATATCAAATTTGATTGGCAATCTTATACATCCGATTTCCTTAAAGTGGGTTGAACAGATCTAGTTGATTCACATTGTGTGAGGTATACTGATGATACACATATGAATTAGTATACTTATAATATATTAATGCATGTTTATTCTAATAAAATTTATTAAGGACAAATATATAATTAGTAGATAGAAGGTTAGACATTACATGGGTTTGGGTCGATTGAGGTCTGTTCAGGTAATGGGATATGAATCCCTAAATCTCATGACCAATTTCTATTAATATGGACTTAACCTTTAATTATAAAAGGCTCCAATTCATTTATACAAACTTAATACAAAACATTACTTTCTCTATCTCTATAATTATTCTCTCCATTTTCTCTAGGAATAAATCTAATTTCATCGAATGGCATCGTTTGTGAATCGATATGAAAAGCCTGTGACTTATAGTATGTTGCTTTTTGCTTTTTTCAAAACGGAAGAAATGGGGGTTCGGCAATCGGCTCTGCTCCAAATCCAAACACTCAATTCGGCTGGAAAATCTGTTTGACAAGGAGCATGAATTCATTGCGGTAGCTGAGTTTACACCCTTTATATCTAGTTCTACAAATATTCTCGAAAATCGAACAACAATAGTTGGTCAAAATGTACTATGATGGAATGTACTCACTATCGAACTAGTAAGATGTACAACATATTACTAGTATTGTTACATAATCTTTTTCATTCGCGCACATGAAATTTATCATATGATATTATACTTTTTCACATTGTAGAACATGCTACCATTTTCACTAACTACCATTCTTAATTTTTTTTTTTTTAAAAAAAAATTAGAAAAGAAACATTCTCACATGTCTAATGAAGTGCCTGAAATCATCTACAATTCTGGTCATTATGTGCTAGAGTTACGCTTGATCAAAGAATGATTGAACGCGTTAGGCCAAGAAAAAAAAAAATGAAGTGGTAAAGACGCACATTAGAAAGCTTATCATCCCCATTTTTCAAAGAGAAAATATTCATATAGATTCAGTTTTGATTCTACCTGCAAATTGTATAGTCTGAATTAAATTTTATAAAATTTTATTTATATTAATATGTCATACATTTTATAATATTTAATTTTATATCACAAAATTTATAAATAAAGTCAAACTAAATTTAGCTAAATATTTCCTTTTTCAGAAAACGTGGCACATACGTCTAGTGTGGAAACTAGAAAACAAGAAGCTAAGTCCTTGTAATTGATTGCACAATAAAACAAGAAGACAAGTCCTTGTAATTGATTCTACATACGTCTAGTGTGAAAACAAGAAAATAACACAAGTCCTTGTAATTGATTGACGGGAGTAATGAGAACTTCAGGATATGCATAGCAAAACAAAACTTTGTCATTGATAATGCACGGATTAATTGGCAAGGCTGAAAAGTAATGTCTCTGCTTTATTTTTATTGTTGTTTTGTGTTGATCTCTGTAAGACTTAAGAATGTTATTAAATTTTATTAATTTTATAAAAAAATAATTTTAAATGAATAAATTATCTTTTTATGTCTAATATACACAATTAGATGTGTATAAGAGACACTCTCTCATTATGATATGACATTAAAGGTGAAAATGAAAAAATAAATTTATTTAATATTTTTTTGATTTTTTAAATAAATAAATAATTTGGCTCGAGTGAAATCTCAACGCTAACATTACGGTAAATTTGCTCCCTTTAAACGGAGGAAGGATTATATGACATTACAGTAAATTTGCCAAAATGAACCCTGATAATCCACTTTAGCTCCTACTATTTAAAATGATCCATGACATTATCAAAACAATCCACTTTGATTGATCTCAATCCTGTTTGCAGTCATCAGCCACATTAACATAGTTTCATGAGCAAGAGTTTGAGTAGCTTCTTAGATTAGGAAGGTGTTTGATTCGCATTCGAGAATCGGAATCATAAATTTTATTATTAGTATAAGTTTATGTCATTTCTTTTTATTTATTTGGATTGAATAAGAAATAAGTTTTATTATATTGAAAAATTAATAAATTTGAAACTCATATCATTAAAGGGAATGAAAAAAAAAACACATTTTCTAACATTTTCATTCCCGTAAAATAATTCACATAATAATTAATCGAAATAACATCTATGAGTATCATTAATCTTAATTCATATTTCTTCTCCTCGTACTCATAAATTAAACCCTCCTAAGTTTCATTTGTGATTTTTGAACAAACAAAATGCAGTGCACATTCCTTAGGCATGTCATTTTATGCTCTAGATGGCCGAAACAAGAAATTTGTGACCAAGATAATATACATGATGAATAAGGTGTACAAATTTTATTTTGTACCCTAAATGAATATAATAATATTCCAACTTTCAAATCATTCTAAGTCCAGTCCACTTTTTAATGCGTATAAAATTAACATGTCCTTGTTTCCAAAATTACACATGCGTGAGTTATCACGATACACTTTTGCATTTTGAGAAGGATAGGGATTGCTGGGTTTTCGTTTTCCGAAACAATATATGGTACAATTTGGTGTACATGCCTAAGCCACTATTAGTTACATTTCTTTAAACTTTGTAAATTACATTTAAACAATATACAACTTCAAATTACATTAGTATGCAATGAAAATTAATGCTCGCACTTAACCATCCTGAACATTGTACTATAACTTGGCCTTTCTCCGCATTTTCAATAGAGAATATAAGGAGATATTGGTTCATATTTATGCATTAGAATTAAAATAAGAATTATAAACTTTATTGGTATATATTTGTGTCAGTTTGAATGTGTAATAGAGGAAGAAGAAGAGGAAGAACATAAATTTGAACAGATAATAAGTTAAGGTGCAGAATTTTGACAAAGAGCGAATGGTGTATAATAAGTTCATATGTTGTTTTATTGTAACTTCCTGCCCACCGCCAGCGCCACCATCTGTTCCTGGCCGTCACATTCTTTACTTTCTAGACCAATAACATACAGATGTTGATTACCCTAAATTTCCAAGAAATAGAGTGTGATATAAGAATTGACCAAATTAGTATCATGTTTATCGAAATATCAAAAACCCAAAAATGTTCGTGCCACTATTAGCAATGCTAGAGTTCTTCAAATTCGAAACTGAGCAACCAAAAAAAATCAATTTGGGTGTTTCCATAATCACTTCCAACTAGAAGCCGCAAAATCAGTCATAGGAGGTTACAAATTTCAGAATGTGTAGTAGAGGAAGAAGAAGAGGGAAACAGAACAGGTTGGAGAAACAAAGAGCGATGGTGATGGTGGATAGAAATCCCACCATATATATATACACTTGGTTGCCTCCTAAACCAACATTTAATTGGGTTTTCATATTTGGTTTTTAGTTTGATTGTTCTGTTTTAGATAATTTTGAACTTGGGTTGTTTGGTTAATAGATGGATTTGAATCACTGATTGTTCCATATTTTTGAGCAATATTTTGGAGGTTGATTTTGGTGGCAAAGTTGGATTACTGAATTTTGGAAAACTTGATTATAAGTTTTGAATTTGTTTGGGAACAAGAGGTGTATGAAGATGGTATAGCTAGAAGAAATTTGAATCTTTGTCGGTTGTTGTACAAGGCTGCGGAACTTTACATAACTGTCATGTTGCTGGTGCATCGAAGAGAGGAGGAAGAATGGTATTAATGTATATTTATCATAGGCAAAGACTTAGGTAAACATCAATCTTTAATCCTACTTATAGACATATGGTGTGAATTAAACTTTGAAGAATTTATGACATCAGTTGACTTAAGCAAGATTTTTTAAAATTTAATCATGACTACAGGATTTACAGATAGAACCAAAATCGGATCTACCTAAGTATTTTCCTTTTATCATATTATTAATTATTTAATTAAAAAGTTTGACCTTCATGCTTTTAACAAAAAGCATGAAGAGGTAATATATATATATATAAAATCAAAGACTACTAAATACTAAATTCAACCTTCACACGCTTTACACGTGACTTTTTCCTTCTATAATTACTAGAATTTTTAAATTTATCCTAAATTGGTAGAAATTAGAAAGTGTGAGGATTGAATGCTTTTTTTTTTTTTTTTTTTGAAACTTTGGAGACCAAAATAGATTATAACCCAAACTTTGAGAACTAAAATTGTGTTTTTCCACGTTTGAAACTTGAAATTTAACAATCACCTGCTTTGCATGTGACTTTTTCCATTTGTAATTGATAGAATATTTAAATTTATCCTAAATTGGTAGAAATTGAAAAATTTGAGAACAAATGTATTTTGCCTGAAATCTAGGAGACCAAAGATAGATCACAACCCAAATTTTGAAGACTAGAATTATATTTTTTAATTGATTTTATTACTTGTTGATAGTCTGATACCTTCAACAACATTTCTTTGTTTTTAGATTTTGTATTTACACATAAGTCCTTTCACTTAAAATTCCAACAGATGATGAAGTATCGTGTCAGATTTAAAACTACTTTACCACATGAAAATTGGCAATGTTTATCAGAAACTTTGTGGGAATTTTGTAAAAGAAGTATAGTGTGTTCAATCCGATGTGATACACCAATGTTCATATTGACATCATGATGCAACAAAATGATAAAAGGTATACACAAGATGCAATCATCATTGCTAAAATTCTTTTGCCCAAAAGTGCTTGTTTCTTTCGTTATCTGGGATACAGTTCAGTAATTGATACCTTATTTGCTGATGTGGACAGTAACTTGATATCAGATCGATCAGATTCTATCTCTTCAGGAATGCTTTCTGATTTGTTATGCCTCGAAATTGCAGGAAGATACGGAGTTGGAAGAGAAACAGAATTACTATTGAGCATGTAAACCACGGAAGCCATCATTGGCCTTCTATCAGCATCTTCCTCAACACATAGTAAGCCAACATGAATACATCTGAGGACTTCAGTTTTGACATAAGAGTCCACAATTGTTGGATCTAGCAATGCTAAAATAAAGAAATGGCGTGCCATCTCTCCATTGTTGCCAAGCCTGTTTGGAATCACTCTGAGTATTGAGTTACATTATAAATTGCTAACTTATTATAATGGCAAGTATTGCATATTTTGTTGATTGTATGAAGCACCTCAAACATATAAAATTTTCTAGGGGCGACCTCACAAACTTTTACGCAATTTCTAGACTATTATCCTAATTGGAAAAATGCACAAAAGTCTTACCTGTACAAAAGTGAAAAACTAACAATTGTAATAATAGTGGTGTTAATATATGCACTCACATAGCTTAAAAGATCTTGTGAATCTTCTGATTTGTAAAAGCTACTGTTCTTCTTGCCAGTAATAATTTCCAATATCACAACCCCGAAACTGAAAACATCTGACTTTATGGAGAACTGGCCGCTTCTAGTGTATTCAGGAGCCATGTAACCACTGCATGTCATAGCAATTTGCAGCATGATTAGTATATGGTATTAGTCTTTTTGAACGTTTTTAAAAAACTAGCAAATTATCTGTTCATTTTAGATTTTAGAATCAAAACTCAGAGAATCATCTTCGACCTTAACTAAAATCACATATTCAATGAAATATATAGTATTCTCGTGTGAAACTTAGTCCTTTCAACTTGAATTATCAATAAAATTGGTAGAAATTGGTTACAACTTGAATTATCAATAAAATTGGTAGAAATTTCTCATAGAAAGTGGAAATTTGAAAAAGTTTCCATCCAGAATGTATTAAAGATCGTGTGGGTGGATTCAGAACTTACAATGTCCCAGCAATCCTGTTTGTGTTGCCTTCAGATTGATCAACTCCACAAATCTTTGCCATGCCAAAATCAGCTATCTTTGCATTCATTCTTTCATCTAATAAGATATTGGCAGCTTTAAGATCACGGTGAACAACTCTAAGAGGAGAATCTTGATGAAGATAAAGAAGTCCTCTTGCTATTCCTTCAATGATCTTGTAACGTCTTGACCAATCCAATAATTGTTGCTTTTTTGGATCTTTGAAAAATGATATCAAAGATAATATTTGATGTTAATTTGGGACTACAAAGTCAAATACTATAGAAAATATATTGCAAAATTATTTCATCGGCTTTAGTTCAACTAAGATGATGAACTTTCATAGAATTAATACTTTTTCCGATCCTACCATTATAAGAAGAATAGACAAAAAAATAAGAACAAAGCATTTTCGATAATTATATGGTTTAATACTAACCGAAGAGGAAATAGTCGAGACTTTTATTTGGAACAAATTCATATATGAGTGTCCTTTCTATTCCATCCAAGCAAAATCCCATAAGTCGAACTAGATTATTATGTCGAAGCTTGGCAACTACTGCAATTTCATTTTTCAATTCTTCGACACCTTGCCCTGAGCTTCTAGATAGTCTTTTCACAGCTATGTCTTGTCCATTAGGTAGTGTACCCTGTGGAAATATGCACAGAATTTAGAAAGTGACTGAAAACATATTTCATGTTTTCGCGGGAATGTTTGCATGTGTAAATACTCTTGGCAAGGGCATGGGACAGTGATATGCATTTATTGCACACATAAACGTACCTTATATACAGGACCAAATCCACCTTCACCAATTTTATTGTCAACTGAAAAGTTATTTGTGGCAATTTGAATTTCATTTAAACTATACTTCAATGATTCAGGATCGATGTTTAAACTTCCGGCTCCATCTACAACAATAACATCAAAATTAATGAATTTATTCTTTCAGTCAAGCGAGAAAGGAACGTTTTAACTTTTAAAGTAGATAAATCAAAGAGAAATTTCTTTTCTTGTATAGTATTTTAATCGACAATATTTACCTATTGCCTCCAGCATTTGGGCATTATACCGCTTCCTTGATCTCCATTTTAGGAAAAAAAAGGCCATGAGAAGAAGCACCAGAGAAAGAATGGCTGAGATGACAATACTAATAGTTGCTTCTATTGATAATCGACTTTTGCCTGAATTAGAAGACGATCGGCAACATTAAACAACAAAAAATACCCTTCCCACCAGTTTAATTAAATGACAAATCTAACATCAAGATTCATTTTATTACGAAGTTTCACCATCCAGAAAGAATAAATGGAAAAACATTAGTCCCTACAAACTACAAACCTAGCAAGACACTAAACACTAGCTCGTACTCTTTCTTCTTCATTTTTTATTTTCTTCCCTCTATGTCAAATAAGATATATATATATATAAATCTTTTAGAACTGAAATTAATGGACCTGCAAAGTTCAGAATATTAGGTTTTAAAATAAGGATGATTCTATTATTAGGACTGGATGTATATGGAATTATCCCCTTCCATTCACATGTGCAAATTTGAAAGAAATTTTTGTAAATTTAACACTGTAGACAGATTGTGCACTTTTCACCCTAAAATGTGGAGCACATAAAGATTAATCAATTCTTTGGGAGGCAAATGGAAATTCTGTTTTTCTTCGTTTGCTCTTTTGGCTAATAAAGAATCGATCAAAATTCACTAGTTAATATTTGCTTTGCTATAATAATTATGCGTCCACTCCAAATCTTCTACAAGCCAAAAATCAGGATTTTCAAAATCAGTGTAACAGTACCAAATGGGTGTAACAGAGGATTCAAAACCATATAATTACTGGTTGCGTCCTAATCGAGCCGGTGTTTCAATCGAATTCTAAGTTAAGAGGCCGCTTAATCGTTTTACTACCTTTACATCCTTCTGTTTATGTTTTGGAGTATATGAACAAAAATGGAGACTATGCATCATTGAACAGTTTCAATAAATCAAAAAGGATGGTCCAGCAAGAGCTTTAATTACCTTTACTGGGAGGAGGGGGAGGAGGAGGAGGAGGAGGAGGAGGAGGAGGATATTGGTCTGATGAAGGCGGAGGAGGCTCTGGTGGAGGGGTGATGTTGTAAAACCGGTAGATCTCATACCTGATGTAACAACTAGGAAAGTAAACTCGGCCGCCCTGACGATTATTGCAGCAACTTGACATATTTCCAATACAATTTAGTAAGGCAACGCTCGCAGTCGACACTGGAAAGATCTTGAGTACATTGTCCAAGAGCATATATTCTCCGCTGAAATGGTGAATAATTGGCTTCTTGAACAGCAAATTTCTTTCCATAGCCATCATTTGCAGCCTGACTCGCTACCTTACTCATTACATCTTCTAATACCTGTTGAACCTTTCCGGATCAGTTACATTCTGTGTGTTCAACAAACTAAATCTCAGACTCAGATCTTGTATGGCGAAAGTGAACTTATCTGAATAACGCAATAAGCAGTCGTCATACCAAATAACAGCAACCTTTTGATCCGGGCATAGCTTTAAAATTTGGATGCTAGCATTCGTCACACATCGTGCACAAACATCGGGGTTAACATCACCCCGACAGAGAAAGAGGCCACTGGAGTCACTGTCAAAAACAAAATTATAGAAGCCATTCGTAGTCACGGAAGCAATTGAAGGTTGTTTGGAAAGGATTGAATTCAGGTTGGATTTATATACATGTATAACTGCCTGTAGTTGTGTTAGGATCGTATGTACTACTATTTTGGCAGAAATATGTAAGAAGATCGACCTGCATGTGTATGGTATTAAAGCTAAACAAGAAAATTAGGCAACATAAGAACAATAATACTATATTATTTTTGGAGATCATGATAGATATTAATCAAATGCAAGCAGATCAAATTTGATAGTGTATAAATGTTTAATTGAGATAAGTGCATTTAGGTGCTCAAATTGAGCAACGAAATATCAATAATTACATTAGGCCTGGGAAAAAAGTGGTATGGGGAAGCAACCAAAGGTCTGTGTGCACTGATCTTGATGAGAGTGAAAAGTCAAGGTCCTCAAGGTTGCGTACCAATTTCAAACACCCTATTACATTAAAGAATTATATTTTGAGTGACTAAACACTTCGCCCCCTCGAAGTAGGTGGGAAATTACATTTGTCCGTTAAATTAAAAAATTACACTTGTTTAAACTATTCTTCTGCTAATAATTCTAATTCTGTAAAGAATCCAAGGTTAGTTAAATTGTTGAACTACCCAAATCATTACTTTTTGATTTTCATAAATTTTATTTTAGTAATGATTTGATAATTATTAAATTAGGAAAAAGAAATATTTAAGAAATGGATATCTTTTGTCTTTTAAGGGTGAAAATGTGAGAAAATTTAAATCAAACTGTAACTGACATAGTACTTAATTCACACACATTAAAACCAAAATATAAAAAGTATAATAAAAAAAAAGGAGATAATGAACAATAATAAAACTTTTATAAAAAATCTATTGTCACTGAAGACCTAAAAGAAAAAATTCCAGCAAAAAATTTGACCAAGACTTTTGAAAGTGTGCTAGCACTATGAAAAAACACTAAAATTCAAAATAATATCAAACAAAATAAAAAAATTTTTGAAAATTTGTGAAAAAATATTGATTTAGATTATATTGAGATATTTTTTATGGTTTATTTTTATTAAATGCATGAATTTTTTTAAAAAAAAATAGTGGTAAGGGCATTTTCATCTTTTATAGTGCTTTTTTGACGGAATTAGAATTACGAATAGATAATTTTAATGGGACAAAATCTATATTTTTTTAATTTTGAGAGTAAAATATAATTATTTATCTAATTAGAAAGGACAAAATATTATTTAATCCTTTGAACTTAGTATCGGCCCAAACAATATGGTTATGCAAAAGCCATCCTTTTCATGAAGCACGATCAATTGATAGGCTAATGCTCAGCACGCGCACACACATTATGACCCTATCAATTAAGTTGAAACTTTCATAGAGTTGCTCGCTTTCCACCTTAAGCCTAGAAATTTAAATAGAAGACCCCTTCTAATGTGTAGGAAAATAAACCAAGCTATATAGTTATTTTATTTTGTTAAATATTAGTGGGTCAAATATTATTTTATTAATTATTTATTGGTTAGTGCATGGTGTTGCAATAGTGTGAGTTACATGGGATAATTTCCATTAATTAGTTAGTAGTACTACTAGCCATGTTGGGCTTTATGACAATTAGGTCTCTGTTTTTGTTTAGTTAAAAAAAAAAAAAAATCTCTGTTTTGTTTTTGTGAAATTTGCCGCAGCCATCAATAAAAAAAACCGTCATCCTCTACTTATAAGTCAAAGCCGCAACCTTCTTCTTGGAATAAAAAGAATTTGCCTAATTTTTATTCATCTTCTTCCCTTTGTTTTTTGATCAAATAATTATTTTAGGTCTATCAAAGTGGTATTAGAGCAAGGTTAATTCCTAGTTATGGCACCTACAATTATTTTTTCAGTCCTAAAACTCAAAAATAATTTCTAATATATTTTTTGAAAGAAACAGATAATACCATTTCAAAGCATATGAGTTGGAGAATCATATTCATGAAACAATGGATGAAAATTCTAATGCAGAAACAGTACAAATAATCAGGTTTTATCACAATTCATCAGGCAATTGATATTTCAATTTTTGGGAAAATTGCTACGACACATATGGCAAAGAAGGTTTGGGATATTTTGAAAAAGACATACCAAGGAATTGACCTGGTACCCCAACAGAATAATCTGATGATGTTGAAAAAAATAGTTTGAACTTTTGACGATGGAAAAATTTGAATCCATCGAATCTTATTTTTTTCGACTATTGGAGATTAAGAACGAGATGGCACTCAACAACCATGAATTCACTGACAAATTATTTGTGGACAAAGTCTTGAATATCTTATCAATGAAATTTGATTACGTTGTTGCAGTAATTCAGGAAACGAAAGATACATCAAATTTGAGCATTGAAGACTTTCACGGCTCATTTATTCTACATGAACAACAAATTAATGGGAAGATGGAGGATACTGCGGATACAGTTGAGAAAGCATTGCGACACAGTTAAATTTGAAGGGGAAAGATGGATCCAAGCAGCAAGGAGAATCTAGTCAGACAAATCAGACCTACAACAACAGAGGTCGTAGTTACAGCAATAACAGAGGTATAGGCAGATGGAATTCTAGATGCGGTAGAGGTAAAAAATTTAATTTTAAAAGTGGTCCTGGTAAGGGTAGAGTTGTAATAATTTTGGAGGAAATAATTTTTATCAGACCCAAGATAATCAAAGAATTCAATGTTGTAATTGTGAAAAATGTGGGCATAGAAAATCTGAATCTAGTTTAATAAACAATTTAATAGGAATTTTCAAGCTAATTTTGCTGACAATTAGGCTCAAAATAATTATTAAAATATGGAGACTTTATTTTTGGCCTGCAATGCTGTGGGCATTGTTGATAAAAATAAATGATTTTTGGCTATTGGTTGTAGTAATCATACGTGTGGTAAAAAAAAAAAATATTTTCTGAGATTGATGAATTAGTCAAAGGTGAAGTAAGATTTGGTAATAATACTACTTTATCTATTTTTTGGAAAAAAATTCCCATTAGTCTGAAAATGGGTCTAACAATTTTATCTCTAATGTCTTTTATATTCCGGGATTAAATCATAATTTATTGAGTTTGGGTTCATTGTCTAAGAAAAATTATGATATTTGTATCCGGTATGGAATGTGTACTATTTTTGATCAATGAAAATATTGGCATAATTGCAAAAGTGATGAAGACTACTAACCGCTTAGTTTCATTAAATTTGAATAGTGAAAATTTTTCTTGTTTGGGTACTATGATTGATGATAAAAATTGGTAGTGACATTTGGCGTTTGGATATTTAAATTTTGACAAATTGAGATTTTTGGCTAGTAGAAGAATGGTTAGTGGATTGTTTGGTATCAGTGTTCCTGGAAAAATTTATGATACTTATATTTTGGGTAAGAAACACCGGGATGTTTAGATAGGAAAATCATAGAGAGCAAGGAGACCATTGGAGATTATCCATTCAGACTTGTGTACAATTGAATTCCTTCTAATAGTGGCTGCAGGTATTTTATTACTTTTATTGATGCTTTTAGCTAGAAAGGTTGGGTTTATTTTTTGCAACAAAAATCTGATACATGTGAGATATTTAAAAAATTCATTGTGTATTTTTGTTGAGAAGCAAAGTGATTTTCAAATAAAAATTTTGAGAACTAATAGGGGTCAAGAATATCTTCTTATTTGTGATAATTTTCTTGAAGAAAATGACATACATTATCAATTGACAGTCGGGTACACTCCACAACAAAAGATAGTTATGGATATGGTAAGATGCATGTTGAAGTTGAAAAATAAGCCAAACCCTTTTTGGGCAAAGGTAGGTGTATGTGCTATTTATTTGTTAAACAGATGTAATAGAGAAGTCTTCCAGGAAAAACCCCTAAAGAAGTATGGGGTGGTAAAAACCATTTATTGGTTATATCAGAGTATTTGGTTATGTTGCTTATTATCATGTTCCCGATCAGTTGCGTAAGAAAATTAATGACAAAGGTGAAAAATGTATTTTGTTGGCAACAGTGAGCAGTCCCAGGCTTACAAATTACTCAATCCAATTTCAAAAAAAGTAATTGTTAGTAGAAATGTGACTTTTGATGAAAGAAGTGTTTGGAATTAGTCTCCGAAGGAATCGAAAATTGTAGAGGTGACATTAAATTATGAAGGAGAGGATGATAATCATGATTCTTCAGCCATCGCCAGTTGCTTAGGATTCACAGACTGAGACATCTGATTGTCCACAGCGTTAGTGCTAGTTGCCTGCTAGATTGAAGGATTATGTTATTTTTTCAGATAATTCTCTTTCTGATGAAGATATTATGAATTTTTCTTTATTTGAAGATTGTATACTCCGTTGTTTATAAGGAGACAGTTCGGGACGATCGTTGGGTGAAGGCATGTAATCTGAATAAATTCATGCTATTGACAAAGAATGATACATGGGAGCTTACTTCTCTTCTAGCTGGTAAAAAGGCAATTGGAGTAAAGTGGGTCTACAAGACCAAATACAAATCCAATAAAGAAGTAGAGAGATTCAAAGTGAGATTGGTGACAAAAAGCTACAAGCAGAAACTCGGTATTGATTATTTTGAGGTAGTTGCACCTATTGCTCGACTTGATACAGTTAGTTTGATTATTTCTCTTGTCGCTCAAAATAAATGAAAAAATTATCAAATAGATGTCAAGTCTGCTCACCTTTTCTTAAATGGAGTACTCGAAGAGGAAGTTTATATATAGCAGCCTGCAGGTTTTGTCAGAAAAGGTCAGGAAAACAAGGTATATAGATTAAAGAGAGTGCCCAAGGGCGTGGTATATAAGAATTGACTCATATTTTATTTCTCGTATTTTTTTGAGATGTTCATATGAGTACATTTTGTACATTAAATCTTCTACTCGTGGTAATATTATTATTGTATGTTTGTATGTAGATGACTTGATTTTTACAGGAAATAATTCTGTGATGATTGCTGAATTCAAGAGGGCCATGATTAATTACGTTGAGGTAATAGATATGGGACTTATGTCTTATTTTCTTAGGATTGAGGTCTTCTAGTCTAACCATAGTATTTTTGTTTCTCAAAGAAAATATGCAGGTGACATCTTGACATCTTCTAGTCTAGCCTATTTTGACTCCGGCTGAAGAAAAATTGCATTTGATGAGGGATGACATTAGAGAATATGTGGATCTTACCTACTTTAAAAGTTGGGTACCATAGGAAGTTTGAGATATTTGACTTCTACTAGGCCAGATATCACTTTTAGTGTTACTTTGATTAGCAGGTTCATAGAAAATTCACGTCAGTCACGCTTGCAGGCAGCGAAGAGGATTTTGAGGAACATCAAAGGTACCTAGGGAGATGACATATTTTATTCATGTAATAATCCAGTTGAGTTATTTCGCTACACAGATAGTGATTGAGCTGGTAATACAGTTGAGAGAGAAAGTATTTCAGGTTATGCATTTTTTATTGGTCGGGGTGTATTTTTTATAGAGTTCTAAAAAGCAAAAGGTGATAACGCTGTCTACCGTAGAGGCAGAGTATATTGCAGCAGCTAACAGTGCCATTCAAGCATTGTGGTTGCATCGTATGCTTGATATTCTTCAATAGAAGCAGGATAGTCACATGAAAATTTATTATGACACTAAGTCGGCAATTGAGTTGTCCAAAAATTCAAATTTTCATAGGTGTAGTAAGCACATTAACATCAAATATCACTTCACACGTGTAATTTAGTTTGAGATAAAAAGATTGAGATTGATTATTGAAGAACTAAAGAGCAAGTGGCAGATATTTTTATTAAGGCTTTGAAGTCAGGGACATTTTTGAAGTTGAAGAAGATGTTAGGCATATTTAGATTTGAGGAGATTAATTTAAGGGAGATTATGTAGGAAAATAAACCAAGCTAGATAGTTATTTTTTTAATTAAATATTAGTGGGTCAAATATTATTTTATTAATTATTTATTAGTTGGTGCGTGGTGATAATTTCCATTAATTAGTTATTGGTTGGTGCATGGGATAATTTCCATTAATTAGTTAGTAGTACTACTAGTCATGTTGGGCTTTATGACAATTAGGTCTCTGTTTTTGTTTAGTTAAAAAAAAAAAAAGAGGAAGTTGTCTTCTCTATTTTGTTTTTGTGAAAATTGCAGCAGCCATCAATAAAAAAAACTGTCATCCTCTGCTTGTAAGCCATCTTCTTGGAATTAAAAAAATTTGTCTAAATTTTATTCCAATCTTCTTTCCTTTATTTTTTGATTAAATAATTGTTTTGGGTCTATCATAATAACCTCCAAGTCATGTCTCAAGTCTATTGTAGTCACTAATATACGTCCTCCTGAAGAATTTTTCGAAACTACATTGAAGAAAAATCTACTTTTGAGGATTTTGGATCTTAAAGGTTGAATGAAACAGCTGGTAGATGAAGTCTTGATTAGATCGATATTCATTTTTAGCCTAAAAGTTTGATTACAGTATGTGTTTGCTACCATATAGTCTGATAAAAACTCCATCGAGTTGTACCCCCACTAACAGAGGGGTTGGGGGGCAGCGGGGCAGCTACCTTCCCTACTGATGGAAAACTTGAAATTTATCCTATAAAATTTTAATTATTTTTAAATAAATTTCCGTTGCCCCTCTTCCCTTTCTAAAATTTTATTAAATTCTTAGTATTGCCTGAAGTTTTTCTCTAAAGTGTGTTTTTTTTTCCTCAAGTGTGGTTAAACAAAATCTCGACATTTTTTATTTAAAGAAAGACAATATTTCTAGTTAATTATTAATATAGATTTTATAAATCTAATTAATTTTAAAGATTAATCTTTTATAAATTAATATATAAAAAAATCTCTAATTGATTGATTTGATCTAATATTGTATTTTCTTCAATCACAAATGATCACGAAAAACATTAATATACTTATTGTATTATTATAGAAGGAATTTCATTCGAGAATAATTTTTTATAATCTTGTTTTAGTTTTATTGAACGAGAGATAAAAACCAATATAATCTGAACATTAACATAATGAATTGATATATTAGATAATTGTATCTTACAAGAAAACAAGTATCACTATTTTTGTTTGGTAGTCATATAAACTTTTATTTTTTTTATAGTAAAATACATCTTTTGTATAAGTAACAAACCAATTTGATATATTTTTCTTTCTAAAAATTATTTGAAATATATTCAAAATTTTAGCATAAACTACTATACAAAAATTTGAGATTTCGAGAGAACCAATTCAAGTGAAAAAAACATATATTTTTTTTCACACAATTTGTTCGAGTAATAAAAAAAAAAATCATCTATGACAATTTTAGCAAAATGGAGAGTAAATCTATTATAAAAAAAAGATGTACACATTTAACACGAATAAGCAAATATATATTATAATGTAACATAAATATTAGCTTATTTATGTGTATAATATATTTTTTGGAGGAAGATAGATAGGGAAGGTCTAAAATTGAGCCCATATACATGACATATAACATATAAAAAATAAATAAAAATGGCAAACTAAATTAACAATACACTTAATTTTCGACCCAAGGAAAAAAATATTGCCCTTGCTATCTAAATATCACTGGTACCAAGTTGACTCAACATAGAGGAATTATACGTGATTCGATGAAAAACTTAATAAATATCGAGTTTTAAAGTAAACTCGACAAAATCAATGAACAATGAATGACGAATTCCTATCCGAGTCAAGTTTATATAAAAATTGAAAAGTATGATAAAATGTTTATAAGTTTTTTGAAAATTAATTTTCTGAATTGATTATGAATAATATATAAAAGGATTAAGAAACTAAAATTTTTAAATATTTAACGTAAGTGTAATAATAATTGTATTCTTAATAGAAGAAAAATAAATATTTATGTCTTATAATTTCGAATTTTTAATTTTTAGTTCAATAAAACTAAATTTACAAATATTCTCGACTTAATAACTATTTAGGTCAAGTCCGAATTACGTGTTTTTAAACATTGGTTACTACCGAACATTAATTCCCAAAAGGTACACATGATAAAACTCTCTCAATACTACACTTTCATCTAAAAGTTAGCTATTGCACTGCCGGCATATAAAAACTATCTGATATTCTCATTTCTTGTTCCCTATTTTCTCGCTTGAGTTAGCTGCTTGGTTGTAATCAGTTCACAAGGAGAAGAAAAATCTATCTACTAACTTTTTGTTTCTTTCACCAACATTTTACACAAAAAGAAACTAATAATAACAAGTCAAATGAGAACTGGTCCTTTTGAAATAAAAATAAAAAAATTTCACCCTTCTCCCTACCCTTTAGTGACTTGAACTCATGACCAATGCGTTAGAGAGAAACGAAAATTGGTTTAAATCCTCTTTACACCGTGTAATTTATACACCACGTAATATTCTCACTTTGTAACCCCTAATTTTTATATTTAACACATTGTACTCCCAACTCTTTAGTCCTCCCCGGCCACTTCATTTCAAATTTTACACCATTACTAAATTCACTGATGTTAAATGCTTACACAGCAAGCACCAATTTATGACATATCGTATTAGTTGAGGTAGTCAAGAATAATTTCACTTTGAATCCATTATCTATGAACATAAATTTGTCTAGCTCAAAAGCAGTGCATGTGTAGTTTATTTTGCAGTTCACCTGCATATCTTGAATAGACAATGACTTATCAAGATGTTAATAAAGAGGCATTAAGCCTATAAATTGAGAAATGATCTAAGAGGTGCTGGTTAAATTTCTTGTGGAATAATGTAGAGCACAACTATTATTCATGCAACCTAACATATTTAGCATATCATATATGTCTCATTACAAAACCTGAAGGCCCTGAAATGAAAAGAGTGAATCAAAAGAGCAAGATAACCAGCAAAAATGATGATTTTTCATGATGCGGTTTCTTAATTTTGATTATACTGTGCCTTGTGTGCATCATATGGCCACTGCTGAAGCTCCAATGTTGTACGTAATTATTTTTCTTATTTTTGTGGGGAAAAGAAAAAAAAAAAAAAAGCATGTCAAAAGCTGAAGTTTTTTCAATTTTACTCAGCAGTAGGGATAATTCAAATCTTAATAGCATTAATTTCATTTTTTACCTCTTAACTTATATTTTTCACTTTGCACCCTAACTTTAATTTTAGACATTTTGCACCCGCACTCTCAAATGTATCTTAATTGAATCCAATTTTTAATGCCATCATGGCCTCACTGAACTTAACAAAATCTTTGTTTGCACATTCAAAATATTGTGACAACATCATTGTCTTTCTCGCTGAATATGTTCCACATAGTAAAAGATTCCGTTAATTTTAGACAAGGAGTTAAAAATTAGATTAAAGTGAGACGGATTTCAAAATTGATGGTACAAAGTGTCTAAATTAAAATTAGAGGTATGAAGTAGAAATTTAATACAAGTTGAAGGGTGCAAAATAGAATTAGTTCCTGTTAAAATGCTTGGCACAATTATTACTGCTGGGATTGTATACCTCTATGAATTGTACAGTATCTTTTAGGGATATCATTTCTTTGATTTTAAAAATTAAACAAGATTTTAAAAACATGTACATATATTTAAAGTACAAAAAAATAATTAGCTAAAAGAGATAGTAAAATTTTTCTGTAACTCTGCCACCTTGACGGTTGTGGCAGCAAACAAGAAGACTAGAAAACCAGTTACTAAGGTACGAATATTGCAGTAAAAACTAGAAATATCTAATGTGGACTGGGTATGTATATAATCTCTGAAACGTGGAAAAATTGGCTTCTCATTAGCAAACTTGATTGGCAATCTTATCCATCAGATTTCCCAAAAGTGGGTTGAATTGAACAAGTCTGGTTTAGTCAAATTCTGTGAGGTACATTCAAAATAAATAAATAAATAAATAAAAATTGTTGCATCTATAGTTACCTGCCCTTATACACGAACTAGTTTTGATAATATGTATCAAAATTTAATTCATTTGTATTGCGAAACTTGACTATTTATATTTTAGAACATCAAAAGTAGCAAATTTTGATTAGAATAAGGATCCTTTGTTTCTCATTCTCCTTCTTTTGTTTCTTTATTTTTTTAATTAATTTATTGAAAAAAAAAAATATACTTTTTAAATTTACCTAATTAGAACTATTTAATACTAGATTTGTTTTGATTATTGTTAGAGAGGATTAATGATTTTTGAACATTTAGCATTTTTCTTTTCACTAATTACTAAGAATTCAATATATATTAGAAACCAAATTTAATAATATCTAATTATCAACTATCACTTTGTCTCTAGATGAATTATGCATTAAAACCAATATTTTTTAATTCGGACCGAACAGTGAACCGATGGACCTTCCAATTACCAGTTTAACCAAATTCAACTGGGTCTTTAAACTTAGGGTGTGTTTGATAACCCCATTAAGTGCTTAAACTTAATTTCATTAAGTATTTTTTGTGTATGTTTGATAACGAAATTCTCTTACCTCTGAATGTATTAAGTGCCATTTAATTTCTATACAAAATTTTATGTGAAAACTTTGTTACTTAATTTGTTGAATTCTTTACTCGTATAACCAAACTCACCCAAATTTTCTTTATTTCACATTCACACACTATTTACTCACACTTACACACATTATATTCATTCTCTCTCACATAAACACACACTTACACACACTATATTCATTCTCTCTCACACACAAACACATATTTGCACACACTATATTTCTTATCTCTCACACACAAACACACATTTTCACACTCTATATTTCTTCTCTGTCACACAAAACACACATTTGAACACACTATATTCCTTCTCTCTTATACATAAACACACATTTGCACATATTATATTCCTTCTCTCTCATACATAAATACACAGTTGCAATTTACACACACTATATTCCTTCTCTCTCATACATAAACACACATATACTATATTCATTATTTCTCACACATAAACATATACTTACACACATTATATTTTTTTCACATAAACACATACTTGCACATACTATATTCCTTTTCACATACAAAAACGCACACTTGCATTCATTATATTCATTCTCTCTCACATATAAACACACACTTTTACATAATATCTCTCTCACACACACATAACCCTCTCTCATACACACATACTCTATATTAAAAAATTATTTATTTGTATTAAAAATATAATAATTAAAATAATCTATTATAAAAAATATAATATTATCATCAAAATATATAATACAAAAGAGGTAAAATATTTTAAATTCAGTACTTAAATTCAACTAATTATCAAACAGATGCAACTTTATGAATTCAGCAAATTAAGACATCAGCACTTAATTTTCAATGTTCAAAATTCAGAATTTAGATTTTAGTTTTATCAAACGCACCCTTAGATAAATAAAACAACTGGAATTATGAACAAAATAAATGCTTGTTTGTTGGTTAGCAACTTTTTGCTTTTCAGGTTAAGGGTGTGTTTGATAAGAAAAATTAATGCTTAAAATGAATACATTAACAGATTTGTTATTTTTATTATATTTAATAAATAAAATCTTACCCACTTAAAATTTTAAGTAGTGTTGAAACTCTATAACAAAGTTTCAGAGATACAGTCCTAACTTAACGGTTAATGCAAAACACGCTCAGTAGATAAACTTTAATAATTTTAATGCATGTTCCAAGATTGTCCCTATCTATTCCCTTTTCTTTTCCAACAAAACAACTTCTTACCTCACATATGATCTCTCCTATAACGATATTCCTGATCCCTTCCCTCTCAAATCCTTCCATATCTTGCACTTTAAATTCCCTCTGCACACTTCGACTCTCTCTTCTTAAATCACTATCGGGAGTTTTCTATCAGTACAAAGGTGCCAATTCTTTTGTTTTCCAGTTACTTACAAGTATTGCTCTAAGAATTGCTGCGGGTTGATTCAAGAATCCCATCTTCATATTGCTTTTTTTTTTTTTTGGAGCTATTATCCTTTTTTTAACAAGGTAATAGCTAGATGCCCATCTTGGTTCTTTTTTGTATTGACATTTATGAACTTTTTGTTGGTTTTTTTAAATTATTATTTTTTTAATTTTTTCAGTTTTAATTTTCTTGCATTTTTTTTAAAGAAGAAATTTATAGACTCAAATCAATTAATCAATCAAATAACAAAAACCCACAAGAAAATAATAGAGTAAAGCACAATTTTTATTCTCAAAATTTTGTGTAGTGATATCAAAACCAGTTAGACAAAAAAAAAAAAAAAACTACAAATGGAAAATTGATAGAAGATGGCTTACAAAACCAAAACTAGAAGTCTACACACATTTTATGCAATTAACTTTCTACTTATTGCCGTTATTCCAAAGTCATAAAAGCATAAGCTGGATTGTCAACAGGTGTGAATTTAATAGAAATGCAGGAAGAATGTTTTTGTCTCTAATTTATAGCTGCATTCTCTGTCTCATAGTACTGCTAATTATGAAAGTTAACTTAGAACTAATAAAGTGTTTATAAGAAACGACTATATGACTAAAAAAAGGCTTTGGAACATTGAGAAATAATTCTATTCAACTAATCTACGTAAACTAATATGTAACCACAAATTTACACAAGCTAAAGAGATGGAACTTTAGCATAACAAATGTTTATAATTTGAGTATAAATTGTTAACAGGTTATTATTATATTAAAAAACTAAAATAAAAATTAAATATGTTGTGATTGTTGTAGTATTTATTTCCACTATAATTTGAATTGCAATGGAGGACAAACGTGTAAGACAGAACAGCATTTAACTACGTATGTTAAGTTGGATTGGAAAAATAAATATTTTTGAATTCAAAATTGGTAGCAATTTAGCATATCTGGTGGGTACAAAAACTAATACTATATGAAATGAATAGATGGGCAGATGTCTTGCACCTCAAATCTATCCAAGCCAACCCTCTTGATAGACTATAAAATAAATAAAATAATATATATAACTTTTATATCATTGTTTGGAAATAATTTGTTAATTATTTAATATTTAATCATTTTGTTTCTTTTGAATCTTTTTTGATCTGTAAAGTTCATGTGATATGTAGGGATGAAACAATTACATGCCGGTAAGGTTACTAGGGATAATTGGAAAGATCCTAATTTGTTGAAGCAGTTTATAAAATTATGTGTGGAGGAAGCTAAGTTTAATAATTATAGTGGAAGTAGTTTAAAAAAGAATATTGGGAAAGAATTAGGTTAGTTTTAAAAGAGAAAAAAATGGGTAATTTTGAACAAAGACAGTTGAAGAATGGAATGGGATTATTTAAAGACAAAATACACAATTTGGAAAAGAATGACAAGTATTATCGGGAATAGTCATTATGATCCGATAAGCAATACCATAAATTGGAGTTTAGAGCAATGGGACAAGTACATACAGGTAACTATTTTTAAGTGTTATTCGATTTACTAAAATTACTAACATATATCTGAATATAATTAAATATTTTATTACTAAAATATATCTGAATATAATATATGAAATGAAATAATATATATTTATATTAAGTAAAATGTGATATAAAAGACCAGTTACTCTTACGAAATAAAAATATATTATATGGAAGCATTAAAAATGAAATAAATGTTTGGAAGGTAATAATGTCAAAATAAATACCCACATCATCTTTTTGTAATTATATATATAAAGGTTTCTTTCGTAGCGGAAAAAGTGCAAGTTTTTTGAGTTTGAGGGGGCAAATTGCACTTGAGGGTTCAAGGGGGGTAGAGTGTTATTAATCTCAATCAAAAAACTAAACAATTTTTATTGAAAAAGTTGAAAAGTGCGAAATCTTCAATTTTTGGGTTAATTACACTATACCCCTTCAACCTACACTATAGTTGCACTTTCTCCACGTTGAACCCAAATAGTGATGTGGATATTTATTTTGACAAAAATATCCTCCAACAATTTGTGTTCAAAGTTATTCTACTTTTGATTAATTTTTAATGATTGAACACGTTTTATTTATTTTATTTAATTATTTATTTTTTGGATTTCGGGGCTATAAGAGAATTTTATGAATTGTCAAATCTCTTTAATCAACTTATACATTATTTTGTTCATTTGTAAAACTAAATACATAAAGGCCATTTTTCCAACAAACTTTTATTCATTTTCATTTTGCTTGTACTAAACATGTGAAATATAAATTACTAAATAATATTTTAAATTAATAGATATCTTAGATAAGAATATAATTTCCATTTCATAATTAATAATAAGGTGCAAGAAGAATATCTTCTAACTAAATACGTACTTCATTTTTCTTTCTTTTTTTGGCTCGACATCAAAACACATGAAATTTTTTTTATTTTTAATTTTCTTTACAAATTTTTTTGTTAAGTATTAAATGTGTAAAAATAAAATCATTTATATAATTAAAAAAATCTACTTATTTTTATTTTCATTATGTTTAGATCCTGGAAAAAAATTGAAGAAAAATGTTTATAAAAGTTCGTTCTATTATTATTTAGTTTAAGAAAAGAAGAAAAATAATATATATTTATATTAAGTAAAACGTGATATAAAAGATCAGTTACTCTTACGAAATAAAAATATATTATATAGAAGCATTAAAAATGAAATAAATGTTTGAAGGGTAATAATGTCAAAATAAATATTCACATCATCTTTTTGTAATTATATATACGAAGGTTTCTTTTGTAGGGGAAAAGTGTAATTAATATCAATCAAATTTTTTTTTTTTTTAAAAAAAATTTGTCACTTTGGATTAAGCAATTTCAAAGTGCGTAATCAAATTGATTACGCATAATTTTAAATACAAAAGTCATAATTAAAAAAGACATTATAAAAACAGTCATATTTATGCTAAAAAATTTTAAAACAATCCTGTTATGAGCAATTAGCCCTAAAACTGCAGACAAGGCATGTGCATGTGTTGGACGGTATTGTTGCATCACACAACAAACCTTTGCGGTGTCCTCAAGGGTGATCCGATACGAAATATGAATCATGTTATGCCAAGAAAAAAAGCTCAGAATGTGGTATAGGAAGGCTTGGGGAAGCCGCTTAGTCCTGCCCCTAAGGAGACGTAAATTTCATGTGTGAAAAATGAAAGTCGGAACATAACAAGAAGTCTGTGTCGTTGATTTTGACGGGAGTGAGAAGTCTGGGATCCCGTTGTGATTTAAAGTCTGTCATTGATCAAGAATTGTCAGTATGGAAGGTCGAAAACTAGTGCATGACGTTAATTGTCCCATTGCCTAATAACATTAGAGATGATAGCAAGAGGTTTCACTTTTTTGGCTTCCGTGAGTTACATTTAATACAAGACCAACAAATTATGTGATGGAATTGTACGAGAATGAGTGTTAAGAGTATAAGATATGACATAAATAAATTATCGTGAAAACTTAAATGCAAGAATGTATTGATAATAAAAAATGATTTAGATTTAGTGTTTAAAATATAACTTTTCTTTTAATTTTAACAATTAGGCTACACTTTAGAGATTAGGTGTAGATTAATTTCCTTGTTGCTTCCGGTCTCCAAACGTGATTCCTTTGAATTTTCATGTCTAGTGGAGCCAATACAAGTCTTCCTTGTGAATTGGTCAAAATTACAAAAGTAGTACAACGAAAATATCTAGTTCTACAAATCTCGGAAATTGAACAACAGTGGAAGGTGAAAATGTGCTCTGATTATACGTACTCACTACCAATTCAAGATTTAACAATAGTAGATATACAGCATATTACTAGTTTTGTTACATTATCTTTTTCATTCGCACACATAAATGAAATTAATCATATGATATCACATGTCTTCTTTCTCACATTGTAGAACATGCTTCCATTTTCACTAACTAATATTCTTATTTTTTTTAAAAAAAAATTAGAAAATAAATATTCTCACATGTCTATTGAAGTGCTCGAAATCTTCTTGATTTCTGGTCATTATGTGCTAGAGTTATGCTTGATCAAAGAATGATTAAACGCTTTAGGCCAGAAAAAACGTAAAGTCGTAAAGAACGTGGCACATACGTCTATTAGTATGAAAACAAGAAAACAACACAATAAGTCCTTGTAATTGATTTTGACGGGGAGTGAGAACTTCAGGATAAGAAAAAAAAAAATAGAAAAGAAAAACTCTATCATTGATAATGCACGGCCTAATTGAAAAAGCTGAAAGTAAATAACATTAATGTAAAATTGCTAAAATGATCTTAACATTTGAAAAAATTCCTTTTCTTTAGCTCCTACTATTTACAGAACATTATTTGATCCACCGCATAATCCAAACAATCGACATTGATAGATCCCAAACCCTGTCTGCAGTCGTCTTCTGGTAAAATGTGTCATTCCTCAACGACATTGACATAGTTTCATGGGCAAAAGTTTTATTAGCTTCCTCGACTAAGTTTAATTTATTATATGCGCAATAGTTAACACTTTTTTTCCGGACATTGGAATTTATCTTAGGTAGTAAGACGATACCTATATGACCTATTAGTTGTGATTCAGATAATTAAGGATAGGGTAAGGAGTGGATTCTTTTATTTTATTTTTTAAAGTTAATAAATTTTTAAGCAGAAAGATCTTATATTTTCATCATTGTTTATGATCAGATTAAGTTTGAGTAATATAGGTAAGAATTCATAATTAACTTACTATATTTTATTTAAAATACGATCAAATAAGTGAAGGTGACAAATGATCATTAATGAATGAGTTCATGTATAACAATAATATATATATGTGTGTGAATTAATATACTAGTCTAAAAACCCATGTTATGCATGGGAAAAATAAATATTATGAAATTTAAATGTCAAATATGTATAAATTAAGTTATAAATTTTTTAAATAATTAAATCAAAATTTGACTTCATTTGGATAGCTATTTTTCATAATATTATTTAAAATAATACTGTAACTAGACGTTATATTTGATATGTGGCGAGATTAAAAAGTAGTCAGAAAACGAACAATAAATGATTATAAAATATTATTTGAAAAATAATGAGTAATTTGCACTATTCAAACAGAACCTTAATGCTATAAGGTTATATAACACCATAAACTAAATGAATAGATAAAAACAACACAATTCTCGAATGTGTTCTTAAAAATCCTCAACCTTCAGTTATGCAAAAAATAACTGAAAGTTAATTATGAGAAATAAACATTAACAATATGAAACTTATGTATAATAGTAACTTACATATTTAAGAGTGTTATTTAAAAGCATTGACTGGAGTGATAATCTTGTACAAAAGTGAGGTTGAGTATAAAATTCTTGGCTCAACTAAAGAGAGGTAGTATGAGCAAGGGTTATCCTACGAATTTGTATACAACTTGAATTATTGACTAACCAAATTTGAAGAAGCATCTTAGTGTATTACTACTCCAATCTTGCTAGTTTAGGAGTATTGTTTGTTTAATCTCTCTTTTTACTTATTCTGCTCATTTTGTGCTTAATTGATTATATTGCTATCAAATTACTTGTGAATGTGAAAGATTTTATTTGTGCATCATTTGCAAATTATTTTTAGGAAACCTAATTCACCCCCCCTCTTAGGTTGCTTTGGGCCAACAATATCTACCGATATTTAAGTATTAGTTATCAATAAACATAAAGTTGGAAAAAGATGTAAAGAATAAATTTATTTAGTAGTATAATTTTTTTGTGATATAATAGTTATTACTATTTTTGATAAAATCTATACTATATCTATAGAAAAACCAATTCTTCTAAGAAACCTTTAATAATCTATACTATATGTAATTGGGTTGCAAAATAATATTAATAAGATATATTTAGCCAAAATATCTTCCTATTTATGATGGATTACTTGGAGTAGCCCTTTAATATTATATGTCTAACCTTTTTTTTCCAAATTAATATGTATTTATTTTCCTAAGTTATTATTAGTAATTGATATATATGATTATTTATATTACACTTTTAATTTTATAATTTTTTTGGGAAAATTCAATCATGACATGTATGTGCATAAAGTGAGAATTTTGAAGAAATAAAAATAGTTAAAGGAAATATTTAGGTTAGTTAATTTTAATTTTTACTATTAATTATGTAATTGATCATGTTCACTATCGTTATTTACTATATAAATTTACTATATATTTGACATTCCATGTGTCAATAATTCAAAATTTTCACGAAAAGTGGTTTATCTATAGATATGTATAGATACGATTACGGATGTAATTTTTTTTTTTTTTTGTGTAGATAAGTTGATCTATATGTTCTTGAAAATTATTCTATTTTGTCTTTTTATGGGTTTTTCTCCTATCGAGATTCTGTTCTCATAGTCTCATTTAAATTTTTTTGGAAAAATCTTAAAAATAATTTTGCAATATTTTAAAAATAATTATTTAAAACATGAGTTTTGAAAATGTTTTACTATCCTATGCATAGCATGGTTTTTGAATGCTAGTAAATATATATCAATATATATTTAATAAATATATCTATTCTAGATGAAAATAGTAGTGTGAATGTTTAACAATATGGGTGTTCATGGGTTGGGTTATTGGGTTAGCGAATTTTCGGGTTTTAGTTATCGAGTTTTTGGGTTGAGAATTTAAAACCCAACCCAAACCAACTAATATAAAAACCCAAGTAAACCCAACCCAAATGTACTTGAATAGGTTACTTGGGTTTTCAGATTTATTTGGGTTAAAATCTAAAAAATGTAATATATATATATATATATATATATATATATATATATATATTATTGTAAGAGTATCCATTACAACTATATTTTTATCAAAAAGTGAAATAGTTAGATCAAGAATGTGAAGGAAAAATTATATAATATGTTAGATGAATGTTATCAGTCAAGAATGAAAAGATAAAAATATTATAAGTTAGATGATATTAAAAAGAAAATAAAAAAAAAAAAGTATAAGTAAATTATGTTTGGATTATCAGGTTACTTGGTTGGTTTGGGTTTTGTTTTTTCAAAGCCCAACCTAACCTAACCCAACCCATTTACCTCTAAATTCATTTGGGTTGAGTCTGGTTCGGGTTGGATTGGATTTGAACACCCATATACCTTAATAGTAATTTTTCATAAATATATTTAATTATAGGTTATAATTAACTTTTCTATCGTGGTAAATTTCCAAATTACATTGGTAATAGTCTATCCCATTTGGTAAAATTAAATATAACTTTGGTATTACATAAGTGTTATGAATATTTATCAATAGTAATTTTTTAGAAATATATTTAACTATTGGTTATAACTAACTTTATCATAGTAAATATTACAAATAACCTTAAACAAAGTTGTCACTTTTCACATTTATGTGAGTTCTCGCAAACCACCCTTTACTTTACTAGATATATATAGATAAATATAGACTCAAAATATCCTTAAAATAGACTCAAATGGAATTGTGAACACCCCTAACTAAACAATGCCTCCGTTGTCATTTAGTTAAAGAGAATAATTTTGACAATGCACAATTAATGTGAAATGAAAAAAAGGCCTCAAACAAAATGTGTGATTACTAGTTTACCCTTTGAAAACAAAATAGAAAAGGAAATTTTCAATTTTACCTTTCTAATGGAAAAAGTGTATGGAATGAGTGTGTTTTAGTGAAACAAAATTGAAAATAAAAGATAAGTATCTAAAAAACATAAAAGATTTCTTATCTAAAATACTTTTCAAAGTCCATTATAACATCCTTTTTCCTTTTTCTCATTTAAATAAAATGGCTAATTTATATATACATATACACAGAGCTTGTTCTTAACGGCTTATTGAGAAATAGTTTATGGATTAATTTCATTTTGGAGGATGTGACTAGAAATTTAGCATTCAAAATTAGACAAATTTATGAAATCTTTTTATAATTTTTTTTTTTCAGAATTTTAATCTCAAACTATTGTAATTGAAGTTATAAAAAGTATATATAACATAGCTTTAAATTTGAGGCCAAAACTTTTTATACAATTAAGTAATTTCTAAAACCGCTTTTAGTTAATTAAAATGTAGCACTTAAACCTTAGTGATATATTTTGTCCTATAACAAGTGAAGAATTTCCAAAAAGAAAAGGTCAAACTTGAGAAAGAACCTAATAATATAAATTAACAAATGCATACAAAATAATATATTTTTCGTTTTAAGTCTGAAATAATAAGGGTCAAAATGTCAAAGTGGTTTGTTAAATAATTCTTTTTTGAATTAGGATGATACTTTACGACAAATCAAAAGTTAGGAGAGATTTGTGACAATTTTAAAAGTTTAGGGATACTACGTGATATTATCATAAACCCTAGCAAAGATTTTCGAAATTATGCCTATACATTATCATGTGTATTTTACTAGAAATTATAGTACCAAATTTACTACTCCCGACCCATAAATTTTGCTATTTTTTGAAAATCCAACTTTTTAAAAATAATGTGTTAATATTGATTTAAATATTTTATATTTTACCTTTCAAAATTCAAATGTATCTCCACAAATAGACAAAGGATATAAGTGAAAAAATGAGTAATAATTTTGTTTTCACCTCTTGTAGATGACAAATATTTTGGAACGTGTAAAATAAGAGGTTTGATACCTTTAATGAGATAGAGGGAGTATATATGCGTATAGCTATTAGATGATGTTGACCGACCAAAGAAAGGAAATTTGATGTTGGAATGGATGGAACTTAATTTCAAAGAAAATCATAAATGGAAAAGTCGAAATTGCAAAGATGGATCTTATTATAAAAACAAAAAGTAATATTGCAAATACAGGTGAAGAACTACTGATACAACTCCAACTGATGATGAACTATGAAGTTTTGAAAGTATGCAAAGATTAACAACATTGTTTATTAGGAAATATTGAAAGAACTTAATTCTCAATGAAGTATTATACATCCAAAAGGATGTGATGGTGCTAAAGGCTAAACACAAGATGCTATCATTGTCAATTTTTTTGACCAAAAATGCTTGTTTCTTTCTCTATCTAGGATATAGTTCAGTAATTGATGCCTTGTTTACTGAAGCTGGCAGTAACTTTGTACCGGATCGTTCTGATTCTATATCCTCATGAATGCTCTCTGATTTGTTATGCCTGGAAACTGCAGGAAGATACGGACTTGGAAGAGAAACAGAGTTACTATCGAGCATGTAAACCACGGAAGCCATTCGGGGTCTTCTTGTAGCATCTTCCTCAACACATAGTAAGCCAACATGGATACACCTAAGGACTTCAGTTTTGACATAAGAGCCTCCAATTGTCGGATCCAACAACGCTAATGGCGTGCCTTCTCTCCATTGTTGCCAAGCCTGTTTAGAATTAGTACATTATGAATTGCTAACTTACTCTCTAATAGAGAAATGGCCTATTTGGTTGATCTATATAAAGCAACATCTAGCATATAAAATTTTCCAGGGTCGACCTTGCAAATAGATTCCTTTTAAATTCTAGACTATTCTACCAAATGGAAAAGTGTACAATCAAAGGTATTACAGGAAAAAAGTGAAAAATTAACAATTGATACAGTGGTGTCAATATTTGCACTCACATAGCTCAAAAGGTCTTGAGAATCTTCTGATTTGTAGAAGCTGCTATTCTTTTTGCCAGTAATAATTTCTAATATCACAACTCCGAAACTAAACACATCTGACTTTACGGAGAACTGACCGCTCCTAGTGTATTATAGGAGCCATATAACCACTGCAAGCCATAGCAATTGGCATGATGATTAGTATTTTGGTTTTCAGATTGCTAACAATATTACACATCAATTTTATATTTTAGAATTAAAATTCAAAGGATGATCCTAGCCCTAAACTAAAAACCACCTATTAATCTAAACCTTTAATATTTTAGTGCTCTAACTTAGGCTTTTCAAATCACTAACTCTATAAAAATACATTTGCAAAAGTCAAAAATTTTTGATACACGGGAAATTTAAAAAGTACCTATGCGAAACATATTCAAAGATTGCGTGGGTGGATTGAATACTTACAATGTCCCGGCTATCTTGTTTGTGTTTCCTTCAAATTGATCAACTCCACAAATTTTTGCCATGCCAAAATCTGCTATTTTTGCATTCATATTTTCATCTAGTAATACATTGCTAGCTTTAAGATCACGATGAATAACTCTTAGAGGAGAATCTTGATGAAGATAAAGAAGCCCTCTCGCTATTCCTTCTACAATTGTGTAACGTCTTGACCTCTTAGCAATTGTTTCCTTTCTGGATCTTTAAGATAATATTCCATGTTAATTTTGTGAACTATAAAGTCAAATACTACATAAAGCACATTGGAAAAAAAATTATCGCCTTTTGTTCAACTAAGTTGATGAACTTGCATAGAGCTAATAAAATTTTCCAATGCAACCACTATAATAATAAACGTAGACAAAAAACAAAGTATTTACGATAATTATTGAGTTAAATACCAACCGAAGAGGAAGTAGTCGAGGCTTTTGTTCTGAACAAATTCATATATGAGTGTCTTTTCAACTCCATGCAAACAAAATCCCAGAAGTCGAACTAAATTATTATGTCGAAGCTTGGCAACTACTACAATTTCATTTTTAAATTCTTCGACACCTTGCCCTGACCTAGTAGACAGTCTCTTCACAGTTATGTCTTGTCCATTCGGTAGCGTACCCTGTGGAATATGAAAGTGGAATGTATAGTAGCTGGAAACATCTTTCATATCTGAAAGAGGGAATATATGTATATGTGAATATGTTATGATTTCTGAATGCATTTATTGTGCATATACACTCACCAATTTTATTGTTAACTGAAAAGTAATTTGTGGCAATTTAAATTTCACTTAAACTATATTTCAGCGACTCAGGATCGATGTTTAAAAGTCCAGCTCGATCTACACCAATAAAAATAATTATAATGTTGAATTCATTATTTAAATCAAAGATAAATTTATTTTTGTTTTATTGCATTTTAATTGACAGTATATACCAATTGTCTCCTACATGTTGGCATCATATCGCCTCCTTGATCTCCTTTTTAGGAAAACAAAGATTGTGACCAAAAGCATCAGAGAAAGAATTGTTGAGATAACTATACCAATAGTTACTGGTATTGATAATCGACTTTTGCCTGGATCAAAAGAAGTGCGACAAAATTAGACAATAAAAAATGCCATGTTTAATAAGTACAAAATCAAACATCAAGATTAAATTGACTATGAAGTTTCACCATCCATAAAGAATAAATGCAGAAATATTATTCCCTGCAAACCTCAAACCTAGCAAGACATAAAAAACTAGCTAACTCGTATTTTTTGTCTTATCACCTTTAATAATGTGGAACTATTTTATATTGTTTTAAGTAATCAAACTAATTAAGGTCAAAAAGTTAAATGAAATCATTCCAAGTGCCAAATGAGATAGTTAATGTGTAAATTTATGTGGGGCAATTAAGATTAATCAACACTTTAGGGAGCCAAATACAATTTGCTAATTAAGAAAGAAAAGGTAAAAATTCACTCGTTGATTTACTTTCCTGAACTGTGTCCACTCAAAAACTTCCATAAGGAAATTTTCAAGACAATCATGATCAGTATGATGTGCTCATCCTGAAATGATTGGTGAACCACAAGAAAAACCTAACTTTCATGACCTGCAACATTTTGGAAGTTCATATATGGTCCATGTATCTTCAATTTGTTATATATGATTCTGTTGAGTAATATGCTTAATCAATATTTATTTGATAAGTATAAATGTCTTTTTAAGTGTTTTATGAGTTAAATGTCTTTTAGATATTCTATGAGTTAATATATCTTGGAAATATTTTCTGGAAATCTAACTCAATGATCTGTGTAATTTTCAACTTAAATTTAGCTCTTTATGTAACTATGAAATGGAGGAGAAGACATATGAATAAGCTTAAAAAGACATCATTTAGCTTGAAAACCTCTTCTTGGCCTAATCCCTATTAAATTGGTATTAGAGCTGGGATCCATAAAAATAGAGCTTTGTTTCATCCTTAAAAATAGAAGAAATTGAGATGGCAAATCAAAATAACAATAGTACCTTAGTTCTTATATTTTTTGGTGAACATTCATCATTGGTGTGTGAAAATGAAGATATTTTTCATATCAAAGGAGTTGTGAGATACATGTAGAAGATGGATAGCTGAATCAAAATCAATAACTGACTTTAATAATCAACAACTAAGGACTCTCAAAGAGTATAGTAAAAAAGATGCCCAAGCATTCTTGTATATTCAGCAAGGTGTAATCTCAGATATTTTCTCAAGAATCATAGGAGCAGATCATGTCAAAAAAGTATGAGAGATTCTACAAAAAAAGTTCTAAGATAATGTCAACGTGAAAAATGTCACACTCCAAACTCTTAGAAGAGAGCTTGAAAACTTGAAGATAAATGAAGCTAAAAAGTACCTAAGACTATTACACGAAGAGTACCAAGATTGTAAATGAGAGGAAGACTTTTGATGCACAAATTAATGATGGTAGAATTGTTGAGAAAATAGTTGTGAGTTTACTTTCAAAATTTGATCTTATAGTGTCTATAATTGAATAGACAAAAGATATCTTTTTACTAAGTGTTCAAAAATTGATGAGATCCTTGAAGGCACCTAAGAGACGAATAGCTAAACACACTGAAAAATTTATTGAAAGTGCATTTTAATTAAAGTTAAATTTCATCTCCAAAATTTTGACGGCGTTTGATAATTCGGATCAATGATCCAAAAATAAAGGTGATTATAATTTTAAATCAACACAACAATTCTTCATTGGTGGCGTTGATAAATTTGACACTGTGAATATCATTTGTAAATTTTTCTGCTTTCAGTGCATGTCATAAAACTTGAATTGCTAAGCGAGCCTCAAAAGATGATGTTCCAATAAAAACTTAATTAAATCATATGAAATATGGTTATTAAACTCACCTCTATTACTTGCAGGAGTTGGAGGAGGAGGAGGAGGAGGAGGAGGAGGTGGTGGTGGTGGAAGTATTGGGGTTACTGAGTTGTAAAACTTGTTGAGGTCATACATAATTTTACAGCTAGGAAATAGAACTACAGCCCCCTGGCTATTATTGCAGCAAGTTGGTAAATAAGCAATAGCATTTCGAAGGCAATCTTCGCAGTCATAACTGGAAAGATCAGGAGTACATTGTCCAAAGGCATATATTCTCCTCTGAAACGTGGAATAATAACAATCGGATTCTTGAACAGCAAATTTCTTTCCTGAACGATCATTTGCAGCCTGACTCGCTATACTATCCATAGTCTCTCCTAATACCTGGTTGAACCTCTCAGGATTCCAGACATTCTGTGTGATCCATATGTAATATGTAATCTTATGGTCCGCCCTGGCGAACATGGACTCATTGGAATAACGCAACAAACAGTAATTATACCAAATAATAGCAGCTCTTCTTTTGATCCCGGCATGACTGTAAAATTTGCCTGCTGGCATTTGCCACACATTGTGCACAAACATCAGTGTTTACATCACCTCGACACAGAAAGAGGCCGTAGACAGTGCTAGAAGGGTCATTTCCATTTCCAGCAGTGAAATTGTAGAAGCCGTTGGCAGTCGCCCGCGAAGCATTCGAAGATAGGGTGGAAAGGAGGAAATTCAGGTTCGTTTGATAATTTCTGCCGGCGTTGGTGTTGGGATTGTACGTACTAGAATTTACGCAATGGATTACAGGAGGATCCTGCGCGATAACGACTCTGTTATCAAAATTAAGCAAACAAAGCAGGCAACATAAGACGATCAATATGTTTCTCGAGATCATGTTAAAGTAAATATTACTAAGAAGAGTATAATTTAGTTTGGTGTGTGTTTTAGGTAGTAGACTCTTGTGGCTGAGATACGAAACAACATGAATTTTAATCTCAGAAAGTAAGTCCTGCCCCCGAGGCGACGTTCAATTTTAATTGTGGAAAATGAACTTTGGAAAACAACATGAAGTCTGTGTCGAACCGGAATCGAAGCCAGCAATAATTTTAAAAAAAATTGTAATTCTTCTTGTATATAAATATCTATTTTTCTTGTTATTTTTAACATATAATTCTTTTAATTTTTTTAATTCTCTTAAATACTCACAAAATGCATGAATTTTTTAAAGTAAATCTTTATTTTGATTTTTAACGATTTAATAAATAATACAATAATATATTTTATTCAAAAAAAAAGTATAAAATTAAAATATAATTTTTTATTTCTTATATTAATTTGTATTAAATTTTTTAATATTATAATTTTTTATTTTTTATTTTTTTAAAAAAAATTTTAAAATCGAAATCATAACTAGAATTTAACACAACAGCAGAACCAACCGAAATCACTGGTTTCAGAACTAGAACGAATCGGCTCCTCCCAATTTTGGTTTCGGCTTCTCCCGAAAGTAGAAGCAACGGTTCGAGAAAACCGTTACCAGGTGACTACATAGAATCCACAGAAATTTTATAGTCTAGCTAGGCCGAAAACTAGTCCATGTAATTAATTGTCTCGTTGTTTGATACACAAATATTTAGATAGATTTAATTTTTAATTTATTTATAGATTTTGTAATGTAAATTAAATTTTAAAAAATTTATGACATCAGTTGATATAAATAAGATTATTTAAAATTTAATTTTGATCACAGAACTTATAAATGAGATAAAAAATCAAATCTATTTAAATATTTTTCTTACCTAATAACACAGAATCTCCACTTTTTAACGACTCGATCACGTAGTTTAATAAATAATAAATAATAAGTAAAGCGTTTACCACTTATCGATTCCATTAGGTTCTATACTTTGTAGTTCTTATTTTAGTAGTTATGTGCTGAAGCTTTTGAAGATTAAGTGCAGATTAGGTCAGGAAATTTCCATGCAGGGACCAATCCGTGATTCCAAGTCAATTTCATGTCCAGCGGAGCCAATACAATACAAGTTAATCTTCCTTTTGAATTTGTCAAAATTACATGAACACAGCAAAAAATCAACTTTCACAAATAATCTACTGGACTTTTGTGGCTGAGATATAAAACGTGAGCCAAGAAGCCTTCTCAGAAAGTTACATAGGAAGGCTTCTGGAAGCTGTCGGTTAGTCCTGCCCAATAGGCGACGTTAATTTTATTTAATTTGTGGAGAACGAAATTTGGACAATAACATAGGCAGTATGGATTGTATTATTTAGAATATTATTTTAATATATTATTCGAAAAATTATTTGTCTCTGATATGATAAATAATTTGAATAAGTATTTGAATTGTAAATAGTGTAAATAATTTTTTTATAAATAAGTGTTTGAATAGTATTTTTTGCACTAAAAAATAAAACATATACGTGAAAATCGTATAAATTACTAATATCAAAATATATAATTCCGTTCACTCTCTTTTTCACACCATCAAATCAAGTACTAAAAACCACACAAAAACGTAGTTGCCTTCTCGTCATTTAAAATTGACGAATCTTAAAAAATAAGATATACTTATACATGTATGCTAATATGTATTTATTTAATATAAAATTTAAAAAAATACATTTTAAAAATTATTTAGTATTTTATGCATTAAAAGACAAAATACGCACACAAAATTATTATAAATTTATTAATATCAAAATACATAATTCCGTTTACTTTCTTTTTTATACCATCAAATCAAGTATTAAAAATCACATGCAAAGGTAGTTACCTGTTCATCGTTTGAAATCCAAATCTTAAAAAATGAAATGTGTCCGTATGTGTGTACTAAACATGTATTTATTTAATATAAAATAAAAATACAATTTAAAATTTACACTTTTCTGTCCATAGTTTGGATTCTCCAACATAAGTTTGAAAATCCAAACCTTATATACTATTTTAAAATCTATTTTCCTGCCCATAGTTTGGACTCCCGAACCTAAGTTCGAAAGTCCGAACCTTGTATACTATTTTAAACTATCTTTTCTTGCCTACACTTCGGATTTCCGAACCTTGTGTCACTATTTTAAACTCTATTTTCCCGCCTATATTTCAAACTTCCGAACCTTACATTTCCATTTTTTCTTTGCCCGAAAAAAATTCAGACCAATGGATAGTAATGGATAGTATAAAAAATTTAATACTAATATATGTGAATATTATAATACGCGTATAGAGGAATAGTAATAAATAGTGAAAGCAAAATTTGAATTGTGTAAGTAATGAATAGTGAAAGAAAAATTTGAATTGTGTAAATAATTAATAATATTTAAAAAAAAAAAAAGTAAAAAAAGTTGACCAAAAAAATTTTTACTGACCAAATAGTTATTTCATAAAAGTATAAATAATAAAGTAAAAAGTGATAAAAAATTTATAAAAAAAAAAAAAAAACAATCCAAACGGGGCCATAACGTCTATAAGTGAAAAGTCTTACAACCTAAACACACCTATATAAAAAGGAACATTATTTAATCACGCCTTTTAAGTAATATATGAAATAACTTGTTTTACCATCTAAACACTAACAAATAGAAAATACAATACATTTGGCTACTACTCCAAACAAGTAAACCATTAAAAAACTAATTACTCCCCACACAAAAGAAATTATCTAACCAATTAACCAATTTTCTAACAAAAAAAAACTTAATCTTTTGAGGCAGAAAGATAATTGTATGTTCATCATTATTTTTTAAACTTTGTGTTGTAATATTGGAGAAAAAGATATTGAGCCAGTCAAACCATAATTATTAAACCATGTCGGGTAGTTCAACAGATTAACTCGATGAACTGGCCATTAGATAGGAGCGAATTACTAAATGACCAGATAAGGAAGTCACTTGTTGACTTTTCAACAATTCGGTAGTTGAATCAGAAAAATCAGGTATTCAGACGGTTCAACCACAGGTTAATGGATTGTTGGATAAAATGATTATAGAAAATGTTGCGCGTGAGCGGTTCAACCAATTAATCCGGTGAACAGGAAACTAGATCTGACTGAATTGCTGAGATGACCAAACAAGGAAGTCACCTATTGATTTTTCAATGTAATTTGACAGTTCAACCGGGAAAACAGGGCATCCGAACGATTCAACTGTGGGTCAATGGATTGTTGGATAATGTGAATATATAGAAAATATTGTGTGCTGCTATTGCTGGGGATTGAACAAACCTCTTGCTAAATGCAAGCCTGCATCCACCATTTGGCCACATCTCTGGATGTTAAGAGTTTTGTCTTTTATATATTTAAACTTTTTTTTTTCCATCTTTTTTTTCAAAGGGCCTCATCTTTTAAATCATAACGAAGCTTTTTTTGTTTTTTTTGTTTTTTTTTGGGACTTATATGTGTCTTTAAATAAGAAACATATTTTGATATTTTTTTAAAAAAAACAACAAGTACTCTAAGAAATATTATACCACTAAAACTTTGTAAATGAAATATATTTTTGAAAATATTGAGACAAAAAAAAGCTCTTTTATGAAAATATAATATTATGAAAAAGTGACATTTAAAAAATAATGAATATATATTTGTTCATATTAAAATTACAAGAACAAAAACTTAAAATTAACTATTATTTTAATATATTTAATGGTAACTTTTTATAAATTATTACAGATTCATTTATAATTAATTAAAAATTTGCTACAACATATTTTATTAATATTTTTATTATATGTTATGTATCTAAAAATTTCATATTAACATATATCATTAATAAAATAGTATATTTTAGTGATTCACCGATTGGACCAACAATTCACTGACTCACCTCCACCGAGTTCTATTGTGGACCGGGTTTAATAACTACGTGTCAAACCTGATTTTTGATCAAACTAAATTCAGTGCGCATTCCTTTGGCGTATCATTTTATGCTTGTAAATGACCAAAACAAGAAATTTGTGACCAAAATATTACACATGATTAATAAGGAGTAATAATTCTACTTTTCACCCTCAACTTATATCCTAATCCTAGTTTTGCACTCCCAATTCCAATTTTACACTTTACACTCTGACTTTCAAATCATTCTTAGTTCAGTCCACTTTTTAAAGCGTCATCAACCAAATTAACATGCTCTTGTTTCCAAAATTATACATGCGTGAGTTATTAGGATACTTTTGCATTTTGAGAAGGATATTGGATTGCTGGTTTTTGTTTTCAGAAACAATATATGGTACAATTTGGTGTACATGCAATTACGAGTAGAAAAGATACGTATACTAATATTACTCATTTCTTCAAACTTTGTAAATTACATCTATATCTATACTATATTAAAAGAATCAATATGACTTAAAGATTTAGATTTTCTTTCTAAAGTTACCCTTACTATAAAATTTAATTACTTTGTTATGTCTATTGACATGAATACCTTTTTATAATTATTTAGTTTATTTATGTAAATACTCCTCAAAAAATAAGAAAGGTAACAAAACCTACTTTTAAAACTTCACATTAGGAAACAAATTTGGTAAAAGTAAATTTTCTTATGTAATAGAATATTAGAAATGAATTTTAAAAATTATAGAAGAGTAGGAAATAATTTTATTGGGATATATAATTTAGAAATCAAGAATAATAATAAAAAAAAATTTACTTGAAAAATTAATTTATAGATTTCATTTATACTTTTGGACTCTTAATGAGAAAAAATTTCTAAAAAGTACACAAAAATAAAATTAAAATTTTTAGATTTATATTTGGAATTAAGTTTGATTGACGCAATCCTTATAGAGTAGAATTTTGAGATAGATTTAGAAGTAAAAGATGAATATTAAATAACGTTATTAAAAAATTAATTGAATATATACTATAATAAATGAAGGAGTTTGATTTAGTTTTAGATTTTCTTTCCCAAGTTACTCTCACCATAAAATTTAATGACTTTGTTATATTCTAAATTTGAATGTCTTTTTTATAATTTTTTAAGCTATTTACTTAGATACTCTTCAAAGAGTTAAAGAAGAAATATAACCTATTTTTAAGACTTCATAATAGGATATATATTTGATTGAAATAAAATTCTTTGAGTATAGGAATGAGTTTTGGAAATTAAAGGTGAGTAAAGCAATATATTTTTTTTGGGAAGGGTTTTAGAAATCAAGCAATAATAAAAATATAAATTTTATTGGAAAATAAATTTACATGTTTCACCTATACTTTTGAACTTTTAAAGAGAAAAAAATCCAAAAAAAAAAAAAATACACAGGAATAAAAATAATTTTTTGAGATATCATTTAGAAATAAATTTGATTGAAGTAAATTTTCTCATAGAGTAGAATTCTTGGATAAATTTAAAAATTGAAGATGAATATTAAATAGAGTTATAAAAATATTAATGAAATAAAATTTCTCATTAAATAGAATTATGCATATGATTATTATCAACATATAAACATGTTGTGGATACATTAATAGATTAGACAATATTTATATGTAATTAAAGAAAATAATAATTTATTAAAAACTGTTAAAAAAAGAAAAAGAAGGAAAACAAGATTATTTTAATTTTAGAGAGTTAAATACCATTTGGCTATTCAAACTAAACAAACATCTCAATGTGACCTTATAAATGCAGTGAAAAGGTCTCTATTTGACCCTCCAAATTGAAAAAATATTCCAATATAGTCCTTCAAATTCAAAGAGTCTTAGTGTCTATTTGATAACCGAATTTAATGCTAAAATTAATTGGTTAAGAGATTTTTAAATTCAACATGTTTGATAACAGAATTCTCTTATCGCTTAATTCATTAAGCACTACTTAATTTGTATTCAAAATTTTAAGTGAAAACATTTTCACTTAATCTGCTGAATTTTAAATAAATGTACAAACACATAGTCTAACACACACGTACTCTCTCTCTCACATATTCACGCACACTTTCTCTCGCTTGCGCACATACACTCTCTCACATAAACACATACTCTCTCACACAAAAAAACACACACTCCCTCACATATATACATTATCCTCTCTCACACAGTCTCTCTTGTACTTTCATACACACACTCACACGCACATATTCTCTGCCACTCACATACACACACCCTATCACACATACGATTCTCTCTCACACATACATACGATGTCTATCACACACACATTTTCTCTCATACAAATTTATATCATCCTTAATTATTTATTTTCTTTTCAACGCATATATGACAATTATTTATAATAAAATAATACATGTATGAAGTGACATATTTAATTCAGAAATTGAATTCAGTTGATTATCAAACAGAAATAATTTTATTAATTCAGCAATTAATACTTTCAGAACTTACAATTCAGACTTCAGTATTCAGCATTAACAAACACCCCCTTAATTCTGTCTTCAAAACTAGAAGAAATGTCCAAATGTGACTTCCAAAACTGAAAGATTATCAATTCGACTCTCTAAACTGAAAATCTATTTTAATTTGCTCTCTAAACTCTATTCCGATACAAAGAATACCATTAACCTTTTAAAAGCACACAATTTTAAAATATACTTTCAATCTTAATAATTACATTACTGTTAGAATAAGATTTTTGTACAGAATAGAGAATTATATATGATATCCATTTTTCAAGAATGAATTTCAAAAATTATGTTCCTGTACAAGTATGTCAATAAAAAAATTTTAAGATTAGGAATTAAGTTAAATAACAGTAGGAATTATCTTTAAAAAAAAAAAGTAGGACTTATCACATATAGAAACTTTTGGACTCTTTTGAGAGAATAATACTGAAATTTTTTCTATTTTCAATACAAAAAAGAAAAAACAAAAGAATAAAGAAGACATAAAATTGCTTAAAAGTATCAAGGCTTGGGGATTTCAAACAACACAATCCAACCCAACTGAATTTGGGGATAAATGGGATGGGTTATCGAGTTTCTGGTTACATTGGTTAGGTTACCCAAAATATATTGGATTGGGTCTTATTTTTTTAAATGTGTATAAACCCAACCCAACCCAATCCAATAACCCAATTATGCCATATAATCTACTTAGAAATTTTTATTTTTTATTATTTTCCTAAACGTTTCATATAACTTATACTTTATTTTCTTTTCATTCTTTACCTAACATTCATTTAACATTTTCTATAATTTTTTCCTTTTCATTCTTAATTTAACCATTTAATTTTTGACAAAATATAATTTATAATGGATGATCTTCCGCTAGCATTTTTTTCTTTTTTCTTTTTTAAAATTTAACACAAGTAACCCAAAACTTGAATAACCTACCCAAGTAATACTTGGATTATTTTTATTTGGGTTTCGATATTGTTTGGGTTGGGTTGAGTTTTACTTTTTCAATTGAAAACTCAAAAATCCGTCAACCCAATAACCCAAAACCATGAACTCCCCTATGGCCATCTAAATTTGAATTAACAAAGACATTATCCTTCAATACCAACTATGAACTCCCCTACTCATGGCCATCTAAAGTTGAATTAACAAAGACATTATCTTTCATAGGTATCTTCAACATTTACATTTTTCTTCTACCAATGCCATTTATTTTGTTTCTAACGTTGTTATCTAGACTTTTGTAATGATCAAAGAGATTTGTTGGCTAGAATATAAAAAGATTTTGGTTTCTCTGTAACCAATCTATTGTATAAAAAACCAATATAATGTAGAACTTATTTTTACAGGTTATTGTTAAACTGATTGACGAGTAAGAAAAGGATTGAAAAATATGATCTACACCTATTTTATTTTTCTTAAAAGAACATAATCCTTATATTGAAATTCTTCCTTTGCTTTTAGTTTCCTTTTCATGTATTGAATAATTAGCACATATTTAATTTAAGTTATGTTTTTCCTATAATAAAAAAATTAGTTCCTAAATTATATTAATTAAAATTCGTAATAGATAATTATTGTTCTCCTACAAAAATTATTGTTATTGTTTTTTAAACCTGTAAATATCTAATATTGAATATTAGTAATCGTATAAACTACATACTAAAAAATAGAGATATCAATCTGTTATTAATTAGATTTTAACTAAAGTGTACATTGTCTAATAAAACCTAAATACTAAATTTTTATTATTACTTTTGAATTATGACTATACAAGTTGATAGCAGCTGTAGCTATATGTTGTTGATCTTAATTCTATCAAATAAAATCTATAATATTGAATATCTACCTTTTATTTTATTAATGTATAGACTAATAGTTTTAATATAATGAATTAATCACTAAATTTTATGCCGTAAATTGTTATATGGTGGTAGACTAATTTTCATTTTTTTCTATTTTCATGATACAATTCCTATAATTGTGCAAATTATATATTTAACAGATATACATTATTTTCCTAAATTAGAAATTATTATTTAGTATTTACACACAAATAGTTTCTTCATCAAGTTAGTTACAAGAAAGGTATATAGATTCAATAATAATTAAATACTTTAATAATTTTGATAAATCCAAAGTTGTTCAGATAGAACTTGAATAATTGAAGAGAATAAAGGATTCCAATAAATTTTATAAATTGTCAACATTTTTCAAGATTACACTGCCTTATTTGATAACTAAACTTACAGAATGGATCAAATAATAAACTCTAATATATTTTTTGTCATACATTGTACTCCAGTTTGATGATACTTTATTCTTTCAACTTTTCTATTTTTGAAGTTAAATAGAGAACAATGAGCTAATTGTAGAATGATTCAATAATTCCCAATCGAGAAAATAGACTTCTATTTTAAAAATTACAAGGTAGATGTGTTACTCATAAGACACAATTATTTAGCTTTTATGAAATTGATTGAATTATTAAACTAAACAAATCTATTATAGTTCCAACAAAATATATCTAAAGAAAATGCATAAAAATCACCTGCAAGCGAATTTTTTTTTAAACTCATACAAACCACAAAAAATACTTTGGTTTAGTTAAATGTTGAAACTGAAATTATACAAGCGAAAAATTAAGTAAACTAGAAAAATTAAACAGTTAGTATCTCAAAATATGCTTTACTTTTTAATTCATAGAAATAAAAATCAAGTAATTAGTATCTCTAAACATACAAATCACGTATTCCACACTAGTTTAAAAAATGTACAACTTCAAATCACATTAGTAGTCCAAATCAAAAGTGTCAATTCTTTGAATTTTTATTATTTTTCCTTTTATTTGGTAATTAAATGAACTAACTTAGTTAAATATGCTTAAATAGATATCTATATAATTACAGAAACTCAAGGTCTTAATAATCAAGGACCATGGATGATAAGCATGAAAATAGTGCTCGCACTTAACCACCCTGTACCTTGTCCTATAACTTGGCCTTTCTCCTTATTTTCAATAGAGAAATTATAAGGAGATGTTTGGTTCATATTCATGAATCGGAATTGAAATGATAATCATAAACTTTATTATTGATATTAAGCAGTGCACACGTGCTTTGCATGTGATATGATAAAAAAGTACATGTACATGATAAGTTATTTTATTTGGAATTTACTTCGGTTAATTTATTCGTTTAAGTTGTTAATACTTTAGAATAGTATAGCAATATGAATTAGTCACATATATGTACTTATATATTATAATAAAACTCATAATTACATAAATTATAACCTAATTCGTTGAGAGAAAAATACATATAGAACCACAAACAAATGGTTAGAAAATAATTAAGGATTAATCCTTTTTTCTTTAAATTTTGGATTAACCTTTCATATATTAAGATATAACCACAAGAATTTCTATCATTTTCATACATGTGTGAAGTAAAAAACCTAAGTTATAAAATTTGACTTGCATATGTTAGTTGTTAGGTTTTCTATTTCAATTACATATGTTTCTATTTCTCTTTCTTAGTTTCTAATAAACTTTACTTATGTTGTTAAAGATTTATATACATACATACAATAACATTCAAATTTATTATTATTGCATTTGACTGAATTTTCATATTGATATCAATTCTTAAAAAAAGTTGAGTAACTAAAAACTAAAAACATGTAATGGTTGGTTTGAACTTTACAAATAAAAAAATTATTATTTTTACATCTTGTATGTCACATGACAATTTTATTTCTTATACTTTTACTTAAAAAATTATAATTTAACATTTCTCCTATATAATATTACTTATATAGTTATTTATCTCATTATATTTATAGGTTGTAAATTTTACGTAAATATCTGTGGTTGATTTGTATTATTTTGTGCACGTACAGATTTTCTTTATATCTATCAAATATGGTGTGCTCTATAAGGATTTAGATATATTATTTGAACCTAATTCATTGACTAATATGCTCAGTTAAAATATAGGTTTTGCAAAAGATTGGAAATAAATAGACTAATTATGTAATAATTAATGTACAACTTTACAAGTGTTACAACATATTGACCTAGAAAATATGTGATTACTCAGCCAAAAAATTTTGAAATGTAAATGTTTCTAAAAAAAGTTAAAAGACAAATTTTCTTGACTTTTGAAACTTGTTTCATGTTCCTAAGATTCCCTTTTAGCATTGAATGCATAAAAGTACACAAAAACTAAGCTTTGCATAGTGGTTATTGGTATCTAGAATTTCAATATATTTTTTGTTCATGTCAAATTTTTTTCTTTTTTGAGATCAAGAATGAAATGGAAAATTATGTTATTAAAATGTAATTATTGTATTAGACTCAATTGTCTAGTCATTCTATTATATGGCATTTTGTTTTCCCTTAACTGTAAAAAAATTTGGATCGAAAACATAATTGAGAATCACACTTTTTCAACCTTATATTTGTTAAAGGAGACAATGGAATTTTACATTCTAATAAATGTTTTAGGCACTCCACATCTTGTTCTTTTTAACTAACTTAACAAAATTAGCCACGGCCTAAATCCTAAAATTGATAATGCCTTTAACCTTCAAATGTTGTATTTAACTTTAGAAAAAAACCATTTATTCAAAAGGAGAATGTTATAAAAGCGTAAAAGAAGTAATCTAAATAATGATGATCAACAACAATAATGACTTTAAATATAGATATTTATATTGTTATATAATCCAAAGTAAACGATATTTATTGATCATTATGTAGAGTTCGTGTACACCGATTGATATGCTAAAATTACAATAGTACTATTGAATTTGTGTAGCAATGGAGTGACAACTATGAAAAGTTGATCTGGATTAGAATAACGAATTCTATAACTACATTAGTCCAAAAATCACACCTTTTTTGTGTTTTTTTTTTTTTTTTTGTTAAAAATTAATATATTAGATCAAATTTAAAATATATAGTAGTTAAAAGAAGTTAAGGAGGATTATTTGAATGTGCGGTGAGGGAAATTATTGGGTTGTGTGTCATAGGAAGTGAATCAAGGAAGTTAGGAGAAAAAATAGTAAAAAAAATCTATTAATTTAATTAATAATTACACCAAAATTGCACTAAAATTTGAAGAGGTATTAAAATTAGTTACAAAAGTACATCCTACGTGTATGTATAATTTTGTAGTGGTTAATAGAAGTTCTAATAGTGAGTAAAGGAAGGTTATTTATTGATGGGTAATTTGGTCGTAGGTTGAAGGGAAATTATTTGGTAGATGCTTAAAGGGTGTTATGATAATTATACCAAAAATACTCTTGCATTATTAAAGTAATAATAAAACTAGGCCTAAAGGCACACCCTACATGTCAATAATTTTAGAAAAATGTCGTTATAATAAACAAAATAAAATTAAAAGATAATGGTTACTTAAAAGGAAGGTTAGGAGTTTGAGTAAGTTAAAAATCTACAAAAATTCCCCTGTGTTTAGGGTTCAAGTGTCTAATGAATGAAAAATAGTAGTTAAAAGGAATTAAGGAGGATTATTTAAATGTGTGTTGAGGGAAATTACTTGAATCTGTATTGTGAAAATTGAGTCAAGGAAGTCCGGAGAGAAAATTAGTAAAAAAATCAATTAATTTAATTAATAATGATACCAAAATTACATGAAAGGTTATGGAGTTACTAAAACTAGTAAAAAAATCACACCTTACGTGTATATATAATTTTATAGTGGTTAATGATATTTATCAATTAATGTGCTTAAATCATAGTAGTACTATTGAATTTGTATAGTAATGGAAGGACAATTACAAAAAAGTCAGTCTATATTCGAAAATCGAATTCCATATAAAATACTAGAATCATACATATTACAAGAAAATTCATACTAATCCTAGTCTAAATAATCATTTCAAATAATTATTTACACATTTATTATTATGACAAAGTACCAACTAATATTAGATCCGAATATTATAATAGCTTATTTTATTTTATGTGTTAATATTTGATATAACTTTTACTTTGATTAAAGAAATTTCAATAAAAATTAAATAAATCTATATAAATTCTTCATTACAAAATTGATCTATTTAAGTTTGAAAGACAAATCATGACATAATAAATGGGATGGATGTTCAATGAATTACATTGGGGTCAAAATATAATTTTTTTAAAAATGGAGGCTAAAATGAAAAAAATAATCATCTTCCCCCCTTTTCTCAACAAGCCTCCACCACCCCTTGCACCACCTACCACTAGCCACTACCCTTAACCACCAATCCCAACCCCTTTTCCACTCTATTCCCTCCAGACCAACCCTTACCCATTCCCACCCTATCTCTATCCCCACCATCCACCCTTCTACCTGATTTGCAACCTTTCCCCAATCCCCGCCATCCCTTGACAATCTCTTACCCTAATCCTTACCACCTGAAGCTATCCTCCCCTACCCAATTTGCCCTTCGATCCCGCCACCATGCATCTTTTAGTCTCACCTAAGGATGGCAATTTCGGACACGACACGAATACATACGAAATTAACAGGTTTAAACACGATTTGAATTTAATTAGGTTACTAATGGGTTGACCCATTAATGACCCAAAGTTAAACAGGTCATGTCATTCAACTCATGGGTTGACCCGATAACCTGTTATCTTATCGGGTAATCCGACATGACCCATTTAACCTGTTAAGATATCGGGTAACCTGAATGACCCATTAATTAATTGGGGTATTTATGAAAATTTGGCACAATAAGACACTCTTTAATGGCATATCGTATCATTCGGGTTAGCGGGTTAATTGTGGGTTATCGTGTCATTTGGGTAAATTAAGTAACTTTTCTATTAGTGTAAAAAGCTTAACGAGTTAAACGGTCATGTTGGGTCAACCTGTTAATAAATAGGTTATGACGGTGACATGACACGACACAACACGAATATTTAATGGGTTGTGTTTGGGTTAAGGTTTTTTGAGTCGAACTTGATAAGGACCCAACATAACCTATTGACACCCCTAGTCTCACCGCCCTTACCTTAGACTCCAATATGCTACTGTCGTCACCGCCACCGCCACCCCATACCTCCAACCCCAACCTCCCCTCCCCCACCTCGATCTTCTATCCCCTAGATCCCCATCCCCCAAAGTTATGGGGGACTCAACCCCTAATCTATTCATACCTTGTTAAGGAAGTGCCAAGACAAAAAATAAATAAAAATTGAGGGACTTAAGTTGTAAATAAATCAACTAGTGGCAGGCAATGTGGTCCACTCATGTGCTTTTCAAGACAATCTCCAATGTGTTAGATTCCTTGCCAACAATTAGTTGTATCAATGCAACAAAACTCTTATTGTATTTAAGAGGCTTCCGTCATTAATAATGCACTTAACTACCAAGGGTGAAAAATAATCTCTCTGCTTTATTTTAATTGTTATTTTGTGTTGGTGCACAAAGCTTAATAACATTTTTAAATTGTATCATTTTTAAAAAAAAGATAATTATAAATGATTAAATTATCCTTTTACATTAATATCTTGAACTATATAATTCTCCCTAGCTCTTTTATTAATATGAGTACTAAGGGTGAAAGTTGAAAAAATACTACTCCCTTCATCTCAATATATTTGTCACATTACACATTTGCACAAAGTTTTAGGCAACAACATATTTTTACCAAATGTCCACAAATACTCTTATGTATATTGAAATTGAGTTAACTTCATATCCCTAAAAGACAAAATATTTCCAACTGGAGAGCTTTTATTGGGAGGAAAGAGGATAGTAAAGAAGAATGATGAATTGATTATTTGGGCCCATTGGTTATTGAAATTGGGCATATTTTAAATGTTTGAAAAGGTAAATTTGATATTTGAACCATGCAAATCATCTATTTTAAATAATGTGACATTTTTACTAGGACATTCTAATATGAAAGGTGTGACAATATAAATGGGATGTAAGGAATATTTAATACTTTTTTAATTTTCTAAAACAATGATAACTAGTTGTGACCCTGTTCTTTGAACGGGAATAGATGTAAGAATATTACTCATAAATATAATTTTCACATTATTGCGAACATTAACAAAACAACGTCATTATACAAACATTAAATCTATTTGTTTTTCAAACAAATAAGTTTTACTTTTCCAATATCCTATAGCAAACAAACAGATTACATGTAGTAGGAAACAAAATTATCACTTCCCACATGTCCTTGATAACTCTATGGTTGAGTAGTTTTTTATATGCAATTAAGAAAGTACTTCGACAATCCCACATGCAAAAAAAAAAAAAAAAAAAAACTTTAGCAATTTCACCTGTAAAATTTTTTTATTTTTAAACCTGCATTTGCATACACTCCCACTTACAAAATTCTCTTTGCCTTACGTTTGGCAATTCTATTGAATTTCAGTCCCTAACATTAAGCTAACCAGAAACGAAAAAAAAAAATTTTGTCATAAAAAACTCAAACATAGGGAAAAAAAAAAAAAAAAAAAAGGAAAAAAGTAGTATGATCAATGAATATGGTGCGAGTTAGAACATTAGCACCATTTATTATTGATTCACAATAAAATATTAGATGCACTTCACACTAACATAAATAAGTCTGTCTGCATTCAATTGTATAGTTTGGGACCCAGGAGTAAATCCATTACTGCTCTCTTGATACTGGAAACCAGCACCATAGCTACTTTGAAATTGACCAACCTCCCAAGGCTTAGTCGCTTTGGCACTAAGCGAGGATTAGCTACTGGCAGATTAGGATTAGGCGGCTAATCATTGGTAGCCAAACCCTTAGTTTAGATTGAAAAATCTAAAAAGAACTTAACAAACAGGTGCTACGCAAACAAAAAAAAAAAAAGGTAGATTGACATAATCCTTCAAGCTTTGAATCATACCTGTAATAGCATCCTCAATCATATAAACACTTGTGTAATATGCAGGATAATCTCATAAACAAAGTTAACAGTCTTCTCAAATACTCACATCTGAGTACTCTGAACCCATAAGGTACACAAAAAAATATCATCAACGAAAACGGAAGTTCAAAACTAAGACAAAAGCAAAAACTAAAATTGTACCTCTAGCCCAATAAATATTGCATATATCTGAACAATAAACAAACTAAATCTTAATCCCAATAAATAGGGTCAGCTGCAGGAATCCTACTATGCCATTGTATTCTGTTATAAATAATTTCCTCATTAATTCCTAGATGGGCTATATCTTTCTGGGTGACTTATACAAGTTATCTACCAAATCTTTTTCGATCTTTCCTTACCCCTCTTATGTTGACTACTCTCTCTAAAATCTACTCGCCTGACAAGCATTTCTACTGATCGTCTTAACACATGATCTAACCACCTTAAGCGTATTTCTCTCATCTTCTCATCAATAGATGCTCTACTCCAATCTTCTCACGAATATGCTCATTGCGTATCTTGTTCATTCTAGTGTACCCACACATCCATCTTAACATTCGCATTTCTGCTACTCTCATATTTTGCTTATGTATGTAATTCACTGCCTAACACTTAGACCCATAAAGCATCGCTAACCTAATTGCCGTTCTATAAAATTTACTCTTAAATTGTAAGTGAATTTTGCGGTCGCATTGCATATATCTGAACAATATGAAACCAAAAAAAAAAATTAGAAGAACAATAAAATTTTATAAGAAGAATACCAAACAAAAAATAAAGAATTTGAAATAATAATCCCTATCCCAGTATCTCCACCAAACCTTTGCTATATACGTTTCTATACATATATAAAGTGAGAGAGAGGTGGGGGATTGTTTTTTCAAAGACGAGTTTTTTTTTTTTGGAAAGAGATAGGGAGATCTTGAAATTTATAGGAGACACGGGGAGAAGGGGATTATCTTGAGAACTATTTTGAAATTGAGAAGAGATAAAAGGGATGAGTGCTATAGATTAGGGGATGATATCTGTGAGGAATTGAAAATAGGCAAAAACCCCCTTAAGATTTGGGCTGTTTTGTACTAAACCCTCTAACGTTATTTTTTTTTAACTTTGCCCCTTCTGTCACCAATTTGAATATTAAAAAATCAAAAAAGATATTTTTACCCCTACACTACAAGAATATGTAAAATTAACTCCTTAAAGTTTATTATATTTGTCATTTTAGTCCCTCATTCCGGTTTTGTATCAATTAACCTACTTTAATCATTAATCAATATAAAAATATTTTTAAAACAACTAAAAATATAATGATGTCCACCAACACCAATGGCTCTTTAAACTTAGTTTAAATACCTATAAAAAAAATTTAAATATAAAAATTCCTAACACTTTCGGTATTTTTTGGTCTTTTTATTATATTTTATTTTCATGTAAAATAAAATTTTATATATATGAGACTAATAACTATCTATTAAAATTATATTAGTTTATTTTCCTTTTGTTTTTTTATGTCTATTTAAAATAATTTTCTTCTTACTTTTTTTCCTTAGTTAAATATAATTTAACTAACACCTAAAGTATACGAAGAAATTTTATCATATAAATAAAAACTTATATTAAAATAATTTAGATGAAATACCTTTAATAATTCATCAAAAATTTAAAAATAATTATTTCATCGTATTTTTAAATTTTAAATATTGAAAAAGTATAATTCGAGAATTAGAAAATTAGTAATTAATTTGGAGCATATTTATATTTTTAACAATATTGATAATATTATTGAATTTTATTTTTATTCTAATGTATTAAATGCTACAAAACTTGCCTTAGGGGTAAAGTGAAATTTCGCTCAGGTAAACATTAAGGGGGTTTACCGCAATTGATCTATAGGGGTATATTTGTCTTTTTGAAAAAATTAATGGTGCAGTTACATTTGACCATCCCAAACAAAAAAGAGAAAGTATGTGTAGAAACGTTAACTTTATTATATTTATATATGATTTGATACAAGTTAAATCTCAGAGCTAACATCATGGTAAATTTGCTTCTTCCTTTAAACGGAGGGAGTATTATATGACATTACGGTAAATTTGCTAAAATGATCCCTGATAATCCAATTTAGCTCCTGCTATTTACAATGAAATTATTTGATCCATCACATTATCAAATTCAAAACAATCCACTTTGATAGATCCCAATCCCGTTTGCAGTCATCATCAACATTAACATAGTTTCATGGGCAAGAGTTTGAGTAGCATCTTAGATTAAGTTTCATTTGTGATTTTTGAACAAACAAAATCCAGTGCACATTCTTAGGCATATCATTTTGGGCTTCCAGATGACCAAAACAAGAAATACCTTGTGACCAAGATAGTATATATCATTAATAAGGAGTATCAATTTTATTTTATATCCCTCAACTTTTATCTTAATCTCACTTTTGCATCTCTAATTTTAATTTTGATCACTTTACACCCGAACTTTCAAATTATTCTCAGTCCAGTCCACTTTTTAACACGTCACCCAAATTAACATGCTGTTGTTTCCAAAATTATACGTGAGTTATCAGGATACTTTTGCATTTTGAGAAGGATAGGGATTGTTGGGTTTTCGTTTCCAGAAACAATATATGGTACTATTTGGTGTACATGCCTAAGCAATTAAGTGTAGAAAATTAACATGCATATATTAATATTACTTATTTCTTTAAACTTTGTAAATTATATTTAAACAATATACAACTTCAAATTACATTAGTGGTCCGAATCAAAAAGGTGTTTACATATGACTTTGTTAGTTGAAAGAACCAAGCTTTAACTTTAACTTCCGAAAATTTGGTGTACACTTTCGGATAGAAAAAATAACTAAGTATTTATTAGTCTCCTTCGAATCAATTCTTTGAGTCTACCTGGGGCCAATTCAAAGTCTTACCGAAGAATATACAATTTTTTTTTCTCTTTTATTTGGTAAATGAACTAAGTTAAATATGACAAAATAGATATTTATCTAATACAGGAACTCAAGGTCTTAATGATTCAAGGACCATGGATGATAACTCAAGGTCTTAACAACCATGTACTTTGTACTATAAGTTGGCCTTTCTCCGCATTTTCAATAGAGAATATAAGGAGGTCTTTGGTTTACATTTATGAGTGGGAATTAGAATGGGAATTATAAATCTCATTAGTAGTATATGTTTGTGTTATTTTTACTCACTTGTTTAGTTTGAAACTGAAATGAGTTTCAGTATGTTAATAAGTTAATCAATTTGATACTCAAGTTACATGTAGTAAAAAAAAAATATCATATTTTTTAATATTTTCATTCTCATATAATGATTTTCATAGTGTTCAAATAAATAACATATACGAATAAACGTATCATCACTTTGTATTCCTGTATTTTTTCCGTACTCATAAACCAAAACTCTTGTTGGATAGTAGACTATTCATCATTACTAAGACTGTATTGGAAGCTTATGACAAAACATACAATCTATATAACACCTAATTAGAAGCATGAAGATAATAAGTATGTTCATAAATTTGTTTGAGACAGCAAGATATGACAAGATAAGGGAGATGGGCAAGGAAGTTATTATGTCCCGGCAAGAAAGCAGAGATGGATTTTTTTTTGGGGGTAAATTACACAAAATCCCGTTATGATATAACGAACATATGCATTACATCCATGTAATTTAGAAATATGCATTTTACTTTTTAACTTTTTTTTGACTAAAATGCACTGTTATGTTTTATATTAATATTCCCTCCCTTCTTCCTATAGCCATCAGCGACCCCAAGCTATTAAAGCCCCATCCACAACATAGTCAAGCAACCTACAATCCCCCATACTAATTCCCATTTTTTTTTTTTTTTCTGCCTTTCGTCTGAGACACTGTCCTCCCCTTCCCCAAATTTCCCAAGAAACACAGCACGATGCAAGAATTGACCAAATTAGTATCATATTTATAGAAATATAAAAAACCCAAAAATGTTTGGGCTACTATTAGCAATGCTAGAGTTCTTCAAATTCGAAACTGAGCAACCAAAAAAAAATCCAATTTGGGTGTTTCCATCATCACTTCCAAAAAGAAGCCGCAAAATTAGTCATTGGAGGTTACGAATTTCAGACTGTGTAACAGAGAAAGAAGGAGAGGGAACAGAGCAGGTTGGAGAAACAGAGAGCGATGGTGATGGTGGCTAGAAATCACACAATATGTGTACTTGGTTGCCCACTAAGCCAATATTTAATTGGATTTGCATATTGGTTTTTTAGTTTGATTGTTTGAACTTGGGTTGTTTGGTTAATAGATGGACTAGATCTGAATTACTGAATGTTATTTGTGAGCTATATCTTGGAGGTTGATTTTGGGGGCAATATTTTGAAATTGTAAAGTGACTACGGAATTTTGGAAAACTTGATTATAAGGAGGTGTTTGGTTAATGGGTACGAGAGGAATGAATAGGAATTAAGGATAATGATATTCATAAATGTTATTTGGTTAATTATTATGAGAATCATTTTATGGGAATGAAAGTGTTAGAAAATACCCACTTTCATTCCCCACTTGTGATTGGATTTCAAATTTATGTAATTATCAATATAATGAAACTCATTCATTTTTTCAAACCAAACAAATAAACAGGAATAATATAAATCCATACTGATAGTTGAGTTTATAATTCTTATTCCAATTTTAATTTTTAAATACGAACCAAACTTCTCCTAAATTTTGAACATGTTTGGGGAAAAGAGGTGTATGAAGATGGAATAACTATAAGAATTTGAATCTTTGTTGGTTGTTATACAAGGCTTACATGACTGTGGTGTTGGTTGGGCATCGAGGAGAGAAGGAAGAATGAGATTAATGTCAAAGGTATATTTATCATATTATTAACTTATTATTTAATTAAAAAGTTTGACCTTCTAACTAATTTGATAGAAATTTTGAATGAAATGTCTATAATACTTGCATTTTAGTCAAAAGCATAAAGAGGTAAAATACATATATATTTTTCAAAGTGAGTAATGTGTTGATTACCAGATGGGATTTTGTATAATTTACCCATTTATGTGGTATACTGGTCTATATCAGTAGTATTTGATTTTGTAGAAAAGCGCAATTTTAACTTTTAAATTTAGGTAGTGGTGTATTTTGATCTCTAAAATTTCATGTAAAGTATATTTAGTTCTTAAACTTTTCAGTTTCAACTAATTTAAGATAATTTTGAAAATTCTGTCAATTACAAACGGAAAAAGTCACATGCAAAGTACGCAACTTTTAAATTTCCAAGTTCCAAACACAGCAAAATACAAATTTAGCTTAAATTTCAAGTTCCAAACATAGCAAAATACAATTTTAGCCTTCAATATTTGGGTCATGGTCTATTTTGGTCCCCAAAATTTCAAACAAAACGCATTTAATTCTCAAACTTTTCAATTTCTAGAAATTTAAGACATATTTAAAAATTCTGTCAATTACAAACCGAAAAAGTGACATGCATTTCAGGAGACAATAACTATATAACTATGCTAAACTATATTAAAATATCAAGGAATGTAATGGAAAAAAAAAGTAACATTAAAATTTCTCAACTCCAATAATTATTTGCTATTGTCTAAAAATTATTATAAATAGGATTCTTCTCCAACACAAATAAATACATATGATACAAATATACTACATTACTTCTCTCCCTGATTAGACTCCATATTATTACAATCACTATACTAAACTACATTCTACTAAACTATATATCCAAATAACTGAATATTACTTCTCTCCCTGATTAGACTCCATATTATTACAACCACTATACTAAACTACATTCTACTAAACTATATATCCAAACAACTGAATATAAGGGCAATATGGGTTCGTCGTTAGTGTTTTTCTGTATCAAATTTATGTAAAAGGTCATTGTATCTTAAGAAAGGAACGCTACATCAACCCAATACAGTAAGAGATGTATCACTTCTAAACAAAGCACTAATTAACGTGCCTCGGTCATAAATAGGTTTTTGTAATCCTTGAATTAAACTAGTGTTTTAATTTATTAGTGAATTACTATTATGTTATTATTATCCTTTCTTTGAATATAAATTTTTAATACCAAATTAAATGGGTTAAAATCTATTTGGAGGTATTATAACCCATGTTAGATATAACAGTCACAAGCACTGTGCGTGACTTTGTCCGTCTATAATTGATAGAATTTTCAAATTTGTTTTAAATTAGTAGAAATTAGAAAGTTTGAGGATAGTTGCTTTTTGTGTGAAACTTTAGAGACCAAAATAGACTATAAACCCAAATTTTGAAGACTAAAATTGTATTTTTCCACGTTTGGAACTTGAGATCTAACCATCACCTACTTTTCACGTTACTTTTTCCATTTGTAATTGACGAAATTTTCAAAGAAAGTTTATCTTAAATTGGTAGAAATTGAAAATTTTGAATACCAAATATATTTTGCCTTAAACTTTAGGGATCAAGATAGATCACAACCAAATTTTGATGGCTAAAATTACAAATTTTTCCTTGATTTTATTACTTATTGGTAGTCTGATACCTTCAACAACATTCCTTTGTTTTGAGATTTTGTATTTACACATGAGTCCTTTCACTTAACAAAAAAATAGTGTGCAAAGATAGGTGGAGACCATTCTAAACAACTCCAACAGATTATGTGTTTTAAAAGTACTTTACCACATGAAAATTGGCAATGTTTATCATAAACATTGTAGGATTTTGTTAAAGAAGTATAGTATGTTCAATCGGCTGTGATACACCAATGTTCATATTGACATCATGATGCAACAAAATGATGAAAAGTAAACACAAGATGCTATCATCATTGCTAAAATTCTTTTGCCCAAAAATGCTTGTTTCTTTCATTATCTGGGATACAGTTCAGTAATGGTATGATCTGATACCTTATTTACTGACGCGGACGGTAACTTGGTATCAGATCGCTTAGATTCTATCTCTTCAGGAATGCTTTCTGATTTGTTATGCCTCGAAATTGCAGGAAGATACGGAGTTGGAAGAGAAATAGAATTACTATTGAGCATGTAAACCACGGAGGCCATCGTTGGCCTTCTATCAGCATCTTCCTCGACACATAGTAAGCCAACATGAATACACCGAAGGACTTCAGTTTTGACATAAGAGTTCATAATTGTTGGATCTAACAATGCTAATGGCGTGCCACCTCTCCAGTGTTGCCAAGCCTGTTTGGAATCAATCCAAGTATTGAGTTATATTATAAATTTCTAACTTATTGTAATAGCAATTATGGCCTATTTGGTTGATTGTATGAAGCAACCTCCGACATATAAAATTTTCTTGGGGCAACGTCACACACTTTTACACAAATTCTAGACTATTATTAATTGGACAAGTGCACAAAGGTTTTATAGGTATAAGCCTCTAAGTGAAAAACTAACAATTGGAATAATAGAGGTGTTAATATTTGCACTCACGTAGCTCAAAAGATCTTGTGAATCTTCTGATTTGTAGAAGCTGCTGTTCTTCTTGCCAGTAATAATTTCCAATATCACAATCCCGAAACTGAAGATATCTGACTTTATGGAGAATTGGCCGGTCCTAGTGTATTCAGGAGCCATGTAACCACTGCATGTCATAGCAAATTGGAGCATGATTAGTATACGGTATTAGTCTTTCTAAAATTTTTTAAAAAACTACTGTCCATTTCAGATTTTAGAATCAAAATTCAGAGAATCTTCTTTGACCTTAACTAAAATCACATATTCATTGAAACCTATTGTATTTTCGTGATCTAACTTGGCTTTTCAAGTTATACTCTATAAAATTTTGGTTACAACCTGAATTATCATTAAAGTTCGTAGAAATTTCTCATAGAAATTGGATTAGAAATAGTTTCCATATAGAATGTATTAAAGATTGTGTAGGTTTTTCTGGATTCCAAACTTACAATGTCCCAGCGATCCTGTTTGTGTTGCCTTCAGATTGATCAACTCCACAAATCTTTGCCATGCCAAAATCAGCTATCTTTGCATTCATACTTTCATCTAGTAATATATTGGCAGCTTTTAGATCACGGTGAACAACTCTAAGAGGAGAATCTTGATGAAGATAGAGAAGTCCTCTTGCTATTCCTTCAATGATCTTGTAACGTCTTGACCAATCCAATAATTGTTGCTTTTTTGGATCTTTAAAATGATATCAAAGATAATATTCCACGTTAATTTTGTGACTACAAAGTCAAATACTATAGAAAACACATTGGAAATTTTTTTTATCACCTTTAGTTCATCTAAGATGATGAACTTTCATAATACTTTTTCTGATGCTACCACTATAAGAAGAGTAGACAAAAATAAAACAAAGCATTTTACAATAATTATCTAATTTAATACCAACCGAAGAGGAAGCAGTCGAGACTTTTATTTGGAACAAATGCCAAATTCATATATGAGTGTCTTTTCTACTCCATCCAAGCAAAATCCCAAAAGTCGGACTAGATTATTATGTCGAAGCTTGGCAACTACTAAAATTTCATTTTTAAATTCTTCGACACCTTGCCCTGAGTTTTTAGATAGTCTCTTCACAGCTATATGTTGTCCATTAGGTAGTGTACCCTGTGGAAATATGGACTGTGGAATTTAGAAAGTGACTGGAAACATCTTTCATATGTGTTTGTGAGAATGTACGTATGTGAATATGTATGACTTTTTAATGTATTGATTGCACATATACACGCACCTTATATACAGCACCAAATCCTCCTTTGCCAATTTTGTTGTCAACTGAAAAGTTATTTGTGGCAATTTGAATACTATTTAAACTATACTTCAACGATTCAGGATCAATGTTTAAACTTCCTGCTCCATCTACAACAATAACATCAAACTATTGAATTCATTCTTTCAATCATCTGAGAAAGGGATGTTTTAAAGTAGAGAAATCGACGTCGAAGATAAATTTGTTTTCTTGAATTTCATTTTAATTGGCAGTATTTACCAATTGCCTCCTGCATTTGGGCATCGTACCGCTTTCTTGATCTCCTTTTTAGAAAAAGAAAGGTCATGACAAAAAGCACCAGAGAAATAATGGTTGAGATAACAATACCAATAGTCGCTTGTGCTGATAATCGATTTTTGCCTGAATCAAAAGAAGAGCCCCAAAATTAAACAATAAAAAATGCCCTCGCAGCCTGTTTAATTAAGTGCCAAATCTAACATCAGGTTCAATTGCATGTGAAGTTTCAATATCCAAAAAGAATAAATGGACAAACATTACTCCCTACAAACTACAAACCTAGCAACTCTAAACACTAGCTAGCTCGTATTCTTCTTTCTTATCGCCTTTAATATTGGGTTTACGTTTGTTAAATGTATCACTGTCCTCTTTAATTTAAGGAGATTCTACTGTCCCATTCTAATCCTATTAAGGGAATTATTCTATTGGTTTTAAAAACTTTATAAAATACAAATTTTTAAAATACATGATGTTATACTATACAAGTTTCTAAAGTATAACAGGATGTTCCAGGACCATAGAATTTTCTTTTGATTAATCAAACTAATCAAGATCAAAAGGTTAACTCAAATCAGTACTAGTGCAAAATATAGTTAATATGTAAATCTGTGTGGGGCAAATTAAGATTAATCATACTTCAAGGAGCCGAATGAAAATTGATAGTAAGAAAGAATGGATCAAAATTAATTCACTAGTTAATTTACTTTCCTAAAATTACAAATCCACTCACAACTGGTGTAACTAGGCACCTAGGACCTAAATTGTCCAATAATTTTGCCCTTAGACCATTAAAAACATTGAAATCAAATTATTAATAATTTATAATTCAAAATATTATATACAATATAATTTTTCCATCCATTATCAATGTAAGACGGGCACTACTGTTGAGCGTGTGTAACATTGCCTATAGTTTCAATATAACCAAAGGCCTTACTCATTACATTGTACCTCTTAATTTATAATTGATTTTTATTTTTTATCCCATATTTTATTTTTAGATATATTACAATTTAAACTGTCAGATTTATCTATTTTAGTCTAATTTTTAACATTGCTACAAAAACTAACAAATATTCAAACTGTGCACATCATGCACCTAAGTGAAATATTTGTCAAATTTTTTAAATTATTAAAAATTAGACCGAACTAAGAAATATGAAATATCTAAAAGTTAGGAGTGCAATATGTCCAAAAGTTTATAATGGGGTGAGATATGTTCAAAATTTTATAATTAGTGGTGTAAAGTGAGAATTAATCATAAGTTAGGTGGGTAAAGTGGAATTAGTGATGACAACCTCTATTGATACAATACACTCCTAAACTACCTAACATCCATTAGTTTTGATAAGTATTAAAAATTGGACTAAAATTGGATAATTATGAGAATTTGGAGTGCAATATGTCTAAAAATAAAGTATAAAGTACAAAGTGAGAATTGAATACAGTAAATTAGGGGTGCAAACGGGAGTAAACCCTTAACCAAAAAGGATGGTCCAGCAAGAGCTTAATTACCTTTACCAGGACGTTGAGGAGGAGGAGGATATTGGTCTGACGAAGGCAGAGGCTCTGGTGGAAGGGTGGTGTTGTAAAACTGGTAGATCTCATACCTGATATAACAGTTAGGAAAGAGAACTCTACCGCCCGCATGATTATAGCAGCAACCTGGTAAATCGCTAATAGCATTTCTAAGGCAACTCTCGCAGTCGTTACTGGTAAGATCAGGAGTACATTGTCCAAGGGCATATATTCTCCTCTGAAATACTGAATAAGCAGCTTCTTGAGTAGCAAACTTCTTTCCTGAATTATCAATTGCAGCCAGACTTGCTACCTTATTCACCAAATCTCCTAATACCTGGTTGAATTTTTCCGGATCAGTTGCATTTTGTGTGTTCCACATAGTCAATTCCCTATTCATATCTGCCTTGCCGAACATGAACTGATCTAAGGTATATCGCAACAAGCACATGTCATACCAAATAATAGCAAGCTTCGGATCCGGGCATCGCTGTAAAAGTTCGCTGCTAGCATTCGCTACACATTGTGCACAAACATCGGTGTTAACATCACCCCGGCAGAGAAAGAAGCCGGTTGATTGGCCGCCAACGAGGAAACTATAGAAGCCATTCATGGTTTCCAGGGAAGCAATTTTAGGTAGAGCGGAAAGGGTTGAATTCAGGTCGGATTTAAAAGTAGTGCCTGTATTACTACTGTTAGGATTTTGTGTATTGTTGCAGTAATATCCAAGATGCATAGCTGCATTAATGTTTCTGGTATTAAAGCTAAACAAGAAAAGCAGACAACATAAGAACAATAATACATTTTTGGAGATCATGAGATACATCAATCGAATGTAAGCAGATCAAAATTTTACAGTTAATTTGGATTCGTGTAGTTAGATGCTACTACTTGAGCAATGGAATATTATTTACACATTTACACTACGCCTGGAAAAAAAAATGCCATGAGAAGCCTTGTGAAAGCTAGTCATCCCAATAATTCAAAGGGTCAGTGAACTAGTTTTTGACGGGAGTTAAAAGTCAAATGTTCTGTTTTGCTATTAAATAATTTTTATTTTTTAAAATAATATTTTATAATTATTTTATACATATTTTATAATTATTTTTTTATCTTACATATATTATATTAAGTCATAAAAATTATTATAATATTTTAAAAAAAAATTGAAAAATAATGAATGTCAAAGATTCTCAAATCTCAAAGATGCGTAACAATTTCGAACTCTCCTCATACATCAAGAAATTTTTGTTTTAAACTATTATGAAACTACCTAGAATCAGCCCAAAACAATGTAGTTATGCAACAACAATCATGATCAATTGATAAGCCCAATGCTGTGACCAGATGCACAGCGATTACGACCCTATCAGTTTCGTTGAAATTATTAGGTTGTGTTTTGGTGTAATATTTTGGAATTTTAAATTCACTCGTATATAAAATTATTCAATGTAAATTAAAAAATTTATTTAAGAATATAAATTTTATTATTAAACGAAGGTTTGATTCCACCAAATTTAGACTCTCTTCGTCCCGAAAATATTGTGGCTCTTCGAGACTTGTGATTTTTATCAACAGAAAACAAACTTTTGTAAGTTGTTGGCTGCTTTGAGTGCTTTCCTCTTTTGCCCCTTCGTATATGCTTTTTTGCTGAAATGTTGTTTATTTTGTCAAATTTTGTGGGGCCAAATTACTCCAGTAAACAAAGAATGAGGCGCCTATTCATCAAGGCAAAGACTTATATAGATTTGATTTTTAATTTTATTTATAAATTTTGTGATATAAATTAAATTTTAAAAAATTTATAAAATTAATTGATGTAAATAAAATTTTTTAAATTTCAATTTTAATTACAAAATTTAATAATAGAATTAAAAATCGAATATAGTATTTTTTGTTCGCTAACAACTAAGAAGTAAAAGATGTGTATGATTCACACTCCTCTCCCTATTCATTAGTTTGATCAGTGCTAGCGTGATTCAAGCATGGCTATTGTGACTTGAGTATTGAAAATAAAGTATGGGCCCAGGAAAGGATTGGAAAGAAAGAATGGGACCAACCAATTTATTAGTCACTGCAATCTCCATTAAAACAGAAGCATTATATGCACTCCCTATACATTTGTGATGTGTGTAGTTCACAAAACTATTTCCTGGTACAAGTCAAAGTCAAAATCAAAATAGGTGGAGTCTGCTATTATTTCACTGACAACATAAATGAACAGTTACGGGTAAGATTCGAAAATTGGTAAACAAATCTTTGACAATGAGATATGTGATATAAATTTTGAGACAATTCAAAAAGAAAGAAGTGGATTAATGATACTTTTAATGAGGTGGCAGTAAAACTTTCTTTCCAAAATTGGGAAGAAACGGACGAAAGGAGCTGAGTTTTTTGTCGCATACCTATTTTGGCCATAAATAAATTACTTGCTCGTTATCCTTTTCAAAGTTAAGCTTACATAAACTCAGTGGGCACCAATTTAATTAACTTAGCTTTCTTCCCATTTCTCTTTTAACTTCTAAATAAGAGAATTTTACTACATTTTTTTCCTTTCTAAATTTTCAAACAAAATTTCTATCTCTTCGCTTTCTTTCTTTTCTAATTTATACTCTTTCTCTCCTTTCTCTTCTCTCCAAAATATGCAAATTCATCCTTCATGATTAAATGCATGGATTTAAAATTCAACTAAATTTTATATCATTTCAAATTATCAATTCAAATACATTAATTTTAAATTCTTCCAACAATTCAAATCAAATACAACCTAATAGTTTGGGCACAAGTATTTTGCATCTCCCCATTCTATATTTAGGCACATTGCACCTACAACTCTTAAATTCATTTTACTTTAGTTTAGTTTTTGGATTGAGAATTTTGTTAGGATCGGAGTCCTAGGTATTTGCAAAAATTACTTAACAAGCACTTGAAAACGATAATCAAAAATTAATTAACAAGCACTTGACAGACAAATAAAGAGAAATATAATAACAAAACGGACACACAGATTTATGCGGTTCGTGTCAAATTAACCTACGTCCACGGGTGAAGGAGAGAAATCCACTAAGTCGATAAAAAGATTACAATTTTGGAAAAACCTCCATGAAGCCCAAAACAAAACACCCAAAATCTAAAAGAGCCATAATAGATTAAAGGCCCTCAAAGACCCAATTTTCTCTCACCAAAAAGTGTATACAAAAAAGACAAAATGGACTCTAGGCAACATTATAACACAAGCACAAGAGAGCCCAAACGGCTAGATTGCCATAAAAGCCCTAAAAGCTCACTAAAACTCTCATGACTTGGTGCACCTAAAACCTTAAGTAAGGTCCTTAATTAATAACTTTAAGTGGAAGAGTAAAACTCTTGTCCAACCGATGTGTGACAAAATAAAAGATACAATGCATAATTAACAATTTTCCACCTTTACTTGTATCGTATTATAAATCCTCATAAAATGGCAAATCTTCACAAAGTGAGCCCAATTCTCCACCTTCTCCACAAAAGGTCAATGGCCAATATCCTCGATTCACAAATGAATCAACATAACTCTACCTTCTCCAGCAAAGTCCTAAATTTATACTCAATGCAAGCCAACTCTTCATCAACAAACTAGCCCAACAAAACTCTTTACAAATACCAAACGGACCACCCTGAAGTTCAAAGGTCCAACACACACAGAAGAGAGTAACAAAACAGCCAAAATGCTTGCCAACTAGTAGCACAAGATTTAAAATTTTTCAACCCAAACGGCTTTAACTTAACCTGGGTCCCAATCTCTGATATCAATTTGTTAGGATTGGAGTCCCAAAAATTTGCAGAAATTACTTAATAAGCCTTAAAAATGATAACGAAAATGAATAAAGAGAAATATAACAACAATAGGGATACATTTACATGATTTGGTCAATTTGACCTATGTCCACGAACTATGGGGAGAAATCCATTAAATCAATAAAGAGAATTACAAATTTGGAAAAAACTCCACAAAACACCTAAATTAACGTAAGAGAGCATTAATAGACAAAAGGCCTTAAAAGACCCAATCTTTCTTGGTCAATAAAAAAGATGTTATACTAATAAGACAAAATAGGCTCCAAGCACCATTATAATAAAAGCACAAGAGAGTCCAAATCAGACAAAAGATTGGATAGCCATAAACGCCCTGAAAGTCCATAAAGCTCTCTTGGCTTTGTGCAATCATAATGTTAACTAAGGCCCTAAATTTATAACCTTGAGTAGAAGAGTAAAACTCTTCTTCAACCGATGTGGAACAAAACAAAAGACAAAAGACATACTTAAGAAATTTTCACATTGACTTATATCGTATAACAAATCCTCGTAAATAATCAAATATGTACAAAAGAAATTTCTCCACATTCTCCACAAAAGCCCAATGGCCCAAATCCTCAATTTGCAAATGGATCAACATAACTACCTCCACCTTCTCCAACAAATCCCCGAATCTATACTCAAACCAAGGCAACTCTTCATTAATAAATAGATGTCTAACAAAACTTTTTACAAATACCAAACAGACCATCTGAAATCTCAAAGGTCCAACACACAAAGAAGAGAGTAACAAAACGGTCTTCACCAATAAGAAACTACTTACCAATGACTAGCCCAAGATTCAAAATTTCTTAATCCAAAACTTCGTTACCATCAAATCATACCCAAATGGCTGCACAAACTTAACTCAAGTTCCCGACTCTAACACCAATTTGTTAGGATTGAAGTCCTGAGTATTTGCAGAATTTACTTAACACGCATTTCAATACGATAATAAAGACAAATAAAGAGAAATACAATAACAAAATGAATACACATATTTATGTGGTTCGGTCAAATCAATCTACGTCCACAGACGAAGAGGAAAAATCTACTAAGTCAATAAGAGGATTACAATTTTGGAGAAATCTCCACAAAGTTCAAAACAAAGCACCCAAAAATCTAAGAGAGTCATAATAGACTAAAGGCTCTAAAAGACCCAATTTGCTCTCACTCTACATTAAAAAAAGGTAAATATAAATAAGACAAAATGGGTTCTAAGCAACATTATACAAAAGCACAAGAGAGTCCAATAGGCTAGATGACCATAAAGACTTTGAAAATTCACTAAAACTCTCTTGACTTGGTGCACCTAAACCTTAAGTAAGACCCTATTAATAACTTTAAGTGGAAGAGTAAAACTCTTGTCCAACCGATGTGGGACAAAACAAAAAAATACAAAGCATACTCAACAAAATAATGCACGGTTTAATTGGCAAGGCAGAAAAGTAATCTCTCTACTTTATTTTAATTATTATTTTGTATTGGTGCAAAAGGCTTAATAACGTTATTAAATTACATCAATTTTATAAAAAGATATTTCTAAATGACTAAATTATCCTTTTACATTAATTTCTCAAGCTAAATAATAATAATCCTCCCTGGCTCCTCTATTAATATGGACACTAAAGGTAAAAGTTAAAAAAATATTATTTAATAGTTTTTTGATTTTTTAAAATGATAAATAATTTACCAGACACAAATAAAATCTCAAACCTAACATCATGGTAAATTTGCTTCTTCCCTTAAACGGAGGAAGTATTATATGACATTACGGTAAATGTGCTAAAATGATCCCTGATAATCCACTTTAGCTCCTACTATTTAAAATGAAATTATTTGATCCATCACATTATCAAATTCAAAACAATCCACTTTGATAGATCCCAATCCCCTTTGCAGTCATCATCGACATCAACATAGTTTCATGGGCAAGAGTTTGATTAGCTTCTTAGATTAAGTTTCATTTGTGATTTTGAACAAACAAAATCTAGAGCACATTCCTGAGGCATATCATTTCGTGCTTCTAGATGACCAAAACGAGAAATTTGTGACGAAGACAATATACATGATTAATAAGGGATACAAATTCTATTTTGCATCCCACAACTTATATATTAATTTCACTTTTATATTCTTAATTTTAATTTTAATCACTTTATACTTCAACTTTCAAATCATTCTCAGTTCAGTCCGTCATCACTTTTTAATACGCCATCAAAATTAACATGCACTTGTTTCCAAATTACATGCTCGAGTTATCAGGATACTTTTGCATTTTTAGAAGGATATGGATCACGGGGGTTTTGTTTTCAGAAACAATAAGTGGTACAATTTGGTGTACATGCCTAAGCAATTAAGTGTACGTAGAAAAGATACATTTATTAATATTACTCATTTCTTTTAAATTTTCAAATTACATTTAAACAATATATATACAACTTCAAATTACATTAGTGGCCCAAATAAAAAGGTGTTTACATATGACTTTGTTAGTTGAAAGAACAAAGCTGTAACTTTAACTTCTGCAAATTTGGTGTACACTTTTGGATAGAAAAAACTATTTATTAATCTCCTTCAAGTCAATTCTCTGAGTCTAGTCCACTGGGGCCAGTCCAAAGTCTTACCGAAGAACATACAAAGTTCTATATATATATATATATATATATACATGTGTGTGTGTGATAAATGAACTATATATGATTAAATGAACTAAGTTACATATGCCTAAATAGATATCTATCAAATTATAGGAACTCAAAGGTCTTAATGATTCAAGGACCATGGTTGATAACCATGAAAATACTGTTGGCACTTAAGTGTTAGGTTTTGGACATTTATATATATATGCTCAATTTGAATTATGTAAATATAGATATTAATTGTGTAATACGTGCTATCATAATTAATTTACCTAATATAAAGTAATTGAATATGGTTTAAAGATTAATGTGTCTAAGTCATCTAATTAGTATAAATTATTATGTGTAGATATTTTAAAATCTTATTTCATATTTTATGATGAGCAAAACTTGGAGAATAAGGTAAGTATGTATATATAGGTTATATTTCCCAAATTCTTACATATATTACATTCCTGACATCACATTATTAGAAAAATGAGAACTTTATTCTCTAAAATACATATACAGTAATTTGAAATATCAATAACCACAATATTCAAGAATTAAATCCGTAGGCTTAAGAAACCTGAATCGCATCCAAGTATTCAAGAATCACATCAATTCTTATAGATTCAGGTACGTTTTCGCATATAGTCTTTAATTTATGTCCTTGATGATTAAACATGAAAGATCCGGATTATAATAACGTTGGTTATCATAATATTAAAGTTTATTCGGTATCCACCAACAAGTGGTTTCAGAGCATCTCCATGTTGAATCATAAGAGAAATTGATTTATGATGTGATTTTATACGGATCTAGTTTTTCAATTCGACAAATTTTTATGTGATTTAATTTTTTGTATTTAAGAACAATCGTAGTTATATTATAGATTAACATATTGAGTCCAATAATTTTTAAATTTATTCATATTTAATTGTTGGATTTAAAATTTTGTTTTTATTTTTATTTTTTTCCCTTTTGGATTCGTTTGGTATTTGAATTCAAGAAAAAAAAAATTAGTAAGAATTTTGGATCATGAACGAATATCATGATCAGGAGTTATACAGTTTTGGTCATGAACAAATAAGAATATTTTTTAATTTTAGTAGATTAAAAGAAAAAGAACACGGATCTGTCATGAATAGAAAGTTCATGATGAGAAATTGGATATTGTTATGAACGTTCGTGACCAATGAGATTGCATGGTCATGAACTGGAGTAAATTTTGGCTCCTCACTTCAAAATGTGGAGTGGATATGATAGCCGTTATAATGACTGAAAAGTAAATGGATCCCATAACTTTTCAATCATTCAATGATCTACAATACCCACTCCACACTGCGGAGTGAATAGTAAAGAATTTTCACATGAGTTGTTCATGACCAAAGGAGCAACGATAAGGTCATGAATTAACCAAATCATATACGACTTTTCTCTTTTTATTGTATATTTTTTTGGAAAAATTATTAAATTCAAATTTTGGTAAATTAATTAAGGATGTCTAATGTTCAAAAATATATTGATTGGAACAACATGCTATTAAAATAGTCTCATTTGTGTTAGTGAATGTATTTAGAACATCAAAATGATTGTGTGTATGTAATTCATATTTTCACATGTACAAATGAAGGTTAACATTTGGCCGAATTACATATTTCACCTGTGGTAATAAATATGTGACAATTATTTAATATTCTATGTGAATAATAAGTTGATCCAAAGATAGACTTATTGTTTGACAAGATTTATTGTCAATATTTGATTATTACACTAAGAGTACCACTTACAAGTTAATAATTCTGTCGAAAGACTAAATATTAATGTTGTGCTAGGTATCTTGTGATGGGCACTACCATTATTTGAATTTACTATTCTTATTATTTGGAACCTATGTGAATATGTTGTTTTGTTGTATTTTCAGTTAATGCATCTGCTTCTATGATATGTTCCAATATCAATTCTATCACTATGTTAAGTGGAACCAACTTTAAGGAATGAAAAGAGAATGTACTGATCGTTCTTGGTTGCATGGATCTAGACCTTGCACTAATGATTAAACAACCCGTTGCTCTTACAGATAATAGTTCTAAAGAGGAAAAATGAGACTATGAGAAGTAGGATGATTTTGTACGTTCAAATCACATGAGTCTTATGATCATGAAACATGCAATTCTAAAAACTTTTAGGGGCAATGTGTCTAAAAAGGTAAACTGCCAAGGACTTCTTAAGGAAATTGAAAAGCGTTTTGTTAAAAATGATAAGGTTAAAACAAGTACAATTCTGTCGAACTTGATTTTAATGAAGTATAAAGGAAAAGGAAACATAAGGGAGTACATCCCAGAGATGTCTCATCTTGCATCAAAACTTTAAGGCACTAAAGTTAGAGCTGTTTGAGGACTTGCTCATGCACTTAGTTTTGATCTCTCTTCTTGCACAATTCAATCAATTTAAAGCCAGTTATAACTGCCAAAAGGATAAATGGTCTCTAAATGAATTCATTTCTCATTGTGTGCAAGAAGAAGAAATGTTAAAATAAGAAAAGATTAAAAGTGCTCACTTGGCAAGTACCTTCAAGGACAAAAGCAAGAAAATAAAAAAGGATAAAAAAGTTGCAAGTGGTCCACTTCAAACGAAACAAGCAAAAGAAACAAATTGAGGAATTTGACTGTTACTTTTGTATGAATTCTGGACACATGAAGAAGGATTGTACCAAATATCACGCTTGGCATGCAAAGAAAAATATGCTTCTCGCTTTGGTTTGTTTTGAGGTTAATTTAGTTTCAGTACCAAGACACACTTGGTGGATAGACTTCGATGCTACTATCCACATAAGTATGTCTATGCAGGGTTGCCTAAATTACCAAAAGTCTAATGATGCTGAAAGATTCATCAATGTAAGCGATGGAAAATCAATTAAAGTTGAAGCAATAGGGACTTTTAGGTTATTAGTAAATACTGATTATTATTTGGATTTGAAAAAGACATGTTGTACCACCTTTTAGACGAAATTTGGTTTCTATTTCTATTTTGGACAAATTCAATTATTTTTGTTCATCTAAAAATATTTAGTTTAAGCTTTTTTTAAATTTAAATATTGTTGATACTAGTTCTTTGTCTTCTCATGATAACTTTTATTTACTCGATTATACTATTGTTTCATATAATGAAACTTTGTATGTAAATTCACGTGGTATTAAATGCAAATTAACCAATGAGAATTCTGCTTCACTATAGCACAAGTGTTTAGGTCATATATCTAAACAAAGAATTGAAAGACTTGTGTCAGATTCTGTCTTGATTTCCTTTATTTGTTAGACTTTCAAGTCTGCGTTAACTATATTAAGGGGAAATAGACAAATATAAGGATATTAGGTGCTAACAGATTTTCGGACATCTTGGAAATAATACATACGGATATTTGTGGGTCATTCCCTATGACTTCTTGGAATGGTCAATAATATTTTTATTACATTCATAGACGATTTTTCTCGTTATGACTACCTTCATATAATTCATGAGAAGTTTTAGTCACTGGATATGTTCAAAGTTTTAAAGTTGAAGTTGAGAACTAACTTGGTAAAAGAATTAAGGCAGTTTGATCTGACTGTGGTGTTGAATATTATGGTAGAAATGAAGGATCAGGTGAACAACGTCCCTTATAGGCCTTTTGTTAACTTCCTAGAGGAGTGTGAAATCATCCCATAGTATACCAAGCTGTGATCTCCTAGCATGAACGGTGTTGCTGAGAAACAAAACAAAACTTTAAAGGATATAGTGATAAATAGGATTAGTCATACAATTTTACCGGATTCACTCTGGGGAAAGGCATTATAGACTGCAAATTATATCCTTAATAGAACCCCAACTAAGACAACGATCAAAACCCTTGGATAGTGACGTATAGGTAAACATTAATGAACAAAAGTGCTAAACGAATAAGACAGTCGGTAAGGATTATAATCCTGAATTCCATAATTAATTATGATTATGATTATGAAATGATTGTAATTGTAAATGACAATGACAATTGTTAGAGATATTGCTAAGGGGTATCTAGAAAATCTCTTGGCAACTTTTTTTAGCAAGATCAATCACTAGATTGTGTACTTAAAAGGTGATGAATGCATGACTCGTTTTTGAACCTTTCTTTATATGTGAATGCATAATTTACACATGATTTTATGATTATGTGAATAAATATTTGATGTGTATATGATTATGGAATATGTTAATTGAAGAATATGATTTACTTAATAGCATATTATTGAATATTTCAAAAGTATTAGGTAATGATTTTATAAATATAAACCATATGATTTTTGAAAATATGATCCCCTTGAAAACATGAGCTAGTGATTGTGTAACTTGATTATAAAAAGTATATGTATATATAAGTGCATTATCTAGTTGAGAGTAGATTCTATCTATTGGGCGAATTATCGCTCACCCTATGTTAGTATTATTTTTTTTTTACACAGATGATGAGTATGAGTATGTCGTCATGGAAGACGAGATCTAGCTAATAAGAACCCGAAAGAGAAGTTTTTATGATTCCTAGTTGGAATTTGCACCACAATAGAGGATAAAGTTAGAATAGCTATTGATAATAGATAGAGGTTGCGTGCTCATTAGATAGTATGACATTGTTATCTTATATTTTACATTATGATTGTTCTAATCAATTAATTTGTTATGCACTTTTAAGTTATTAATTCTTGAGGAGTTGTTATTTCACTGTTGCATTAAATATTAGATTACATGGTATGATACTTTGTATTATTGAGATTTATTCTCATGAATACGACGAATACCACATATCTGACAAATAGAGGTCAAAGCACGACATTGAGAACAGTTTTCAATAAATCAAAATGGTCCAACAGGAGTTTTATTAACCTTTATTGGAAAGAGGACCTGGTGGAGGATATTGGTTTGACGTAAGCGGCAAAGACTCCAGTAAAGGGGGACATAACAATGTTGATGTTGTAAAACCGGTAGTTGTCATACTATAGTTACCAAAAATGCGGTACATTAAGAAACGTAATACGGGTACAGAGATGCGATTCATTACTTTTCAAAGTATCGAATTCATCGCAGTAAATTAAGTTGATATATTGTGGTACGCTACTTTTTAGAAAAAGTTGCTATATTAGAGGAATAAGAAAGTAGTTGGTAATATATAATATTAATTTTTTAATAAATGTTGAATTTTTATTGTCTAGAAAAAAGAAAATATTTAACTTTCAAGAATTATTATTCTCAATCCAATATTAAATAGTTCTAATTAGGTAAATTTAGATAATATTTTCTTATTTTTCCAATAAATAAGATTCTCTTCGATGTTATAAAACATGAATCTATCACGTTTCGAATGCAAATATATCGTATTTCGATACTCATGAATCGATACACAATTTGTAGGGGTATAGAGAATTTACGGTGTCATACACGCGATACAATGTGCAATTAGAGCAGAAACGTTGTGAATACCTAATAGGTTTTCTAAGGCAACTCTCGCAGTCATTACTGGAAAGATGAGTACATTGTGCAAGGGCACATATTCTCTTCGGAAATACTGAATAATCAGCTTCTTGAGTAGCGAACTTCTTTCCTGAACGACCAATTGCAGCCTGAATTGCTGTCTTATTCAGCAAATCTGAAATCTCCTAATACCTGCTGAAACTTTTCAGAATCAGTTGCATTGTAATCGGTTTGCTTTGTACACCAAATCCAATCTCCGTATCTTCCTTGCTCAACATGAACTTATCTGTATATCGCAGCAAGCACTTGTCGTACCAAATACCAGCAACCTTCAGATCCGGGCATTGCTGTAAAATTACCCAGCTGGCATTCGACACGCACTCTGCACAAACATCTGTGTTAACAATTCTGATCCCCCATTTGAAACTTTTAGCTTTAAAGAAAAGAAAGAAATGGAGGATAAAGCAGAGGGCGGTGGCAATATCAAATCTGGACCAGACTCGCATTTGCTAGTGCCACGTAGTCCAATTCATACGTAACGAGATTCGACCCAAATGCATGCTGAGGCCCATGGGCCTTGGAAGTTCTTTAATGTAGACTTGAAAATTTAGTAGTCCACCACTATTTGACCAAAGGTATTAACATGTTCTTGATATTTTTCATGGGCTGTTTGTGATGCGACTTTGTCTTATCAAGGAAATATAGTTAGCTTACTTTTACTAAATAGTAAAAATGACAAGTATTATAAAACACTAGTAATTTTTTAAGGCAAATACTTAAGTAGACCCGATTTTTGTCTCCCTTGTAGACCCTATGATGTGGATTAAACTTTAAAAAATCTATAACATAAGCTAATATAAACAAAATTCTTTGACAGGTTTAATCTTTGTTTAGATATATGACCGAGTCTACGGTCTAAGTATTTTCCATTTTTGACACCTTCTAAATATATAAGTTTTAGTGAAATATATTTACTTTAGCTTATTTTTGAGAGGTGCTATACACAGGCTAGTGATTGAAAAGGTTTTTACACATAGCATTAACGTTACTATTATGGTTAAAGTTTTTAAAAACTTAATGTATAGAGGAAAAAAAAAAACACATCAAATTTATTATTGGAAACTATACAATTACAGTTTTATGTATTTTCATTTTGACTCCAAAAATTTAATTTTGATTAATTTTAATGTAACTCCAGAAATTTGATGAGCACTTCACATTAGGCTGGTGATTGACAAGGTCTTTTACGCGTAATACTAACGTATTACTATTATGGTTAAAGTTTTTAAAAACTTGAAACCGTAATATTAAATTAACATTCGGTGTTGAAAATTCATCAGGATAAGACAGGAAAAACTAAAGTTAAAACTAAAGTTAAAACTAAAGTTATTATTGTAATCAATTCACACCATGAGTCTTGGACAAATATAAAAATCATTAAATTTAACTATTGAAATCTTAGTCTCACTTCCAAATGCAGCTGGTAATCAAATGTATTCTTTAGTGGAGGGATAAGACTTTAAGTAATAAGGGATTGATTGTTGGTTTGTATTATCATTTTATTGTGGAGGAAGAAATACCGATTTTTTTATGTGTATGAATTACGACTAGAGATTCGTGTCTGGCGGAAGGGCATTGGGATGTTTTTGATCGAGGTAATTGAGCACATTGCCCATAAGGTGTTCCGTGTCATTTTTCTTTAACTTTTTTCACTGCATACATTGTTAGAGCATTTCAAATATTAATTGGAAAGGGATTATGCAACAATTTATAGTAAAAATGCCTTGCTGAAATGAAATCAACCATAACTTTATTTTGTTGCAGTAGCAGAGTTGTTTGTACAGATTTCAAAAGCAAAATAATAATAATAATAACAACTTGCTTCAAAGATATAACAAGATTTTCTGGCAAGTGCATGCCTTATATTAGGTTTAAAGAAATTATTTATACGTGTATCATAGTCTAACTCAAAGATTTTGGTTCTTTGCATAATAGAACGGGTGTTGTGATGCTTACAGTTCAAAAGAAATACTTATTAGCAATGGACTTTTATATGAGTAAACTTGGGTAATCTTGAATTCTTCTTTCGTTTTAATTTCATTTTACATTTCACCGAGAGTTTGATACTTATTAATCAATATTTATAATAACAAAAATGTATGAAGCACTCCACGTGCAAGTAAATTTAGCTCTGTTCTTACCACTTTGCATTTTTTTTTTTGAAGATTTACCCAGATGAATGATAAAGAAGTTAACTCAGTGGATGATTGTTCGCAATATCACCAAGAAGCAATCAGATTTCTAAAACAGGAAGAAAAAGATGATGCTTGGTGAATACGGAGCATCGAAGCTCTTGGGTGTTTTGCTTATAACAAGCTCTCATTTGTATACCACAAAACTTGATATTAAGAAATGTCTCTCGACTCTAATTCTTTATAATATACTAGTAGTGTTTTATTTTTTTATTTTTGTGTAAAATTAACCTGACTTCAACTTAGATGAATGAAATATTAAAGGATTTGGAATTGTTAAAGAACATGGGCTTCCATCTTAAAACCAATTGGTGATAAGTGGAGTGATTCATGAACTTATTAATTAGCTCAAGATCTTTTTGGCTAGTCGATGTGGAATTTATACTTTTAACACCTTTAACATTTATTTTCTTTATTTCTTATACCACATGATCATTGTCAAGGAATTTTTTCTAGAATTTTATCATTATTGATCAAATGGATAGTGGAGTATAAAAAAAAAATGGCTCCAACTAATAAGTGATATTTTTTTTGGCATAACCATATAATTCAAGTGGAATCGATTAATCACTTAATAAAATACTTGCCTAAATATTTTAATCAATTTTATTTTATTTTATTTACTTCGAACATGTTGAAAGTTCTGAGAATTGAATTCAAAATCGATAATTCAGTATGAATTTGCTAAACCGAATTCATTAACGTATACTTGTCATCAGAATGAACTATATGTTGTCATAGGAATTAACTATATTAGGTGAGTTATCATATTAATAACCACTATATCATGTATTTTATAGGTCATAATTTATCGATAATGAAGTGCAACTTTTGTGGTAAGACGCTTCTCCTTATAATTTATTGGTTATGAGTTCAAATCACTAAGGGGTAGGGGAAAAGGTAGATTTAGTAAAAAAAAAAAAAAAAGAAATAGTTTACTGATTAACAATATAACTATATATGAAATTATAATATCATGTAACTTACATTATAATTATTATTAACGTACTATCAATAAGATTATATTTTTTATTTTACAAGCAATACATTCAATAAATAACAATACAAGCATATAAGTTTGTATTAAACTTTAATATTAAAGTTTAAAATAACAATTCAATCATACTAATATGATTCTTACAAAATTACGTGATTTAGTGTACACCAACATACTATTGGAGTGAATATACGTTTAAGGGTTTAAGTTAATGATAGTATTTTATCAAATATATTTTTAATTTAACAACTACTATCATATTTTTGTACCGCAATTTTTATTTTTTTAAGTTCTTTTAATTAGTTGATGGTAAAATTACTTTTAAAGTTATTTGATGCATACATGAAAAGTATGACTAAAATTATTTGTTTTTCTTTTGTACATACACATGTATTTCAAGGGCAAAGTGTGTGTGAAAGATTTTAATCATTTCTTAATGTTGTTTAATCCTTTTCTTACTTGTGGAATTTGACCAAAAAACTTTTAAAAAGTATAGCATAATCTATATTTTCTTTATTAGATGTGATCAAAACTAATTGAAAATTAGAAAAACAAATGTCTATTTGAGATGTAATTATAAATTACAAATTTTATGAACAACATCATAGACATAGTTTATTTTGGTTTATATTACAATTCTTAAAAAAAAAAAATCTAGACAATGTATGATTTGAATTTTTAGGGAGTCGTAGTTAAATGTATATAAGATCTTGAGGGCTTGAATTTAATTTCTTCTTTATAAACGATTTCTAGGAAGGGAAGTGCACAAAAAATTTTCTTCCAGTTAGTACCCCTGCTTGGTTCATTTTTACCAGGAAAATTTTAAATTTTTAAATTCATTGATTTCATTAATTGTCACATGTCATGCATTGGTTGGGTTTCTCCATTAGTAGAAATGATACCATTCTTCATTGCAACTATATTGATCCAAATTTTACACATTTTAGGTAAAAAAAAAAATCTAACACCATTAAATTTGACCGTTAATTTAAATATTTAAGTGTCAAAAAATAATATAAAGAGACTAAAATGATAATAACCCTACATGTTAAAGGGCAAAATGAAATTAACCCTAAAAAAAATCCCAATTGTTGCATAATCTCAGGAGAAGACGCATTGATCAGAGTAACGTCGTAACACATCGTACCAAACAATTACAGGCTTTTGATCCGAGACTTCTTTAGGAAGGCCACCGCCATTGCCAGCAGTGGAATTGTAGAAGCCATTGCTCGTACCAGAAGAATTAGAAGATAAATTGGAAAGCAGAAAATTCAGATTTAAATGGCTTGATAAGTGTTACCGCTTCTAGGATTGTAGGTGGTATTTTGGCAGTGATACGTAAGCAAATTCAAGTTAGTTAGTCTATTGGTGAAGCTAAGAAATCCAAGCAAGCAACATAAAAAAAAGATTTTTGGAGATCATTTTGAAGGAAAGCATTACAGAATGAGTAAGTAAGATTTACTTTATTGGTAAAGTCTTGGAAATTCTTAGGTAGATCAGATTCATAGTAGATGCCATAGATTCCTTAATCCATAATCATCCACAGCATCTTAAACAATTAAAACAAATCTGATCTCATAATCAATGTGGGTGATTCTGGACTAAAGAGTTTATAACATTTACTATTCATTCGATTCACCTAATAATTTCCTTTTTAAAAGTACTTGCCACATGAAATTTTACATTGTTCATCAAAAAATGCTGAAAGATTTTTCTTAAGTCAATCGACACGTGTTAGGATTGGAACTCTGGATATTTGCGAAAATTATTTAACGAACCCTTGAAAACAGTAAAAAATATAAATGAAGAGAAATATTGCAATAAAAAGGACATACAGATTTTATGTGGTGCGGTCAAATAACCTACGTTCACGGGCGAAAGAGAAAAATTCACTAATTTAATAGGAATACAAATTTGGAGAGATATCCACAAAATGGACTATAGGCACCATTATAACAAAAGTACAAAAGAGCTCAGATAAGACAAAAAACAAGATGGCTATAAAGGTCCTGAAAATCTATTAAAACTCTCTTGGCTTAAGTTCTATCTCTTCATGAAGTCTCTCTGAACTGTTATGCCGTGGTTAATGGAAACTGCCAAAAGATTTGGAGTCAAAAGGACAACGGAGCATTAGCATTGAGCATTTGAACCACGGAAGCCATCCTAGGCCTTTTCTCTGCATCTTCCTCAACACATAGTAAGCCAACACTAATACACCTAAGGACTTGAGTTTCAACATAAGAGTCTACTAGTGTTGGATCCAACAACGCTAATGGTGTGCCATCTCTCTATTGTTGCCTAGCCTATTTAGAATTAATACATGATAAACTAGTGGTGTTCAAGATTTTTTATAAACCAACCGAACAGATTAAAACAGAATCAATTAACGGTTTATTTTTGTATGAAAACTGAACCGAAACCAACATTGAATGGTTTGGTTTTAGTTTATGCAATTTAAAACGGAAAACCAATACCAAACCGAGTACAATTAATGTGCATTATTATTTCATTAGTAATCCAACTACTATATACCTAATTAATTTTTTTAATCTTGTAATATAGTGTAACAATGTCACTAGTACATTATAAAAGATTTGTTAGCACTTTTTATATGATGAACTATATTTGTTTAAACATTTAAAAACATCTCTCATAAGTTAACTATGGAAGATTTATGTAAGAGTTATCTAAATAATATTTTTTAATGCACTAGTGTTACTATAGTATTGACAAACTGTTAGAATTGTAAAGAGAAATAAGAGAAAATATGTGTATGTTGACAGAAATATTGGAGAAAATTTTTGTGTGTTTTGATGAATAATACAATAGCCTATATTTATAGGTTTATAGGTACAATAAATTTAAACTGTACAATGAATATAAATACTAACTAATAAGGTAACTATACATAAATTTAGGCACTATTGAATAATATAACTATACAATGAATCTTAACATATATACATTATCATCCCTCCTCCCCTCAAATTCAAGGTGGTTTTGCACAGACCAACTTGAGTTTGGAAACTAAATGAAGGAAATGCCTAGGAAGATGTGCTTTGATGAAAATGTCAGCAGTCTGATCAGAAGACGGATTTGAGATAGAAGTTTGATAGTTCCTTTTAAGATGTGATAGCACACAAAATAACAATAAATTTCAATGTGCTTGGTTCGCTCATGAAATACATCATTGTGAGCAATTTGGATAGCACTTCGATTGTAAACATAGAGAATAGTGGGCAAATCATGTGAAATACCATATCAGATAGTAACCAACGGAGCCAAATAAGCTCTTGAGTGGCATCAACAAGAGCACGATATTCTGCCTCAGTACTAGAACGAGAGACAATAGTTTGCTTTTTACTTTGACACGATATAAGAGAGTCACCGAGAAAGAAATAGAAACATGTGGTGGAACGCCTATCAGTAGGATCTCCTACCCAATTAGCATCAGAATAAGCATTTAATACAAGAGAAGATTTAGAAGGAAAGAAGAGATCATGATACAAAGTACCTTTGATATAGCGCAAAATACGAAAAACAACTGCGAAATGAGAACTCCGGGGACTAGCCATAAACTGACTGACGATATGAACAACCTAAGCAGTCATATCCAGATGAGTAACAGTAAGATATACCAAGCTACCAACCAACTGTCGATAAAGGGTTGGATTAGGAAGAAGTGAACCATTACTACAAGTGAGATGAGTATTGGCCTCAATAAGGGTACATGCAATCTTACTATCAGTTAACCCAGCACGAGAAAGAAGATCAGATGCATACTTGACTTGTGTAAGATAGTAACCATCAGATGTAGAAAATATTTCGAAACCTAAGAAGTAATTAAGAAAACCAAGATCTTTCATCTCAAAATAACGATCCAAATACTGCTTGAGTTCAGTAATACTAGTTAGATCATCTCTTGTGATGATCATATCATCAACATATAAAAGCAAAGAAATGATATCTTGATTAGAACGGCGAACAAATACAACAGAATCATAAGAACTAGATTTGAAAACAAACTATTCAACTGTGTGACTGAATTTAGAGAACCAGAATCTTGAAGCCTGTTTGAGACCATAGAGAGCCTTACAAAATTTACAAACCTTTACCAGAATCGCCAGAATATCCTGGCGGTAGCCGCATATAAATTTCTTTTGAAATATATCCATTGAGAAAAACATTCTTCACATCCATTTTAAACAATTCCCAGTGTCGTATAGTAGCAACGGCAAGTAAACTTTTAACAGAGGTAAGTCGAGCAACGGGTACAAAAGTTTCCTCATAGTCAGTATCATATTCTTGCGTAAAATCCTTAGCAACAAGACGGGCTTTATAATGATGCACACTACCATCTGAGCGGGTTTAACTTTTGTATACCCATTTGCAGCCAACAAGAGATTTATTTAGAGCAAGATCAGCCAAGTCCCATGTGTGAGTTTTTTCAAGGGCCTGCAACTCATCAGACATAGGTTGTTGCCATAAAGGATTAAGACAAGTTTCTTTGTAGGATATAGGTACATGAAAGGAAAAAACAGTGAAAAAATAATGAAAATCACGAAAACAAATAAAGTGTTCCTTTACCCTAGTAGACCGATGTGGAGGCAGAGGTGATGCAATAGTAACAGGACTCGGGAAGAATGGATAACTCAAGAGGAGTACGTGTGTTAGGGCCGTTAGCTAGACGTTAATCCTTGGAAGACATGAGATGGTTTCATTGTCGGAGGTGGATACCTCATGAACTGAGCTAGAAAAATTGCTACTGAGACAGTATCTAGAAAAAGATCTAGTATAGGAGAGGTAAACAAGGATGGTGAGGAGGACGGTGATATAATAAACTTGGACATTGAAGAGAACATCTTGTTTTCCCAGAAGATAACGTGACAGAAAATTCAAACTCATTTAGATTGGGGATCCCAACAACGATAACCTTTGTGCTCAATACTATAGCCAATAAAACAACATAACCTAGCTCAAGGTTCTAATTTAGTATACTCATGGGGTTGAAGAAGAACAAAACAAGTACAACCAAAGACTCTTAGATTCTTATAGTTTCGAGGGGAGTCATATAAACATTCATAGGGAGACTGGTTGTTGGTAATAGGAGAGGGAATTCTATTGATAGTGTGAATAGACAATAGTACGGGCAGCTTCGCCTAGAAAACACAATGGCAAGAAGAAGAAAGTAAGAGAACATGAATTTGTCAAGAATGTGTCGGTGTTTATACGTAGCACGACCATTTTGTTGGGAAGTACCTGGATATGAATGATGAAAAATAGTGCCCTCTTGGTGAAGAAAATTAAGAAGAGATGTTTCTTTGTATTCCATGGCATTATCAGTGCGAAGAATTTTGATAGGGCATGAAAATTGAGTTTTTATCATTGTAGCAAAATCGCCATAAATTTGAGATAATTTAGATTTATTTTTCATGAGAAAAATTCACGTAAATCGAGTAAAATCATCTACAAAGATAACAAAATATTTAGAACCACACATAGTAGGTGTTGGAAAAGGACCCCACACATCTTAGTGTACTAAATCAAATGGTGCAATTGATACAGATTCACTGATAGGAAATGGAAGAGCATGATTTTTAGTAAGTTGACAAGACACACAATCAACCGAATCATTTTGGTGATCATATATATCCTAATTGACCACTGAAAGCTAATGATTTAACACGACTTCAAGAGGCATAATCTAGATGGGAGTGCTAGATACTTAAAGAAGGAATATGAGTTGTTAAAGCAGTATATTGCACCTAAGAAGATGATGGAAGTTTGAGGTAGGTTAACTCAAAAAGACACCCAACTTTACGACCCGTTTCAAGGAGTTGTCTAGTCTGACGGTCCTGTAATCAACAACCAGTAATAGAGAAAGAAACATCAATACCAAGTTCAACTAATTGTCCAATAGAAACAAGATTTAAAGTCAATTTTAGAACATGAAAAGATGCTGGTAGAGGGAGAAGATGTAGATACAGTACCCATGTGGTTAATAGACATGAGAGATCCACCAGCTGTTTGAATATATTGTGTGTGTGTAAGGGTTGTTTGGAAGAAAATATAGTAGAATTTGATATCATGTGATTGGATCATGCAAAATCAAGATACCAACTAGAACTTAGTATAACAGAATTTCCTTCATTACTGTAAGATGGAAAGAGGTTAGAGAGTACTTGTTTGATGGCCAGATAGAGATTAATGAGTGATTGGAGCGTGAGTAGATATATGATCGACTATAGAACTAAAGAAAGCCATGAGATTAACAATAATGAAAAAAACTAGAGTATTAGGATACAAAAAATCATAAAGAAATAGTATCTCAAAGGGTTTTGAGAAAACAGAGCCTATAGTTGAATTCAAAAAGATGAAAACAGTAGGGAACCAAACCAAAATGAGAGAAAACTAGATAAAACCAAACCAAATTGGATGAAAAGAACGCAGAACAGAAAAATCGGACTAGACAACTCAAGATTGAACCAGAAAGTAAGAATCTAATACAGATGATGACGTGGTAGAGAGGTCCACGTGGCAGACGGCTGTTTGATGGCGTGGCAAATAATTGACCCTTTCTGACACGTGGCAACTGATGTGGCAGCTAACGTGTATTATTGACGTGGATGAATTGTTATTGATTGGATGATGGCGTGTGTTGTACACGTGACAGTGAGGTGCCAGAGACTAAAGGCGTGATTTGTTTTCACGCTTTTAAAATTGTTCAGAGAAGGCTTTTGGAATAGTGGGAGAGAATGAAAATTGATCAAATAACTTGAGAGAAAAAAAAAAAAACAAGAAACAAGGGTTGGAATGTCAATTGGGTATTGGAAGAAGACCATTAGAAAACCACCGGAAAAAGATTCAAACACCAAGATATGGTTCTGATGCCATGTTAGAATTGTAAAGAGAAATAAGAGAAAATATGTGTACGTTGACAGAAATATTGGAGAATTTTTGTGTGTTTTGATGAATGATACAATAGCCTATATTTATAGGTTTATAGGTACAATGAATTTAGACTGTACAATGAATTTAGACACTAACTAATAAGGTAATTACACATAAATTTAGACAATAATAAATAATGTAACTATACAATGAATTTAGATATATATACAATGAATCTAAACATATATACATTAACACAAACGGCGATTAATAATCTTGACATAATATATTTTAGCTATTAAATTTAGACAACTTTTAAGAATACTTTATTGTAAACAAAGTAACATATTATTTCTGTCTTAGATTCAACAATACAGGTATTAGTTGTCTTCTAATCAAACAAAATATAAATTATAAGCATTTCTTAATAAATAGTGAAATTTAAATAGTTGCTGAAAAATTGTTCTAATTAACATTTACATTCTCGAGTCTTAGACAAATGAATTATAAATGAAAATTCACTTTTTGTATTTCAAAGTGCTTACATTTTATTTTATTTTTTTTAAAAAAAATGGGAACGAAAGAGTATCAACCAACTAAGCGAACCAAATTAATCATAAACCAAGATGTTGATTTTTTTCATCAATTTAGTTGGTTTTAATTTTTAATTTCCTAAACCAAAAGCCACGGTTCGGTTCAAAAAATCTTTAAAACCAGTAAACACCCATATCATAAACTGCTAACTTAGTCTAACAGCAATTTTGGTCTGTTTGTCTTAGTACACCACCTTTTAAACTAAACTATTGTGTCAATTGGACTGGCGCACAACCAAACGTATTATAGGCACAAAGTTAAAATAATAATAATTATTATTATTATAAAAGGGCTGTTAAGATTTTCACTTGCATAGCTCAAAAGGCCTTGAGAATCCTCCGGTTTGTGGAAGCTATTGTTCTTTTGCCAGCAATAATTTCAAAAATTACCACCCCGAAATTAAACACATCTAACTTTACAGAGTATTGGCCAATCCTAGTGTATTCGGGAGTCATGTAACCACTGCATGAAAAATAAATTGGCATGATTATTAATTTAATTATTAGTATATGTTGTCGGCCTTGTTGAAAAAAAGAAAAAAAGATAAATTTCCATTTTATATTTTAGAATTAAAATTAGAGGTCATGTATGCCCTAAACAAAGATCACATATTGAAACCTATTGTATTTGAGTGCTCTAATTATATTTTCAAGTTAAACTCCATAAAAAATGTTGGTTACTACCCGAATAATCTACAAAACTCATAGAAGTTTTCTTTTGGATAGTGGTTATTGAAAATTTTCCATCAAAATATGTTAAAAGATTGTGTGAGGGGATTTAGAACTTACAATGTCCCAGCTATCCTGTTTGTGTTTCCTTTAAATTGATCAACTCCACAAATCATTGCCATGCCAAAATCTGCTATCTTTGGATTCATACCTTCATCTAGTAATATATTAGCAGTTTTAAGATCACGGTGAACAATTCTTAGAGGAGAATCCTCATGAAGATAAACAAGTCTTGTCGCTATTCCTTCAATGATGTTGTAACGTTTTGACCAGTCCAATAACAGTTGGTTTTCTGGATCTTTAAAATGATATATAAAAAAAAAATTAACATGCCATGTTAATTTTGTAAACCTATACCAAGTCAAATTACTCAAGAAAACACAAACAAATATTTTGAAAAATTTTATTGCCATTCACTTAACTAAGATGATAATTAAGGTTGCAGAGAACTAATTATACTTTTTTCCCAATACATCAAGTATTAACTACTATAAGAAGAGTACACAAGAAAATGAAGAATTTTCGAAAATTATCTAGTTTGATACCAACCGAAGAGGAAGTAATGGAGGCTTTTATTTGGAACAATCCATAAATGAGTGTCTTTTCTAGTCCATCTAAGCAAAATCCCAAAAGTCGAACCAGATTATTATGTCGAAGCTTGGCAACTATAGCAATTTCATTTTTAAATTCTTCTACACCTTGCCCTGAGCTTTTGGAAAGTCTTTTCACAACTATGTCTTGTCCATTGGGTAGTTTACCTTGTGAAAATACAGACAACTGAATTTAGAAAGTGACATGAAACGAACCTACATATGTGTTTGAGGGAATCTATGTATATGAATGTGTAAATATGGTTACTGAATGCATTTACTGCACATGAACACGCACCAGGACCAAATCCACTTTGACCAATTTTGTTATCAATTGAAAAGTTATTTGTGGCCCTTTGAATTTCACTTAAACTATAAAGATTCAAGATCGATGCATTTAAACTATAGACTCCATCTAAACCAATAACATCAAAATTATTGGATTCATTATTTCAATCAAGAGAAAATAAATGTTTTAATGTACAGAAGTCAAAGATAATTTTTTTTTTCTTGTATTGAATTTTAATTGGCAGTATCTACCAATTGCCTACTGCATTTTTGCATTGTACCACTTCCTTGATCTCATTTTTTGGGAAAAAAAAAGGTCATTACAAAAAGCACCAAAGAAAGAATAGTTGAGATACAGTACCACAATACTTGCTTGTACGGATAATTGACGTTTGCCTGAATCAAAAGAGGTAAAATTAAACTTTAAAATATGCCATCGCCACTTGTTTAATTAAATACCAAATCAAACAGTAATATGCAAATAGATTATGAAGTTTCACCGTCCATAAAGAAAATGCACAAACATTACTCCTACAAAAATTAATTAATTGTTGAATATACTTGAAATTATAGTCGAAGAAGCTGATGATTTCTCATATTTACAGGTTAGTCCCTCAAGGTCAAGGTCTCTTAGAGTTTGTACTTTGGCCCAAAACGTTGTAAAAGGCGTAGATTAGGTCCTTGGTACTTTGATTATAATAGAATGACCCAGGATAGTTTTCAAGCAGTCAATGGACGTCCAGAACTTTGGAAAATTATAGTTTGAACCCTAAAGTTTTTAAAAAAATTACAAAGGCCCCAAAACTTTTAGGAAATTATAGTAAGGACCTAATAATAGTTTAGAAATTACAAGAAGACCCTAAATTGTTTTCTGACTTATAGAAAAACCCTTTGCGGGTTTCTAAAGTTACAAATTAGTCCTTAGATGTTAGAGAACCAAAAAGTTTTGCAAAAGTTGTATACTAGCCCCAATGACTTTTTTAAATTATCAAAGTACCCTTAAATGTTTTATAAGCTGCTGAAGAGCCCCAAGAAGTTTTCAAAATTATCATAAGGCCATAGAAATTTTGCAAAGTTGTAGTAAAAAACTGTAAGTTTTAGAAACTCAAAATAAAGATATTATATGTTTTACATTATTTAACCTAATAACTAAGTGATTTGATTATTTAGCCAAACTAACATATAAAGTACTAGTTTTTGAACTAAGAGCCCAAATGTTTGTATAAGTCAACAATTCTTACACAAAAATTATTTTAAAGGAATGATAGGAAGACATTGATGTGCACAGTAAATAGTCGAGGTTAGTAGACCATAACTAATAGAGTAAGGTTTCTAGCAAATTTGCAATAGGACTATATAGGATTTGACAGTAGAATATTTGTTTAAATTATTAGTAATAAAATATTGTAACTTCTTTTAAAACTAGGAACAAAGGTAAGTAGAGACGATTATTGGACTCTATGAGATAGGTGACACTTTTTCTCTGAAGTTTTAAATTGTTTTATGAAGTTCAAAATTTCTAAAAGTTGCTCCATTAACTCACATGAATAATTTTTAATATAAAATTTGCATCATGTATAGATATGTGAATTTCTTGTTTTATAAATTATAAAAATGTTATACTTTTGCACGATTTTTGAATATGTTCCATATATATGTGACATTTAGATAAACATTAATGAATAAAAGTTCTAAACAAATATGAGATAGTCACTAGAGATTATAATTTAGAAATCTACAATTAATTGTGATTATGATTATGAAAATGATCATGATCATGATTATAACAATGACAATGTCAATGACAATGATTGGAGAAATCATTAAGGTGTACTTAGAAAATCTCTTGACAACCTTTTTTAGCAAGATCAATCACTAGGTTGACTATTCAGAAGTCGATAAATGTATGACTAGTTTTGAATCTCTCTCTATAAGTGAAGACATTATTTAACATGATTTAATGATTGTGAAAATGATTACTTGATGTGCATATGATTATGGAATTTGTTAATTAAATGTGATTTACTTATAATTATAGCATATTATTGAATATTTCAAAAGTAAAAGATAATGATTTTATAAATATAAAGAATATGAATTTTGAAAAGATAATCTCCTTGAAAGCATGCAAGGAAGTGGTAGAGTAACTTGATTATAAAAAATATATGTATATGTAACTACATAATCTAGTAGGCAATAGGCGTTATCTATTGGACGAATTGAACACCTTATATTAGTATATTATTTTATACAGATGATGAATACGAGTACATCGTCATGAAAGATGATGCCTAGCCGGTAAGAACACGGAAGGGAAGTTTTTAGGACTCCTAGTTGGAATTTGAGCCACCGATGAAGAATAAAAGTTTTAATAGCTATTTGGGATAGATAGAGATTGTGTGCTCATTAGATAATATGACACTGTTATTTTATACTTTATATCTTATTTTATACTTTATATCCCGATGGTTATGTTATGGACTTTTAAGCTATTAATTCTCAAGGAGTTGGTATTCCACTGTTGCATTGAATGCTAGATTAGATGGTATGATATTGTGTATTATTGAGATTTCTTCTTGTGAATACAGTGAATTATGTGCTTGGCAAGTACGGGACAAGGTGTGACATTAAGAAACAGTTTCAATAAATTTTAAGGGATGGTCCAGCAGGAGTTTTATTTACCTTTATTGGAAGGAGGACCTGGTGGAGGATATCGGTCTGATGAAGGCGGCGGAGACTCCGGTGGAGGGGACATAACAGATAGGAAAGAGAACTTTATCGAACGCACATTTAGAGCAGAAACCTTGTGCAAAGCTAATAGATTTTCCAAGGCAACTATCGCAGTCATTACTGGAAAGATCAGGAGGAGTACATTGTGCAAGGGCATATATTCTGTTCGGAAAGAGTGAATAATCTGCTTCTTGAGTAGCAAATTTCTTTCCTGAACGATTAATTGCAGCCTGAATTGCTGTCCTATTCATCAAATCTCCCAATACCTGCTGGAACTTTTCCGGATCACTTAGATTAATCACTGTTCCCCCTTAACAAATGCATACTCCGTATCTGCCTTGCTGAACATGAACTTATCGTTCTATCGCAGCATGCACTCGTCGTACCAAATAATACCAAACTTCTTCAGATCCGGGCATAGATATAACGTTTCCTTGCTAGCATTCGGCACGCACTTTACACAAACATCGGTGTTAACATCACCCCGACAGAGAAAGAAGCCATTGAGTTCACCAACAGGAAACTATAGAAGCCATTCATGTAAGTTTGGGAAGCATATTTACGTAGAATGGAATATGTTTTCATTAATCTTATTTATTTTTAAATTTGATGTATAGCAAATATATGTAATAAATTATATTATAAGCGAATATGATTTTTAAAAAATATTTTCAATTACATTTTTGTAGGGTTTATTGAAAAAAAGTTTTCTCCAATAGGTCCTAAAAGTTGCATGACAATTTCAAACTCTCATACATCAAGGATTTTATTTTTCATTAATAACACTTTGCCCCCGTTCAAACTTTTCATCCATTAGCAATCCTAATTCTGTCAAGAAAAGCGAATTGAATGAATGAACTACCCTTAACACAATTTTTTTTTTTTTAAATTTTTTTTATGTTTTTCATGGAAGTAATGGTTCTCGATTTGATAATTATTAAAATCAGGAAAAGAATTATAAATAAATGGATATCTTGTGTTTTAGGGAGTGAAAATATGAGAAAAAGCTTAAATAAAATTGTATCCGATACTGTAATACATACATGTATAATCCAAATATAATATATATATATATATATTGCATCTCCCATTTCTATATTTTTTGGCACGTTGCTTATACAATTCTAAAATCATCCCACTTTAGTATAATTTTTTTATGACTTAAGAAATTTGATGGATGTTACACTTTGGTTCAATTTTTATACTATTATTCTCTTAAATGAGGAAATTGGCTTCTTCAACAGCAAATGTGTTGGCATAATAAAATCAAACTCCTTATCAATGTAGAAATATATTATTGTTGAATTTTGGTAATTTAGTTGTTTGATGTATTAATTATTATTTGATAGTTTCCTATTTTAGTTATATTTTCTAATCCAATTAGGTTTCCTGATAGTCAAGTCTTGTGACTTATAAATAGGGGGACTAATATAAAAGTTTATTCAATTGAAAAGAGTTGAGTTGAGATTCTATAGTAGAGATAAGCCCTTTACTCTGTGGGTTTATTCGTGTTTCAAGATGAGAGTCCGACATGTATTATTTAGTAAGTCCTTACAAAATCCTACATACATAGTATAAATTTATCTTTCGCTATGTGATTTTTTGTGCTAACAAGTGATATAAAAATCATAGGTCGTGGTTTTGGGGTGTTTTGAAAATTGAAGAAAAATTTGTGTTGGAATATTCGGATATTAAAAATTAAAACCACGATGATGGCCTTGGAGTACTCTTTTGTTCAAAATCAACTTTCCATTCCAATTCAAATTCAAATTTACAATCACTATCATTATCCGTAAATTCCATTAAAATATAAAAAATATCTGACCAGAAAATCGGAGGATATTAGGTTTCAACAATTAGTCTTTTATAAAATTCTCCAACCATTGATTTTCTCATAATTTTGAAAAATAATTTTGCCTTCTACTTCATAATTTCTATTTTAGCAAAGGGTTAGATATTCTCAATTATATGGTATCACCTAAACCACATCTTTTCAAATGGCCTTTCATTATTTCGGCCCATACAAATCTTTCTTCACCAACAATAAACGTATGCAAAATTCTAAAATTTTCACCATGCATTAACGAATTGTCTCTCCATCATGACAATTTTTAAAAAAATAAATTCACATACCTTGAGAAAAATTTATTTTCTCTGTTTCTAAATTTTTTGGTCTCCTAGGCTTATGCCTTGATCAAGCCCCAAAAATAACCAATAATTTGACACGACCTTTTTTCCTGATCGTTGTCCAAAACTAAAAAATTTAATCACGAAAAGATTCCTTTTTTAAGATTATTGTCCTAATTAGGTTAAACGTTACACCTCAATTGTGTAATGAGTACTCTAAGACTAACATATCGTGGTCCTAATTTCAATATTCAAGTACTCTAATAAAACTTTTTTTCCAATGTTTAGCAAATGTTTCAAGATCAAACTCTTCAACTGTGATTAATGCTCAGATACCACGTGTTAATTAAAAAAAATAAAAAAAAGCAACAGAACACATAACTGATGCCACTTTGTAGAAGTTAAAAACTACAATATTTAATTTGCAGCCTCTACATCTCCCCGTTTCTATATTTTGGGCACATTGCACCTGCAATCCTATTCATTCATGTATGCTTAACAGTTGTGAATTAGATAATAAGAATTTTTTGGTTCTTTTATAAATCTTTTTTTCCTATATATTAATCTGATTAATCATGTATTTTTTTTTCTTATAAAATGATTATTGTGCTTTAATATCAATGTATAATAATTAAATATGGGATAAATAATATAATTGGTTAGTTATCACTAATTATAGAAGACAAGTTAATTTTTCGGTCCTTCAAATATGTTAGTAGTGTTAATGTCTCCTTTATTTTATGTAATAAAGCTACCCTATTACTTTACCCAATTGAGTACGTCCGTTACTTAATCATGTATTTATTTGCCTTTGATCTATAATTATCTTGTGGATTTTAAAAAGTATAAAATATTTTTCTTTGTCAAAATGTTGTTATCATGTATTTGTTTTATTCACAAAACATTGTGTTTTAGGACCTACTTATTTTAGTAAATTTTATGATTAATAATTTAATCAATCCATCATCAATAATCATCACAAATAAGTAAACTATTATTCTTTCAAATGTGTCTGTGTTATTGGTTCATTTTTTTTTTAATTATATAATTCAAATATGACACATTGTTCTCATAAAATAGAAATTTTATTTAATTTTTAAGAACAAAATAATTTTATTTTAATATTGTACTAAATAGCATATATAGACGATTATTATGAAAAAAAAAAGAATAAAAAATTTAAAAAAAAGAAAAGAAATGTGAAAGTAATTGCAGAATCAAAAACAAAGATATTGATTAAACATTTAAGGTATATACAATTTTACATAAAAAATTCAAAAGATTAATTTATAGATTTAGTAATTTTTATTATCATTCCATAAATAATTATTTATTTTTAAAAATTAAAATAGATTATTTTAACAATTCAAAAGTTTTACACTTGCGTCATACGTGCAACGCACATGATATTTTCTAGTATACTATTAAGTTCTCTTTTTCCACTCTCAAACTAATTTAGAACAACTAACCTGCTCAAACCCAAAAGGCGGTACTATTTGGATTTTCTATGTGATGTACGCAATATTGTCCAAGAGGGTCGACAATGTTAATGATTTTCTTATCGAAATTAAGCAAATCAAGAAGGCAACGTTGAATCCTGTGTTACATTTTTTAACTTGCCCTTCTCTTTCACGACTGAGAGTGACATATATCTTGTATGTAGTATTTTCTCATTGTAAGAAACGTATCATCTTTTGAAGAGGAAAATTTAAAATTAGTCCTACTTATTATTTCATAGGCCTCTTGGTCCAAGTTAATTCTCCGGTCTATTGGGGATAGTTTGGAGAGTTGGTGAGAATTAAGACTAGATATTTATATAGGAGGCCCATTCTAATTACTTCCCAGTCAATTCTTGGTTGCAAATTAGTCCTACTCAAAAATTATCCAGAAACTGACCAAGCCTCAGAAAAAATCTCTGAAGTTGAACACCAATTAATGGTAAAGAGGTTGCAATATTCAAAGGCTGACTACCTTTATTATCAATTGAATACTTAATAGAGAAAACAAAAGGACCCCAAAAAAAAAAAAGGGGGACCTTCTCAGAAAAAATTTCACACTATAATGTATACTTTTTATTTTTTAATAGTACACGATATGCATTTCCACGCATCCATTAAATCTTTAGTGTTGCAATAAATGAAACACTAATTTAATAAAAATAAACAAATACAATACAAAATTTACCTAGGTGATAGTCCAGTAATTGAAGCCTCATTCAAATATGGATTCCCGCCTATTTTCTAGTAACTCGAATTCATGATCAATAAATCATAATTGTTGGAGATTTCTCAAGTGGTAGGGCCAAACAAATAAAGTGATATCAGACCAAATATATATAAAAAATAACTCACTTATATAAAACATGATAATTAATATCACACAACAATGAGACACTAGAGGCAATAAACAACATAGATGTACAAGTGAACACACCATAACACACACTTTTATAGCCAAGTGTTGAACACACAAGATTATAACCAACTCTCAAGACAAGACTCGAGGACTTACCTTGGTTTATTCTCAAACTCATTGCCCCTATTTATACTAAGGGAATGATGGTTGTAGTACTTTCTAGGCTTTATAATATTTCCTAAAATAAGTTATTGAGAATATTCTAGAAATGCCTACACAAAAACTTTGGAGATGAATGATTGATGTTTTTAAAATTCTCTAGAATTCATTGACTCTTAACACTCTCCCTCAATGACTTCTCTCTTCTTCTTATACTATTTGAATATCTTTTTCTTCTTCAATTTGTTTCCATTCTTTCTTCTCGATGCTTTCTTCATGTTCTTGATTTGCCTTTTCTCTTGCACCATTCTTTGAATTTGCATCTCCCTACTTCTGTTTGACTCGTTGAATTTGCTTTGGTCGAATGTCTTTTGTAGTCTTGACGTGTTTACCAGAAACTACACCCTTTGTTTTCTCAATGTTAGCTTCCTGGGCTATGATAACATTGATTGACTCCAGGCATTCCTTTTTGCTAATTGGCTTACCCATAACTTCCAATTTATAGAATACTTTCATATCATTCGGTCCGAAACAGTACATAATAGCCCGATCATGCCATTTCAATCAACGACAACTCTTCCTCAAGTGTAATCACACATGATTCTTGTCAACTCTTCAACTCTAGTAGTTCTTGACACCTCGATAGCAACACATGCTTCGTCATCCTACTCTTCCTCCGATAGAGGAAAAACTCAATATTCTTTCAGTGCAACCTCTTTCCATTGCCTTTTCTTATCCAAGGCACTAAGTCTTAGGAATCCCAATCACTTTCGTTGACCTCCAAAAGTGAGGCTGATACATGGACATCCCATTCATTTTCACTGTGGTCATCTTTGCTACCCGAAGCTGCAACATTTCCTTTGACTGTTATACAACCTTTTTTCAAATCTACAATCTCTGGCAAAATGTCCTCTTCTTCCGCAATTGAAACACTTGTAATTGCGGGAACACCTGTCTCTATCTTGAGCTCCCCCTCTTTGATAGCTCTCTTTAGATTGCCTCCTCGTTTTGCCATACTCCTCTCTATATGGCCTTGCACTTCTTTGCCAACCTCTAACTTGATCACTATACAATGCAACCTCCTCATCCTTTATCAATACGCCTGTCATTTGCTTCGCCAGTGACTCTTGGTCTACTAACAAATTCTCTAACTCATCTATGATGGGTTGCGTAGCCCAATCTTATATAACTGTAGTAAAACTTTGATACTTGGGTTTTAACTCGTAGATAAAAATCCTCCTCGTCTGAGATTCTTCGATTTTAGAGTTTGGATCAAGTTCTAAAATTTCATTACACAGAGATTATACTTTCGTAAAATAATCTCTGATTGTCATATTCCCTTGAATTAGAGGCATCAACTCATTCTCTAGAAGTTGGAGGGTGCGAAACATTCTTCTTGGCAAAATGCTTGGCTATAATGCCCCATGCTTCCTTCGATATGCTGAATCTCCTTATGTGCTCTATCATTTCATCCTCGATTGACATTTTTATGGCAAACATTGTCTTAGCACCTTTAACCTTCCATTTACGTAGTGTCGTGGCGTCAGCTCCAGGAGTTGGTGTTGCATCACTCCCCGTTACGTACTCCAATAAGTCCGGACTCTCCAAGTAGGACTCTATACACAACTGCCACATGCTAGAATTGTAGTTGTTTAGTTTCTTGATATTACCCACTATGACTACCGATTTCGTGATTTAGTATTATTTTCCTTTTAAAATACTAAGGCGAATCCCAAACCAAGAAGCTCCACAATCTTGGATTGTGTACAAATAAGGATGTCTATGAACTTCAAACAAATCAAAGTTGATGTGAGCTCCGAACGAATTGGGATGATACACCGTCCGAACAAATTAGAATGATATGACCTTAGAACAAATTGTTCAGGTTGATACGCTCTCCGAACAAATTAGGATTGACACGATATCCGAACAAATTGGGTTTAATAACTTGCACCTACCTGTTGGGATTTCCTAGCCATAATATAAAAATAACGCAGCGGAAAAACACCGGAAATCCCTATAAGAGGATCCATGCGTTCCGATTAAATCGTCTAGGGTTTAGATATATATACCTTTGATGCTCGATAGCAAAACCCTGGTTGCGAGGAGAACCTTTCACGATCTGAACACCACGGTCACTATTTGGACACCACGGCAACCACGAACTATTCGTAGAACACGTCAGACCTTAGGCGCGCTCTGGATTGAACGACTAAATACAAACTGTTGTATCCACACGAGTAGCTTTTCCGATTTTAGGGTGTTGCTTGCTAGAGCAGTGTTTCGGAACTATTTCGTAGGGTTTTTCGTCCGACTGTGTGTTACTAATGAGTCGCATGTCAGACGCTTCGAACCCTAAAGAATCATATTCTATATATAGCGGTTAACCTAAATCTCGATTATACTCATAGATCAAGATTGGCCTCTAGCAAGGCATCATGACCACCCAAGTTAAATGAAGATCATTGATCTGACATAACCTGATCAAATAACCCATGTCATAATAACCTTTTGTCTCACGATGTCTTAGTTGGACATAGAGCATGGACAATGTCATCTCTATTTGTGTCCAACTATTTGATTTCTCGATCTCGAAGTAGAATGATAAAACAAATGAATTTGATCACCTTATCAATCCATTTGAGCACGGCCATGCATTTTACATTCCTACTAATCGAGGGGCCCAAAGACATCTCTCTCATAATAAGAGGGACAAATTCCATCTTAATCACTCATTTTCCTCCGCATAATTTCTACATGTTCAATCACAATCTTTATAATCATCCGGTTAAAGACAACGTTTGATTGTGTCAAAACACATAAGTTCTTATGTAGGAAACTATGGTGATCTCAGGTCTAAGGATGAACAACATGTTCATAATGAGAATTACCAATGACATAAAACCATGTTGTATTCTCATAACGGGTCAATCCAGTACTTTGTTCGCCAACAAATACCCATGATTTTTTATTATATCCATATATCCATAAAGATGTGTATGAAGATCTATACACATCCGGATGTGTATGAGAGACAGAATTTTAAATTATTGATGGATTCTAATATTAAAACATGCAATAATACACATCTTTATGTATAAAATATCATGATGACAATATTCGTTTTAAAATTATCCATTAAAAGTCTCCCAATTAAACAATTAGGTCCAATCATACATATGTCTAAGACCTATTGACCGAACATGGCGATCATGTTTTGGTTGTGGTAGTGGTTTAGTTAATGGATCAGCAATGTTGTCATCAGTTGGTACTTTGCATATTTTGACGTCTCCTCTCAATGATCTCACGAATGAGATGATAACGTCTTTGGATGAGATGGATCGTTGATGCGATCTAGGCTCTTTGGCTACACAATAGCCCCATTATTGTCACAATAGATATCAACCGGATTAGTGATGCTAGGAACAACACCTAATTCAAGACAAATTTCCTAATCCAAATCGCTTCCTTTTGACTCTCACCAGGATCCGATTGGTATCTACTCGTTATGCTCAAAGCATATGAGACATCCGGTCGAGTACATAACATCGCATACATGATGGATCCTATAGCCGATGCAGCTGGAATATCACTCATGCGATTTCGCTCATCTTGTGTCGCAGACACCGAGCCTTTCCAAGACGATGCCATGCGACATTGGCAAGAATCCATATTAGACGAAGCTGTCTCTTATACACATCTTTAGTACTTTATCTATATAAGTACAGGATATATTGACTCAGGCCAATGAGCTTTTGAGATCTATCTCTATAGATCTTGATACCAAGGATATAAGCTGCTTCGCCCAAATCCTTCATTGAGAAACACTTTCCTAACCAAGACTTGACTTTCTGCAAGGTAGGAATGTCATTTCCAATGAGCAGTATGTCATCAACATACAAAACCAGAAACACAACTGCATTACTAAGGCTGTCTCTTATACACATCTAGTTCATCATCATTTTGATGAATCCAAACTCTTTGATTGCTTCGTCAAACGAAGATTCCAACTCCGAGAGGCTTGCTTTAATCCATAAATGGATCTTTGAAGCTTACATACCTTTTCGAATTCTCACTTGTACAAAACCCTCGTTGTCATATACACATCCTCGAGTAAGTTTCCATTAAGACTGCTGTTTTGACAATGATTTGCCATATCTGCATAATCATAGTATGCTGCAATGGCAATCTCAATAGATGGATTTAAGCATAGCAACTGGTGAAAAGGTTTCTTATACACGGAAGAGAGAGTGTTGTCTTGTGGATCTTGAAATTCTTCAAGATGTACTCTACTCCAACACTAGTTCTTTGGGAAAGAAACTCTTTTTCCAAAAATATCCCATTTCTGGCAACAAACACTTTGTTTTCAGAGGGATTGTAGAAGTAGTATCCTTTAGTTTCTTTAGGATACCCCACAAACAAACACTTATCAGACTTGGGAACTAACTTATCTGAGACCCGCCGTTGACATAAGCCTCACAGCCCCAAATCTTAAGAAAAGACAAACAAGGCTTTTACCAGTCCACATCTCATATGGTGTCTTTTCTACGCTTTAGTTGGAACACGATTCAATGTGAATGCACTGTTTGTAAAGCATAACCCCAAAAGGATAAAGGGAGATCTGATGACTCATCATGGATCGAACCATATCTAATAGGGTTCGATTCCTTCTTTCGTATACACCATTCCATTGTGGTGTTCAGTGGAGTTAATTGTGAAACAATTCCACAATTTCTAAGATGGTCATAAAATTCTTGACTCGGATATTCACCACCTCGATCGATCTCATGATTTAATTGTCTTGCCAAGTTGATTCTCACTTCATCGAAAACTTTTGAACATTTCAAAAGACTCGATTTATGTTTCATTAGATAGACATAACCATATCTACCGAAATCATCCGAGAAAGTAATGAAACTGGTAACCTCCTCAACAAGATTTAATGGACCACATACATCCGTATGTATTAGGCCCAATAAATCATTGGCTCGCTCACCGTGTCCATAGAAAAGGAGCTTTAGTCATCTTATCCCATCAAACAAGATTCGCAGATATCATAAGATTGTCTATCAAATTGATTCAAAAGCCCATCTTTATGGAGTTTTGATATGCGCTTCTCATTTATGTGACAAAGGCGACAATGCCATAAGAAAGTTTGATTTGAATCATCCAATCTAGGTTTCTTTGTATTTATGTTATAAACAATCTCTGGATTGGGCTTTTCAATGTTTAGAACGTAAAGACCATTATGCAAATCAGCATTTCCATAAAACACGTCTTCACGGTGAATGGAGAATTTCAAGTTTCACATTAACACAATGATGTTAGCTCCACATCCAGTATCTAATACCCTGACGATTTAATCGGAAGTATGTAAGATTAACGTGTATAACATAAATACCAAGTAGTAGTCTCACTACTCTTCTTCTTCTTTAGATCTTCCAAATAGAGTTTGCAATTTCTTTTCCAATGACCAGGTGCTCATTGCAAAAGTGACAAACTCCTTCCTTTGGAGGCTTAGGCTTGTTCTGGTTCTTGGGCTTGTTTTGTGTATAGGGCTTTTTCTTATAAGCCTTATTTGACCTTCCTTTCAAAGATCCATTTATGGATTAATGCCTGTCTCTTTTCCTTCTGAAGGTCTGGGCTCATGGTAGCAAGCATAAGGCATCCAACATCAACAGAGTCATTAGAATGCTTACTATAAGCATCTCTCTCTGCTCTTGGAGAATTGGCTGCAGGCTGTTCAGGGATAGGATTGTCCAGTAGAGATAAGACCAATTACATCATATGTAACTCTTAAAACAATTATGAGATCAATACATCACATGTACCGGCATGTTTAATCTCATCTTATGCCTGTGGGCCCAAAACCGTTTTGATAGCCCAATATTTATTGGCCAAATTAAACATATAAATAGCACTATTACTTATCCTTTCTGACTAAAATAACTAAAAATGGATGTCAAAACAGCGTTTCTGCAATCTCATCACTTACTCGACAATTAGTTGCTGACTCTTACCTGAGGGTTTTGTACCTGTCTCTTATACACAAATAATGAAGATAAACGTGTCATAGCATGGCCCTTAAACTATGGTGATCTTCATAAGCCAATATGAAGATCAAGGTCAATCCTAGGGTCAAATTACAACTTCAAAATTTCTTCCATCTTCATGGAATACACCTTGTTGTTGATTGACGCCAAGTTGCTCCTCTTGCCTTCTTTACAAGCTTTGTAATACAATAATACAAATCTTTAAAATTACAAAAGGAAAAAGAAAAACGACACGCAGGCCGTATTTATATAATTACACCCCAAAATAGAAATAAATTACTATTCTAGTAGGTCAAAAGGGCCATGCTATGCACCATGCATATGAACACATCATAAAACAGAAAACATACTATTATTTATCCGATGTTATAACCAAAACGATTTTAAGCCACTATGACAGAAAGTACGGCGGTCCCGCTAGCCGGTAGCGGGCGGGGTCGAGGGGCGCGCCATCGGGTCCAGGGGCAGAGCCTGTGAGGTCGAGGCAGCGCCCGGCAGGTCTCAGATCTGTCTCTTATACACATAAGAGACAGAACCTGTTCTGTTCGGTGATGCTATTGGATATTGTTTATAACCTGTCTCTTATACACATCTAGATGTGTATCGTTTTGGTTAGCTTATAGGATATATAATAGTATGTTTTCTGTTTGCGTTATCTCTTATATTATCTAGATAGTAAATCCCAACAGTCTCTATCAGACATAGAATGCGTTTTCAATTAAACACAGATATGCAATCATATTCAAGATATCAAAGATTTTCAACAAGATACATTCAATCGTAACTACTGGTTCATGTACTTCGATTATGTCCAACATAATATGTTTTTAACTAATTTCATTAATGTGTGTTACTAATGAGTCGCATGTCAGACGCTTCGAACCCTAAAGAATCATATTCTATATATAGCGGTTAACCTAAATTCAAAGAACTCCTCTTTGATTAGAATTCTTCTATCAGGAACACGTATTAGGTATATAAACGCGTATGATAGTAACCAGATATAGTTCCTTACTCTTATACACATTAGATGTGTATGGATAATGTGTGGGCATACCTATTTGTTTTTAAATCCCCTACTCATTGTATTAGACACAAATTCTTATTCAACGAACTTAGTCAACAATTAACTTAACCCAATGCTTACTCTTAGTGTGTGACCCTTTAGGTTCATTTAACGTTGGCAATAAGTATAATTTCTAATTCCAACACTGTTGCCTTTAGTACATAAACCAACACTACCAAGATAATCTACACCAAAAAGGACGGTCCCAAATCATCCCGCTCTAATACCACTTGTAGGGGATTTCTCAAGTGGTATGCCCAAACAAATAAAGTGATATCACACCACAAACAATAACTCACTTATATAAATATTAATAATCACACAATAATGGGACACTAGAGGCAATACACAACATAAACATACAAATAGATACACTACAACACACACTATTATTAAGCAAGTTTTGAACACACAAGACTATAACCAACTCTCAAGACAAAGACTTGAGGAATTTTCTTGGTTTATTCTCAAACTCATTGCCCCTATTTATTCTAAGTGAATGATGGTTATAGTAGTTTCTAGGTTTTATGATATTTTTTAAACTGTTATTGAGAATATTCTAGAAATCCATATGAATGATTAATGTTTCTAGAATTCTCTAGAAGTTATTGACCCTTAACAATAGTGACTCTGGTAACTCTCTAGGCAAGCTCTCTATTCTAGTGCGACCAAAAAATGCTGGCGGATTAGGTGTTTGTAGCAAAAGAGAATAACTATTGAGCATGAGAAATACTGTGGCCATGGTAGGCTTTCGTTCAACATCGTACTGAACACATAAAAAGTCAATTTGGATATTCTGAATGACTTCATTTTTGGCATAGGAATCTCCATAGATGGATCTACCACTGCTAACGGTGTTCCATCTCTCCACTGTCTCCAAGTCTGCAACATTATTAGGAAATAGATCTGTCTCTTATCCAATTCAATTTATTCAAACCACAAAATGAGAATGATCATTTTTACATGAAGTCGACAATGTTTGAACAGTCATTATTTAAAATATTATTTGTAATAATATAATGTGGAAATTTTTTAAAAATTAATATATAAGAGATTTCATGTGATTGGAAAACGTGTTTAAAGAATTATTATAAAATATTATTTAAAAAATAATAAATAAAATTAACTGTCCAGAAAGGATTCTTAAATGAGAACATACTATAATTTGTTTTGGTACTCACATAGCCCAGGATGTCATCAGAACCATGTGCTTGGTAGAAGCCACTGTTCTTCTTGCCGTTGATAATTTCAAGAATTAAAACACCAAAATTGAAAACATATGACTTTATAGAGAATAAGCCGTGAAACGCGTATTCAGGAGCCATGTAACCACTACAAATTGCATTGTTTATACAATTTGAGTCGAGCCCTCTCACATTTTAACTTTCTCAAAGGACAATAATTGTCCATTTATTTACCTATTTTTTTTTTTGTCCATAGTTTTTAATTATTATCACATTATCATAAAAAATAAATATATAAAATAGTTTTTCTCTCGCGTCGTTTTAGTATAGGTAGTTTAGTCATTCAAATCAAATTTTGACGGAATGGACACATTTAATAACTGACTTTTCTAAACGAAGTAAAGTGTGTATTATTTTAATTTAAAAGAGTAAAGTGTACTTATTGTCCTAGTTTAAGAAGGCCAAAATGTTACTAATCCTGAAAGGTATTATTAAAATCATGAAAATAATTAATTATAAGTGAGCCAATATATAATTGGGGAGCAAAATCTAAAAGAGCTTATTAAAAGAGGTTTTGGAATCCAACATTGATTTAAACTTTCTGTGATCCATACTTATATATTAAGTATTCTTTTTCTTCTCTCAAACTAATGTGGGACAAAATATTCTTTCGGTCTACGATACATAAAAAAAAAAAAAAAAAAAAGAGTTGGCATTGTTAGGATTATCTATATGATTTTCACAAATCGTAATGTCCAAGAATTTAACCAAACTAAGAAGGCAGCATAAGACAAATATAGGTTTTGGATCCTGTATTACTCTTTTGAAGTTACCCTTCTTTGATACTGAGTGACATGCATTCTTTATTTAATATTTTTCTTTTGTAAAAAAATTACTAAGAATATTTTGTTTTACTTCCTATTCCACTATCTGTTACGCTACTAATTGAATTGTTAATATTACTCTACAAAAATTTATAACTATATTTAAGAATAATTTTGACAGTTCATTAGATAGTAGAACAAAAAGTGAGAAATAAGATCTTATGTCCTTAAAAACCATTTATCACCCTTCTAAGGAAAATCTAAAATAGATCATATTTACGATATTATTTCACAGGTTACTTGGTCCAGTTAATTCTCCGGTCCGTTCGGGAGAGTTTGCAAGTTGGTGAGAATCAAGACTTGATATTTTTGTAGGAGGCCCATTCTAAGTCAATTCTCGGGTCTTCATTTAGTGCAAATTAGTTCTATGAACTGTCTCCTTACCCGAGAATTATCCAAATGATTCTTGTAAAACCAGCAATTTTTTGGGTAATTAAAAATAGGAAAATAAAACAAATATTTGAAAAATTCTAAATACTAGAATTTTAGTTGAGAACTAAGTGTGAAATAGTAATACTTATTAATGTTTGGAGACTAGCCTAAATTGTCGGGAAAATTTTAAGATTTAATGTCTATAAATATTAAGGCTAGAAAACCAACTATTTTCTTTTAGCAAAATCATTTGAGGAAGGGGAGGATTTTTTTGTCCAACACCATAAAATTAAAGGTAAGCTTTTCCTATTTTGATTACTATTAATTTTTGTAATTATTTATTTTATTTTATTTTAGGATTTAATTTATCGTAAATTATTAGGGATCATGTGGACGGTAGGATTTATTTATGTAATTTTTATGAGTTTAACATATATTTTATTTGAGTATTTTCGTTTTTCAAATAATCCGAAATTAAGAATACATTGTGGGTCAAGATTAATATTTTTAAGGGTTATAATTTTGATATGTATTTAATTTGGAAAAGTGGAATATATTTAGAATTATTTGAAAACTATTTTTCTGTAAAAGTGGAGTTTTTAAAAATTAAAAACAAAGGAAAAAAAATTTAAAAGAAAAGAAAAGGAGAACAGACGAATGAACAGAGGCATTCCAGAATGTTGAAAACGATGGTGCTTTTGTAATATTTACAAATCAACCCCTTAAATTTTGTAAGATTTTAACTAAAGCCCAAAAGGTTTTTAATGTAATCACATTAGGTCCTTTTCAAGTTTTGAAAATTATACTTTGACTAAGATAATTTTGAAATAACCCCCAGCAGTCCCTAAAGCTATTTTTTAAAATTTGCAAAAAGGTCTCTAAAGTTTATAGTTATTTCACATAGGTCATAAAAGGTTTCGAAGAAATAGAATTGAGATATTTTGGTTGTTTTATAGGCAAAGTTTCACGAGTTTTGGGTTATCCAAGTTTAACTCACGTGCTTTGGGTTGTTAGAATGTAAGCTCATGTGGTTCTAACCTCTTTCATGTTTTAAAAAGTCTTTTTATGAAAATTATATTTTTTGCAAAATATTATGTTATGTACAAAATTCGGATTGAGTATGGTTAATTTAATATTTCTTAATATGAATTTAATAAGTGGCACTTTGACCGAATACGATGATTGTGTGATGTATGATTCCTTATTTGATATGAAAAAATAACTTCGTTCTTGGAATAACTTTGTTGACGTCGGTGAGACCTAGTTCCTTAATTCTCTACCCAACGAAGGGTTGCTGGCCTATATTTGCCTCCACCTAGTAGAGTGAGGCTGGTCTATGTCTGGCTCTTGTCTAACGGGTATAATAGTTAGCACTGGATATCCAGGCTACCGATTAAACTTTAGGAAACCCTTGAGTCCAATGTTATGAGTATGTAAGATGAGTTGGTATTGCTATTATTCAATTTTACTCTATATTATGAATATGAAATGTTCACTTTTGTTTGTCTTTTACATATGTGTAATTGTTTGGAAAACTTGTGATTTTTATAAAATTGTACCTATATATGTATATACAAGCTTTAATGTGTGAAACGTGATTTGAAAAATTATATTTATGTAGCGTATTTAATCCGGTGAAACGGGTTATAAACTATTTATTGGGCAACAGTTTCTCACCCTATTATATAGCATTATTTTGCAGGTGTTCGTAGTACTTTAAGGTAAGTGAATGGAGATTTGAGCTTTTGAACCTGGTGTCCTTGTGGAAAGGCGAGGGAAAAGTGTGTTGCAATCCTTGATTTTAGAGCGTGACATTTAGTGGTATCAGAGTTTAGGCTATGATCTCTACATGTGTCTTAGACTGGAGGTTTAGGATGAACTGTGGGGTTTGTCATAGCTAAGTGTGAATATATAGTTTTACAACTTTGTCATATAGGTTTTGATATTGGGTTTGAATTCGGAAGGTGATGGGTTAAATTGGATCTTTTTAGCTTAAAAAACTTAAGACCGATCCTTGAGTTCGAATGGCCTACACACCTCAAATATTTGAATACTTCTAGTACTTTGAATTGGAGTACACACAATTGAAAGTAAATTGGAGCTAATAAATTTGGACCGTCTAGGTAGTGAACATTAATAATAATAAATTTTAATCAGAGTGTGCAGCTGAAGTGTGATTCATGAAGTTTCTAGAACTAAACTTCCTTGTGAAACCCAAGCCCCTCTACTTTTGTTAATATTGAAGGCCCGATAATAGATTAGTAGCTTTGAACCCACAAGTTATTAGGATTGTATTGATTAGTAATTAAGTATTATAAAAGAACAAATTATTAAATATTAGAGGTTGTGAATTATTATATATACTTAGGCTTAAACAATATATGATAGATTATAGTGAATATTAGGGCTAATAAGCCGTAAAAAGAAGAGAGGAGAAAACATAAGCAAAACATCGATCTCGACTATTTGCGGTAGAGGTAATCTTCTTATCCGATTTCGTTTAGTTCGGTTGTAATTATTTTTGCAAAATAAGGAATATACAGAAGTTTTTAAGACTTGATATAAGTAAAGGAAAAGAGGGCGGCTTCGATCTTTAAAAGAAAATCGATGCACTGCTCATGGAAGTTGTACTGCATGCGGGAGATAGCGGATAGACTATGGGCTATCAAAGTATTGAATGTAATTTGATGAGTGGTGGTGGCTTGCTAAATGCTTTGGCTTTAGTTTAAGAATAAAATTTGCTGCATGCATGAACTATCAAGTAATATAGTCTAATATAAATTCCTTATCAGTATGGCCTGCATGTGTTATCTGGAGAGGAGGCCATGTGATTGTATTGTATCGAATATAAAAGAATAGAAGGCCAAGGTAGCAAGATGTTTAAAATTTGAGTGTTGGAGTCAATGATCAATATGATTCCGGCAAAAATCAATAGATACTGGATAGGCAGCGAGTGGGAAACCAATTGAAATCACCATGCTTCATGCTTATTACTAGGCAGAGGGGCATAAAGTTGGTTTGTCAGTGTGGGAATCGGTTATGACAATTTAGGCAAGAAGTTAAAGTTTAATTAACGATTTAGAATTTGGTTTAATGTTTGGTTTTATTCAAATTAATTAGTTTAAGTACTAAGTTATTTATTTAATATTTTGGTTTAGCAATCTAAGGTCCTAGATAGTGTATTGATTTTACTACAAGGAATTAAATGTTTTGGTTATTTAATAGGTGAATGTTCACAACATTCGGATTATTTAAGTTAAATATCTCGCATTTCAGGTTATTAGAAGGTAAGTGGTTCTAATCTCTTTCATCTTTTAAAAAGTCTTTTTATGGCAATTATATTTTTGAAAAACATTATGTTATGTACGAAATTCGGATTGAGTATGTTTCATTTAATGTTTCTTAATATGAATTTAGTAAGTGGCACTTTGACCGAATGCGATAATTGTGTGATGCATGATTTCTTATTTTGATATGAAAAATAATTTGGTTCTTGGAATAACTTTGGTGACATCGGTGGGAGATAGTTCCCTAATATTCACCCAACAGAGGGTAATTTGCACTTTAGCCTATAATTGACTCCATCCAGCGGAGAGTAACTGGCTTATGTCTAGCCCTTGTCTAACAGGTATAATAGTTAGCACTGGATTTACCGATTAGACCTTAGGAAACCCTTTAGCCAACAATATAAGTATGTATGACGGATTTGTATTGTTATTATTTGGTTTTGCTCTATATTATGGATATAAAATATTCATTTTTTTGTCACTTACATATATGTAACGTATGATCAAAGGTGATTTATAAAATTATATTTATGTAACATACTCAATCCGGTGAAAGAGAACGTGGACTACTTACTAGGTAAGTGTTTGCTCATCCCATTATATAACATTATTTTGTAGGTGTTCGTAGTTTAATTAAGGCAAGTGATAAGGAATTTGAGATTTTGAGTCTAGTATCCTCGTGGAAATGTGAGGGCACGACGTGTTACGACTCCAGTTTTGGAGCGTGACATTTAGTGGTATCAGAGCTAGGTTGTGAAATCCCGCGGCTAGTTTTAAGCCTGATTTGAATTGTGTGTGAGTATATGTCAGATATTATTGAGAATTTTTTTAGATGAGGTGATTGATTTTCAAATTTCTTGTTCCTTGATGGCTAATAAGTAGGTGGAGGCAATGAAGTTGTGACTGATACTATTTTAGTAAATTCTGTATCGACTTAGTGATTGGTTTGCGTTTGTGAGATTTTATAGCTCTCAAGTTAATTGAACATGTGTTGTGGTGGAAATTGAGAGATGTGTAAGGCATGTAAAGTTTCGAGGACGAAACTTCATTTAAGCAGGGTAGAATATAAAACCCACAATTTTTGGGTTAATTAAAAATAGGAAAATAAATAAATATTTGAAAGATTCCAAATACTAGAGTTTTAGTTGGGAAATAACTGTGAAATAGTAATATTTATTAATGTTGGAGGCTAGCCTAAATTGTAGGAGAAATTTTTAGATTTAATTGTCTATAAATATAGGGTTTAAGGCTAGAAAATCTACTACTTTCTTTTAGCAAAAATCGTTCATGAGGAAGGGGATGATTTTTTTTTTTCCAACACCATAAAATTAAAGTTAAGCTTTTTCTATTTTTATTACTATTAATTTTTGTAATTATTTTTTATTTTATTTTAGATTTTAATTTATCATAAATTATTAGGGATCATGTAGATTTAATGGTAGGATTTATTTACGTAATTTTTATGAGTTTACAATATATTTTATTTGAGTATTTTCGTTTTCCAAATAGTCTGAAATTAAGAATACATTGTGGGTCAAGATTAATATTTTTATGGGTTATTTTGGTTTGTATTTAATTTGAAAAAGTGGAATATATTAAGAATTATTGACAAACTATTTTTATGTAAAAGTGGAGTTTTTGAAAATTAAAAACAAAGGAAAAACAAATTTTTAAAAGAAAAAAAAAAAAAGGAGAACAGACGAATGAGCGGCGGCTTTCCAGAATGTTGAAAACGATGGTGCTTTTGTAATATTTACATATCAGCCACTTATATTTTGTAAGATTTTCACTAAATCTCAAAAGATTTTTATTGTGATCATATTAGGATCTTTTCAAGTTTTGCAAATTATACTTTGACTAAGATGATTTTGAAATAACCCCCAGCAGTCCCTAAAGGCATTTTTTAAATTTGCAAGAAGGTCCAAAAAGTTTATAGTTATTTTACATAGGCCCTAAAAGTTTTTGAGGAAATAGAATTGAGATATTTTGGTTATTTTATAGGCAAGGTTTCACGAGTTTCGGGTTATCCAAGTTTAACTCATGTGCTTTGGGTTGTTGAAATGTAAGTGATTCTAACATCTTTCATGTTTTAAAAAATCTTTTTATGAAAATTATATTTTTGCAAAATATTATGTTATGTACGAAATTCAGATTGAATATGGTTATTTTAATGTTTCTTAATATGAATTTAGTAACTGGCACTTTGACCGAATACGATGATTATGTGATGTATGATTTCTTATTTTGATATGAAAAATTATTTGACTTTTGGAATAACTTTGGTGACATTAGTGAGAGCTAGTCCTCTCCCTAATTCTCTACCCAGCGGAGGGTAGCTAGCCTATGTTTGATTTCACCTATCGGAGGTAGTTGGCCTATGTGTGGCCCTTGTCTAACGGGTATAATAGTTAACACTGAATATCCAGGTTACCTACTAAACCTTAAGAAATCATTAAACCCAATGCTATTAGTATGTAAGATGAATACGTATTACTATTATTCGATTTTACTTTATGTTATGAATATAAAATGTTTACTTTTATTTGCCACTTATATATATATATATATATATATATATATATATAATTGTTTGAAACTTGTGATTTTTATACAATTGTACCTATATATGTATATGCATACTTTAATGTGTGAAACGTGATTTGTAAAGTTATATTTATTTAACGTACTCAATCCGGTGAAAGAGGTCATGAACTACTTATTAGGCAAGTATTTGTTTACCCCATTATATAATATTATTTTGCAGGTGTTCATAGTAATTCAAGGCAAGTGAATGGGAATTTGAGATTTCCATGAACCTGGTGTACTCGTGGAAAAGTGAGGGCACAGCATGTTGTGATCCCCGACTTTGGGTATGACACTTTCTAGCCTCAGAAAAAAAAAATCTCTAAAGTTGAATACTAATGAATGGTAAAGAGATTGCAATACCCAAGGTTGGGCAAATACTTAGGAAGATTTAGTTTTTGACACTACATCCAAATCTTGTAGTGTGAATTAAATCTTATGGAATATGTGATATCAGTTGATGTAAGTTGGATTCTGCAATATTAGATTCTAATCACTGTTGGATCCCAATTATGATAATCATATTTTGATGATGACCAAATAATACTAATGGCTTGAAAATAAGTGTGCAGAAATACAGGAAGGCTTGGACGAAAATGATCATCCGAACACAATCAAGAAAAATGACCAAAAGTTGAACCACACCTTACGGATAATGAAGAGCGTCTGGAAGAAAGGAATTTAGATGCAATAGAGCGTCCGAAATATGATTAAAAGCTATAGGACACATATGTCTAATTATACCTGTCTCAGATTGTCCGAACCAGAAGTTGAGGGATAAGACGTATATGACCGTCCGAACCATAAGCTTTAGGACGCACATGACCGTCTGAACCAGAGGTTGAGGGATAGGACGCATATAACCGTTCGAAACCATAAGCTTCAAGATGCACATGACTGTTCGAACCAGAAGCTATGGGATAGGACGAATATGATCGTCCGAACCATAAGTTATAGGACACACAAGACCGTTCAAACCAAAAGTTATAAGACGCACAAGACCGTCCGAAAAAAAGAGTTTAAAATGAAAAAGTTTCTGTCAAGTTATAGGACGCATACGACCATCCGAAACACTATTCATAAAGTTGTAGGATGCATGATCGGACGTCCGAACATCCGTCCGAACTCCTAACGGCTAGTTTTTAACAACTAGTTTTTTGACCGTTGGTGCTCATATTTCAGCACATCTTTCATCTATAAATAACCTTGTTGGCCCCAAAGCAACCTAAGAGGGAGGGTGAATTAGGTTGTCTCAAAAAAACAAACCTTTTAAAGTGTTTAATGAAAATACAAACTTTGTGCAACAAATGAATATTTAAGCACAAATGATCAAAGATAAATATTTAATAATCAAAGCTTAAAGAACAAATAAAAGATTGAGATAAATAATATCAAACCAAACTCCCAAACTTCTCAAGTTTGGAGTACATCCACTAGTAGTGCCTCTTCAAAGAAGGTGAGGCAATAACTTTCTTGTACACAAAGTAGGCTCACCCTTGCACCAACTCAGTTCCTCTAGTTGAGCCAAAGGGTTTTACACTACAACCTCACTTTTGTACACTTAATATCCCCCCACTCTTACACTTGAAGATCACCCACTAGTCTACTCTTGCTCACACTAATTCCCACTAGTTGAGCCAAGAGAACTATACTACTCAAACCAATACAACCCACAATATTTTAGCCTATTTCTCCCCAAATAGCTCTTACAAGTGTTTGTATTGAATGTTGTAGTTCCTTGTATCATTTGGAAGTCCTTGGGAGGCTATTTATAGATGAAAGATGTGCTGAAATTTGAGCTCCAACGGTCAAAAAACTAGCTGTTAAAAACTAGCCGTTAGGGGTGTGGAATGTCCGTTTAATACAGCTTGATGAACAGTGTCTCGGACGGTCATATGCATCCTACAGCTTGATGAGTAGTGTCTCAAACGGTCATATGCGTCCTACAACTTTGACAGAAAAATTACTTCATTTCGAGCTCCTTTCTTTGGACGGTCTTGAACGTATGATCTTTTTTGGCTTCGGACGGTCTTCTGTTCTTCGAGACGGTCTTGAACGTCCGATCTTTTTTGGCTTCGAACAGTCTTCAACATCCGATCATAAGAGACAGACTATTTTCATCCGATCCTTCTGCCACACTTGTTTGCAAACCATTAGTATAGGTACAATTGTATAAAAATCACAAGTTTCAAACAATTATATATCTGTCTCTTATACACATCTAGATGTGTATAAGAGACAGATTGTTATCTATAGTAAGTCATTACTTGCAAAAGAAAGGGGGAGTTTTCTCTTTTAAATGGGCACATCAAAACATAAGAAAGATAATGAAATTTAAGCTCCCCCTTAGTTTATTCCCCCCTTTGAAAGGTGAATATAATTCAATATGAGTACATGGAGAATAAGTCAAGTTATGCAAAACGTGTCTTCCCTTCAAGAATATGTATTCAAGTTGATATGAGGGAATTCATGCAAAGAATTAGGATCAAAACATTTTTCGCTCATTCCTTATTAAAAAGCATCATCATAAACAATAAAGCATAAGTAATGCAAGAGAATAATGTTTAAAAGAGAATGCTCCCCCTTTCTATTTGCAAGTAATGACTTACTATAGATAACAATTTGGGGATACATATTTCCTATCATTCTAAACAAATTCAATCACATATATGAGTAACATTCAAGAGAACATAGTTCAACTTGATAAATGAAAGCACACAAAATTTTAGATGTTAGCCATTTCAATATCATCTTAGCTCATATGCCTTAAACAAGTGTCAGAAAAATAGGGTTTTTGACAAGCATACCTACATACAAAGTTAAGCAATAACTTTTGGTACCCAAACTTTTTTGGGTCCAATTGGATTAGTAACATGCTTAACCACCCAAATATAATTTATTCCCAATTTTTTATTTCTTTTAACATAACAATTTTTCTTTATATGGCCATGTTGATGACAATAATTACAAATAATATCCTTGTTGCGACAGGAGTATGAGGAGGCAGCACATCTTTCATGGCACTTATAAATAGCCCAAGGTCATCTAGATGTTATAAGACACAGGAATCATATGTCTAAGAACAAAGAGTTTGAAGAGGCTTAAATGGCTTACTTTATTTTAAAATATCATCAAGATCATCTAATCTCTTCTTCAAAGAAGCTTGTTCTTCATCATGATCTTGGTTTTTCCAACAAATTTTTCTTTCAAAACATCATTTTCTTTTGTCAAAGAATTATTTTCATGCACAAGTTTTGAGTTGGCACTCAATAAAGTATTAACTTTAAATTTTAACTCTTTGTTCTTAGCATATGATTCTTTCAAACATTCATGCATTTTAAAAATAAATGATTCAACATCATCATCATCATCATCATCATTATCACATGAATCATCACAAGAATCTAGATTAGTATGATACCTCATTAATGCATTAAGTGCCATAAAAGTACATTTGAGCCTCTCTCATACTCTTCGGACAACCTTTAAAGACAGGATTAATTCATTGGGCATGTGATTGAAATTCATTGAATTTCCTTGAAATGAAGCTTTAAATGCTATGCTTCTTTTTTCCTTTGCCTCCTCATTTTGTACCTTGTATTTCAACTTCAATTCAAAGGAGGTTAGAGAATTGATCAATGAATTAATAGGCATAGAATTTAAATTTTTAGACTCAATTCTATGGCAATGGATTTAGGTTCTCATTCCTTAGGTAAAGCATTCAAAATTTTTCTATTCTTTTCGCCCAAGGAATATTCTTTACCCAAACCTTCCAAATCCTTTACCATATCATTGAACCTACAATACATCTTGTCAATGTTCTCATGAGATTCTATTTTGAAGGATTCATATTTAGCCACAAAAAGTGACTTCTTTTGCTCTCTTATATCTTTACTTCCTTCATGAATTTCTTTCAATTTGTCCCATATCTCCTTGGCCGATATGTAACCTTTTACTTTAGAAAACTCATCTGCATCCAAAGCATTATACAAAATATTAATGGCTTTAACATTTAAAGATAAATTTATTTTATCTTGTGCATTTAACTCATATCTAGTCTTAGGCCTTAATCTATGAGTATTTTCATCAAGAATATTTGCCTCAAAAGGACCTTCATAAATAATATACCACAATTCAATATTAATAGATTGAACAAAAATTTTTATTCTATCCCTCCAATGTTAAAAATAAAATTAACGCCATTGAACATGAGAGGTCTAGTGATAGAATGCCCCTCTAAAAATAAAACATTATTGGTTGCTATAATGATTTTTACTCAAAAGCGGTTAAGGTCAATATATGAGACCAAGCTTTGATACCAATTGTTGGCCCCAAAGGAACCTAAGAGATGGGGTGAATTAGGTTGTCTCAAAAAAACAAACCTTTTAAAGTGCTTAATGAAAATACAAACTTTGTGCAACAAATGAATATTTAAGCACAAATGATCAAAGATAAATATTTAACAATCAAAACTTAAAGAACAAATAAAAGATTGAGATAAATAATATCAAACCAAACTCCCAACTTCTCAAGCTTGGAGTACATCCACTAGTAGTGCCTCTTCAAAGAAGGTGAGGCAATAACCTTCTTGTACACAAAGTAGGCTCACCCTTGCACCAACTAAGTTCCTCTAGTTGAGCCAAAGAGTTTTACACTACAACCTCACTTTTGTACACTTGTTATCCCTGTATTCCACAAGAACCACTCTTACACTTGAAGATCACCCACTAGTCTACTCTTGCTCACACTAATTCCCACTAGTTGAGCCAAGAGAACTATACTACTCAAACCAATACAACCCACAATATTTTAGCCTATTTCTCCCCAAATAGCTCTTACAAGTGTTTGTATTGAATGTTGTAGTTCCTTGTATCATTTGGAAGTCCTTGGGCTATTTATAGATGAAAGATGTGCTGAAATTTGAGCTCCAACGGTCAAAAAACTAGATGTTAAAAACTAGCCGTTAGGGGTTCGGACGGTGGTTCAGACGTCCGTTCATGCGTCCTACAACTTGATGAATAGTGTCTCGGACGGTCATATGCGTCCTACAGCTTTGATAGAAAAATTACTTCATTTCGAGCTCCTTTCTTCGGACGGTCTTGAACGTCCGATCTTTTTTGGCTTCGGACGGTCTTCAACATCCGATCATCATACTTTCAAATTCCTTTTCTCGGACGGTCTTCAACATCCGATCATCATACTTTCAGATTCTTTCGGACAGTTACCTACATCCGAAAGATGTGTTCTTCCTCAGTGTTGCCTGGTCATGTTTCGGATCCTCCCTTGCATCCGATCTCCTTTCTTTCGAACGCTCTTCATCGTCCGAAAGGTGTTGTTCAACTTTTGGTCGTTTTTCTTGATTGTGTTCGGATGATCATTTTCATCCGATCCTTCCTATTTTTCTGCACACTTGTTTGCAAACCATTAGTATGATTTGGTCATCATCAAAATATGATTATCATAACTGGGGTTCCACAAAACCAAGGACATCCAAATGATGTGAAGTACTACTACATTCAATACAAACACTTGTAAAAGCTATTTTGGTAGAAATAGGCTAAACTATTGTGGGTTGTATTCGTTTGGGTAGTATAGTTCTCTTGGCTCAACTAGACGAAATTAGTGTGAGCAAGAGTAGACTAGTGAGTGATCTTCAAGTGTAAGAGTGGAGGGATAACAAGTGTACAAAAGTGAGGTTGTAGTGTAAAACGTCTACCTCCTTTGGTTCAACTAGAGGAACTTAGTTGGTGCAAGGGTGAGCCTGCTTTATGTACAAGAAGGTTATTGCCTCACCTTCTTTGAAGCGGCACTACTAGTAGATGTACTACAAACTTGAGAAGTTTGGGAGTTCGGTTTGATATTTTTTATCTCAATCTTTTATTTCTTCTTTAAGGTTTGATTATTAAATATTTATTTTTGATCATTTGTGCTTAAGTATTCATTTGTTGCACAAAGTTTGCATTTTCATTAAGCACTTCAAAAGGTTTATTTTTTGAAACAATCTAATTCACCCTCCTCTTAGGTTGCTTTTGGTCCAACAATTGGTATCAGAGCTTGGTCTCTTTCTCTTGGTTTAATCACCTTTGAGTTAAGATCATTATGGCAACCAATAATGCTTTGTTTTTAGAGGGGCATTTTATTTCTAGACCTTCCATGTTTAATGGCGTTAATTTTGTTTTTTGGAGGGAAAGAATAAAAATTTTCAGACAATCCATTGATATTGACTCTTTAATGGTATATTGTTGATGAAGGTCCTTTTGAAAAAATATTCTTGATGAAAATACACAGAGATTAAGGCCTAAGACTAGATATGAGCTAAATGCACAAGATAGAATAAATTTATCTTTAAATGCTAAAGCCAAGTATATTTTGTATAATACTTTGGATGCAGATGAGTCTACGAAAGTGAAAGGGTGCAAATCGGCCAAGGAAATATGGGATAAATTGAAAAAAATCCATGAAGGAAGTGAAGATATAAGAGAGCAAAAGAAGTCACTTCTTGTGACTAAATATGAATCTTTCAAAATGAAATATCATGAGAATATTGACAAATGTATTGTAGGTTCAATGATATTATAAAGGATAGTTTGGGTACCAAAAATTATTATTTACCTTTGCATGTAGGTATGCTTGGTGAGCACCAAATGATTCAAGATGGATCATCAATGGAGGGTGTTCAAATTATATGAGCTAACATAACATTAAAATAGGTAACATTCAAAATTTTTATATACAAAATTGTGCTTTCATTTGCTAATGTGAACTATGATCTCTTAAATATTTTTCAACTATGTGTTTAAATTTGCTCAGAAAGCTTCGGTACAAGTATCCCCAATTTTTTGTTTATAATAAGTCACTATTTGCAAAATTAAGGGGGAGCATTCTCTTTTTTAATGGATTATTTTGCATCACATGAAATTGCATCACATATGCTTTATTGTTTTGATGATACTTTCGAGCGAAAAATGTCTTAATGCTAATTTTTTGCATGAATTCCCTTATATCTACTTGAATACATGTTTTTTGAAGGGAATAAATGTTTTTCACAACTTGACTTATTTCCCATGTACTCACTTGAATTACATTCACCTTTTAAGGGAGAAAATAAACTTAGGGGAGGTTAAAATTTCATTATTTTTTATTATGTTTTGATGATGCCAAAAGGGAGAGAAATAATGGACAAAACTTCTTGTCTTGTGCTTCATATTTTATGGTTATTTTTAGAATTGTCCAATTGAATTGTAAAAAATCATCATCAAAAAGGGGGAGATTGTTGGACCCCAATTATGATAATTATATTTTGATGATAAACAAATTGTACTAATGGCTTGAAAACAAGTGTGCAGATAAATAGGATGGTCTAGACGAAAATGATCATCTGAACACAATCAAGAAAAATGACCAAAAGTTGAACAACACCTTACGGACGATGAAGAGCGTCCGAAAGAAAGGAATTCGGACGCAAGAGAGCGTCCGAAGCATGATCAAAAGCTGTAGGACACATATGACTGTCCGAACCAGAAGTTGAGGGATAGAACGCATATGACCGTCCGAACCATAAGTTTTAGGACGCACATGACCATCCGAACCAGAGGTTGAGGGATAGGACGCATATGATCGTCCGAACCATAAGTTTTAGGACGCACATGACCCTCCGAACCAGAAACTGTGGGATAGGACGCATATGATCATCCGAACCATAAGCTATAGGATGCACAAGACCGTTCGAAACAAAAGCTGTAGGATGCACAAAACCACCTGTCTGAAGAAAAGAGATCAAAATGAAGAAGTTTCTATCAAGTTGTAGGATATATACGACCGTCCGAAACACTATTCATAAAGCTGTAGGACACATGATCCTATGTCTGAACCTCCGTCCAAACTCCTAACAGCTAGTTTTTTTATCGTTGGAGCTCAAATTTCAGCACATCTTTCATCTATAAATAACCCAAGAACATCCAAATGATATGAAGTACTACTATATTCAATACAAATACTTGTAAGAGCTATTTTGGGAGAAATAGGCTAAACTATTGTGGGTTTATTGGTTTGGGTAATATAGTTCTCTTGGCTCAACTAGAGGAAATTAATGTGAGTAGGAGTAGACTAGTGAGTGATCTTCAAGTGTAAGAGTGGAGGGATAACAAGTGTACAAAAGTGAGGTTGTAGTGTAAAACCCTTTGGCTCAACTAGAGGAATTTAGTTGGTATAAGGGTGAGCCTACTTTGTGTACAAGCAGGTTATTGCCTCACCTTCTCTGAAGAGGCACTACTAGTGGATGTACTCCAAGTTTGAAAAGTTTGGGAGTTTGGTTTGATATTCTTTATCTCAATCTTTTATTTCTTTTTTAAGCTTTGATTGTTAAATAATTGTCTTTGATCATTTTTGCTTAAGTATTCATTTATCGCACAAAGTTTGCATTTTCATTAAGCATTTCAAAAGGTTTATTTTTTGAGACAACCTAATTCACCTCCCTCTTAGGTTGCTTTTGGGCAACAATCACAAAATTTATAAGTGGAGATAAAAAACCAGATCGACCAAAATATTTTCCCATACGTTTACCTTTGATCAATTGAATATTTCAAAACTAAAGTACCTCCTCAGAAACAATTGTATGCCATAATGTATATCTCCATCTTATTTATTTTGTCATTTTTTAACTTTTTAGTCAATGCATCAAATTTTTACATCTCAATTTTATATAACTTTTATAATTTTTTCAAATTTTAATTTATAACACGTTAGTATTATATATAAATTTCAATTTTATTGCGCAAGAAATTTCATTAAAATTCAAATCAATCTAGATGAAGTTTATGAAACTGACTTGTTTAACCTTAAAAGTCAAACAGTGATAAAATAAAAGGGACGGGGAGTATATTTTTATTACTAATTGGTAGACAATATGAATTTCTACGAACACATTAAATCTCTAGTGTTGCACTAATTGCAACAGTAATTTAATAAAAATAAATTAATGCAATACAAAATTTATCTAGGATATAATTCAGTAATTGAGGCCTCATTCAAAGATGGCTCTGCCAATGACTTGGTGCTAGTAGATGTATCTGACTCTGGTAGCTCTTCGGGCAAGCTCTCTGTTCTGCTGCGACCAAAAAATGCTGGCGGATTAGGCACTTGTAGTGTAAGAGAATAACTGTTGAGCATGAGAAATACTGTAGCCATGGTAGGCCTTTGTTCAACATCCTCCTGAACACATAGTAAGCCAATTTGGATACTCCGAATGACTTCATTTTTGGCATAGGAATCCCCCATAGTACATAATGGATCTACCACTGCTAATGGTGTTCCATCTCTCCACTGTCTCCAAACCTGCAACATTATTAATGGAATTCAATGTATTCATACCACGAAATGAGAATGATCATTTTCACATGAAGTCAACAATATTTGGATAGTCATTATTGAAATATTATTTGAAATAATATAATGTAGTAACTTTTTTAAAGTTGATATATAAGAGATACCATGTGATTGAAAAACATATTTAAAAAATTATTATAAAATATTATTTAGAGACTAATGAATAAACTCCCTGACCAAATTAAACAAAAAGGATTCTCAAATGAAAACATCAAGAATAATATAGCTCTTTTTAGCACTCACATAGCCCAGGAGGTCATCAGAACCATGTGCTTGGTAGAAGCCATTGTTCTTCTTGCCGCTAACAATTTCAAGAATTAGAACTCCAAAACTAAAAACATCCGACTTTATAGAGAACAGGCCGTGCAACGCGTATTCAGGAGCCATGTAACCACTACAAATTTAGAAACCACTGGTAAGATCAACACCGGAACACGCTAAACTTCAATTTGTAGGGATATTGATGGAGCAATTAACATTAACACGATTATGAAACATCGTACACAACGTAATCAAATGTTAATTAAAGTGTTAAACATTGTGAACACTTACAAGCATAATTTTAACTATGTAATCGTGTACTATAAGATAAGGCAGCAGAACTTACAATGTTCCTGCAATTCTATTTGTGTTTTCTTGAGATTGATCAACTCCAAAAAGTCTTGCCATGCCAAAATCTGCAATCTTTGGATTCATGTTTCGATCTAATAACACGTTGCTAGCTTTGAGATCGCGATGTACAATTCTAAGGCGGGAATCTTCGTGAAGATAAAGAAGTCCTCTAGCTATTCCTTCTATAATCTTATAACGTCTTGACCAGTCCAACAATGTTTGCTTCTCTGGTTCTACACAATAATAATTTAAACATCATTACTTTTATGAACTACAAAATCTAATTTTTTACGGAAAAATCAGTAATGAAATTTATGTTGCTAACCGAAAAGAAAGTAGTCAAGGCTTTTGTTCTTAACAAATTCGTAGATGAGTATCTTCTCTTCCCCTTCCAAGCAAAATCCCAATATCCTTACAAGATTCCTATGTTGAAGATTAGCAACCAGGGCAATTTCATTTTTAAATTCTTCGGCACCTTGAGCTGAGGTTCTTGATAGCCTCTTTACAGCAATCTCTTGTCCATTACGAAGTGTACCCTATTGCAGATAAACAAAAAGTGGAAATGAAAAAAAATGAAACGAAATTTTTTGTTCAAATGACCATAGTCATATATATTTCTAGCATTCTTGAAATCACTTAAATTTGTTATACCTTAAAGACCGGACCAAATCCACCTTCGCCAATTTTGTTACCAATAGCGAAATTGTCTGTGGCAGCTCGAATTTCGCTTAAATTATATTGTAAGGATTCTATTGTCGAGATTTCAGTTACACCTACAACAGAATAGTAGAAGAATAGTGAATTTACTATCTATAATCCGAGCAGAATTAATGATCAATCTGTTTTGTCCGTTGCTCTTAATTAATTCATATAATTTACCGCTTGTTTCAACAATAATGACATGGCTTCTCTTCCTGGATCTCCTTGCTATGCAGAAAGCCACAACAATTAGCACAATTGCGATAAATATTGGGACAATAATGGCAACAACTGTTCGCGTTGAGATTCCTCCATCTCCTGTAGAAATCAACACGCTGGAATTATATTTACTCTTTTAAATTGACAAAGATGTACAAAATAAATGCTAGACATATTATTCCTTAATTTTGAATGAGTGGATCTATAAAAAATGACAAAGCCACTGACATGTTATTAGATCCGAAAAAGAAAGAACGAAATCCGATCGAATATCTAAAATTAGAGGTTAAATGGTTCATTATGATTTTGCCATGTTTTGACAAGTGATTCTGAATTTGTAACTTTGTAAATCATTTTTCATTTCAAATATGGGGGAATTCTTCCTTCTAGATAGGACCTGGTTTAATTAGTTAATTCTCTGAAAAATTGGAATTCCTCAAATTGATAAAATTAGCCTTATCTCTTTACAGAGTTTCCATGTCAGAAAAAATAATGACTGAATAGGAACCCTTATAGATTTATAACTGATAGTTAGCTGCCTTATGACCACTTGACATGTTTAATTTCTTAATTAATTTTGTAAACAAAATACATACATTAAATAAATCATTTGATTCAATATACTAATTAATTTTTCTGCTTTTATTGTTCGTCATTCCTTTTCACCATTTAGGCTTGGTTGGCACATGGCACTAAAGCAGATCACATGTTTCAATGGCACATGGCACTAAAGCAGATCACATGTTTCAATGGCACATGGCACTAAAGCAGATCACATGTTTCAATTTCTTTTTTTTGTTTTTTTTGTTTTAAGAGATAACTCTTTCAAAACTTGTGTATCTCTTCTTTGGCTCATCAAGGATCAAATGGCTATAAGTGAAAAATATGAATTTTCAGTATTTTCTGATATTTGATACGATACGAGATAAACATTATAAGTCACTTTGTAGAAAAAAATTATTTGATATGTCATAATTAATTGATACGTAATTCATAAAGTTATCTATTAAATCAGATAATTATGATCACAACATAGTTAATTTAACTATTCAGCAGGCTCAGAAGCTTACCATTACTTCTTGCAGTGCTGGGAGGAGGAAGAGTTGGTGTAGGCTCTGGTGAAGGGGTTACAACGTTGTAAAAGCGAGTAGTCTCGTACCAAATAATACAGCTAGGAAAGATAACTCTACCTCCCCGACGATTATTACAGCATGTTGGTATATTCGAAATAGCACTTCTAAGGCACGTATCGCAGTCGGAACTAGAAAGATCAGGTGTGCACTGTCCAAGCCCATATAATTTCCTCTCAAATGTCGAAAAATTGGCTTCTTGAACAGCAAATTTTTTCCCTGAAACATCATTTGCAGCCTTACTCGCAATCTAAAACATCCATCAAATTTCCTAATACCTCACCGAACGAGCCCGGATCGGTGACATTCTGTGTGTTAGACAGAAACAATGCAAAGCTTGTGTCCGTCCTGGAGAAGATAGATTGATTTGAATAGCGTAATAAGCACTCATCGTACCAAATAGTAGCAGTCTTTTGATCAACGCATTTCTGTACAATTTCCGTACTAGCATTTTCCACACATCGTGCACAAACATCGGTGTTAACATCACCTCGACACATAAAAAGGCCGTAAACTGTGTTAGAAGGGTCATTGCCGGCAGTGAAATTGTAGAAGCCGTTCGCAGTCGCCCGCGAAGCATTCGAAGATAGAGTTGAAAGAAGGAAATTCAGGTTGGTTCTGTAAGTGCTGCCGGTGGTGGTGTTAGGATTGTACGTACTAGAACTTACGCAATTTTGTCCAATTGGGTTGGCATTAATGAGTCGATTATCGAAGTTAAGGTAACAAAGAAGGCAACATAAGAACAATATATTTCTCGCAGACATCATGTTGAAGCCAGGCGGATTCGATTAAATGTGAATAGTGCTAAAAAAAGTTCAATTTAATTTGGTGTATATTAGGGGGAAGCCATTTGATTATTCCAATGCGAGGAATACTTCAGGTGTGAAAAATGAAAATGGGAAGAAAATAGGATGTCTTAATTTGTCAATGATTTTGACGGGTGTGAAAAGTCTAAGATCCGTAACAATTTTAAACGCTGTCGTTGGTAAGCACGGTTAGTATGAATTGCATAAAAGTAGTTCTACACGACATTAATTACCTCATTTGCCTGGTTTATAATTAAGACAAAGAGATGCTTGCATTAGGTTGTAATTACTATGGTATACTCCCTGCATTTCATTTCATATGTGACCTCAGATAATTTGTTTTGTACTAATTTTTTTAATTTTTTAGGATCTCGAAAAAGTATTAAATGAGTTTTTTCAATTTTGTCTTTAATGCTATATTAATAGATGAGAAGATTATGTGTTGAGAAATATTAATGTAAGATTTTTTTGTACCAATCTAAGTCGATAATTAAAATAATCTAGAAGTGCATTATAAGAATTGATGATGATGTAATATTAATGCCCAAATTGAAATGATACACATGACTCCGATCTCGAATCTACCAAGTGCATTTTAGTCATATTTATCCTCATAGTCCTTATAAGCCCAAATGGATCAAATAATTACTTTCCGATTGATGGTTAACAACAAGTATAAATAATAAAATGTCAAGTCAAATTCTAAGAGTTTCCATATTTTCCATATTTTTCGTATTGTCATACACTTTAATTTCTATTAAATATATTCTCTTACATAAGTATTTATTTGAAACTCAAAATCTATCCTATGGGACAAAGGCCCATTATTTTTTTTTTAGGTATTCGAAACGTGGATACTACGCACGTTGTTTCACCCTATCATTATATAATTCTATACTGGCCTTACTCCACTTTGTACCCTTTAACTTATACTTGATTCTCACTTTGGACACTATATTTATTTTATTAAATTGAACAAGTTGCACCCTAAATTCTCAGATTTATTTCATTTCAATCTAATTTTTAACGTCGTTACTAAAGTTAACAAATATTAAGTACATACCACATACTTGTTTAGGGATGTTTTGCACCAATAGAAGTAGTCATGACTAATTCTACTTTACACACTTAACTTATGATCAATTCTCACTTTGCACCTCCAATTCCAAATTTTGGACACATTACACCTTTATTTCTTATATTTGTCCCCACTTTGATCCAATTTTTAATAGTGTTAAAAATTTGACGAATCTTTCATTTCAGGTGTGTGGTGTACACGATTAGAACATCTATTAATTTTAGTAACGGTACTAAAAATTTAACTAAAATAGATAAATATGAAAATTCAAGGTGCAATATATCCAGCAAATAAGTATTAGGATGCAAAGTGAGTATCGAGTATAAATTAGAGATGCAAAATGGAGTAAGCTTTTCTATACTTGGTGCTAAATAAGCCTAGCAAAATTCAGCATGAAATAACAGTACTTAAGCTGAAACTTTCTGGGTATTTGGAGTAGATTAAGTTAGGAAATTTCGATAACTACCACATACGCGCTACCTAGCCAATTCTCAAATCTAGAAGAGCCAATGCACTACAAGTCTTGTCGTCAATTTGACAAAATTACATCAACACAACGAAAAATCTACTTTTACAAATTTATGTCTAAGAAGTTTGAATAATGATGAAATGTGAAACAATATATTATAAAAAAAAAATGACAAAGTTATTGTAGTATTATTAGATTTATAAAAGAATCAATGAATTTCGTCCAAATCTAAAAAATAAGGAATTAATAATTTAATATAATTTTATCACGTAAATTAACTCAATAAATAATTTTGAATTTATAGTTTTGTAATCATTTCTATTAGAAAATGCACCATGTTTCCAATATTCTCACTCTTCATTCAAAAAAAAAAAAAAAAGATAGAAAATACCAAAAACTTTCATTAATGAAGGGATAAATCAGCCAACAAGGCATAGACAAATTTCATCAGGGGGTTACTCCACATCATACCGCTTACATTCTTTTCTAATTTTGGTAGGATGTGAGCAACCTGATTGCAAATTCTCCTACTCCACACAGTAGCGGCCAAAGAAGCACACCAACCTTTTCCTCCCTTTAATCAAGCAATAGACATTGGTTCTTCTCCTCCCTTCTCATAGACCTCTTTGTTCCTGTTAAACCATAGCGACCAAAGCAGCACACCAACCTTTTCTATGGTAGCTTGTTCAACAGTAGAGACCATATCTTTTAATTAATCATCTCCCTAATCATGTCTAAACTTACAAACCCTCTTTTCCACACACACAGCATTTACCCTCAATCTCCACCCTTCTCCTCACCAAATTTGAACAAGTTTGAAGAGTCATTTCAGGCTCTCCAATGAAGATCCGAACCTTCCCCGGTACATTAAGCCCCTACAAATTCTTCAAAACCTGCTATTGGCACTGCTCTCGGGTAACTCATGAAGTCAGCCTGTTGCACTTCATGAAGTTTAGGGTTAGCTCCGTTGCCAAATTATAGCCACTCCGACCACTGTAATAACAGGTATTGAGTCATCTGTTACATTTTTTGATGTTACGCTTATATTACACTATGTGATGGGATAACATTTATTCTTCGTTTAATCTATCTATACTATTATATCTATTCGAGTTGTTTCTTCCCTTTTTTGTAATACCTAAAGTATTCGTTCTTAATGAAATATAATTACCAATTCCTTATAAAAAACATATATAAGTGTTTCTTCCCCTTTTTGTAATGTCTAAAATACACGGTCTTAATGAAATATAATTTTCAATTCCCAATAGAAAAATACATTTAAGTGTTTATCTACTTTTTTTTGTAATATCTAAAATACTTGCCCTTAATGAAATACAATTTCTAATTCTCAATAGCAAAACATAATTAAATAACTGATCATCTATTCTATCTATTTTTTAACGATACAATCACTTATTTCGGTATAAATACATTAGGATGGAAGATTTTTTATTTGTATAAAATATCTATGATAATTAAACTTTCAAAAAATAAAAAAATGAATCATATCATTAATTTCTAATTCCCAAGAAAACATAATTAAAATATTCATCATCTATTTTGCCTATTTTCTAGGATACAACCACCTCCTGTAAATATTTTGATTAATAAATAAATTTTGACACTCTTCATTTATTAAATGATATTTGATATTTGATAGTGATTTTGTCCTTTACTAATGATAAAATATATATATAGATATATCTCGAAAAAGTTCAGCATTATGAAAATAGTCTTTATCCATAATTAACCGAATTATCAGTGGTGTCGTTATTAGAAATTATAACCTAAGAACCTAAAAGAAAAATAAAATCTATTTTAAATTCAGAGTTAACTACGTTTGATGCCATTAAATATGAATAAAGAGCTTAGAGCGTCAATTGAGTATTGAAGTGAATGTTATCATAATTTTTAAGAGATATGAAAATAATTAATAATATATTCTCTATATTTATACAACATATTTTACATAATACGTAAGTGAAAAAATTAATTGTGAAATAAATATATATAAAATTTTACTTAAAGTAATAATGTGTAATTTTGGGTATCTTTAGAACTATAATTTCGTTAGCATTTCGTGTGTTGTAAGTAAGATAAAAGAATGTTTTATTTAACGTTCATTGCATTTTAAAGTAAGACAAAAGAACAATTTATTATTTAAATTTTTATAATGATTTAATATACTATATAATAAAAAATAATATATATATATATATATATATATAATACATATCTATAATATGGATAATATATTAGTTTGATCAGTTTAGTTATTCTATACATAAGACATAATTTTTTATTTGATGTATATGTTCTTCACATTTTAACTAGATTCATTTTCTTTCTTATTTTTCGAAAATTTTTTAATCATTTTTTGTAATTATTATCCATATATCATTTGATTACCTAAAAATATTTTTACTACTAATAGAATTTCAAAATACTTCATCTATAAATTCTGTATAATATTTGATACTTGATAATGATTTTATCTTTTTTGTAATAACAAAGAATACACAGATATACTTAAAAAGTTCAATATTATGGAAAATATCTTAACCTTTAATTGTTTAATTAATTGGTAGTTATGCTATATGAATTTATAACCTAGGCACCTAGAAGAAAAATATATAAAAAAAAAATACAATTATAATACGTTATTCTCATAAAAGAGAAAATTTGTTTAATTTTTTAGGAAAAATAGAATTTATGTTGTAATAAATAACAAACAATATTGAAATAAAAAAAAATAGGTAAAAATAATTTCAATGAAAAGAGCAATATTAAAAAATATATTTAAAATATATAAATCTTATATAAAACACTCAATAGGTAAAAATTTTCATACTTGGTTATTATTCATTTATTTGTTAGAAAATCAAAATTTTTAAAAAGTGATACACTTGCAAAGCACGTACATTTTTCTAATATTTTCTTATATTAAAAGTACACATGACACTTCATTACATGAGACTAATAATACTTTTTGTAATATGAGTGTGAAACTAAAAAGTGTAACAAAAGACCCAAAAACCGTAATAACCATTCTTTGTATAGAGCCATATTAAGCTGTCATTAATTACCTCCACCCACACTTAACGGGATATTTTTAACTATAGCAGCTTCATCCTCCCCAAAAAGATCTATAATTATTTCAAAATTCCAGCAGCCCTCCTGTCCGTTAATTAATTGGGACACCTTAGTAAACAAAGTATTTTCCGGAGGTCAATATTTAAGAATACTAGATGTACAACATATTAGTACTATATTACTGCTGTTATATTATTCTTTTCATTAGTACAAATAATTGAAATCATGTGATATTATACTTTGTTCCCACTTCCCATCGTAGAGCATGACGACATTTTCACTAACTACGATTCTTATTTATTTAATTTTTTGGGGTACTTGTCTTAGAATCTCTTCATATGTCTGTAACTATCACAGATAATTAAAACTGTGCTATCAATACTTAAAATTAAAGGAAAAGGAACTGTCTTTTACAATTTTTTGAAATAAATTATTCCTTTGTCATTTAAATATTGGTATCTTACAACATTATCTACTTTAAAAATTTATATTGTATATATTTTTAAAGCCAATGAAATAGTCCCTAGAAGGGACTATAGAATTTTTCAAAATTAAATGTGGTAGATTGATTCACATGAAAATTTAGTTTTGTATTCTTTTAAATCTTAGCAATAGCTACATACAAAGTTATAGGATGATAAAATAAATAAATAAAAATCGAAAGAAAGGTAATTATCAATTATGAAATTTCCTAATTCCATAATCCTAGGATTAATTTAACTATAGACATTTTTTTTTTCGAGGAATAATTATAGACATTTAAAATGCATGAAATTTCCATATGTTATATAAAACTTGTAACCAACTTTACCATTTTGCTTAAACTAGAGAATTAATTTTCAGTTCGGGAGAATTGTAATTTTGGTCTTCAAACTATGGAAGTTAGCAGAATTTGTCTCAATCTATTCTGTATTCACGTAACAGTTCTGGTCCCCAATCTTTCAAAATAAGGTAAATTTTGAATGGATTGGAGACTAATTATGGAGTTATTTGTCTTATGTTTGCAGTTATTTGATAGATTGGGGACTAGATTTGCAATTTTAAATAGATTAAGGACTAATTCTATGCACTACCTATAACTTGGGGACTAAAACTACAATTCTCCCGTTTCAATAATCGGTTTATAGAACATATAGGATATCAGCGCCAATATGTACACCACAGTACAACTCGAAGTCGACGTCGTGGCAGGAAATTGGAAGTTAGATATTGTACATTACAATGTAGCCATTAGAAGACGCCGACTGACCAAGGAAAGAAAATTTGAGAATAGTATAGCTAAGGAAAATCAGATATTGCAAAGAGGGGACTTACCTCAGGAAAAAATAAAAAATAAATAAGGATTAATTTTATTTTGCATATCTCAATTTATACTTAATTGTCACTTTGCACCCTCAATTTTAATTTGAACATTTTGCATTATTTCCCCAACCTGAAAATTGATTCACTTTAGTCTCATTTTTAACATTATTACAATATTTAACAAAATTCTTTCATCTATACAACAAATTTTACCAGATATACAATAATATTGCCAAAATGCATTGAGTACAAGTGCAAAGATTCATTAAATTTGTTGACGGTACAAAAAAAAGGACTGGAAAAGACAGATTTGAAAGTTGATAGTACAAAGTTTTCAAAAATAAAATTGGCAGTGCAGAGAGAAAATCGAGTAGAAATTAAGGGGTCTAAAATAGAATTAATTAAATAACAAATAAATAGTGCAAAGATGGGTGGAGGTTGACCGTGGTATACGATTCCAACCAACGGCACCGAAGTCTCAATGTTTTTGAAACACTTCACCGCATGAAAACACTACAATATTGATTAGAAAATATTGAAATAATTATCTTAAAGAAGTATTGTATGTTCAGCCGGATATGATCCCTCAATCTTCGTACCAACATCGTGATTTTGCCCAAAAAAGTCCCTTCGTTATTTCACTATCTGGGATATAATTCTGTAATTGATGCCTCATTTACTGACGCTGACAGTAACTTTGTATCAGATCGCTCAGACTCTATCTCTTCAGGGATGCTCTTTGATTGGTTATGCCTGGAAACTGTAGGAAGATATGGGGTAGGAAGCGAAGCAGAGCTACCATTAAGCATGTAAACCACAGAAGCCATACTAGGCCTTCTCTTAGCATATTCCTCAACACATAGTAAACCAACGTGAATACACCTAAGGACTTCAGTTTCAACATAAGAGTCTACAATTGTTGGATCCAACAATGCCAATGGATTGCCATCTCTCCATTGTTGCCAAGCCTGTTTAGAATCGATCCAAATATTGAGTTTACATTATAAATAGCTAACTTTAATGCTAGAAATAATGTCTGTTTGACTCATTATATGAACCAACCTCCAGCATATAAGATAACGTGGTACAGGTACATGAATGCTGTACACCAATTCTTTAAGTATTAGACACATAGGAGTATGTTTAGTTGATACGAGTTTAATTTGAATATTCTATTATATTTTTTAGAATTATACATGTGTTACACCACCAAGGGTGACATGTGTTCCTTATTTAGTATTTCTTCACGGTAAAAAGAAGTACATGTAACCTCCTTAGGTGATATAATGCAAGTGTGATAGCAAAGTGTAATAGAAGATCTAAAAATGTCGATACACCATTTATAGTCGCAATAAGTTCACATATATTTGTGGTTATATCCACATGTATATATGATTTGACTTGAAACATTTTTCAAATACTTTTTTTGATATAATGATAGTAAAATTTTCAAATAACAAAAAAATTTAAATCCTTTTGATTTCTATAGAAAACTTGCATATTAGGTAAAATTTCTTTAGAAAAAATGACTAAATTATAGGAACAAAATAGTTGTTAACAATTAGATATTAAATTTCTAGTAAATGTTGAATCCCCAGTGACTAGAGAAATGGAAATGCTAACTTTCAACAATATCTATTATCCTGCTCAACAAAACTGAAATACATATCAAATGCTAAATAGTTCTTATTAGGAGTATTTTGAGAGTATTTTCTCATTTTTTTAATAAATAAATGAAAATATAAAAAAATAAAGAAGGAAGAAAAAGAAGAAACAAAGTATTCTTATACTCATAAACGTTCGATATCTTTGATATTCCGACATGTGAATCGTTTTATTTTAAAATGTAATAAATTATATTTTGATATACATGAAACGAGACACAGTTCATAGGGTATAAGAGAATTTCTAGTAACAATGTCCTAAATTATTGCAACAATTGGACCAGTGCACAGCCTAAAGTATTATATGCATTAGGATCAAAGAAAAATATAATAGCTGTGGTAAGATTCGCACTCACATAGCTCAAAAGGTCTTGATAATCTTCTGATTTGTGGAAGCTGCTATTCTTCTTGCCAATAATAATTTCCAAAATTACAACACCAAAACTGAAGACATCTGACTTTACAGAGAACTGTTGCCACTCCTAGTGTATTCAGGAGCCATATAACCGCTGCATGAAATAACAATTAGCATGATTATTGGTATATGACATTGTCCTTGTTAAATAAATAGAAAAAAAAAACTGTCCACCTTAGATTTTAGAACTAAATTCGGAGGACATCTCCACCCTTAACTAAAATCACATATTGAATGAAAGCTACTTTGTTTTATTGCTCTAACTTAGAGTTTTGAAGTCAAACACCATTAAAATATTAGTTACAATTTGAATTATCAATAAATTCATAAAATTTTGGCATTAGTAAATTTTCCGATTCAACATGTGTTAAAAAGATTGTATGGGTGGATTTAGAACTTACAATGTCCCAGCAATCCTATTTGTGTTTCCTTCAGATTGATAAACTCCACAAATCTTTGCCATGCCGAAATCAGCTATCTTTGCATTCATATCTTCATCTAGTAATATATTTCCAGCTTTCAAATCACGGTGAACAATTCTAAGAGGAGAATCCTCGTGAAGAAATAAAGAAGGCCTCTTGCTATTCCTCCAATAATTTTGTAACGTTTAGGCCAATCCAATAACCATTGCTTTTCTGGATCTTTAAAATGATATCAAAGACAATATGCCACGTTAATTTTTTGAACTATGGACAAAGTCAATTACTCTTGAAAATACACTAGAAACAAAATGGGAAAAATACATCACACTTTTTCATTCTAACATGATGAACTTGTTCATAGAGTTAATATTTTTCCCATTGTAACCACTATACGAAAAATAGAAAAAAAAAAAAAAAAAAAGTATTTATGAAATTATATAGTTTGATACCAACCGAATAGGAAGTAGTCAAGGCTTTTATTTGGAACAAATTCATATACGAGTGACTTTTCTTCTCCTTCCAAGCAAAATCCTAGTAGTCGAACCAAATTATTATGCCGAAGCTTGGCAACTACTACAATTTCATTTTTAAATTCTTCGGCACCTTGCCCTGATCTTCTAGATAGTCTCTTCACAGCTATATCTTCTCGTTCATTAGGCAGTGTGTACCCTATGTAAATATGAATTTCAGAAATTCAAAAATATATGTGTTTAAGGGAATATATGTATGTAAATGTGTGATGACTTTTGAAGGCACCTATTGCACATATACTTCACCTTATGTACAGGACCAAATCCACCTTGACCAATTTTGTTATCAGCTGAAAAGTTATTTGTGGCAACTTGAATTTCACTTAAGCTATACTTTAATGATTCAGGATCGATGTTTAAACTTCTAGCTCCATCTACAACAACAACATCAAAATTACTAAATTTATTAAAGTAAAGAAATCAGTAGTAATTGTTTTCTTGCATTGAATTTTACTTGGTAGTATTTACCAATTCCCTCTTGCATTTTGGCGTCGCACTTCTTCCTTGATCTCCTTTTTAGGAAAACAAAGGTAATGAGGAACAGCACCAGAAAAAGAATGGTTGAGACAGTAATACCAATAATTGCTTGTACTGATATTCGCCTTTTTCCTGCATCTAAAAAAGCTCAGCGGCAAATTCAAATAAGAAAAATAGCCTCGCCACCTGCTTAATGAAGTGCCCAATCTAAAATCAAGATTAAATTGATTATGAAATTTCACCATCCAACGACAATACAAAAAATAAATTTCTCTTTGTACCCTTCAACTTGTTATTTTTTCCAACATCACAATGCATCATAAACTTTTTGTTCGACCAATTTGCATCCTAATATTTTATTGTCTAGCGGTTTCAATTTATGTGCTAAAAGATTTCTACAATTTAGTGGCTTCTATTAATGGTTAGATGAAGTTGCAAGAAAAGAAAAAAACTAGGATGCAAATGATAAAAGAAAAACACATTAGGGATGTAATGTGGCAAATGGTAAAAAAGTTGAGGGTGCTAGGAGGAATTAAGCCAAAGAAAAATAAAAATCCAATTTAGTGAAGTTCCGTCAAATAAACGAGATTACGAATTTGAATTTGGAAATAAGGAAAGTGAGAATTTAGGACAGGAACTACATGTATTTTTTATACTGTATTTTTTAGATGGACTAGGCTTCTATTCAATTAATAGATAGAACTTCTCTCTAATATACATCACAAAAATATAAGTTTAAATTATTTTTAAAATCACAACTATTCATAATATAATTTATTGTATATGTTTGCTAAATATCAAATTTAAAAATTAGCGAATTAATGTTTTCCGTTTGAGTAAATGTTTTTTTGCCTTGATTGTATTTCATTTTGTACCATCCAAATGTTTCAAGCAAATTGAATGAGAAAATGCTTTTGAATATAATTGGTTTTAAAGTATGTTGATTTACTTATCAAAACACAATTATTGATATAATATGATAATTTTAAGAAATTTTGATTGTTTAAATATAAATGATCATTGAGAAAAATTGGATAAAAAGATAATGGAGATGATCCCAATCCATTTTGGATTAAGTAGATGTTTATTTCAACCATTAATTTCACGTGCAACAGCACGATGCGAGGCCTTACTTCACCTTGCAATAGTTACTTGTACCTGATTCTCATTTTGCATCCTATAATTATTTTTTGGATATATTACACTCTAAACTATCAAATTTATTCTATTTTAGTCTAATTTTTAACGTTATTGCCAAACTTAACATATGCTAAGTAAGTGTATATTAAGTGCTTTTTTAGGACCATATTGCACCAAGTGTTCAAGATTTATTTCATTTTGCACTCCCTAACTTATTATTAATTCTCACTTTGCTCCTAGAATTTTAAATTTTGACATATTGCATCCCTAACTCTTAGATTAGTCCTATTTTGGTCCAATTTCTAAGTGCCAAAAAATTTGACAACTGTTATACTTTAGATACGTGGTGTACACAGTTGGAACATCCATTAACTTTGGTAATAGTATTAAAAATTGGACTGAAATGGATAAATTTTAACCTTTAGGGTGCAATATATCCCAAAAAAATAAGTATAATATGCAAAATGAGAATTAATTACAAATTAGGGGTACAAAGTTAAATAAGCCCTAAGAATATCTAAGTGATACATTTCTCTTATTCATGTAACACAGCTTGGTACTAGTACAAAAAAATAGTATATATACTAGTGTTACACAGAAATCTGAAGACTTTTCTGTAGACTCACCATATATACGTACCTCTGCTGCTTGAAGGGGACACATAGTTGTAAAATTGGTACATCTCGTACCTAATCATGCAGCTAGGAAAGGCATCCCTACATCCCCGGCGATTTTTACAACACGCTGGAAGTGCTTGAATAGCATTACTCAAGCATCTCCGGCAGGCAATACTGGGAAGATCGGCTGTGCACTGTGCAAGGATGTATACATTCGAATTGGAGGAATAATGGACTTCTTTAACAGCAAGCTTTTTGTTAGGTCGATTGTCATTCGCAGCTTCATCTGCAACCTTATTCATCACATTGTTTACTATATCATCAAGAGGTTCAGTATTTACATCGGAGAAACAAAATCCCATGGTTTCATCGAATCTCGAGAAGACGGAGAAGAAGGATTCGTCCGAGTAACGTAGGAAACACTGATCCAGCCAAACTCATAAGCGCTCTTTTGGTTGGGGCAAACACTGAGGACTCGTGTTAAAGCCCTTGAGAGACAATACGAACAAACCTCACTATTAACGTCACCTTGACACATGAATATACCGAAAACTCTATCAGGGTCACTGCCAGTAGTGGAGATATTGAAGTTTTCCGTACGAGAAACATCAACAGTCGAACGGAGAAATTCTTTCAGGTTGGCTTCATAGGTATTGCCAGGATCATATTTGGAGTTTGTAGTGCAGCGATAATTGATAACTTGAGCGTTGGTGCCAACGGCAAGCAAACAAAGCATGTAACAAAAGAACAAAATATTATACACTAACAAATTGTAATTCATATTTAAACAGCGTTGCAATATTACTTAATTAAACGAATACTAGAGATCATATGTATCGAGTTCCTTTTTTTATTCTTAAATTGGAATACAAAGAGGCAAAGACTTCTTGGCATTGACCCAAAAACAAAAAAAAGACTTTTCACGCAGCCCAATTCTTAGATATCTAATCACTTTTTCTGGCTATGCCCAATTAGTCAGCCGACGACAACGCGTAATTTTCCACTGTGGCAAAGAGGTGGAAGGATCGTTGTATGTTGACTGGGTGAAAAAATAATGCTTCTATGTATCGGTCCGTACATAATTTCATACCATGACAATTAAACAAAATATAATTGTTTCTTTCTTGAACCTTTTAACACGTTACATTAGTATAATTCATGTGATTCTAATTCTCCAATATTTCTTCGATCCATTTAGCAGCCTGGTTTTGCTTGGAATTTTTCCGTCTAATATATTTTTGAAACTCTTGGGAATGAGACAATATAAATAATACATCGGAACACTTTTATATATTCTCTAATTTTTTTTTTGAAGGACAAAGTCTAATTTTTATAATAATATAATAATAATTTAAAAATAATAAATATATAATTTTAAATATCACTGTACTATCCACGTTGTTTCACCCTAGCGTTATACAATTCTATACTGGCATTACTCTATTTTGCATCCTTTAATTTGTATTTGATTCTCACTTTGTACCTTATATTTATTTTTTTTAACATATTGCACCCTGAACTTCCATATTTATCTCATTTCAGTCTAACTTTTAATGTCGTTAAAGTTAACGGCTATTAAGTGCATACCACGCACGTGTTTAGGGGCATATTACACCAATGGAAGTAGTCATGACTACTTCCACTTTGCACCCCCAACTTATAATCAATTTTCACTTTGCATCCCCAATTCCAAATTTTGGACACATTACACCCTTAATTCTTATATTTGTCCCATTTTGGTCCAATTTTTAATAGTGCTAAAAATTTGACGAATATTTCATTTTAGGCGTGAGGTGTATACGTTAGACCATCTGTTAATTTTCGTAACAATGTTAAAAAATTAACTAAAATGGATAAATATGAGAGTTCAGGATGCAATATATCCAACAAAAAATAAATTATTATGATGCAAAGTGAAAATCAGGTACAAGTTAAGGGTGCAAAGTGGAATAGTCCTTCTATACCTGGTGCAAATTAAGCCTAGCAAATATCGGCATGAACAGAAATTAAGCTGAAACTTTTTGGGTATTTGGAGTAGATTAAGTCAGGAAATTTCGATAAATACCACATACGCGCTACCTTGCCAATTCTCAAATCTAGAGCAGCCAATGCAGTCCAAGTCTTGGTCGTTAAGTTGACAAAATTACATAAACAGAACGAAAAATCTACTTTTACAAATATTATGCCTCGAAGTTTGAATAATGATGAAATGTGAAACAATATCTTATAAAAAACAATATAAATTTGTGGATGTATTACTAATTTATAAAAGAATCAATGAATTTCGTCCAAATCTAAAAAAATTAGGAGTTAATAATTTAATATAATTTTATCACGTAAATTAACTTACTAATGAATAATTTTTAATTTATAATTTTATAATCATTTTCTATTAGTCTGAGAAAATGCACCATGATTCCAACATTCTCACTCTTCATTCAAGGTTTTTTTTATTATTAGGGAAAATTTCCGAAATAGTCCTTCAACTTTTTTACTTTAGCCGAAATAGTCCCTCAACTTTTTTTGTAGCCAGAATGGTCCTTCAACTTTTATTTTTTAGCCAAGATAGTCCTTTTGTATGTGAAATTTATCAAAAAAAGAAAAATATTTTTATGGTGGATCTACCATAAAAGAACTTTCATGGCTAAAAAATAAAAGTTGAAGGACTATTCTAGCTAAAAAAAGGTTGAAGGACTATTTTGGCTAAAGTAAAAAGTTGAGGGACTATTTTGACAATTTTCCCTTATTTTTATTATAGAAAATTACCAAAAACTTTCATTAATGAAGGGATAAATCAGCCAACAAGGCGTGACAAATTTCATCATACCAGCTTACATTCTTTTCTAATTTTGTGCAACCTGATTGCAAATTCTCCTATTCCCCACAATACTGAAATTATCACAAGAACTCAAAAAGTATTTGCTTTTACTTCTTCCACTGTAACTCCTTCCACTGCCAAATTCTCCACATGAAGATCCGAAACCTTCCCCGGTACATTAAGCCCCCACAAATTCCTCCAAATCCTACTGCTATTAGCACTAGATCCACATAAAAAAATTTTCTGCTCTCGATTAACTCATGAAGTCGATTGTCCTTCATGAAGTTTAATTAGTTCCATTGCCAAATTATAGTCATTCCGACGATTGTAATAACCACTCTTTGTATAGTGTCATATAACCTGTCATTAATTACCTCCACCCACACTTAACGGGATACTTTTAACTATAGCAGCTTCATCCTCCCTAAAAAAATCTTCAACTATTTAAAAATTCCCGCGGCCCCGGTCCGATAATTAATTGGGACATCTTAGTGAATAACGTATTTTCCGGAGGTCAAGATTTAAGAATACTAGATGTACGACATATTAGTACTATACTACTGTTGTTATATTATTGAAGAATTTTATAATTTTTTTAGGAAACCGTAATTTAGTTGGTTTTAAAAATTTATACAATATAAGTTTTTAGAACACATGATATATTATACAAACATTTAAAGTACAAAAAAAAAAAATTTCCTAAAAAGAATTGTAAAATTTTTCTATATTATTTTTTTTATTTGTACAAATAATTGAAATCGTGTGATACTATACTTGTTCCCACTTCCAATCGTAGAGCATGTGATATTTCACTAACTACGATTCTTATTTATTTTTTCATTAGTACAAATAATTGAAATCATGTGATATTTCACTAACTACTATTCTTATTTATTTAATTTTTTGGGGTTACTTGTCTTAGAATCTCTTCATATATCTGTAACTATCACAAATAATAAAAACCGTGCTATCAATACTTCAAATTAAATGTGGTAGATTGATTCACATGAAAATTTAGTTTTGTATTCTTTTAAATCTTAGCAATAGCTACATAAAAAGTTATAGGATGATAAAAAATAAAAATAAATAAATAATTGAAAGAAAAAAATGTAAATTTATTAATCATGAAATTTTCCTATGCCATAATTCGTGGATTAATTTAACTATAGACACCCTTTTTTCTTTTTCTTTTTCTTTTTTTTTGAGGAATAACTATAGACATTTAAAATGCATGAAATTTCCATATGTTATACTTGTAACCAACTTTCCCATTTTGCTTGAACTAGAGAATTAATTTTCAGTTTAGAAGAATTGTAATTTTGATCCCCAAACTATGGAAGTTCAAAGAATTGGTTCTCAATCTATTCAAAATTGTATTCTAGTCCCTAATCTTTCAAAATAATGTAAATTTTGAACATATTAGGGATTAGTTTTGCGGTTATTTGTCCTATTTCTGCAATTATTTGATAGATTAGGGATTAGATTTACAATTTTGAATAAATTGAGAACCAATTATAAGCACTACCAATAGATTAGGAACTAAAACTACAATTCTCCCTTTTCGGTAATCCGGTAGCGGAACATATAGGATATCAGCGCCAATATGGTAGCGAAACTGAACATATAGGATATCAGCGCCAATATGTACGCCACAGTAGAACAAGGAGTCGACGTCGTGGTAGGAAATTGGAAGTAAGGGAGGCCATGGTTCCAGTTTCGGAACCGGAATCGAAGGAACTAAACTCTAAAAAATTGGCGATTTGAGACAGCAATTACATTGGCCTATGTGGTATATATTAAATATTTCCTGACTTAATCTACTCCAAATACCCAAAAAGTTTATATACAACTAAAACCGGATTAAAAAAAAAAGAAAAAAATATATATATCTATACATATAGGCCAATGTATTTGATGAATTTAATTTTTTTTTAGATTATCCTTTAGTATGTATTATCTAAAATGTATCTTTATTTTAATTTTTAATGGTTCAATAAATGATGTAATAATGTACTTTTTTCCAAAAATAAAATCTACTATTGAAATATAAATAAAATATAAGTTTTTGTTTCTCATTTACTTTTTATTAATTTTTTAAATATATATATACATATAGGCCAATGTAATTGATGTATTTACAATTTTTATTTAGATTAGATTTTAGTAAGGATTATCTAAAATATATCTTTATTTTAATTTTTAAAAATGATAAATGATGTAATAGTGTACTTTTTTTCCAAAAACAAAGTCTATAATTGAAATATAAATAAAATGTAATTTTTTGTTTCTCATCTTCACTTTTATTGAATTTTTGCGTATTTTCCAAAATGTATATATTTACTTTAAAAAAATTCAAAATCAGAATTCGGACCGGAACCGGACGGACCGCCAATTTCAGAACCGAAACCGGGACCGGATCTTAAGGTTCCGGTTCTAATTCCAACTCTTCATAAAACTGGAACCGTCGATTCTAAAACCGTGGTCATGCCTAATTGGAAGTTAGTGATTGTACATTACAATGCAGTACTACTATAACATATAATTTAGCCATTAGATGTTATATAATTTAAATACCTTACCGCAATCTTCATGTGGAGAATTTGGCAGTAAATTATATCTAATTTTCACTTTGCACTCTCAATTTCAATTGGATATTTGATGCACCCCAACCAAATTTGATTCACTTTAGTCTAAATTTTAACACTGTCACTACACTTAACCGAATCTTTTCGTGCATACAACAAATTCTACAACACATACAATAATATTGCCAAAATGCATTGAGTACAGGAACAAAGATTCATTAAATTTCTGTATGTTCAACCGGAAGTGCATGATAAATTGAGGAGTCCAAAATAGTCCCCTAATTAAATAATAAATTTTAGTCCCGTCGATTCCAACCAATGTCACGAAGGCTCGATGTTTTTGAAATCCTTAACCGCATGAAAACACTACAAATATTCATTAGAAAATATTGAAATAATTATCTTAAAGAAGTATTGTATGTTCAACCGGATATGATCCCTCAATCTTCATACCAACATCGAGATGCTACAAAATGCTGAAAAGGTAACACAAGATGCTATAATTTGCTAAATTTTTTTGCCCAAAAAAAATCTTCTTTGTTTTACTATCTGGGATACAATTTAGTAATTGATGTCTCAATTACTGACGCTAACGGAAACTTTGTATCAAGATTGCTCAGATTTTATCTCTTCAAGGATGCTCTTTGATTTGTTATGCCTGGAAACTGTAGGAAGATATGGACTAGGAAGGGAAGTAGAGCTACCATTGAGCATGTAAACCACAGAAGCCATCCTAGGCCTTCTCTCAGCATATTCCTCAACACATAGTAAGCCAACATGAATACACCTAAGGACTTCAGTTTCAACATAAGAGTCTGCAATTGTTGGATCCAACAATGCCAATGGCGTGCCATTTCTCCATTGTTGCCTAGCCTGTTTAGAATCGATGCCAAATATTGAGTTTACATTATAAATAGCTAACCTTAATGCTAGCAATTATGTCTGTTTGACTCATTATATGAAACAACCTCCAGCATATAAGATTTCCAGGGTCTTGCAAATCGATTTCCACAAATTCTAAACCATAGATCCCAGAAATGCAGCACGTCAAGTTACATGGTACAGGTACATGAATGCTATACACTAATTTTATAAGTATTAAATATATAAGGAGTATGTTTAATTGATACGAGTTTAATTTGGATATTTTACCACTAAAGTGACATGTGTTCTTTATTTAGTTTTTCTTCATGGTAAAAAGAATACATGTAATCTCTTTGATGGTATAATACAAGTGTAATATGAAAAGTGTAATTGAAAATTCAAAATTATCAACACGCCATTTATAGTTGCAATAAGTTCACATATATTTGCCGTTATATCCACCTGCATATATGACTTTAATTTGAAACGTTTTTCAAATACTTTTTTCAATACAATGATAGTAAAATTTTCAAATAACAAAAAAATTTAAATCCTTTTGATTTCTGCAGAAAACTTGCATATTAGGTAGGGTTTCTTTAGAAAAAATGACTAAATTATAGGGACAAAGTAGTTGTTAATAATTAGATACTAAATTTTTAGTAAATGTTGAATTCCTAGTAATTAGAAAAAAGAAAATGCTTAACTTTCAACAACCATTATCCTCCTCAACAAAAATGAAATTCAAATCAAAGCCCATACTAAATAGTTGTTATTAAGAGTATTTTGAGAGTATTTTCTCATTTTTTTCAATAAATAAATAAAAATATAAAAAAATAAAGAAGGAAAAAAAGAAGAACAATGTATTCTTATGCTAATAATTGTTCACTATCTTTTATATTTAGACATGCGAATCGCCTCATTTTAAGATACAAATAAATTATATTTTGATATACATGAATCGAAAACATCAATTCACTTCATAGGTTATAAGAGGATTTCTTGTAACTTTGTCCTAAACTATTGTAACATCTGGACCAGTGCACAGCCTAAGGTATTATATGCATGAAGATCAAAGAAAAATATAATAGTTGTGCTAAGATTCGCACTCACATAGCTCAAAAGGTCTTGAGAATCTTCTGATTTGCAGAAGTTGCTATTCTTCTTGCCAGTAATAATTTCCAAAATTACAACACCGAAACTGAAGACATCTGACTTTACAGAGAATTGGCCACTCCTAGCGTATTCAGGAGCCATATAATGATCCACTGCATGAAATAACAATTGGCATGATTATTTGTATATGAAATTGTCCTTGTTAAATAAATAAAAAAACTGTCCACCTTAGATTTTAAAACTAAATTACGAGGACATCTCCACCATTAACTAAAATCACATATTGAATGAAAACTACTTTGTTTTAGTTCTCTAACTTAGAGTTTTGAAGTCAAACACCATAAAAATATTAGTTAAAATTTGAATTATCAATAAATTTATAAAATTTTCTGATAGACAATGGGCATTAGTAAATTTTCCGATCCAAAATGTGTTAAAAAGATTGTATGGGTGGATTTAGAACTTACAATGTCCCAGCAATCCTATCTGTGTTTCCTTTAGATTGATCAACTCCACAAATCTTTGCCATGCCGAAATCAGCTATCTTTGCATTCATACCTTCATCTAGTAATATATTTCCAGCTTTCAAATCACGGTGAACAATTCTAAGAGGAGAATCCTCGTGAAGATAAAGAAGTCCTCTTGCTATGTTCCTCCAATAATCTTATAACGTCTTGACCAGTCTAATAACCGTTGCTTTTCTGGATCTTTAAAATGATATCAAGGACATTATGCCACGTTAATTTTGTGAACTATGTACAGAGTCGATTACTCTTGAAAATATACTAGAAAACAACGAAAAAAATATATCACATTTGTTTATGCTAATCTAATGAACTTTCATAGAATTAATATTTTTTCCATTGTAACCACTATATGAAGAATAGAAAAAAAGAAAAAAAAAAAGTATTTATGAAAATTATACAGTTTGATACCAACCGAATAGGAAGTAGTCCAGGCTTTTATTCGGAACAAATTCATATACGAGTGACTTTTCTTTTCCTTCCAAGCAAAATCCGAGTAGTCGAACCAAATTATTATGCCGAAGCTTGGCAACTACTACAATTTCGTTTTTAAATTCTTCGGCACCTTGCCTGGATCTTCTAGATAGTCTCTTCACAGCTATATCTTCTCCATTAGCTAGTGTACCCTATTTGTAAATATGAATTTCAAAAATTCAAAAATATATGCTTTTGAGGGAATATATGTATGTGAATGTGTGATGATTTTTGAATGCACCTATTGCACATATACTTCACCTTATATACAGGACCAAATCCACCTTGGCCAATTTTGTTAGCAGCTGAAAAGTTATTTGTGGCAATTTGAATTTCACTTAAGCTATACTTTAATGATTCAGGATCGATGTTTAAACTTCTAGCTCCATCTACAACAACAACCTCAAAATTACTAAATTTGTTAGAGTAAAGAAATCTGTAATAATTGTTTTCTTGCATTGAAGTTTACTTGGTAGTATTTACCAATTGCCTCTTGCATTTTGGCCCTTGATCTCGTTTTTAGGAAAACAAAGGTAATGACGAACAATACCAGAAAAAGAATGGTTGGGACAGTAATACCAATAATTGCTTGTACTGATATTCGCCTTTTACCTGCATCTAAAAAAGAGCGGCAAATTCAAATGAAGTGCCAAATCTGTAACATCAAGATTAAATTGATTAAGATATTTCACCGTCCAACGACAATAAAAAGTAAATAAATTTCTCTTTGCACCCTTCAACTTCTTATTTTTTCCAACATCACAATGCATTATAAACTTTTTGTTTGAACACTTTACATCATAATATTTTATTGTCTTGTGGTTTCAATTCATGTGCTAAAAGATTTCTTCAATTTAGTGGCTTCTTAATAATTAGATGAAGTTGCAAGAAAAGAAAAACATTAGGATGCAAATGATAAAAAGAAAAGCTTTAAGATATAATGTGGCAAATGGTAATAAAGTTGATAATTAAGCCAAAGAAAAATAAAAATCCAATTTAGATATAGTTCCATCAAATAAACGAGATTGCGAATTTGAATTTGGAAGGAAAAGTGAGAATTTAGGACAGGAACTACATGTATTTTGATATCTTTTAGATGGATTAGGCTCCTCTCCAATTAATAGACAAAACTTCTCTCTAATACACATCATAAAAATATAATTTCTTAAATTATTTTTAAAAATTACAACTGTTCATAATAGAATTTATTATATATGTTTGCTATATATCAAATTTGAAAATTAACAAATTAATATTTTCCGTTTGAGCAAATGTTTTTCTGGTTTGATTTTGACCTATTTTGTACCATCCAAATGTTTCAAGCAAATTGAATGATAAAATACTTTTGAATATATTTGGTTTTAAAGTATGTTTATCTACCTATCAAAACAAAATTGTGGATATAATATGATAATTTTAAGAAATTGTTGTTGTTTAAATATAAACGATCATTGAGAAAAATTGGATAAAAAGATAATGCAAATGATCCCAATCCCTTTTGGATGAAGTATATGTAGGGGCTTCAATGGGTCGTGTCGGGTCCTTATCGTATTGGGTCCTTATCGGATTCGTGTCAAAAAATCTCAACCCGGACATGACCCATTAAGCATTCGTGTCGTGTCATGACCCGTTTATTAACGGGTTGACCCGATACAACCCGTTAACTCAGGTTAAGTTTTAAATACTAATACAAAAGTTACTTAATTTATCTGAATGACATGATAACCCACAATTAACCCGTTGACTCGAATGACACGATATGCTATTAAAGAGTGTATTATTAACGAGTTGAACAGACATGACCCGTTAACCCATTAAACTTTAAACACTAATACAAAAGTTACTTAATTTACCCGGATGACACGATAACCCACAATTAATCCGTTGACTCGAATGACACGATATGCTATTAAAGAGTGTATTATTGTGTCAAATTTTCATAAATATCCCAATTAATTAACGGGTAAATTAGGTTACTCGATATCTTAACGGGTTAAACGGGTCGTGTCATGTTACTCGATAAGATAACGGGTTATCAGGTCAACCCGTGGGTTAACACAACACGACCCGTTTATCTTCAGGTCATTAACGAGTTGACCCGTTAGTAACCCAATTAAATTCGAGTGGTATTTAAACCTATTAATTTCGTATCCTATTGTCGTGTCATATCCGACAAAAATTGCCACCCCTAAGTACATGTTTATTTCAACCACTAATTTCATGTGCAACAACACGATTCTAGGCCTTACTCCACTTTGCACTCTTTATTTATACCTGATTCTCATTTTGCATTCTATAATTATTTTTTAGACGTATTGCACTGAACTATCAAATTTATTCCATTTCACTCTAATTTTTAACGTCATTGCCAAACTTGACGGATGTTAAGTAAGTACATATTAAGCACTTGTTTAGGAGCATATTGCACCAATGAAAGTATTCATGATTAATTTCATTTTGCACCCCCTAACTTAATATCAATTCTCACATTGCACCCAGAATTTTAAATTTTGAACATATTGCATTCTTTACTCTTAGATTAGTCCCACTTTGGTCCAATTTCTAAGTGTTAAAAAATTTGACGAATATTGCACTTTAGATACGTGGTGTGTATAGTTGAAAAATTCGTTAACTTTGGTAACAGTGTTAAAAAATTGGATTGAAATGGATAAATTTAGACCTTCAAGGACATGCTATGTATCCAAAAAACTACGTATAATATGCAAAATGAGAATTAAATACAAATTAGGGGGTACAAAGTGAAATAAGCCCTAAGAATATCTAAGTTTGGTACTAGTACAAAAAAATATATATATATATATTAGTGTTATACAGAAATCTGAACTCACCATATTTACGTACCTCTACTGCTTGAAGGGGACCCATTGTTGTAAAATTGGTACATCTCGTACCTAATGATGCAGCTAGGAAAGGCAATCCTACATCCCTGGCGATTATTACAACATGTTGGAAGTGCTTGAATAGCATTACTCAAGCATCTCCGGCAGTCTATACTGGAAAGATCGGCTGTGCACTGTGCAAGGGTGTATACGTCCGAATTGGAGGAATAATTGACTTCTTTAACAGCAAACTTTTTGTCAGGCCGAGTGTCATTTGCAGCTTCATCTGCAACCTTATTCATCACATTATTTACTAGATCCTCGAGAGGTTCAGCATATATATCGGAGAAACGAATATCCCATGTTTCCATCGAATCTTGAGAAGATGGAGAAGAAGGATTGGTCCGAGTAGCGTAAGAAACACTCATCCATCCAAACATAAGCGCTCTTTTGATTGGGGCAACCATTGAGGACTCTTGTTGAAGCCCTTGAAAGACAATCCGAACAAACCCCACTACTAACGTCACCTCGACACATGAATATGCCGAAAACTCTATCAGGGTCACTGCCAGTAATGGAGATATTGAAGTCATCTGTACGAGAAACATCAACAGTCGAACGCAGAAATTCATTCAGGTTGGCTCGATAGGTATTGCCAGGATCATATGTGGAGTTTGTAGTGCAGCGATTAATAGGTTGTGCGTCGGTGCCAACGGCAAGCAAACAAAGCATGCAACAAAAGAACAAAAGATTACACACTAACAAGTAGTAATTCATATTCAACCAGCGTTGCAATATTACTTAATAAAACGAATACTGGAGATCATATGGAACGAGTTCCTTTTTTTATTCTTATAAATTGGAATACCAAGAGGCAAAGACTTCTTGGCAATGAGGTAAAAAAAAAAAAAAATTGAAACTTGTTCACGATAGCTAAATGAACCCATGTCTTGAGAGTCAAAACATAGTAATCACTTTTTCTGGCTATGCCCAATTAGTCATCCGACAACGCGTAATTTTCCACTGTGGCAAAGAAATGGAAGGATTGTTGTAAGTTGACTGGAAAGGAAGGCTGGGTGATAAAATAATGTCGGTCCGTACATAATTTCATACAATGACTATTAAACAAAATAGAATTGTTTAAAGAATGGTAACCATTTTACATTTTTTTTTTTTTTTTTTTTTTTTTTGTAGATAACCTTTTTACATGTTACATTAGTATAATTCATGTGAATCTAATTCTCCAATATTTCTTCCATCCATTTCGCAGCCTGGTTTTGCGTGGAAATTTTCCATCTAATCCAACCGGTGATTGAGCAGTCACCGGTGCACTTTGAAACGCCTGCTCTTAATACCCCACGTTCGATACAGCATTTTAGTCGGTAGAACAGCCTGAAATTGCGCTTTTCGATTCGCTATTTGATCCTCCAACGCTTTTCATAATTTTCCATCCACATAAATAATTCCGATTTTCGGCGTTGTCTCCTCTTTTCCTTTTGTGAGAAACTAGATATATTTGCTGATCCAATGTTGTCCTGATTGTTGTAGCAAGTCAAGAATATATCGTTAAAGAAAATACCTGAATCTTTGTTCGGATTGTCGGTCTCTAAGGCAAAAGCATTGGTGCCCTTCCGAGCTGGATGCGAACAAGAAAAAAATCAAATAGCAAACTAATTCATGAAATTTTATATTAAAGGGTAAAATACTTTTTCAATAATGTTAGATGAAAAAATACTATTTTTAAAATGAAACATTGCTTCTAAAATAAAATCGGATACCCAAGTGCAACTCACCCCAATTCAGGTTGGTTAAGGAATTTAAACGATTAAAGGGAAATTATTAAAATTTTACCATAACACTTTGATGAAAATTTTGACCTAGTTAAGTTTTGGGTATAATATGTAGAAAAAATAAATATAAGAATCATTTGCAAGTGACACTAATTTACAGGGGCCAAGTTGTAATTAAGTCTTTAAACTATTCATGCATTATCAGTTCTAAAAAATAAACTTAGTTAAATAATTGAACTACTCAACCAACTCATATTAAGTGAGTTAACCACCAAGGACTTTGTTTAGGTATGAGGTTTAGAGTTTGAATTTCAAGGTTAGGTTCTCTGTCCTTTGGTCCAGTTAGGCTTCCCCTTCTCTTTAGAGGCAAACACGTAGGAGTAAGTTAGATTGTCTCCGTTTAAAAATTAAATAAATAAATAATTGAACTACACTTAGCTCTACTTTTTGATTTTTCACGTATTCTATTTGTGTAATGGTTTGATAATTATTAAAACTAGGAAAAGAACTATAAAGATAGCCAATATATAAGTTGGGAAGGAAAAAAATCTTAAAGAGCCGACAAAAGAGATTCAATATATTATTCGAAATTCAGTATTGAGTTAAAAGTTTAAATCATTAGGTTTTTAATCCATATTTATATACTATGAAGTATTATTTTTTTTATTTTCAAATTAATATGGGACAACTAACCTACCGATGAATCCAAAAAGTGGTACTATTAAGACTATCTGTAAGATTTACTCAATATTGTCCAAGAGGATCGGCGAAGTTAATAAGTTTCTTATCGAAATTAAGCAAACCAAGAAGGCAACACAAGGTTAATAGGTTTTGGGTTATATTTTTGAATTCACCCTTCTCTTACATTACTTAAGAGAGTGCATATATTCTTTATATAATATTTTCTCATTGTAAGAAGACACATATCACCTTCTAGAAAGAAAATCTAAAATTAGTCCTACTCGATAAGTTTTCATAGGCCGTTTGATCCAAATTAATTCTCCCTTCTACTGGGGATAGTTTGGAAAGTCGATCAGAATTAAGGCTCTATCTAGATATTTATGTAGGAGGCTTATTCTAATTTCTTAGTCAATTCTCTTTGCAAATTAGTCGTGCTTGAAAATCATCCAAAAACTACCAAGCCTCAAAAAAAATAAAAATAAAATTCTAAAGTTAACACCAATGAATAATAAAGAGATTGTGATGAAGAGTGAAATTGGCAGAGAGAGAAAGTACAAAGCTGAGGAGGAAATTTGGGAATTACGTTATGAAGACATTACAAGGGGAAAATTGTCTAGATCTTGGCACCTAAACCCCTTATTTATAGATATACATAAGGGGCTCAGGGTCAATATCCTAGCACTTGAACTATGCCTAAATTACATAATTGTCCTTAATAAGGCTGCTATGTAAAAACTTCTAGAACAATCATTGGATATATGCCAAGCACCAATCCTGAGCACCATCAATGGTCCCCTCAACTTGGTGCCGAACCTCGGGGGTTGGGACCGAACCGATGATGATCAACAAAAGTCCCCTATAGTTTGCTCCATGTCAGCTTGTACCAAAGTTCAATTTGCTTGCTATGATCTGCTGAACCGAGGAGCATATTCCCTGAATTGAGACATATACAAGCCCCGAACTTTTCTGAACCACTTAATGCGGAACCCAAAACTTTCCTCTTTCCCTATAATGGTGAGTCTCACCATAAAGCCTGTTGTTCCATAATGATTACTCCTCCATAATGCCTATGACTCATCAAGTCCCCATGCACCATTATTACTTTTACTCTGCTACTCTATTAATGTGTTTTACTACGCAACACTTCGTTTCCTTTACCCATTTTTATTGTTTCTTCTCAAAAGACATCCTTATTTTAAATTAATTTAAATTCCAAAGTGTCTTTTAACTCTCCTCTTTTTCCTCCCAATTTTAGGCAAAAATTTCATTTCCCCCCATTTGGGGCACAACTTTGAACTATTTATACACCCTTTTTCCCTGAAATCTCACATTTTTGCTTCATTTTTACCTTTGCCTACTTCCCCTTCTACAAAATTCTCCCCGTCTTCTGCCTTGCACTCTTTCTCATTTTCTGAACAAATGTCTTACCGTGCAACATCCCTCTCTAGATGTCCTGCAAATTTCTCATTTTTTGGCCAGCTATCACAGTCTGTCGTCAATCCGAATACCGTTCATCACACTTTTTCCAGTAGCGTCCAAGTTTTTCAAGTTTTTTCAAGTCTTCTCCTCTTCTTTCCTAAGGAGCAATGGCTGGTACATTTACTCCATCCTTACTTATAAGCACTCTTAGCCCCTTTCCCCCATGAATAAGACTAACAGACTACTTCACCCCTTCGAGAAAGCCTTCCTTACCGCAATCCCGTTGAATTTTCCATCCGAACCTCCTCATAACGACTACTCCGACTTTCAAACCCTAAATGCCCCAAACATCCTCGAACCTGAAAATATCAAAATCCTTAGGGATAAATACTAATTCCTTAAGAATGTGCATATCAAATTCCCTATCCCCGAGAACCGATATCACTTGCCACCTCCTGGTTACTTAACTGTCTACTATGAGCTGCAACTCGAGGCAGGACTGAGGCTCCCCATTGCTCTCCCTTAGTACAACTTTCTGACCATTGGGATATTAGCGTATCCCTACTGACTCCCAATGCTATTTGGCTCATTGCTAGTTTTTCTTTTCTTTGTAAATTATATGACGTTCCCCTTTCCTTAGATACGTTTAGGATGATGTTAAAACTTTCCCCTCAAAGGGTTTGTTTACGTCTCTCCCTGAGCTCCAAGCAAGCAGCTCACCTCGAAGAACCCTTCTTCCATTCATGATTAGAAGAAATCTTTTTTTTTTGCTCGTTATTTAGATCGTCCTATGCCCCGAGGTCCCTGGAATCTCGTTAAGAAAATCTAAAGGTAAAGAATGTCTTTCCTCTTGACTCTAATAACGCTAAGAGGCTTATCAAGTCTAATTTTAGAATAAACTTTCACAACTAGCAAACCATCATTTCCAATAATATCTAGGCCTGAGCTAGATTACTTCCTTCACACAATACTCCTGAGTACTATGATCCTCAGGATTATAAAGGTTGTAAAAATTTTTGTTTTTCTCTTATCTTATTCCTTCTCTTTTTTTTTAATATATACAAATCCGAACTAATGTTCATTTCTTCTTGCAGAGCTTGGAGCATTCCTGAGAGGGTTGGTTTCCACCACTCTAACCACTGGTGCAAGTTCGTCTAGTCAACCTACACGACCATCCATCAGCAGATTCTCATCCGCCATAATAAGTGCCATCTCGGCTAGTGCTGGTGCCTTCCTAGTGACAGCTGTTGACCGTACATCGTAGGTAGAGCCTACTCTGGGAAGCTTAGGTGACAATCAGATAGTCACCTTAGCAATTCAACCTGTCGCCCGACCCGAGCAGGAAGTGGTCCCGGCTACCAGGACTTCTCTTAGGGAAACCAATACTTCAATCCTGAGGCTACCCTTATTCCTTTTGGCACTTCGGTCTCAACTCCTTCTCTACGAAGACCCATAGGCTCCGGTGCAATGGGTGAGGGTTCCTGGCTAAGTTGTCAAGAACCTCTTTTTAAACAAACAATTCATCACAGTAGAATTACCTATGGTGAGCCTCATTTTCCTTAGATAGTTTATGACTGCTTTTATCATTTAGCATTAAGCTTTGGCTAACCTTTCCTTTTTTCAACTTTTCAAGAGGCAAAAGGTACAGTCCCGAGGAAGAATTAAGGTCGACTGGGTTAAGAGACCTCCTATGGTCTCAAATGACCATTGACCCTCTCCCGAACCTTTCTACCTCGAGAATGCTCAATTCCGACGCGCCCCTCCAATCAATATTAATGATCGATTGTAATTTGCTAGGTTGGCTCAGGAGCAGGCAAAGTTCATCACCTTGTCCCATTACGTGGCCTACGAGAAAGGCTCACACCCTAACAGAGGCTAGACGAGTTGCACGTCAGCTTGATGAACGTAAGTACCCCTGTTCCCTTTTCATCCCTCTTTTCAAAAATTGTATACTTGCCTCCCTCATAGGATCTTGAGTTGTTCTTTTGCTGTATTTCAGGCCATCACAATTTTGCCCGTTTTTGCCAAACGAGAGGCCACCTAGTATTCAACTCCACAATAAACTCCATGAAGCAAGAGTTGGCTCACGCTAAAGCCAAAATGAGCCAGAAGGTAAAGAAGGCCGTGAAGACCAATGAGCTGAAGTGCAATATAAAGGTCGATAAGAAGTACGATGAGTGGAGAGCCAAGCTAGATGGAGTGAGAAAAAAGCTTTGCTAGGCCGAGATGGAGAAGAAGATTCTTTAAGTTGACGTTGGTGACAGAGACAAGAAGATTGGTGATCAAGAGAACATAATTCTTCAACTCCAGGAAGAAGTTGAAATAGCTAAGGCAAAGTTCAATTTTCGAGAGAAAGTGCTTCTGATACAAGAAAGGAAAGCATTCATGCCTCAAAAAAGGTGGATGCAATGCAAAATGCATTCACAGAAAAGGTCTTCACCATGGGATTCACCATGACATGCTATCACTTGGTAAAGAACCCAAATCTGTACAAGGGTCTCCCTTATGATGCCTCAGTCAACGAAGAGGTCATCAATAATTTGCAAGCACAATTCATTTGCTAGACCCAAGTATTGATCCCCGAGGTTTCTGAAGCTACAACATTGAAGAATATGAGGCCCGGATTCGCTACTCCCTAGCTTGAGTCTAAACTTGTCAATCCATCTTCCATTTCATCAGCCAAACCCTCTAGTATAGAACCTTAGGCTCTTTTGTAATCATCAATCTTGTAATAGATAAGTCTCACTCCATCAATAATGGGTTTTTGCACCTAATTGACTTTTTTACTTTCTTTTACTCAATTCGTTGCTTCCACACCTCAAAACTATGCCAAATACACTAAGTACTAAGCATATAAACTAACAAACTTGTAACAAGATTATTCTGACTTATCATAATACTTAGGCAAATTTTTAAGTGAGCAACACTTGTGCTCTCACATTCAAAATTAAATGAGCAACACTTGCACTTAAGTGTTTGTGTTCTCCTACTTTTTCTTTCTCTTTTTCTTTCCTCGAACAGGATCTAAACCTACCCAGCAACCTCGGGGGTCGAATACGTTCATCTTTCATTAAGGGGGGAACACTAGATCTCAGCTCTCCTAACTTTATCTTTCTTTTTGTATTAAACCTAGCTCGAACCTCTTTAACACATCGGCGGGCCAGAGCGGTTCATTTTTCTTGAGACATGACCATTACATCTTAGCCCTCCTGACTTTCTCTTTCTGTTGGGATTGAACCTCATCAAAACCTCTTTAGCACATTGGCGGGTCGAAGCGGTTAGCTTTTCTTGAGGGGGACCACTAGGTCTCTACCCTCCAAACTTTCTTTTTCTTTTCATATTGAACCTAATCCAAATCTCTTTCACACGTCGGCAGATCGAAACGGTTCGCTTTTCTTGAGGGGGGACCACTGAGTCTCTATCCTCCAAAATTTTTCTTTGTCTTTTATATTGAACCTAGTCCAAACCTCTTTAGCACATTGGCGGGTCGGAGCAGTTCGTTTTCCTTGAAGAGGGACCATTAGGTCTCAGTCCTCTTATATATATATATATGTACATATTAATGCACTTCTTCAAGAATCGGACCTCTGTTTTCATGAAATCCTTGTTAATATTTCTTCAAGTTTACAATATTCCACATTTTGGGAACAAGATATCCTTTCATGTCCATGATTTATAATAGTCTGATCTATGAACTTATAATAGCTGAATATAAATTTTTTGTTCCTTCAACTTGGCTTGCTTTATTTTTTCGAAACACCAAATCTCCAGGTTGCAAGTATCTATGTTTAACCTTGGAATTATAATGCCGAGTCATAACTTGTTTGTACTTGGTTTCCCGAAGGGATACATCTAGACTCCTTTCTTCCAGCGGATCCAAATTGGTCTTAAAGGCGTCATCATTTTATCCCAAGTCACATAATACTACTCGGGCTGATGGTAAATCGATTTCAATAGGAATAACAGCTTTGGTACCATAGACCAAACTAAAGGTTATATGTCCATTGGCTATTCGGGAAGTGGTTCTATATGCCCATAAGATATTTGGCAGTTCTTCCACCCACGCACCCTTAGCCCGTTCCAGCCGACTGCTTGAGTCCCATAAAAAGGGTTCGATTCCATACTTCTATTTGCCTATTCGCTTGCGGATGTGCCACCGAAGTGAAATGCTGCTTTATGCCGAGGTTAAAGTAGAAGCTCTTGATAGGTTCTCCTTCAAACTGTTTTTCATTATCGAATATAAGAATAGAAGAGATTCTAAATTGGCAAAAAATATTCTTCTAAAAGAATTTCTCTATTGCCTTTCCAAAAATTGAAACTAAAGGCTCGGTTTCAATCCATTTGGTGAAGTAATCTATCGCTACGACAAAAAATTCAACCTTGCCTATTCCCTTCGGTAATGGCCCCAAAATGTCTATTCTCCATTGGGCGAATGGCCAAGGACTCTGAATAGGAACTATATCCAAATCTGGTCTTCGGGGAATAGGTGCATGTATCTAACATTGGTGGCACTTCCGAACTAAGTTATCTATATCCGAATGTAAAGTGGGCCAGTAATACCCTGCGAGTAGAACTTTACGAGCCGAGCTCCTAGGACCGAATCAATGTGACTTCCGCATATACCCTCGTGGACCTCTCTCAACACAAAGTTAGTCTCAAAGGGTCCGAGGCATCTCAATAGTGAACACAAATAAACTTTTTTTGTAGAGTATTCTATCAATTAATATGTACGTTATGGCTCTATACTTAAGCTTGCTGTCATGGCTGGATCTTCAAGAAGTTTATTACAGTTCAAGTAATTCATTATGGGTTTCATCTATCTAAGGTCCGCGGGATATCCATAATTTTGTCCATAAGATCCATAGGCTTAAAGTCTTACACTTCCACTATTACTTCCTTTGTCAGGTATGAGTATATCGCTGAGGCCAACTTTGACAATGCATCCGCATGCATATTTTTGCTCGTGATACCTTGATAATTTCTATTTTTTTGAATTTTGACATCCGGCTCTTCATCTCAGCCAGATACTTCTTTAAAATCACACTTCTGGTCTTATAGTTACCTAGACTCTGATTTACAGTAAGCTGTGAATCACTGTGTATCCTTATATCTTATCTAATCTAATCTCCCATTTTGTGGGCCATTTTCATCTCACAGATGAGTGCCTCATATTCGGTTTCATTGTTTGTTGTTGGAAATTCGAACCTCAGAACATATGTAAGGTAATCCCCCTCCGGATACCTAATTATGATGCCTGGTCTAGCTCTAGATTCACACGAAACTCCGTCAACGTGAAACTCCCATACGAGATCCTATCACAGTTGAAGTTCCTTAGGCTGATCCACTATCATGATTAATTCTAACTTTTTGGATACATAGTTTTTTGCAATAAAGTTCGCTAGAACTTTAGTTTTGATGGCCGTTCGAGGTTTGAACTCAATATCAAAATCGAACAACTCAACAGACCATTTTAACATTCTTCTTGGAGTATCAAGTTTACTCAATATATTTTTCAATGAGAAGTTTGTTAGGATAATTATTTTGTGACTGTGAAAATATGATCTTAGCTTCTGAGTGGACATTAGTAGGGAGAATGTAGCTTTTTCTATAAGATATTAATTCTGGATGTTTCGGCCCCTAAAATACCTTGCGTACAAAATATATAGGGCATTGCTTTCTATGCTCATCCTCTTTTAAGAGAATCAAGCTAATTACCAGATCTGTGATTGAAATATACAAGTACAGTGGTTTCCCTTTTTGAGAAAACACGAGATTCGGCAAGTTACCCAAATATTTTTTGAACTCTTCAAAGGCCTTCTGAACTTTTTCTATCCATTGAAAATTTTCTGTCTTCTTTATGAGTTGATAAAATGGTAACCCCCTCTCTACTGATTTGTATAAGAATCAGTTCAAAGCTGTCATTCTACCAATTAGTCTCTGAACTTCCTTAACCGAAATGGGAGTCTTCATGTCAATTACAACTTGCACTTTTTTCGGGTTTACCTTTCCCCGATGAGAGACAAAAACCTTAGAAATTTTTTCGAGGAGACTGACCCCAAATGTAAACTTCTTGGGTTTAGCCTCATTCAAATTGACCTCAATATTTTGAAGGTTTCTTTCAAATCCTCCAATGTTTCTTCTCAAAGGTTCAGCTCTTTATCACCATATCATCTATGTACACCTCCATGTTTCTTTCAACTTAGAACTTTAACACTTTTATTGATGTCTCTGATATGTGGCTCTTGCATTCTTAAATTTAAAAGTATCGTAGTATAACAATACGTGTCTCAATCTGTTATGAACAAAATTTTCTCTTCGTCTTGTTTAGCCATGTATATCTGATAATACCCTTTAAATGCATCCAACAAATATAAAACATAAACCCAACAAAAGGATCTACTACTGTATCAATCCGAGAGTAAGGGTAACTGTCCTTTGGATAAACTTTATTAATATCAGTGAAATCTTGGCACATGCGCCATGAGAAATCTTGCATAGTTACAAGTACAGCGTTACAAAACCAGGCCGGATACAATATTTCTCAATAATTTTATAGCTAAGAGCTTATCCACCTCGACTTCAATAACTAAGCTATGCTCTGGACTGAAGAGACACTTCTTCTGCTTAATTGGCTTAGACGTTGTATATCCACTCCAAGCTTATATGCAGCGTAGAATGTTTTTAGAAAGGCCTTATCCGAGATAGACATGGTTTGTGATTGGAGCTACAAGGACATCAGGTAGTATGCCCGAACCTCTTGCTGATTGCCAATTACTGTGGCTTCCGACCTGTCCTTCAACATAAATTTGATTCTAATATGAAACACAGAGGAAAGGATCTTGTACATATACTGCATGGGTTGGCCAAGGATCATGTTGTAAGAACTATGCCTTTTGACAATGACAAAATTAGTCATCTCGATCCTCTGCTTCGAGGGAGTTCCAAGGGTCAATGGAAGCATGATTTGGCCTTCTAACATAACTGAGTCCCCCGTGAAGCCTACTAGAGGGGTTTTGAAAAGATTGATTAAGGACGAATCCATATGCATCTTCTCCCAAGCATCCCAGAATATAATGTCGATTGAGCTTCTAGTGTTCATAAACAACCGATGAATCTCATAGCAAGACACCTATACATGAATCACCATAGAATCGGTTATTGTGAGGCATGAGACTAGGGATAGGATCATCCGAGATGTGCCCAAGCCTCATAAAAGTATTTAGCCTCTTTTCCTGATTTTCGCCTGAGGATACATACCTTGCGTATTTCTTCCTCACATTGCTAGAATCCCTAGTTTCTGGTCCCCAACTATAGTATTTATTACTCTGTCTACGCGAATCTGCTCATTCTGAGCTGGGAGGATTATTTCTGTCCTGACCATTATGGTTAGGCTAGCGAGGAAGGTATTACCGAGATTGCACTTGGTTGGCCTTGTTATTGGCATTTCTTTGGAATTGTGCGATAGTTTGGCTGATGAACTGCTGCAAGTGCCTCTCTTGGATTGTCTTTTCAATTCCCACCTGTAGATGATTACACGCCTCTGTGTCGTGGCCATGTTGCCATAGAACATGCAATAGTTTGATTTGTCCCTTTGATTGGGTCCTGCTAGCATTGGAGGAAGAGGCTCGAGGATCCCAAAGTGTTGTACTTGGTACAATATGGTTTCCTCCTTGAAGTGTTTAGAGGTGTAAAATCTGAGTCTAGTAGGACCCTTATTCTCAGATATCGGGCCTTACTATTATTGTTCGTATAAACTATCCGATTCGCCAATGGCCTACTATTGGGATAATTCAATCTATCCACGACTTTTGGCTTTTTAGAACAGAAGGAGTTCAGAGTTCTTGGATTCTACTCTTTTTAAGAATCATACATTTCTCTCTTTGTTCTGTTGGACTCCTCACCCCGTATAAATTCTGATGCCCTATCTAACAACTCAAAATAAGTATCCGGCATCCTCTTTGCCAATTTGTCGTTGAAGCTTCCAAGTCAGATGCTGCTAAAGAAGGCAACAATCAGGATTTTCTCATCCACATTTTTTATCTAAATCATTTCATCGTTAAAACGATCAACGAAATTGTTGAGAGGCTTATCTATCTTCTGTCGGATGTTCATGAGGTACGAGGTGTCCTTCTGTAGTACTGATTTACTTCGAAAGTGGCTCAGGAGGATTCGAATCGCTAGCTCATAAAAAGTCACGATTGAATTTGTAGGTAGCTCTTGGAACCATTTTTGCATAGGGGCTCAGAGCGTCGTGGCAAATAGTTTGCACTGGCTAGCATCACTATAGCCGTAGAGGCTAGTAACAGCCACCATATGTTGTAGATGATCAGATAGATTAGAGTCACCCTTATACCTTTCAAGGTCAGGCAATTTAAACTGTATTGGCAAGTGCTCGGTCTTTATAGAGATCGTGAATAGATCACTATCTATTTTTGCCAGAGCAGAAGCATGCATCATCAGGTATTTTTTTCTTAAAATCTCTTGAATTTTGTTCTCGAGGCTCTGCTCCTTGAGCTACTTTAGAACAGCTGATGAAGGGCCTCTGTGTTCGCTACTTTTTAAAAACTGCATACCGATCCTATCATGCATCTGTACTTTTTCTAGTTTGTTAGTAGATGAGTGTGACTTCTCAGATCAGTCATCCACATGCAAGACTTCATGATTTAGTGTTGAAGGTCGCATGGACTCTACGGTGTTTTCCAATTGTTTACAAGGTCTTCAGCTTGGAATTCATTGTTATTCGGCTCGAGTTGTAATTGCTTGATTAGAGCGCTCTGACGGAGTTTGTTTCTCACACTATTATACAAAAGCTCAAAAGGAGTCAAAATGGTGGATTTCAAAACGTCATTTTGCTTCTGTTTTGTTTCGGTTGACTCTCTGAAGTCTTCTGGCTCATCATTTTGAAGCAAAAGATGAGGATTACTTGCTTTGGCTTCCTTACTTGCTGCACGTCTTAACACCTCGATTCTTCATCTCTTTGAAAAACGGAACTAATAAAGGGACTTGTCATAGTTAGGTAAAAGAAGTTGAGAAATTTTTGATTCTCACACACAGCGCCAAATGATGAAGCATGAAATTGGTAGAGAGAAAAAGTAAAGAACTAAGGAGGAAATTTGAGAATTGGATTATGAAGAGATTACAAAGGGAATAATTGTCCACATCTTGGCACCCAGACCCCTTATTTATAGATACACATGAGAGGGGTTTAGGGTCAACATCCTACTACTTGAACTATGCCCAAATTACATAATTATCCTTAATGAGGTTGCTAGTAAGCACTTCTAAAATAATCATTGGAAACATACAAGGCACCAATCCTGAGCACCATCAGATTGCAATATTAAAGGCTGACTACCTATATGATCGATTCGAATACTTTATAGAAAAAGCAAAAGGACCAAAAAAAAAGGACCTGCTCAGAAACAATTGTACACTAGTATAACGTATATTTTTTTATTATTAATTAGTACTCAATATGTATTTATACATATACATCAAATCTTTAGTGTTGCAATAAATGCAACACGAATTTAAGGGATAATTTTAGAAATCTCCCTGAAATTTAAACTAATATCACTTAGTAGTTCTCAACTTTTAAAAATCTCATTTACCTCTCCTCTCTTGTAAGGGGGACCGAATTAACTTGAAATGACAATTGTACCCTTTTTTCTTTGGTAAAATAACAAAAAACTAGTTTCAAAAACCTCCCTATTTTAAGTTTTCTAATAATTTCACTGAGCACCATTTAGCCTTTTAACAAATTTTCTGTCAATTTATTTGTGAAAATATGTGTGAGTTAATATGCTTATTTGTATTTGTTTGATTTTTTTTTTCAATGTATAAAAACACACAACATTTTTCTAAAAATTGATATTTTCAATAGTTAAACACAAACTATAAGCTCATAAACCAAAAAAATTAAAATATAATTTTTGATAAAGAATTTTTTGTTAACTTACTTGAAAAATTTCAAAGCAAGTTATAAAATATACTCTATGTGTTAGTTTCTATAAAAATAAAAAATAGAACGATTAGAACTAAACCACATATTAAAATAAAAAAAAAATTTGTATTTTATTTAGGAAATAACAAACTTGTAAAGCGAAAAATATTAAAATACATTCTCTTATTTATTTATTTTTTCAACTTACTTATGAAAATATGTGCACGTTAATGTATTCGTGTTCCAACTAAATAAAAATTTAAAATATGTAGAAACGACAATATGTACTATAATAAAATAAGTATAATTGGTATTTTATTTAAAAAATCACAAGCTCATAATTAAAAAAGTAACATATATTTTTTATGAAATTAAACGAGGAAGAACATGAAAAATTTCATTCCAATGTTATTTTATAACAATCTCATTTAAATATCCCAAATACACATTAGATCAAAATATGTTATACCAGATTGATTTTTCATACTAAGGGTAAAAATATAATCAAAATTACTTCCCTGTCTCATCTAAAATGATATTTTAATCAATTGGACTGAAATTGTTACAATATATATAAAGTTAGGAGAGATTTGTGGAATTTTTGAAAGTTTAGGAGTACTAGTGATATTAGTATAAACCTCAAGGGAGGTTTGTGAAATTATTCCCAAATTTAATCAAAAAATAAATAAAATAAAAGTAATACAAAATTTATCGTTCAGTAATTGAGGCCTCATTCAAAGATGGCTCTGCCACTGATTTGCTGCTAGAAGATTTATCCGACTCTAAGCAAGACAAGTGTTCTACTGCGATTTTTTTTTTTTAAAAAAAAAAAATAGCGGATTGGTCATTTGTAGCGTAAGAGAATAACTGTTGAGCTTGAGAAATACTGTGGCCAGTAGGCCTTTGTTCAACATCGTCCTGAACACACAGTAAGCCAATTTGTACATTTTTTGTGGAAACACAAATCGCCTCTCCTGGCTACCGTTAAGCCTTTAGTGATTTAAACATGACAAGTTATAAGGAAAACGTTTTTTTATAACTTAAGTTACACTTATAAAAATTTAGTTATGTATTCTTTTAAAAGTAAGATGCAGCTACATAAGAAGCTATACTAATATCTACTCGAATGATCAGAAAAAATGCATTTATACAAGATGGCAAAATAAAAAAAATCACTAAGATGTCATTAAATATACAAAAAAAAAAAATAACAAAAATATCTAAAATTAAAGGTTGGTAATTCAATAATATCTTGTCATGTGGAGTGATTTTGGAAAATGATCCTAAATTTATGAGCTATTTTGTAAATCATTTTTTTTTTTATCAAAAAAATAGAAATGAAGCGAGCCAATATTTGGAAACAAGTTCCTTTTTTTTTTTTTTTTTACCTAATTGGAATACCAAGAGTTAAATTAAGACTTTATTGGAATACCAAGAGTTAAATTAAGACTCTTAAGCGTTGCCAAACAAAATAAGAAAAGACTTCTCCACGTAAATCAAATGGGATTGAATGGGATAAATTTAAGAGTTTAGAATGTAAAATATTCAAAATTAAAATACAAATTGTAAAGAAAAAATCAATTATAAATTAAGAAGTGTAAAGTGGACGAGAGTTGTGGACATTTTTTGTGGAAACATAATAAATATTAATAAAATAGCTTAGTGCAATTCTAATGGGTAATGAATGCGAAATTGATATTGGACGGATTGCTGTAAGTTGACCGAAAAGGAAGGCTCGGTGATAAATATAATGGATGCTTCTATCTATCCTCAACTCAATAATTTCATACAATGACTATTAAACCCCCTGACAGAAAAATAGAATTGTTTCTTTCTTGAACCTTTTTACATGTTACAATAGTATGTTTCATGTGAATCTAATTCTCCAATATTTCTTCAATCCATTTCGCAGCCTGGTTTTGCTTGGAATTTTTCCATCTGTTCCAACCGGTAATTGAGCATTCAGGTGCACTTTGTAACGCCTGCTCTTAATACCCCACGTACGATACCGCAATTTAGTCGCTAGAACTGCCTGAAATTGCGCTTTTCGATTTGCTATTTGATCTTCCAACGCTTTCCATAATTTTCCATCCACGTAAATAATTCCGATTTTCGGCGTAATCTCCTCTTTTCCTTGCGAGAAACTAGATATATTTGCTGATCCAATGTTGTCCTGATTGTTGTAACAAGTCAAGAAAATGTCGTTAAAGAAAATACCTGAATCTTTGTTCGGATTTTCGAACTCTAAGGCAAAAGCAATGGTGCCCTTTTGAACTGAGAAGTCAGTAATTGTGTACCTCGGGCTTTTCGGTCGTATAATATGCTTAGCCACATGAAGAAGACCAATAGCCCCAAAAGGCCTATAACTTGAGAAATCCACAGTTTGAAGCTTGTGACTTCTACCATTTTAAATATTTTTGAAGGGAACAAGAAGATATGTTTCTGTAGCATGGAATAAGGAAAGAAAATGCTTAAGTTAACACAAGGAAAAACATGTGGAATCATTTTATTAGGATTACAATTGAGGAATAGATGGTTGTTTGTTTGAAGTTGTATAGGCATGATTAAGGCTTAAGTGATGCTTTTCTTGTTTTTCAGTCTTTCATTTTTAGTGATGCTATAGGTTGAAATATGTCTCAATGCCAAAAGAATCTACCTGATGATCACTTGTTGAAGCAAGCCAATCCCCACAAAATCCAAAGGAAAGAACCTTGTGGTCACCCAAGTGGTAGATATATTGTGGACCAAATCCACCTAAGTGTTTCCCAAATCCAAACCAGGCATGTTTATATATCTTTAGAAACCCACAAAGTGGAGGAATTAAGGAGGTACAAATCATGGATATTTTCACCTTTTTCATCCAGGTTCTCTAGCTTAGGAGATTCAATTGCCAATTTTTATTTTGTACCCCTTCCCCTTCCACCACCACCCCAAAAAAAAATAATAAAATAAAAAAATAGAGCGCATTTGAAAATTTGGGAGCAACATGTTCAAAACTGAAATTAGAATTCTAAAGTAAAATTTGAGTATAAGTTGGGAGTGCAAAATTAGTTCCAAAAAAGTCCAAGTAGATTTTGGGAAAGATAATAGGGTTAATTTTACTTTACCTATTTAATGTTTAGAGTCATTATCACTTTAGTTTTTAGCATTATTTTTTACCTATTAAATCCTTCCGTTAAATTTAACTCAGTACTGCGACTGCTTTTGACAAAAATATCCTTATAACTTTGTCTAAATAAAATACTATTTTTCTACAAATCTCATCCTTCTTTTCTTCTCATTTTTATCTAATTAAATTATTGTTTTTTTTACTCTCTTATTTTATTGATACAATGGATAACAATTTTTCATATTTCATCATCATGTTTCAAAATTCATCAAACTCTATTATGGAAAGAAAATAAGATATTTTAGGTATCATGAAAATGTTTGCTCACACATCAATAATTTAAGGATAAAAAATATCATTTTAACCTAAAATCAAATATCGTTAAATATGACCGTTAGTCCAAAGATTGTAGTTTTTAAAAAAAAAATTAGAAATTAAACTGATAATAATTCTAAATATTAAGTGGATAAAGTGAAATTAACCCAAGATAATAAGTACCTTGGTTAAAATTTTTTATTTTTTTCCTTTTGGTATGTCAAGATAACTTTTAATATTACCCAATTTTGTTTGAACAGGAGATAATATAGATTCCATGTACATAATTGTAGGACGTTGAAAATCTTCTGCTAGCGAAATGGTTCGATTGCGTAAACTTTTTGAAGAAATCAGTAACCACACATATGAAAATGAAGGTAAGATATTTTGCCTACTGAATTTAACATACCAGCTAGTATATTTTAAAGGCACAAACAGTTTTATGATGTGAACGTTCCACTCATTTCTCAGCTCATTACTAGATGATTAACTTAATTAGTTCCTTGGACTTATACTTGATTAATTTATTATAAAAGCACAATGATACTATAAATAGAGAGAGGGTTGGGGGAGGGGGGAGCATAGGCTGATCTCCAAACACATTAAAGATAAAATTTTACATCAAATTGAGTCAATTGAAAATGAACCAATAACAAAAATCAAAGAATCTAGATAATCACTATAGTGAATCTAGACGTTAACAAAAGAAATCAAATTAAAATTTTAAAAAAAATAAAAATAAAAAAAAATAAAACGAACAAACAAACATTTGGAACATCCCTCTTTTAACTCAAATAAATCAGCTGAAATAAACCGGACATCTCTTATCTTTGTACTCGAGCAAGATAATGCCATCGGGTCCAACTCCAACAGGACAATTAGCATGCAGCGTATGATGCTTACTTTCCCACGACATTATTTTGAATCGGATGTTGGATGTTACTTCAAGCTTGAAAATCACCCTCCCTTGAGATTGATCAGCTAAAAATTCCTTCCATATTTGATCATTAACTGTTAATGTAGCTCCACTCAAACTACTAGCAAGAAATGTGGAATTTTCGGGATGTTGATAGAATGGAAATAGCAACGAATTTCCCCCTATATTTTGATCATCATAAGATATTGCAACGTGGATTTCATCGTAATAAATCCCAATACTTCGATTTGGATTACGAGCTGTGACGTTGAAATTTATTTGGGCATTTTCGAATCCATTTTGTTGGGATATTGCTGGAATTGAAAAATCTTGAACTAGAATTCTTGGCCGGTGTGGACGTAAACTCAACCACATAATGAATGCTATTAGGCCAATGAAGAAAAGAAGGAATAAAATGACTGAACAGATGAACTTTGACACCCTTGTGGTTAAGCTCTCTCGCACCCGGTGGGCGTAGTAACGGGCAGAGTGCTGTCGCTTGACAGGGCGGTGTTCGAAGGTGGGATGATTGGTTTGAATTGGTAATTGATACGGGGAACTCATGATTTTTTTTTTTTTTTGGCAGATGGATTGAGAGGGGGTAGGAAAGATTGATGATGAAGAGAACCTATTTTGAAAGGTCATTCAGATAATGTCTTTAGCCAAATAGAGGATGGAGAGGTACAGAGTAAAGTTAGAGGAATGTTGGATTTCTTTTCGCATGGGTAAAGCAAAGAATAACAAGCTAGTTAGCTAGTTTATTTAATTGGGGTTAATTCACATGATAAGTAGAGTAATTAAACTATTAAAATATTCAAAATTTAACTCTTGTTACTCTTAATCTCTTAGTTGGTGGCAATATGTAACAACCATGTAAATCACTGAAATATGTATCAGTGGATTGACTCGTCCCTGAAAAAAAAGATAACCTACCATCTTCTTAAATTTTTTTCCTGCCCCAAAAAAAAAAAGAAAAAAAGGTAGTTTACATTCTCTTTTCTCTTGAAATTTCATTTTGACCTTCAATACATGGGGTAAGTCAGAGTTTTGTGAGTCTCTAGCTAGACAGCTAGATTTTTTTGAAAGTATAATGAAAAAAAAAATTTCATTGCAAAGAAGTTCTACGTGAAGTTTTAGATGCAAAGAAACACAAGCTGAAGTTTTAGGACCAATATATATGTATGCGTTCTATATTAGTATAATTAGATTTGCAATTTACACAACACATATGAGCAGTTAGAATTATATGTCCTTCCGTCATTTTTTTGTAGTTTGACTTTTTTGGTCAAACAGAGTAATTTTATAATTAATAATTTATATAACTTTATTCGATTTTTAATTAAATTTATTTTTTAAAAAAATAAAATATATGTCAAATATTAACGCGTATAAATTTAAAATTTTTAAAAAAAAATTAAAGAAATTTATATAAACTTAAACTATGAAAACTTAACATGTTAATCAGAAAAGTCAAATAATGACAATTTCAATAGTATAGATATAGTATTAAAAAGCTAATAAAAAATCGGATCTTAATCTTAAGTACTCGGATGAAAATAATAAAATTAATATCTAATCTGTTTATTATTATAGCTAAAATTTGCCAATGAAATCCGAGTTATACAATCTTGAGACCCCTTATAAATATGGTCTGTTATAATTATGATATCTTCAATTCACAAACGGCCTGTATAGATCTGGGCTTCGGGGATTTGGTTTTGTTTGTCTTGTACACCACCTAATCAAGAAAACGTTTTTGGACTTTGGCCCAATTGACAAACTAAGCTCATATATGCTCAGAATGAAAATGAAAATAGCTTGGGAGCTCATAAACCATAAGTAATTAGTTCATTATGTACAAAAATATATACACATATATAGAAAAACATTTATGTACACTTTTTCTGAGAAGTCTATCACTTAATCTATTTAGATATACAATGATTATCAAAATATAAATAATGTTGTGAGAAACTCAGCCATATTTGTGAATCAACGAAAGCCACGAATAAATCAAAGCTTTATAAGTGGTTGAAATTATGCTCTGTAGTTAATCTCTTTTATTGTTGGCCATTATGTTATAGTGGTTTGCTAATAAAAGAAATATTAAAGTAGACTCGGTTTTTGATCTATTTATAAATTTTATGATGTTGATTAAATCTTATATAATTTATAATATCAGTTGATGTAAATAAAATTCTGTAATATTTAATTTGACCACAAGATCTATAGATTGTTGGATATTCTAAACTAAGCTAATTGGAATTTTATTTATTATTGTATTTTACTTAGAATTGTTTTTAGAAATTAAAAGTAGTACAGAATTAGAAAATTTGGTAGTTCAATTGATCTAGGATTTGATGTGGTAATTTCTTATTTATAGGCTTTAGTGGACGGTTGGTTTGTGTGTTTTAAAATTAAAAAAAAAAAAAAATCGTTAGCCTCCATAGAGAAATAGGCTCATGCTCTCTTAATCTTAATTCTTATTTATAGGCTTTAGTGGACGGTTGGGTTGTAGTTTGGTCATCCGTTTGTGAGAAATAAAAAACAAAATGAAATAAATATCATCTTTTGCCTCTTAGTGATATGTTTTGTCTCATGCTTTCTTAATCTTAATTCTTCTGCCGTTAATTTGTTTCTTGGCTTACTTTATTTGTGAGTTAATTAGTTGATTTGAATTCTTTATAAATAAAATTTAAAATTAAATCTATTTAAATATATTTTTTTTTTGTTGATAATAATACCACCACTTTTATTTATGGCGGTCTCAACATTATCTTGTTTTTGCTTCACAAAACTTGTAAAGAAATTAACAAGTGCGAAAAAGAAACGGTCCTACAAGAAAGTAACACGCGGCTAACTTCAGATCCGTAAGCAAAGACTCAAGTGGGATTATCCTCATTGGTGGGTCGGTTTTGTTTCTTAAGCAACTAATAATAGGAAAATGATGTAACGTTAATTTTTGCTTTGAAGTTGATGTTTCTCCATAAGTCTCTAATACAATGATAAAGTTGACAAACAGATCATGATGATGAAGTGGAGTTTACTAAAATCCAAAAAACTAGGTTAAGTTTGTGGATGAGATTTAAAGCCTCTTTAGATAATAATTACCATTTGAACTCAGCCTCCCTCCATGAGTCTATGATCATATGTTACAAATACGGGGTTTGACATACTAGAAATCTCGAGTAATCATGAGGTATTTGTATGATGTTCGATCAGGATGAATTGAATAACACAACGAGCAAGTTATAAAAAATCTCATATTCGACTCGATCTTCTATTTAATAAACGATCTATAAATTATAAATCGTTAAATGTACAAGAGTGATTTATCCTCTTTTAAAAATAACAGTTAATCTACCATTTTCTAGTCGTTTTTATTACAAAAGGAAGGGGAAAAAAATTATTTCTATTAACCCAAGGTTTGAAAGTCGAACTTGACCTTGGTGGTATGTCCTAGTTATAGTTATCGGAAACTCTTTTTATCCCTACAAATTGCATACTGATTCATGCGTATCGAAATACGATTTATTTGCGTCTTGAAACAAAAACGATTCATGTTTCGGAACGTTAAATAAGGTAGTGAATCTTTATTTATTGAGAAAATGAGAAAATATTCTCTAAATTTACCTAATTAGAACTATTTCGTATTGAATTGATGATAATAGTTCTTGAAAGTTAAACATTTTCTTCTCTCTAGTCACTAAAAATTCAACATTTATTATAAATTTAATACTATATACTATCAACTACCTTGTTCCAATAATGTAACAAATTTTTTTAAGAAGTGGCGTATCGCAACGTACCGACTAAGTCTACCTCTATGTATATGATACTTTCAAAAATAATGAATTGCGTTCCCATATCTGTACTAGATTTCTGATAATTATGGTCCCAACCAGTTAAGCTGAGTTTGGGGACTAATTTAGAAATATTAAAATAGTTTGTAACTAGCTTAACAAAAGCTTAAAGCTTATTTACAGTGAAACAAAACAGAAAACAGGACGTGTCAATGCTAATTGAAAAAGATTTGAAGAGTAAGTACCTCAAACTTTTCTGATTTTGAAGTTGAGTGTGGTAGTAGAAGTTTAAAGATATTATTTTTTGTTTGGGGGTAAACATTTCTATTTTGATGGGACTTAATTTCCTGTAAATGGACGCAATACATGAAAAGAAATAACTGACCAACCCAACAATAGATAAGGATGTCTGCCCCCTCAATTATATGATGATATTCCTGTAAATTTGACATGTACAGCATATTCTTTCCGTAAAATGAACGACTTTCGATTTGAAAATTCCCGGTCTCTTATTTATTTATTCGAAGACTTCAAAAATAATTCATTTCAAAATCTTTTATTTTTTTTATTCGATCCAGCCTAAAAAGCCAAACAAATTAAGAGACCACGAATTGAACTTTTGAATTCTTTCGGTTTTCAATTTCGGAGTTTTTTCAATTTTGAACCTTCAAGATCGCTTGATTTTAATTTTTGGATTCTCTTAATATTTTCCGATTCTTGAATTGTTTCAATTCTAAGTTTTATTGGTTCATAAGTCGCTCCAATTTCTATATTTTGGTTTTGATTATCTTATAAAATCATCTTTTGAAAAAAATGATTTCTTTGGTTCTTGATCAAAACATTATTGTCATGTCATCTTCTAATTCTCTCTTTATTTTATTTTTTTTTGAGTTTTGTTTCAAATTTAATTTGATTTCTCATAACCATATTGAGTTTGAGGGAATGTCAAAATATGTATATATCATATATGGTATGTAAATATGTTAATGATATACAATTATCCTAATTATGCCCCTAAATTAGGTTTTACTAGTCTAATTATCTTGATTAACAAAATTACTATGTATAGATTATCTAGAATAATCTTAGGTTACCTAAAATATTCTCTTGAAAGCCTATAAAAAGTCTCCTTATATAACAATTGTAATAAGATCTGATTTATACCTATTATATAATACTTTTTTGTTCCTAACATGAAGTCAGAACTTCCGCTTGTAAATATATTTTTCTCCGATTCTCAACTTTCAACTTTTGGGTTTTCTCGATTTTTAACCTTCGGATTCTTTCTATTTTAAGTCTTAAAGAAGTTCTTGCAGTTTTCAACCTTTGACTTCTCTCGATTTTTAACTTTCGGGTTCTCTTAATTTCAACTTTCGAGTTCTCTTGATTTTCTCTAGTTCTTGTATTGCTTCGATTCTAAGTTTCATCGGTTCTTGGATCACTCTAATATCCATGTTTTGATTTTGATTATCTCAAATCATCTTTTTGTTTTTTTTTTTTTTGTTTTTTTAGTTTTCGATCAACACATCATTGCCATGTCATCTCTTAGTTTTCTTATTTTTTAAATTTTGTTTCAAACTCAATTTGGTTTCTCATAATCATATTGGGTTTGAGGGGATGTCAAGATATATATATATATATATATATATATATATATATATATACGTGATTAATAAGTATTACCTTAATTATTCTTCTAGATTAATTAGGACTTATTTTATTAGTCTAATTGTCTTGATTAACAAGACTTATCAGGTATAGGTTACCTAAAATGTTCTCTTATAAATATGTATAAAGATTTCTTATGTACTTTCAATTGTAATCAAAACCTAATTTATATATATTCAATATCTCTTGTTCCTAACGAAGGGAAGTCGTAAAACTGATTTTGACAAAATTATCTTTACGTCTGTAGTCCTCCTACAACCATATAACTCCAGATTGTGATCTTGCATTTGACTGGAAAAAACAAGTTTTTAGAGACTTCTTTTTACGATACTTGACGAGTATATTTTTTATTTCAAGAATAAAATCTCTCACTTGTAAAAAATACATTTATAAACTTTAGTCAACTTATATACGAAAATGTTTGCACAATTTAATGTGCTTGTGTTGCATTAAAGGAAAATTTACAACGCATAAAAAGGCAGTGTTTGTATGTGAAGTGGGAATGGAGACCTTGACCTTTACCGGCAGCCAGAAGACTTGAACAAGTCTCTCTATTCATGAATCGAACACTGAATTACTCTGGAATACGGCGAAATCAATTCCCTCAATTAGAGGGTTTCGTTGACATTGGATGATCTGCATCCTACAGATGCACGTGCTACTATGCTAGCATTCTCTAAGCTTCATATATATTATTATGTGAAAGAAATTTTTAAAAAATGACTATAACTAGGTTGCATTTGGAAATAAGGATTTTGGTAAGTATTTAAAATTTACTTATTTATTACAGGAATTTATAAAATTTAAAAATTCACTTAAATTAAAAGTTATTTAAAATTATTCATTTCATACTTATGTATTTGAATACATTTAAAATTATTGATTTTAATCCAAAAAATTACCTCAATTCAAGCCTAATCAATTATTCCTTTCATCGAATCGACCGTAACATTCCAATATTGGCACTAATAGTACATTCAGTGCATCCACCAAGGAAGGCAACCCGATGAAACAATGTTTTTTTTTTTTTTGGTATAGATATTAAATTGATAAATTTTTAAAATTTTCATAAGATTCTTCGATTTAAGTGCAACCTTATTTTATTTCAAATTCCCTCTTTTGGAAAAGTTTTTGTTATTTATTTGGTTTTTAATTGCCAAGTCAAATACCCACATTCTAGAAATTAATTCAATAGAATTTAAAGTATTTTTAAGAAAAGAACAAGTTGTGAAAGTGCAGCTAGATGCCCGGGGGGCGAGCTACTAATACATGTTTAGGCATGCGAGAAATTAAAGGTGAGGACCGGTGGTCCAAGTGGAATGGAATTTACAAATACAAGTGTATGTGCGAGCGAGCGAGCGAGCGAGCGGTGGCAACCGCGCATGCATGCATGCCGTGTTAGCCTGTTGGGCATTATCGGCTGTTGCGGCGACCATTTGTCCTCTCCACCTCATTTTCTTTATCGGTTCTAAAATATTGTATTCTACTTATTCGATTAGGCTTCTCTCCATTAATTGAAAAAAAAATTTCTCCAAAATACTTTATAAAAATATTATTTTTTGTAAATTATAATTTGTTTAATTTTATTCATCATGAATTCGAATCATAAAGAAGGGTAGGAGGGAGAGATAGATTTTTTTTTTTTTTAAATCACAAATAAAAACCCATAAAATTTAAAAATAAGTACATTATTTTTTTCTATTTAATAAAATCGTCAAAATTCTTGTCTTGATTTTGACTCATTTTATTATATTATTTAAATATTTCGAACAAACTGAGTGATAAAATATTTTTAAATATAATTAATTTTAAATTATATTGATATATTCATCAAAATAAAATTATTAATATAATAAAAAAAACTTTTTTGAAATTTTTGTTCTTTAAATACAAATGATACTAGAGGTAATCGATGAAAAAGTAATGGAGAGTCTCTAACCCTATTATATTCAATCAGATGACACATCAATCCACCATCTCAAAATTAATATATACCAACTGTTTGGCATATAATTTTCCCTTTTTTCTTATCTATGTCCCTCAGATACTTTGGCACAAAATGGTGTTGAGTATGAAAACAGTGTAGGGAATTCAAACCAACTTAAGTATTTGTAAAATTGGTTTATTAATGGCCAGCAAGCAAGTTCATTGAATATTCCTTGTGTTAGCTTTGCAAAAGGATCTCACTAGAAATTACTTTCGCGAGATTTCATTGTACTGCAAAAACTACTTTAAAACACAACATTGATTATATGTTTCGATCTTTTGCCATCAAACTTCTTCTATTAAAAACAATGACCCTTTTCCTGTGTTAGTTGCAATAGAAAAAGTTTATTATTAAAAGCAACACTAGGGTGTTTTATTTTCTTTTATTTTTGAAACTTTAAAAATAATAAAACAGGGTTTCAATTTTTAAAAATAAAAAATTGGAAAGAGCATTTTCAGAAAAGTTTATGCAAAAAATAAATAAAATAAAATAACAGGACCTATGTATGATGTTTTTTGTTGTTTTCTTTTTTTTGCCCTTTTGGCTGGAACCCAACTGGGGTATGATAACGAGTGTAGGGCTGAATTTGCCTTTTTTTTTTTCTTTTTTTTTTTTCAGATTTGTTTGGATGATTTTGGTTGAGTCATCCAAATTTTTGCACGATCTTTTTAAATCAGAATCATGTTAGTAATCTCTCAGAACTTCCTTTATTGTTCTTGCTGCTTATTAATTTCACATGCATTTGGCCTTTGGGAAGAAAATCAATTCTTATTTGTATTGAATAGCACTTTAATTTATATTGCTGGATAGTTTTGACTTTTGACCACATTTAAAGCCACCTTTTTACTAATTACAACGTTGAAAGGTGGGTTATTGTACTTAGTATATAATTACAAAGTATTCTATATATTGTTAGTGATATTGATTTTCTTCTAACTTTTTGTTTGCTTAGAATAACTAATTCTGATCATGCAAACTTCTTAAGTTTATAAACAATTTAATGTAGCAATAAACATGATGAATGAAGATGACTTTATATTTTGCTCAAAGAACATGCATCTGAGATCTTCTAATATTAATTTCTTATTGCTGTATTCTAATAAATGTGAAGCTTCTAAGAAATTTCCCCATTTATTGATCAAATGTTTGAATTATTAGACAGAAAAATTCTTTATGATCTATTATTGGCCATGAATAAGCTCGAATTACTAAAAAAGAAAAAGAAGAGATGAATTTTTTCATTAAAAAAAAAAAGATAAAGCTTCTCTATAACAGTCATATTACTCCCTTTTGTTCAATATCTGAATTTTATGTATTTATTATTATAAATGTTCTACTTTACAATGATATGTTGTGAGAATTTAAAGTCTACCAACCATGAGTTGGTGAATTTGATAAGGAACTCTATTTATATATAGTTGAGTGTTTTATCTACCAACCATGTGTTAAGAGGTTCAAAATTCAAGTTTTTTTATTACACAATTTATAGTTGACCAATAATATCTATATATATATCTAGATAAATTACATTACCATTCTAATTATAGGAACTCTAAACTTCTTCCACAACATAGCTGTTGGGAGATTCTTTTCGAATAATAAGAATGATGAATGGTCAAAAAAATTTGTATGGTCACAATTTTCATTATTTGGAAGTGTATACACCTTACCCACTTTCCTTTTAATCTTATAAAATTATAAGAAAGTCACAGTTGAGTAGGACCGATATCAATATCAATAATATGCTCAATTTATGGTGATAACACAGATATATTGTCACAAAATCTTTGAGGAGTTTTGATTTAGGCTATTTATGTCTTCAAATGTACACATACTTCACGTAATGTAGGAGTTGCTTCAATCACATAAACATTTGGGGTAAATTTTCGTTTACATCTTAACAAATTGGATTGTATCAATTGAGTTTTCATATATTAATTAGTTATTTTCAACTCTAGCCTTCAGCTTCAAAATTTATCACATTTCAATTCTAGTTATGACATGGCTAACTAGACTGAACTTGGGCCACTAGGCTTAGAGATTTTCAAAGTCAATTTCCTGCTAAATACGCAATTGGGAAAACAAGCAGCTAATTAGTTGATGTCATCTGTTTATCTATGTGATTATGATGCCCTTTGGCAATTTTGTCTAGTGCAATAATTTAAGCTGCTATATATACATAAAAGTTAGCATAAGATGGGCAAAATTATGATTGATATAAAATAGTACAAAACATTTTAAAATAGTACTAAACCCCTTAAACTACACCAGTAGTTTCACTTTACTCACTTTACCCTTGTTAAGTAATTATTTTTCTTTTTCTTTTTCTTTTTCTAACTATTCTTTCTCATACAAATAATAATAGCATAGGAATTGAACTAGCTATTGCTATGAGAAAAAGGGAGAAAAATAAAAAAAAAATCTTTTTTTTTTGTAACTCATTTGTTTCTTAAATTTTATTATTGTAAATTCATTACAATTTTCTTTATAATAGAATATATGTTATTTACATCAAAGTGTATTTAAAATGTTAGTTAAAATATTTAAATATGTATAAATAAATTAGAGTTTCAATTATTCAAAATTCTAAGTCTCAATAAATCAAATATTAGTTCAAAAATTCAATTTTAAATAGATAAAATAAAAATAAGGGTTAATAATTTGTCAATTTTAAAAAAAGAACAAATAAAAATATTACTACTTGATTAATTTGCTTATTTGTTTTACTATAGTTGATTAATTATAAATCTAACTTGTTTATATATATTTTTATAATTTAATTTTAGATAAAAAAATACACATATTAATATAACAAATATATACTGTTATAATATTAAAAAATAAACAAAGACAACAAAATGAATAATTAGTTAAAGAAAATTGAAAAAAAAAATTATTTTAAGTGTACAAATATTTATAGTAGAAAGAAGGAAGTAGCCAATGGCAAGAGAGAAGGGAGAAAAAGAAAAATAAAAGAAGAAAAAGGAAGAAGGGGAAAAGGAAAAAAAGGTGAGAAAGAATAGTTGAAAAAATGAAAAGAAAGATAATTACTTATAGTAAGGATATTTTTGTCTAATCATACAAAAATGAAGGATTAAGTGTCTATAAAATAAGTAAGAAGGACAAATTATAACTAAAGGTATAATTCACGAGAATTCAATACTATTAACCCAAAATTCATTTCTAAAGTGGCTTTATTGGACAACTATGGTGAAATTGATGCAAATGTTTTGGTTGAAATGTTGACCACTTGAGGACATGAACATACACTATATTTATCGTGGATCTCTACGCACATGATGAAAACTCAAAACATTATTAATTATTTAAGCAAGTTTTAATTACAAACAAAAGATGTTATTTTAATTACAAACAAAAGATGTTAACACCTAAAGATAACAACTCACACACACATAATAAAACAGATAACAGCAAAGCCCTTTGCACATCTCATCAAATCAAGAACTCCTCCAACCCCAAGCTGACCAAACCTTTAAAGCTGTACCCATTCTCTACTACCAAAACATCAAATATTATTTGCACAAATATTTGCCTTCCTATTCCCAGCGTTCTCTCTCTCTTCCTCTCTCTCTCTAATCATCCTTGAAGTTCTCCCATTCTCTTTTTCGTCTCAGACAAACCTTCTAATTTCTAATTTGCTCTTCAACTAAAATTCATTTTCTTGAACTATATGTATATATAGCTTTCTAGTCAGAACCCATATATCAAATCTTTTGTGCCCTCATGTGGGTATAATTTGTAACTGTTTCATTGGGTACTCTGTTGAAGAAAGACAAGAAGGTTAGCAGTTGAAGAAGACGAATTTCTTGTTTTTATCTTCTTTCTATTACTGTAGAAGTCAGAAATTGTTGGAAATTTATATGGAAACTCCAAAGCTGGTAAGTCAGAGTTTCTCCTTGTATTTTTTGTAATATTATAGTTGCTAAAATTTTCTTACATATCTATTTTAATTTCTTGATTTTCCCCACAACTTGTCATTTTCATCAAACCCCCCGGATTTTTAGCTAATACTACGACTCCCTCTCTCTCTAATTATTGAGGATAAACTTAAGGGAAATTCTAAGGTTTTATACTAGAATAATCCTGTTATTATATTTTAAATATTTGTATTATATATATTTTCAAAGCACATAATAATGTATCGTAAAAATATTTGAAATATAGTACATAATATTGTATTATAACAATATTGAAGTAGAGTTATATTGATTCCGTTAGGTGAATGTAGCCACTTTTTCGTCAATTTATTTCTTATGTATGTTTGTACCTAATTTGTATTGGATTAATATTATTCATCAGGAACATTATATGGGTTCTGAGAATCTGAGCTCAGTTAGTGAATTTGAAGAAAAGGGTTCTCAGAAAATCTCAGTTTCTCATCATCAATTAATAAATAATGGTTTGGACTACACAACCGAAAAAGCACCTGATAACTTTATAGTGGACATAGAGCGTTTTGCATCACATCTCAATACTACTACTACTACTGACAAGGATGTCAAGGCCAACTCCAGAATTACAGTATGTTTATTTAATTTTCTCCTTATTCAATAATTCTTAATTTGGTCTGCATTTTTATTTTTTTTTACTTTCTTTATTAATTATAATTATACTATGTTAATTTTAATTTCAGTTTTTTGTTTCCTTCACATTTTCATGGTAATCTTAAATGAGTAGTTAAATGTTCATTAATTTCCAGTTAACTCCACATCTAAAACGTTGAAAATAATAGAGAGATATTTGGCTCTATTTGAACAGTAACATAATATTTTCTATTCTCCATAATAATATTTTACAATCATTTTTTAAAACATTTTTTAATTACTTTTTATTTTTACATACATTATATTCAAAAAAATTATTATAATATTTATTTTAAATAATATTTAAATAAATACTTGTCTAAACAGAATCAACTTAGGAGAGCTAGCAAGTTTTTCCCGTTCTTGGTGTTGCGTAAAGGTCATCCCAAAAATTTCTCATTGTTGTGTCTTTTTATAAGGTTAGATAAACCTTAAGCTTGGAAAGTACTTTAATTGATGTTTTTAAATTCTCAACTAGTTGGAATTTCCGGCTTTAATTACTGTAGTATTTGAGAAAGATGGATTAATTGTTATTACTTTATGAAGGAATAAGCTTTTTGTTTATTAGTATATGTTAGTAATTGTTTGTTAATTTGTGGATAAAAAGTTGCTGAGAAGTCTTGCAAGAAATTGGTCGCAGCAGCGAGGCGCCTAGAAAAGAAGTCCAGTGGCATTATCAACAATGAGAGAGACAATGGCTCCCTAGCTATTTCACCAAGAGGTAAACAATTATTTTTTATTTTTTTAATCTAGTTTTTTTTTATTTAACTCGAATTCATGACTAATAAATTATAAAAGAAACTTTTTATCATCTAAATTGTACTTCGTTATCTAATTTTATTTTTATTTTAGAGTAAATTATAAATAAAAAAAAGTAAATAGTCAAAATTCTTTTTTACTAAAAATATCAAGGAAGATTTGTTAGGATGGCTAGAATGTCAAAAGGCTTAGCGTCTACGTGAAGTAATTAACTGATTCTATCTACTGATCATCAAAATCTGAACATATTTTCATGTTTTCTTTTTCTTTATTAAGAATTAGTATTCTTATTTTCTTTACTCAAAATTTTGTATTTTGCTTTAGCAAATTATATTTCCACTTTCAGAATGGGTTTGGGGTTGCGATTTTGGTACCCACAAGAATTTATTTCAAAATTATCCCGAATTATGTGTCAATTTACATGGAGACAAATTAAGATGATTTTATAACATGCACAAATTAGTTGCTATCAAGGAAATTTGCGTTGTTCACTAAATTGACAAGAGGAATTAATAAAAAATAAAATGTCATTTTTTCCGTTCTGTGCGTTGTGCTTCCAAATAAGAAGGAATCAGATTCTTCACGGCATTAAAATCATTTTGGTCCGTCTCATTTTGTGAAGCTATCGAATGTTGTAGGCTCTAGTTCTTAAATCTTAACTCATATCTTGTTCTTTTGTGTGTATAACAGTCCAAAAGGGTAAAAATATTAGCCCCAAACCAGCTGTAACAAAAACAAGACAAAGTTTAAAGAAATTGTCTTTAGTATCAACCCTCTTGTTTTCACATGTTAAAAATCACATAAATTAGATGACCTTTTCATTCAATTATTTGTTATGATTCAATATGGGAGGTTCAAAAAGAAGGATGGATACAAATCCTTGTTTCACATTTGATTGAACACTGACAATAAAAATTATTAAAAAAAAAAAAAGGACCCACAAAAATTATACAATAAAATATTATTATGGGTATTTGTCATGCCGAAGAATGCGCCACGTACTTGCAATCAAATTAACAACCTGTAAAACTAATGCATATCAAGATGGATATCCCAACTACCGTTTTTGTCATATCATGTGGATTTATCAAGACCTTAGAATTTAATTAACGAAAGATATACTTGAGGCAGCTTCCTAAGTCATCCCTTAATTTAACATGATTAGCAGTTTCTGAGATTAAACTATTCATACCGTGATTATTAAATTCTTTAGACGTGCCATTAACGTTCATATGGCAGTGAAAACGACGTTAATCAATCGATAAAAAGTACATTAGTGAAGCTCAGAGAATATTTAGAAGAAAATCTTAAGTGGCCTCAGTACACTAGAGTCAGTAATAGTCACTCACTCTGCAATATGGATTGAATATGATAGTATTTGAAAGGACTGAAAAACAAGAAAGATCTATTATTTTTCAATTAACCAATTTGATCCAACGATATGTAATATTCAATCTGCTTTGTGAATGAAATAACAAAGAATTTTTTATTACACTAAATGTAAAAGAGACAAAATTGAATGAAACAACTAACAAGAAGATCAAATATTCTGCACTCTACATATAGCCCAAAATTGCAAGCTAAGTCTTCTCTTTCCATTTGCTAAGCGACATAAAGTAGCATATAACAGTTAGGTGACAAAAAACATTTTGAGTTGTCCTGAAAGTGGGACAACTTTCCAAAAGAAATGGGATTATGAATATGGCCTTTGAGCCTTTTTTGCTATTTTTATTATGCACATCAACTCCCTGTTGTTTCCAGTCAGTCAAGGCATTGTCTGCACATGCACTTGGAAGCTATAGAATTAGGATTTCCAAAAAGGGGAACACATGATACATTGTAATTTTCTGTATGTTTTTTGTAGCTTCTTTTGGAGGTAGCACGTCTGAAAAGCCGATGGTGGTGACGGTGGGCGCCGCCGAGCACTCCCACAACCCACAGAGTTCATAATCCCATAACTATCATGACCGGCAGCCTCGGCCCGGCCGAAAGCAAGTGCAGCACTGTCAGCAGAAGATTCGGTTTTAGGCGTTCTTCTTCACCCTCTCGGACTATTATTGACCCTAGAAGAATCCTATTCTTCTTTGCCACCTTGTAAGTCCACTTCACTAGCCATAACTAATCAATTTCAAATTTTAAAGCCAAAAAAAAAAAAATTACGAAACCAAATTGAAATGGACCATTTTCTTCCCTTCTTTAAAAGTTGTTTTTAATGAAAAATTCTACGCTTTTGTAATAGAACCATCTCATTGTATTTTAAAAATTTATAGAATATAATATCAAATACTCTACAACTTATACGATACAAATTTTTAAAACCAATATGATGATTGCCCCGTTTTTAATATAGTATACCTAAGCATGCCTTGATATTCTAATAATAAAAGGGAACCAAAAGTCATGGCAGGCCAGTGTTTTGCTATAGCCCCTTTCTCCACTAAAATCAACGGAAGGATATATTTTTTTTTTTTTTTTTTTTTGCATTTCCAAAGGATGACCAAGAAAATTCATGGATCTGGACCACTAGCTAAGGTTAGGAATGAGGATTATTATCAATAATTTATAAAAGGAGACAGATAATGATAGTTTTTGATAATAGGGTTCAATATAAGCTACACTTTTTCCACACACGTGCAAAGAAATTATGCAAGGTGTAATAAACACTTATCTGAAAGCTGTACAACTCTGACTAATCTCGGCTTCTAATTCTGGTATACCAATCACTGACTTCAGTTTCCATTTGACAGATCAAGCATGGGAACAATACTACTGATCTACTTCACACTTTCCATGAACAAGTTCAATGGAGATGATAATGGCCTCAATTGATGACTACGAAGGCAATCGAGTACCAACCCACCTCCAAACTGGTACAATGGAATCAAAGAAACTATGAGGCTACAGTTGAAAAGATGCTATGTACATGAACACTAACAAAGTTGGGGTGGAAAAAAGTAGATGTTTGTAAAGGATCCTGCTTTTTTCCCGATAAGCAGCTGGGCACATGATGGTGGACAAAAAGAATGAAGAGCAAACAGTTTAAAAAAGATGCAAAAAGCTGTTGCATTCCATCACAGGCGCATCAATGTCTCAAGATTTCACTTTTCTTTGGATGCTCTTAACTATATAATATACAAGATGAAGACAAGAAGAGAATGCACTATGACAAAGATGGGAATCTTCAGTTTTACAAGTGGAGGAATTAGGAAACAGATGAAGTGAGACACCTTTTTGTATTCTATCTGTCTACCACTGACAAAGCTAAATGAAGAGCTAGAAAGTAATCCTTGTTTAGTTCCGTCCTGCTCCCATACACTCATTTCCAGTTGCTCATTTTACAGTTTAGTGCCACTGCTTAATATTGTTGCATGCAGCTTCCATGTGGGTAGGCAACAGGGCACAAGAATACTTATGTGCAGGCACTAAAAGTGTCGGCGCGTGCACACAGTAAGCTTTAGATGCCTATTAACCGGTTCTACAGCATTCTGTGGTATGAGAGCATTCACTTGATAAAGACACAACTGGCAACTACATATCATTCAGAGCTGAAGACATTACTCTTATTGAGGTGACCTAGGCAAATAAGTCGCTTTACTATAAGGATCAAAAAGATTTTCTTGAAAATCGAAAGAAAATGGAACTATATGCATTCAAACATGCAGACACATTCAAAGTAGAGAAAATCAAAAGTTTAGAGGAGCACAAGTACTTGGATTACAAAACCAGCAGAATTCACTTATTTACTATGTACTTGAATCATGTATTAGGCCATCCAAACCAGCCAAAGCATTGCTTTTTTCTTTCAGAACGTACACACCCACACTATGAGATGGGGGATTATTCCTATACTTTCAGTTCTTAGAGAACAGGTCAGTCTGTGTTATATGCTTTGATACAGAAGCTTTCCCACAACAGCATCATGCTTCAAAGCCCCAAGCCATTCACCTCCTCCCTCCTTTTATCTACAGCTCCTCTTGTTTTTCTTTCCCCTTCAATACATTTTAGATGCTCATTGAGCAGAAGAACAGAGAAACCTATGGTTTTGCCACATATCTTTGCTGCAATCACTTATAAGATTATAACATGAAACTTCCGGTACTTTAAAACTTCAGAAAATTGTACCTCAGCAACTCCCACTTATTAAATGAAAATTTGCAGGGCTTCATATACTTGCTTTACAATTATCGTTTCCAGCACCACAAACTTGGTGTAAGGAGGAAGAACCCTGTTTTGTTTAGCTTCGAGATTCCATCCTAGCATGCTTAAGGGAAAAATATTACCAATGCACTTAATAGCGTTTAGATATTCTTGGCATTAAGCACTTGTTTTTTCGGTCATGGAAAAGTCTCAACACAATTGCTGCAGTTTCTTCAATCGCCTTTCCTGTGACTTCTGCAACAATATCAAGTGACAATAAAATTGAAATCAGGTCAATGACCACCAATCAAGTCAAAATCAACTAAAATCAGGTCAATAACCACCAAGCGGATCAAAATTGATTCCCGCAAACAACGTTTATAGTGACTCATTGCTTGATTACTCAACTGGGTCTCTTTGAGCCGTGACTCATGAGCTTGATTACTCAACTGGGTCTCTTTGAGCCATAATTATCGAGAGGCAAATAGGTGTGCTGATGTACTAGCAAAAAAGGTGGAAGAAGTGTTGCGAATTTTGTCTACTTTCATACTTGTCCTCCTTTTTTATTACCCTTACTTTTGGATGATTTGAGAGGAATAGCTTTCCCTTGAACTGTTGCACTAGACGGATAATCTGTCTCTTTCTTTATTGTTATTTATGCAATCTATTTTACCCAAAAAAAAATCAATTTCCATAGACGTCCTGACAAGACCTTCAAATCCTAATTTGAAGATTGTTATGACAAACCAAATAATATCACAGACAGCGCAAAATATCGATGTAAGAGATCTTAGGTACTTGTTACTTACCTATTACTGGCCAGACAGGATTTTGCAGTAATCGTACAAAAATCTTACCAGCAAACTCCAACTCTTCTTTTACATAATCCATTTCAGAATAGTTGCTCCTTCCTTCTTCACCTAAGCCCAAGGTCTTAGCTCTTGCTGTTCTGATTGTTTGCAAGACTACAGCATTGATAGTGAGACCAAAAACCTTTTCCGGGTCAACCTCAAAAAGAGTACTTGGCAACTCAACATTCATTACAATTGGAACATTTGCCACTTTGTATCCTTTCTGTGCCAGATAAATTGAAAGTGGTGTTTTTCCAGTTCGAGAAACACCAGCAAGAACAATATCTGCTTTATGCAAGTTTTGCGGTAAAGTCCCATCATCTTGCTTTATGGTGAATTCAATTGCTTCAATCCTTCGGAAGTAATCCTCACTGAGGGAGTTGCTCCTTCCTGGAGCCCAACGGGACAGGCCTGAAGGCGTAACTCCGAGATGGGAAGCAATTGCTTCTGTCAACGGACCCAGAATATCAGCTGATGGTACACCCCAAAGCTGGTTCATGCTTGTCGAGCAGATTCAGCCATGGAAGGGTCTGCCAGTGTGTAGACAACCATTGCGCCTTCTACGGCTGCTTGCTTTATAACCTCCATCAAACGGTCAATATCATCAATCTGAAAATTCGAATATGTTACAGCAACATGACCAAAGGCCACAAAGACTAGAACACTGTCCTAGATCATTTGAAGAAAAAGAGAGAACAATTTTCCTTCCGCTCTTTTTTTCCCTTTTTTTCTTTTTTTTTTAGTTGAAATTTTGAAAACGCAAACAAACAGAACCAATTAAAGGCATTAGGAGAACATAATTTTCTGGGTATAAGACAGATTTTACCCCATTTTGTCGAACTAATCAAGCTACTTGCAGTCAGGTATTGATATAGTAAATGATATCATAGATGAAGCAATACTACAGGAATAGAATTTAATCCATCAATTTAAAGATATCAAGAATCTAATTGTGGCACTAAAAGCATTTTAGAGGACACCAAATCAGGCAAGTAAATAGTGTACTGAACCACAAAATTGAACGGTTCGAAAAAGAATGACATGGTAATAATGAGCTAATTAACATACCTCTCTGCTCAATATTTATTAATTGTTTGATTAGGCTAATATACACAGGCTCCTGGACAAGATAATGACCTCTCATTCCCTTGAGTGAAAACTCGCTAGTCACCCTCAAATCAAGGTGCATACCCAGTAATTCCAAGTCTGTACCTTATATGTACATATACACACCTATGAAAGTTCCTCAAAACAACCCAAGATAAAAAGCATCTGAGGCACCAATTAATACTCTTAGCCACTCAGGTTGTTTCCATTATCAAGCCTGCCTCAAGATTGAGGTCTCGCACAATCAACTTCCACAATTATCTACTTCGTACTAAATGCTTCATTGAAAATCTCAAACTTCTTTCCAAAGAGAAGATAGCAGAAGATTTACACTGAGAAGGCCAGATTGTGTCTGAGCCAATTAGAAGACAGACAGGCAATTGTCATATCTGCTTGATAGTTATAAGATAAGTATACAACTCGTTTATACAATTACAATCTACTACAACAACAAGCCTTAGTCCCACTAGATTGGGTCGGCTGTATGAATCTTCTTGTGCCATTGCACTATGTTATGCACCATATTCTCATTAATTTCTAAAGCCCTCATATCTGGACAATTACAAGCTACAACAAGAAAAATTTAGGTGTCATTAGAGATATCTCCTCGTGAGGTTTGGAAAATGTTGATAATCGGAGTTCGATTAAAACAACCTCTCAGAGTTAACCAGCTCAGGCAAAGAAGCACCTCATTGCTTTTTTAATTTCCATGGCTGTAAACAAAAAGAAGCATATACAAAGATTTCTCAGATATCACAGTGAACAAAAATCAGAAGAAAAACAACACATCAGTCAATTGCATTAATGCGATGACTTTCATAACCAATAATGTAGACAAGTTTATATTTTCACAGCAGACCTCTCTATCGTACCAAAAAAATGCCTCCAATCCGCAGCCAGTTCACCTTTCGCAATTCTACCGTGATCATTTAGGCAGCAACAAATTACAAAATAACAACTGAACGGTTTAATTCCAATGGAATTGATGCAAACCGAAGAAAAAAAAAAATCATTTTTTAAAAATAAATTGTCATCCAATCCCAATCCACCCATGTTAACATTTCCTAATTGTTAGTTTTGTATTAAAAAATTCCTAGATCACTTCAAATTACACCATTTCTGCATAACAATAATACTAATTCAAAATTCATTTCACATTTACTAACAAGTAATCTAGAAAAAAATCAAAATTTTTTTCCCAAACAAACAAAAAAAAAAAGAACAGAGAATCTTACCCCAGAAAATAAATGGGTATTAACAGGGCAAACCCGATCAACCAAGCAATAGTCGAACTGTCCTAACGCCGCATTAACGGAATGCTCCGCCGTCCATCCAGTCCCATCAGAAACCATGTAAATAGACTTTCCCCCAGCTGCCGTCACTTCCGTTTCCTCCATTCTGTTATCTTCACTACCCATTAAAGAAACCGAACCGCCCAATTCATCTGAACTATTACTACCGGTCCGAACAAGAGAATCGGCAGCTTTGCCGGTTATATTCTGAAGAGAGCGGTCTAGTTTCCGGCCAGAACGAAGTGAGCGAGCTCTGGACCACCGGTTTAGTTGTGGGCTGGTTCTGATTTTCCGAGTAGGTGGCTGGGATGATGGAGAGATGGGTTCGGAAGTCGGAGGCGAAGAAGGTTTGGATTTTGATTCGGAGATGGACGAGGTTATCGGTGTCGGACGGAGGTTTGCGAAGCTTAAGGTTGCAGAACAAGTAGTAGAACAAATCATTTCTTTCAATTTTTCTGTTGATTTGGTGAATGTTACGGATAATGGTGATTTGGGAACAGGGTCTGGGATACGAAATCTCAGTGACACGTGCACTACTAGCAGTACACCGGGAACAGAACCTGTGGTAACTGGCTGACTACTAAGTGTTAGCCCCTTGTGCTAGGTTTGTCTATTGTGTGAAGTCTAGCGCGTCTTTTGTTTTGTCCCAACACCATACACGTTAGTAAGGTTGTGTGTGAGTCAATTGGACTGCGTGTACGTATTGGCTAAGTTGTGGGTCGGTTGGATTTCGTATAATAACCCTTACACGTGCTTTTGAAAAAGTAAGACATAATTGGAGGTATTGGTTAAAGTTGGCAATCAGGTTAACTCTTGTTTGCTAGTTAGTTACATGGTAATTGAAAGATATGTTGGTAGCCAGGCAAGATAAGTGTGTGCTTGGACACTTGCCAGCTGGTTGTTGTGTTTTGTTGGTTAAGGTGTGACTTAACTTGTTCAGACCCTTGGTGAGATCATTTGACATAATTTAGACACGTGTTGGAGATTGGAACGTTGGATGGCAGTTGTTGACTGATTTCTGTGGCGGTTACCTAGGCCATTACCAACATGGCCGACCTATCATGGCTTAGTTGGTTGCCAGATTTTGTAATGTCCTATGTTTTCAACTGAATAGAACCAGTTCGGTGTCAGCGGTTGAGCCTTGTCAACTGTCTTCCTTCTCCCTTATATAGACCTTGGTAGTCAGAAAATAAGGTATAAAGAGGAAGCCTTCAGTTTTGTTCTGCACACTAAGTAATTGTTGAAACTCCTTTTGTATTCAACGAGAGCAAAACAAAAGTTGGCCATTTGGCCGTAAATGTGTGTGCATTTTACTTGTTATCCTTACTTTTTCTAAATCTCTTGTGTGCTAAATTTGTGCGTAGTTGACTAACAAGAATTGTTAGGCCATCACAAGGCTGATTTGTCGTATCCCATTGCGTTTCGTACAAAAGTGTTATGATAGTTTGGTATCAGAGCACGGTTGTACTTAATCTTATTGGAAAAATTACTGCAAGCATACCTACTATGGGAAATGGCAACACTTTATCCATCGATTGGGAAAATTTCCTATGGAGCACAACATGTTGCTGGACTTACGAGAATTGAAAACAAACTTTACTGCCTTGAAGAATCATGTTACTACCATGAGTATCTAATGACGGTTGGTGGATTCCCTGAAGAAAGATTTGTCGGTTACTAAGAAGGCGGTGGCTCTTGTGTGGGTAATAAGGCATCAATAAGTAAGAGTTCTAAAATAAAAGTTAAAGTTTTAGAACCAAAGGCCTTCGAGAGTGCACAAAGTGTCAAGGAACTTGAGAATTTCTTGTGGGATTTAAGCAATACTTCATGGCAGCCGGTGTGCCTAAAAAAGAGAAAGTTTCCATTACCAGTATGTACTTGGCTGGTGACACAAAATTGTGGTAGAGAACAATGATGAGTGACCCAACCATCACTAAAACCAATTGATGGGCAGATCTAAAACAGGAGTTGAAAAAGCAATTCCTTCCTACAAATACCTCTTAGCTGGCCCAAGATGCTCTCAGACGTCTCAAACACTCGGACAGCATAAGAAATTATGCAAAGGAATTCTCATCCCTTATGCTAGATGTTCGTGACATGTCCAAGGAGGACAAGTTGTTTAATTTTATGTCTGAGCTTCAAACTTAGGCTTCTGTACAAGCAGAGTTGCGTAGGTAAGGGGTTCAAAATTTATCCTAAGCCATCGTTGTTGCTGATTAATTGATAGATTGTAAAGCTGCGACTGCCCAAGAGAATAAGAGAGACAAAAAGGGCAAAGGGAAGGATTTGAAGGATTGCGAGAAGTTTCAAAGAAAAAGAAACAAGTGGTGTCCGAAATCGAATCTGTGAAAATCGGTAGTGAAAATGTTAAGGCAGCTACCAAGAAGAAACGCGGTTGTTTCATTTGTGGTAGCCCTCATATGATGAAAGAGTGTCCTAAACGTGAGAAAGTTAATGCAATTATGGCATAAACAGGCGATATTGGTGATGTCCTAGCTCGTACTCAAATCAACCCTTTGATGTTGATAAGCATTATTACTACTGTTAAAAACTCCGTCCCTCGTGATAGTTTACTTTATGTTCAAGCAAAAATGAACGAGAAGGATAAGGTGGCCATGGTGGATACAGATGCTACGCATAGTTTCGTGACTAGTTGGGAAGTCAGAACCAGGCTAAACCTTGATTTGAAGGAAAACAACTATCGCATTAAGGCTGTAAATTCAGAAGCCTAGCCAATCCTTGGCTTGGCAACGGTGCAGTTAACACTTGGTTCATAGAGTGGGCAGTGTAACCTATAGCTATTTTGTTGAAAGACTTTGACTTGATCCTACGAAAAGAGTTCATGGAAACCAACAAAATCTTTCCAATTCCTTACTTGAATGGGATAATGGTTGCTGATTGACGTTGTCCCACTTTCACTATTGTAGTTAATGTGGATGCTAGCATATTGTCTAGTGGGAAAGGCAAGCAAAATAGCAAGATTTTAGCTATACAATTAGAAACCAAACTCAAATATGTGGATCTCACTTATTTGGCGACATTGGTGGAAATCAAGCCTGATGGATGTTCTACTGTGTTGGATGAGTTTGTGGATATCATGCTGGTTGAGTTGCCCAAATAGCAACCCCCTAAGCGTGGTGTTAATCATCATATTGAGTTGGTTCCAGGAGCAGTCGTCTTCCTACACAAGCCCTATATCGTATGTCCCTAATGGAGTTAGTAGAGTTGAGATGCCAACTAGATGAATTGTTCACTATGGGCTTGAGTTGACCATCAAAAGCTCTCTAGGGTGCCCCTGCCCTATTTCAGAAGAAATCTGATGGATCGTTGCGGTTTTGTGTGGATTACCGAGATCTCAACAAGCTAATTATCAAAAAATAAGTATCATATTCCTAATACTTTTGATTTGTTTGATAAGTTAGCTAAGGCAAAGGCCTACACTAAAGTGGACTTGAGGGCCGGGTATTGGCAAGTCCGCATTGCAGCTGAAAATGAGAGGAAAATATTGTTGTTACTAGATATAGTGCTTATGAGTTTCTGGTCATGCCGTTTGGGCTAACAAATGCTCTTGCTACTTTTTGTAATCTAATGAATGATATTCTATATAAGTATCTTGACAAGTTTGTTGTTGTATACTAGGATGATATTGTCATTTATTCTGAGTCTTTTAATAATCATTTGAACGTATTTGACGGCTATGTTCACTAAACTAAGGGAATATCAGCTATATGTTAAAAAGGAAAAGTGTGAATTTTTCGAGAATCAATAACTTTTCTTGGCCACATACGAAGCAATGGAATGGTTAAAATAGACCCAAAAAAGGTTATTGTTGTGATCGAGTGGGCAGCCCCAACCAACGTCTCAAAGCGGAGATCATTTTTGGTAACGATTTATAAGAGGATACTCTCAGCTTGCTACCTCCTTAACTGATCCATTGAAAAATGAGAAACGTGTTGAAAAAGGAGAAACGTTGAAACTAGAATGAAGAATGTGAAATGGCTTTCAAGTTGTTGAATGAGGCCATTGCTTATGAACTAGTGTTATGCTTACCAAATTCTAACTTGCTGTTTGAGGTGTACACTTATAATAGTAATCGAGCACTTGGGTGTTGGTGCAAAATGGACATCTTGTGGTCTTTGAAAGCCAAAAACTAAAGGATTGTGAATTGAGATATAGCACACATGAGAGGAGGAAATGACAGCGGTGGTTCATTACCTTGAGATTTGAAAGCATTACTTGTTGGGAACGATATTCGCAGTGATCACAAATAACGTGGCTAATACTTACTTTAAAACCCAAAAGAAATTGTCGCCAAAGCAAGATCAATGGCAAGAGTTCTTGGCTAAATTTGATTTTGAATGGCTCCATAAGCCTGGGAGAGAAAATGACAAGGCGGATACTCTTAGTCAAAAAAGTGTTAGGGGATATACGGCCACTTTGGTTGCTATTGAATTAAATTGTGTGGGCAAAATAAAAAAAGCTTGACCCAATGATGTCGTATATTAGAAAACAATAAAAACACGGGAAGGATGGGTTGGTATGTAGGCATTGAATGAAAAATGGTCTGCTCTATGGCAAGGATAGACGAGTCTATGTTTCAACAGGACAATTGAGGCAGCAATTGTTGCATGAAACATATGATACCCAGTGGGCAAGCCATCCACGAATGGAATGAATAAAAACCTTGTTGGGTCGTAGAAAATTCTATTAGCCAAAGATAGAGGATGACATTGAAGCATACGTAAAGTCTTGCTTGGTTTGCAAACAAGAAAAGACTAAAAAGAAGAAAGAAGGCAATTTGTTGCAGCCTTTGCCGATACCTGAAAGGGCGTGGCAGTCAATCTCAATGGACTTCATTTCAGGTTTTTCAAAGGTGGACGGTAAGGCTTCTATTTTCAATGTTGTTGACTATTTTACTAAGTATGCTATTTTTATGGCCGCACCAAGTTTGTGCCTTGCTAATATAGCTGCTAAACTATTTTTTAGAAATGTTGTAAAGTTATTTGGCTTGCTAGAGGACATTGTAAGTGAACGTGACACAAGATTCACTGGATGATTCTAGACACCCCTTTTTAACGTGTTGGGTTCTGAACTAAAATTCTCAACAGCTGCCTATTCTCAGACAGATTGTTAAATAGAGAGGATGAATGTACTTTTAGAAGAGTACCTAAGACACTGTGTGATGGCCAATCAAAAGAATTGGGTGGTCAATTTACTTGATACAACTTAATTCTACTATAACTTGCATAAATCTTCAACCACACGGATGAGTCCATTTGAGTTGGTGCTTACATACCGGCCCCTTACTCCACATGCGGTTGCTGCCCAAAATGAAGGAAACTACCCAGCACTTTATCGGTTTGTGAAGACAAAGTAGGAGTTGATTGAGAAAACTAGAGACAGCTTGACTTTTACCCAACACCAAATGAAAAAGTACGTGGACTTGGGTAGAAGAGATGTGGAATTCCAAGTTAGGGACTTGGTAATGCTCAAATTGACTCCACAAATTTGGAAAAAGGTCAGCCCCAAAACAGTTCATCGTGGCTTAATTCCCAAGTATGATGGGCCCTTTGAGGTGATTAAAAGAGATGGAAAAGTTGCCTATTGGTTGAAGGTGCCTGATCGTTTGAAATTCCATCTAACATTTCATGTCAGCTTCCTGAAAAAGTATAACAAGGACAAACTGGATGAGAACTAAAGGCCAACGAAGCATGCATTGATCCCTCTATCATCCGCAAATAGTTTAAGGAAAATGTCCAAACTGTGTTGGATCATTGAACAATGGGACAGAGTAAAAAGAACCGAAGGACGGACTATTTGATCTATTAGAAAGGAAAATCTGAAGATGATGCTACTTGGGAACATGATGTGACTTTGTGGCAATTCGATGAACAAATTGCAACCTATTGGAAAACTCGCAAAGCAAATAGGACGATGACGGCGTCAACCTCTTCAAGTGGAGGTGGTCTGTTAGCCCCCCCTGTGCTGAGTTTGCCTATTGTGGAAGCCTCGTGTGTGTTTTGCCCCAACAGCACACATGTTGGCAAGGCTCTGTGCACGTCGGCTTGGCGATGTGTACGTGTTGGCTAAGTTGTGGGCAACTGAGTTTCGTGTGATGACCCTTGCTCATGCCTTTGAGAGGACAAGGCATAATTGGGGACATTGGCTACGGTTGGCAATCCGGTTGACTTGTGTTTGATCGTCGATTACATAGGAGGATTGCGAGAACAAATATTAGCAGCCAGGCAAGACGAATACGTGCTTGGGCATTTGCTGGCTGGATGTTGCGTTTTATTGTCTAATGCATGAATTAGCTTGTTTAGACCCTTGGTGAGACCCTTCAGCATGATTTAGACACGTGTTGGAGCCTAGAACATTGCATGGCAGTTGTTGACTGAGTCTCGTGGTGATTACCTAGGCAGTCAGCAACATGGTTTACCTGTCATGGCTAGTTGGTTGCCAGATTTTGTATTATCACATGTTTTCAGCTGAATAGGACCAGTTTGACCAACGGTTGGTCCTTGTCAACTATTCCTCTTGCCCCTTATATAGACCTTGGTAATCAAAAACTAAGGTACAGAGAGGAAACATTGAGTTTTGTTCTGCAAAACCAAGTGTTTGTAGAAATTCCTTTTGTATTCAGCAAAAGTAATACAAAGGTTGGCCGTTTGGCTGTAAATGTGTGTGTGTGTTTTATTTGTTCTCCTTGCTTTTTCTAAGTCTCCTGTGTACTAATTTTGTGTGATTGGCTGACTAATAAGTGTTGTTAGGTTATCACAAGGCTAATTGGCCGTATCCAGCTGTATTTGGTGCAAAAGTCATGTTACACTAAGTACACTGCAGAGTTGTTCAACTGATCAACCACCACAAATGCTCAACAATCTAGTCCATTCTAAATGTCAACTAATTTTCCATGAAAAATCCGGTTCATTATCTATCTATACTATATATAAAGCCTCAAACTTATTTTAGTGTCTATCATTTTATTAACTTCTAATTATACCCTTATACAAAGAAAGAAAATAACTGTAATATGAATTATTTAAAGTCTCAATCTCATTTTAGTGTTTGTCATTTTCTTAACTTCTAACTTCTAATTATACCCTTATACAAAGAAGGAAAATAACTGCAATATGCAAGAAAGAAAAAAGGAGTGTAATTTAAAACCACTCACTAACTTCTCTCCTATCCGCCTTCTACTATGTATATTTATATTTTAGTTTTTTAGATTTTGATTATTTCTATTTTTTTTGCTTGAATTGTTGTCTTTTTTTTTTATAAATTGCACACGTATAAAATGTGTCTTCTTTACTAGTGTATGATAAAAATAGGACATTCGAACCCTTGTTGGTTGCGGATTGGTCCTTTGCAAACTGATTCTACTGAATTTTGGTCCTTGTACAGGGACATTTCTAAAATTTATAAGTTATGGTCTAATAATATGAGATTCTTTCATTTCCCTTCTAATTTACAAGAGCATTTATGTACTTACCAATAACTTTTTCTTTTTCTTTTTTAGTTTTAAGGTTAAAAATTGTTGACAGTCAAGTACTTGGTTATTCAAACCCTGCATGTAGCAATGAAGATGACCAATGTCTATATATATATATATATATATATATATATATATATATATATATATATATATAGAGAGAGAGAGAGAGAGAGGGGGGGGAGAGAGAGAGGAAAATTCTATGATCTTTTTTAGGAAACTATTCTTTTATACTTTAAATACTTGTACAATACAATATCATGTGTTTTAAAGAACTTGTACTGCACAAATTTTTGAAACCACGGGAATGGTTCCTTAAAAAAAACTGTAGAATTTTCATATATATATATATATATATATTACTTTCTTGTAATCAGGTCTTTAGCTACTTACTAAGTATTTGGAAGAGGTACCGTTCTGTTAACACCTTTACTATGTATATATCCAAGCAAAATCCGATGTTTTACTAGTTAAATTGCACATATATAATCTTAGTTGTCAAATTATTTGATGTCAATTTAGTACTACTAATAATACACTAATATATTAATGGTTTCACACTTGAAGTTCATAGATTGGCTCTCGGTCCATAGGGTTATTACCCGACCCGACTCGGTTATATCGGGTCGAAAAAAAACAAGCCAGTACCCAATCTATATGCATAGATCAGGTACCCGATCAAAGCGAGTCCGACGACTAAATATGTGACTCGATCCAAAATTACACATTTTAGTATCAAAATTTTAAAAAATATAGCTAATTATATTTATCTTCTTTAAATTTGACCAAATTACCAAACAAACTTTGAGGGTTGACCAAATAACAAACAACCCCTTACCAATAACTTCCATTAGTTAGCCAATGAAGGACTAAAACACCCAAATTATTGCTTATGAGTTGGAAATGTTGTTTTTAGGGAATGATCCCATTAGCATTTAGTCTCAAAGACACTAGTAGTACTATTTACCCATCTTCGACCTCAAAGATAAATGGGAGGCCGAAAACAATTCGGTGACAACTCCACCTGAGGCCGCCACCAGAAACTTTTTTCGGGCGCAAGATCGAGAGAAAATTCACACCCTGAACAAGATTTTTCATGTCGATCTCGAATCAGGCCTTGAATTTGGAAAAATCGACCAGAAAATGGACACATTGGCCCGGACAGTGAACCGATTAAATGGCACGGTAGCAACGAAGCCCATATCAAGTGGCGAAGAACAAGACGAGATCACATAGAGCGTATATTCATCTCTCTTAAAAAATAACTTGCAAGCAAAGAAGACACGGTGATAAGATGATTGCCCACCACAACTAAAATATTCCGCTCTCCATATCGAAAATTATGTGTTGTCATATCACCCATAATTATCATCATTTTCCAGATGATGGTATTGGTGGTGATGTCAAAATTAACATAGGCTTCGTCATTCTCATAATTAGATGCTTCTCTTATAATGTATTGGTCATGAATTCCAATTTTTGAAAGATAGATGAATTTTTAAATTTTTTTTTTTAAAAAAATAATGCAAGAAGTAATTGTTATTAAGTTCTTCTTTAGTTGTCCAGAGTGGAGATGTGATGAGTCTCAGGTCATTATTGGTGTTGTATTTCTGAATTAAGGAGTCATAATATTATGTTATAAATCGGGTTCATGTAAGAATTTTTTAGAATAGTGGTGGTTCTTAATTAACTTAAGCATTGGTGTTTTTTCCTCCTCCTTTAGTTCTTTGTGTTGGGTACTTGGGATACAGTTTAGGAGAGTTTAAGGAATTAGGAATATGAGGTAAGGGATCTGGGATGGTAATATAGCCATCTGCTGTGTGGTAGCCTCCGGTAAGGGTTAAGCAGAAAGTTAAGAGAGACTACTTGATGGTTTATTTTCTATTGGAAAGGGGTATTTGGAAGATAAATTTTAATGCTGGCTTTATAAGGGTATTTTTGGTATCTCAGGCTATTGTTTTTGCTTGCATCACACGGTTGCTAGCGGTAGGGACTTATTTGTTAAAGATTTGGAAATTCAAGGGGATAGACTATTATTTTACCAAATCTCGATAGAGTTTAGTAATATGGCCAAATCACAAGGAAAGTTAATGTAATTAACCTGAAAAAAATTTAAAAAATGATTATTAATTACACATATATCCCTATGAATGGGAAGAGGAAGAGAAAAAATAGGTTACAATATGTAAATTATAAAGTTTTTCTTGTATATGGATTGAGTCAGGTACTCGTCCGATTGCAAATTTCTGACTCTGTTAATACCTGACCCACTTTTACTAATCGGTTTAGCTACTTTATTTTTATGGTTGATCGGATGAATCGGTTCAACGTATTTTTTAAATTGACGGATTAAGATGAACACTTACCTGAAGATGAGAAATAATACAACAAAAATTTAGGGAAAATATGGGTTGTAGTAGTTAGATCAGTCCAAAAACTCGGTGATATCGAATTAGCTACTTGGTATCGAGGATCTGAGTCACTTCAACTGAGTATGTACTGAATATATAGGATTTCGCTAATTAAATTTGAACAAGATTTTTGGTACTAGTATTTGTTCATTTGTTCAGCTCATCTTTGGCTCGCCTATACAGTAAGTATACACTTTGATGTTTAAATATAATAAAAAAAATTTCTTTTTGGTAGGAAAATATAATAAATCTAAGTGCTTGAAATTCTGCTTGTTCATTTATTCATTCGTGTTTGGCTTGAACAAAATCAAATTCAAGACAGTGTTGAATATGATTATGCTTTTCCATGGATGGAGTATAGGGAAGAAATTTATTTTGGCTAAAATGTAAAGCACAGATACGAATGAAAGTGAGGGAAATATAGAACATTATGAATAATAATGAGCAAAATTTTATACATTTAATAGAAGGCCGAATTTAATCTTCCCAAACCAAAGCCCAAAAAGTAGAACTACTTACTTCTTAATTACAAAATATAAATTAACTGATACTGAACTAATTAATCATATAATCTCTCTCTTTTTTTCTGGAATTTTTTTGAGCAACAAAATATATATTACTGGACTGAATTCATTTAATTATAATTAATTATACAAGAAATCTAGGCAGACCTACTTTATAACCAAACATTTTGACGTCCTCTTGGACCTGATCTCTGTACTCCCTAAAGCTAAATCTTCTATAAACTGAAGGGTCAATGCAGCTCTTGATTATGGTCTCACAGGATGGACACATGAAAAATGCAATTGAGAACCTTTCCTTGAGCATATTGGTCACAACTCGATGTTCAACACTTCTATAAACACCATTGCTCCAAGCCTGCACCACCATATTATTTAACATGTCAAGCATTATCATCTTGATTGGTAATTAACGACTAATGAATTTTTGACAAATTTTTTTGGGTGTCAACATCAATTTAATCAAATCGACAAATATTGGGATACCACTTCGGTCTCGTTCTTAATTGTTTATGAAAAGTTACAAGTTATTTTTTAAATTAAAAAAAAAAAAACATTTTTGGTCAAAATGATGAAAAGTTGTTTCTGAAAACAACTTTTAGTTTTTCTAAATATGAAAAACAAAAATATGGTTCCTATTTTTGTCAACAATTTTGTTTTTTTTTTATTTCAAAAAAAATTAGTGTTCAATTTCAAAAAAGTTATAAGCAACTTTCAACTTTAGTATTGAATAATGACAAAAAATAAAACATAGTAACTCGGTTCAATATTGAATACTAGTACCTGAAACAAATCTCCAATATTGATGATTAAGGCATCAGGATTGGGTTTAACTGCAATCCATTTCCCATCTTTGACTAATTGCAATCCTCCAATCTGATCTTGATGCAATACTGTGATGAAATTCGCTATCGGTGTGTGGCATCAATCCAAATACTTGAGGAGATATGGGGCAGGGTGGATATCGATTCATTCGAAGATAACAAGTACTTGGCAAACATGTTTGTCTGAAGAATGTCGATTTATGACCCATTTTTTCTGCCAAAATTTCTACTAGCTTATGTGCTAGCTCAGACATTGTTGTGGCAAATTTTTCCATTGTCGAACTGAAGTCATGGTTCAAGGTAGATATCATATTAAAAATAAGTTAGATGTGCATTCATAAATAAAATCCAGTACGTTTATACAAGATCTGTCATAATCACTAACGTCTCACTAGATTTGTAAAAAAAATGAACGAAATTGTGTGACCAAATATTTTAAATTAGGGGGTTTGGTATCTAATATATTCTTACCACACGCATTGATCTTGATAACTGGTATTAATTTGTTGTGTTAATTGTAAATGACGTTGAAATTACATAGAGAAATTAAGGGGAGGGTAAAACAGTTGACTATCCCAAAAATGTTGTTGGCACAGTCACTAGTATTACTATGTTGGAAAGACTCTAGGGTTTAGTTACTGTAATATAATTGCATTTGACCATTTATTACAAATACAAGAATTTTATACCCCTAGTATAATCTAGGCCTACCAGCATATTACATGTGCCTTTTATTTCCTTTTATTAATTATTATTTTCAAGGTAAGAGAAAGGAAAGAATGCATGCATGCATAGTAACGTAGAAGCATGGAAAATATGTTGCAGTCGAGAATGTAGTGAAGCTGTCTCAGATTTGGCTACAAGGAGATTTTCTTCCTCTTGATTCTGTCTCAGCATGTACTGGTCTAAGAGGGGCATACTCACTGGTATGCTTATTTTGATTGAGTTTTACCTTTTTAACATATTTAGTTATAAATATTGTATATTTCAAAATTTTCCTTTAGAAAGATATAATTTTTTAAGGTCTAACTCCATTTTACACTCCCAAACTTATATACAATTTTCACTTTATACTTATATTTTTTTTTGGATATGATTGGCAATTCAAATTATCTAATTCTTTCCACTTTAGTCCAAAATCTAATATCATCAACAAAATTAATCATTTTAGGGTGCGTGAACAACATGTGCTATTAATGGACAAATTCAACTTAACCGCACGTGTTGTTCACGCGCTCTAATATCGTTAGTTTTGTTGATGGAATTATATTTTAGATTGAAATGGGAAGAATTTGATAATTTGGGGTGCAAAATGTCTAAAAATGAAATATAATGTATAAAGTGAGAATCGTATACAAATTTAGAAATACAAAGTAGAATTAAGTCATTTTCTATATATGTTATTCAAGAATTTGAGTTTAGTACTACCAAAATGTCTTTTTCTCAAATAATAAGCGTCTCCCCAGACATTTCTTTCCACACTGAGTCGTGCTTGTGTTAATAAAGTAACTTAAGTCGAGCGCAATCAACCAAGGCAAGAAATAGTATAATTTCTGCGACTTTTTATTAATTAGGGTTATTCTTATCATATCAGAATATTTGAGTATTTTTGGTTTGAATAAATAAATGCACTAATATATTTAGCAAAAAACATGAAAAATGAAAGGCAAAATTATCAATACATATGTTACGTGGTCTCCAGACAAAATTATCACTAAAAACTTGCAAAGCAAAAGTTCGAAATACAAATAAGTTTGCTATTAAGAAAAAGAAAAAAAAAACAAATAATAAAGTGCAGTTGACGTGTTGAGAGACTTCCCCTATAATCTATTGATTATGAGTTCGAATAACTAAAGTAAGGAAGAGGTGGATTATTATTATTTAAAAAAAAAAACATATTTTCAATAACAATACAAATAATTTTTCCTTGTACCAAAAAAAAATACAAATAATTTTGAAATAAAATTATTTTCTTAAAAAATATTTTCAATTCGACAAAACATACCCTAAGAAATTAATCAATATTTTGATGAGGAAATTTTTGGTGGAGTAAGAATTTGATTCTCCTTCCTAAATAATTATGAAAAGACTAGCGTCAGAAGATTCCTATCATCATTTCACATGACTTATGTGCTTAGGAAAATATTTAGGTAGATCTAATTTTTTATTTTACCTGTAAATTCTGTGGTAAGAATTAAAATTTAAAATTTTTTATTTATATCAGTTAATGTCATAAATTTTCTAAAATTTAATTCACACTACAAAATTTATAAATAGGGTTAAAAATCGAATCTACCTATTCATTTGCCACGGGCTTAAAGATAAAACGTGAGCATACCCTCATTTTTTCGTAAGCCTAAGTACTAATTAATTATTCATGCTTTGCATGCAATATTGGACTTCTCTAATTAATTCTTTACAACATCAGCCTACTTTGTTGACCTTTTGCTACGGACAGAGACAAAGATTTAGATAAATTTGATTTTTAATTTCACTTATAAATTTTATAGTATGGATTAAATTTTAAAAAAATTATGATATTAATTGATGCAAGTAAGATTTTTTAATATTTAATTTTAACCATAAAATTTACAAATTGAATCAAAAATTAAATAAGCTATTTAAATATTTTAATGAACAAAAGGTTCCACAGCAACAATTAGATTCCAATTTCCAATCTGTTTACCAATTAATCACATACTTTTTAGTCTCTGAAGTAATCCAAGTAGGCAAGTAGCTAGCCACTCAGGACTCACCAAAATGCCCAATACATCACATCAATGAGTCTAATTTTGTGGATAAACTTAGAACTTTGATTAAGTTAAAAATTGACAGCACATAATTTTGAACCATAATCTTCTTCCTTTAATTGATAACCGCTAACGCAATTATCAATTACGACTAACATTTTTCAAAATGGTTCTATGATAGTTGAGGTTAATTTATCCGTAATTATCGAATTATTACACTAATAGCAAGTGCTACCATCACACAATATTTATCATTGTAATAAAATTTGTGACGCCAATTGTTGAGCTGTTACTTGTAGGACCTGCCATGTATTTTTGGTTGTGTTTAGATTAACGGATTTGTAAAAGGATTTAAAATTTATTTATTTTTTAGCTATCTTAAGGATTTGTAAGATGAAAATAGATAACTTTAAATGCATCGAAATTAAAAAGTGTGAAATGAAAAATTTTAAATAACTTTTTAAATTGGGTGGATTTGAAATTCAACTATTTTGACTTTAAAAAATTCCTGTAACAAATGAGTGGATTTTAAATCTTTCTCAAAATCTATCAATCCAAACACGCCTAATAATTCACTAACCAATATTAGCTATTCGAAAAATTCTAGTATCATAGTTAGTGCTGTAAACGAATCGAATTGCTCGCAAACAACTTAGTCAAAAATTTGACACGAGATCCAGTTGACCAAGCTCGAGATCGAAAGTTTTGACGAGCCGATCTCGAATATATGTATATTATACTCGAGTGCTCGGCGAGTTTTTCGAGTACTATATAATTTTTTTATTATATGTAAATTTTCTAAATATCTATACTCTTTAGAAAAATTACACATTTTACCTATGAAAAAGTCAAATTACTTGAGTTCGAGATCGAATTCGACCTCATTTTATAATTAGGTATTCGAGCAAGTTCGAATCGACCTCAAGTTTCGTCTAATTTTTTTGCTTGTTTGAGCTCATCATAAAAATTCGAGTTTGAATTCGAGTAATATAATATTCGTATTCGATTCAACTCGCTTACACCTCTAATCATAGTATGTCTCTACAACACTAGTTTAGTAGTAGTATTTGTATGTGTTTGAAAACCTTTCCTAACCTTAGTTCAAATGTACAATGTCCGAGGTAAATTATTTTTCTTACCCTCTTCATATTAAATTAGATAGTGTTGTCGAGACTATTTATAATATAAGATAATTTTACCGTCTTTGTGAATAATTATACATATTTTCAAATGTTTTTATATAAACTTTTAAAACATATATTACGATTTATGTTTAAATTTAACAGCGAGAAAGGTATAATACTACTACTTTTTCCAAGTTAATTATGGCCTGTAATTAAATTTAATTACTAACAAGACAAAAAAAAAAAAAAAACATGGAGATTTACAAATAAATTAAGGACAGGTTAAAAGTACCTGAGATCATTTCGACCATCTAAGCCTGAAATAACATTAAGAGGTACGTGAAAAGCTTCGGACCAAGACAACTGATTCAGGCAAGTAGCTGAAGGAGTCCCCCAACGGTAATTGCCAGCCAAGAAATCAAATCCCTTTTCACTCATCTTCTCATGAAACGGTCTCTTGAATGATTTGATTTGTTCCCATCTCATTTTCTCCAATATTTCTCGTGAAATCCCATGATTTATAACTTGGAAGAAACCCCATTCTTTGGATGCTTGAGCTATCTCTTTCTTGCACTTTTCGCTCTCAAATTCTTCCATGTTTAGCTGATTGAGATCTATCAATGGCAGCTCGCACTCCTCTACGATGAAAAGTTCGTAGTTACGGGCATATTTTGGTCGTATATCTCGTAGTTTGTTGAACAAGTATTTGTATTCTTCTTGGAGTGGTGGATCAGGTGAGTCTTCCATGAGTCAAATGTCAAGCAAATCCTTCCTTTTTCGCACAGTTTTTATAGGTAACACTTTCACCCTACGAATTAATGAAGTTTAACATGCTAAATGGTTAGAGCTCATATTCAAAGAAATACATGAAGCTTAGTAAAAACGTGAAAATTAGTGGAGGTATAAGAAGTTTACAACAACCTTAATTATGTTAGAAATAAAGAAAAAGATATATAGGAAAACTTAATTTACAATTCCATTGTGAAATGATTACGTTTTATTTTAAAAATTTATACACAGTATAATGTACATCAAAATTTTGTATTGTATAATTATTTAAAATATGACATTTTGTACCCTTCCTTGATCAAATTTTCAAGAAATATATTGGCAAATGGACAGCTCAAGATAGCTTAGCCTAGGAAAAGGATTTGTGCCGAAAATGAGCTAAGAATAAATAGTAAATGACAGGGATAAGATGATAAGACAACCATTTTTGCCCTGTTTCTTCTTAGTTGGTCGTCGACGAAAACGTTAGCCTCTCTCTATATATATATATATATTTTTTAGTGTGTTGTTTGAGTACTTCAGAGACAAGGTTGACGTCCGTCCTTTCTATGTAGAGGTGGAGGGGTGTGAAAAAGGGGAACTTCTGATAGGAAATTTTTGTATGAATTTAATTCATGATATAATATCATAGATTGTTTAATTCATAAATTTTCATATAATTTTATATTACCTCACTTCACTCAAATGGGATGATGTAGAGTTTTATGAATTAAAAATTCATAATACTATGTCATAAATTCGATACATATAAGAATTTCTAACTTTTGACCTCTAATAAATAGATGTTTCTTAAGTTAAACTGTGAGTGAAGGCCCCCAAATTGTCTCAAAATTCTTATCCTATTTCGTACCAAAGTTCGGATTTTTATGCAGGAATAGTGGAGGGCCTGGAGGTAATTGTGGAGAAAAATTCTAATATAGACTCTCCTAATCGTCGTAGGATTTTTTATCTCATATTTTATTTTACTTTTTATTATACTATCAAATAAATTATCAAAATTTTGTAAATAATTAATGTGCAGCAAATTAAGGTTAAGGTTTAATATGATAGAGCAAATGATTAAGGGTTCATTTGGATGGTATTAGAATTTGTATCTTCGAAAGTGACTCATGTGGAAGATATGTCAACCAAAAAATCTTCGAAAAGACTATTTTTTAATCAAATTAAAAAGATTTTCAGGTGAAATCAAAGATATTTTATAGTAAAATTTTATATTTTAATTCCGTCCTAATTATGCATTAATTAGGTTGTTGATTAGCTTTAGCCTTTGCTTATAAATACATAGATATTAAAGAAAAGTCAAGTGTAAAGTCAAGTGTTTTCTTGAATTAATCCATAACCAAGTTAAAGTGGCTGTATGTATCATGTCAAAGTCAAGTGTTTTCTTAGGAAAATATTATCATAAATTTGATTTTGGACTCTATTTATAAATTTTACGGTCAAAATTAATTCTTATAAAATTTTGCTTACATCTGCTGATATCATAAATTTCATAACATTTAATTTATACTACAATTAATGTAATTTACAAATGAGACTATAAACCAAATCTATCTAAATATTTTCCGTTTTCTTAAATACTTTTTTGAGGTAAAAGCCAAATGTATCTCTGTTTTATGGGTCTATTTGGAAGAAGACTTTTCGTAATAACCCCCACTTAATTACCTTATATGCACTTTTTGGACTTCATGTCGACATTGCATTTTATTATTATTATTATTATTGTTTTTCAGATCTTGCATTTGAATAGGACAATTGTTGTGTCATAAATTGAAAATTCTTATGTAAAAGGCGAAAAAGGAAAAGCTTCACCTTGTGACTTAGAATTCCCAAGTCACCAAGAACTATGGCCTCGTTAGCCAAGTTTTTATATTGTCCAATAATTCAAAGGCTTTAAAAGCAATAGATTAATTATTATCTAGTATTCCCTAGTTTTTAGGTACAAAAAATGATGTCAGAACCTTGGTCTAGTGGTAAAAAGATAATTTTAAAAAAAAAATAGTAGGAAGGGTACCAAAAATAAATAACCATTGTCACCTGTCTAAAATTTTGATGATAGATTGTATACCCCACGTAAAGTAGGTGTCTCACGGTTTTTGTTAGAGAAATCTGAAAACTATTATTAAAAAAGAATAATTACTTTTTAGATATGGAATTTAATGTCCTTAATTTAATTATTGTCCTTAATTACCTGGTTTGTTGAACAGTAGATTGGGCTACGGTGTGCTCAAATTAATGTACAAGTGTTCAGCTCCGCCCGGACGTTATTGTCCTGCATTTTTTGGAAGAAAATCAGCCAAAAGGAACTAAAAAGAAATGTTGGTGTTGCCTTGCATAGTTGCATGGCAATGCAAAGATATGAGACTTTCTTTTTTAATGGGTAGGGGGTGTAGAAATAATGAAATGAAACTATATGTGGACTCAGTTATCAAGTCATATTTTTGTAACATGGACTCGATCTATTTTAAAAAATTTTAGCGACGTTATAAAAAAACTAAAACCACTCAACAAATTAAGCTGTTGGATGAAGATGACACCAACAATAGAGAACCAAAGAAACTTAGAAAGATATGGATGATAATAATGCGTAAATATACTATCCATTTGTTATGTGCATAAAAGACAAACCTCTAAGAAGAGAATCCCTTTTATCTTGAGAAGTTGAAGGGAGCAAGTGAGGGACTTTTTTTTGTGTTGAATGTCGAGTCCAGAAAGATTGGAGGATGGAGATTTATATGGGGAAAATTTTATACACGGAGGGTAACGAGGGTCATTGTTTTTATCAATCATTAAGAGTGTTGAATTGAATTGATGATGGAGGAAAACATTTGTGTTTAAAAGAAGAACACGCGGCTCATGGTTCGATCAGAGAGTAAAAGTGAAAAAACGAATCCCCTGATTAAAAATCTACATTAATTGGCCCTGGCAATACCCCCAAGATTCCAAAATCTACAATCCAGTTTTGAAGATATCCGTCCTTCAAAAACAAAAAAAAGTTTTCAAGATCCCTGCTCTTATACTTACTAAATTCGTGAAAGGATTTCTTTTAATATAGTCTCCAGGATAATCAGAAATTGACACGCAATATTTATATGCATCTCTTCTTTCATGAGTTTGGTTTGGCATATATTCTAATTGAAAGTTTGATTTTCGATTTTCGACTCCAAATTATACATTAGCCCCACAATAATTTTGAGCCAATTGAACCACAATTTTGATACAAGGGTGGTCTACATACCACAAATTGATGGTGGCCTTTTTTGGTAATTGAATAGATATATCAATATTTGCACTACTTCTGTAGGTGAGAAAACGAGAGATTGAGAGAGAGAGAGGAAGCACAAAAACAAATGCACAATACACTCAATCATCCCATCTAACATTTAATTGGTGCAAAATTTTCAAGGTCTATCACAATATCATCAATACAAGTGCTTTAAGCAGAATCCAACCTTAGCAGCCCTATCATTTGGTTCTTATTCTTCCAAGTCTTTCCTTTACTTTTAGGCCTTATCTCTCTCTTTCTCTTGTCTGAAACGGGGCACATGATTATTACTGGAAATATACCCAACTATATATGAATGGAAAGCATCTAAATTCCATGTCGGCATTCAAGCTAACCAGTAATAGTGTATACACAACTGAGTTTGGTGTATGAACCAGCTATGTATCATTATTAATGAATATATCTTTGAATAAATCATAAAAGCAATAAACATTCCATGAGACCGACCATTTTTTACAAAATATATGTAAGGAACCTATTGGATCTTAACCCAAATTATTGTGCATTATTAGGGATGATTCGAATTGCCAACCGTTGTATCATAAGTAGGGTTGGATTTGAGATTCGATTTGTATTGTTTACTACATTTTTCAACGAACGAGATTTTTTTTCAAAATTATATTCTTGATAATTAAGTCGAATTATTAAGATTGTAATTTTGATAATTAAGTCGAATCATGCACGTTAAATATTCTGCACATAACTCACATTAATTTTTGTATTGCGACTTATTTTTTACTTAAAATTGTTGTTAAATCTTGTAAATCACTCATATTTTTGTAGTTGTGACTTATTTATTTTAATTAAACTGTCATGTTTATTTTGTATTGATTCCAACAAAATAAAGGGTCTAATCTTGTAAAGACAGTGCACGTAAAATATATTTTTCCCGGCTGCAATACGTGGCTGCACATAAAGAGTGTTAGAGAAACCAGGCCACAACTGAGCCAGTCGGCAGCCACATAAACTTTCAGAATTGATGTTTGTTTGACGAGAAATTTAAGAGCATGCATGTGCTTTGCTTACATGACCGAGGACATCTCTACTGCCATTGTGTATCAGGCCACATTACAATTCTACAGAGATCGAGGGATGGATGCTTAGATACCAGCTGTATATAAAAGTTGATGGTTGGAATGCAACATATCATTGCACAAAAAGAGAATAATGATTTATTTTGGCACTCCAAAATCAGTTCCAAGTACTCTTTATCAGGGACGAAGCTACGTGGCTTTGAGGGTGGTTAATTGCCTCCTCCCCTCCTCTCAACTTTAGAAAAATTGCACTAATAATAGTCTAGAAAATTTATGAATTTTTATAGTGGTCTTTCAATTGCATCTCCTAAATTTTTTTAAAATTAGTCTTTTTTAAGCATTGAACCCTCAAAAAGTTAAGATATGTTTAATTCTCCCTTTATCACAGAATAATTATAAATATTTCATGTACAAAAAACTGCTAATTGATCATGAGATATGTATTCATAATATATAATTACTATAATCAATATTTATTATAACTTACTTTACCATAAATTTAATTTAAGTTTTAAGACATCAAATTTATCCATTTATATTTTTATTTAAGTATTAGCATAATTTTTGCTCAAAACTTTTTTTCCTCCACTAACCTTAAAGTCCTGACTTCGTTCCTACTCTACGCTTATTTTTTATTTAATAAAATGATATAAACACACATACACAATACATTAAGATACAAAATTACCTCTCTTTGTATATCTTCATATCTTCTCAATTCATTCCCACTTTGCCCCATGCACCCTTACATGAGTCTTAAGACATATTTCTACAGCTAATAATAGAGAAAAATCCCAATAACGAAAATTTTATAAATGCAATGGGTTTGGATGAAATCATTAATATGGTGAATAATACTAGTTTGGAAAATTTTCATATTACCATCAAATCCTAGAGTTTTCTCCATCTAATATTTATGATAATGTTTTAACTTTATTGCAATTTTTTGTGAGCATGAATTGTTTAATGGTCTTTAACTAAGGTATTCAGAATCTAGAAATGTTATTTTCTTGTATATGATTTTTAATATGTTTCATGTAGTTTTATGTATTTGATTTTTAATTATTTTTTTGACACTCTATGTTGAAAACTTTAATACCAAACATTATCGAGCTGTTGAGTTTAGGAATTTTAGGATCTATTTCTCTTCAAAAAATGGATGCACTATCCGTGTTTATAATGAGGATGTATTTTGCCGTCCTTAGTTTTGTTTTTCCACTACTTCTCGATATTTATTTCTCACATCCAAAACAAAGATTCATTAAGAGTTTAAATCTTGTTGTACTTTGATAATCTTAAGATAAGAAACTTTTTCACTTGCACATTATTTTTAAGTTGGAGTTTCACTAATGAGAAAATTGCATATTTCGTCCCTCTTGTTTGGTGTATTTATTAAACTAGTCTCAAATGTTTTGGACAAAAAAATTTAGTCCCCAATATTCCGGAATTTGAACAAAGTTAGGACAATTGACGAAAAATTAAATTTAGTTGAGATTATTTTTAACCTTCACAAATCTTTTTCTCTCTCCTCATATCCTTGATGGTGCAGATTGCTTTAACATTGAAACTTTTAGAACTTTTGCATTAAAAAAGATTTATTAGTTTTTTCCTCTTTGGGGCCAATTTTGCATTTCTGACAAATTTTCGGGACAGTTTTATACAATACTTCTAACATTTAAATTTTTAAATTTTTTAAAACTCAACAGCCACATGACATGCACATGGCCATTTTCTATTGAAAATTTTAATTTTCCATCAATTTCCTAACTTTGTTCGAAATTTTGAAATATTAAGGATTAAATTTGTATTGTCCAAAACTTTGGAGACTAGTTTAGTAAATATCCCAAGCAAGAGGGACCAAATATGCATTTTTCCCTTCACTAATTTATACTATGTTAGATTGTTGTTGTTTTTTTTTTTTTTTTTTGTTTTGTGTGCGCGCGTGAAGTTTTAAGATTATGCAAATGGATCATTAACTATGCATTGTGGTAATTTTGGCATTTAATTTGATTGAGAATTTAACTTGTGGGTGTTTATGTCATTTTGTCAAAAAAAAAACAATGATTTAGTACCTATAACTGATTTTGGATTGTCAAAATCAATGACCAAAAAGAAATATCGTAATTAAAATTTTAATGGCTTTAGATCTTAGAAGAATAATAGGATGTAAAAATAAAGTATGTAGTTTACTCTTTAACCACATTTAGATCTACCTTTTATAACTTATATTGTTATTTTGTACACTATACTCGAATATAAGTTACAAAATGAATAATTTTAAATGCATATAAATAATAATATGACTTTCATTTACAAGTCACAAATGGTCACAAAACTATTTGTGACTCATAATTTTAGTTTTATATTCTCAAATGAGGGTCACCGTCTATAAAGTCGTGAAATTACTTGTAACTTATAAATAGATGTCATATTATTATTTGTGACTTGTATTTAAGTACAGTATGACAAAATAATTGTATTTGTAATTTCTAAAATAATATAGGTCAGAAAATGTAGATTTTTCTTGTAATAGCTGATGATTTCAAGCACATCAATCCTCAAAGCTTCGGATATAGATGTATTGCTATTTACATTTTCTCAGCAAAATTTGTAGGGAAGGGATTTTTGTAACTAATTATATGGTCAACAAATTTCAGGAATTTCTAATTTTTGCATGTAACTGTGGCCATCTTCAATGCTTCGCTTTGATGCGGGAAAAAAAAAAGTGGGAGAAAAGATAAGCTTTGGAGACAATACTACACTTTCTTCTAATTTGATGACAGAAATAACAAAAGAAATAAATGTTATAAAAATTAAACAAAATATAAAAAATGTATGGAATTGAGAGAGAAAGAGAGAAAAGAAAAAAATAGAAGACTAAATTGTCTGTCCTTTTATTCTTTATGTAATGCATGTATTTATAAGAGTACAATGACCTATATGTTACTAATGTAAATAACATAACTTGTATCTATAGTTATCAGATACTTAGATATGGATAGACTTCCACTACAACCAATCAAAATTAAAATATATATGTAGACATCCACAACCAATAGAATTTGTAACACTCTCCCTTGAATGTCTAATAACTAGATTATGTGCCTCGTTAAACCTTACTAGGAAAAACCCGATGGGACAAAAAAAATTACTAAAAGAAAAAGAGTACACAAAATTTGTAGTATACTTTTGCATGCAACCTCATTAAAAACCTTGTCTGTAAAACCCATTAGGACAAAACCATGGTCAAGGGAAAAAGAAGAACGTGTACTATTACTCCTCCTCATGAAAACATCATTTAATATCCTTGAGACAGTGCATTCTGATATTGCAAGTTATCTTCACAAATGTTGATATGGTAGCGTCTTTGTGAATAAATCAGCTACATTATCACATGTGTGAATTTGTTGGATATCAATATTATCATTTTTCTGAAGATCATGAGTGTAGAAAAACTTTGGAGAAATATGCTTCATTCTATCTATTTTGATATAACCTCCCTTTAACTAAGCTATGCATTCTGCATTATTTTCATATAACATGTTTGGCAGCTTCTCTTTTAACGTTAAACCACATATCCTCTAGATATGTTGGGTTATTGACTTTAGCCAAATATATTTTCTACTTACCTCATGTATAGCAAACAATTCTGCATAATTTGAAGAAATAGTAGCTAAAATTTATTTTGTTGAACACCGTGATATAACTGTATCTCCACATGTGAATAAATAAGCCGTTTGAGATAGAGTTTTATGTGGGTCAGATAAATATCCGGCATCCACATAGCCAATTAATTCAGGTAATTTAGATTCACTTAAATAAAGTAAATCATATCAATAGTCCCTTGGAGGTATCTAAATATATGTTTAACACCATTTCAGTGTCTTCGTGTTGTAGAAAAACTAAATCTTAGTAACAAATTTACAGCAAATGTTATATCAGGCCGTCCAGTATTAGCAAAATACATTAACGCTCCTATAACACTTAGATATGATACTTGAGGACCAATAAATTCTTTATCATTCTCCTAAGGATAGAAAGGATCCTTTTCACATCAAGCGATCTTACAACCATTGGGGTATTTAATGGATATGTTTTATCCATATAGAATCGTTTGAATAATTTTTCTGTATAATTTGATTGATGAATAAAAATTCTATGCGTTAAGTGTTCAAATTGTAGACTTATAAAAAATTTTATTTTACTTTGGTCTTTTATCTCAAATTCTTTCTTTAAACAATTCATTGTATTTTGAAGTTCTTCAGCAGTTCCAATAATATTTATATCATCAACATATATAGTATAAGAGACAGAAAAATTATCATAAATTTTGATCCATTTTTTTTTTTATAAAAACACATGAGCAAATTGGATAAAATTTATAACCCTCTTTCAAAGATACTCCAATGAAACGTGTATAACATACGCCCAAATCTGCTTTAATTCATACAAGGATTTACGTATGCTAATTGAACAATTTTCCTAAGAAACAATATAAAACAGGCATGTTAAATTCTTTAAGAATTTTTATATAAATTTTTGTATCAAGTGAACCATATAAATAAACTGTCACAACATTTATTGACGCATTTTAAATTTTTCATGAACTGTCAAACTAATAAAATATCTAAAAGTGATTGCATTCAACACAGGAGAATATGTTTTTTCATAATTAATGCCGGATTTTTATGAAAAATCCTTGTATGGCAAGGTGTGCTTTGTATCGCACAATTTCATTCTTCTCATTTTTTCGGACAAATACTCATTTGTACCTAGCCGATTTTACACCTTTAGGTGTTTGGTAAATCATTTCTATGTCAATGAATTTTTGATAAATTTAAACTCACGATCCTCATTTTTCATTCAAAACATCAGCTGATATTTATAAATAATAATATTTTTGACACTAATATTCATTCGGTTCCATATTTTTCTAGTATAGACATAACTTATCGAGATCTCTTCATTTTAATTTTATTCAAGTACTTGATCCACTTCTGATATTCTATAATTAGTTATGTTTAGAGTCTCTTTAAGAGCACCCACCTCCATAGTATGACCATATTGAATATTTGCTCTTTTCTTCTTATAAGCATTCTTATCTTTGGAACCGATTGGTCAACCACGCCTTATGCATGGTTAACTATCATTTGTATCAACAAGCTGTCCTATTGGGACACTAATTCAAATTGGAGCATTTAAGCTAATATATGAGATTTCATAACTCACATTAGGTCAATAAATGAATCTGACAGTTGATTTGTAAGGAATTATCTTTTGAATTTCTAGTTCACATTACTTCATACAATGATCAAAATGTGATAATAGCTGTCATTTCATTTAATTTTTCTATCCAACTACTTATCTTCTCCCCCTAATGTTGAGAAAATATTTTTCATCAAAATGTATAATCGACAAATCATGCTCCTCTATTAATATTTCAAAATATTTATTATAGAGGGCTAGTCATATCTAATATGTATTCTCAACATTCTTTTAAGAATTCATCTTTGTGTGTTGTGGTGGAGTAATTGGAACATATACTGCACAATCAAAAATTCTTAGATGGGATATATTAGACTCATGGCTAAAAGTCAATTACAATGGGGAGAACTTAAAATATATCTGGGCGGATGCGTGTAAGTGCTGATGCATGCAACATTCCACGTCCTTATAAAGAATTACTAATTTTGTTCTCATAAAAAATAATCCAGCTATCAATTGTAGGCATTTAATAAATTATTCTATTAGACCATTTTGGCTATGAACTTATATTTCAAAATGTTCAATATTTACATCAATTGACACACACACACACACACACACACACACACAGATATATATATATATATATATATATAATGAATGGAATATAAATTCACCAGCGTTATCAAGATAAATTTTCTTGATTGCATAATTTGAAAATCATGCTTTTAATCAAATTAATTGAGTTAGCAATCTTGCAAACTCCATGTTACAATTTGATAATAAGCACACATGTGATTATATAGTAGGTACATCTATTGAAATCATAAAAGATCTAGTTGGTCCATAACACAGGTGATTGGGGCCATAAATATATATCACCTTGAATTTGTTCTAGAAATGTAGAGGATTCAATTCCTTATTTTACCTGGTGATTATCTAAATTAATTTCCGTTGAGAACATTCAGCACAAGAGAATTTACTGATTTGAAGAATCTTCAAGTTCTTCAATAAATGTCTATGTGAATTTTTCATGATTTTACGCATCATAATTGACCCGAGATGGTTTGACCGGTCTTGCCAAACAATAAAATTTTTTGATTCAATAAACTTCTAATTTACTGTAGCATATGGTTCGTACATGATCAATTGTATAGTACAAATTCAAAAAAAGTAATTTCTTGATACTATTCTATGATATAAAGATATTCAATACTTTTCTCATTTATCGGTTCAATATGATATCTATTTCGGAAGATATCCTTAAAATTTAACAGATTTTTTTATTTGAAACTCTACGGTTAATAATATGGTGGTTCTTCTAGAACCATCAATCGATTTAACACTACCCGATGAGAATATATATATATATATATATATATATAACTTTTGAAAATATCTATATATGTGGTTACACTGTTTGTAGGACATAATTCTCATATTTCGGATACATTTAGATGTATATTCATATGTTTCTTATTAAATAAGAAAAATATAATAACAGAATAATATAATATAATAAATTCATGCAAAAGAATAAGATATATGGAATTTTAAAACTATAATAAATATATGCAAGATAAAATATCACAATATTTTCTTTCTTAAATATTTTCACCACGAACTAATCGGTCAATACTTACTTCAGGTATCAAAAGAATCATCAATACTATAACCATGGCTAAAATAATTATAAACAAAATTTATTTGTATAACTTTAACGTACGGCAGGTACGTAAAGTCACTTTGTCCGTGCTTTAGCGTACGACAAGTATGTGAACAATGTATTTTTCATGCCACAACGATAATATTCATTTGTCAATATTTTCTGGTGAGATTATTTTAGTTACTATTTTTCACTTTTCTTCTTTAGAATTAATCCACTTCTGGTAGTATGAATAATTATTACGGCCTCGTATACGACCACTGTCACGTCTACAATCATAACCACAATTATTTTTAAGAATTGTTACACATAACTGCATTCACTTTAAGGAATGGAATAGATCCAGAGATGATAGCATTCGTTTCAGGGAATGAAACAAATTCAGTAGTATAAATTTCATAGTTTATTATTGACAATTCAGTATTTAATTCAACCACAATATGACAGGAATTAATTCGAATAATTTCTTAAAATCCTTTTGAGATATTACTACTGCAGTATAAGCATATTTTCGACAAGAATAGAGAATATTTTCTCGAACATATTTTTAATTTTCTAAAGATCTGCTGGATCTTTTAAATAAGATATTATTTTTTCCCATAAATCTGTAGGATATTTTACAGTACAGACTCATTTTTAATCCTTCATAGATATATTGAAAAAGAAAAATCATTAAATTTTTCATGTCCTGATTGGATGCAATATTTTCCTTCTTAATGGTGTCTTCAAGACCCATAAAATATTTTCTTTATTGGTGATATCTTCAAAACCCATAGATTTCAAGTGTATTTCAACATTCAAATCTTACCCGTTATGTCAAGGGCTATAAATTTGAATTTGATAAGATATGATATAAACTAATTTAAATAATAATAAACAATGATACTGAGGTAGCACAATTAAATCAAAGGTATATAAAAATTAAACATAATAATAGAGAATACCCGATATCAATTCATACATTGGTTGTGATAATTTAAATTTCTATCCTTGTTGTGATATTCTACCAATTATACGTCAATTGATTAGAGTCTCTTGCTGATAACGTGTTATAAAAATTAAACAAAATATAAAAATGTATGGAATTGAGAGAGAAAGAAAGAAAAGAAAAAAATGAAAGACCAAATTATCTGTCCTTTTATTCCTTATGTAGTGCATGTATTTATAATAGTACAATGACCGTTAAGTTATGTAATGTAAATAACGTAACTTGTATCTACAGTTATCAAATATTTGGATATGGATAGACTTCCACTACAACCAATCAAAATTAAAATACATGTGTAGACATCCACAACCAATAGAATTTATAACAATAGAAAATTTTATTGTAATGCCTTCACAAAACCAATTTTCTTTCTTCTTTTGTAGGGAAAGTGATACTTCGCTAAAATTTTATAAATTATCACCTTAGCCCTCAAAAAGGACAAAAACACATCATGACTTTCAAGTTTTCCGGTAAATGTATAAAAGATATATATTACGTATATAATAATAATCCTTGCACTCATTTTCTCTCCCAAAACACACACACAATAGCAAAAATGTTTTCATCTTTTCTTTTCTTTCCTCATTTAATTTGTTCATTATTTTAGCCAACTACAAGTTTCATGAAAGAAAAGTCAGGATGATTGATTTCAGATTAAAAAATGTTGAAAATGCAAAATAAATACAATATAGAAAGTCAATTGTTACAATTATTTCCAGTAAAATAAATTGTTGTAATTAAAAATGTAACGAACCAATGTGAAAAGTAATAGGATAAATACTGTCATTTAGTTGATAATTGTATTTTATAGCTGATATATATATAAGTTGTACGTGTATATCACTGGTTCGCCGAGCTCCAATCTTTGGTCAGCAAAGATAATTATTGGTTTGCCGAACTCCGAACACCGACGGCCGAGCTAAAAGACTGAACTACCAAGCTGTGCCAACCGATCAACTTGATCGTGCTATTCGGCATTCAATCATCAACTAAGAAAACATCTATGGTCGAAGTAAAGTTTGACAAAATTTGACCAAAGTGCTCAACATTTATCAAATTGAGAAATCATTCAAAATCGTTCAAGGTGGAGTTTGGGCTACTAACTTGCAGCTTGTAAATCAACTCACTATGATGAATACTAAGGCAATTCATCTGTCAATTATAAAAGATCAATAGGTCAAAAAATTCAAGATACTAAACCCATTAGTTCAAGGGAAACTCTACTGGACTACACGAATAAGCTCATTGTGATTCAGGAAATGGTTCGACTTGGGATCGTTCTAGATCTATTCGTCCTGCCGAACTGGTACAAGGATCGAATTCGTCAAACATGGTGGTCATTGACTCTCTTTGTAATACCCAACCTTTTTCACTCCAGTTCACGTATTTTTGTACTGGACCATATCTTTTTGAATATCTATAATTATCATTTTTAACTATTAAATAGTCGTTTTACTTTTTTTAAATATTTTCTAAAAATTTTGGGTCAAAGTATAATTTTATAAAACTTGAAGGACTAAAGTGTAAAATTTGAACGGGTCAAAGTGCACAAGACTTCTTCACGAAGTCTTGTACTTCAAATTCCCAATTCATTTTCTCTTCCTAAGCAGAAGCCTATCCTCTGAACTCCTGCAAAAATCCTACCAAACCAAATCCTAAATCATATAATTAGTTTAGGAAATTTTACTCACAAATTAAATTGGTGATCTAGGAATTCTTGTAGACCTTTAATCCAATTTCAAAAGTAAGTTTTACTTCCAGATCTGTATGATTTTTATGTTAAATTCCAAGTTCCTCAGGAAATTAATTTGTTTAATTTTGTTGTTTATGAATTGATTTAATTACCAAATATATTTATGAGCTATTGGGACTGAATTTATGGTTTGAAATGACTTTTTAACTATTGTTTTTGTGAGATTTGAATTAGGATTTTGACAATTCTTAACCTAGTGAGATATTTGAAATTATAAACTCTAATTCTTAGATTTTTATCTTATTTTCACAAATTTAAGTCAATCCTTACTTAATTGTGTTCAATAAATGACATTAATTTGAGATTTTGAGTGATGCCCAAAAGTGAATCCTTATCTCAATTTTTATCCTAATGGTATAATACTCTCCTGGTTTAGGTGATTCGAGATTAGAGTCCTGGTTTAGGTGATTCGAGATTAGAGTTTTAGATCATCGAAATTAGAATACGTCTACGAAATCTATTTTCAAGGTAAGTAACGTTTGCACCTTTTAATCGATACCCTATATATGATTGGTATTGTAATCATAGAATAAGTAGTATTAAGGTAAGTATATTTATTTTGATTAATATTTATAAGGTAAGTACGTTTATAAATTATATGTTTGTTATGTAATGTATCAATTGTTCATTATTGTACTATGTGATAATGAATGATTACTGTGAAGAGCTCAATGGGTCACTTTAGTGGACTTGACTATGAGTGAGCGAATGAAATGATATACTGAGTACTCTGCTTCGTAAATGTCATACCCAGTCTATCGGGAAGACAAGTGATAGACACTCCATTATGCCTTGTCTAGACTCGGACGGATAATAGGTAGACCTAGATCCAGTGCTGGGAAGACTTTGGTGAACCTTGAACTCATTGACTGACATTTGTATTTTAAATAATGATAATGTCTCGTATATTGTTTCATGTACTGATTATATACATGTTATCTATAATTGGGTTTAAATGTTATTTACTAAGCACGATGTGCTTACTCCGTTATTATTTCTCCTTAGTTTGCAGTTGAGGACCAACAGGAGACGTTAGCAGGTCCTGAGTCGAGTGCTGATCAGGGAGGGGATTATAGTACAGACCCAGTTATTGGAGATAGTGTTTTCCTGTTTACCATCCTAGTGTGAGGTTGATTTTTATACTTAGGCCTGTGTGCCTATAGACTTGTTAGATTCATCTTGTGATTGAATTTCTGACTGTTGTGGGATTGTGGATTGTTATGGATATGGCTGTTGAATATACTTTGTGGTCTTATATTGGTGGATCTTGAGGTCTAATAACAGGTATTATGGTTTGTATATTGCTCTCTGTACTGTGCCTTGCATGCTTGGGGTGATCCCGAGGTGCGGCGTGTCATTGTCCCATTTTGGGGATGTGACACTCTTAAGCAATAAAAATAATATAATTTATTCAGCATAGTCTCAGCTTGATTGAGGGTGAGTTCTAAATAGTTCTGCCATATAAAACTATCATTCGGAATTCGCCTTCTCTTGATTTGATCAAGCAAAGTTCACAAGTTGAGACTAAAATTTGTCTTTGAATCAGATTTCGACCTTCTCGATTTGTCCAATTGGACATTTATTTAAAGCTTTCATTTAAGCTTGGACCTAACCATCGCCCCCTCTGAGAATATTTGATTTGCTGCTAGCCCGCCATATAGAGATGCCTCCAGATAATTGTTCGCACGCGTCGATTGTATCACTATATCCTGCCAACTCCACACAGCTTCGTAGACTACGTACAATGATGGTGGTACTTCATCTTTTTCTTCCTCTCCCATCATCGTGGTGGTAGCTCTTTTATTGCTACTGTGTTGGCCTTGCTAAGGCAGCAGCCACTACAGCTTTGATTGGCGAGTCATTCTTAAGGAGGAAGAGACAGGAGAGGCATTGCTAGAATTGTGTGAATGAAGGGTTATTCATAACTGTGGCAATAATATTTTTTGCTGTGGTAATTTCATTTGCCTTGAGCTAATGAGGATGATCCTTATGACAATAAACATAGAAGCAATATGTGGATCCACAATGCCTTGGAAAAATTGGAGTTTATGAACTCTAATTTTTATTCGCCGGCTTTCAAATAAATATTCAATTGCTGGTCAACAAAATCAAAATTGATAGTAGGATAACAAGTTTTAAGGGACTAAATTTAGTTGAGTATTGCTCCCAATCAACATACTGGATGATCAGCCGATCAACCGATCAATATTTTAAAATGACCGATTGATTAATAAAAGTGGCCAACCTCTGATGATCAATTGATCAATAAAAGTGGCCGACCTTCGATGATCAATCTACTCAAAAGTGGTCGACTTCCCATGGTTGTATTGATTAATAAAAGTGGCTTACCTCTGACCGTTGATCTACTCAAAAGTGGTCGCCTCCAACAACTGATTGATTAAAAAAAATGGCCGACCTCGACATCCAATTGATCAATAAAAGTGGCCGACCTCTAACGGCCGATTGATTAATAAAAGTGGCCGACCTTGGACGGCCAATCTATTAAAAAGTGGCCGATCTTCGATGGCCGATCAACTTAATAAAAGTGGCTAACCTCTAGCCGACCTCCGATAGCCAATCCATTCAACAAAGAAGGCTAATCTTTGATAGCTGATCTACTCAACATATAGGCTACAAGGCCAAAAATATCTCAAAGGGCTACAAGCCCGAAAATTATCACAAAGAGGCAATAAGCCTGAAAAATATTTCAAAAAGGCTCCACATGATTAAAAGAGTAAAGGTCGACCTGCCAAAGTGCTTCAAATGGTTCGACCAAATGAGGACTGGCTTGCCAAAGTGTTTTAAGTGGCTTTAAGTCCCTAATTTGATGACATCAATTAAATATCAAGCTCGCTGATGTGTTCAAGTAGCCATTTATAATACGGACATACTCGATCGCAATGGATGATCATAAATAAAGGTAGACCCGCCAAAATGGTTTAATTGGTCAAAAAGCCAAAAAACGAGGCAAAACATCAATTAATTTTGGTGGCCCAAAAAATAAATATGAGACCAAAAGACCTACAGAAGTGCACTGGGCAGTCTAGTATCAAAACTCAAAAGAAAAAATAAAGGCTTTAAAGCCTAAAAATACCAAAATATATACAAAAGGTGAGCCTAAAAACAGGCAGTGAACCCAAAAAAATAAAAATAAAGAGAGAGAAAGTAATGTACAAAGAGTCGAATCCGAACCCAAATAGCAAGCTTTTCGACTAAGTCAATCAAGTAAGCTGCTAATTCAAAAGTTCAATTAATCGAACAAAATTCAAACCAGGGGCTAAAAAGCATATCTTGGGAACAAACAAAGTACAAAAGTATAAGTATTATTTTAACAGCTTGGGGTATACGACCGACTAGAGAAAATAGTGTCGGCTGAATCCGATCTACGATGTAGACCCAGCCGAGGAGGCTCATGATAATACCAAAAATAATCAAGCTCAAACAAGAGACACGTGGCATTATATGCCTATCTCTATATATGAAAACACGTGGCTATTTCCACCAATTTCCTCCATTCAAAGTATATCAGATAGATCGGACTGATTACCAAGCAGTCGGCACAAAAGTAGTTTGGCACTAGTGGTTCGGCATGATAAAGTTCGGCACAAGTAGCTCGGCACAAATAGGTCAGAAGGTCGGATATGTATGAACTCATAGACCCCAGTGACACGGTCCAAATTCCTATAAATAAGGTATTTCCCCCCCCTATTTTTAAGCAAGCAATACAAGCAACAATTAGCCAATTTGGCCCCAAAAATACATCACTCTCTCTCCCCAAAAATTGTTCTCTCTATTTACTCTTACAAATTATTTTTTTTTCCTACTTGGAACAATTTTTGTATCTTTAGAAGCCAAGATGAAACTATAATTAATAGGGATAATTTCACAAACCTCCCCTGAGATTTATGTTAATATCACTTAGAACCCCTGAATTTTCAAAAATATCACATACTTCCCTTCTATTGTAAGGGAATCCCATCTTTAGTACCAAATAGCATGAAAAGACATTTACACCCTCATTACATTAGCCATGTTATGAAATGGGTAGTTTCAAAAAGCTCTCCTAAGGTTTATTAACAATTTCACTTAATACCCTTTAAATTCTTAACCAATTTTTTGTTCAACTTATTATTATAATAATATGTACACACTAATTTGTTTTGTGTTTGTCTCATTCTACAAAAATATAAACACGTAAAAACATTCCATATATTATGATAGAGTAAATATAATTATTACTTTTTCGGGAATCACAAACTCATGAATAAAAAAAGTTAGAAACAATAAAAAATTTTGTCAACTAATTTAAGAAAATATGTGCACACTTTAACGTGGTTGTTTGTATCAATTTGAATAAAAATTTGAAATATGTAACAAATACACCATGTAATGTAATAAATAAATGAACTTGGTATATTTTATTTAGGAAATCACAAACTTGAAATGGAAAAATATAAAATGTATGTTCAATATTTTTTTGTAAATTTATTTGCAAATATTTGCATGTAATGTTATTGTGTGCATCAATTTAAAAAAGTTAGAACACTTAAAAAGCACTATATATTTTAATAAAAATTTTGATATTTTATTTGAGAAATTACAAATGCTAAGAAAAATTAAAACGGACTTTTGATCATAGTTCTTTTAATCAATTTATTTACGAAAATATATATGTGAGCGTATTAAAATGCTTGTCGCTTTGAACAAAAGTTTAAAATACGTAGAAAAATACTACATATTCTAAGAAAAATATTGCTATTTTGTTTAGTAAATCACAAATTCATAAACTATATATATTTTTTTATATTAATAACATTAAGTTACAACCCAATGTTATTTGTTAATAATTATATTTACACCTCTCTAATTTTCTTTTCCTTTGGATTTTTTCTAACCATTTTAATAAGTTAAAATTTTGATAGTAAGGGTAAAATTGGAATGAAAGTATTCCCTCTCCCCTTAAATTTGTTTTTTAAGCGTTTGGACTGAAAAATGTTACAACAAAATTGGAATTAGGGGAGGTAAGTGATATATTTTAAAGTTCAGGAGTACTAAGTAATATTAGCATAAACTTCAGGAGAGGTTTGTGAAATTATCCCTAATTAATATGATATGTGTTAGACGAAAGATTAAATAAAAGGTTATTAATTAATTTATTTGTTGTTTTAGCTTAAATTAGATGTTTTACAGTATTATTTAGGATTTAGTCTATTTCCGTGTTTTCCTTTACTTTTCATCCCCTTCATACCCTTTTCTATTTATTTCTGTATTGTTCACTCTACATTCGCTCGATCATCTAAAAAAAAAATGTTACCCTACATTTAGATGAATCTAAAGGTTAGTATGAGGTAGAGACCCCACATTTTATTTCTGTATTGTTCACTCTACATTCGACTCGATCATCTAAAAAAAAAAAAAAAATGTTACCCTACATTTAGATGAATCTAAAGGTTAGTATGAGGTAGAGACCCCACATTAAATTAAACTCATGGGCTACTTGTTCCTTGGACTTAGTGTTTTTTTCAAAGAAGCAAATAAACAGAAAAGAATGATTGATGTGAGCATTTCCAATTTTTGGGGACACATGAAATAAATTTCTTTCTGATTTGAGGGTGGTCTTTTTATTTTGCTTGGTTTTTTCTGTTTCGTAGTGACATTTAGAAAATGAAATGGGTAATCACCGGAAAAGAGATTCATAGAAATCATACAACTTGAAATGAAAAAAACTAGAGTAGAGCAACAATCCAATCATGGGGGACCTCATGAATTAATTTTCAATGATGCATTTATGGAAAATTCCAATATAGATTAATCTATTTCACTTTTGGCGTTGTCATCAAATAATAAATAAACGTGATCTGGGCTGGCTGTGCCAAGGCAACTATACTGAATGAATTAGAGAAACATTATCTGGACAAATGGGGGCCCAAATTAAAAATATTCAAAGCATGTGCCAATCCCCTGCATAGGAAGCAGCACTTTTTGGTTGTAATGGGCCCAATTTATTAGCATGCCGACGTACGTCATTCCTATTCCGTATTGCTCGCGTATAATTCGCGTATAATAGTATCCGAGTGGTTTCCCACATGTCTGCTTAAAGGGCAGCATGAAAACTCTTTGGAATTGAAAAAATCTTTGTTTGTGATAATTAATGAGTAATGAATAATTTCTTGGCCATCATTATGATTTGTGTGATGTAGCATTAGCCAGGTTTGAGATTATCCTTTGATTAGCACTTGTTGGAGTAGGGGCCGGGAGGATTAACGAGGTAATGGTTATATACATGCCACATGGAGGTTAGAATAAGAGAGTGTCAATCGGGGTTTGCTCATATAGTAAACACGGCGATTAAGATATATGAAATGTTTCAAATTCTAACTCTTGTTACTCATAATTTGTTGTTAGGTGGACAATTTCAAAGAATCATTATAAACAATTGAAATATGTACGGTAGTTTATCTTATCTTTAGAGAAAGACGGATAACCTACTATAATGTCCCACATCAAATCAAAAAATTAGTTTATTTTATACTTTCTTTGTGCCAATATATTTATTTAATTTTTTTTTTGAACTAATTTTATACTTTGAATTAAACTTTAGGGAGAATCTAATCTCTTCAGAGATATAACTGAATTAAATTCCTTTCGTACGCCCTTCATTCATTAGAAATATTTACGAGTTTTAATTTTATGTATGTCCACCCTTGGAATTATCAATGAAAATTTACCAAAATGGTATATTAAAAATTATGTAACAACATATGCGGACCATGAATTTGTATCTTTTTTCGTTGTTTCTTTAAAGATAGTAAGGTAGATTCTCCACCAAGAAGGTGGGAAAAAATATACAAAGGTAGATCAATAAACTCTATGTTATGCTCACAAATTCACCAAAAGAAGGTCTTTTATGGTAAAAAATTTTGTTTTAGTTATTAAATAATTATTATGTATTTTAGTTACTGTTCAACAATTAATGATAAGTTCTCATTTGGATTGTAAGACTCAATAATTGAGAAACATGACATCTTATTTTGTGAAAAAGTGGACTATTTGTTATACATAAATTCTTCCCATTAATTATTGAATAACTATTATGATGTCTAATAATTATTCAATGACTATCATAAAACTTATTAGTTTTTTATACCCATTATAGCTACAATTATTTGTTCTCAAATAGTAACTATAATCGCTTGTGATATGAGAATGTCACTAACTCGAAAATGTAGCTAGTGCATAACCCTAGATCTTATCTTGTATGGACACTCATGAATCATTTTTCAAAGAACCAACCACTGATTTCTATTTGAATTATATCGTGATGAGTTCCTTCAAAAATGACTAGAAATAATTTCAGTTCATTACTTAAGGTAATTTTTATTTTATTTTAACGAGATGTTTAGTTTATGGGTATGGAGGAAAAAAAATAGGAATGAAGGTTAATGATATTCATAGATGTTATTTGGACAATCACTATGAGAATCATTTTATGAGAATGAAAGTGTTAGAAAATATTTATTTTCATTCTCCACTTATGACATAGATTTCAAATTTGTTAGCTTATCAATATAACGAAACCCATTATTTATTCAAACCAAACAAGTAAAGAAGAATGACATAAACTCATACCGATAATAAAATTTTTAATTTCCATTCTGATTTCAATTTTTGAATACAAACTAAACACTTCCTAAATTCTTATTTGTGTAGCCTCATTGGTATGAATAATCAGAGAACTAAATTCAACAAAGGTAGCCAAATTGAATTTTGATTCAATGTTTCATGCTTAGCATATAAAATGGGAATTGTCAACAGGATGATGATTTAGTATAGAATTTTGGAGGAGACTAGTGAGTGGAAAGTTATCAATGTCACGTTCAAATGTTCATGGTGGTTTAGCCTATTTTGTGTATTATAAATTCTATTTAAATAATATTTTTATTTAATAATTAAATTATTTATAAATTATCAGAATTCTTTTAATCACAGATTTTGATTCATGAATGATGTTCCAAAATGTCAATCTGGGGTGAATGGTCGTTTGCTTTTCGCTGGTCATGTCGTTGGTCACAATCTTTCTTATTATTAATTCGGCGGTCAATCATTTGGAAGCCAATGATTCGACCTTTTCAATTATTTGCATCATTACCGATGCTGATATGGCACCCAAATATCTTTGGGGAAACTTTTCTTTGCATCTCTGCATTTAAACATGTGGATTGTTCAACTTGTGTTCATCAGATCTACAAAAAATTTAAGTAATTTAAATTTTTTTTTTTAAAGTTGTATGACAACTTTAAAGTAGTGTTACAAGCGTTTAAACGTCAAATTTTTTACAGAAATTTCTACCATCCTACGAAGGAATTATTTCTCGTATTTTAAATATTTATACGATATAAATTTTTAAAATATATACGTAATATTATATCTTAAAACAAGTATTTAGAATATAATGTAGTGATTTTTTAACGAAATTATAGAATTTTTTGAAATTTATTTTCAAAAAACTAGTAATTAAGATGACGTAAAAAGCGTTTTTAAAGCTATTGTAATTTTCATCTTGCCACGGAAAGCATGAGACTAGAACATGTACTTTGTGATTAGTAAATGAATATCCTATTTTCTTGTCTTCTTCTTTTTTGGTTGTAGTTTGTAATAGAAGTTCATTTTATATATTTGAATGAAAGTTTTAACTGCTTATGAAATTGGGTATATTACAGCAGACTTTGTTCAACTAAATGTGAGGTATGGTGTGTCAATTAATGAAGTGACTTTTGTTGATTGATTTTGATAGAAGCAAGCAATTATTAAAAGCATCTAAGACTTAAATTATATGGAATGGTTTTTCTATTAAAAGGCACCTAAAATTTAAAGAAAACGTCTTTGTTTGAGAAGATATTAATAACCTTAATTTAAAATAGAGGAGTCATCAACTACTAAACTAGTATCAAAATATCAAGTTTAGACCACCCATGTTCCAGTGTTACAGGCCACCCATGTTGCAAAAACGTCTACCACAATTTTATCTTTGGTTATCTTTTACTACCATTGTCGGCCAAATATGTCTGTATCCAAGTTAAGATATACGCAAATAAATTTAGAATTCATGTTTTAAGGGTTAAGTGACACATCCTATTAAATAGATAAGAAGGAGTTGAGTTCGAAAAGTTTGATTTCGTCGTTCAATCACGATTAATGATGGAATTTCGTTTGTTGTTGGAGGGCGATTTTATCATTTGATCTTAGTATTTAACTTGTTTGTAACACTTGTGTCCGTTCCTTTGCTTCCTTCTCTCAGCCTTTTTGCTCAAACTTCTAATTTCTCACCCTTGCTTTTCTACTGTTTGTTTCTCTGCCTTTTCATTCTCTCTTGCATTCAGAAAACTCAACTCCCTCAAATCTTGCAACTCACAAAAGTGAAGAAATTACCTCATCTCTTAAGCTTGATTCTCAATACTCAAGCTTTTAAGGTATGATTGTCTCGATCTTGACGATACCTTGCTCCGATCAACTTTGATGCCTTCTCTCAAACTCAATGTGTGTTTGTTCAAAGTCGACTTGGTCCAACCATCTCACTAGAGTTCGTATAAACTTAATTGATAACGAAGTGTATCTCGAATGATAAAATTAAGTTTTTCTATAATTTAAGTCATGAGTTCGAGTTATCAAGAAATATGTAGAGATCTATTGTAAATTTTATTTTATTTTATTTTATTTAAAAAAAAAGAAGAAGCTTAACTGATATTAATACATTAAAGGTGTTATTTACCAATCCTCCAACAAAAGGCAGAGATTTTTGTATATTAATGGAAAAACTAAGGATATGGAAAACAAGATAGTAATTAGCACAGTAAACTAATTAAAATATCGAGGGTTCAAACCCCGTCATCCCTATCCATGACTACTTCTTTGAACACTAACAAGAAATCATCTACGATCGATTCAAATTAGAACATGATTATGATACTAACATACAAAATGTATCTTAGACAAATCCTAAGGGAAAAAAAAAAAAAAAATCCCTCTATACTGTCTTGTCTATTGAAATAAGAAAGCACTCTTAATTCAGTTTGGTTATCCCTCCAAAATCCAATGTCTTATGTTCAAATCCTAAAGAAATAAATAAGCAACGAGGGCATATTTTCCGTTAAAAGACATCGGACAAAATGAAAAAAATCATTAATATATTATTAAATTCAAAAAAAAAAAATTTGATTAAGTGTCTAAACTTAGGAATTGATAATTCACTATTATTTTGTTATATAGAATGATTTTGATAAATGACGCTGAATTTAGATTTTATAAATTATTTTCCTTTCTCTGATGGGTTAAACCGGGCCGGAATTGGGTGGCAGTTCCTTGTTAGCAGACTGGTGTACAGTGTACTTGTGTCCACTCTCTAAGTCTTGAGAATTTGTTTAAGGGCTCCTCTTCAAATGGGCCTGAACAAGAGAATTGGGCTACAAACTATTGGGCCTGGTAGACCTCTCCATTTGAGATAATCTAAATATTTGTGTAATCTCAGCAAGTCTCGACGCAAATGGATATCATTTGTCGTTTAGGCCCAACGGAATTGGAATATCTAGCTCAAAATGAACGGGAGAGGACTTCATTTTTAACTAATTTTGGAAAACTATTTCTCACACCAACATTCATACTGGGGAAAGAGCAAAGTTACCACTCGCATCAAAAAATGTGTATGCATTATAATTATAATTTACGAGACATTAACGAAAAAGATTCAATTAATAAATGTCGAATATTTTTTTTACAAGATGATCAGATTCAAATATTATTTTTACCGATCCGTCACTTGGTAAAACGATATGTGAAAACTATAAAATATTATGCCTTGATGGTATTTGTATATATATATTTTTTTTAAAATAGTATTCAACAATAATTTAATTAACCAACACAAAAAATGGACATGAAAGGAAAAAGAGAAGTTCTATAGGGATTAAATGGTAATCGACATTCAGCTTACACATAAATCTGGCTGCTAGAAGACTCTTCCTGAGACGAAGATTCAATTCATGGCGCCAGCAGCAGCTCCAATCAGCTGGTGCGGGTTCACAACAATTCTCATAGTCTCCCTGCTGATCCAGCCGTCCATCTCCATTTACTGCGACGAAGACGACTGCTACGATCTCCTCGGGTAAATTTCGATTCTTTGCTCAATTTTTTTCCGTTAAGAATTTTAATTTTTTTGTTACTTATTTTATAAATTGATTTTTTTTTGTTTGCTAGGGTTTCTCAAAATGCAAATGCATCAGAAATTAAGAAAGCTTATTACAAGCTCTCACTTAAATAGTAAGTTTTTCCTCTCTCTCTTTTTTTTTTTTCCTTTTATTTATGCATTTATTTTGTGCGAATTTTGAGTTTAAGATTTAATTAATTTGTTTTTTGATTTTTTTTTTTTTAAATTTAGTCATCCGGATAAAAATCCTGATCCGGAATCAAGGAAGCATTTTGTGAAAATTGCTAAATGCTTATGAGGTAATTCATTTACTTTTTTTTTTTTTTTTTTTTTTTACAGTTGATAAAGATTTATTTCATTTTTAATTTAGTTTTGATTCACTTATAATTCTGGTTGCAATTTTAATTTAGTTTTGGTTTGATTAGATGTTTGTTCTTTGTTGCTATATGAATAGATAGTGCTGAAGGCAAGCTAAGTTAATCAATACTCAAATTGAATTGAACTAAGCTTGCTTTCGAGCTGTATCTGTGACTGATCAAGCCAAGTCTGAATAAGATTTATCATTTGTCAACCTTTTGAACTCAACTTGAACACATTTGATAATCTAAATCTTTATATTTGTGTGTGAAATTCAAACTACTTGAGCTTGATTCGAGCTTGGCTTGATAAAAGCTAATTTGAGTTTGGCTCAGACAAAGAAGCCAGGCTTGAATGCATTTGCAAGCTCATTAAATAATCAAACAAAATTGAACACTTAAATTTTTGGACTGTTTAGGTTTGTTTATAAATACGTTTTCCGGCAGGCATTGCTGAGTACACAATCTTATGCCTGCCGGAAAACGTGCTATTTTGAGGAGTAGATGTGTAGAAAATTTCGAAAAGAAATAATTTTTATTCTGCACGAGAGAAATAAGACCGGTTTTGCAGATATTTAGAATAACTTTCTTAAATGCAGATTTTGAAAGATGAAGCAACAAGGGAACAGTATGATTATGCAATTGCACATCCAGAGGAGGTTCATTCTGTTTTCTTTTAACCTGTTTGTTAATGAATTCTTTGCTTGGGTGGACTCATACAGTACAAATGTGAGCTTTTTAATATTATGTTCAATTAGATACTTATGTCCTAATGGAACATTTTGTCCCAGCACGCGTGTTAAAGATTTGGAAGTTCTGATGTGACTTTCCTCTCTTGTATGGCTTTCTTTTCAGTTACTTTCTTGACCAATTTGGTAATCAAATTAACTTATCTTTTGGCACGGCTTAGAGTTCTGCAAATATATATTCTTACAAATAACTGTGTATGTTCATTTATCGATGTCACTGGCATTCTCAAGCAACTAATTTAGTTCAGATGATCTGTTAGCACTACAATCTTACTCGAAGTTACCTGGACTTGGATACAGGTGTCGAGTATTGGTACATGTCTAGCTGTGAGATTTGTCAATTTCATAAGTTAAGGATATTGGGACACTGTAAAAGAGTCGGATATGGGTATGGGGGTTCTCGTATGCTTGTGTCTGTTAGTGTAGTAGTAATGCAATTTGACGACATAAACCAATTTAACATTATTTTATAACTCATTTTTCAAAAAATTAAATATGTTTATGCATTATATTAAAGAATTAGTGGTGCAATGAGAAAAGGAGAAGATAATAGAAGGATATAATTATAATAAGATTTAGTGATTTGATATAAAATTTTCATGTGTTTCTCCTTCCTATTTAATCTTCATCTTTATCTTATCAGTCCTTTCATGTGGTGAAGTCATAGCCATGTTGAAGTCAATATAATATTTGGCTTGGTAAAGAAGTTAAAGTACCCAATTGAAAGTTGACCTTACGGACACGGATCCCACACCCCCACCCATGTCCACACTCCAAGACATGGGTACTCTGGGGGATGAGAGAAGAGTCCATGTAACATAGATCTTACTCTTTCTTTTGAAAAAAATAAAAATATGATTTCTGCACTAGTGGTTGTGGAAAGCCATTCTCCATGACCTTTAAGAATGAGAAATTAAAATGTGCCTTGTGGCAAGATGTAAGCTTTAGCTTTCAGATCCTTTTTTGCTACTTTCTTAATGTGTTTTCATTTGGTCTCTCCGACATCCCTCTGAGACGTTGAATCACCTCTTGGTCTCTTTGCTTGTATTCATCTCCCCCCTTTCTCCATCTTAAAGAAATGGACTGGACTTCTTCTTTTTGTTTAACATGGCATGGAATCATTTATTTGGTCATTGAAGTGTACTATTTAGTGGTTGAGTAACTGCTTGGTAACTTTTCCTCCTCTGGCCAGTTGGCTACTATAGAGAATACTTCCACAGAAAGTTAACTTGCTTATTTTTTATTCAACATTTCTTTGTTATGAACTAACTATTTTGATTGATTGATTCTGCATATTATTAACTAGCTCAACACTTGCTATTCCTTCTTCAGTTCTTCTATAATACAGCTAGGTACTACCAGGCTTATTACGGTCACAAAACAGTAAGACATTTTCCTTATCAGCTCGTATTTTTTACTTTTTTAGTTGAACCTTTGAACTTCTTTTCACAGATAGCTATGAACTCTTTCATGAATAATTATATCTATTCTGCAGATCCTAAGTGGCCTTTGGTAAATTTACTATAATTATAAGAGAACCAGTCTTTCTTGTTGAAGATGTTGACAGTTTGTCCTTTAATATGCTAGGATCCTCGTGGCGTCCTTGTGGGTCTTCTGTTAGTGCTTTCTGCATTTCAATATTTGAACCAGTGGACGAGGTATAAGCAGGTAACACATTGTACCAAAGGTTGTGTCCATGTGATATTATTGAGGTTAAAATGCTTGTTGTTTGCTCTTCTATCCTCTTGTATAGAAAACATATAGGTTTCAAGAAATTTGTCATACTTCTATTTTTTTATGACTTATACCTGGAAGTTAGTTAGCTACTTTTTTCTTATACATATTAAAACTCAACTTTTACTGAGATGACATTACAAGAAACACAAAGTAAGGCTACCCATGTTTTTGTTGATAAAATGTAAACAATACCATATGAGTTACATTGGCTCACTAATCATTTGTTGGAGGATAATTAGCACTGGTTTCTGTGGAACTACTGCATTTTAGGCATTGGTAAAATCTTCTGGGTTTGCTCCCATGATATCTACTAGTAATTTTTTGTGTCTTGTTGGATAATTTCTGGTTTTGCTCCCATGATATTTTGCTAGTAATTTTTGTATCTTGTTGGATAATTTCTGGTATACTCAATACGGCATTGGTTCTGGTTTTGCTTCCATGATATTCTGCTAGTAATATTTGTATCTTGTTGGATAATTTCTGGTATACTCACTACGGCATTTGTTCTTGTATAACCCCAAAAAATACAGTTTTTGCTCTTGCTTCCTCATCTTTCCACTGTACATGTTCACTTCAATTTCCTCCAACAGGCTCTAGACATGGTCAAGAGGACACCAGCTCTACAAAAACAAGCTGAAGGCTTTGGAACTTGAACGCACTGGGGGGACGACAAATAGAAAGAAGAGCAACAAGCAAATGAACAAGTATGAACTTAGTTCAATATTTTACTCTTGAATTTATCCAATTTTCTTACATAACCTCCTCCCTTTTCTTCTTTCTTTTCTTATATTGGCCCATGGTCTATTTTCTGGCTTGGCTTCTTTGCTTTTTTATATTTTCATTCGTATACATATTTTCAAATATTTAAACCCATATTTCATATTTCTTGTGCTGAAAATGGTTTTCAAAACTTTACAGTTCATTTGATCATTGCATTGATGTTAAAAATGAGTGTTGTTTGCTTCGGTGGCAGGAAAATCGAAGAAGACCTCAGCAACGAGCTTGAACTGCAGATAAAGGGGGCTGAAAAGCCATCTATATGGGGACTTCTTGGCATTCGTTTCATTCTTCTTCCATATGCTACTGGGAAGGTATGTGTATGCTAATACCTAATTTCCTTTGGATTTTGCAAAGCCTTAAAAAACTGATGTATGACATTCTGTCAAAGTTCAAGTTATTGCTAGGAAGACATTAGTTATATAGGCTTGAATCTGGAAGCTGTAATAAGGCTATGTCTAAGATAACTAATGCTAGTTTTATGTCCACAGCTATTGTTGTGGTACGCGTGTTGGTTCTGGAGATACAAGGTCAAACGAGCTCCTTCTTATTCATGGGAAGATGCCTCCTACTTGACACGAAGATCCTTGGGTGTGCCTCCTGATTCTTGGAGATACATTGGTAACTATGATGTTATTTTACTCTCATTTATTTTTAATATCTGCATATCTTGAGGCAAGACCTACTGTTATGTACCTTGAGATGTTATGGCATCAATGGTGCTTACCAAATACCTTGGTAGAACAAGTTCAGAAATGTTTCTTTAACTTTCATATCTTTGTCAAAGTCACTGAATTCATTGTGAGAGTCTGAATCTGGCCTTTGTCCGAGTCATTTAATGCCAAGGTGAGAGTCGGAATCTGGTCTTTAGCTAAGGTATTCATTATTTTAGTGCTATGGGCAAAAAAGTTATTCCAAGTAACCAAGTCATGTATCATAGGGCACATTGACAATAATTTTCAGATTCTCTTGAATTTTCCTAATGTAGCTCTTGGGTGTGGTCTACAGATGAATCAACCAAGGAAGATCTTGTTCAGAGACGTCTATGGGAACTTAGAAATCCAACTTGCAGACCTACCTGGCTGAGATGCGGAAAGAATCTAAGCGCAGAAGATAACAACTCTCAAATTGGAGAGAAAATTTTCATGCTGGAAAGCAGTAGACAGTGCTATGAAGCTGATAGCTTTGGAGGGATATTTTTCCTTAATAGGAAACTTTTATACAGCAAATATAAACTCAGAACATACTTTTATAGCTCCAACAACGCATGAGGATTCTTTTTGACAGTTGGTGAGTTGATCAATTTGTTGTAGAAGCCAAATTAGGCCAGGCTCATACTAGATGTTTCATGGTGACGTGTTAATTGGTGTCGTGCATCAATTTATTCTGATAAATTTACGTCCAAAGAGATGCTGATAACTCTATGAAATTAGTTATTTGGAGAACTTCAATTTAAATATCAAGGAGGCTACTGTGTTTTCTGTAGCAGTGTCAATGGATCGGCTTATCAGATTATCGTATCGTATTAGGTGTAACTCATTTCTTATCGTGTCATGTTACACTGTGTAGGACTTATATTTTATTGTGTCGTGTTCGTGTCTAATTCAGTTCGTGTTGTCTAATTCAATTCGTATTGTGTTCGTATCTGACTCATTTACTTTTGACAGAGAGTATCAACTTATTTGATAATTACAAAACTTGCGATCCTTTTGAGTTAAAATATCAAATTTTAATTATTTAATAACTTAAATAATTATTAATACTAACCTTGTTATAATAGTAATTTAAAACAATTATTTAATAACCTTGTTATTTAATAACTTAAATAACTTAATAACCTTGTTATTTAATAACTTAAATAATTATTAATACTAACCTTGTTCTAATAGTAATTTAAAACATATAATTAAAATTATTGAAATTTTTTTATAATATTTAAAATAATTATTATATTTGATTTAATAATCTAATAAGAAATCTATTATTCATAATTTTAAAGTATATTATATTAAATTATAATAAAAGAAAAATTTCAGCAAAATTTATTCAAATAGTAATTTAATAGATTATAGACATTGTGTCGTGTTAATAACGTGATAATTTTGTATTAATATTTCATGTCATGTTATTGGATCATGTCAGAAATTGTTAGCCTTAGTTTTTTTTGTTATACTACTACTCTGTATAAATTTTTTTCCCCCTATACCAACATTGCAAACTCAGTTTCATTTTACAGTGGACTCACCATTTTATGCCAGTTCGTTAATGAAACTTGGAAACCTCGGTAGGCAGCAATATTCGAAAATAAATAGATTTACAGCTATGTGCTTGCCAAGATTCCCAGTGTATTTAAAAATCTACCATTCTTCTAGTTTGACGAGTTTTTCAAAAGATTGGCATGATTCCTGCTTTAGGTGAAGTGTAAATTTGGGACATTTTCAAAAGAAGCCTTCCTATTCGAGACTTTTCAAGAGACATTTCAAGGCTGTGAGCCTACAATTGAACCTGAAAAAGAAGAAAGAATAAATTCACAGGCCATGGAAAAGTTTTGATATTTATTTAACATAAATAATATGCGTGTTTTAAAAAACAAAAAAAAACTGGACAGATCAGTACGAATTGGTTCGTGCCCATCTTTTGAAGGTTCTATAAGGGAAAAAGGGCCCTTTTTGTTTGATAAAAAATCAGCATATGGAATCAACTGTCAATGTTGGAGAGGGAACAAAGAATGATAAGAAAAAGAATAAAAGTGCCATATTTCGACCACTAATTCCCTGTTTTTCCATTGGGAAAGCATTCCCCCATTCTTCTCCTCTCATAACACCAAATTGATTTGTTCCAAGAATCTCAAGAAGTACACAGCACTTCCTCTCTTTTTTTTTTTTTAATTGTTAGATGATTATCTACCACAAATATATTCACTTTTCATCCTTAATTTAAATACTAAAATATGCTTGGAATGTGATCCCATATTATCAGATATACCAGCAAAAATCAACCATAAACACTTCCTGATTGAGGCTGAGACTAAGTCAAAAAGTAAAATTTCATCCAAAGAAATGTAAGGATAAAGAAGAAAGAGAAGATAAAAGAAAACTGGAAGGAACTTGATATTGCCATTCATTTTGACCTTTTTCTTTTTGGGTAAATATCCATCAATATCCTCACTTGTAATTACAATCACTTCATTACTCTCAAATTGTAATTAAAATAAAACATAGAAATATTTTGTCTTTTAACATATTTGAAAAAGTAAAAAAGAGTGCTATATTTTGATCACTAATTAAATTTTCTAACGTTGAAATGTGAGTATTAATATCTAAATTCTAAAAGAAAATTTAACGATACCAAAAAAATCGCTAATAAGACTTGACTTAAACTATAAAAATAACAATCAAATTTTAAAAAATTGTCTATATTTAACTTTTTTCCTTCTCCATTTTATTCTTACCAAAAATATAAATAAATAAATAAATAGGGAGGCAAAGAAGTCCAAGTGTTTGGTCAAGTTTAACCCCAAAAGTGCAATGCTCATCAAAAAGTCATCTCTCTCCTCCTATAAAACATACTACAAATCTTGGTTCAAACTTCAGACAAAACAAAGACGAAGCTTTTATTAGTATCCCCAAATCTCCCTCATCTCTCTCACACACACAGCTAATAATCAATCTTTCTTTCTTTCTTTTAAGAATTGAAATATCTTGTTTGCAGGCCCTGTTGCCCAATTCTTTTCCCAGATCAGGTAATTCCACCACTCTTTTCTCCATCCCTTGATCTTAAACAAGTAGTTGTATTATATTCTTATTGTTTCATACACTTGAATTGAATTGAATAGAATTGAATTGTGGGTTCTGATTATCTTGGCTTGAAAGCAGAGTGTTTACTGATTAATTATTTAATTTGCTTATCAGGGTATGACTTATCTTGAACTCATTTTAATAGGGCATTATTCAGTTTCTTGATTTTCTGATTTTCTTTTTGTTTTCCTATTCAGATTTAAAGCCCCTCATTCTTGCTATGTAATATGTTGATGCATCATATATGTTATATGATAGAATTATTGGCTTGTAATTGAAAACCTTGTTTAGGATTAATTGATTGATTTTCCTAGAAAAAGAGGGGAAGGAGTGAGAAAAGGGAGAATTTATAAAGACTATGAAAATTATGGTCATTTTTTGTGAATTGGATGGACTTCAGTGCGGAAAGATAATCGTCTTTTTTCGTGTTTCATTTTTCAGGAACATAAGAAGGAAACGAGTTATTAGTCAAAAATAACAAATGATTTCTCTTATTGGATTATTTGATTCCTAACTGTGAGAACTAATTTAAGCTTGTAACATGATTGAAAATTAAAGGAAAGTCTCTTTCACGTGCATTTTTTTAAGCTCGCAAAGATCTAGATGGCTGTGGAGGCTAAAGGGCAAAAGGGGAAAAAAAGTAGAAGTCTTGAAATTTTAGGGGTAATTTTTTCTTGATTCCATATCCTTCCTTTTCAGTTCTTTATAATCAATATTCTTTATGGAAAAGGGTCTTGGGCATCTATTGATATGGAAACGAGGCAGTTATTTATGGCTTATATTCCATGCTTGTCATAATGCATTCTCTACCTTTCTAATAGTGTGTCTTTGTCAAGGGTACATGGACAAATTTTGTTCTACACCTAAATGCGGTCAAGTTGGCACCTTTGTTAACCAAATAGATTTGAAGATTCAAAATGTTTTAGTTCCCATTCTCATGGATAAACGATTTGCAACTTTTCAGCGAAATAATGATTTTCACTATAACTGAGATGCAATCATATAGAACAAGTGGGTTTGACATGTGTTAATGTTTTTGAATCTTTGTGCCTTTTCATGTGATTGTCTATTTTGCTTTCTTTTTTCCTGGGGTTGCATTGTGGTTTCTTATTTTTGAGTTGGGCATATTAAATTGGATGGAAAATTTGATTAAAAAGCTTGAGGTGAATTTTATCTGAAACAAAGAATATGAATCTGACTGTTGGCATGGGACTGTTGGTCTGTTTTTCTCCTTTTCTGTACAATTTTAGGAGAAATTACAATTCTTCTGAAAAAATTCCGCAATATAATGCAATTTTCATAGTACAATCTGTAATGGCACAAATGAGGATTTTGCGTGGTAATTTATGGAGGGTGGGTCATTCTACTAGCAATAATGGTCTATGATCGTTATTCTTCAAAATACTAATGGATTGGAGATGAGCATTTAAGATGAATCCATCAACTTCACAATGAGTAGGCTTTTAAAATGGTCTAAATGAGGCCCTTCAGATTTCGATGTGATGAGAATTTTCGTTATTCATCCAAGAATAACTTGCTTTCTGAGCTTACCATGCCTGTCCTTCTCTTTCTCCTTTATTCTTACAAATGATTAAGGGACTGATCAACTTGAAAGATTTCTTGTTCCATTACATATGATTCATTCTAGTCTTCTGAATCAGTTTCTTACTCCGCTGTCTGATAAATGACTCAAGGGCATTGTTTTAAAAAGCATAATAGGTGCACCTTGGGGCTAACCCCAGGGCGAGATGGTCCTAAAAAGCCCCATTTAATGTGGCCGGGCTCATGCTCTCTCTTGGGCGTATGCTCCAATTTCTGAGGTGTAAACGTGCATGAGAGGAATTGTCGAGATAAAACGCCTAGCTCGACTCCTCTGCCTTTTAAAAAACTGGTCAAGTGGGCATGGTTTAAAAAATATTTATGAAAATAGAAAACGTTTACTACTTCCTTTATGTTGATGGCAACTTAATTTGAGTATAGTGTTCATCTACAAATTGTAAAATATGAAAGTAATAGTCAAGAAATGTGTAGAATGAAATTAAGTATTGCAGTATGATATTTTTTCCGATCAACAGATTTCTTGAAAGTAATGTAAAGGAAATTATAAATGAGGCATAAATGATGGATCAATGAAAATTAAGTATTAATAGCGTTTCACTTTGAACTCGATATGATTTTTTTTTTATTCCATCTAAGTGTAGAAGGAGTTTTACTTTCCATGTTCTTACTTATTGTTCTCAATATTTGCAGTCAAGTTTCATGTCTGAGCTCGACATCCAGATTCCTACCACCTTTGGTATGTTTATTCATTTCACTTCGCTGATTTTTTATTACTTGTCTATAATACTGCTTACATATTGGTGAAGTTCTATTTGTCCAATGGGTTCCAGACACTATAATCCTGGGTTTCCCTGCTGTGCCATTTTTGTGAAGCTGTTGTAGTTATGTTACATCATTTTCTACTTAAAAGCATTTCATTCCGGCAGTTGAATACTCCATTTTGTGTTTTCTACTTTTTGAAGATCCTGTTTTATGTGGCCATCCGTAATGAGGCAAGCCATAATTTATCATCTGATTGAACAACCATCGATCAAAAATTTAGAAACGACAAACATATGGTTGAGTAGAACCGGCTCAATTTAAATTGTAAATAGGACTGAGAAATGCTTTCCTTCAAAAATCCTTCACGTCATACTCCTTTGGAATAGTAGTTTAACTGCTGGTTATTTGGACCAAAAGGAGTTCATCTTCTTTAAATCTTGAATATGATTGCTCGTGAACCTGCAGAATTTTTCAACTTTCCTTTCCCTGCACCTCCTTGAATAGTTATCTATGCAGCCCACCCATATTATGTGTACATATAATAGGAGGCCTGCAAAATCATTATGTGGTCTTTGCTCTTTCTCACATCAAATGTCTTCTGTCTTTGGAAATACCAATTGCCACAAATTTTTATAGTGGAGATTTGAACTTTTATTGGGAGAAACATGATGGTAGGCCTTCTTTTTATTATGGTTCTATCAACCATGACTTTTGGTAGCTAATCTTGGGAATATTTCTGGAGAAACCCACTGACCATGTATATTCACTAGAGGATTTGATATGGTGTGTCTTAGGTTTGTACAATACATGATTGGTATTCTGTTGAAAGTTCAAAACTTTTGTTTGCTGTTTTTTTATTTCTGGGTAAAATGCAAATAACCCCCTTCTGGTTTGCTAAATAGGCACTTTACCTCCCTATGGTTTTAAAATGTGCATTTGACCCCCTTGTGTTTTATTTATTTATTTATTTTGCAAAACGGATGGAAACCGTTCAATCTAACCAATTTTGGTCAAACACACGCTAATATTTAATACTCCGCATTTGGACTTTTAAAAAAAAAAAAAATTTAATACTGAATTGACATTTTTACCCCCTAGAAAACCTAACATTCCCATTCCTTTCTCCCAATTCCTCTCTCTAGATGTGTATAAGACCACCACCACCACCACCACCTGACAGCTGTCCTGCCATCTCCTCTCCCCAGCCCCTGCTGCCACCACCACCACCAACACAGCTGACCCGCCACCCCCCACCACCACCACCAACACAGCTGACCCGCCACCCCCCACCACCACCTTCCATTCTTGATCTCCCTCCCCTGCTCTACATCTCTATCTCTACCCACCCTGATCTCCTTCTGTGGAGCACCATCCCCCCTTTCCCCTCACCCTCTACCGATCTCCTTTCCCTGGAGCAGGCCCCCACCACAACCCCTCCCTTCTCTTCCCCATACTTATACATATGCAACATATACAAGAATATTCAGCATAAACAAGAATTAAGTCAAGAAAATGGCGTCAAAAAAGATCTCTTGGTCGAAGAGACGAGAGAGGCTACTGTCTAAACAATAAAAGTTTTCCATTTTGTTTGGAAGTCTATAAACGAAATCTAATGGTTTAAAAACTGTTGGTGCAGTTTTTTTCTTCACCTTCTGCATGAAAAGAGAGGGAATTTGCAAAAATTTTACTAGCCTTCCCCACAGTTTTCTGTCTTTTTCTTTTCTTCTCTTTTCGAATTGAGAATTCACAACACAACTGTCAGTGCAATATGATACCCCTTTTATCAGACTTTCAATTTTCAATTTATTCACTTTAGTTCCTTGTTTTTAGTTTCATCTGGATCATGTTGAATTAACACCTTAAGGTGTAAGCTTTGTTGATTTGTCAAATGCTTTGATACCATTTTTCTGTCCAGTTTGATGGTGGTAAGGTGGTCAGTTTTGGGGGAGGGGAGGAGGTGCCGGGGAAGGGAGAATCGGGAGAAAGGAAGAAGGGAAGAGAAATCGATCGGGAAAAAAGGGAGGTGGAATCCCCACCCCCTGATGTCTTATAGCACAACAGGTGGGGAAGAGGGTTAGGGTTTGTTTGGATTTTTTTATTTTTATTTTGACCCCAAAACTTTTTAATCCCATTTTATTTTTAATTTGACCCCAAAACTTCTCAAATATTTGAATTGGTTAGGGGCATATATGACATTTCACATGTAAGTGTTAGTTTTAACAGATTCCATCTTATTTGCAAATAAAATTGATAACCAGAAGGGGGTAAAATGCCTATTTGGGAAACCATAAGGGGGTTATTTGCATTTTACCCTTTATTTCTTAATTTGTCTGTGGTTCTGTATATCAGTTGAAGAGCTGCATGTTTAGAATAAAGGTTACTACAAATTTAAGCTTGTAAATGATCATATTGCTGTCATACCATCATATCCCTTTCTTGCCCTTTCTAACCTCAATTTATCTTATCGTGTTGGAATATTTTAGGTGTAAATTAATTTGGTAGAACCAAGAAATTTGATCAAGTGTGACAATATACTATTATCTCTTAGTTTCACTTGCCGTTTGATTGTAATAAACCTAATAGGTTTAGATCCTCTTGAGCTTCTGGTTCTGAGTACCCCAGTCATGTCATTGATGAGGCAATGTTTTATATTATGTGGACAGATCCGTTCGCTGATGCAAATGCTGAGAACTCTGGTGCGGGGACAAAAGAGTATGTGCATATCCGCATACAGCAGCGCAATGGTAGGAAAAGTTTGACAACTGTCCAAGGGTTGAAAAAGGAGTTCAGTTATAACAAAATACTCAAGGACCTTAAGAAGGACTTCTGCTGCAATGGTACTGTTGTCCAGGATCCAGAGCTGGGCCAGGTAAAAAATTATTTGTGATGGTCGCCTTTAATGCATTTTTCTCTCTGTTCTGTATTGCATGGATTACAGCTGTAGTTTTTCTTTGAAGATGTTTGTTTAATGGAAACAGGTCATCCAACTTCAAGGTGATCAGCGGAAGAATGTCTCTACATTTCTTGTTCAGGTACTTTTACTTCATGCTGACCATACACTAGCAGCTTCTGCTGTATTTGTCATGAAATTCTTCACATGGGGTTTTTCCATTGTGGTTGAACAGGCTGGCATCGTGAAGAAGGACAACATCAAGATTCATGGTTTCTAAAACCATCAGCAGCAACTCAACCAAAAATCTCTGCAACGCCGAAGTTTAATGAAGTATATGTGCTTCTAGATATAGTTCAGTCACATTTATTCTCAATGCATCATAAACTGAAAGAAGTTGTTTCTATCAGTGTCACATTCTCGTGTATCCTGTTATTGCTGGTATTTGTTGGGCTCCTTTAATTTGTAAGCTTGCAGAATGTTCGCGTCTTTCTATGTTAATGTTGGACATTATAATCAACTGGATCATTCTAGTTGTGCTCAATGTGAAAGTTTCAAAAATTTCAAGAAGAATTGTGCTCGATATTTGTTTAAAACATGTGCTATGTAATATATGTTCGCTGAGCTTTCTCAATTACTTCCCATTTGATCCTTGCAAGAGGGGCTAGGCTGCTATACATTATATGCTTTTGATCTGAGCTTCATCCAAAAAAGATGACAAGATAGGGTTGTTAGTCATGGCTTCATAAAAGAACAGACGGGGAGCTTGCAATATGAATAAATGGCTACAATCCAACTTTTTGTGCAAATTGTTTGCATGTGATTTCACACGTATATCTTCCATGTACTCTATTGCCTTTTCATATTGACATATCTGGAAAAGCCATTTCATCAAGATGATCCTTTCAGTTCCATAGATAAATTTCTCTAAGACATTTAAACATGTTATTTCAATTGGTAGGTAGATCCGGTCGTTACTTCCACTTGTAGACCTTGTAGTGTGGATTAAACTTTAGAAAATCTATAACATTAGCTGATGTAAGTAAGATTTTTTAAAATTTAATCCTGATTATAGGGTTTTTAGGTGAGGCTAAAAATTGCGTCTACCTAAATATTTTCTCTTTCAGTTTAATATTTGATATGGCCCACATGATATTAACTCAATTTTTTCTAGGAAAGAGCCAACAAAAGGGGGGGGGGGAACTATTTGGACTTCAACATTTCTCTCTGAGTTGTTTCTATCAAGAACAACCTATTTAGCTTTGTGCAAACATGTGGAGAAAAAAATGATGAGATCATTCACTGTTGGGCAAGAAAACCTGGAAAATATAGTAGCCAATCAACTGAAAAGTAAATCTAATGTCAAAGTTTCATATTCTCCAACTAACAAAATTCTCTCTTTATTTCTTTGCTGGAAGGAGTAATTAAATACTGCTAATAATGTAGATTACATCTTCTATTTTTGTCTCGTATGTAACCTTGGCTAGATTGTGTAATTATCAATATAACACCAAATTATAGCCGCAGGATATATAGTTATCATCTTGGATGTGACACCACTGATTTTTCTAATTTAGTCATAGTATTGTTAGGGCATATTTTACTTGACCATCCACACCAATCTTTCAATGTTTGAGGGCTCTTCTTCAACTAACATTCAGCACTGTCCAACTTGATTATAAATGCCTTATATCTTTTCCTCTTTTTTTTTTTTACACCTCCAAAATGATGTCCTTTATTAATCCTATCCTGGTTGACTAGACTCTGCACTCCACATTTTGGTTTGGCTGCCTTTTTTTATAACTGGAAGCATTACTTACATATCATTTGGATAGCCATCTATAGTCCCTTTTGAATCTATCAAATGGCAGACGCAGAACACTCTTCTTCTGATGAAACTTCTACTTATTCACCAGGTACCTGTTGATTGTTATCTTTTGTTTGTTACAACCTTTCTCTGAATGCATACAGATTCATGGTTCAAATTTAAAACGGTAAGTAGCATTTCGATATTGATACGCCTCTCCTAAAATATAAACTAAGATTGTAGTATTAGCTTTATTTTTGGCTAGTTATATTCATTAGAATTAATTTATAAACAACCCATTTATAATTTTCAGCTTATATTTTATGATTTTGGACAAATTTATTGTCCCATACCGATCCGATACTACCGCAATCTATGTGGAAGTGGAACGGTCATCACTGCAATCGCAACCGATACTGTGACTTCAAACGATTACGGATACTGCTGACAAAGGAACGAACCCGTGTCCTGATTTCTGATACTGAGTTTGAATTTCTTGTTTCAGAGAAAAAGAGGGAAGAATCCGAGACAGAATTCTCTGAAGATGAAGAAGACCTGATAATTAGGATGTTTAACTTGGTTGGAGAAAGGTAGAATACATACACTGCTGTTGTTTTCTTTTTAGGGTTGATTTAATAGTACTAGTTGTCTGTGATTGATAAAATTCTTGATGGGAAATCTTTAATCGTATTCGTAGGTGGTCTCTAATAGCTGGGAGGATTCCCGGAAGATCAGCAGAAGAAATTGAGAAATACTGGAATTCTAGATATTCAACTAGTCAATAATAAGTAGACTATACTACTGTCTATTAGAGAATGCTAATTGTCTCAAATAGAAAAAAGCAATTACCTGTTTTGTAAAACTGGATGCTGAAATCTGTATGGTGATCGGTTCTGGGAAAGCACAGATGGATTCTGCTGTTGTTCATGTAAAAATTTCACTATTCGGTATCTGTGTTTAGTGTAAGCCCTTTACTAGACAATGTAAAATTTGTATCTCAATCAGTGATGAAACAGGGGTGGTTTGGTATCCTTCCTGTTTCCAGAGAGTGAGGTAGGTAAAGGGATAGAGAGAGAATGAAATGTATGAATGTGGACCGTAAGTATTATAAGCTTTGTTAGTTTTGTTATACTTAGGCTGCCATGTATTGACTGGTCTATACTTGTCACTTTTTTACATGTTATCGCATGAATTTTATAGGCAGAAGTTTCGACCATTAAGTTTGAAATTCCTGATCTATGTGGTCAGGATGGAGGGATTTGCCGATCGTCTACATAAACAAGTATAAATCGATAGTAATGTTACTTTACATAGAATTATCCTCACAGAAATTGTAAAACACGTATCGCTATTCTGTTAAGTAGACATTCCATGTATCATCAATCAGCAAGGAATTTTTCAATGTCTATATATCCATGTTCATGGATTCCCTTGTTTAACAAAAGGAGAAAGAAAATATTCCCTTGTTGAAATGGTGATGAAAACCAGGGGTGCCCATAAATAGATCTTTTAAAGAACAGATTCTACACATATTTGTGGTATGGATACCTTGTATTGTTGCTATATATATTCACTAAACATTGCACATACTCCTGCAGTTAATAATTTTACGAGCACATAAGAGAAAATAACCAAAAGTGCATCAAAGCCCGAGACACTCAGTGCAGTACAACCATAAACCAAGCACTACCAGGCCTTATTCTAACTGTTTATGAAAATTCATAAATTGACTTTTTGAAATTGAAAAAGTAATTATAGAAAAGAGGGTTTACATTTATTTTAAAAATAACTTTTAGCTTTTTTAATTAGAAATGAGTAACAACAAATCATTTTTTAATTTTTGTCAACAAATTTTTTAAAAATAAATTATTATTCAATTTTAAAAAAATTATAAGTTGCTTTCATTTCAATCAACCGTTAGAGAATAAGGATAGAGAAAGAAAGAATCAAAACACAATCTTGCACATTTAACAATAATGCCGGCTCAAACAACTAAAATCCAACCTAATCTAGCAAAATGGTACTCATAATCTCCCTAATAAATCCGATATTTGACGCCACTTATTAAAAAAAGTGGTTTAAAACTTAGTCATTGTTGTTGTACATAAATTAACTCTAGTACATATAGATCACATCAAGACAACGGTGACACACTGGTGGAGTTGTGGGTTAGGTCCATATAAGTAGGGATATTTATTGGTATAATTTCGTTTTTTCGGCTTTCAACAAAAAAATTCAAACTAAATTATTTTCGGTTGGTTACTTAATCAATTTTTTTTGGTTTATTTGTTAAACAAAATTCACTAATGAATTAAAAATTAAATATAGCACCCAATTTAAATATAAAACTAATAAAATTAATATTAAATGACTGAAAATATGAAATTACTTACTAAAAAATTAAAAAAATAAAACTAACTAAACTAAAAGTTTGACCATTCAGTTATTGATTTTTAATAACCATATAACCAAACCATATTACCCAATCTCCTTATTTTGATTTATCCAAGTATAGATTATTTGAATACTGAAAATTAAATTAGTTTGATTCGATTGATTTATTCGATTAAATCAAATTTTGAACACCCCTACAAGCAAGAGGGAACCTCTCGTACTCGGAGAACTTCAATGAAAAAAATATTTACTATTCATTTTATAATGTAGAATAAGTATTCCAAATTATTAGATGTCTGAAAAATAATATAATTCCTGTTTTTTAATCATTTTAGTGACGGTTATACTTATTCTATATTACAAAGTGAATAGTCAAAAAAATGACTGATAGAATAAAGTGAAGTACCTACGTTTCTTTAACATGAGTTTGTTCTTGTTAATCTTGAGCGGCCGCCTCCAAAAGAAGGAAACTATCTCGTACCATCATTTTCTAAATCTTCTAACCAAAGGGAAAGATTGACTTTCATTCTGTACAATTCACCAATGGATTGGAAATTTGACAATCTTGTCACTGACTTTATTCCCAACACTAAAAATCCAGGAAAAGAGCAAGAATTAAATTTAGACCTGAGCCCAGCAATATCCTTTGATATCAATCCTATTTTTGGCATCATCAAAACTATTTTAGTGAATTTTATCGACTATAAACCTTGTAGTCCAACAGAATTTCAATTTTCTTCCATTTTTCTTTCTCTCCAAATCCTCTAAAAATTTGTACTCTATATGATTAGGTTCCAAATGAAACCAACAAAAAAATAAAAATCAGTTAAATCACAGATTACAACGAGCAAAATTCTAGTAATTGGATGCGTAATTTTTTACATAGAAAAGAATCCGATCGAAAATCTAAAATTAGTAATCGTGATGTGATAAGATCGTGTCACGTGAAGTAATTTTGACAAATAGTTATGAATTTGTAGATTTATAAATAATTTCCTTTTACATAACTGATGGTTTACTACACTTTTCCGCCGACCATTGTTGTGGAATGGCGAGATTTTTTTTTTTTTTTTTTTTTGATTGGATAGAGCTAATTTTACAATGTATTGTAGTTTTTGGCTTTAATTTGTTTTTTGTATACTACAATAGCGTGCAACAATTTTTGACCGAATTGGGAAATTTGAAGATTTCCAATTCCGCGTCAAACACAAGTATAAGTAAATTCGAGTTTGATTTGGAAAAATATAGCGGTAGTTCACTTTGATTTGTCTACTCGACCGTAGACTTTAAAATATTTGTTTAGTTAGTAATTTTTTGAATTTAGTTCAAAGTTCAAACTCTACCATAGACTTAAAATGGTAAAAAGTTAATATATTTTAATTTTATAACGTTGGATCGAGTTTTGACTCTAAAATAAAATAAAATAAATTAAATTAATAAAATAAATTAAATTAATCTCGATACCAACCGATTTATTTTTAGGATTGTTAAAGTAGGTAGATAAAATTTAAATACGAAATGTTCGATTAATTTAGACTCGTTTTACTCTATTTCCGATAATTCTACTTAAATTTTGTATGATTTCTTGGTGGTTCAGTTCATAATGAATAACTCAATCTATCAAGTAATCTTTTGATATCTACTATACAATACGGAATAACTAAAACAACCATTGAATCATCTTAAAAAAAAGTAAGTCCCATCAATTGTTGATTGCGGAGCGACTAACAAAATTTATTGCCTCCTTATTGACTTAGACTTGTAAAGATCTCAAATGTTATTTTACCACAGACAAATTCAAGTTCTTGGAAATTTATTACCATGAAAAACTAGCATATATGGCATTAATGAACAAGGAACTAGTTTAGCAGCATATCCAGCATATAAAACTATTACCACAAAACATGAATTTTTAGATAAATGTAGAAAATCCAATCAGTAGAATGATTACAAACAATTGCTTATACAAAATGATAAATTTAAATATTATTAATTTGTCCAAAAAAAATTAATCTTCCATTCTCAAATGATCAATCCCATGGACTTAACCAACACTCCTCAGGCACTTGTGGATATCTTTTAGTATCATTGCAATAATTATATACAACAAGATTTCTCTGAACCCAAGCATAATCCAACTTTTGGTCATCTGAAAGATGCCAAGCAGGATATTGATCCCACCAATTCTGAGTGGTGGTGGATACACATGCTGGATACGGGTCGACCCACTGGCAAGCAGACACATTGAAATCTGTGTAAGATGATACAAATGGTGCAAGGGTCCAATTGGTCTTATCCAGACCACCTCTTGTTGCCCAATCATCAGCATTCCATATAGTTGAAAACAAGGACATTGGTTTATCAATTGGGAAGAAATTGTTTGTATAATTTGCATTCTTGTAGACCCTTATTGGAGTTTTATCCACAAAGAACCTGTTGAAGATTTTTGTGTCATTTCATAAACATATAAAGTAAATCAGAATAATGAGCATCATAAATTGCTCTTCAAGTCTAACTCAAAAGCAAATCTCTCATGAATACACCACTTGGAATGATTAAGGAATTTTGCTTAATGTAGACCGTTAAAAATTTTCTATCTCACTATCTGTATTAATCTCTATCACCAATTCTATCACACTGTTTGGATACTTGCTACATGTATTTCAACTAACAAGCATTTACTATGCCAAAATATAGAAAAGTGATTGGTACTGAAAGTGGGATATAAGATCCATGGCATATATAGGGTGCGCTAACAAGATTTAGGAAAAAACAAATACCCTTTGTAGTATTTTATGTGTCATGGTTACAGAAAATTCTTATATAGATCGGGTCCATAGTATAGTTTCATGGACCCCTTGATCCATTTTAAACCACATCTTCCAACATGGTGATGTTGAAATTAGGGGAGTGCAAGTATTCGATTAATAGAATTTGTAACTGATTTCGAATTCAATTCGGTTAATAAATTCGGTTAATTTTGAATTTGTAGTGGTCAGAAATTACACTACAAAATAATACACGATTAGCGATAAAAATTTAGCGACGAGTTTAGCAACGAATAGAATTTTTGTCACTACTTTGTCACGAAATTTGTTGCTAACCAGTAACAAAAATTTTTGGCGCAACTTTCATCGCAAATTTGTCACAAGATATGGTGTTCAAGGGCGCTAACTTTAGCAATGGGTTATTGTTGCTATTTTTGTAGCTAAATTAACGACGAAAACTACCTTGTCACTAACAATGTTGCTATGATTGGAATAGTATGTGTGTCGCTAAATTCGTCGCTAACCTTTATCTTGTCTAAACAATTATTGAGCGGAAAAATTAAAAATTTCGTTGCTTAATCCATCGTTAATCTTGAAATTAGGGACGAAGGTTGTTTTCGTAGCTAACAATTGTATATAATGACATACAACTGACACGCAATAGTTTGTTTGTCACTAAAGACGTCGCTAATTTTGTCGCTAAAACCGTCGCTATTTTTTGACCTTTTAAAAAAATTCTTCTGCTATTTCTTCTTCTCATTTCATTCATTCTTTCTTCTCTCTATCTCTAACAGCTGTAATCTCAAATCTATCTATTCTTTCCCTTTCTAGTTACACATTCTCTTTTTGTTAAAATTTCATTCCTTCTTCTATTTTCTTCTTTCCTCTTACACACAAACTTACCCACTCTTACTCCATTTCACCTCCACCACTAGCACAACCCTCAGCCCCGATTACCACTGCAAGCCACCACCAATCACCCTTCGTTCATGATTGTAAATGAATTTTATCATTTTCATTCTTGTTTAATTGCTATTATAATATAAATTAAGATTTTAAATTTCATATATTTTTTTTGTAATTTTCATGGTTGTTGCCTTTAAATTTTTGGGTTTAGGGTTATTTAATTATATGTGAAATTTTAGTTTTATGATTAAGTTTGCGTAATTTAGCTCTTATGAAAAGTTAATTTTAAGTTTAATTTTAGGGTTTATTTATTTGTCATGCCTATAATATTTTNTTTTGTTTAGTATAATTAACAAAAAAAAATCCATTTAATTTAAAGTATAAGACATTTTAACTGGAACAAAGAAATGGAAAAATATTGATGGACTCAATATAATAGTTTTACAAGAGAAAAATTAAGAAATGTCTATATATTGAGATATTGTTTTAATTATTTGAATATATATATATATTGATAATACACTCTAAATATTTAACTATGTTAGGATTGTTGAAATTAACATCTAGGAGTTAAAAGGTAATTTAGTGCTTAGTCAAACAAACATTTAGGTGCTACTCATTTTTTTTTTTTTAACATCCAGTATTAGTTCACTTCTAATTGTTGGTTTTGTTATCTAAGTATATCTCTCCCTTTTAATGTTTTGAGTGAATGATTATAAGTTTATCTCACTAAAAACTTGTCACCGGCAAGACAATTGTAAATTGCACAATAGTCATATGGCGTAATGTAAATAATGAATCCAACTATATAAACTACAACAATAAAGTTTAGGCCCAATTGAGAATTTACGCTAACATGTTCATGTTAGATGCACCTATAACACTTACTGAATTTGTGTTCGATTAGAATTAGTATATCTTATTCGAAATAAATTGCTTGTGAATACTAAGAATCAAAGGTGTCTTGTTTGCCACTACACATCTGTGGTAGTTTGTTATCACTATATTTTTACGATATCACAATTGCTTTTCCAAGTTTAGCTTATGCCAATTTATATATTCCATGTACGTAATTATGTGTTAGCTAAGGATAATTTAGTGAACTTTGCTTAAATTAGTTGATGAAAAGTGAAAGTGGTATTATATTCTTTATAGGATTTGTTTTGTTCATATGGATGAGTATTTTGGTTGTTGATTAGTTCTAAAAATTTGAGAAACGGTCAAAATATAGTGAAGACTCTGCCCAATTTTTTATAAATATTTGGCATTATTAAATAAGTTTATATTAAGGTTTAATTACGATATAGATTAAATAAGTTTGTAATTTATTAGGTTTAGTAGAAACTTTTAACAGTATTATTTTTATTCTTAAGGCTCTAGTAAACATTATGTTTATTAAATATTTTTAGTAGATAGTTTTACTATTTTTTTAAAGTTTTAGTATGTACACAAATATTACTAATAATGTACTACTATTTTTAAAACCATTAATAATAATTTACAACATCTATCAAGTGTAGTACTATTTTTTAAGTGAATAACACCGATGTTATACTTTTTATATTATTTTTTAGTAATAAAATTTTAAAGGCACTATTTTCATACTACTCTAATGCTATTTTCTTTGTATAGTTTCATTTTTACGAGATTTTAGTACTATTTTATAGATTATTTACTTTAATCTTAGTGGTATTCTTAGTATACTATAAGTTAAACAACTAATACATCTTCTGATACCTACCAGACAGACAGGGACTGAGATGCTGAGGTGCATCAACTCAGGGAAGAGCTCTATCTCGAGGAAGAAACTGTGCATATCATGACACATGGACTTGTCGAGGTATTTCATGCTCTTCAGTAGGAGGAGGTCACCAAATTACGAAATCAAAATTAGTCCAATTATTCGGTTGGTGCAATAGATTCCTAGATTTAGGTTTTTTTATATATATATATTTCATGTACTATAAATAATGTTTTGTACATTACAATTGTATTTAATTTGTTATGTATTTTAATTTTTAATTTCATTTCTTTCATTATTTGTTATTTTTTTCAAAAAATAAAAAACAAATTCATCGCTAAATTCATTGCTAAACGCATTTTTAAAAAAAAATCAAATATCAAAATTCGTCGCTAAAACCGTTGCTCACTTTTTATTCATAAAAAAAAATCATTAAGTTTTCGTCGCTATTATCGTCACAAAACTCACGTTGGTAAATTCATCGCTAATATTGTTGCAAATTGTGTTGCACATTTTGTCGCTATAGTTATCGCTAAATTAGCATCGAATTCTTTTTTTCGTCGCTAAGTGATTTGTGACGGCCAAAAAAGCAACGTCTCATGTTTCGTTACTAAATCCGTCGCTCAGTACAGTTAGTGACGAAAAATATATTAATTTTTGCCGCTAAAGGCGTAATTTTTTGCAGCCAAATTTATGAATACGGTTAGTGAATTTGAAAATGGTAGAGAGATTTTTTGAATTCAGTTAACCGATGACCAAATGCAATAATTAAAAATAAAGTTTTATTAAAATATTTTGATATATAAATAGTACATCACTAAAAATATAAATGTAGTTATTCGGCTAAAAATACAGTTAGCTTTAATTTTTAAATTTAATTCGTACAATTGTTATATTGTTATACATTAATTCATGCATACGTATATTATTAAATTAGTATCCATAAATCATATTAAATAGTCTTGCAATACGTATTTTATTTATACTTTAAAGTTACATGACATTATAGTATTGTACGTAATTATATTGATTATTATACTTTACTTACTTTTCAGAATCATTTATTAAAAAAAGTTCACAAAACATAACAAATTATGTGACAAAAATAAAATAAAATAAAATTAGGAAAATTATGTTGCTTAAAACTAGGTTTTTTTTTAATATAAAATTTTAGCCTAATTTTAGGGGTCGAACTAACTCGAGTTGAATTTAATGAATTGAATTCAAAATCGACTACCGAATTTGAATTTGATTAACTGAATTCTCTACCGAATTGAACTTGAAATCAGAATTGGTTAAAGTTTTAGAACTCTTTTTTGAATTTTGACCAATTTTATTAATCAATTAACCGATTCATTAATCTGTGCACAACCCTAATTAAAATAATATTGGATGATATGACATAATATGGATCAAAGGATCCATGTAAAAATTTCCGCATGGTTACTACGACCAAGTTAGTCCATCAACTGCTGACATGGTCAACAAGCCCCGATTAAATCGGAACACGTATTAGTGTGGGATTAGGAGGTGTGGCATTTGAATGAAATTAATCATGTGCAGAGAACCAATACAAAAGTTGACCTAATAGTTTTTCTCTAAGAATTGGATCCAAATAATTTGTCAATTTTGTTGCATAAATATAATAATAAGCTTGGTAAACGGTAAACATAATTGCACATGCTAAATTAAATAAGGACAGTGATGATGAATGAATTGAAATTGCAGAGTTTGACTTACAGAATCTGGTGAGCGTTCCACAGAATTGAATAGCTGTGAAAGTCCTCAGTCGGATCGAACCACAAAATATGCCTCATTTCACGTCCACCAGTCCCATTCTTGTACACATTAGTCTGAAGAAGATAGGGCTGCCCTGTTACGTTCCCCAAGAATTCAAAGTCTAGCTCATCCCTCTCTGGCCCTGCTCCAAGGTTCTTGCAATCCGAACACATCTGCATTTTATTGAATCACAACCATCAATTTGCATTGATCAATATCGATACAAGATGCAACCGTGGTTACCAAATTAATACGTGCTACTTTCTGGTACGTGGTATAAATATAGGATTCAATTATTAAAAATATTGTATGTATATGTAATATCTGACACGCGGTATGCAGTATTAATACGATTGATATGCAATTCAACCGGGGTGAATTCACTATGTATCAACTTACGTAATAAGCAGTGACAACTCCGGCAGAATCACCACCGACCAATTTGATCTTCATGCTGAACCATCCGAATCTGTAGCTATCTATTGTTTCAAATCCACAACCTATAATGCAATAGTCACTAATCAGAGTTGATCCTAAGCTATTCAAAATTCTTGCAACTTAACAAAAAAATCATTGTGAAGAGAATTCATAGAAATAAGGAAAGATAAAAGGATTCTTGTATATACCTGACGATTTGTCCAAGGAAAGGTACCATATTTGTCCATCAGGAGAGGAATTGAAATTTGTTGCAGGACAGGTTTTAATGAAATTATCATCAAATGATGATGTTTGTGCCACAGTTTCTTGAAATGATGGACTAGAAAGGACAACAAATAGAACTGCAATGAGGAAAACATTGGCCATTGAAGAAGAGGCCCTTCTCTCCAATTTTTTCTTGACGGAGGACTAATAATTTGGAGCCTGAGAAATGTTATATAGAGGAATTTCTCAGCTGGATCTTTGAAAGAACAGTATTTAATGATACTTCCTAAATCGTATTAATATTGTCACAGTTTTTTTTTTTTTCTATGTATATTAAATTTTCAAAATTCATGCATCCTTGTATTGATTTCTTTATTATTATTTAAAAAAAAAAAAAATTGAACATATGAGTTGTTTGTGTGTTGTTTTGCCTTGCAAAGTGCAGGAAAAATATCAATCTTAAAAGAATAGTCAACAGTGGACACCTTCAATTCAGGCAAATGTTACAGGCACAGCAGGATTGTAATTTTTCTTGTAGAAATAACAATCCTGCTTGGCAATAACATTTACCTTTATTCAATAAAAGCCAAGGACACTGGATTTGCAACGTTGCTACCACTTTTTCTATGCTTTGACTTTACTAATTGGATGGTAATGGTACAAACTTGAATAATCAATTTCTATTTCTTATCAAATCAACTTATTTGTATTTTTACCCACTTTTAAAATTAAAAGTAGCCTATGTAAAGTGTATTAGCTAGATTTTAAATTTTGCATAGTGCCTTTTACTTTTGTTGGAGGAAAAAAAAATCTTTGTAGTTATCAACAATTAGCACCATTAAATTCTACCAACAAGACCAAATTCTTGAAACATTACAATTTAGATATGGACTTTTTTAATTCAGCAAATTATCCTTCTTTAAAAGAATACAAAGGATATATTGAACATTTTTCTTTTGAGAAAAATAGTTTTTGATTGCAATATTACATAATTGAATTTCAACATTGGATCCAACTTAAGCTTCTTGGTTCCATGTGCAATCATGTAGATATACAATAAACTTAACTGATGAATTAATATTAAATAGCTGGCAAAAATGCAGTCGACTCGTTGAAAATTAGTATTTAACTAGTTCTTAGGTGTCTTAGACGTGGAATTTAAATATTTTTCCTGGTTTAATTGGGCATAAAACCAAGATCGAACACGGTGTGATGTATAGGTGGGATTTGAAATTGACTTTTATCACATCTACTATATTTGGAGTTGATCCCAAATAACCATACAAGCTAATTGATCATTTATAGCCCAGAAAAACTTTTCATTTTTTCTTCTCCAATCCAAGTGAGTGTTAGAAATTTTGATTTTTTGTTTTGTTTTTTTGAATATCAACCTTTGAAAATTACATGTGACAAACACTTCATGAAACTAGCTAGCCTTGCCGGCTTTCTTAAAAGTTGGTGGGACTAATTCTATTTTATACCTTTTAATTTATATTCAATTTTTACTTTGTATTTTAAAGTTTAATTTTGAACAGACAAAATACTCTTAAGTTCTCAAATTCGTCCAACTTTAATCTTTTTTTTTTTTTCTAAAAAATTAATAAAATTTTTCGTGTATGAGAAATTCAACAGGAAGTACAACAATGTTTTTGGGTACAAAAATAAAGATTTTGTTAACTTTCTTGACGATATTAAAAAGGAACTAAAGTAGATCAAATTTGAGAGTTCAGAGTGTAAAATGTCTAAAACTAAAATTTAAGATGTGCAAAGTAAAAATTCAATATTAATTAAGAAATGCAAAATGGAATTAGGCCAAAGTTGGTGACATTCTTGAAGTCATTTTGCCTCTCAAGTCTCGGGGCTCGTTTGTTCTCAGATTATTCGTGTTGGTGTGAAGGACTACAAGGATTCCTAGGCATTGAGTATTATAATCTGTATCAAGAATAACTATAACGGGGTTTCTCAAAATAATTGTTATAGTGCATCCTTGGAATATTTCATAATCAAATAAAAATAAAAAGTTTGAAGAACTACCATTTTGCAAAAGGTGATCAAATTTGATTAACGTACATATATATACCATGCAACACAAGAAAGTAATCAATAAATCAACATGCACATTCTATCCCAAAAAATGTGAAGGAAATTATATTTATAACCTCTTGAAAAGGGAAAAAAAATTATTGAAATAGAATATTAACTCGAGAATATAATTTTGTGACTTATCCACCATGTTATGTCATGATTATTTAATCTCACGTCCCATCAGTGTGATGGATAAGTACCCCACCCATAATCTTAGGAAGGGTTATTACAAGATTAAATTGGATACATAATGAAATTTTATCCTCATTGTGAACTAATTTCTTAACATACTAGTAATCAATTCATAAGTTCCAAGCCAATAAAAAATACCTTAAATTAGAGTGTGGCCTACTAATTTGGTAGTATTGTACTTACAAATATATGGGTACTCTTATTTATTGGGGGAAAATTTCCGAATCCCTACCGAAATTGTTGGACTATTTAAAAATACGTACTCTTAATTTGTGGATGATTCAATTGATGTGCTCATCATTTCGCAATGCAACGCAATAATCAACATAGAATTCTCTCTTATTCGAGCTCTCTTATTCATCAAGACTCGAGAGTTGAACCTGTTGGTCCATGACGAGGATTTCTACAACTGGTGTAAAGCCGCAACGGTAAGTTTCTTAGCTTGGTTATGATTGATATAATTAATTAAAGCAATGCTTAAGGATAATTAGACATGATGCGGAAAGTTTGGCCGAGTGGTCTAAGGCGGCAGATTTAGGCTCTGGTCCGAAAGGGCGTGGGTTCAAATCCCACAGCTGTCAAATTTGCACTAATTGTAATTTTATGTTTGGCCATAAAATTATGGATAAAAAATATTTTTAATCTCTAAAGTTTGGCCCATTGACATTTTTGGTCTCCAAAGTTTTATAAAAAATAAATTACATCTTTCATTTTTTAAACTTTAATTCAATTAGAACAATTGATATAAAAATAGTATAGTTTTGATTTTTATGGCTCTACCCTAAACCCAAATCCCACAGCTTTCAAATTTGCACTAATTGAATTTTATGTTTGGCCATAAAATTATGGGTAAAAAATATTTTTAATCCCTAAAATTTGGCCTATTGACATTTTTGGTCCCCAAAATTTTATAAAAAATAAATTACATTCTTCATTTTTCAAGTTTCAATTCAATTAGGACAATTGATATAAAAATAGTATAATTTTGATTTTTATGGCTTTACTTTAACAAGTTAAAATTACCCTTTATCTTTTACTTTCTCTTGCCTAAACTAACAATAACAACTTTTTCACATAATTTTGAACAAAAAAATATGTTGTTTTTCTATCATTTGTACTAATTTAGTAGAAATTTAGAAGATAAGGGACGTGATTTGTTTTTTATAAAACTTTGGAGACCAAAAATATCAATGGGCCAAACTTTGGGAATTAAAAATATTTTTGACCCTAAAATTATTATTGCTCATGTCTCTCTTTTTTTGTTTTTTAATTTTGATTGTGCCATGTCTTTATTTGCCGCTTTCCACAACCAGCATTGTCAGTCAATTTAAATTTGTGAGACAAAATCCAACAAATTTTTTTTTTTTGGAAGCATGCAATGCTCAATTCAAAGTTGTCTTGTTCTAATTGGAGAAATATAGAATCATAGAAAGATTAGTTGGAGGCAATTATACAAGATTATGACCAAAAAATCGACTGCATGACACAAATATTAATGAAGAATATAACGGAGGTATAATTTTCAATCTTTGGCAGTGTTCATTTAGATTATGGTAGTACAGCATCGTAGAGAAGCGGAGCTAAGAGTTAGATTTTGTGGGCAAAAACTATATATAAATATATTTTTGGGGAGACAATTTTATAATTTTTACAAAATTTTACAGGATAAAGTTCAATTTTTATATAAGTTTTATTAAAATTTTAAAAAAATATCAAAAGAAATAATATATTTTGAAATTTTTAGGGATAAAGTATATAAATACATATAGAGGGAACAATTATATATATATATATATATATATATACATATATATTTTAAAATTATAGGAGAAAAGTCTAATTGTTATAAACAATAATATAATTTTAAAGAATTTTAAGAGTAAAAAAAACATAATTTTGAAAATTTTTGGGACGTATACCCTGTCCCCTCCCCACCCCCAGAATGTTGGCCCATGGTTCAGTAACCACCATACAACCTATTATTAGGTTGTAAAGTGAACAAAACTACTCGACATTCGAATTGAATTTGGCTATTAAGAGTTTGTTTGGATTTGGTTTGGTAATAACTAAGTCAACTTCGAATATAATTTAGTATTTGTTAATTTTTTTGAGTTCGATAAGATAAAAATTTCAAGATACTTGAATTCGATAAAAGTTTATTTTAATTCGACTCGACAGTTAATTAAACAAACTAATTTTGATCAAAATTACAACCTCTTTTAAATAATTAAACAAATTTGAACACTAAAGTATCTGATTTGTTTATATTCATTTACACCCCTATCTATTATATATTTCAAATGCTTTATAAATTTATAGAGCAAATTTATAGATTAGAAAGCATCCAAATATGCAAGTTCTCATTTTTTTTATTGAATTTATAATAATTTTATTAACTTGAAAAAGTACAGAAACCGCAGAGAGAAATTAACTAAAAAACATTAAGCAAGCAAATAGATCAACTAAACCAAAGAAAAGAACTGGTTGTGAATTGCACTTAAATTTCTAAAGTTGATACATGTTATATTTACAAAAATAATATCATTTTAAATTCAAAAAAATAGTTGCATGTCATACATTCACCCCATATTATACAAAATTTTGTGCACCGTTGGATCGTGGATGTAGGAAATATTATTATTCTTTATTAAAATTTCTGTAAAGTTTCCATCTTAGAGAAGCACAAGACCTGCTGAAAATTAAGTGGAATCAACAAGTCATTTGTCAATATGTGCACAAGCTGAGCTAGATGGCATTAAATATCTCCTGAAATATTCCTGCAGGATCTCAATGACAACAAAAAAACCGAAAACCATTCTGAATCATTCAAATCCTATCTTCCCAACTTTACCCCACTATCCAGATCTTTTCCTTAGATATTTTGAACCATTCTTCCCTATAAATCTTCTCACGCTATCTTCTCAACAACTCATCAGTTCACTCTTCAGGCATATTTATTCATCCTCTTCCTGAACCCATCCTTTCAAGAAAAGATAGAAAAACTCTATCCATTTAATTACTTCAATGGCTGCCATGGCTACATCACTCTCACTTCTTCCCCTAAGACAACAACATTCTTTGAGAATAACAAGTCTTCTTTCCATGGCTCACCAGTCTTCTCTCGTGTCCAACCTATCAAATCCAGCTCTCAGAATTTCTCAATCAGCATGTCTGCAGCCACCCCACAATACAATTTTGATGCTTTCAAGTTTCAGCCAATTCAAGAATCCATTGTCTCCAGGGAAATGACAAGAAGATACATGATGGACATGATCACCTATGCTGACACTGATGTTGTTGTTGTTGGTGCTGGCTCCGCAGGGCTCTCATGTGCCTATGAACTCAGCAAGAATCCCAACATCCGCGTCGCAATAATCGAGCAATCTGTCAGCCCTGGAGGCGGTGCCTGGCTCGGGGGACAGCTGTTTTCCGCGATGGTTGTGCGTAAACCCGCACACAAGTTCTTGGATGAGCTCGAGGTCGAGTATGATGAGCAAGATAACTACGTGGTTATCAAGCACGCGGCTTTGTTCACCTCGACTATTTCCTCCACATGAGTAGGTTGCTAGCGAGGCCTAATGTGAAGTTGTTCAATGCTGTGGCTGCTGAGGATTTGATTGTGAAAGGTGGGAGAGTTGCTGGTGTTGTGACTAATTGGGCTTTGGTTTCAATGAATCATGACACACAATCTTGCATGGATCCTAATGTGATGGAAGCTAAAGTGGTGGTTAGTTCTTGTGGTCATGATGGACCATTTGGAGCCACTGGTGTTAAGAGGCTCAAGAGCATTGGAATGATTGACAGTGTTCCTGGGATGAAGGCACTTGACATGAATACAGCTGAGGATGCTATTGTTAGGCTCACTAGGGAGATTGTTCCAGGGATGATTGTCACTGGCATGGAAGTTGCTGAGATTGATGGTGCCCCAAGAATGGTAATTAATAATCTTTCACTTGCTTCAATTATTAATTGTTTTCTTATTGACCTTTTTTCTAAAGATCTATATAATGGATTATGTGACTATATTCAAGAGAGTTAAAAAGTAAGTTCGGATGATATCAGGACCTACGGACTCACGTAAAAACCAATTAGAGGTTGTCATGTGTCTTTTATTTCAAGAAAAGATAAATGAAATACGGCATATACAAGTGACCCTTGATTGGTAGAATGTGCATTCGTTGGTTCGATTGATCCGACCTAACTTTTTAACTCTATATTTAATGGATGACCTCAATCACCTAGAAGATTTATGCTACCAATTCAACCCTTGAATTGAACTAGAAAACATAATCTAATCAAGTTTTGTCAAACTATCTAAGTTGTAACAATTGTTAATAACCTCATTTGTCCTTGGACATATGCCAACCTTAGGTAGACAAATGATAATAGTTAGTCAACCACTTTTTGTTTCTAACAAATTGACTTATAATTTTGCAGGGTCCAACATTTGGAGCAATGATGATATCAGGGCAAAAGGCAGCACATTTGGCATTGAGGGCCTTGGGACAACCAAATGCTCTAGACGGAACTCTAAGTGAAATGAAAACTGCTCAACCAGAGACAACAGATGCTCATCCTTGCTTCTGCAGAGAATGGAGAGATTGTTGATGTTTGACTGCCTTGAATAATATTTTAAGCAGGCAAATCAATCATCCAAAAGGGTAAAGGAGCCCCCCCCCAAAAAAAAAAAAAAGAAACAATCATTTTTTTTTGGGGGGAAATAGAATTGTGTACTGCTTTAGCTGGTAGTACGTACCATGAACAATCTTTACTCTGCAATGTGTTTCTGTTCAAATTTGAGACAGTTTTTTTGGGTATGTTGGAAATGGAAGAAATGCTCACTCGAGAGGATATTGCGGATTGAATGAATAAAATTTGATGTTACGAAGATTTGTTTGCTTTTGTTAAGATTATGCCATTTATTATGAGCTCTGTGTCGACAACTTAAACACTGAGTAATGCAGAATCAGATTAAAAGATGGCTAATCACTAAACTATGCACGAAAAATTAAGCTTTAACTAATTTAAAGAATTGATGCTACGTTTACTATTTCAAGAACAAATTTTAAGACAAATTTAATGAGTGCCAAACATTAATTTTTGGCAAAGAAAGGGTCGCAGATTTTGTTCTTAGCAGTCGTGTGAACTATAAGAAACTATTCTGTTTAGAATTCCCAAGAATTCGACATATGTCCTTATTTATATCTACCTACACTATATTAAATGTGTGAGTTTGATTTGATAATTTAGATTTTGTTCTCGAATTTACCCTTAGTACAAAAAAATTTAATAACTATGTTATGTCTCAAAACCCTATGCCTTTTTGTTACTTTTGAAGCTACTTGTGTAAATTATTTCTAAAAGAATAAAAGAGAAAATAAAATATTTTTAAGACTTTATATTAAGAATTAAACTATATTAAAGTAATTTCCTTAGAATAGTGTTTCCGAAATAGAATTGAGAAATTAAAGAATAACAAAAAAAGAAATTTCATATGATAGTTTTTCGACATTAAAAAATAGGAAATAAAATTTAGTTGCTAAATACTCCTAAAAGAATAATATAAGAAACAAAACAAGGTTTAATATGATAGACATAGACATTAAATTTGATTAAAGTAAATTTCTTTCTAGAATACGAAAGAAATGCCTTTTAGACAACAAAAGCATAGGAAAAAGATTAATTGGAGAATAATTTTTACATATTTAATTATATATATTTTTGGCATTTTGAAACCTACCAGTTTATGGGATATCACTTATCAGGAGATCTTTAAATTATAATTTACTAACAAATGGCATATTCTCATACCTTGTATATATTGCTAAATTGTTGTATATATTTGAAATAATTAATTAATTCATGTTAGAATTATTTTTTTTAACGGTAACAATCTCATTTATTTCTATCTAACTATATCTACTATTAAAGGGAAGAGAAACTATTAAAGGGAAGAGAAAGGCGCAACGGGATCAAGAGTTTATTCCTATCTAACTATATCTACTATTAAAGGAAATAGAAAGGCACAACGTACTATTAAAGGGAAGAGAAAGGCGCAACGGGATCAAGAGATAACAGACCTAATCTCTATCCTCAAGAACTCAATTTGCAAAGCAGATGTTCAAACTCCCGACCTTACACCCAGACAAAGTGCTTGATGGCCAACTCATCTAAAGTGAGTTGGTTATTCATGTTAGACTTAAGATAAATTAAATTGTTATAGTTCTTATAAGGTATAACTAGACTAGATATTTATGGTGAATTAAAATATAGGGGAATTCAACAATCCCTTTTAGGGAACTAGTTCCTTGACTTTAAAAGTTTATACAGTATAAGCTTTCAAAGCACATGATATTATACTATACAAGTATTTAAAGTACAAGAAAATTATTCTCTAAAAGTTACTGTACATTTTTTCTAAAATACATTATATCAAAACAATGGTTGATGAATGTTTTTGAGAGACACTATTTTAATTGGTGTGGAAATATTGAAGAAATGAAACAAACTCAAATAAGCAGAAGTTTAATTAACTTAAAATAAAATGTATACATAAAATAAAAAGAAAAAAAATTAGTGAGTTAGAGTGACCACTAATTTACAAATATAAAGACATGCTAATCTCGAAAGTAACGAAAATGAATAAATATAATCCAAGATGGAAGGTGGAGAGAGATTATATTTCTTAATACTCATCATAATTCATGCATGTAACCTTGCTTATTGATGATGTGGAATAATAACACACAGCGTAATTACCTAGATTGTTCTAAGTGCCTACGTGGCCGCCTCATTAAGGCAATTATGTACTTCAGCTTCAGCTGAACTAATGAAGAGATAGCCTCATGCCTCCTTATGTAATTCTATAAATAAGGGGGTTGGGGTGCTACTAAAAAGGTATCAGAATTCAGATAACCAAACACACTTATGACATTCAGCTCTTTCACTTTCTCTCTTCTCCTAGAATCACATTCTAGCTTCTTCAATTGACGCCGTCTGTGGAAATCGACAGATTTTCATCACTTCCAATCAATTCTCAATCATTTGAATTGTTTCTTTTTTGCTTTGAAGAGGATGAAGAACCATGGAACACGCCGAACTGCCAGCAAGGACGCCGAGACGAGCAATCAACACCTCGTGGTGCATACTGATGAGTTAGAAAACGTCGGTACACCAACTGAGGCTCAACAAAAGCAAAACGATGTACTGAAGTACATTGCCGACCACTTCGAGTCTTTCCAAGCATTCGTGGAACAGCGTGAAAATAAAACTCCGTCCGAGCGTTCAAACAGAGTAGCCACACCACAAGCCGAACTGAAGCGTGACCCTTGACGACGACCTGGCAAAGAGCCGGTTGATGCCATGAGCCCAACCGATTTACACCACAAACTAACGAAGTCACACTCGAACGAACAATCGGATGAGTCATCAACAAGCAAAAAATTACCGATGCGCGAGAGACTTGGTGCACATTCTTCAAAAAAATCAGGATCGAGAGGACCCTCTTCGGTTGTTTTAAAACAACTCGAAGAGCAGAGCCTCGAAAATAAGATCCAAGACATTTTGAGAAAGGATATTTTACTTAAATGCTTTTGCGGCAGAGATTGATAGAGTATCCATTCACGATCTCTGTCAAGCTTGAACCTCTGCCACAACACAATTCAAGTTGCCAGACCTTGATCGCTACAAGGGAGAGTCTGATCCGTCAGATCACTTACAACACGTCGTGGCGATCACTAGCCTGTATGGCTACAGTGACGTGACCCGATGCAAGTTGTTCGCAACAACTCTTCGAGGTCCGGCACAAAAATGGCTCCAGGAGTTGCCGACGAACTCAATCGCCACTTTTCACGACTTGGCAAAGTCATTCTTGGGTCACTTCAGGAGTAAATCGATATTACAAAAAGACACCTCACACCTCATGAACATCCGGCAAAGGTCTGAGGAATCACTAAGTAAATTTTTGGACCGCTTCAATGATGAGGTAGTCCAAATCAAAAACGTTGATGAAAGGATTCTGGTGGCTGCTTTCTACAGTGGTATCAAACCAGGCAACTTTAACACCGAACTGGCTAAAAGGATGCCGAGCTCTTATTCTGAACTTCTCAAAAGAGCATCGGAGTTTATACGGGGTGAAGAGTCGAACAGGACAAAAAGAGAACTTTACGAATGGATACACAAAGGGAAAAAGTCCTCAAGACTCCGAACCTCTCATCATCAAAAAAGCTGAGGGTCGCTGATAGGCTGACCTATTCCAGGGCCATACCTTTGGTGAACCGAGTGGTCTTCCCGGGCAACAATGTCGAAAATGTACCCCCGCGAACAAGGAGCCATCCTGATGCTGACGTCACACCTCTCAATGTACCAAGGAGGGAAATTTTATTCCAAGTACAACATCTTGGCCTCTTAGAACCACCTCCTCGAATGGTGTCGGCCCCAGACAAAAGAGACCGGGCAAAATACTGCGCTTTTCATGGTCAACACGGCCATGATACCGAAGCATGCAACCACCTAAAAGTGGAAATCGAGAAGGCCATCTAGGAAGGACATTTACAACAGTTCATCTCTCGAACTGCGGCAGAGTTCCAGAGGAACACAGTCAATCAAAGGAATCCAAGGCTTCCTCGCCAGCCGCCTCGTCAACAGCACCGAGGCGATCAAAACAGGAACAATCTCCCGGCAAAGCAAGACCGAACAGATCAGAGTCGTCGGGGTGATAAATACAATCGCCGGAGGCCCGGCTACCGGGGACTCAAACAATGCCTGAAAAGAATACGCCCGAAACATTCCCTCAGGAGAGGATCGAGAAAAAAGACTGAAGCCATTTATGTCCCTCAGATACACCTCCGAAGACCCCGTTCCCAGCCGAATGCCACATAATGATCCTGTGATAATTCACGTAAATGTGGCTGGGTACGAAATGCACCGTGTGTTTGTCGACACTGGAAGTTCGGCGGACATAATATTTTGGGATGCCTGGGTTAAAATGCATATGGACGATTCTCTAATAAAACCCTTCAAGACCCCATTGGTTGGCTTTACCGGAGACTCGGTAGTACCCGAGGGGCAGATAATGCTCCCATTGTGTCTTGGAGCACCCCCGAAGCATAGAATTGAGATGACGAACTTCGTCGTCGTCAAAAGGGACAACTCTTACAATATGATTATGGGCCGACCCACGCAATACACCTACAGGATCCTTCCTTCTGTGTTCCATATTCCTTATATGATGTCCTTGCGGTCCCAATCGCAAACGATGTCCATTGCAGACAAGACTTTCTTGAAAACTTTCGATGCCTCATCCAGCTGGGATGGCTTCGAAGAACCTTTGACAAGCCAGAGGGAGGAAGAAGAAAAGGTGCAACCGCGGCTCGTAGCTACTGAGATCTCCAAACCTCCAGAGCCCAAAGGAAAGAGCCAAGCAAAAATCGAGCCCCAAGATGAGGTTCTAATAGAAGAGGTGTCACTAGATCCGAGCCTCCCTGATCGAAAAATTAAGATCTGCGCTACCCTCCCAGCAGAGTTTAAAGGCCTTCTCTTCAGGCTGTTAGCAGAATATAAGGACATATTCGCCTGAACCGTTGAGGACATGCCATGCATACCTCAGGAAATTATTGAGCATAAACTCGGAGTGGATCCAGCATGTAAACCAGTGAAGCAAAGGAAGCGCCCGTTACATCTCTTCAATCCGGAACGCAGTTTGATAATCGAGGCTGAGGTGGATAAGCTCTTAATTGTCAGATTAATTAGAGAAGTATTGTATCCCACCTGGTTGTGTAATCCAGTCCTTGTAACAAAACCAGATTCTTCTTGGCGAATGTGCCAGAATTTTACTGACCTTAATAAAGCTTGTCCAAAAGACAGTTATTCGTACCCCAAATCGATACAGTTGTAGATTCATTTATTGAATTTTACATTCTACACTTTTTAGATACATTGAAGGGCTACCATCAAATATATATGGCAAGAGAAGATGAAGAGAAAACCTATTTCGTCACTGACCGAGGCACGTACTGTTATAGTACCATGCCCTTCAGACTCAAAAATGCTGGAGCCACATATCAACGTCTTGTCAATAAAACCTTCAAATCTCAGATAGGATGAAATATGGAGGTGTATATTAACGACATGGTGGTTAAGAACCGAACCTATGAAGAAGTCTTGGAAGATCTAAGGGAGACATTCGAGACATTAAAGGTCCATTCAAATGAGGCTGAATCCTAAAAAATGTACATTTGGGGTCCCCTCGGGAAAATTCTTGGGATTCATTGTCTCTCAACGGAGAATTGAGACGAACCCTGAAAAGGTGCAAGCTATAATCAATATGAAAACTCCCACCTCGGTGAAGGAGGTTCAAAGACTAATCAGTAGAATGGCAGTTCTAAATCGATTCTTAGCCAAATCGGCAGAAAGGGGCCTGCCATTCTTCAGAGTCATAAAGAAAATAGAGGGCTTTCAATGGACCGAAGAAGCTTCTAAAGCCTTTAAGAGTTTAAAGAATACTTAAAAAATGAGAACTGCTATACCTGTATATCTCGATTGCCGAACATGCAATCAGCTCGGTTCTCCTGAGGCAAGATGAACAAGGTAATTAATGTCCTGTGTATTTCGTAAGCAAAGTGCTTCAAGATCCAGAGAAGAACTACACCCCCATTGAAAAGGCAGCCTTCTCCTTGGTGGTGTCAGCCCAAAAGCTGAGGCCTTATTTTCATGGTCTCTCTGGGGACAAAATAATAATTTTGACCAACCTTCCTTTGAAAAATATCTTGAACAAACCAGATGCTTCAGACCGAATACTGAAGTGGGTTGTAGAACTGTTTGAGTTTGACAGAATTCAGGCCTCGAACCGCAATCAAAGCTCAGGCTTTGGCAGATTTCATTGCAGAAAATTGTGGCATTGAAAAGATTGACCACGTCACGGTAACTGATCCAGTAAGGGTTCGAGAAATAAGAGAAGATTTCCTATAGGAACTTCATGTTGACGGAGCTTCGTGCGAGTCCGGAGCCAGGGCAGGAATAATAATCCGATCTCCAGAAGGAGACTATCTCACTTATGCCCTCAGATTCGGGTTCAAAGCAACCAACAACGAAGCTGAGTATGAGGCCCTTATCTGCGGGATGGAAATGGCCCACCAGAGGGGTGCCCGAACATTAAAGATACATTCAGATTCTCAGCTAACTGTAAATCAAAGTTTGGGAAACTACGAGGCTCGAGGAGTGATTTTGAAAAGACATCTAACCGATGGGGTCAAAAACTGGATTGGAAAGTTCAAAAAAGTGGACATCGTTAAGATTGCTCGAACCAGAAACACACACGCCGATGCCCTATCAAAACTAGCCTCAGCAATATACTGCCTCAGAACGCAGGTCTGTTGACTTCTCTGAAAAAGTCTCATGTGTTCAAACAAACTTCGGTTGGATGGAACCCATAATAAATTAATTGAACAACGAGATGCTTCCCGAGGATCCTACTGAGGCTAGAAAGATCAAATATAGAGCCGCCAAGTATGCCCTTGTTGACGGAATCTCGTATAAAAAAGCATACTTGTGCCCCCTACTAAGATGCCTCACACCATCTGAAGCTAACTATGTTTTGCAAGACGTACACGAGGGCATATGCGGAAGTCACATCGATCCTCAGAGTTTAGCTCGCAAAGTCCTGTTGACAGGATACTGCTGGCCAACTTTACATTCCGATCCAGACACTTTGGTACGGGGGTGTCGTCAGTGTCAGATACACGCGCCAATACCTCGAAGACCTGGCTCGGATATGGTCCCTATTCAAAGCCCATGGCCATTTGCTCAGTGGGGAATAGACATCTTAGGCCCACTTCCCAGACCAAGTTGGCAAACTTGAGTTCTCCATAGTAGCTGTTGACTATTTCACCAAATGGATTGAGGCCGAACCTCTGGCTACAATCTCGGGAAAGGCGATAGAAAAGTTCTTCTGGAAAATCATTGTTTGTCGTTTTGGTATCCCTGCTGTGCTTGTTTCTGATAATGGGAAGCAGTTCGAAGGAGAACCTTTCAAGAGTTTCTGCGCTAACCTCAGAATCAAATAACACTTCACCTCGGTCGCCCACCCGCAAGCAAATGGACAGATTGAAGTGTGCAACCGAACCCTTCTGAAAGGACTCAAGACCCGACTTGAAAGAGCTAAGAGCGCTTGGATTGAGGAATTACCCAGTGTCCTATGGGCTTACAGGACCACATCTCGAACGGCTAATGAAAACACTCCATTTAGTTTGGCCTACGGGTCCGAAGCTGTTATCCCTGCAGAGTAATTGGGCTACCTTCGGCTCGAGTATCCTTGTATGATCTGGAATCCAATCATGAGGCCCTGCGAGCTAACTTAGATTTATTTGAGGAGAAAAGATTGGATGCATCCATCCGGGAAACCAAGTACAAGCAAGTCATGGCTAAACACTACAACGCCATGGTCAAGCATCGGTATCTGCGGCTAGGAGACTTGGTGCTTCGAAAAAATGAAACAAGCCATGTAGAGGGGACTAAGAAGTTAGATCCGAACTGTGAAGGACCCTATCGTGTAATAGAAGCTCACACCTCGGGCTATTTCAAGTTAGTTGATATGAGAGGGGATCTTGTTCCTAGAATGTGAAACATTGTAAATTTGAAGAAATATTATCAAGGAATATAATGAAGGTTCCTTTTCAAATGTCAGATGTTCGGACTGCTCCAACTCTAAGAGTTTCGGATCCAGTTGAACAAAAAAGCAAATGATTGAGGGCCGAGGCTTAGCAGTCCCCCCTCAAGGACAGAGGCTTAGTAGCCCTGCGATAAGTCTCTTCCCTAAGCAAAAACAGAGCTGCGCCAATCCTCAGAGGTTCGGACAAGGCTCTGTCAGATGTTCGGACTGCTCCAACTCTAAGAGTTTCGGATCCAGTTGAACAAAAAAGAAAATGATTGAGGGCCGAGGCTTTGCAGTCCCCCCTCAAGAGCCGAGGCTTAGTAGCCCCCCAAGCAAAAATAAAGCCGCGCCAACCCTCAGAGGTTCGGACAAGGCTCTATCAGATGTTCAGACTGCTCCAACTCTAAGAGTTTTGGATCCAGTTGAACAAAAAAGTAAATGATTGAGGGCCGAGGCTTAGCAGTCCCCCCTCAAGGGCCGAGGCTTAGTAGCCCCCAAGCAAAAATAAAGCCGCGCCAACCCTCAGAGGTTCGGACAAGGCACTGTCAGATGTTTGGACTGCTCCAACTCTAAGAGTTTAGGATCCAGTTGAACAAAAAAGCAAATGATTGAGGGCCGAGACTTAACAGTCCCCCCTCAAGGGCCAAAGCTTAGTAGTCCCCCAAGCAAAAAACCAAAAAGTGCACCAATCCCTCCGAGGTTCGGTTCAAGCACAAAACAAAAATCGAGTTGTTCCAATTCTCAGAGGTTCGGATCCAGCTCAATACAAAAGACAAACATTGGGAGCCGAGGCCTAGCAGTTTCCCCTCAAGGGTAGAAACTAAGCGGTCCCCTCTAAGAAAGATGGAATTGAAGAGGGTCCAACTTAAAAGAAATATTATTTCTTGGACTTTACAAAGTCTGAATCAAATTAAAATGGCTAAGGAAAATATAAGAAGCCAAACTTGATCCTTTTGCCTCAGCTCGGAAGGGTCCAAATAGGGCCTAAGTTCAAAATGAAAAGGAACCTCAAACGATTGTTTATGTTGGAATTCTCAAGTATTGAAAGTTTGTTTATATCATAAAACTTGTGTTTTAAATGCAGGAAATAAAAAAATTGAAAAGCAAGTAAACGGCCAGAGGCAAGGAAGCTTAAGCTCATATTAAGAAGACAAAAGTTATCAAAACTTAGCAATTTCATTACCAAGACCTAACTATTACAATTATAAAGAAGTTCCTAAGCATTTACAAAAGGGAGTTCCTAAGTATTTACAAAAGGGAGTTCCTAATTATTACAGCAAAATCACATCAACTTGAGCGCCAGAAGTGGAAGGCTCGGCAGTAGAGGTTGAGGCCTGGTTCGCTGGCTCAGACTCGGCCTCGGGGTTCGGACCCTAGATCAGTAGAGTCGCTCCAGAGGTTCTGGGAACTGAAACAGGGGCTTTGAATTGAGCTTGTAGGCCGTTGATGACCTCCTCGGTGACGGAAGCATCGTACGGCAGCCCCTCGTACAAGTCAGGGTTCTTCACCAAGTGGTCACAAGCTAGTGTGAACCCCATAGAGAAGACCTTCTTCGTAAATTCCTTAAGCATTTCATCTGCTTCAGCCGAGGCCACAAATTGATTCCTGCCCTCGATCCGCAACTCCACCTCCCGAGAGGCGAGCTTTGCCTCGGACATCAGAGCTTCCTCTTGAAGTTGAAGGACCTTTTGCTCCAGATCTGTGACCTTCTTATCTCGGTCGTCCAACATCCACTTCAAGGGTCTTCTTCTCCATCTCGGATAGCCGAAACTTGTCCCTGACCTCGGTCAGCTAGGCCTTCCACTCATCATATTTTTTGCCCGTCTCGATATTGCATTTCAGCTCGTTGGCTTTAACTGCCTCCTTAACTGCCTGGTCCATGCTGGACTTCACGTGGGCCAACTCTTGCTTCACAGAGTTAAAGGCCGAGTTGAAGGAAGCCTCCCGATCTACCAAGGCGGGTAAAATTATGACGGCCTGTAAAGAGAAAGAGGTTAGATACAATTCGAGGTGCAACAAATAGGAATCTCGCAAAGAATTAGACAGGCTTACGTTCATCAAGCTGACGTGAAGTTCGTCAAGCCTTTGTTGGGGCGTGAGCCTTTTGACGTAGGCCACATCCCGAGGCAAGGCCACCATTTTGGCCTGCTCTCGAGCCACCCTCGGAAATTGGGCCCGATCATTGACATCGATCGGTGGGATGGGTTAGAGATCAGAGCTCCCGGAGGTAGAAGCCGGAACTGGAAGGGGGTCAATAGATAGCCAACCCCAGGGCACACCCTGCGACCCTGCAGACTTTCTCTCCTCCTCGGGAGTGTACTTTTATCACCTGAAAAATTTAAGTGTTAATTCGGGACACTGAAGAAAGATTAAGGAATGGAAACAACTGAGGTCAGATTGTACTTACCATAAGAAGTGATAAGTTATTTTGATAGGGGGACATTGCCCGAGCCAGTCCCCGGAGTCCGAACCCTCGCTACTGGAATAATGGACCTCTGGGGCGATGAAGTGGAAGAGAGGGTCATGGCAAAAGAAGGACCCTCCCTGAGGCCAGCAGCCTCCCTAGTCCTCTTCCTTGTAACCCGAGTTGGCCCGGGTTCGGTGGGCTGAATAGCCAGAGTAACTTTCCTGGCTTGCCTCTCCGGTGAACTGGCTGCCTCAGTTTGATTCAGGGGTACAGAGATTGAAGGTGCAGCCTCGGCACTCCCTGATGGGGTATTGATGGTGGCGGATGAGGATCCGCTTGCTGATGAAGAGACCGGGCTGGCTTGAAGTGCCCGCACCGGTTGCAGGTGTGGTGGACACCAGCCCCCTGAGGAATGCTCCGAGCTCTGCAGCAGGTGAAAGGTCAGAAAAATAATTAAAAAAAAAACAAGGGGGAGAGATATAGGGAAAAGTAGGAAATAACCAGGAAATGGTGATAGTGACCTTGTTGAGGATCGTAGCTCGGGGAGATATCGTGGGTAGGAAATAGTCCTGTCCAGGCCAAAATATTGTTCGATAGGATGGCAGAGGTTGGTTGTTGAAGTTTATCCGAAGGTTGGATTCGACGAACCTACGGGCATGAAGGGAGTCCGGGGGAGAGGCATTCTTGGTTTTTAAGTTTTCTTTTATAAGGTTGCATGCACCCCGGGGCATTGGAGGGTCAAGGTACCGGACGAAGAAAAATGACTTTTTCCAGTCATGGATTAATGATGGGTTACCCGAAGTGAGCAATTTGCCCGCAGTTCGGGGAGAGATGTAAAAAAATTCCTTTGTGGGAGATAATTTCAGCATCATCCTAAATGTGTCTAGAGAGGAAAGGGGGATGTCGTGTAACCTACATAAGAAAGTGAAATCAGCGATTTTGGGGTCAGCTGGGATATGCTAATATCCCAGTGGTTCGATGGGTTGACTAGGAGAGGGGCTATGGGGAGCCTCAGCCCTGCCTCAAGTTGTTCCTGATAAATTGTTAGGTAACCAGGCGGGGGCAAATGGCCTCGGTCCTCGAGGGTCGGGAGTTTGATGTGCACGTCAGATGGGAAAAAAGCACCGATCTCTAAGGATTTTGATATCCTCGGGGTCAAGGGAATTTGAGATACTTTGGGTTTGAAGGTTGGGGTGGTCGTTTTGTGGAGGTTCGGAAAAGAGCGGATCGGGAGGAAAGTTTAATGGCACTGCTGCTAGATGCGCTTTGTCGAAAGGATTTAACATCCTGTCGACGGCGTTTACCGGGAAAGGAGGTACCGGTGTTCTAATAAGAGAAGTGGGAGTGAACGTACCGGCCATGATCTTCTGTTTTGAGGGCGTGCTGGAGTTTTTAGAGTAAGCTCCTAGGTGGTGTCCGGTGGTGGCGTAGAGCAACGATAAAAAATCGGCAACGGTGAAACGGCAGAGGGCGAAAGGAATAAAGGCTACGTACTCTGGGGGATGAGAGTAAAGAAAAGGAGGGAGTGTAAGTCTCTGGGAAAATAGGGTAAAGATAAGTAAGAAGAAGAAAAAAGACTTGGGGTGAATGGGGGTATAAATAGGTGAGTTTCCTTCCAGAATGTTCTGTGTCTTTAGGGGGAAAAATCGACGGTTTCAAAATGAAAAAAGGCATTTAGGCGGGAAAGGCGAGACGTTATGGCGTGAAAAGCGAGGTGTTATGGCACAAAAATTGAGACGTGGTGCCTTCGTTACCGCGCATAAAACGAGGCATTTTACAGCAAAATCAGGGCGAATAATGCAGAGTAATAAATGTGAATTCAGTGCATGGGGACTCGACGAAAACGTCACCCTTGAGATGCTGTGGGTACGACCCACCGAGCATCCAAGGGACGTTTACAACCTCGGATCGGCAAAGGTTACGAAAGTGTCTCCGAAGTCTTCACCTCGGCTCGGTATGATAGTTTTGGTTGTAATCCATTGGGACTGTGAATAGTCATTGTCGGCTCGGCCCCTAACCGTGAGGCTCGGCACCAAGCCGAAGGGACTACTGATGATGTGGAATAATAACACACAGCGTAATTACCTAGATTGTTCTAGAAGTGCCTACTGCCTCATTAAGGGCAATTATGTACTTCAGCTTCAGCTGAACTAGTGAAGAGATAGCCTCATGCCTCCTTATGTAATTGTATAAATAAGGGGGTTGGGGTGCTACTAAAAAGGGATCAGAATTCAGATAACCAAACACACTTATGACATTCAGCTCTTCCACTTCCTCTCTCCTCCTAGAATCACATTCTAGCTTCTTCACTTATGGCTGAGGTGAGTTCAAGCAATATCATAAGATTGTATATTACAAAAACTTGCCATTATTCCTAGAAAATAAGTTAAACTCTAACAATAAATAACAGTACTAGAAGATTTATGTTCTAGCATTTGTAATTTTATAAAATTCGATTGGAATTAATAATTATATTATAATACTTACATATCTCATAGTTGCACTTAAAAAAATTCGTCATACTAATAATTCTTTTGAATAAATGAACAGGAAGTCCTATACTTTAAACTAATTAAGTTTGAAATTTCAAGAAAAGAATATTAACCAAAAAATAAAAAGTTAATTGATATTGAAAATTTGCAGCAAAAAATGCACAAAAGTTTTGGCGATGTGGCAATTAAAAAGTGCGCTGTAACTTATATACATGCAATTTGTATATATCTTGACTTTCAAAAGTCAATAGAAAGGGAAACACAACACTAAATTCCAAGAAAAATTTATCATTTCACTCGAAAATTGAGTCTCTTGAGTTCATATAATACTTGGTGATTCAGAAAAGAAATAGATTACTTAAGTGATTAAGATAATATGTTCTCACATAAGATAGAGCAAAATAAATTGTCAAATAATTTCATATATTCGATGAAACAGGTATGTTGCTATCTACATCTATATAAAAAACTAATATGGCACTCCAAAATTTGTTAATGACACTTTTTTTCATTACTTTTAGTCATATGAGAAGACACACATGCCTTATATTTCATTCTGTTGACACTATAGGAAACTTGACATGATTGTAAATTCAATTAAAAATAGGGGTATTATGTATTTTCATTTAATTAAAATGTCAATTGGAGCGTACTATTTGTAGTATTTGTTTAGATTAATAATTTTGGCACGCACCAATTAGTTTTAGGCATTCCATTGTTACTTGATAATCAAAATGACTTAAACATAATCAACTTAAATTCTCAAACAAATTGATTGCCAAAACTACTTTAGAATCCTAATAAAGTCATGGAAGCAAATTAATTATATTTTTAATTATATTTTTATGCATTATATTCGTGAAAAATTATAATTTTTAAAACTAATTGAAAAGCTTAAGAATTATTTTTTTAAACAGTAAAATATGCTTTTCTAAATATTTTATTCCATTAATTCTAAAATTCTATATGAATATGATAAGTATCCAAAAATTAACTAAACATCCAACGAATTTGATTGCTTTAGTACTTATTACCTAAAGTAAATCTCATGAGTATTAATAAATCAAATATTAGTTTTGTTCATAAAATACTTAAAAAAATTTACCAAATACAAAAGTGAAAAAAAATTTAAAAATGGAAGGGCAATCTCGTAAAGTAAGGTTTAGATGGATATTAAAGTCATTTTTGTTCATGAAAAAGTAAGATGGAATGTAAAAATCATTAGTCTATATTTATACTTTGTTATTAACATTAGGGTAAAGTGAAGGATCTAAACATAACAGGTGCAACCACTTTGATAAGCGTGACAAAAAAAAGATATTATGAAAGCAACAATTACTTATATTGTATAATAGTATTGTATACAATTATAGAAAATGTTATTATGATTTTCCAAAACTAAAGACCAATAAATATAATAGAAAAATAGAAAATTATAAATTGAGCCAACTGTACATTATACAACTTTCTCTCTATAATATAGATTGTTATAATATTTGAAAAATAAATTTTGGACGCAAATTATATGTATGCAGTAGGCTTCATAAGATATTATTTTTTAGTTTCGTTTAATTCACTTTGAGTATGTCAATTGTATATATTTCACCTATTTAAGGCCAATATAAGGAAGAAAATAATTTTAACAATATTCAAAGTGTCCAATAATAAGACAGAACTAAAATTTCAAAATTATTAAAGCTATTTATGAAAATTTCAAAATTAAAAAAAGGAGTTGTCCATGCTCACTTCAAAATGTATCGTACTTCAATGAATAATAAAAGATTTTGAAGTCTCAATAATCATGAAAATAAAAGTTAAGAAAGATACAAACTTAGATATTGCTACATGTTTTTTAACTTTCATGGAAGAAATATAACAAAGTCCATTCATGCTTATTTTGGTTGTTAAACATTTAAAAACAACTTGTTGGTTTAATATAATTTCTTTTCATATAAATGTATTAAAGATACTTAATCTAGTAAATTAATTAATAGAATTTTAAAATTAGTTTAAATATGTTTAAAGATTATTAACTCTCAGTTTTTTTGAAAAGTTTTCCCAAAATTAGCAAATTATATTTATATCCATGAAATTTAACTACAAAACATAAACAAACGATATGTAACATTTAAGCATTATATTTTTTTAAGGTAACATACTGTAAGTGCTTTCATTCCATAAGATTTCATTTCTTATATGATTTTTAAGTTTAACAAAACTTGTATTTTATACTAGAAAGTCCTATATATATATGTAAGTCATTCAAATAGATCACTAGATTGATTTATTTTTTCTTTGAATTTAAACACGTGGTCTAATCCACATTCATTTGAAACGATCAAAAATCATTTTTATATGCCACTTTTATAAGATTTTGTCGCTTTTCAATTTATCAAACATTCTTCTAATACACTTATATCCTTTTGAGCAAATACATTAAAATATTACACTCACTTTCAATTTTAACTTTCTTATAAATTCAAAATCATAATAAAACTCTGCGTGTAAAATCACTACAAGAAAATAGTTACAACATTCTCAATTACAATATCAAAATTTGTCACTAAATTAAATATTTAATAACAAGTTTTCATGTCATCACAAACGACTTCTGAAACAAAATTACATAGTGACAATATCAAATTTCTGTCATATCCCGTCTCAACCAAAGTTTTTTGTGTGCATGATAAAAAATTGATAACTTAATAATGACAAATTTTATAGTGGTAAGCGATTTGGTTGTTCAAAAAATGACAACAAGTATAGAAGTTGTAGCTAAATTATAATTTAAAAGTGCTTCCAAATATGTTTTCCCACAAAATCCTTATATCAATTACCTATCCCGCTTCTAATCCCTCTCATTTCCAAATCCTTGCATTAGAACACTACCATTCAGCCCTAATTTCTTCTTTCACATAATCAATACCCAGAATCAAACTCATAAACTTACAATTTCACTAATATTTGGAAACCCAGATTCCAAACCTCCACTCAATTCATTCCTTCTTCAAAACCCACTAAAAAAATTTACCTAAAATTTTAATCAATCTCTTTTTTTCTCAATCTCTTACTCTCATTAGTCTCTTGAAGAGGGAAGGGGCTTCGACATTGGCTGAATGGCTAGATTGGAGAAGGGGATACAGGGATAGGATCCAGTTTTAGATGGTTTAGAAATTGGATAAGGTTGCAGAGGGAAAAAATGTTGTGCAGATTGTTACTGATATTAAATCTAGTATGAAAGCAGCTAGTGAACTGTTAATACAAAAGATAAAGCATTTTTTTTGGTTGCCATGTGTTGCACAGTGCATTGATTTGATTTTAGAAGATATTGAAAGAATGGATTCAATAAAAAAACACTAATGTACCAGGGAAAAAATAACTAGTTTCATATATAACGTGACAAGGTAGTAAATCTCATGAAATCACGTGCCAAAAATTGAGAATTACTTTGATCAAATATCAAAAGATTTGTCACTGAGTTGATTTCAATGGAAGTCCTCTTCGACTCATTGTACTGAGTTGAAAAGAATGTATACATCTGATGAATAGGTAGAGTTCAATAATACTACTAAAAGAAGTACAGAAGTGCAAAATGTGGTTGATTTGATATTAAATAAGAGTTTTTAGATCAATGTTAGAAATATATCTGCAGTACGAAGCGACTTGTGAAAGTTTTGAAGATTATTGATCCAGACAATAAGCCAACCTTACCAATCATTTACGAGACAATGAATAGAGTAAGGATGACAATAAAAAAAAGTCAAACATTAAAAATGTATTGGGATGTAATTGATAGTAGCTGGTATAATCAATTACATCAGAATCTATATGCAGCACATAATTTAAATTTTTATAAAATGCTATTTTATTTATTAAAAGTTGAGGTAATTTAAATTTTTATAAAATACTATTTTATTTATTAAAAGTTGAATGCCAGTGTAGATAAATTTAAGAACTTTATAATTTTCTTTTATTCAGCTTATTTTAGAATCTGCGGCTTTTGGTACTTGTATATTTATAAGAGACTTCTTAGATACAAATGAAGTTTGGAAAGGGTTAAAAGGAGTAATCATGCGACTAGAGTCAAATGTGAAGGTATTTTGATAATATTTTTATTAATTCCTAAAGGTTTTTCTTAACTAACAACTTCTAAAATTTAACAAATGTATATATATTTTGTATTGTAGCTTAAAACATTTCGAGAGAGAAGATGATCATTTAGAAATGCAATTGCAACTAAAGCATTATCAAAATATTTTCCAGGTTTGAAACTATACTTAAACGTATAAGAAAATTTACTTAACATTGACATGTTTAACATACTTTGAATTTTGAAATTAAATTGTTTTATTATTTTATTATTTTATAGCTGAATGGCAGTTTAATTATGGCAATGAGACTCCGAATTTAAAGAAGATTGCAATTAAAATTTTGAGTCAAACTTGTACATCTTCTGGTTGTGAAAGAAATTAGAGTGCATGGTCATTAATTCATACCAAACTTTGAAACCGATTGACAATTGAGAAGTTACACTGAAAATTGGTTTTTGTGCATTATAATATGCAATTGAGGGTAAAGAATTTGATGTATCAAAGAGATAGTAATGATTTTTATAACCCAATTGATTTAAATCACATTTTTCATGAAGATGATATACTGGACGAGTGGGTTAGGGAAAATGACCAACCTACACTGCCACTTTGATTGGTTAGATTAGGGAATGTGTCACAGAATGGGAAGAAGATACACTAGAGAAGGCAATGATAGTGGTGATTTTGGTAATACTTTATCACAATTTACATGGAAAACTAATTAGAAAAGTATTAACAAATCATCTACTATGAGAGATAAGGGTAAGGCAAAAAAAAGAAGTAAACATTTACTGGCATCATCTTCTTCAACTAATAGTAATGGCAGTAATGATAATGGTGATGGATTTGCAATAGCGATGGAGGGGCTAACTCTGGTGAAGGACCAAGTGGAGGAGGTGATTATTATCAAGACAATTAGTATGCCGGAGACATGTCATGGGCTTAGGGACATGAGAGTATCAATTATTATGCTACTTAGGATACTAATCATGGTTATCATCCTGGCATAGAAGCACAACGCTAATTTTTGAATGAATTAACTGAGTTTTTAATTGATTCCTCTCACCATTCACATTCACAAAGAAATAGAGGGGTTAGTGAGTTGTTACAAAATTTGGACATTGGACATGCCTATGATAGCCATGATTCTTCTCAAAGCAATAGTTGGTTGGCATATGGCTGTGATCAATCATATGAAGTTAATACTGGCTATTATTCTGGATATGGAACATATGATAGATCTAGACATCTTGAGAGGCCCACCAATACTAGTACTGGTGGATATTATGATCAGGCAATTAAGAGCTATCACGAGGGATCTTCATTTGCTTCAAGTAGTATTGGCTATTATGGACAAAGTCATGCGTCATTTACTAGTGCTGGTCATAGTGTTCAATATAGATTATTTGGATACTATAATTATGACATGGAAACTTCACCACATCCTCCACCTCTCATATATAATGTTTCATGATAATATAGTATTATGGTTCATCTAACCAATCATCACAACCAACAGATGGATAACTAAATTTATTTTTTCTACCTCATCCAAGTATCTTACCATATTGGAACTCTTATTACAATGCACAAGGACAAAATGATTTTGAGTCTTATCGTCATTCATTATGGTATTGATAGGTATAACAAAAATTCTAATGACCTTAGTTTTTTTAGTATTTGGTTTTTTATATAATGAGATCTTTTTTTTCTTTTTTTTTTCCTTTCAGAAAATTGATCGTGAAACAAGTAAAATTTTTCTTAGTGTATTGGAGATAATTTGTTTCCTTATATTGTTAGGAATTATTGAGTATCTATTTTTATATGAAATGTGTATATGACATTCTTATAATATATTTGTGATATTTTGTAGTGCTACAATTTATCATTCTCTATTTATAATAAACAACCACATCTAATATCTAGTTGTGATTGTATTTTGCTAATTTAATTTGACAACTAAATTTGTTGTGGTGTTGTATATTTTTTAGACAATTTTTTTTTTTAAGAATTTTTTTAGACTTCGTATATAATAAAACATGCATATCGCCTGATACGCGATCGATATATCGAAACCGATGTTGAACAATACGTTCTGCAACTGTTATCACGACCGCAACTTTAAACCATGTTGGGAAGGGATCTCTGTGGTGCACATATTGTTGAGAAGAATTGGAGACAATTGAACATGTTTTTTTTTTTTCCTGTGAGAAGGATAAGGAGATTTAGGAATTGGCTATGGTGCAGTCGGATGGATTAATACATCCTTAAAGGGGACTTCAAAAGGTGGTGGATTGGACTTGGAGATGCAGAAGCTAAACCTAATGGGGAGGATCACATTAATCTAACTGTCAATATCTTGTGGAGAATATGGAAGGAAAAGAACAATATGTATTTAATGGGAAAAGAATGGATAGTTTTCAAATAGGTAACTAGGCTTGGAAGGAGTGGCAAGAATTTAATAGCAAAAGTGAGACTGAGAAGAAAAAAAAAAAAAACACAGCTTTCAACCAGCACAAGAAGTAGTTGGCCTTGGGTTCAAGAGTTTTAGCAATTTGGAAATGATGCAGTACTGAAGCAGATCTAGATAAACATTTCTTGTAGCAGGAAGAGAACTGGGATTAAAGTTCTAGCCTCAAATACTGCTATGGAGAATCTTTGTGCTTGGTCATTCTCAGAGTTAAAAGTTGGAGATAAGGCCTTAGTGTTAGTCTTGATCAAGGCACTAAAGAGAATAAATCTCGGTTACTCGTTTTGTAATGCAAAATGAGGATAAAGGTAGTTGAGATGATTGAAAAACATATGGGTATTATAACTTTTCAATGCTCGTTTCGCAGTGCAAAGTGAATAGTAAAAAATTTTCATTGAAGAAGGGATGGTAGAAAGTTTTGATTGTTTTATCAAATAGAAAGTGTGGAGTGAATAGCAAAAAATTTTCATTGAAGAAGAAGGAATGACACCTAATCTCTTTATATTTGTTTGTTTTGATTGTTTCATCAAATAGAGATCAAGTGGTTTGGAAACTCAAAAAGAAAGATAGGAAGGGTGGGAGGCTGGGCACTTTATTAGATGGTATTTTAAATTTACCAAAGTTGTTTGAGCTCTGTTCTTTTTTTGTTTCAGTGCAAATGAACATGACATTGATAAATAGATTAGCAGCAAATGTTATTGACTTTGCTTGTGTCCTGGTGACAGTTTTGTGGAATTTTAACCATAATTGTAAATGCAAGTCTTTACTCCTTTTTGTATACTCCCTTTTGGACAATCAATGAAATAAAATTAAAAAAAAAAAAAATACTAATCAAATTTAGATTTGTCTCTTCTCCACCAATCAACTTCCACCGAACAACAAATTCTTCCAAAACCCAAACCAGTCAACACTCCACACAAGCCCTTCATAGGACTTCAACCCTTTCCCTCCCCATCTCCAACATTTACACACCAAAAAAATGGCCCTCTCAAAACCCCCGATCTTCTTCTACCTCGTCCTCCTCATCACCACCATCATCCTCCTCCTCCAAGCCGATCTCAACCCATTCACAAGATCCCACTTCAGATTTACTCTCTCAACTCCAATCCCTCCAATCCCAATCCTCCAATGGCGGCGGAGGCGGAGTCATCCACCTCTCCGATTCCCTCCTCAAACGCATCCTTTCCCTCCCAACTCCTCGTCCCTTTTCTTTCCTCATCTTCTTCGACGCCCAACAACTTCATTCCAAATCCGAACTCTCCCTCCCTTCTCTCAAATCTGAATTCTCCCTCCTCTCCAAATCATTCCTCTCCAACAACCCTCCAAATTCCCACTCAAAGCTCTTCTTATTCGACCTCGAATTTCAAGAATCTCAGTCCTCTTTCACCCTTTTTGCCGTAAATTCGCTCCCCCACGTCAAACTCGTCCCCCCTTCAGCTGTTGATGTCAAGAAAGATTCTATCCAGATGGATTCGTCGGATTTCTCCAGACTTGCGGAATCCATGGCGGAATTTGTTGAGGCCAAAACGAAGATCCCAATTGGGCCGATTCATCGTCTCTTTTAGACCCGCCGATTGTTTCCAAGAAGCAATTGATGTTTTTGACTGCTGTTATTTTGATTTGGACTCCGTTTTTAGTGAAAAAAGTGATTTCTGGGAAAACCCTTTTGCATAATAAGAGTGTGTGGATGTCCGGGGCAATTTTCGTCTACTTTTTTAGCGTTTCCGGGTCGATGCATAATATAATTAGGAAAATGCCGATGTTTTTGGCGGATAGGAATGATCCTGGGAAGTTGGTTTTCTTTTATCAGGGATCTGGGATGCAATTGGGAGCTGAGGGGTTCGCGGTTGGGTTCTTGTATACTGTGGTGGGGTTGTTGTTGGCTTTTGTTACTCATGTGCTTGTTTATGTGAAGAACAGGACTATTCAGAGGATTGTAATGGTTCTTGTGCTGTTTGTTTCGTTTGGGGCGGTCCAGAAGGTGATTTCCTTGGATAATTGGAAGACAGGATATGGAATTCACGCTTACTGGCCTACAAGCTGGAAGTGATGGTGATGATGAAGTGTAGGTATCTGATTGACATACAGGGGGCCTTCTTCAACCATTGCCTTGAGTAAGAGAATTGTACTAGTTTAGATGCATCCAAGAGAGAATGATCGACAAGAAAATTTAAACAATGATATAAAGTTTTGAACTTTTTGTATTTTCTGTTTTAATTCTACTTAGATTTGATGGACACCTCTTCACTTAATGAGAGACTTATTATATATGCAGGCTGAAAGTTTCAACACTGATTATCTGCAATTTTGTTTGTCATTGGCTTTCTTTTTGACCTCTCGCAGCTTACTATAAATTTTATTGATGCAGATACTACTATGGGACTGTTTTAGACCAATATCAGTAGGTTATTAGTGAGAAATCTTAGCTTAAAGAATTAGTGACAAGCCTTAGCTTAAAAGAATTGGTCATTATTGTCTGCATTGTATTGAATTATATTCTTGTTCTTACAAGACTGCCATATTGGCTCAATAAGTTTAGGTTATGTGGTTTTATTCCGTTTCATATCTTTTGAAGGAAGGGAAAATGTTCATTAGTTGCAAGTAGTGGTATGGTAATCTTGTACTTTGTGTTACATGTTCAGCTCAAAGTGTGTTACTAGGCTATACTATTGATGTAGTGGCCTTGGTCTTTAGGTTTTAAACTTTAGGCAAAACTTCTTCTCTTGAAAGATTTTGTCATTTTCTCAAAAATTTGTTCTTTGCCTAAGATCTGATTATTTTATTATGCTGGTTGAGTCCCATCATTTTTTATCTGCCATTCTGGCCATATTTCACATCTCCATGAATTGGCTGCTTCTTTTATTTTAAGCTTCTTGTTTTTGTTATTTCATTATATAATATCTTGTAAGACTTTCCCCGTTTTCTTCAACTTGGCAATGTAGGTATTCTTTTTTCTTTTCTTAATTGTACTTTTGCATTTGGTATATGCATCCTTTTGTTCTGTGTTGAGCCGTGTGCTTTAGTATCCAAATGGAGCAACCACAAGTTGTTGGGCGTTTTGCATCGTCTTTCCTATTCTCTCTAACTTACTCATGCATTAGTTGTGCTATAATTGTGTAGGCGTTCCCATGAAACTGCCTTGAACACTAAATTTACCTTGTGATGCCATCCTATGGCTATAATCAATTGGGGAACATTCAAGTTAGTAACTTTCCTATCTAAAGCATAATAACACCTAGATGCCTATCTAAAGCATAATAACACCTAGATGAGAGCAACAGAGAGGAACAATAAAGTTAGTAACTTTCCTAGCTAAAGCATAATAAAACCTGAAAGAGAGCAAGAGAGTTGGAAAAATGTTAAAACCACCCTTTGCCTAGGCAAATCCCGGGTTTAACTACCTTCCACGCTTGTTTCTAATTCACTGGTGTACCAAAATTAAAAAGAAAAAAAGAAAAAAAAAAAAAAAAAAGAGAGAAAAAAAGTAAAATTGTAACACCTAGTTCTCCTCTTTCTTGAATTCATTATCTCCATTCTTCTTTTCCTTTTCATGCACTGTATGACAATATATATAGATAAACTTTTATTAACAGCCGATCTATCTTCGAGGTAGGGATTTTTCTTGTCATTAATCATTTACTAGTTATTAGTAGGGAACTGTCATTCTCCAGTCTGTGTTTAGCTTTAGAATTGCGTGCATGATTTTTTATCCTAGTTGTCTCTTTTTCTTTTGGTTTTGTATACGTGTTTTTGCAAATCTTTCAGCTCCGTAATGTATCAGTTGCATGTTCCTTTGCAATGGCCTAGTTAGCTAGTCTTCTCTTCAAATTCCATCAATTTGGAGATGTTTAATTTGGTTAAAAGGAGGTGAGACATAGTTGTAATATAGCACAAGATTACAAGTGACAGGGATTCACTCACCTGTAATGGCTAAATTAGAGAATGTGAGAGGCTCTTTGGCTTGCATTTGAGGCTAAAAATTTGGATTTTTAATGCCTCCTCTTCAATTCAAGATACATATAAATTGGATGCCGGTTAGCAACAGTAATTAATAAAAGTTTGAGGTCAACCAGCAATATTGAGTAGTAGCAATGTGGACTGTGGTTTCTGTATTTTGGTCCCCTGTTCCTCCCTTTATCCTCGCTCCTGTTATTAGTATTATAGGGTGAAATTTTTTGAGTTGGGTGTTTTAGGGTTTTAGGTGTCGGAAAACTATTTTAGGAAGAAGAGCAGTCCATCTCCTCATGAGTATAGAAAATGAAAAGGAGAGTAAGAAAAGGGAATAAGATGTTGATATTAAACTGCCACCAGAGTGATCAACTCTGGGTTCAGAAGGTAGACTTAAATGCATCATTATCCTGGCATGTTATTGAATTGACATGCCTAAATTCATATTACATTGTTTTTTTTAATCAGTAATTGTTGAGATGGTTATATATATATTTTTTTTTAAATTTTTTTGCCCTCTCTCGCCTCTTGAGGATGTGGCTTGGTAAGTTTAAAGACTATGTATGTATCTGAAGTAGATATGCCCACTTGACATTTTGTCCCTTTATCTGGGGACGAGGGGCAAGCATTACGCTATTCCCACATTTTCATTCTTTATATTGTGTTGTTTTCTTGACTACTCTACCAGTCTGAAAAAGGAAGATCCTATCATCCTTATACTTTTGCTGGATAAATTACTGATGTGTTTCCACATTTTCAGCTTAACCAGCAAACCATCAACTGATGGAGCTTTAGTTTCCTAAACTTGTTTTTTCCTTCATTTTCCTTTTTTCTTCTTTGAACTGAGACATGCTTATGTAGAAAATGGTTCTCTTTGAAATTGTAACATTAGCTTTATGTTTTTCGTCTCTGTGAGAAGGTGATAAAAGCGAGGTAACTTTTAACATGGGATTATGTGAGCCACCAGGATGTAGAAAGATTGCATATGGCATCCTTTTAGTTGCATGCTATTTTAATGAAACAAAAATATGTTGTGGTGTTTTATTTGGCATAAGAAGTTCAAATTTGATGTTTAGATAGCTGGTTTTGTCTTCTGTGCCAAAGTTTTAATCTTTAAGTCACTGTCCTTCTTGTACACATGAAATTTTGGAACCTATGGACATGTTTGATGATCCGAGTCATCTGACCACTTAGGGCCATTTCCAGTCTTGAGAGGAATTCAGCTAGTATATTATGCTTGAGTTGTTGCTGCTGATGCTTTTGCATAAGCTCTGAATTTATACCGAACTATTGAGGCTTTCTTTGGAATTAAAAAATATACGTTCTCTTGGACGAACTTTGTTGGATCAGCTGCTATCTTCCCAAAGCCAAAGGTAGAACCTGTTACAGCTGAAAAGCTGCAGTGGAAGAGCTGCACTTGGATCTTGAACTTGCCAGAGCAGGGCAATTCTTTGTTTCCATCGTTTAGCTACAGATTATTGGTCTGAATTGTGTTCAGGATAACAAATGAGAAGGCTTCTGTGATTAGAATCTCAGTGCATGTCCAAAACACATAGCACCTAACTAAATAAGCACGTTTAATCTGTTGTAGTCGTGTAAGGTTGTTGAAGGTAAATGGGGAAACAAACTCTGCCAACATAGAATATATTCCATTTCAACATTGTAATTAAGAACCTACTTTTCTTATGAGGGTAGTTCACTTTCTTCCATCAGTTTTTCCACTTGCAATATCTTTTCCATATCTAAAGAAAAAGTGATCCTTCTGGGGTGGCAAAAAAGAGCCTCAAAGATGAAGTTTGCATTATGCCCTCCATTGTTTAGTACTTTTGTCAATGACTTTGCGTAGCTATTCAGCAGGGTTGAGGATGCCCTGTTCATGATCATCTTTTTATCTCTTTCGAGTCAGTTTATATATTCTTTATGTTTCTTGGAGTTATTTTGCACCTTGAATTCTCAAACTCTTGAGCATTTAGAAGAGTATATAGAAATTTAGCGAGTCTGGGAAGATAGCAAAAATGGAAGAACAAGTTGACAGTGTGGGAAGAGCATTTGTAGAGCACTATTACCGCCTGTTTGATACTGACAGACCATCTCTTGCTCTTCTCTACAAACCAAATTCCATGCTTACATTTGAAGGCCAGAAGTTTCTGGGGATAGATGATATAACTGCAAAGTATGAAATTAATTCAGTTGCCATTTGGACAATGCCATCATATGATTAGCACCATTGATTCTCAACCATCATCCCCTGATGGAGGCATTTTTGTTTTTGTCAGTGGCAGCCTCCAACTACAAGGAGAGGGACATCCTCTAAGGTTTAGTCAGGTAAAAATATATGTGCCCCCTCTTAATTTCTTGTTCTAAATGCTTTGAAGTCCTAGTTTTTCCTTCTCTCCTTTCTTTGCTTCGCGATTTCTTGATTATTTCCTAACTTGCTCGTGACATGGTATTATTATTATTTTCTGAAATCTGTTTTTCGGTATTGCCAAAAATGTGATATAGGTATATGTATTGTGTGCAGATGTTTCACTTGACCCCTACTGCAGAAGGAAGTTTTACTGTGTTAAACGACATATTTCGCCTTAATTATGGTTGAAATGCAGTAGTACCTTTTCTGGAATTGGTTTGTTTTCTTCCAATAAAGAGCTTAAGATAAAGCAAGGATGAGGATGAAGATCTATCTTCAGATCCTATTTCTCTGAATTTTTTTTTTCGTCTATTTCTCTTAAGTTACAAGAATCTTTATGGTTTTCTTTATTCCAAAACTCCATTATTGGAGGCATCAAATTCAATTTCAGATTAGTCAATTTGCTACGCTACAATATTCTGGTTGATTACATTGTTTCACCAAATGCGAATATATTCCTACAGTACATTATGCAGTAACCCCATTTAGCATTAAGAACACAAATTATTAGCCCTATATTAGATAATTGAGAAAAATTGGTGGCCAGTAAGAAGCCAAAAAATTAATTTTGTTTCTCAAGAAAGGGAGGACAATGCCAAAGCTATAAAAGAAATATAAATTAATCTTATATATATCGGTGTGTATAAATTTTTACACCATCAGGTCTAAATATATGTTATACGTGCATAACTAATTTTTGAAATTTAAAAAATATCTAAATGATTTGCATCCACATTTAATGATGTAAAAATTTTTATATAATAATAGTGTATGAAAGATTTACCATCTCATACAAATAAATGGGTTATAAAGTGCGTGGACTCTTTGCAATCCATGTTACACATTCACTTTCATCACGGCATAAGAAGAACGTGTCGCAATATAAATTGTAATTATGAGCGCATGGGGAGAACTAGGATGATTATCAATCAATCAATCGGTTAATTGATTAATAAATTCGGATAAAATTAAAAAAAAAAAAGATTTTAAAACTTTTAATCTGTTCTAATTTCAAATTTAAGTGTTAGTTTAATATAAATACAAATTCAAATTTGATAATCAATTTTGAGTTTGATTAAAAAAATTCAACTTAGGTAGTTAGACTTTTGACATTTGGTTAAAACCCAATCTACAAAAACTTTCTTTTCAAACAAAATTTTCTTAATTTTATTTAACTTCACCCCATATAATTTGATATGTTTCTTTCTTTCAATTTAACATGCAACATAAATTTAATAACTAACAATATAATTATGTATACACTATAAAATCATATAACTTGTAAATATTACCTCTTAATCATTAGATTTGTATAATAGAGGTATTGTTAGACTAAATTATGTGATATATATGGGAAATTTTTAGTTTGTCTGGAGCAATAATTAGACATACCCAATAGTTATTTCTCAACTAATAGGAGCTTGCCATTTGGAATACATGCCCTTTTTTTTTTAATAGGATGGCCCTCTTATTTTTCAAAAATATGAGCACTCCATTCCAATTGGAAGGCCCTCAATTAATGAGCATGTCTAACTGTCTCATAAAATTTCTCGATATCTATGTAATACTTTAGTGACTAACAATGCAAGAACATGTGTCGGTTAATGCAAATTTAATTATGAAAGAAAATTCATGATTTAATTTACAAAGAGAAAAATGCACCAGTAATTATCAAATTATTAGATTGTTGCATATATACAACGTCACTGACCTATTATTTTATAAATTTGGTCACTTACCTACTTTAAGTGTGTGCTTGGAGCAACTCTTTCTATTTTCATGGTGATTGGAAATGCAAATTTAACGATGTTCAGTAACTCAAATTTGCAGACACATATTTAAAATAATTCAATGATCAAATTTGCAAAATAAATAGTTCAGTAACCTTGTATACAATAACTAATAGTTTTGTGACTATTGGTGCATTTTGCTATGAAAATATAACAAAGGTAAGAATTAAGTTAAAAACTGAAGCTAATTATAATATTTTATCAATAAATAACTTTTAATTGAACAATTACATTTCCTTTTGTATATTATCAGTTTAACTTTTAAAGTTCTTTAAAATTTTGAAATATAGACAACTAAATGCAGTTTAAGTGATAAAATACTTCCCTATGATTTATTGGTCATGGGTTCAAGTAACTTAGCGGTAGGGGAAAGGGCGGTTATATTAGAAAATAAAAAAATTATTTGAAATATACAATGCATTTAAAACTATTTAATATTTGAAGTGTACAATTACTTTTGTTCATGATTTGTCACACTATTTTGTATGAGCACAATTATATGTATCATTGTTGTATTGTTTATATATAAAATACTTAAAAAATTACTTATTTCAAAAAAACTCATCACCATTTTTTAATTTATTAACCAAATTTATGAATACGGTTAGCCAATTTATGACTCCAATCAAAATGAAGCAAAACTAACCAAATTTATTGACCAAATTTTATTCAAAATCAGTTGCGAATTAGTTAAATCTACTATCTTAAAAAAATAAAAGTATTTTGCAAGGTAGAAAATTTTATTTTATTAAGTTCATTATTGAGCTCCACGCGACGTTTAATTTTTAAAGTATTTCACATAATATTAGTGATTTATAAGTAGATTTTATCAATAACTTTCTAATATTTATGGAAATATTGTATGCATTTTGTATAAAGACCAAATTTTACTAAATTAGATATATTAGAAAAACAGAAAAGTATTTCCTAAAGTATAAAGACTTCTCTCGAAGTAATCTAAAAACTCCATGTGTAATCAATATTTACCCTACTTAGATATGTATATAAAACTCATCCTATCATATAATTTTCCTATCAAAGAATTAAAAAATGTTAAACTTTTTTAACTATTTTTTTTTTGCAGGCGAATGGTATTTAATATTTTTTTTGACTTCAAATAGGATATGTTTTTGTCATGTTCGAATAGGATATGTTTCTGTCATCCTAGGAAAATGATGTAGGTATGTGTGAATCTTCTATTTCATCGCTAGTTGTGGTAGAAGAAGTAATATTATAGTAAGAAGAGTGTTGAAATCACTTGAAGGCAGAAGCAGAAAGTCCTACTGTTCTACAAGGAAGTAATGATTGAAAGTTAGTATCATGAGAAGAGTGTTGAGATCACTTGAAGGTAGTATTTTTAAACGCTGAGTGGACCAACCGATCTCATCTTTGTCTCACATTAGTTGATCTTGGATAGGATTAGTTGATCTTGAATAATCACTTCCTATCCGATGTTTCTAATCTCTTATCTCCTCCTTCCTCCTCTCTTCTTTCCCATCTCTAATTTTCCTCCCTATTTCACTTCAATATCTGATGATTCTCATAAAATACTATATTTTTATCATTTATGTTGATTAAAAAATTAAAAAAAATTTATTAAAAATAAAATAAAAATAAAACTTGGTGGCCTAACTAGTCAAATTAGTTGAATCAGGAATTAATCAAGACATTACTAAGCTCAAGAATCGAATATTGAGACATTACCATTCAAGTTTAAAAACATTGCTTGAAGGTGGGAAGAGATAATGCATATTTCCCATCTTTAGCTTAGCTGGTGGAAGAATTTGATAGTTTTTATACTCTTAACTCATCTCATTTCTAGACGAGCATTACTAAATTAATACTCCTCCACCTCTTCTTTATCATTTTATATTTTATCTTTTACTTTCAAAATTTTTGAAATTAATTAATAATAATAAAATAAAAATAAAAAACAAATCCCACTCATGTATTGTAAGGGAAATTTTTAAAATTTACAAAATCTAATGGCATTTCCTTATCTCCTTTTGGGTTGATGACCCTATTTTAAAAAATCATGTCCCTTAACTTTTGGAAAAGGTAGGTTTCCTACCCACATATATAGCTCTTATTGGCCTGAAATGGCATTTGGTTTCCTATCCACATGTATAGCTCTTATTGGCCTCTAATGGCATCTCTTTTTTAGGTTGATGACCCTATTTTGATATAGAGATTCTATGGTCCTTTAGTGTTTTTGAGAGAATTATTCCCTTAATAGCTGTCCGATGAATAGTTGACAATTCATTAAATAATGATAAGGATTGAAGGATTGTTACATGATAATAATTCTATTGTTTGCTTATATCTCAAATTATTCCCTTAATAGCTATCCGATGAATGGTTGACAGTTCATTAAATAATGATAAGGATTGAAGGATTGTTACATGATAATAATTCTATTGTTTGCTTATAAACCTGCCATAGTAGGTAAATTTTTTTTTTTTTTTCTATTTTGTACACTTTCTAAAAGAAAAACCCAGTTTAAAATCAAATGAATGATGATTTCAAAATTAAGAAAAATAAATAATCTCTATGAAAGTCTCAAATAAATTTGATAATGTGAATTATTTATAAAACTTGAAGTGAAATTATACTAATAAATAATAAAATAGCACTATAAAGCAAAGAAACTTCTTATTAAAATATCAATCTACTATTTTCCAAAATAATTAAAATGAACTATTCCTTATCTAAAGTAGTATTATACGACTATTTCATAATCTATACCATCAAAAAATAAGTTTTTGTTATAAAATAGATATTTGGATAGTAATTTTGCGATGCAAAAAATAATTGAATAGTACTATAAAATATGAAATAAAGTATCATGACATATCTAAATAATGTTCTCTTGTACAACAAAAAGTACTACCATTTTGAGTGTATCAAATTGATTAAGATAGTCGATGCATAATTAAACATTAACAAACAAAAAATAAAAGATAGATACAATTACATTATAAATCATTAATCACGTGAAACTATCAACTAAAATAGTAACAAATAATACAATTGTACTCTGTAAAGTAACAAATACTATCAAAATATCAACATCCTTGTAGTACAGTATTACTGTATACAATGTACTGTCTCTTACAAGAAATTCTAAAATTTTTGAATTAAATTAAATGTAATGTTGGATTATTTATTTGAATACAAATAAATTTTTGTAATGAAAGAGATACTAGGATGGTTTGTACTGAAACAAATAATACAATAGTATTAGAGAATATGGAAGAAAGTACTATAAGATATGTAAATAGTATTCTCTCTTATAATAAAATGTACTATTGACTCCAATACATCAACTTAATTAATTCGAAATCTTATGAGAAATCCATCCGATATTTATTAGACATTAAATTAATGATATTGATAGATTATCTGTATCATAAAATAACTTTTTGTAACAAAATATATATTGCATTATTAATTATTTGTGAAGAAAAATATTTTGATAGTATTAAAGAATATAAAAAGAAGTACTTAATAGTATAATACTTATAACAAGAAGTACTACTAGGTATCTAAATAGTATTCTCTTGTATAGTAAAAAAAAATATTTTAAGTACTATTATATCAACTTCATTAAAAAAATCAAAGCATAGATGAATATAGACAATTTCGCAAACAAGAAATGAGAAAATTTATATTAGATTTTATTAAATGTAACATTATCAACAAAATTATTATAGATAATAAATAGTACGATGAAGTGCAAAGAAATCTACCATCAAAATATTATTATATTACTATATAAAATAACTATATTATGCTCTCCCTTTTTTTGAATAGTATTTGAAAATGTCATCCTATTTGATTGTATGAATTATAATGAAATATTTATAGAAGTCAAATTTCATGGTAACAGTAGTATAAATTATTATTTAAACTTCACAACATTCCAAAAGTGAAAAGTTATTGTAATAGAAGTATAAATTAAAATGTAAAATTAAAATGTACTTCGACAAACAAAAATAGTACTATCAAATATTGTAAAAGTTACAAATGTTAGTTTGATTATTAATGCAAAATTGTACACAAAAGTGAAAAAAAAAAAAGAAACTGAATGAAAAATCCTATAACTTATAAATTATACATTATGCTCACTAATAATGTATAAAAATGTAATAAATAATATAGATGTAGTGTGTTTATATAATGAATTAGTACTATCTATATGTTAGTATAGTACTATCATTTAAATAATATATATGCTACTTCATTATCTAACCTAGTACTTAAGGCACACCTACTTTGTGCAACTAATAAAAATTAAAATAATATTTTTATATATAATAACATTATCATATAAATATGGATAATTTTACGAAATAAAAATATGGAGTAATTATATAATAGTTACATACAATTATGCATATTTTCTTGCAGACTTTAATACTTTTAAGCCAATTTTAGAAAGAAACGCAAAGACCACTAGACCAAATGATGCTTTCCCTTTATTAATAATTAAAATATTTTGAATTTTATTTTTATTAATGTTAAAACTATTTTGACAGACAAAAATTTTAATAAAAAAGATGAGTTTCACAAGTAAATTAATAAAATGTTGTTCAAATTTCACATTTCCACTTATGAAAACAAATAAGTCAATTGGGTAGTATTCTTAAATTGTGAAAAAAGCACTATGGGAAATAAATAGTAGCATCAAATATCATAAAAGGTACTACTTCTCATTATTTTAATTAATAGATAAAATAATATAAAATATTATTAATCATAGAATTTTGTTTGAAAATTAAAAATAGCACAATAATTTTCATAGTGAGTTTACATAATAATAAAAAAAAAAATCATTTCATCAATGCAAAAACTTAAATATGAAATTAAGAAAAATGAAAATGAAAAATGTAATATTCTGTCATGAATAAAAATAAATTGGCAATAAATAATGAAATATATTAATATATAAGGTAAAAAGGAGTAGTAGTAAAGGTTGAGAAGGAATTATGTAAACGATAAGTATGATGAAAAGAAACTCAATCCTCAAAATTTAACAAGTTCCCTATCTAAAAGGAAAAGTTTGTGTGTGAAACTTTTAAAAATAAGTTTGTTACACCTAATGTAATCTCAAGAGTCCAAAATTCTCCTATATATCTAACGGTAAATATTGAACTAAGGATAGAGTACCCTGGAAGGAACTATAGAAGCTCCCTTTGATATATATTCACATCCATTCAAAACCAAAATGAAATAATAAATTTTAATTGTGTTTTGTATAAAGATTACCAAGTTAAAGTAAATTATTCCCTTTGTTCTATTTATATTACCATCCTTACTTTTTTGGGATATTTTAAAAGTAATGTCACCTCTCTACAAAATTAACTATTTTATTTTGTCATGTCATATTCCAATCCTATCCTTATTACATACTCAAACTATAAATTTTTAACTTTTTTTTTTTTTGACTCTTTAACTTGTCTTATTCCAGTATGGTGGACCACTTAGATATACATACTATAAAATTGAATTTTCTAAAAAAGCACGTTCACCCTAAGAGTGACAACAAAATTAGGATGGATGAGTAATACGTTAGAAAAAATCAAAATATTTTGTAAAGAATTAAGACTTATTATAGACTTATACATACATGCATATATATATATATATATATATATTATTTATTTTTGTTAATATTAAATGCTATAAATTATAGAGTATTAATCCTTAAAAAATTGTATTACTTTTCAACCATTAGTGCATGTGAACTTAGAGAAATAACAAAAAGCTTTCAATCTTGTGCTTATAAACTTAGAGAGGAAGCAAGATGTTGACTCCAATAATTACATTTTAGTTCGTATTTAATATTTTATTTATTCTAGAAAAAATGACCAAAAATATTCTCTCATATTTGTAAAAAATATTTTTTTTTTCATTTCACATTTTAAATAGCAGAAATTCGTAACTCATATTTTTAACCAATTTCATCTCTCACATTTAGAATGTACCAATTTCGAGTCTGTTTGGTTAGACAAAAAATATTTTTCCTTGGAAGAAATTTACATGGAAGAGTCTATTTTCCAAATAATTTTCTGATGTTGGGTTAAAATACTTATAACAATTGTAATAAATGCTTCACAAGAAAATTATAGTCAACAAAAGATTGATTTTTTGAAAAATTAAATTATAGGATAATGATAGTTATTCTACAATGGGAACCACAATGAAGAAAACATGAAAGGTCAAGAATCGAAAACAAAAATAATTTTAGTAATTGAAGTTATAAAAGTAGATATATAAGGTTTGATATTACTTTTGAATTATTCGAAAAATAACTTAGACTCAATAATTTCACAAGTTATTTTCAACTAGTAGAAGGAAAATTAAAAAATATTTCACACAGAAATATATTTTTTGGTGTTTGGCACCAAGAAAAATTTTAAAAAAAAAAAAAAAAAAACTTTTCTAGAAAATAATTCCACCTAACCAAGTGGAACTCATTTCAAAATGTACTAATTTCGTCTCTTATATTCTCAAAATATGCTAGTTTCATCCCAATATGAAATTAAATTTGATGAAAAAAAATATACAAATATTTTAGATTTATTGGAAAAGTGACCGAACCCCATATATTTGTGAATTACCAGCAAAAGTGCCTTTCAAATTATAAATATATCCTAAAGTGTATAGAAATCTAGACGATCTAATTAAGTAAAGAAATTAACAAAAAAATGTCAAATTTATTAACCCTAAAATAAACAACCTTACTTTGAAAACTTCAAATATTTAGTTAATTGTAATTAAATAACACAAGTGTGAGCAACCTATTTCGACCAATTTTAGCTAAACAATCAATTTTCGACAATTGTCAACCACAAATTGTATCAGGATTTGTTGTTGAACGAGATTGGTATATTTTGAAAATGGGATAGGATTTTTTTTTTTTTTTTTTTCAAAATGTGAGAGTCGATGCATTTGGTCATTGGAAAATTATTTATAAAACTATAATTCATGATCACTTGATATCACAAATCTCCTGATTTTAGATATTCAGCCGAATTTTATTTCTTCTTTTTTCGAATTTTGTGATACCTTAATAATTTTGTCACTTTTAACATTTAGTATATATAAATACACTCTTGGTCATTTTCCCCTTATCCTGTCATCTTAATTCAAATCACATCATGTTCCCTCACGTTACTACTACACCATTAAGACTAAGAATAGTCAATCAGGGTATGTTGATCACGGACAACGCCCTAGTGACTTATGAATTGAATCATTTTTTGAAATCTAAATCCTGGGTAATGAAGGACTTGTGTCTATTAAACTAGATATGAGCAAGGCTTACGACAATAGAGTAGAATGATGTTTTCTGGAAAAAGCCCTTTTGGCTTTAGGCTGCCCTGTAAGATTTGTCTAGTTGCTCTCAATGTGTTATACGTATGTATCTTACTCTTTTTTGCTAAATGGTACAAAGGTGGGTCATTTAGTCCCCCAGACAAGGTGTTCCGATGTCTCCACATTTATTCTTATTTTGCGCGGAGGTCTTCTTTTGGCTTTTGCAGGAAGCAACACGTTGCAGGAAGATCCATGGTATTAAATTAGGTCGAGGAGCACTTTCTGTATCACATCTTTTGTTTGCTTGCCGATGACACGTTAGCCTGTACAAAAGAAGTAACAAATATCCAGGATATATTATCCCTATATGGGACAACAGATCAATCTGTTTTTAGCAAGAAAACCAGGAAGAAGTCGAACAAGCAATATTGCATTGTCTCTAAATACCTGAATCGGCGACTCACCAGAAATATCTTGGTTTACCTTCGGTAGTGGGAAGATCAAAAAGGGAAGGTATTTGCAAAGAGAATACTGGGTTCGAGTGAACAATATCTTTCCGTGGCCGTCAGGGAAGAAAACAATATCTTTCAGTGGCCGTCAGGGAAGAAGCCAAGAACATAAAGATCAAGGCTCAAGACCACCGAACGGAACTTCCGACAAAGACAGAAAATCTGAAGAAAATAAAATAAAAAATCCACGTGTAAAACTACATTGTTTAAATCTTTTGCTATCAATAAAAGTGAACTTACAAAAAAAAAGGCCGAAAAAAATTAATTCCAGATGTAATGTGATATATAGTGATAAGTTTAGACAACCAAAGAGGATTTAACCCTAACAAAGTTATGGTTATGGTTGGAAGAATAATTAGTGTACTGGTTATACAGCTAAAGCCAACTAATAGAAAAGCAAGTAATTAATCACTATTCCTTGAGTACCACGATGGATTATAAGTAGTAATAACCTTACCAGTTACCACTCCTTGTTTAATGGTTTCTGGTTTTCTTTTACTACGACGTCAAATTTGAGTATGAGGAAAATTTTATAATTTAGTAACGAAATCATCTGTTATGATTTAAAAATTCATATAATATAATATTATATATTTTAAAAATTTGTACTGTATAAATTAATTTTTATAATTAATAGAGTGGTTTTGTTAACGGGATTATAGAATTCCATACGTAATCCCTCCCTCGATTGCTGGCTGTAAATTCAGTTAAGGCATTATTTTTTTTTTTTTCATTTTTATTTTAACCAGCTTATGAATTGCTCATGAAGGATCGATGTATCGACTTTGGGTTCGTGTAGGATTTTTTTTTTTCGGGCAATAGTAAAAAATGGCATGGTGAAAAAATTATTTAGAATAGATTAATTACTTGCATTACTATGGGTGGAATTTAAAAAGGTGTTTTTGAGATCACTAAAAATTAGGAGAAAAGCTTGTGTGATTTACTTGGAATCTTAATCTCTATAATGCTTACGCTTATCTCCTTTTTCATTCATTCGAGTTTAAGTTATCAACTAGATTTACATAGCTATTCTCTATCCTATCAGTTTATTTTATATCTTATATATCTCTTTCTCTAGAATCCCTTGAAAAAGGGAAGTGCAATTTCACAATCACTCTCAAAAGAAATCATAGAATCCCTTAAAATTAGTTAAAGGGAAGTACAAATTAAATTTCACCATCACTCTCAAGAGGAATCAAAGAAACTGAACTATGGTCGATCTCACTTGCAATGTCCCATCAGTGGTGTATACGTCCTTGGCCCTCATTCTCTTCTTGTTTTTTCTCAATAGTCGAACACATTTCTCTTATTTCTCTACGTCATCTACTCTTCCCACCCACAATTTTTTCGCCACCAGGTACTCCAACCAAACTTTATTGAAAAATTCTAAAGTCTGGTTAAGAGAATCATTCTCTTAATTTTTAAGAAGTTGTATAATATAAATTTTTAAATCACATGATATTATTTTTTTGTTCTTCTGTTCTTTCGTCGTATAGCAAAATTTTATTTTTTTGTTCTTTTGTTTTTTAGTCGTATAGCAAGACATTAAAAATAGAGCATAGTCTGGCAAAAGCTCGAATAGCCATACATAAAGCGGCACGAAGGCGTAGATATGTATCTCACAAGGTTCAAACATTCATCCCTACAGGATCCGTTTACAAAAATCCCCATGCATTCCATCAGTTAAGTAATTGTTACTTCTATTCTGGATTTTCAAATGCCTAATATCTATTTACATGTCTTAATTTTTATGCATATGTATTTGATGTATTTGAGCAATATGTTCGTTAGTCTATATTGATAAAATTATTAGAGGAAAAAATTCATAAAATACTCACATTAAAGTTGTGATACAGCCAACTGTCATTTACTACCGAAAATTCTAATTCGTTTTATTTTTTCAGGAGTTATATAGAGATGGAAAAAAGGTTTAAAGTATGGGTATACAAGGAAGGGGAGCCACCAATATTTCATTCTTCAGCTGCGAAAGAAATGTATTGCATCGAAGGCCACTTCATTGATGAATTAGAGAATAGCAACAGCTCGTTGATAGCTCGCCATCCTGATGAAGCAATTACATTTTTTATTCCAGTTGGCGTATCCAAAATTGTTCAATATCTCTACAAGCCCAAGAATGACTACGGTCGTGATCGCCTCCAAAATGTTTTTGCAGATTATGTTGGTGTGGTATCGAGTAAATACAACTATTGGAATAGGAGCAATGGAGCAGATCACTTCTACGTTGGCTGCCATGATTGGGTAAGATCATTTTCATAATAGTTCTCAACTACTTATAAAAAACTTATAAAATACTTTTTGAGTTTGAAAAAAAGAGATACTTTAGGAAAATTAGGTGTAAAGTTGCTTTTGAGTTCTAAACAATTTTTAGATTCTCTAAATATGAAAATAAAAACTTTTTTGTTTTTTAATTTTTGTCAACAAATTATTATTTATTAAAAAAAAAAAGAGATTAGTTTTCAATTAAAAAAAACTATTACTCAAGTAACTTTCAATAAGCTGTTAAAAACAAGTTCTTAATTTTGGACCATAGTACTTCTTTAGTTGAATTCCATGAGTACTTGATTTCCATAAGTACTTGATTGACAATTTATTTTCTGATAATGCCTTCTTCCACGAATTGTTATCCTTCTGTAAAATCATGAAGCTCATCAACATGATTAGGCCAACAGCTAATTATTATTATTATTTTTTCATAATTAGTTAAGCTTCTAATTAAAATGTTTCATATTGTCATAATTTTGTATTATTATTATTATTTTTTTTTTTTGTATTATTCATCTAGTCACATTACATATAAATCAAAACATTGCAGTCTCCCTGTCTTTCCTTAGGCCATCCCAAGTTATTCAAGAACCTAATAAGAGCCCTACATTTGCAATGCCAACACTTCAGAAGGTTTTGTACCAAAGAGAGATGTCTCCTTACCCGAAATTCGGATCCGTGGTTCAGATTTAGGGCCACCCCTCGACGGCCAACATCCAAAAAATCGATCAATCTTGGCTTTCTTCGCCGGTGGACCTCATGGTTTTGTAAGAATAAAACTACTTGAACATTGGAAAGACAAAGATGATGATATTCAAGTACATGGGTACCTCCCAAAAGAATTAAATTACTTCGAATTGATGCAAAAATCGAAATATTGCTTATGTGCAAGTGGTTACGAAGTAGCAAGTCCTCGAGTACTCGAATCTATATTTTCAGGATGTGTTCCTGTGATAATTTCTGATGGATTTGTTCCTCCCTTTAGTGATGTTCTTGATTGGAGCAAATTTTCGGTACATATTCCGGTGGCGAAAATACCGGAAATTAAATCTATTTTGAAAGGGATTTCAATGGATGAGTATTTGGAAAAGCATAAGGTGCTAATGCAAGTTAATCAACATCATTTTATTCTTCATCGACCTGCTCAACCATTTGATATATTGCATATGGTGCTTCATTCAATTTGGCTCAGGAGACTTAATGTGAGGTTACCACCATCATAACTATACGCTTTTATTGTTTTAGAAGTTGATCATTATTATATATGGTGATTATTTCTAGATGAAGTAATAAAGTACCTTGTATACAAGAAATTATAGCCATATTGATGCTGAGTTTAGAATGGAAAATTATGTGTGATTGGAGAATATTAGGGCTGTCAGTTCCAATTCCGTTTATCCGGTTTGGATTTATATAATTCCGCTTATCCAGATCTAATATGGATTTATCTAACAGACTGGTTATGGATCTTGTTGGATCTTGTTGTTCCAATCTGATTAAGATGCGGATTCAATTAAATATTTAATACATAATAAATCAATTATATATATTAGTATTAATCCATATGTACATACATAGATTTTTTTTTTATTATAAATTGCCATTATCAGTCTTATTATATATTATAGAATACATATATAAATATTAATTATGAACTAACATACTTTAAAATAATTACAAAAAGAAATTTCTACAAGAATATAAAATTTCTATATAAAAGTTTTAAAAGTAATAAAGGTAACAATATTATTCCGAATATGGATCTACTTTTGTAGACCTAACAGACATCGGATTCGAATCCTTTAATATTGATTGGATTTGAATTGAGTCCTAGAGAATACAGTTGATCTCTTTTAGGGCCAAAGGAATATGGATGAAAGAGTCACCAAAAAAAAAAAAAAAAAAAAGTGGAGGAGAAAAATTACTAAAGATACTGGAAAAAGACTTGGGAGAAAAGGGAGACGCAAGAGTTCCATTTCTAGTCATTCTTTAATTGAAATTTAGAATTAAATTGGCAAAGAAAAAAAATAGAAAGAGACAAAAGTAAAGGGGTGGACATAAATTTAAAAAAGGCTTTGAAAGAGATGTTTATAATCAAAGTACATTTATTTATATGTTGGTTTTATATAATCATCTATGGCATTAACTTTAGATTTTTTAAATCATATTCCAAATTCTTTCACGCGAGCACTTGCTATAAAATAGAAATTGGCTTTGAAAGAAATGTACCAATCAAAGTATACATTTCTTTCAGCTTTTGAGTCAATTTTTCATTATAGATTGTGGAATATTGTTTATTTTTTTCTACAACAATTCTTATAAATGACGCTTTAATCTTCCACAGTCCTCATAAATAAGGTCACTAGATATCCGGGTAAACAAAAGCTAACCAAAGATTCTTGTAACAAGCTATATATTGACTAACGTGCCATCAACCTGAGGTCAGATTCTTATTTCACTTTCTAATACGGTAATACTAGAAAATTATATTTATACAAAGTGATAAATTGATAAAAGTTATTAATGTGTCATTAAATTTGAAAGAAAAAATGAAATTAGGCTGAGAATTTAAAATTAAGGGCCGTGATTTGATGTGATTTTACCACATAAAATAATTTTAATAAGTAATTCTCAAATTTGTAACTTTGTAAAAAAGTTTTCATACTAGAAACTCTTCCATTGTGGGCTATAATTGATACATATAAACATAGTTAAACTACAACCGAAGGAAATTTTTTTTATAAAATTATAAATTTAGTACCACTTGTCAAAGTCAATTCATGTTACAAAATCATAACAAATCACTAAATCTTAATTTTAGATATTAATTAAATTTTATTTCTTTTTTAATAAATTTAATAATATATTAATAATTTAATAAATTTATCTTTTCGTATAATGAACTTCAACTTGAGAGTTTTTACTTTCAACGTCTTTAAGGATAATGTGTTGTGGTTTATCCAAATAAAAATTAAAAAAAAAAATACGTTCTTACGTTCATGCCAAGTCACATTCCATATTATATTTTGATAGTTTCTTAATGGATTTCTTTTGGTATAACTTGCATATAAACATAGACAAGCTCCTAGTACTATGCTTGCCACATTAAATGTATACAATGTCGAATCATAATGTTTAACAAAGTTCATTCTCAACTGTTTATAAAAATTTATTATAGGTTTTTCAAAATAATGATAATAAAAAAAAAACACTTATAAAAACATATGACCAAAGTTAGCTTTTGGCAAAAAGTTTTTAACTTTTCAGCTATAGAAAACAAAAACATAATTTTAGTTTTTGTCTGCAAATTTTTATATTCAATAACATTATAATTTTAAAAAAAAAAGTAATCTATAATAGATTTACATAAGCGGTTGAGAACAAATTCAAAGTAAGTTATTAATACTTTGGAAACCATTAATTAATTTAATTTTAATAAATTGATACTTACTATTTTGGCACTTTGTGGCATATGTAGAATGGAAATTTATTGCCCCCATAATATGCAACAAACTTTGATAATAAATTATCCATTTCTAATTTTGTATAAAAATGAGTAAACTCGGAGTTAGAACAATTATATGTTCAACGCAAATATAATGGAATTCACGGCCAAAAACATGATTACGAATATTATATCTCCTTTAAACAAGTCCAAGTTGACAATATATATTAAAAAAAAAAAAAAGTGGTGGATATTTTGTCCTATCCTTCATTATTATGTTGGCTTTATATAATTTTTTATATCAATTTTTTATTTTTGTATTGGATATCAAACCTTTCGATCACTTTTGTGTGCATTAGAAATAAACAAAATTGGGTTTGGAAAGAGAGGTTTCGGGGAAATGAAAGATTAAGTGAAGCTTTGTCAGGGACACAAATGTTTTTTGACTTTTTAGTCAATTTCTTTTTTTTTTCATTAGTGTCTAGTTGTAATTATAAAATTTCAGAAAATGCTGATCTTATCTGTTGATGCATTTTTAATATATATATATATTTTTATCCATTCACTCATTCTTCAATCCCAATGGCTCGTAACTACATTCCTCATCCAGCCCTTAACCAAAGAAAGAGATCGGGAATAGCGCGCGACGCGCGGGCGCTATTGAAAAATTAAATAAGCCACCAGAAAAATTATCCCAAAATTACATGAAATAATAACTTAATTACACAATAAATGAATGGACTTTTATCGCAGTGTACTAAAAATTTCTACGAGTGCAATTTAGTTCATTCACATAATCAAACAAAATTTTAAAGTGATAAAGTCATACTTACGTGTCTTGATTTATAAAAAAATAAACGAAATCCGATCAAATATTTAAAATTAGAGCTCAGTGATTCAATATGAATTTGTCACGTAAATTGGTATTGAAAAGTGATGTTGAATTTGTGATCTTGTAAATAATTTTTCTTTTAAAATATAATGATGATATACATACATCTCGATTTCATTATTATGAAAATAGAGATATTTTGATTGGAAAATATCAATATAGATTCGGTCTGAAATTACATCTATAAACCTTGTAGTTGGAATTAAATATTATAGAATATAACTTATATCAGCTAATATCATAAATTACATAACATTTAATCTACATTATATAATTTATCTATTTAAATATTTCCCATTTTGATTTAATCATGCAATCATCTTGCACATATATTAAGTCAACTTTCCATGTTACTCAACCTAAGCAGTGGGATTAAATTATGCATTGCTTAAACACAAGGTTTATAAAAGAATACTGATCATGTCCTTCAATATAAAACCATCTCTCATGACTAAGGACAAGAAAGATGAGCGAGTACTGTCGACAGCACTGCTTAAAATTGTTCCTCTCACCTACTGCATGTTTTCATTAGTTTTTAATTTGACTTTTTGGATTAAAGAAAAACTTAATTTCAGATTGATTTTTTCTTGTATTTAAGGACTATGGAGAACATCAGAGCTCATCACCAAATTTGTAGCTACTAATTAAGCTAGTAATGGCAAACACTACCTTTGCTAGACACTCCCAAGAAAAGAAGTATGCGGTTCTTTCACTAGCGACTATCTTATGTGCAATTGCAATAGTTTCACTTACTACTTTCAAAACCAGCCAAACTACTTCACTAAAAGCACATCTATGTACATCATCATGCTCAACATGATCAATCTTCTTGTTTAGCTGTGGTGTCCGAGGTATCAGCACCATCTGTTGGATTAATGCAATCCAGCACTGTTGCTGACATACTTCGGATGATTTTAGCAAAATCGTCATCGCGAATACAATAAACTATTGAGTTAACAAACAAAATTAACCAATGGGTCAATGGCCAAAAATCACAGGCAGCTCTAGCAGATTGCCTGGAGTTGATGGAAATGTCATCAATGGATCCATTGATGACTCTATGGTGGCTCTTGGAAGCCAAAATTTACAATCCCATTTTTCAGATGCCCATTCTTGGCTTAGTAGCGTTCTCCTAACCATTTTACTTGCGTTGATGGGCTTGACGGGCAAGCCAAGACCATTATGGAGCCTATGATGAAAGAATTGATAGCCAGAGCAAGAACTTCCTTAGCCATTTTGGTTGCAATTGCACCAACCAAAGAAGAAATAATGCTTCAGAAATTTAATGAAAATTTGCCATCCTGGATTAGAACTAGAAAGGATAGGAGGCTTTTGGAATCTTTGCCAAAGGACATTAAGGCCAATTCTGTGTCTTTTTTTTAAACATTCTTGGGAACTACAAGACTGTTCAAGATGCTGTTAATGCAGCACCAAATAATACACAAACTCGATATGTTGTATATGTGAAGCCGGAACTTACCAGGAAAAGGTTGATATTGGCATGAGTAAGAAGAATTTGATGCTGGTTGGTGATGGCATGAATATAACTATTATCACTGGCAACTTGAATGTTGTGGATGGATCAACAACTTTTCAAAATGCAACTGTTGACAAAACATCTACCCTTTTACATTCAATTTTGATAGTACAATGCCTTCATTTTCTTTACATGAAAAACATATCAAACCTTTATCAAAATGGGCATAGCAATTGTGTAAGGAAAAAACTTGTGTAACCCGTCTTAAGACATCACTATATACATTAATGTATACCTCACATGCACGAGTCTACTAAAACCTACACAAGTATGTGATAGATGTTGTCTAATATAATTTTTTTAGGAAAAAAAATTTAATTAGATTTGATCCACGAGACACAAAGTATTATTTTATAGGGAGCCTATTAAAACGTACCCAAATATCTAACTATCATAGTACGATTTTAAATAAGAAAAAAATTAAGTAGGTATAATCTTGTTGATCCCAAACGCAGAGAGTGAATCTCACGCTGAGATCCACAATTTATGTCGGGTCAACAAGAACAAATCTATTTAAGTTTGCCTTTTCACAAAAGTTAAAGCCGTGGAGTTTGACAATTAAATATGGTCATATATTATTTTTCTCGGATAAAAAATATAGAGGTACTCTGGTTAGTAATCCTATTAGTGGACGATTTTATGGTGAGTATCAGAATGGAGGCCCAGGTACTGGGACCAGTCGAAGAGTGAAATGGTCTCGTGTTCTTACTAATGCTGATGCAAATAATTTCACAGTGGCCCACTTCATTCAAGGTGGGCAATGGTTGAAGGATACCGGAGTGACATATGTAACTTTTTTTTTTGGTAACATCCGAATAAATTAAGCTTCGTCTCTTGTCTTGTCCCCCTTTCAGTGTATTTTATTGCTCTTTTGAATGGTAACAAAATGGTGGGGTTTTGGCATTCTTTATCTTTGCTTGCAATAATTCCATCTAATTTGCACAAAGGTTAAATTCATTTTGATTCTTTAAATTTTTCACCATTTATTACATTGTATCTGTTGAACTCCAGTTATGATAATCATGTTTCGATGATGACCAAATCATACTAATGGTTTGCAAACAAGTGTGCAGAAAAACAGGAAGGATCGGATAAAAATGATCATCCGAACACAATCAAGAAAAATAACCAAAAGTTGAACAACACCTTTCAGACGATGAAGAGCGTCCGAAAGAAAGGAGATCGGACACAAGAGAGCGTCCGAAAAAATGAGCTCGAAATGAAGTAATTTTTCTTTCAGAGCTGTAGGACGCATATGACCGTCCGAGGACGTATATGACCGTCCGAGACACTGTTCAGATCAAGCTGTAGGACGCATGAAAGGACGTCCGAACCCAACGTCCGAACCCCTAACGGTTAGTTTTTAACAGCTAATTTTTTAACCGTTAGAGCTCAAATTTCAGCACATCTTTCATCTATAAATAGCCCAAGGACTTCCAAATGATAGGTGAAAACTACAACATTCAATACAAACACTTGTAAGAGCTATTTGGTGAGAAATAAGCTAAAATATTGTGGGTTGTATTGGTTTGAGTAGTATAGTTCTCTTGGCTCAACTAGTGAGAATTAGTATGAGCAAGAGTAGACTAGTGAATGATCTTCAAGTGAAAGAGTGAATGGATAACAAGTGTACAAAAGTGATGTTGTAGTGTAAAACTCTTTGGCTCAACTAGAGGAATTTAGTTGGTGCAAGGGTGAGCCTATTTTATGTATAATAAGGTTATTGCCCCACCTTCTTTGAAGAGGCACTACTAGTAGAGGTACTCCAAACTTGAGAAGTTTGGGAGTTTGGTTTGATATCTCTTTACCTCAATCTTTTATTTGTTCTTCAAGTTTTGATTGTTAAATATTTATCTTTGATCATTTGTGCTTAAGTATTCATTTGTTGCACAAAGTTTGTATTTTCATTAAGCAATTCAAAAGGTTTATTTTTTGAGACAACCTAATTCACCTCCCCTCTTAAGTTGTTTTGGGGCCAACAATTGATATCAGAGTTTGGTCTCATATATTGAGCTTAACCACTTTTGAGTGGAAATCATTATGGCAACCAATAATGCTTTATTTTTAGAGGGGCATTCTATCACTAGACCTCCCATGTTTAATGACATTAATTTTGTTTATTGGAGGGATAGAATGAAAATTTTTGTTCAATCTATTAATAATGAATTGTGGTATATTATTTATGAAGGTCCTTTTGAGGCAAATATTTTTGATGAAATACTCATAGATTAAGGCCTAAAACCAGATTTGAGTTAATGCACAAGATAAAATAAATTTATCTTTAAATGCTAAAGCCATTAATATGTTATTTGTATAATGCTTTGGATGCAGATGAGTTTTCTAAAGTAAAAGGTTGCATATTGGGCAAGGAGATATGGGACAAATTGAAAGAAATTCATGAAGGAAGTGAAGATATAAGAGAGCAAAAGAAGTTATTTCTTGTGACTAAATATGAATCCTACAAAATGGAACCTCATGAGAACATTGACAAGATGTATTGTAGGTTCAATGATATGATAAATGATTTGGAAGGTTTGGGTAAAGAATATTTCTTGGGTGAAAAGAATAGAAAATTTTTGAATGCTTTACCTAAGGAATGGGAACCTAAATCCATTGCCATAGAAGAGTCTAAAAATTTAAATTCTATGCCTATTGATTCAGTGATCAATTGTCTAACCTCCTTTGAATTGAAATTGAAATACAAGGTACAAAATGAGGAGGCAAAGAAAAAAAGAAGCATAGCATTTAAAACTTCATCAAAAAGGAGAAAAGACTCAAGGAAGCCTCATTTCAACAACTTCCAAATCACTAATTCTTGGGATGATTGCAATTCAGATGGAGAGGTTGAAGAAGAATATAAAGAGGCTCAAATGGCTTTTATGACATTTGGCAATAATGAGGTATCCTCTAGTTGTGATTCTTGTGATGATTCATGTGATAATGATGATGATGATGATGTTGAATCATTTATTTTTAAAATGCATGAATGTTTGAAAGAATCATATGCTAAGAACAAAGAGTTAAAAATTAAAGTTAATACCTTATTGAGTGCCAACTCAAAACTTGTGCATGAAAATAATTCTTTGACAAAAGAAAATGATGTTTTGAAAGAAAAATTTGTTGGAAAAACCAATATCATGGAAGAACAAGCTTCATTGAAGAAGAGATTAGATGATCTTGAAGTTATTTTGAAAAAGAAGAAAGAAAATATTTTTGAAAAGAAAAGAACTAGAAATATATTTTTGAACAAAAATTTTATCACCTTTAGAAAAAATGATTTGTGCTTTGTTAAATCTAAATCTTCTTTTTATGGCAATAAGAATATTATTTGTAAGTATTGTCATCAACATGGCCATATAAAGAAAAATTGTTATGTTAAAAGAAATGAAAATTTGGGAATAAATTCTATTTGGGTGATTAAGCATGTTACTAATCCAATTGGACCCAAGAAAGTTTGGGTACCAAAAGTTATTGCTTAACTTTGTATGTAGGTATGCTTGGAGAGCACCAAGGAATTCAAGATAGATTATCTATGAAGGGTGTTCAAGGCATATGGGCTAAGATGATATTGAAATGGGTAACATCTAAAATTTTGTGTGCTTTCATTTATCAAGTTGAACTTTGTTCTCTTTAATATTACTCATCTATGTGATTGAATTTGTTTAGAATGATAAGAAATATGTATCCACAAATTATTTTCTATAGTAAGTCATTACTTGCAAAAGAAAGGGGGAGCATTCTCTTTTTTAAATGGATTATTTTGCTTTACATATGCTTTATTGTTTTAATGATGCTTTTTAGCAAGGAATGAGCCAAAAGAGAACCTGTATATTTTGATCCTAATTCTTTGCATGAATTCCCTCATATCTACTTGAATACATATTCTTGAAGGGAAGAAACGTTTTGCATAACTTGACTTATTCTCCATGTACTCATATTAAATTATATTCACCTTTCAAGGGAGGGAATAAACTAAGGGGGAGCTTAAATTGCATTATCTTTCTTATGTTTTGATTATGCCAAAAGAGGGATAAAATAATGGACAAAATGTGAAACCCAGTATTTTAATAGCTTTGATCTTTGATTTTAACTGGTCTATGGTGTTTTATCATATTATGTGTAGGTCATAAAGGACTTCAACAAACTCATTAAAAGCATAAACATAAGCATTCATACAAGGGCATTCTAGGCTGTCTCTTATACACATCTAGATGTGTGTATCTTAGACAGGCCTCAGATGTGTAAACCAAGTGGAATGGATTTCATCCGTAAGTAAGCGGAAGTTTGGCAATAGGATAATTTGGGTTAATTGGTTATGTTTGAAGGATCTTTGAAGATGGTTTTAGGTGTTTTCTTGAACCCCTAACGGTTAGTTTTTAACAACTAGTTTTTTGACCGTTAGAGCTCAAATTTCAGCACATCTTTCATCTATAAATAGCCCAAGGACGTCCAAATGATAGGTGAAAACTACAACATTCAATACAAACACTTGTAAGAGCTATTTGGGGAGAAATAAGTATTTGCTAAAATATTGTGGGTTGTATTGGTTTGAGTAGTATAGTTCTCTTGGCTCAACTAGTGGGAATTTGTGTGAGCAAGAGTAGACTAGTGAATGATCTTCAAGTGTAAGAGTGAATGGATAACAAGTGTACAATAGTGAGGTTGTAGTGTAAAACCCTTTGGCTCAACTAGAGGAACTTAGTCGGTGCATGGGTGAGCCTATTTTGTGTACAAGAAGGTTATTGCCTCACATTCTTTGAAGAGGCACTACTAGTGGATGTACTCCAAACTTGAGAAGTTTGGGAGTTTGGTTTGATATTCTTTATCTCAATCTTTTATTTGTTCTTCAAGCTTTGATTGTTAAATATTTATCTTTGATCATTTGTGCTTAAGTATTCATTTGTTGCACAAAGTTTGTATTTTCATTAAGCACTTCAAAAGGTTTGTTTTTTGAGACAACCTAATTCACCCCCCTCTTAGGTTGCTTTGGGGCCAACAGTATCCTAAAATAAATTTTTAATTATTTAGTGTTGTTCCCTAAACTTTTCGTTTCTTGACACTTCACCTTAAATTTTGACGGAAGCTATAAAAGTAACGAATGTTCTTGAGTTATGTGCACGCGTTATTTGTGTAATGTCAAGTAGAGGTGGCAATGGGACGGGCCAACCTGCTAGCCCGGCCCGAGAGTTATTGTAGCAACCCAGGTTAGGCTCGGGATCGGGAGCTGGGCCACGGGCCTACCACACCTACTAGCCTGACCATTGTATAAGTGATCCCATCTGGTCAACGTCTAGACCGTTGATGACCTGCGGGCCTACCATTGCTTTTTAAAAAAAAAAAATGAAATTAAAGACAGTTTTACCCCCAACAGCTATAAAACGGCTAGTTTTTGGGGTAATGTTGAAATTTTTTTTCTATAAATACCACACAAGTTTTTCAACAAATCACATAACAATTTCTCTCTACTTTCTCTTATTTCTTCTTTCTACTCTCTAATTCTATCTCCAAGTGCTATTATAATTTCTTTCATACTACTGATCTAAATTAAATTATAATATATAGTATTTTAGAAATTTAAAATTATCTTAAGTTGAGAGCTCAATTGAAGATTTGGATATTTATCCAAAATTCAAGTAGTGAAGTGCTCAAGTGGAGCTCAAGTACTCAAGTGTATAAATTAAAATTCAACATTTCAATTTTCAAGTTGGTTTTTTCATACTTTTTAATTTATTAATTGTCTTTATCGACTCTCTTATTTTTTTCTTTATTATTGTTTTGTTATATTCTTTTATTTGAAAATTTAGTAGCTTGCATCTTTAGTTTTCATATTACCACTTTATTTATTTCTCTATTTTAAAAAAATTTCTATTACAAGAAAATGGATCAAGGATCACAAGCACCCCACACCTTACTAGATGGTCCTACAATATTTGTTGATTTAGATTATATAGATAACCAAAATGAACAAGCACCTAGTAAACAACCCACTACTACTAAAACGAAAAGTCTCGTTTGGGAATTTTTTGAAAGAGATGAAGAAAATGAATCCACTGCTACTTGTAAATTATGTGTTCCACCTATATCATTTAAGCACAAAAAGGGGAGAAACCGGAACACTTAATAGGCATATTAGTAAAAAATATAGTGAAACTCAAGAAAAATAAAAAATGGTTCAAACACAAATTCACACCACACAAGGTATGGTAACAGGGAATTTTAAATATTCACATGAAAGAAATAGAGAGGAAATGGATAAATGGATAGTTAGAGATGAATTGCCTTTTATTTTGAGTCAAAATTCCAATTTAGAACACTACATGCACGAAGTCGTGAACTCACAATTTAAAAAGGTTCCTAGAAGTATTTTGAAAAGTGATATTAAAAGAATGTATAAGGAAAAGAAAAATGAATTGATAGGTACTATTGCATCGACTAATTGTAAAGTTACATTTACTGCTGATTCTTGGAAAGCAATCGCAAATGAAAATTATTTTTGTGTCACTGCACATTGGATAGATGTAGCTACTTAAATTATAATATATAGTATTTTAGAAATCTTTAAAATTATCTTAAGTTGAGAACTCAATTGAAGATTTGGATATTTATCCAAAATTCAAGGAGTGAAGTGCTCAAGTGGAGCTCAAGTACTCAAGTGTATAAATTAAAATTCAACATTTCAATTTCCAAGTTGGTTTTTTCATACTTTTTAATTTATTAATTGTCTTTATCGACTCTCTTATTTTTTTTCTTTATTATTGTTTTGTTATATTCTTTTATTTGAAAATTTAGTAGTTTGCATCTTTAGTTTTCATATTACCACTTTATTTATTTCTCTATTTAAAAAAAATTTCTATTACAAGAAAATGGATCAAGGATCACAAGCACCCCACACCTTACTAGATGGTCCTACAATATTTGTTGATTTAGATTATATAGATAACCAAAATGAACAAGCACCAAGTAAACAACCCACTACTACTAAAACGAAAAGTCTCGTTTGGGAATTTTTTTTAAGAGATGAAGAAAATGAAACTGCTACTTGTAAATTATGTGTTCCACCTATCAATCATCATTTAAGCACAAAAAGGGGGGAAATCGGAACACTTAATAGGCACATTAGTAAAAAATATAGTGAAACTCAAGAAAAATAAAAAATGGTTCAAACACAAATTCACACCACACAAGGTATGGTAACGGGGAATTTTAAATATTCACATGAAAGAAATAGAGAGGAAATGGCTAAATGGATAGTTAGAGATGAATTGCCTTTTATTTTGAGCCAAAGTTCCAATTTAGAACACTACATGCACGAAGTCGTGAACTCACAATTTAAGTTAATCCTAGAAGTATTTTGAAAAGTGATATTAAAAGAATGTATAAGGAAAAGAAAAATGAATTGATAGGTACTATTGCATCGACTAATTGTAAAGTTGCATTTACTGCTGATTCTTGGAAAGCAATCGCAAATGAAAATTATTTTTGTGTCACTGCACATTGGATAAATGTAGATTGGCATTTACAAAAGTGAATTATTAGTTTTCAAATTTTTGAACACCCTCACAATGCTCTCCAAACTTATTACAAGGTTGATTTCTAATTGTGCTCGTGAATATGGTTTTTTTGAAAAAGTTATATCCATTTCTTTTGATAATGCCTCAAATAATACTGCAAGCGTGCCTATGTTAAAAGATGTTTTCAAACCTATTTTAGGTGGTGAATTATTTCATAATTGATGTGCATGTCATGTACTTAATATTTGTGTAAGAGAAAATGGTTGAAGATGTTATTAGTCCAATTAGATGTGCTATTTGTTTTATCCGTTGATCTATTGCTCGTCAACAAGATTTCAAACAACTTTGTTTAGAAAATGACATGAAACCTAAACATTTTCCAATAGATGTACCCACTAGGTGGAATTCTACTTGTCATATGTTATCCAGTACTTTTGGTTAATGAAAAATTACTTTCCGCATTTTACAACGAGCACATTGGCTCAGTTAATTCAACTTATTTGGGGGAGGAAGATTTTAATGGAGTTAAAACAATAGTAAAAAATTTTAAAGCAATTTGAGAATGCTACAAATACAGGCTTATTCTCCGCTAGTTATAGACCTTCCTCTCATGTTGTTTTACTTGAACTAAGTGTTATTAAAGTTATTTTTTTAATCATAAAATGAATGAGTTTTTTGATGATATGATTAGTGCAATGGAAGAAAAATTTGACAAGTATTATGAAAATATTCCATTGTTGTATTATTTGGCATGTGTTATTGATCCACGTAATAAATTGTATAACTTAAATGCTTTCATTGATTATTTTAATAATCATAATACCACAAATATCATAAACAAACAATTACTCATAGAAACTACTAAAACTACTTTTGATGAATTATATGAAATTTACAAACAAAACTCTCCCACGCAACAAGGTGCATCTTCTAGTTCATCTACATCAGATTCACAATATGCTATACCTTATATAAATGTTAGAACATATTTTGATCCTCACCAACTACTATTTGCTTCGAAAAGATCGAGAATTGAAAATACTAATGAAATAACTCAATATTTAAGTGATTCACTACATATAGCCTAGATACGACACTTTGGAGACGATGAACTCAATCCCAATTTTGATGTTCTTTCTTGGTGGCGAAAGCATAATGTCAATATCCTATTATATCTCAAATTGTTAGGGATTTGTTAACAATTCCGGTTTCCACAGTTGCATCGAAAAGTGTTTTTAGTGCAGGTGGAAGAGTTTTAGATGATAGAAGGGCTCGAATGACACCTGCAACTTTGGAAATGTTGGTGTGCTTAAAGGATTGGTTAGACGTTGAACAAAGAAAATAAGGATTAATGATGCAAGATATCGACAAAAATGAAGGTAGTAGTAGTTCACCAAATTGATATGTAATATACATAGGATTTTAATGTTTAATAATTTTTTGTTTGGTGGTAAGATTCTATGTCCCCCTCCTTATGTATGTAGTAAATAGCTTATTAATTTTATTTAAATTCTTATATTAGTTTTATAACTTTTAATGATTTGGAGGTAAGGTTCAATGCCCCCCACCTTGTACCTTTTTTTATAATATTAATATACATGATATCAGGGGTCTATGCCAAACCCCCCACCATCTCAAGGTGATTTTTTTCCTAAGTAAATATTTTTTACTCTATAATTAACAAATAATAATTAATAAGTTATAATAATAAGTATTGACTTATACAACCAAGAAATAACTTGGTCAAATAAGTACTAATTTGTAATAATAAAATACTAATAACTAATTTTTAACTTTGGTTTTTGAATATTAAATAAGAACTTTAGTTTCGAATAATAAGTTGACTTTTAACTTTAATTATTAATAACTTGGTCTAATATATAAGTTCTAATTTTGATTAATAAAGTACTATTATTAACTGGTAAGTAGTAATTCGAACAATTAATAAGTTATAATTTAATAAATTACTAATGAATAGTAAGTAAATGATTTTAAATTAATAAGTTATTAATTTTAAAATAATAATTAATAAGTAAAAATTTAAATTTTTAGAAATGTATTAGTTTCGAATAATAAGTGTTAGTTTCGATTGTGAACTTTAATTACTAAATAATTTGGTCTAATATATAAGTAACAATTTTGATTACTAAAGTACTATTAACTAGTAAGTAGTAATTCGAACAATTAATAAGTTATAATTTAATAAATTACTAATGAATAGTAAGTAAATGATTTTAAATTAATAAGTTATTAATTTTAAAATAATAATTAATAAGTAAACATGTAAATTTATTGAAAAAATATTTTTAAAATTTAAGTAAAAAATTAAATTGGAGAACTAGCCCGTGGGCCAACTAGCGGGCCAGCCCACCGTGGGCCTAGCCCGAGGGCCGATATGGGCCGACCCTACCTTGTTCCATCTCGGATCGGCTCGGCCCGGCCCACCGCCACCTCTAATGTCAAGGGTTGTAATAAAACAAAATATTATTATTATGCATGGATTTTTGACAGTCAAGATTTACTAATTTCAAAGTAAAAATGAAAAAGAATACAATAAAATTAGGCTAAAATTTGTTTTGTTGAAATGGTTAGCAGGACCACGTTTATTCAAGTTCAGACACTTTAAAAAAATTAAAAATAAAAATAAAAGTTATGCCTACGTGAAGACATCAAATGGTCAAAAGACTACATGTCTTCATGGCATAGTGATCAACAAAATGCACAAGCAAAAAAAAAATGAAATAAAAGAAGGAATATATTGTTTATTAACAAAGCATCACATTTTGTTGACAAAAGGCAATATGTGATTAATGGAGTAGTCCTTCATTAAGGCCCTAGTTGAGGACAAAATTGAAACAAAAAGGACCATGTTTGCCTAATAATAGAAGATAGTCTCCTCACTGTAAAAGAAGCGTAACATACCCTTTAAAGGGTCATGATATTCATTTATAATATCAAGATGACGAACAAAATAATTACAAGTGTACAAGTAGATATCTGTCACTAAACAACTAGCCAAGGTAATGATAAACGTAAATCAAAGAATTATCCCTATCTAGCATGCCCTCTCAATCAGAGCGTGAAGAAGCAAGCAAGCCAAAATTGTCCCCAAAAAACTTCCATCTAAAACAATGTATAAAAAGACTTTTTAGAAGAATATCAGCAGTTGTTTATCGGTCGAAATATAACGAATATGTAAGAAATCTGCAGCCACCCTTCATGAATAAAGTATAGATCAATCTCCAAATGCTTAATGCGTGAATGACATAGAGGAATAACTGTGAGACACAAAGCATTAATATTATCACAATGAAACAAAGGCGAATCTTTAAGAGTTAGACCAAGATCCTTCAGAAGATTCTGAATCCAAGTTAACTCAGTGACTATATGAGCAATGGCATGCTATTCAATCTTAGTACTAGACCGAGAAATAGTATGCTGCTTCTTCAAACTCCAAGAAACCAAATTAGGACCATAAAAAATTACATAAACAATGGTACAACGCTGAGTGTCATGACAACCAGCCCAATGAGCATCGGAATAAGTAGTAAGGGTAGTAGAGGTAAAAGAAATAAAAGAAAGATCATTATGATAGTGTCAACAAAATGATGCAAAATACGTTTAACTGCGTTACTAAATAATAAGTGCAAGATGTATGCATGTATTGTCTAACAATATTCACAGCAAAGGAAATATCTAGTCCTATAATGGCCAAATATTGAAAATCTCCTACAAGATTACGATACTCTGTTGGATTATATAAGGGATCACCATCAAAAGAAGATGGTTTTGCACCAAAAATATGAGTTTCTACAGGTTTGCAATCTAACATAGAAGCACGAGAAAGAAGATCATAAACATATCTTGTGTTGTAATAGCATGAATACCAAGAAAATAATGAAGAGAACCTAAATCACTCATGGATAAACGAGATTTAAGTTGTGCAATAAATTTTTCAAGGAGCAAAAAAATCAGAACCTATGAGAAGAATGTCATCACATATAAAAGAAGAATAATGCATGAACTATTGTGACAAAAAAATAAACATTGAAGTATTAGCACAATTATTATGAAAACCATAAGATAGTAAAAAGGAACTAAACCGTGAAAACCAATCTTGTGGAGCTTGTTTAAGTACCATAAATAAGTTTGGTGCAACTTACAAACATAAATAGGAAAATTAGTATCAACAAATCCTTGGGGTTGGGACATAAAAACTTCATCATGAAGAACACCATACAAGAAAGCATTTTTAACATCTAGTTGTTTCAGCATCTAACCTTTGGAAAGAGCTATGGAAAGAAGCAATTGAATTGTGGTAGGCCAAACAACAGGGCTAGATGTTTCAGAAAAATCAATACCACGTTATTGATTATAGCTCTTAGCTACAAGGTGAGCCTTGCAACATTCAAGAGAGCCACTTGCCTTTTGTTTCACATGATAGACCCATTTTCTACTAATTACATTCATGCCTTTTGTCAAAGGAACAAGGATCTATGTATGATTAAAAAGAAGAGCGTTGAATTTGTCAGCTATAGCAGCACGCAACTAAGGATCTTTTGCAACTATAGAATAAGAGGTAGGTTCAACAGGCAAAGATTGGAAATGAAGAGCCCTAAGAGCATATTTAGTACTTGGGCTTTTGTATTCCAACTTTAGAGCACGTAACCATAGAATGAAAATAAAGATGAGAGGACATAATCATAAACAAAAATGATTGACATGTATTAAGTAATGTGCTTCATGACTCTATAGAGTTTCTATAAAAACTGGGTGCTAAATCAAGTTGTTGGGAACTATTAGAAGGAGATGACAGATTTGTAGGTGATGGTGTCAAAGTAGAAGGCGTCGCATCTATTGTTGGAACAGGAAAAATAGGACGACGTAAAGAATTTTGGACTACTAGAGTAGGGGGAGATAAGCTAGATATACCAAATAGGAAACAATATTCAACAAATCACACACTATGACTAATATAGACATGACAACTAGCAATGTGCATACACCGATAACTTTTATGATGAGAACTATAGCCAAGAAAAACACAAGGGACAAAAGAGAAAATTAATTTGTGATCCCTATATTTACTCTTCTATGCTTTTCATATAGTGTGTTGTTGGTGGCTTTCCATGGTAGTTAAATGTTCAGTTTGATTTCTATTAATAGTTGTGTAACAAACAATTATCAAATATAATGTGCTAATATAGTGTAATTTAACTTTGCTTTAATTGAATCCTGTTAATGGTTGTGTAACAAACCATTTTCAGATATGATGTGCCAATACAGTGTAATTTAACTTTGCTTGGTCAACTGATTGTTTTCCTATTAATCCTCGTAATCATTCCAAATGATAATTGATGCCCTTGTACTCTTTAAGAATGAAGCCTATCCTCAATGTAATTATTTTCTAGTTCTATATTTTCTAGAATTGATGTCTTTTAGAGTGGCATATTGGTTATTTGATTTAGTATCGTTCCATTTTTAGTGTGGTTTAGTGGATATTTGATTTACCTATTGTTTTCTAACCCTCCACATAAAAGGCCTGTTAGGAAATTGCATTCTCTGTTGACTTTCTTGCCATTACTTTGAGCAGCAATATTCATATGATACTTGGAAACATTTGAGATTTCTCATAGCTAAAGTAAATGAACAATTTACAATGTATTTTGAATTGTTATAATTTCGATATTAGATTTATGTCATAGTTGACATACAAATGAAGATTTGTTTCTTATATTAGGTCATTGCATATGGGACACATTTTTCTATATTTTCTAAGATTTATACAATCTTTCTTCATTGTATTCTTATCGGATCGTTTTTTTTTTATATCAGTGTAGGCCTTAGTCGTTGACCATCATGTGGAGGCATGTGGAGGCATCAAGGAGGCAAAATTTTTTGGCCATCATGCTATGCCTTGTACATGAAGATAAGTTATTTTTGTTAGTAAAAATGTATTTAGAACTCTATTCTAGATGATATTAGATGCTATTATTAATACATATAAGGTTTGAAACTTGGCATTTTGCTTGGTGACTCTATTTTGGTGCTTTATGTAAATATTCTTACTTTTGTTAAATTAAATGCTTTTGGTAATATATGTACTGTTGGGATTTTTTACTACATATTGTGTGTTTTATTATTTTTTTGAAATTATTCTTATATCTTGTATTAGATTGGAAATAATAATTTTGGGGAATGAAATAGTGACGATACATATAAACTAATAGCTATCAAAAGTATGTTGTCAGTATATATAGCTACTGTGGCAAGAACTTGTCACTCCCAAAAAAAGGAAAACTGGACTTGTGACAAGAAGTTGTCACCAATAAGTTGAGTATATTGTCACTACATATAGCTACTGTGACAAGAACTTATCACTACCAAGTAAAGTAAAACTGTACCTGTGACAAGAAGTTGTCAATAATAAACTATATGAAGTAATGTATCTATGACAAGGCAGAAATTCATCAGTGACAAGAAAAGTTGTCATAGTTGATAATCATTTATTGTGACAAGATGTTGTTAATGAAGCACTTAGTTTAGTGACAACTTGGATACCTAGTGTGATAAAATTTCAAATGAAAAGTGACTACAGCAGCTATCACAAATTCACAAACACAGTTTTGATGACTTTAAGTTGTCACTGTTGGCTCATTCACGCTTTTGTGACAACATTTTAAGATTGTCACATGGAGTTATTTGTAACATAAAATTTGTGACGATCAAAGTGACAACAACAAAAGTCTCCACGATGACTTTTTATCACGACTTTTCAACATTCTATGACAATTTATACTTGTCATTAAAGGCAAATTTTCTTGTAATGAGAGTATTAAGGCACAAAACAAAAGAAAAATTCTACTCAAAAAATTAGAACCAAGTATGACAAACAATCAGACAAGGGAATGAGAAGATCAATAAGTATACCAAGGTAAAAAGTTCAACAGGGGTATATGTTCTTCTCTCATATTTTTTCTTGGTATTTGTTTTCTTATGTGCCTAAGGGGGTGTTTGTTAATGCTTAATACTGAATTTTGAATTCTAAAATATGAATAACAAGTTCTGAAAGTATTAATTGTTGAATTAATAAATTTATTTCTATTTGATAATCAACTGAATTGAATTTCTAAATTAAATATGTCACTTCATACATGTATTAACATTTATTATAAGTAATTGTCACATATGTGTAAAAAAGAAAATGAATAATTAAGGATGGCATAAATGTGTATGAGAGGGAATGTGTGTGTGATAGAGTAAGTATGTGTGTGAGAGAGAATCTGTATATGTGATAGAGTGTGTATGTGAGTGAGAGAGAATATGCGTGTGTGTGAGTGTGTGTAAATATGAGTATGAAAAAGTACAAGAGAAAATGTGTGAGAGACTGTGTATGTGCTAGAGAGACAATATATATATGTGAGAGAGTGTGTGTTTTTGTGTGTGTGAGAGTATGTGTTTGTGTAAGAGAGTGTGTGCGCAAGCAAGAGAAAGTATGTGTGTGTGAATATGTGTGAGAGAGGGTATGTGTGTTAGACTATGTGTTTATACATTTATTTAAAATTAAGCAGATTAAGTGAAAATATTTTTATTTAAAATTTTGAATACAAATTAAGTAGTGCTTAATTTATTAAGTGATAAAAGATAATTCTCTTATCAAACATGCTAACTTGATTCAAAATTCTCTTAATCAATTAATTTTCACTATTAAGTTGAGTTATCAAACAGAACCTAAGATAATCTGACCTTTTATAAAAGTAAGGGGAGGATATATATATATATATATATATATATATATATATATATATATATATATATATATGATTCTCATAATTAGAGGAAAATTAGTATTATCTATTCCTATTTTTTCTCAAACAAATGGATTTCTAGAATTTTATTTGACTAAGAGTATTTCAATTCAAAGTTTAAAATATTCTTAATCTAAATTAGTTTGGATGAATAATATTTGAATGTTGAAATTGTTCAGATTGAAGCCGTTTCCTAACAGGAAAAATCTTAAAGTTTTAAATATGTATGTCCATCTGTTTTGTGATAGCAAGAATCTTTCGTTATCTTTTTTTTTTTATAAAAATAAAAATAAAATAAAATAAAAACACAACAAACAGATAGAGCATAAGCAATTTGGCCAATTGACTCCCATGCATGATTTATATGTTCAAATGTATCAAGAAGTCTTGTTATAATAGAAAACTACATATTCCTTACCTAGTGCAACAAATGAATTGGGTATTATGCCTTGATGCAGTTATTCATGTTCGGGGGGTTTATAATTAATTTAACTAAATGCTAAGTTAACAGATTAGAATGACCCTTGTGTCATTTTGTAATTTGTGGCATTTTAATGATCCTTATTGTCTCTGAAAAATAATTCAAGACAAATTAAATGGCCTTAGTGACCATAAAATTGAATAAATTGGTCTTGATACTCGAATAATTTAATTAGTCTTAGTGTTCACTTATTCCGAGAAATAGTTCTCTCACTCAAAATTACCTTTTAAAGTAAAAAATTAAAATAATTTGGCCTTAGTGCCCAAACTTGCCACAGGTACTACCCAAATTTTTGTTATAAGACATTAAATCAAATTACCTTTTGTGCTAATAAAGAAAATGAACTAAATTGGACTTTTATATCCAAAAATTACCTTTCAAGGCACCACAAAAACAATCAAATAAAAAAATTAGATTAGTTTTTGAATTCGTCTAAATTATATTTGTCTCAAACGGCTAAACCCTATTTCAATGACAATTGCCTCAAATGGCCAAAAAAATAATTGACATTTTGAAAATTGTAGTTCATGTAGAACTATCTGTAGCATGATTCCGGTCTAAATACATAGGACATCCTCCGAAAGGTTCAGCCACAAGAACTACAAAAAATATATTATGGAGTTTTTGGAAATAAGTCAAATTCAAGTAACCTGTCAAAAGTTCAAAATGAGTTAAAATTAAAATTTTCCCATTAAACTCAAAAACAAATTAATACCCTAAATACAAGTGAATTTTAATTCACATAAACTGCGTAAGATTTGATCTGGTTAACAGGTACGCAGACAGAGTATATTAATTAGTTATAACTCAAAAAATAAATATTATATAATCCCCACTATTCTCATTTATTTAATTGAAAATCAAATTAATTAATTAAAAATTAAAATCAAAAAGTGTTTCTCTAAAAATTAAAGAATGTAATTGAGAATTTAATATCTTGAATAGATTCCACTTACAGTACATATAAAAACCTCTACGAACAAATCGCATGAGTAAGATCAAGTTTGTAATATTTTTCTCCAAAAAAAAAAAGAAGTATTTTTCTCCATAATTAGTTAAGCTTCTAAAAAGTTTCATCATAAATCTCACAATTTTGTATTATTTTTTCGTGTAATATTCATCTGGTCACATTAAATATAAATGAAAATATTGCAGTCTTCGTATCTTTTATTCGGCCATCCCAAGTTATTCAAGAACCTAATAAGAGCTCTTTGTCAAACTTCAGAAGTTTTTGTACTAAGGACACTTTATTATAGGAAAATCTTATCGAATGACATGTTAAATAATATTTTTAAATCAAATGATCGAGATTTTAACATTTTAAATAATAGTTCACCAATTCATTTTATATTTAAGTCCATAACTTTAAATAGTTTGAATCTCATTAGTTTGAAAATACCACTTGATCTATATGCCATTTAGTAAGATTTTAACATAGTAAAGTTTCTTCGGGTTTAGGGCCACTCCTCAACAGCCAACCTCCGAACAATCGACCAATCTTGGCTTTCTATGCCGGTGGACCTCACGGTTACATAAGAATAAAACTACTTTTTTTTTTTTGGTAAATAATAGACTAAGTCGGGAGAATCCGATGTGGCTACCACAATTCAGGGAAGTTAGCCGCCACGGAATGTTCCTTTCACCATAGTTCACTGGGACAAGCCCAACTTGGTCACCGCAATCCCACCAACACACCAATAGACCAAACCCCACCCCTCACTGGACCAAGCATTATAGGTAGGCTACCACCAGCCCATAATACCCCCAAATAATTGACAAAGCCTACATCTTTAGTGAGTTTCGAACTTTGGGTATTCAAGTGAGAGTGATGAAACTTGATCATTGGACCACTATGTTGGTGGTAAGAATAAAGCTACCTGAATATTGGACCGACAAAGATGGAGATATTCAAGTGTTACAAGGGTACCTCCCAAAAAATTTAAATTATTTCGAATCGTTGTAAAAATCCAAATATTGTGTATGTGCAAGTGGTTACGAAGTGGCAAGTCCTCGTGTACTTGAATCTACATTTTCAGGATGTGTTCCTGTGATAGTTGCCGATGCATATGTTCCTCCCTTTAGTGATTGGAGCAAATTTTCGGTACATATTCCGGTGGCGAAAATACCAGAAATTAAGACTATATTGCAAGGGATTTCAGCGGAGAAGTATTTGGAAAAGCATAAGGTGCTAATGCAAGTTCAACATCATTTTATTCTTCATCGACCTGCTCAGCCATTTGATATATTGCATGTGGTGCTTCATTCAATTTGGCTCAGGTGACTTAATGTGAGGTTACCACCATCATAACTATATACTTGTATTGTTTGATCATTATTATACATTGTGATGATTTCTAGATGAAGTAATAAAGTACCTTGTATACAAGAAATTAGAGCCAAATTAATGTTGAGTTTAGATTATGGAAATTTATGTCTGATTGGAGAATATTAGGGCTGTCAACGGGCAGATTCAACCCGTTTCAGATCACTTTATTATCCGAATTTAAATCTATATATAATTCAATTACTCAAATGTGATCTAAATCTATTTAACTGTTATAATAAGTGGATCAAATAAGAATCTTATTGTTCCAATCCTCTTAGGATGTGGAAGTAAATATATAATACATGATAAATCAATTATATGGATTATTAATCCATATGTACATATATATATATATTGTAAATTTTCAATATCACTCATATTCTATTGTAGAATACATATATAAATATTAATTATTATTTTAAAATAATTACAAAAAAATTCTAAAAGAATATAAAATTTCTATATTAAAGAATTAAAAGTAATAAAAATATTAAGATTTGGATCCGATAAGATTTGACGGATTCGATATGAATCTACTTCATAGATTTGACGGATATTCGGATCCGAATCATGTAACACTGATCTGATCCAGGTCTAAATCCGGATTCATGTTAAATTCAACCCGAATCCGACTCATTTACAACCTTAGAGAATATAGTTGATCTCTTTTCAGGTAAGAAGAATATGGATGAAAGAGTCACAAAAAAAAAAAATTAAAGTGGAGGAGAAAAATTACTAAAAGATAAGGGAAAAATACTTGGGAGGAAAGGAAGACACAAGAGTTCCATTTTTAGCCATTCTTTAATTGAAATTTAGAATTAAATTGGCAAAGGAAAAAAAACTAAAAAAAAGAAGAAGACAAAAGTAAAGAACTGGACATATATTAAAAAGAGCAAAATGCATGAATGGTCACGAAATTATTAATTTATTGCATATAAAATTATTGAACTATTTATTTTACAAATTTGATCACTGAATTACTTTAAATGTGTGTTTGGAGTCACTCTATTGTAAATTTAGTCACTGAATTATCTTTAAGTATGTGTATGCAGTCACCAGGTAATACATACTTAAGTAGTTTAGTGACTAAATTTATAAAATAAATAGTTCAGTAACTATACTATCGAGATACACACTTAAAATAACTCAACTACCAAATTTGCAAAACAAATAATTCAGAAACTTTATATGCAACAATCTAATAATTTAGTGATCATTCGTGCATTTTGCTCTATTAAAACAAGGCTTGGAAAGAGATGTTTCCAATCAAAGTACATTTATTTATATGTTAGCTTTATATAATCTATGGAATTAACTTTAGATTTTTTAAATCATATTCCAAATTCTTTCACGCGAGCACTTGCCATAAAATAGAAATTGGCTTTGAAAGAAATGTACCAATCGAATTATACATTTCTTTTAGCTTTTGAGTCAATCTTTTACACTAGTTATCATTAAAGATTGTGGAATGCTGTGTACTATTTTCTACAACAAATTCTAAGAAATGATGTTTTAATCGTCCGCAGACCTCATAATTAAGGTCACTAGATAATGTCGGATCATAATGTTTACTGAAGAGATATTTTCAACAGCTTATAAAAAGTTATTATAAATTTAAAAAAAAAAATAAAAAACACTTTTGAAAACATATGACGAAAGTTAGTTTTCTGAAGAAAAAAAAAATAACTCTTCAGCAATAAAAACAAAAATATAATTTTAGTTTTTGTCTGCAAATTTTTACTTTAAATCAGTTTTTAATTTTAAAAAGTAATCTATAACAGGTTTTCATAAGTAGTTGAGGACAAATTCAAATTATGTAATTGTACTTTTGAAACCGTTAGTTAATTTCATTTTAATAAATTGATACTATTTGAAACTTTGTGGCATATTTAGATTGGAAATTTATTGCCCCCATAATATGCAATAAACTTTGATGATAGATTACTCCTTTCTAATTTTGTATAAAAATGAGTAAACTCGGAGTTAGAACATTTATATATTCAACGTATATATAATGAAATTCAAGGTCAAGCACATGATTACGAATATATTATCTCTTAAACAAGTCCAAGTTGACAATTATTATGTTGGCTTTATATATTTTATTACATTAATTTTTATTTCTTACATTGTTGATCTCAAAACCTTTCGGTCGCTTTTGTATGTACTAGAAATAAACAAAATTGGGTTTGGAAATTGGGAAAATACTTGGATAGACTCAGTTTTTGGCTTTATTTGTAAATTTTGTGGTTAAAATTAAATTTTAAAAAATTTTACTTACATCAACTGATGTTATAAATTTTTTAAAATTTAATTTATATCACAAAATTTATAAGTAGAACTAAAAATCGAATCTACCTAAATACTTAGAGTAACATAGAAGTTTCGTGGAAATGAAAGATTAAGTGAATGGTCGGGGAGAGTGAGAGACACATGTTTGTTTGTCTTTTTAGGCAATTTTTTATACATTAATGTCTAGCTGTAATCATGAACTTTTCGGAAAAATGCTGATCTTAATTATTGATGCAATTTTAATACATTTTTTCCACCATTCACTCATTCTTTAATGGAAAATATTATCATGTTTGTTTGTCTTTTTATTCAATTTTTTATACATTAATGTCTAGCTGTAATCCATGAACTTTTCATTCGGAAAAATGCTATCTTAATTATTGATGCAATTTTAATACATTTTTTCCACCATTCACTCATTCTTTAATGGAAAATATTATCATAAATTCAATTTTTGACTCTACTTGTAGATCTTGTAATAAAGATTAAATCTTATACAATCTTACTTACATCAACTTATGTCATAAATTCCATAACATTTAATCCACACTATAAGATTTACAAATAAAGCTAAAATTCAGATTTACCTTTCTTTCCCTTCTTTAATACCAATGGCTCTTACCTAGCTAATAATAATAATAATAAGACAGATTTAGATAAACCCGATCTTTAACTCTACTTATAAATCATGTGAATTAAACTTTAGAGAATCTATTACATCAGCTGATGTAAGTAAGATTTTTTTAAATTTAATTCTGATCACAAAATCTATAGGTGGGGTCAAAAATTGGATCTACCTAAATATTTTTCTGATAATAATAAGCAAAGACTTAGGTAGATCCGGTTTTTGATTCCATTTATAAACCATGTGGTATGAATTAAATTTTAAAAAATCATATAAATCTATCACATCACTTGATGTAAGTAAAATTTTTTAAAATTTAAACCTGATCATAAGATCTACAGGTGAGTATAAAGACCGAATTTACTGAAATATTTTCCGTAATAATAATAATAATACCAATGGCTCTTCACATCCTCGTGACATCCAAGCGCGCGTGGAAATAAGCCGCCAGACGTCCCAAAAGGCCAAAACCATCGTAGCTTTATTAACATTATCTCAAAACGTAAATATTTAAATAGATTCGATTTTTGATCTTACTTATAAATTTTGTGATGTAGATTAAATTTTAAAAAATTTATGATATTAGCTGTTGTAAACAAAGTTTTTTAATATTTGATTATAGAATTTACAGATAGAACTAAAAATCGAATCTATCTAAATATTTTCCTATCTCAAAATAACATAATAATAACTTAATTATACACTAAACTAATGGACTTTTATCTCAACTCTGTGTACTAAATTTTTTTGCTAGGACTGCAATTTAGTTCATCCTCATAATCAAATATCCACGTAACTTTATCTACCCGTATATTTATATAAAATTTTGAAATGATAAAGGGGACACTAATTGTGTTTAGATTTGTGAAAGAATGAAAGAAATTCGATTAAATATTTAAAATTAAAATTTGATAATTTAATATAATTTTGTTACATAAATTAATTTTAAAAAATATTATTTAATTTATGATCTTGTAAATAATTTTTCTTTTAAATATAATGATCATATACATCTAGTTTGACTATTAAGAAAATGGAGATATTTTGATTTTATCATGCAACTTGCATATAAAGTAAGTCAACTTTCCATGCTACTCAAACCTAACCAGTGGGATTAAATTATGCACTGCTTAAACACAAGGTTTATAAAGAATATATCTATATAAAGTGATAAAATAATAAAAGTCATTAATATGTCGCCAAATTTGAAAGAGGAAAAACAAAATTTGATTAAAAATTTAAAATTAAGTGATTAGTAATTCAAAATAATTTTGTCACGATAAATAACTATTAATAAATGAATCTGAATTTATTGCTTTGTAATTGATTTTCCGTTTATAAGATGCTACTGATGTCCTTAAATTTAAAACCATCTCTCATGACCAAGGACAAGAAAAGATGAGCTAGTATTATCGACAGCACCATATGTCACATGTAGACCTCATGATATCTAAAATTATTCCTCTCACCTACCACATATTTTTACATGTTTTTTTAATTTGATTTTATTGATAAAAAAAAAAAAAAAAAAAAAAACTTAGTTAATTTCAGATTGATTTTTTGTTGTATTTAAGGACTATGGAGAACATCAGAGCTCATCACCAAATTTGAAGCTACTAGCTAGTCATGGCAAACACCTATCAGCCTTTGCTAGACACTCCCAAGAAACGAAGTACTAGCTTCAAACTTCTCTATGCAGTTCTTTCACTAGCTGCAATCTTATGTGCAATTGCAATAGTTTCCCTTACTACTCTCAAAACCAGCCAAACTACTTCACTAAAAGCACATCTATGTACTCATAGCTCAACAACATGATCAATCTTCTTGCTTAGCTGTGGTGTCCGAGGTATCATCACCATCTGTTGGATTAATGCAATCCAGCACTGATGCTGACATACTTCGGATGATTTTAGCAAAATCGTCATCGCGAATACAAGAAACTATTGAGTTAACAAACAAAATTAACCAAAGGGTCAATGACCAAAAATCACAGGCAGCTCTAGCAGATTGCCTGGAGTTGATGGAAATGTCAGTGGATAGATTGATGGACTCTATGGTGGCTCTTGGAAGCCAAAATTCACAATCCCATTTTTCAGATGCCCATTCTTGGCTTAGTAGTGTTCTCACTAACCATTTTACTTGCCTTGATGGGCTTGATGGGCAAGCCAAGACCATTATGGAGCCTATGATGAAAGAATTGATTGCCAGAGCAAGAACTTCCTTAGCCATTTTAGTTGCAATTTCACCAACAAAAGAAGAAATAATGCTTCAGAAATTGAATGGAGATTTGCCATCTTGGATTACTTGCTAGCAAGGATAGGAGGCTTTTGGAATCTTTGCCAAAGGACATTAAGGCCAATTCTGTGGTGGCAAAGGATGGAAGTGGGAACTACAAGACTGTTCAAGATGCTGTTAATGCCGCACCAAATAATGCACAAACTCGTTATGTTATATATGTGAAGGCAGGAACTTATAATGAAAAAGTTGATATTGGAAAGAATAAAAAGAATTTGATGCTGGTTGGTGATGGCATGGATAAAACTATTATCACTGGCAGCTTGAATGTTGTGGATGGATCAACGACCTTTAATTCTGCAACTGTTGGTAAAACATCTGCCCTTTTACATTCAATTTTGATAGTACTATGATTTTCATTTTTTTTTTTTTTTAACCTAAAAACATTTCAAAACTTTTATCAAAATTTTCAAAACTTAGCCCAAATGTTGTTGAAGGTCACATGCCAATTGTCAAAGGAATAAGCTTGAATAGATCCGAGGTAATTGACCACTGGATACACAAAACTGTGGGCTCACTAAATCGTGTGGGTCCTACGAGAGCTTACATACGGGTCTTTTTTTTTTTTGTTGTGCAATGTGGATCAACTAGTATGTGCTTACAAGTTACAAGTCTAAGTCATTGTCATATAGTATGATTTTTTTTTAAAAAAAAATCTGGCAATAAAAATATGGTAATATTATTTTTCTCAGATAAAAATTATAGAAGTAGATAACAATTTGCAGTTTAAGTGATGGTATGGCATTTTTTTGTAACTTATTGATCATGCGTTTAAATCAGTATAAAGTAAAAGAAGGTAGTTTTTTTATTTAAGAAAAAAAGTACAGAGGTAGAGTATTGTAGTCTAATAAATTTCCGGTAAAACTTATTAGTAAAATTTGAAAAATATTTATATAGATTCGATTTTTTTTTACTTGTAAATTAAATATTATAAAATTTATGAGATCACCTGATTTAAATAAAATTTTATAAAATTTAATTTTGACTATAAAAGGTGAGACAAAAAATGAAACATTTTCAAAAGTCGTGGCCTATACGACATTTTTATGTACAAAATTGTATTTTAATGGTCATCTCTTTAAGGTGGACCATGTTCTAAGCCCAATGAACATTGTATCAATTGGGCTGACAATATTTTAGTCGGATCTAGGTTGAGATGGCTCAAATGTTTACTTATTGTTTGATGTCCTTTGCAGCTGCAGTCGGTGATGGATTCATAGCCCAAGATCTATGTTTCCAAAATACAGCCGGGCCACAGAAACATCAAGCCGTCGCACTTCGGCTAGGAGCTGATAAATCCGTCATAAACCGTTGTAAAATTGATGCGTACCAAGACACACTCTACGCACACAGTCTCCGCCAATTTTACAGAGACTCCTACATCACGGGCACGGTGGACTTCATTTTTGGTGACGCCGCAGTAGTCTTGCAAAAGTGCCAACTTGTGGCGCGAAAGCCCATGAGTGGACAACAAAACATGGCCACGGCCCAAGGTAGGACCGATCCAAATTCAATCACCGGGACTTCAATCCAAAACTGTGACATTATATTGGCATGGCAAGTTCAGATCTTGCGCCCGTAAAGGGATCCATAAAAACATATTTGGGCCGTCCATGGAAAGCGTACTCCAGGACCGTAGTAATGGAATCAAATATTGGTGACCATATTGATCCAGCTGGGTGGTCCGTCTGGGATGGAGATTTATATTTGAAGACTTTGTACTACGGTGAGTATCAAAATTCAGGCCCAGGTGCTGGCACCAGCGGAAGAGTGAAATGGGCTCGTGTTATCTCTACTGCTGATGCAACTAAATTCACAGTGGCCCAGTTCATTCAAGGTGGGCAATGGTTGAAGGATACTGGAGTGGCCTACACTGAGGGGCTCTGAATAAATCTTTTTTTTTTTTTTTGGGGTAATATCTAAATAAATTAAGCTTTGTCTCTTGACTTGTCCCTCTTTTTAGTGTATTTTACTGTTCTTTTGAATGGCAACAAAATGGTGGGGTTTTGGCATTGTCTATCTTTGTTTGCAATAATTCCATCTAATTTGCACAAACTTTTGCTAAATAATTTGTTCGTTCAATGAATAGAGTGAGTATGTGTTATTTATCGCGCAATTAGCTACATTGCATGATCCTGTAAAAATATGGAACCTTGGTACCAAGGACTTTCAAGTTCACTCCAATGCATAATGACTGAAGCTAACTTTGACTAGTTAATCCGACCAATCATATGTGATTAGCTAGGGACTTGTACCAATAACTCAAAAATTTTGCTAATTAATGGAAGTGAGAAATGTGTCATAATCCCCATTGTAAAGTTATTGAGAAATGTGTCATAATCCCCATTGTAATTTGTTATTTCAAACTTAATTAAGTACATTTAAATAGATAATAGATACAAGTAGGCTATGAGCCAAGAAATATGGTAATGTAACGAATGGCATTGCAAATTCAACGCGGGAAAATAATGGCTTTGCTAATATTAGCAATTATGGGTACAGTGAGGCAATGAACCATCTATCTTATGTCATAATCCAAAAACATTGGATAGGTGTAATTTGTACAAATACAAAAGCCTTCGAAGAAGATCTTATCTTTAGAATGCTTTAATTATCTTATTAGCTACTTAATTTTTATTTGATCTGGCCTTGCTAATTTTATTCATTTAAATTTTTAACATATCGATAACAGGGCAGGGAAAACTTTTATCTAGGTCAGGAGCAACTATTGGATAATGTTCAATAGTTACTCTTAAATCAATAACAATAGGAGCCCCATTTGGAGTGGGACTCATATTTCTAAAAATAAGGGATCATTTTATTCAAAAAATGGGCCCTCCACTCTGAACGAAGGGTTCTCATTAATTGAGGAGTGACTATTAATCATAACCAAAATAAAAATTTCTGACGAAAAATTGGAAAGAATTGTAGTCATGTTTTGAAGTCCAATGAGATTTTCTTGGATGGTAATTAAGATGAAGGTCGAAGCAAAATTAAAAATAAAATTAACACAGGCCTTGTCCATTAATTTCTCCGGAGTCTCACCAAAGTTGGTTGTTGCATTCAAATTTATACTTATGTTCCATCACAATAATGACATGTTCAACCTAACTAAGCGAGCTTTTGACTTTTGTGCTATGAATTTTTCATTGAATGCATAAAGAAAATAGAGAAACAGCTGAATGTGTTGGTGAATCATACAAGGCAATAATATAAAGCTACACTACACTTCACCAAAAGCAATTAAAGGACAACATAAAATAATATTGGTCTACAAAATATGTTAGTAATATATTTTTGGGAATTTCAACTGATTTTCTAATCCTAGTACAAGCCCGGACAAGAAATTGCATAGAAATTCCATGGAACTTCAAAATCCAAATCAACCTCCAAGTTGTATTTGAGTATAGTATAACAATAATGCAAGGCACAAAAGATTGATTTTCTTGTAGTGTGCTTGCATTCGTTATCAATGTTGATTTATATATTTAAATTGTTAATCAAGCATTATTAACTTATTTGGCAAGGACTCATTAATTTCAATTTATGTTTATACCATTAAACTTTAATTTTAAACACTAAATTTGTATTTCTTGTATTGGAAACATCCTACTTAAAATTCTACTATAAAATTGAATCCTTGTTCATGAAATGTTATTTGAAGATATTCATTACTATTATAATTATTAGTAGTTGTCTGAAAGTGACCAACTATCACGTTTTTGACCCGCACATATCAGGCATGTGCCATTCGCCGTATCTATAAGGCCGTACTCCCACGAATACAAGGCATCATTCATATATAGTAACCTCAAATATAAATTACGCAGCGAAAATATCTACTTACAAATGATATCGATTTAATGTGGTACTTATTCAAATAATAAATCCTAAAATAAATAAAAATGTGTCACGAGCACACATGCTCTACTTATTCCAATAGATAGACTATACAAAATCAAATAACTATAGTAGAATTCTATTACTAAATATCAATATTCTTTGTCCGAGTGCATCTATGCTTTGTCCTCTATGATGACGTACTCGTACTCATCGTCTGTACACAAATATAAGGAATGGGGTGAGGGCGACAAGTCGCCCAGTAGATAGTATTTACACCCTGCTGGATCAGGCAGTTGCATATACATATACTTTTCACAAAGACAAGTCATTCTATCACACGCATATGCTTTTATCAAAAAATCATCTTTCTAAATCGTATGTCATTTTCATTACATATAGTCATGTAATTCAACATGCATTTTGAAATTCATGTATCATTTATCTATATTAAATCATATATCATATACTTTTCAAACAATCTATGACGTATCACAAATTCATTTTCAAATCATGTACATTTTTTTTAGAGGCTCAAACCATACATGCTTTCATCGGCTCTGAGTACTCAGCCTAGTGATGAACCTCACTAGAAAAGGTTGTCAAGAAGTTGCCATGGAACCACTTGACCTATCGTATATCGTTTATCGTTTATCAGTATACCAGTATAAATCAGGACTATTTCATGTCCGTTTAGAGCCTTGTCCATTAATATTTACCCATCCGTCACATGCATTTCATACATATCAAAAATTATGTATCATGTTGCCATATATCACATTTTTATAACTTAAAAATAAAGCAAGTCAAATAGCCATACATGATCCAGATTTTCATAATCAAATAATCATTTCGTAAAACACATTTCATAAAACAATTTAGAAAAATATGCAAATTTATAAAATCATTTAGAAAATATATGGGTTCGTAAAACAATTTACAAATCAGAGGGTAAGCACCACCTACCTCGGTATGCCAAAGAATCACATTACTCTTGTACTTGCTTCCTTTTAGTATTTCCTATAAAAAAATTCATGTTTCTATAATTTAGTACGTGCTTGATATTTACTTAAATATCCTATAACAATTCCCTAAATACTCAACCTTTCCAAACATCTATAATTGTCCTAATTTTTGTAAAAATAATATTTACTATCATATCATAGTTTTCTTGTAGTAAAAAGATACTTTGAAATCATTATTATAACCTTATAAGACTTACTACGATCAATAAAACTCATCTATAATATTTGAAAAACTTTTTGGACTCCATTTGTGCTAAATAAAACATTTTAGCATAGATTACAAACTTAGAAATCCATTCGACGTCTTTTCGTAACTTTGAAAAACTAATTTGGGCTTTTATGTAACTTTTAAAATACTTGAGGGTATTTTGGTCATTTCACAAAGTCATTAGGGGTCTCTATGAGACAGGTTAAGAGCATTGTTACAATATACCCTTTATAATAGTATAAAATTACATTACCTCTTATAATCCCTAAATTTTCACTTTACGGCATGTAAAGTAGATAAAATACTCTCGATTAAGAAATTTTCTACTCTAATGATCTTTATTGCTTAACAGTTTAATTACATGTTATCAATTTGTCATTATACTTACGATGATTTTTAATGGATCGTTGAAGAATTTTAGAATTGAAATTAACATAAATTAGATATTTAGTTAAATTGTTGTTATTTTTTGTTTTATAATCCCAAAAAAGTAGCAATTTTATGTGAGATTTGCACCTATTTTAAATACGTACAAAAAAAAAAAAAAAAAAAATGTCTTCACGGGTAATTCCGAATTTGTTTGAGAATAATTCTGAAAGGCAAAAATTCCAACTTTAGACTAACAAATCTGAGTAGGAAAGAAACATGAAAGAAACACATTTGCAAAGCAACAACTAGAATGATTGGGTGTATGTCCATCAGGATGCTTTTAAAACTGAAGATTTTTCATGACAGTTAGGATTGCAAGCGATCATATCCTTTTTAAAATTGCAACTTGGAGCTTTGACATTCTTTTTTTCTTTTAATTTGGGGAATATATTTGAGTATAAAAATTAGGTAATCCAAACTTAAATGTTTGATTTTTTTTTTTTAATTATTATTAGCTGGCTTCGGGTACATGAATATAGAAAATTTGTTAGGAAATGCATGAAACTCAGCCTTGCTTAATTTGGAAATACTGAAATAGTGACAATTATAGCAACAAAAAGTAACATAAAACGCATTTTATCCTTGTAAAAATGAATTCTCTATATATTAAATTTCATTTTTATGATATCCTAATTAGCTGGTATAATTCTATTTGAAAACATGTAGTAAAACATGTTTCAGAAACACAATTCAAAACTAAATAATTGATTCTTGTTGGAGCTGAATGATGGTAGACAAACACTTCATGTTCTTGTTGATCAGAATAATTGTTGACAAAACCCTTCGTAATTTCTTATTAAATTCTTTCCATTCACCAAAAAAGAAGAAATTGATTAACCAAGAAAAGAATAAAAATCTAAAGTTACAGAAAATATGCTTTCAACACTTTTTTTACCCTCAATAAAAATAGAAATAGAGAACAACATAATGTACGTAAATTTTCTTGTGTCGATTACTAGAAAAATAAAATATGTGGGCAAAAAGGTAAATATACACAAATAAATGCTTGTATCTATCTACTAATATGAGATGTCTGTTCTTGTCCCAATCCCTAAATTGTCTGATATTTTACCCGAATTATAAGAAAGACATTGCTTGTAATAGGATCCTAACTAATGAAGACAGGCAGGACCTCACCCAAAAAAAAACACACACACACACACACCAGAGCCTTAGGACGAGATTTACTCCTCTAACAACAAAGCAACCAGCAAGGCTGGCACCATTTGCATAATGACATTTATCCATGAGATCCTGTTAGAAATCATCTTTTTATAGAGTATAAATTTTTAAAATAAAAAATATTTTATAATATAAACCTTTAAAATATAATGAGATATTAATAATTCTTAAAGAAATTATAAAATTTTTCTTTATTCAAACCCACTAAAACAAAAATCAAACTCACTCCATATCAAGTACGAAAAGGGAATTGAAGGGCTAGTCTTGAAAGAAAGAGAAGCTAAATTCACATTTATTCTGCATCTAATTTTAAACATTATAAAATTGTAATTTTAGTACTACTATTTATACAAGCTGTCAATGTAAGATCAAGAATAAATTTTGGTCCTCAAGTTTAAAAAATATTTATCATCATAAATTAATTTACTATTTTTTTTAGGTAAACTGTGATGATTTCATTTATTTATGATTTTATGATTTTTATAATGAAATCATAAATTAATTTATTGAACTGTTTATGATGATATATGTAAACTCTTCATTGAAACTTTACTCTATAATTTAGCTATTATATAATACATTTTATCATTATGACTATGTACTTATTTATTAAATAATACTACAATTTGTGTCCATGCCTTTCAAGATTACCACCCCCCTCCCCAAAAAAACCCAACCTCAACACCTCTTCTTTTGAGAAATTTTCGTGGTTGTCCACCTCTTGTTGTTCTCATATCTCTTCCCTCAATTTGTCTTCTCCCACTTCTTCTCCTTCGTATCACCCTTTCCCTTATCTCTCTCTTCCTTCTCTTTAGAGAATCAACCCTCTCTCTTGAAAGACAACTCCAAATCTACCAAAACAATCTAACCTTGGAATCAAACTACTCATCACCATGACACACATTTCCAAGCAACCAAATAATCTCTAGCCAAACACCTAAACTTGCACATTAATTGTTCATCTTAATCTAATCTTTCTCTTTTAGCAAACTCCTACATTTTTCATGATTGGCTTTTGATACCTTTTTTTCCCATATTGGATTATTAACAAGAACTTCAATTTATATTAATTCCTCATTCCATTTATTAATAGTCTTGCATGCATGCATGCTAATTATAATTGCATGTATATATGCACATTTTCATTTGAAGGAAGATGGGGACTTTAGAAGGAAGAGGAAGAGAATTTGCTTCTTCTCTTTTGAATCTCCTTTCTCCTCTTATCATCTCATCAATCCTTCTAAGAAAAGGTATTCCATTTCTTGCATGTCTTTTTTGCTTTAATGATTCCCTCTTTCTTTCTTTTATTTTTTATGTATCCTAAGGAGAAACTGGAAAGATTCCAATCCAACATATAGGCAAATTAGTTATAATGCACCTTCTTTGATACTCAAAAATTGCTATTCCTTTTTTCAGTCAAACAATTTTTTTTTTTTTTTTTTGGCAATAAAAAGGTTTAGTAGGAAGATGGGTTTGTCCAGAGTTTTGTCCCACTTTATTTTACAAATATAAATTATTGGTATATATATTTCTCAGTTGAATATTCGTCTAATATATATGTTTGCTTTTGGAATAGGCAAAGAAACAAGTTCTACACGTTGGAGTGGTACTTCTTCAACCTCTTCTGTGTCTTCTATCCTACAAAAGGACGTTCAAATTGTGCCTGCACAATTTTCTTTATGGGAACCAAAATGAAAGGGATTTGTAAGGGATTCAATAAATACATATCTCAAATATTTGGTAAAGGCATTAATTAACTCATTTTTATCTCTATCTTTCATAATATGTTTTGTGGGATTAATTATTTTCTATGTATTTTTGTGCATGTCTAATTACAGGTGGAAAAATTAATGGGATTAATTTTCTTGTAGTTGTAAGGGAACGTGAGATCGAGATTGGATATCCAACAGATGTTAAGCATGTGGCGCACATCGGATGGGATGGCCACTCTGGTTCCGCACCAACTTGGGTATGCAATGCCATTTATTGGTCCGTAAGATTTATGGTAGTCATTGAATAATTAATAATATTTTAATAATTACTTAATAATTAACAAGAGGAAGTTATTTGTACTGAACAGTCCAGTTTACTAAAAGCAAGAGGCCCATATTTTGTCCAAATAATTTCCTCCAATTAATTTTTAAATAATTACTAAGATACCAAATAATTATTCAATGTTCATAATAAATTTTGCCTTTATTGGTCCCCATCTTTCTTTTATCGTTTTAAAGAATTACTGCCCCTTAATTTGATCATTTATTATATTATTACTAGTATTGCCCAAAAAAATAAAAAAATCATTCATGTTAGTATATTTTTTGGTCATTTGGATTACCAAAGAAAGCTGAATTTTTCTTTTTTTCTTTTTTGGCCCATTTTTTTTTTTTTTTTTTTGTGGTTTATGTGTTACACATGTAGATGAATGAATTCAAGACGGGGCCTGATTTTTCAGCAACTTCGATAGGAAACAATGGTTCCACTCTTTCCCCATGGTCATCGCAAGGTTTGATTCTTAAATCTTGAAGCTACAATTCCATCCCCGTTTTATTTTAATTGTGGTTTTGAATTAGTTCATTACAATAATTAAGAAAGTTATTCAATTTATTATCAATTTTATGAAAATATAATTTAAAATGACTAAATTATTTTTTTGACATTAACAATCCTCAACTATATAATCAATCCCGATTAGTATATCACCGAGTAAAATATATTAACTTTTATGATAAGGATAAAATTGAAAAAAAACATTTAATACTTTTTTTTTTTTAAAACGACAGATAATTTACTACAAAACAAATTATATTATTTATAGACTTATTGTTGTACTGTTCTTGCTATTCCCATTAATATTGATTTATAAAGTACCTACAATTAATACAAGGTTATGAACATATTAGTAAAATAGAAAAATAAATTGAGGCTTTGAATAAATTGCCTAAATGCTTGTTCATTTATCATGTAGCAACTAGCAAATAGCACCCAATGAGACGGGTGTAAGAATATGAGAATTTGTCACACTGTGAAAATGTGATTGAAAAGTGATAGGATTATCCTATATATTGTTGAATAATATAAGAGATTAGTAGAAAGATAGAAACAAAATATTCTTTGCCTGAAAAAAGGAAAGTTTGGCTCAATCTGTCACAAGGAGAAAGTTTTAGAAACAGTGCAATCTGTCAACCACTGATCCTAGGGAAGGACACTCTTGTTTTTGTGTGTTTCTCATCAATAGTTTATAGTCTTTTGACTGTGTTATGCTTGAATCTGTTCTAAAAACCATAGGAATACATGATACTCAAATTTAAATACTTGTGATTAAGATAATTAATAAGAATGTACGGACTTAAATGTTCTCTGCAGAAGAATGCAATTCAAAGACTCGGTCTATACCCAATCTGAAACAGTCCATTCCAATCTGATAACGATATATAGATGCTAAATTAAAATTGCACTATAATTAAAGTTTATAATTAGTTAATAAGCAAGTGTTTGTGATTTTTTGACCTTGTTTTATGTGATTTTGGTCAAATTATGGTTACGATTGATGTGAAATAATCATTATCACAACAGTAATTGATTTCATGACTTTAAACCATCTTCACATTTATTAGAATAGCAAGCCAACCTGGTTTCATCTCCATATACAGATTAAACTGATTTTTCTGTATTCATATCTGCATTATATTAGAAAGTTGAATGATGAATGTATCTTTTATTCTGTGACCGATTCCATGACTTTGAACCATCTTCACATTTCTCTCTGGATTCATTCTTTATGTCTAGCAACTGGTTTTCATAATCTTGACTAAAATTTAACAGATTTTGGAGAATCCATGGGACACCAATCAACATCTGAAATATACAAGGACATACCACCCACGGATCTTCCCAACATCCCAAAATTGAAGCAGAAGCGAAAGAAATCCAAGTCAACTTCCTCTCCAAGGTCTAGTTCGTCTTCAACATCAAAGTCATCACGAGTAGCAGCTAAATCCAAGGCTAAATTCGTCGAAGGAAATGCTAAACCAGCAAACATAGAAGTAGCCTAAATAATATATTTAACGTTGCTAATTAAACAGTACGAAAGAAGAGAAAAGTTGGAAGTACTTATAATTCTTTAAGTTCCTCTTTCCACATTGGGATCTTTGATCATACAAAAGCCTAACAAAAGGAATCAAGAAGCTTTAGAAATGATGAGGAGGGGGCCATGTAAAGAGTTTGGACTATTTTAGTTCTGCTCTTGTGAATTTGTTCTGATGTGATTTTTAACATATCATGAGAATATTGTGCTCATGACTTAAAGTTTATATAACCTTCGGAATATGTTGGCCACTGTGATTGAGAAATGACACAGCGGTGCTTGATGCTCTGATCAATTTAACTACAATTTCAAGAAAATTAAGTATAGAATCTAAAAATATATTCTTCTCTCTGTCCATTTATTTTTGAATCATTTAGTTTTGCTGTGTTATAATAGAGACACAAATGATATACTATATTATTTATTCTTTTATTATATTTTTTTCTTAACATTTTTCTATTATGAGATAGATTAGTGACTTCTCTAACCAATGACATTATTTAATAAAGAGATAGGAAATTCTTCCTTAACTCAATTTTTCGTTCAATTATGGAACACGGAGCAGCGGAACTAACCCCTGTTATCATTTCTTGGTTTTCAGAAACTCTTGTGAATACACTATAAATGACAGTGCATGAAAGAGATCCACTATAAAAAGATCTCTTTTCATGGGAATTAAAGTTTAAGCTTCTTGAGATTAGAATAAGATACTATAAAATGGTTGTAGATCAGCTGATTATTTAATATAACACTTTCTACTTATGATCTTGTGAGTCGTGACTGTCCCTTTTTTCGATAAACAAGAAAACAATAAAATATCCTAATTGCATATAATCAAATTTCATTCCTGAGATCTCAAAGGAGGATTCAGTTTCCCTCATGCTATCTGACAAGCTCATAATTTTTTCTTGATAGAAACAACAATGTTTTACACTCTTACTAATGAACATTAAATCAGTGTTAAATGGCGCTCTGAATTTTCTATTTTATTATTTGTACTAACTTCTATTTCATATATTAAATGTTTGTCACTTGTGACAAATATACAAGATGTGAGACAAAAAATTGATACATACAGTGAAACAAAAGATGTGCGGTGTCAATTGATCCGCCCTTTGCTTTCTTCTCCATCACAATCTGCCAAGAAACAAACAAGATAAGTGAAATCCCAAATAGTAACTTATTTAATTAAACTATCCCTCGAAACTATCACTATTGTAAACCTTTTCTATAATCAGCAGTATAAACATTTCCAAAATGATTCGGCATAAATTTCCTCGAAACAGTGTAATCACGAAAACATCAATCTTTTTTCCCTTCTCGCGTCAACAATGTCTTAACAATTTATGAATCTCCTAACCATCATACTAATCCAAACATTACTAATAGATCATCCAAGTTGTGTGGAACAAGAAAAACTACTAGAGGTCTAAAAATATGTTGTTGCATCACAACTGTTCTTCTGATCGCTATTATAGTGGTTGCATTAGTCTTATTCTTAACAATCCTCGAGCCTAAAAAACCCAAAATCACCACAGAATCTGTCACACTGGACTACATCAAATATGAACCAATACCAATATTCCACCTTAATATTACATTAAGCATAGTGATCACAGTCGATAAATGCAATTACGCGAGCTTTAAATACGAAAATAGTACAGTTTTCGTGACTTATAGAGGGATTCCAGCAGCTCAAGGACCTATACAACAAGACACAATTCCAGCTCGAGCAAAGCATGATATTGGCACAAGTGTTGTTATTGTGGTGGATAATTTCTCTTCAAATCCTGCTATTTCTTGGGAGACTTTACTTCTGGAAGCCTAAACTTCACTTCACTTCAACAACTTCCTTGCACTGGAAAGCTACAGTTTTGAGGTTGTTGAAAATCAAAGTTACCACTTATACAACTTGTGACATCTCAGTATTTATCAATTTTCAGAATGCTTCTTCTGTTTGCCAATCTAAGGTTAAGTATTAATTCTAATTTATTTCAATTTTTTCTCATTTCCCACCCGATTTGATGCATTAATAGAGTTATTTTTAGGATGTAGTAACATTTGAAAAATATAGCTTGAAATAACTATATAGGCAGAATTTTTGTCATGGAAAAATTTTGTATGAACAGCTTAGAACTTAAAAGAGTGCAGAAGAATATATATATATATATATATATTTACTTTGTCAAAATTTGTTTGTATATTTAGTGTCTTTCTTTATCGGTGGATAGATGAGTAACTTCAATTTTTTCCTTTTGACCTTTTGATATATTTTTACCTTAAGGTTGCTCATGATAAGTATGTGTTGGGCAATAGGCTAAAGGTTTGAGCTAGTGTGCTCATAGTTTAAAGCCGTGGTATTAGTAATGGTAGTATAATATCGAAAAATAAATTTGTCCAAATTAAAAAAAAAAAAAAGTAAATATTACAAATATTTATATATAAATTAATTCACACCAATAAATCTTATAATGTAATTTTTGTTCTATTATAAGATGTATATGACTAGAACGTTATATATAGGAGATAGCCGTTCCAAATATGACTCTTCCAAATCTTTAAACCATGAGTATAATCCTTGATTGTTGCACTTATTATCGTCATAATCCTAGGTGCTTTGACCAAGAATCGAGTTTGGAGGTTAATGAGCCATTTCCTCTTTCAATAATTGACTGTAACTCCTCAAGGGTTTGGTTAATTTGTTCGAAATCAAACAAGTAATTTAAGTAGTTTATAAAAGATCAAGGTGGAAAAAAATCAGATGAGTTGTACAACAAACGAGATATATGTGTATACCTTGTTTCGCTTCTACACAAAGAAAGATGTGTACATATCATAATATCTACATTTTCTTATGATAATATCTACATTTTAAGTATATGTGAATAAATTTCAATCATTCAAAATTTATTGCGATTTGTTAGATAAATATTTATCAAGTTGATTGTGAGTTACACTCCATACCGGGAAAAAAAAATCATATCCTGGATCTTTTAAAAATAGTTTTTTGATGAATTTAATAAGATATTTAGGTATGAGTTAATAATGATTTAACCATGAAACTAGTCAATTTTTAATGTTAATGCTGTAAATTCACGTCTTGTTCTCTTAATTCTAAAAAGCTGTAAGTTTTAAAAAAAAAAAGAAAAAAGAACGCCCTCCATCTTTTGTGAGACAAAAGACTAAAATTGGAACAATTTCATATTTTCATATATCAAAATTCATGCTGATACTTTTACAAAAAAAAAAACAAAAAAACAAAAACAAAAACAAAAACAAAAATTTGATAATGTATGAGAAGATTATTGATGACTCAGGGCCCATCTGGCAAAGCTAGAAGTTTGTCATACAAAACTTTTTTCGAAACAGCAACTTCGACTAATATTTGGACCAAGTAAAGTACTTGGCTCACTTTGACCACTGCAAATAATTCAATTTAGCTGAGTGAATGCTTAAGGCCAAGGCCCAGAACGCCTATGGACTCTACCAGAGTATAGCTACCAGACTAATTAAGATTTCTGAGATGATAACTAGTGGTACTTTCCGTATCAGTGGGCCTGAGGCCCCTTTTAGTAGATGCAAAATTGAATGACGGTTGTACCCTCTCTCAATAAAGTAAGTTTTGGTTACTCACTCATACTGAGTATGACTGTAGTTGAAATGATTGAAAAATAAGAGTTTCCCATTACTTTTTATTTATTCAACGATTTATAATATTCACTCCGCATTGCAGAGTGAATAACAAAGAACTTTTCCACCACTAATAGGCCTTAACAGATATTTATATTTGTACGCTTCATGAATAATTGTTAGAAAAGTCTTATTATGTATAAATGATCTCGGATTAAAATTGAAATAAAAGTTATACTATTACTTTTCCACCTCAATATATATTATTTAATATACGTGACTCGTATTTATATTACATAGTCCACAACTGGATTAGATAGAATTTATGTAAGAATCTCTTGGAAAAGTGCATGTTATTCGATATCACTTATCTATAGGGAAAAGGGTTAATAATACTTTGCCTCCCTGAACTAAGTGGATAATTACACTTTATCCCCCTAAACTAAAAAAATTATACTTTGCCCCTCAATCACACGATTTATCTGTTAGAAAATTTATAATATCAAGTTAAATACTAAAATACCTTTAGTATTATAGTTTAATTTTTCATGTATTTAATTTTGATGTTCAATACGTACCAAAAAATCAGAAAAAAATAAAAATAACAAACTAATATTATAATAAAAATTAGTATTATAATAAAATATAATAACAAAATAATTAGCGAGTAAAAATGTGATAAAATGTTGAATTATATTATATTTGACGTGTATTACAATTTGAACAAGTTAATCCAAATATAAAAATTATAAAATGTTAAGAGATATCAAAAAAATCACAAATTTTATAAAAAAAATATATTGTCACACAATATCTTTAAAGAATAATTTTTAACAGAAAATTAGCCCATATAGGAATTGTTCTATCATTATAATTAAACATTTAAATTCGAAATAATATAAAATAAAATAACAAAGTTTAAAAATTTAATCAAGATATATAATGATATGGATTATATTAAAATATTATATAATTTATTTTTCATTATTTTTAAATAATTATCACATTATTATCAAAATTTAAATACAAAAATCAAAATATAGTGCTAAGGGTATTTAAGTCATTTAACAAAATATTATAAATTTTTTAAAGGATGAATCATGTAATTGGGGGGTAAAGTGTAACTTTTTTAGTTCAGGGAGGCAAATCTTATTATCTATCTAGTTCAGGGGATAAAGTGTTATTAATAAATCTAGAAAATAAGCATTCCAGTGTAGTATAAAAAATTGACCTATCTCTTATCGAGGGCTAGAGGGGGCACAAGTATAAATGAAAAAATTAGGTGGGCATAAAGACAAATAGTTTTCAAATTTTTATATGGAATTTTTAAATTTAATTTTAAATGTTATTCGAGGTGGTCTAGATCCCTCCCCCTTTCTCTCCACCAACTGTCACAACGCAAAAGAACGCAGAACTTTTCCTTTATGAAGCAATTGTTTATTTGCATACAAATTTTGAAATGTAATATAAACTTTCTAAAAATTTCAGGGGCAAAATTTTAATTTGTAAAGGATTTCTTTAAGAATTTTCATTTTCTTGTATTTTCTAGAGGGAAAAACCATAGTTTTTTATTTTTTTTATTTTAGGGTTAATAGCACTAAACACCCTTGAACTACATTTTTAGTTACACTTTGCCCCCTTCAACTTATTTTGTAGGCAGTTAATCCCTCCTTTTTTATGATTGGGCAAAAATACCTTAACTAATAATTGTTTTTTTTTTCTTTTTTACGAACTATTCTTTCTTACTTTTTTTCCTTTTCCCTTCAAATATAGTTAAGAGAGATTTAGTGCTAATTACCCTTTTTTTTATTTGGGGGCAGCGACTTCTCCCTCACCCCCTCTAAGTCCACCAGCCCATTCATCTCAAACAATTGAGTTTGAAAATTCTTGAGACACTCAAATGGCAAATGTTATTGCCATAGTAACAATGTTAATGACAAAACGAAAAAATAAATAATGAAATTACTAAAATACACTTTTGTATGAATAAAGGCTAGGAGGGAAAGTTAAATTGGTCATTTCTTTATTTTTTTTTTGTTGTATCATTAACAAATGTTGTTACGGCAATAATATTTGCCTATTCAAATCCATTGGAAATAAGCCTTAATAACACTATTTTAGGATTTATTGCCACTCAAAAGATTTATAATATTGAATTCATTGGAGTCTATTTTAACATCTTGGCCATTACAACATTTGGAGATTTTTATTACAGGGAGTCCTTTCACATCAAGAAAAAGAAAATAAGCCATTTAATATATGGTGAATTATTAGTGGAAAAGAAAATTCCATCTATTTGTTGTGTAATATTCCATTATTTAATAAGACAATGATCGATGTCGTATGTATAGGGGAAAAAAAGAAGTCTGAACACATTTATTTGAAAATAACACTTTGTCATTTATAATTTAACAACATTGAATTCCAATATGTCATACAAATTATCTCCTTTTACAATTCTTTGTTAAACATATTTTTCAACCATCTTTTATGATATTATATTTTAAAAAATTGTTACCATACATATTCTAAATAAAGTAATATTTTTAAGGGCATTCTAAATAATAGTTTTACAAATAGACTAATTAAACTCACTTAATTAAACAAGTACTGAAAGAATCATGTATGTTTCTTTTTGGGCAAGTACCCTTTAGCATAATACTTTGAGACCTGGAGGTTCCTCAACTAATGAAACAATTCACACCAATACGTGAAATTGTGAACACTTGCATTTTTATTATCTTATACACATGTTTTTTTGGTCGTACGATATTATCAAAACTTAACTAGTTAAAATTAAATTGACAAAAAAATTTTAAACTTTTCTAAACATGAGGTGGGGCCTTATATGAAAATGTCATGGAAAAAGTTGGATGACGTCTTCATTTGGACCGACTATGAACAAAATTAGGGCAAGTCTTAATCGCATTTTTTGGACGAGTTTATTGAAAAATAATACTGTAATTCCTTTTCAAATATAATGATATCTATAAAATAAAAAGATGGCCGAGAATTACATGTGCACAAAAATTTTTCAAAATAATTTTTAGAAAAGTGCTAAACAAGCAGGACCTTTTCATCGACCAAACAGCAAGAAAAATTTTTAACCATGAGGGACATACTTAGAAAACCACATAAAATAAATAAACAAAAGCATGAGGGGACAAAAGTGGAAAAAAGGTAAATTTGTCCTTTTATCTTTAAAATATCATTTAATTTGATCCTTTATCTATCACAAATATTAATTTGATCCTCTCTCGTCCTTAAAAAGATTCGCCAATCTAAGGCGTTTGACGAAAATTGAAGATAAACTAACGTAACAGTTAATAACACGGCTATTGCAAGTTAATAACTACGTGATTATCATGTGGCTTGTTTCGTTAGTTTGTTCATAATTTATGTCAAAAGTCTTAGAGTAATTAGTGTTTTTAAAAATAAATGATCAATTTAGTATATTGCGATAGATAAGCGATTAAATATTTCGATACTTCAAAGATAAGATATTAAATTTGTTAATTTATGGACAAATATTTTGAATCTAGCGGCAACACTTTGTTGAAAATGACTTCCCCAATCCATCAAAGAAACAAACAAACAGTGTGTTCAATAGTCAACTTTTTACGCAATTTAGAAGAGTTCATTTCCAACTCCTCTCATTGACTAATTTCTTTGCATGCAATTTTAAAAGGGTAGTATAATCTTACCATGATTACTATTCATCACCGCTTACCAACCATTTTCTCTCTCTTCCCGTAGTTCTAATAAATGAAGTGAAAGTTGTTCAGATGCATTTATGGTTAAAGTATAAAGAAATTTTCCCTCAGTTTGATTAACTAATCAATTAATAGTAGTACTAACCAATTGCCAAAAAATGTCTGTTGTTAGCGACAGGTAATTTTTACTGTTACTAAATTAAGTAACACAATCGTCATACTATATATTACTTGTCTGTTTCATTTTATTTTTATTTTTTTCACATTTATTGGTACAAAATTCATTTACTACATGATAACTAATGAAACTTTATGAGCATTTATTAAATATGTACCATAAGTTTAACAACTCTTGTGCAAAAGACCACCTATTGAAAAAAAAAAATGATTTTTATGTTCATCTAGTATGCCTTTCTTTATAAATGAGATTTTCGATATAAATTTATCAGTTTAACATTTGTACAACTAATAAGAATGGGAGAATCTTACAATTTTGTTAAAGAATATCGTCTCATTGGTTTGAAAGATTTTGACGATATAAGTTTATAAAATATATAAGTTATTTATTATATAAACTTTTAAATTACAACGGAATGATTCTGTTTTAGAACAGTAGAATTTTATCTCTTATTATCATATGAATTTAAAAATTAATCATTCCTACATTTTAGCTCCTTTGGCGGGGCTCATAAACTAATACTTTACATACCGTCAAAATTATTGGTGATATTGAAGCTAAGATGATGGCGGCAGCACTGCACATCAGTCAGCATAATAAACTTAATTGTGTATGCAATGCAATTATTATTTAGCATTTCATTTGTAATCCTGATCTTATTAATTCTTCTTTAATTAATTTGAAAAGTTTTGTAGTAAGTATACCAGTGAATCTTAATTAATTTTCCTTTAAGATTCTAAAGAACTCAATTGACGAGGACGGAAAATTAGCAGTAAAATGCTTCAAGATCAATTTACATCAAGCTAATGATAACGACCAACTTTAATGTTAATAACAATTTTATGCCTTAAAAAACAGGCCACCAAAAAAAATATTTTTTTTTCTATGTATAATCGGAATCAAATAAATTTTTTGTGGTCCATCATCTTTTAGTATTAAGACAATCATTATTATAGTTTCACTCAAAAATCAATATATCTTAATTTTACAATAAAAAATAGTTATATCCCATGACTATCATACAAATTGATTATTTGTACGAACTTTTGAAGACATAGCGGAAACATTAATTATACTAATATAAAAGCTTAACACTTTACACTAATTGAATGACAATACAAATCAGTAATTAATTAACGATCTTAATCATATAAGAAGTCATTAAGTTAATAATTAAATATCTGGTTAGGAAGTTATAAAAATTATTTTAAAATAAACCTCCAACGGCTAAAAGTTTAAAGTTATTTAGGCTTATTTGTTATAAGAAAACATTAAGTAATTAGTAAATTCAAAATTTTGGGACTGCTAGACGTCATGATCGATTCTCTTGATTGCATATTTTCAGAATAAACCCCAGGACATTTATCCTGAAGTTCAACTGGAATCCACTTTTAATCCAAGTGTTTGAATAACTATAACTAACGGAATCAAATCGAGTCGAAAGTCGAAATTAATTTTTTTTCGATTTGATTAGCTTTTGCATACCCTTAATAGGTGTGTTTTCCCTTTAAAAAAATAAATAAAAGAAAAATTCTACAATTTTTTTTTAAGAAATTATTTTCTTGATTTTGAAAATTTGTACAGTATAAATTTTTAACACATATAATATTCTACTGTACAAGTATGTAAATTACAAGAGAATGGTTTAAGAATTATAGAATTTTCCTAAATAAAATCCCACACACACATGAAGCTAATATACATTGTGATGAGGGTCCGTTTAGTAAGACCATATAATAGCTCGACATCAGAAAAACAACCGAAAGTATGTGAATCTATTTCCAGTACGAATGAAAGAAAGTAAAACAACATACGAACTCAACTCCATGGCCTATAAACTTCTTAAATCTTAACTATAACTCTCCTCAGCTTGGTGCTTGTACATAGCCAAGAAAATGTTATGGAAAATGGTATGAAGTTGCCCAAAGAAAAAAAAAAAAAAAACCATTTTATTCTGCTAATTTGGTTTATGAAAGAAAATGACAACAAAAAATGAATATAAAATGTCCCACATCAATTCGTTACAAGATTTTGAACTAATTAATGTACTTATAAGATAATTAATTTTAAGATAAAAATTCTACTTATGGATGTCTCTTTGACTCTTTCACTTAATCCGGCATTCAATCGATGCCTCGCTGAGAAATAAAACATTCCAATATTATTCCAAATACGAAGATGTTCATTTAAGGCTTAATACGTTATTATAATATTCAAGCCCAAGCCCACACTTATTCTTTTTGAATCCAACTAATATTTAACCCATTAAGCCAAATTGTGAATGTGTGACAAACTGAAAGTTATCGGTTCATTGTGTGACAAGTTTAGAAATGGAGGGCAAGCTTAATTGAATCCGTTTAATTAAGGAAAATATTTTGATAGTACCGGTCCTGAATTTCATTTGTATTAACTCGTGGTCAGTTAATTGCTGAACCTTTCTCCATTTCTCAAAACTCTCTCATTTTCTATTCCAATATGCCCAAGTCTCTAACAAAGAACAGAATTTACAAGGGATGAGTTTGAACATCAACATTGAAACCTAATCAAGATAAGGATTGTTATTGAGTTGAATTTATGGCTAGAATTAGAGAAATCTGGGGGTGTTTCTCTAGGTTTTTAAATTTAAAATGAATCTTAAATTGAATCACTTTTTGGATTTCTTTAACACAGGGAAATGGCATATGATATAAATCTATGTTGATCATGGAATTTTGGTGTTGATTTGTAAGTTTGGGAGTGTTGTTAGTTGAAAGTCGTAAAAACACTTTAGTCGACAGATAATTTGATATAAAGTAGATGTTTATATTATCTAAATCGACAGATAAATTAAGAAAAAAGAAATAGATGTTTAATTGTGAAGTTATTTAATAATTAATTTACACACTCGGAGATTGTGTCAATCATTGTAAAACTGTATCAAGAATGTTAGAATTGATAATTATCTTGTGATTTGAATTATGGATTAATTTGAAGTTTTAGTTTGTTTTAATATTTGAGCCTTGTTTTCTTAGTTAAATCTCTAAGAACACCGAGTGCGTAACGGGATGTGACAAGTATATTAATTAGTCTTAACAAAAGTTATACATAAATAGGTCATGAATTGATAGTTTATTCAGCAGGATTGGTTGTGGAGATAATGCACTATATTTATAAGACTGGAGATTGCACGACATCAACGTCCTTCTATGTTTCTTGGCGAGCCAGCAGTTACACACACACTATAATAAAGGTATAAATTTTTGAAAAATTCTAAAGTGTCTTTTAGGAATCATTTTCTTGTGTATTAATCACTTGTACAATATATTTTCATGTGCTTTAAATGCTTATACTGTACAAATTTTTAAAGTTAAAAGAATGGTTCCCTAAAATGAACTATAGAATTTTCTAATTTTTTCATGGTCAGCACATTAATAATTTAATCATATACTTTTTTCATTTTTTTTTTTTTTTTTTAAAAAAACTAATTTAATCCCTTATCTCTAAGGTATCAATCAATTTATCCTTTATCTATTAAAAAGACTAATTTAGTCTCTCGTGCTTAAAGAAATTAACTAATTTAAGATTTTTAATAGAAATTGTAGATAAAATGGAGTCATTGATAACACATCTATTGCAAGTTAACGGTGGTGACGTGATTATCTTGAACCATTAATTTGTTCACGATTTCTATTATAGGCATTAGATTAGTTAAATTTTTAAGATAAGGTTTGTCCACGATTTCTATTATAGGTCTTATATTGCTTAATTTTTTAAAATATGGGACTAAATTGATCTATGATAGATAAAGTATCAGATTAATCGATACATATTATAGGTCTAGATCTTTAATTGATTAATTTTTTAAAATAAGAGATTAAATTGATCTATTATAATAAATAAAGTATCTGATTGATTAATCGATACATTAAACCGTTGTGGGGGGTGGGGGTTTTTCTGGCCACATAAACCCGCTGTTTAATTCCTACTTTATCTTAAATTCTTAATATGTATTCTTTTAAGTATACTTGAATTCCTTAAAGTGGTATCCCAACTACCTTCTCAAACCCAAACCATGAAACCCATCTGTGATGGGACCATTTGTATGCTAAGAAAAGGTCCTAAAATTTTGTTTTAATTTTTTTTATATACACATTCACACCTATAATGTAAATTCCTTGTACAAAATCAAAAACAATATTCTGCATTGCGGTATTTGGTTTCCCTTTTTGAAAATATGAAAGGTAATAATTTGCCTAATTAACAATCTGGAGATTTTGCCTCGGCCCATAGTAAAGATTTTCTAATCAATACATGGGCGGACCATCAGAGGTAGGGACCGGCGGTCGTTTCCCAACAAATTTTAGGTTATTGTATATGTTATAAGTATGATATATATTTGATAAGGATTTGATAGTTAAAAAATAATAAAAATAATAATACTTGCCCTTTAAGTTTTTTTCTTTTTTAAAATTTCTATTCGTCATTGCTTCTAATTTTTTTTTTCTTTTTTTTTGGGATGCCCGTTGTCCACATCTCATTATCATTTTATCCGATTATTTTTTATATATCAAGAACTTTTGTTGGTCTTGTTTGTTTTTTTAGATTTATTTTCACATTTTTTCTCAAGCTTTTTAAGTTTTTAATGATTAAAGGAAATTTTTATTCGTGATTTTTATTGCGTTTAAAGAAAGTCTAAACTTTTGTCTTTTTGTCTTTTTTTCCACAACACTTCTAAAAACTTGTAAATATTTTTCGTGAAAGGCTACCTACGTATTTCACATTCTTTTAATGGATGAAACAAGCTTCTATATAGTTCTTTTTCTTTTTGCAACCAAAAATTATAATTTCTTTTTAATAAATATTCATATTAATTTTTAAAGTCAGTCTTACACTTGTTGTCCAAATGAAATATAAGACCTTCAATTCTAATGTTACTCCCAAGTACCAACCATGCGTTTGCTATTGAATCATTATTAAAGCTTTATAAGTTTTAATTTTTCCAAAGAAATGCTAAGAATGTTTTGCTCGTGTTATTTTATTTTGCATCTATTTTCTCTCTCTTCTATTTTGTGTGTGTGGGGGGCGGCATGATCCTCTTTGCCAACCAACTTTTACGTTGCATTTCAAATTTTTTTAATTACTTTACCCCCAAATGATTTATTTTCTTGTCATTTCAGTCTAATTATTAAAAATATTACATCAATTCAGCGACTTTCATTAACAGTTGAATCGAAGTGAAAAGAAAAAAATATATATTACAGTGTAAAATAATCAAAGAAAAATTTTATAATGTGAAAATTTGTAATAACAAGTCAAGCAAACTTTTAAATTTTTTTTACCTTTTTCCTATCAATTCCACATGCAATAATAAAACAACATTGCATGCATAAATTAACATTCTACCTCATCTATAATATTTAAACAAATCATGAAGCTACAAGGTACAATTTGAAATCACATTTTCAAGAAGAACATTGATGTGTGCATTGCTCCCTCACCAAATTCTCTTATTCTCATTTTTCTTAATTTCCAACAATCAAATTCAACTAGAGTAAGATGGAATTCTAATGAATGATAACTCAGTTCTTCCTTGTCCAATCTATTTGTTTGTCCAAATTAGTCTTCTATTTTTGCTTTGGATTAATTTTATTTTGCACATCCCAACTAATTATTTTTTCCCACATTGTATTCCGATTTTTTATCAACACTTGCACCCTAATTTTTCATTTCTTAACACTTCAATCAATCTATTAACGGAAGTCACTAAATCACTAGACTCTTTTAACAATTAGACTGAAAAGGTAAGAAAAAAAAATATTAGAGTGCAAAGTGATGAAAAAAAGTTTGGAAACAATATGGAAAAAGAAAAATACAATTTTACCACTCAAAGTTTGCATCGTAGTCCATTTTGATCCCAAAAGTTTCATGCAAAACGCATTCAGTCCTCAAACTTTCTAATTTCTATCAATTTAGGACAAATTTGATGTTTAAAAATTTTATCAATTACAAATGAAAAAAGTCAGGTACAACACACGTAACTGTTAAATCTCAACCTCCAAACGAAAAAAAAAATGTAATTTTAGCCTCAAAGCTAAGGTAATGACTATTGTGGTACCCAAAATTATAAACAAAAAGCATATTACCCTCAAACTTTTTAATTTATACCAATTTAGGACAAATTTGAAAATTATATCAATTACATACAGAAAAAGTCATGTACATTGCACGTGACTGTTAAATTCATCCTAGGATATAAAACTTTCCAACTGATTTCAACCCATTTATCTATATTTTTACTTTTTTCTCTAACTATCAACACCTAACCATTCACTATTCTTGTCTATATTATAGCACTTTCTAACCTATTTCAACCCATTTAGCAACGGACTTAGAAATAGATTTTTGACAAAAAAAATCCGTTGCTAAACAATTTACCACGGAATTGCCGATGGAATCTATCCGTCAAAACAATATTTCGTTAGTAAAATATAGTAAGTCGATTTTATCGACGGAATTTCAACAGTGAATTTTTTCATCAACAAATCGGTTACTAAATTTAGTTATGAGACATGGTGGAAATCTTAAATTAGCGACGAATTTTTTTGCTAAATTGAGCAACTAAAATTTTGTTGTTAAAAATAACAATTGCGAGGGAAAAATCTATTAGTGATTAATATTTTAAAATATTTAAAAAATATTAGTAACAGAAAAAATTGTCGTTAATTTAAAAAATTATAAAAAGAAGTTGCTTATGAGAACATGAAGTACAACTTTGAACTAATATATTAATCATTTAATCATACTCAACATCTTTAACTAAATTTTGAGCTTTCATTTACTACACTAAATTTAGCAAACATTTCAATGATTAACTTCAATAAATGAATCTCATTATAATGTAAAAGGTAAATTATTATTATTTTATTATACCTCAAAGATTAATCTTGAATTAAATTATTGTTTTAATTAATTTATTAGTAAATTATTATTGTGTTTATTATCCTTTAATTTTTTTAATACAACTTTTCTAGCATTAGATTATATGGCATGAAATCGTTTAGAAGGTGTTATAATCAAGCTAGATTTAACAGTCACGTGTATAAAAAATGTTATAATATAAACAAGAATAATGAATAGTTAGGCATTGATAGTAAGAGGAAAAAGTAAAAATATGGTTCAATGAGTTGAAATCGGTTAGGAAGTGTTATATCCAAGGATAGATTTAATAGTTACGTGCAATGTTTGTAACTTTTTCCGTTTGTAAATGATAGAATTTTCAAATTTGTCCTAAATTGGTATAAATTAAAAAGTTTGAGGATTAAATGTATTTTGTTAGAAAATTTAGGGACCAAAATAGACCATAATCCAAACTTTGAAGGCTAAAAATACATTTTTCTTAGTTTGGAATTTGAGATTTAACCGTCACATGTATTGCATGTGACTTTTTCCATTTATAATTGATAAAATTTTCAAATTTATCTTAAATTAGTTGAAATTGAAAAGTTCGAGAAGAGAACTAAATGGCATTTTTCCCATATGGAAAATAGTGAAAAGTTGAGGGATTCAAAGTATATATATATATATATATAAAGAAAATGCTTGTGGATCCATTTGTGCACAAGGTCTTTATCAGATGAATCTCTGTGCAATAAATAAAAAAGGATAGCATTTAATAGAAAATTAAGGAAGAAAATCATGATGGAATTTCTTCATTAGTCAATACATTTAAGTGTAGCATATTTTCCAGTTGAGAAGCTTAAATCACTTGGTGTAGAATTGAAGACGATGATAACTCTGAATGATTCCGGTCCTAGATCCTACAATGGAAACATTTCTTAACGATGTTTTTTTTTAAAAAAAAAAAAAAAAAAAAAAATTATCAAGGTAAATTGACATTAACATTTTGTATATTCCGGATATTGATAATTATTCTATTGCGTACAACGTACTCAACAATCACGTTATAGATTAAGAAGGATAGGATAAGGCATCAAAACACAATGATTATCAGTCCCAATTATCTTCCAACAATTTGCTGATAAAAGGTTGGATTTGTTGATACACACTAATATAAGAAAGGAGAAAATTCTATCATCCCATTAAAGGTAATCATCCTTTTTATTTTAAAAATTTATACAATATAATATCATATATTTTAAAATTTTATATTGTACAAATTTTTTAAATCAACAGAATAATTCTCGACAGAATTGTAAAATTCACCAAATAAATATCAAAATTAGTGACAATTTCACCCTCAACAGTCAAATACAAAAATGAATGAACTTTTGCACCCCCAACATTCAAATTATTAAAGTGAATGCACTTCTATTTTTCTGATGAATGTGTATATTGATGAATTGGATTCAATTAAAGAAAATGGGGTACTACTGCTGATTAATGATTATCAATTGTCTCAAACAATGAGGCTGGCAATTATTAAAACTTTTTTAATTTCTAAAAGTAAGACATACTTAATAAATCCCCCCTTCCAGCACAGTAATTTTATCACAATTTTCTTCACGTATATGAACTTAATGATTATAGCTTAATTTACTAGTGTCCATCTGCTGCACTCCTACAAAAATAACATCCAGCACTGAATTGATGCTATTCACCTCTATTCTTTCCTTTTCTTTTCTTTTTCTTTTCTTTTTTGTGGTAATTAATGAAGGAAATACTTGTATTCTTTTAAATTTTACATTTCCAACATGTGGTACAAACTTCTGTATATCAAATATATATTTAGGGTTAAATGCAGTAAATCTCCTTAAAGTTTGGGCTGTTTTACACTAAACTCTCTAACGTTATTTTTTTTCTCACTTTACCCCTTTGACTAACGGTCAACTATAACTTTGCTGTTAGTTTTTTCAAAAAGACAAATTTACCCTTAAAGATCAATTGCGGTAAACCCCTTTAAGATTTAAGTAAAATTTTACTTTACCCCCTCAGGTAAGTTTTGTAGCATTTAATGCATTGGGATAAAAATAAAATTCAATAATGTTATTATTATTGTTAAAAATATAAATATGAACTCCAAATTAATTACTAACATTTTAATTCTCGAATTATACTTTCTTCAATATTTAAAATTTAAAAACACAGTGAAATAAATAATTTTAAGATTTGTTATTAATTATTAAAGGTATTTCTTCTAAATTATTTTAATTTAAGTTTTTATTTATATGATAAAGTTATTTCATATAATTTAGATATTAGTTAAATTATATTAACAAAGGAAAAAAAAAGAAGAAAATCATTTTAAATAAACATGAAGAAAAGTAAAAGGAAAATAGACTGATATAACTTTGATAGATAATTATAAGTCTTGTATATTTAAAAATTTATTTTTATAAGAAAATAAAATATAATAAAAATACCAAAAAATACCGAAAGTGGTAGGAAATTTTATATTTAAATTTTTTTTCCCAAGTATTTTTAAAGAACCACTGGTGTTGGTGGACATCATTATATTTTCAGTTGTTTTGACAATATTTTTATATTGATTAATGACTAAAGTAGGTTGATTGACACAAAACTGCAGAATTAGGAATTAAAATGAAAAATATAATAAACTTTAAGGGGTTAGTTTTATATATTCCTATAGTGTCTAGAGATAAAAATGTCTTTTTTTGACCTTTTAATAGTCAAATTGCCGACGAACGGGCAAAATGAAAAAAAAAATAATGTTAGAGGATTTAGTACAAAACAGTCCAAATCTTAAGGGGATTTATTGTATTTAACCCATATATTTATCATCCATCCAATAATAACTTTGAATAATACTTCAGTTGAGCCTGTTTACACGAAATCAACAAACCTGTTCGATTGTAATTAGTGGTAGCAATCTTTTACCAAGCATAAATGAATTAAGTTCTTTTTCACCTTGTTAGTGTATGTGGCCTAGTAGATTAAATACCAAGGTCCCCTCTGTATATATTCATGAAAATATTTGCTCAAAGCTGTTAACATCTCATATTCTTCCATCACATTCACAGATAGAGCATTTTTAGCAATAAATACAGTTTGTAACAACAATATAGAATTCAAAGTTAGGCAGTCCTTTTATTGAACCATTCCGTTGTAATTTATACTTTAAAAACTTGCATTATATAATATTATGTGATTAAAAAATTTATACTCTACGAGTCTCTAAAATTAATATATGATTTTCTCAATGGAAGTGTAGAACTTTCTCTATATATATGCTTTTTCTTCCTATATATAACACAAAACTAGTCGTGAAATAAAAAACATGGTTTGCAAATAAAGTACTGATTAGGAACCAAAATAAAAGGGAATCCAATCCCTCCTTTTTTTTTCACTCTTAATTTTCCCAATCATGTGGTTAATTAGGGATCTTGAAGAGGCAATCTTGATCACATTTTACCTTCCCTGATAACTAGATAAAATGCCAGACTAAACCATGAGCGTAAAAAAGTTTATTATGATCACTAAAAGAGTAAAATTATACTTTTTTTGATGAAAGATGCATGAGACATATACAAAATGTGATGAAAAAGTACATAATTCTGAAGAAATATAATTACAATTACCCAGAGAAATTAATACAGAAAAGCTCCAGCTCCATTTCCAGGGGTCCAGAACCTGCAGATTTGAGTTGGTTGTAGTGTATATAGTTAAGGAGCCATAACTTGTTTCACCATACCCCTATACAGGAAAATTCATTTAAACATCAAATATCATCATCACATCAAATTTCTCTCTCCTTAGCAGCAACAATAACATTAAAACCTTTCCACCCCCTCCTTAAATGCTAACACACCCTCTCCATTCTCTTTGCAATAACTCCTCACTGCCACATCTTCTCCACCTGTACCCCTCGCCCCTCCCCTTCCCTTCTTCACCTTCTCACCCTCTCCAACCTTCTTACTTTTTCTCTCTCATATATCCTCCTCTCATTAGACTCAGTATTCTTCTTAAATTCTATTCACAAGAAAGTCATTTTTCATTCACAACCAATCTTGAAAACTACTCCTCCATTCAAGTTACCATTCCACCCTCCAAAATTTTTGGTTTTTTGGTGACCCTTTTGCCTAGTTCAAAACCAGATCTGACCCTTGTTTGCTTTCACAAACCCTAAAGTCTCAAAAGGGTTGTTTCCTCTTCAACTTTTCTGTATCTCAGTAAGCCCACCATATATACTATGTAGCAAGAAGAAACAAGAAAACCCTTTACTCCTAAAGCTTCATTTTTCAGAAAATAAGGTGAGTTTTTTTACCCTCTATGAAGATGATGACTTGCTTGCAGTAGACTACTTGTTCTTCTTAGTTTTGGCTTCTTTTTTTTTCTCCGGTTATATTTTGCACAAAGAAAGAGAAAAAAAGAGAGAAGAAAAAAAACAAAATGAAAACAATAGTCAAGGTGGACTTTCCAGTTCCCACCGCTGTTCGTGGGCGTATTTTAAGTTATTACATTTTTTTTTTTTTTTGAAATATAAGTTATTACATTGATTTTTGAAAATATTTGGATGTAAAGTTCACATTTTGTCAACTCTTAGCTGCCAAAAATTTCTCTTTTTTTTTTTTTTGTTGTTTTTAACACGTATGGAATAAAAAGACAGACAGAATAAAATCATAAAAAAAAAAGACAGAAGTCTTACATGATAATACCATATTAGCAGTAATTTGGATTATGCTTAGTGAGACACACACTGACACACAGAGAATCTATTAGTAAAACTCAACGCACTACCGTCTCTGCAAAAAAGTAAAGTAAACGTCATCAAGTCATCACACACAAGCACATAGTCAAAAACTGAGAAAAAAGAAAAAGAAAAAAAAATAGTACTACTAATGTACTTTTTTATTAGCTTTTAGGGTTTCTTGGTTTACTTAGAGAGATTTGTACTGTTTCGAGCTAAAAACTGCAGGTGTGGAGAAGTTTTCAGCAAGCTAGACATCTATTATATTAAGCATGCTAAAAATGAAGCAAGAGGACTGGAGATTTAGGATTTCTTCAGAGCTGAATTATTACTTTTGAGGTATGGAGTTTATTAGTGTTTTTTTTTTTTTTTGGGATCATTAGATTTGTATATATACCTTATTTTTGAATGAAATCTTGGACCTGCCCTTTTTTTTCTCTTTAGCCAGATTTTGTTTAGATTTGATGATGACCGTTCAGTTCTTCAACTAAAGTCATTTCATCTTTTCCACATTACATTTATGTGCACCTTTTGATTTCTATTCTAGATATTACCCTAAAATACCTATGTTTAGCTTAAAATGCCTTTTTGATTAGATCATGAGCTAGGCAAACTAGAAGAGATCATTAAATCAAAATCCTTTTTGAAGATTTAAGATGGCTTTCTATATTTCTTGAGCCATTGTTTTTGTTTTTTTGTTTTTTTTTTTTTGGTGTAATGTTTACTGTTTACATGATGTTATTACATGTTTGAGGTTTAACTTCTTCTTCTTCTTCTTCTTTTTTTTTTTGTGGTTTAATTAACTTCCATTTTTCGTGGCAGACTACAAAGTAATTATTAAACCTAAGAATATCTAAGGCAAGATGTTTCAACCAAATATGTTTGATAGTCACCATCACTTACTAGAGATGAATCATAAAACACCCGAAAATGAGCTAGATGTTTTAAGAGATGATGAATTTGAGAGCAAATCTGGAACTGACATCATGGAAGCCCCTTCTGGTGATGACCAAGATCCTAATCAACGTCCCAAGAAGAAGCGCTATCATCGTCACACTCAGCATCAAATTCAGGAAATGGAATCGTAAGTTTTTTTCTTTTTTTTCCTTTATTTTCTAGCTTTTTGTGGTGTCTGTTTAGCCAGATAATAATAATAAAGAAAGAAAGAAAGAAAGAAAGAACCTTTTTATGAATGAATTTCAACTTATCATTTATTAAATTATTCTTGCTACACAGTTTCTTCAAAGAATGCCCACATCCAGATGACAAACAAAGGAAAGAGCTAGGTCGCAGATTAGGATTAGAGCCCTTACAAGTCAAGTTTTGGTTTCAAAACAAGCGCACACAGATGAAGGTAATAATTTATGGTTCACATTACCTGTGTAAGTGTGGGACATTGTTTGATAGTCACTCCGCGACTATAAAAAACAACCGTTATTACGGAGTGATTAATATCATCAATAAAGTAAAGGACCTGCTTTTTAGATGGGTTCATTGATAGTTCAACAGCTATGCTAATCAGTCCGCATCGCGGACAGAGTACAGACTAGCAAAGAACTACTCAGTAATTGTGTATTATATTCCTATACATGTACTAGCTACGTTTTAGGACATTCAGCAGCAGCAGCAGCACTACTATCATTAGGTCTATAAAATTAGCTAGATTTTGATGATTAGTTATCGCGTTTTTGCAGGCTCAACATGAACGCCACGATAACACACAATTGAGAGAAGATAATGAGAAGCTTCGTGCGGAGAACATCCGGTATAAAGAGGCTCTCAGCAATGCTACTTGTCCCAACTGTGGCGGACCAGCTGCCATAGGGGAAATGTCATTTGATGAGCAGCATCTGAGGATTGAAAATGCACGTCTTAGGGAAGAGGTAGTTGGGTAGTTTGAGGAAGTTTAATTTAGGATCTTAGTTCGAGCTTTTAGTTAGTTAACTGATTGAGAATATGTTTTGTTTTAAGATTGATAGGATATCTGGAATTGCTGCTAAGTATGTTGGCAAACCTATGCTCTCATATCCTCACCTTCCCCCTGGAGCATCATCGCGTTCACTTGATATTGGAGTGGGAAGTTTCGGGGCACAGTCGGGTATTGTTGGGGAGATATATGGGGCTGGAGACCTTCTTAGGTCAGTTTCAGGTCCTACTGAGGCTGACAAGCCAATGATCATCGAGTTGGCTGTCGCTGCAATGGAGGAATTATTCCGAATGGCTCAGGCTGGAGAACCTTTGTGGCTTCCTGGCAGTGATAACTTATTAACTGAGACTTTGAGTGAGGATGAGTATATTCGCACTTTCCCTCGTGGGATTGGACCTAAACCATTGGGATTGAAATCTGAAGCTTCTCGAGAATCAGCTGTTGTTATCATGAATCATATTAACCTGGTTGAAATTCTGATGGATGTGGTAGGATGTTCTTAATTTTCTACTATAATATTTTAATTAAATTGCATCCCACATTTAATTTCATCATTCAATTCCTTGCGAATGAATTAAATACCATTCACTATTTAATTGCTTTATTAGAATCAATGGTCGAGTGTGTTCTCTAGCATTGTTTCAAGAGCATTGACATTGGAAGTCTTGTCAACTGGTGTAGCAGGCAACTATAATGGAGCTCTTCAAGTGGTAAGATGCCTGAAATTTCTTTGTTCTGTAAATAACTTAATATTGCTTTATGGAGATGCCTAATATCCAGTTTATTTCAGATGACAGCTGAGTTTCAGGTTCCCACACCTCTTGTTCCAACTCGGGAAAACTATTTCGTTAGATATTGTAAACAACACACTGATGGAACATGGGCTGTTGTTGATGTTTCTTTGGACAATCTGCGCCCTACTTCAGTGTCACGATGTAGAAGAAGGCCTTCTGGTTGTTTGATTCAAGAATTGCCTAATGGCTACTCTAAAGTACATATTCCCAATTAAGAGATTATTCTACCAATGGTTATACTACTATACAATACGGCCAAGAAAGCATTAATCTTTCATCTTTTGCAGGTTGTGTGGGTTGAACATGTTGAGATTGATGACAGAGCTGTTCATAGCATATATAGGGGTCTAGTTAATTCAGGTCTTGCATTCGGGGCAAAACGTTGGGTGGCAACATTAGATCGCCAATGTGAACGACTTGCAAGTGCAATGGCTAATAACATTCCAGCAGGAGATGTTGGGGGTATATAAAAACCTTACTAGTCTTTGGAGCATTTCTGGATTTGGGTAAAAATTATTTATAACTGCAAGATCTTCACTTTGTCACTAACATTATGAGGTTTTGCAGTCATAACAACTCCAGAAGGCAGAAAAAGCATGTTAAAGCTGGCTGAGAGAATGGTTATGAGCTTCTGTGCTGGTGTTGGTGCTTCAACTGCACATACGTGGACAACATTGTCAGGGAGCGGAGCTGATGATGTGAGGGTCATGACTAGAAAGAGTATGGATGATCCAGGCAGACCTCCAGGGATTGTTCTAAGTGCTGCAACTTCATTTTGGCTCCCTGTTCTTCCTAAAAGAGTTTTTGATTTTCTTCGTGATGAGAACTCTAGAAGTGAGGTATGATCCTGAATGAAATTAATGCAAATAACATGTGATAACATTAGTGAAATAGTAAAGAACTGTGAGGTGCCAGGTTTTAGGAGATATAAAAACAGAAAAGGAGTACTATCAATGCATTCTTTTTCCGCATTCATTTTAACTGATAATGTAGCCTTGGAGATATGCAGCATATACCTTTTGTCTGCTTTCTCTATAATCGATTAATATATGGTGTCATTAGATTTAGTTTTGGAAAAATAACAATACTGCAGTATTCAGCGTGTTTTTAGCATTGTAGATAAGTTACTTTCCTAGCCAGATTTGGATAAGTGATATTTATTTTCGGGTTTGCAGTTTTTATTCTTGAGTTTAAACAACTTATTGTAAATCAGTATTCATATACAACTCGAATGAAATGTGAATTTCTCAGCTCTATGTATGAGTTTTGTGACAGTTTTATTTAACTTCCAAGTTAACATGAATATGAAATTCAGTGATGTAATATGGTTTACTTTGTCAGTTTAAAATTTTCTTACAATTTTTGTTATACCTACAGTGGGATATCCTTTCAAATGGTGGCCTAGTTCAAGAAATGGCACATATTGCTAATGGCCGTGATCCAGGCAATGCCGTGTCTCTATTGCGTGTGAACGTAAGCCCTTAATTCTGTAAATGTGTTTTCTGGACTGGAACTATTTTTTCCCCATCTTGCAAAAGGGCTAACACATAATTGACTGACCAACCACCTTGCAGAGTGCAAATTCAAGCCAAAGTAACATGCTTATATTGCAAGAGAGTAGCACTGATTCAACAGGCTCCTATGTTATTTATGCTCCTGTAGACATTGTTGCCATGAATGTGGTCTTGAGTGGAGGAGATCCTGACTATGTTGCGCTCCTCGCCATCTGGTTTTGCTATCCTTCCAGATGGACCAACAAATCAAGGAGGAGTAGGAGTTCCTGAGCTTGGTTCTGGTGGATCATTGCTGACTGTTGCATTTCAGATATTAGTTGATTCAGTTCCAACAGCAAAACTCTCTCTTGGATCAGTGGCAACCGTCAATAGCCTTATTAAGTGCACAGTTGAAAGGATTAAAGCGGCACTATCATGCGATAATGCATGACCACAAAGCTTTCACTCTAGGTAAGCGTTCTTGAAATCCGCCCTTCTAACATATTAAACTTGATAGCTTAACTTCAGAGTTCTGATTTTATTCGGTGCATTAGTGCTGGTGTAATCGCACCCAACTTGATAGCTTTCTTGCATCTCAGTTGATTTAGATGGGATGGAGTCTTAAAAATGGCTGGATTTGAGATCATGGCTTTAACACTGAAAAATTCAAGAAGTTAATCAAATTAATGACAGTTCTACTCAAATTTCTAATGTAGTGGAAAATTTTGTGCTTCTAATGTTAGATTATGGCTTGAATTGCAGAGAGACAAAACGGGAAGAAAAGGATCCGTTTAATTTAGGAATGTGAGAGCAATGGAGAAGAGTCAAGATCGCACCATGTGTAATCCTTGCCGTGTGGTGTTTGCACAGAAAGAAGCAGCAAGCATTTCACCACCCTGCAAGGGTAGTAGGTTCGGGTATTGACTTGGCCCATCAATGATTCAAGTTAGCATAAACCTTCTTTCAGAGAAAGAAAACTCCCATTTCACCTGTGTTTTTGTACTAGGGATAGGCCTTTCTATTTATATCTATGTTGTTTAATTTGGAAGATTTTCAGTTACCTTGCTAAATGCTACCAGACTATGGTTTGCAGTTAAATTAAACTATGCTGTTCATTTCCTTAGCTTCTGGTCTCTTGTTGTTGGTCATATAATTAGTTCATCTAGTTCTGCGATAATTTATGCTAAACTTTAGCTGGTTTGAACCATTTTTTGCTATTCTATATCTTCCAAGTAACATCTACAAAGAATATTGGCAAACAATATAGAAGTTGGATAAGGTACGAAGATAGGTAAAGAATGTAAAGACAGAGAGCTATATGACCTAACAAGTTCTGTCAAAATCTCAAGACTTTTTTTTTATTTTTTCCTTTTTGGTTTCTTTTCATTTTTTTCCCTTTTTACTCGAAACATAAAAGATCTTAAATGTTGAAGTAGGGATTCTGTATTAAATGGTTTGTCTTTTTTCCATTTTGTGAGATTGAATAATGGAATAAAAGAGGAACATCTGTTGTTAGGTGTAGTAGTATATGCAATGTCAGCTGTTCTTCCTCAGAAGGTGGTTTCTTGTACAACAAAAACCTAGCCACTCGTGAATTTCCTGATAAAGGGAAATTTCGTAAATGATCCTCCAACATTCGTGGACATCGTGCTCATTTAATTTCTCCCTTTTGTTTTGTCCCTTTCGCCAAGTAAAATGAAAGTGATTCTTATAATGTTGATGTGTTGTAGAAACATGCACCTAGCAACTAAGGGCATTATTATCCTTTGGCTGAGTTGTTGGTATTAAACTTTTTGGATAATAGACATTCACTAGGAATTATTTGTCCTCAGAATGTGATAGAAACAAGGGGACTTGGATTGAATGCCACAATCAACTCATTCCTCATTTCATTTTTCTCTTTTCACAATCTTCATTTTATTTTATTTTTCTTCTTCATATATAACTAGAGTGGAGATCCAAACTTAACACATTTGGTGTACAAAGTTCAATATTCTTACCAACTCAACTGAAAAATTCCAACTGAAACCTAATTCTAGCATGATACAAATCAATAGTATGTATCATCCTCTAAAATTTAAAGAAGAAAGAATGTACAATGTTTTGTCTAAATTTCATGTATTCTTAATTCTCATTTTTAAGATTGTGGAAGCGTAATTCGCGTTATTTGAGACAAAATTTTCAGTTGGAAATTTGAATTATAAATGTAAATTAGAAAAATTTAGTAAATTTTAATTTTTCTGTAGGAAATACTTGGAATTTAATCTGTCAATTGCTCTCCATTCTACTGGTCTAAATTTGTATAAACTGAGAAATTATGCAGTTCATGAAGTTCAAATCCATGCTGTGTATAACATTATAGATGTTCTGATGAAATATAAATTGACTAGCCAACTGTTGAATGTTTAAGGGAAAATGACTTCAATAGTGCCTTAACATTTACTAATGATTTTACTTAGTCTTTCAACTTTTAAAAGTGTCTATCAAGTCTCTAAACTTTTAAATTTGGTTCTAAGTTATCCTTCAATATCAAATTCAAGTGTGATAAATTTTACTTTGCTTCTCGAAAGTTTGGTTCAATGTTTATTTCCTTCCCTTTAAGTCCATAAAATAAGGCATTTAGCCCTATTTATTAGTTTTGGTTAAACATTAAATAATTAACTAATTTGACCAAGAATAAATGATTGCACTACATTTCTAACAATTTTGTGTAAGCTAAAAATTATAAGAAAAACATTTATTTTTTTTAAAATGTTTGTTTTCCTTTATCAGTCTAATACTTTTGTAAAATTAATATTTTATACATTATGATGAATTTTGATAATAAAAATGACAATAACATAACTAAACAATTATTCACATTTCAAAACTTTTTTTCCTTATTTGTTTTCTTATTTAATTAGATGATAAGTTCTATATAGTTATTCCTAAATTTGTTATTAAATTCAAATAATATGACTCATCGAAGATAAAAGATAATGTTTGTAACAGTATATGTGGAACACAATATATGATTGAATAACATATGTTAAAATATTAGTTTTGATATTTTTTATCAAATAACTAGCCAATAGTTAAGTATTTATCCAAAATTATTAAAATAGAACAATTTTGCCTAATTTTTTAACTTTCAAGGGTCAAATTGATGCAAACCAAACCTTCGATAGGGCAAAGTAAAAATTGTCATACTTGAATTTTGACATTCAGGGACTATTTAAAACCAAATTAAAAGTTTAAGGATTTCTGATAAATATTTTTAAAAGTTGAGAAACCAAATAAAATTATTTGTAAAAATTCAAAGACTATTGAAGTCATTTACCCAATGTTTAATTTCCAAACTCTTCATGCATCATGACCTAAATAGGCTTCCATAGATTAAATGCTTTAATTCAAAAAAAAATAAAGTTCTAGCTCATTCTCATATAAGCTACACAGGTTTCTGAGCACAGAATTCTGAAAATTCATCAAATGCAACATTAAGAAACTTGCAATTTTCAAAATCACACTAGACTTGATTGTTCTAACTCTACATCATAATTCTTGCGAAATAATCAAAAGAATATGAACAAAATAAAAAGCAAATATTCAATACACCAACGAGTAACATGATTATGCCTGATCACTCAAGTCGTATCTCGAACAAGTTGTCCTGATCCGATACTGATACACCGTTCTAATCTATATATATTTTAGAATATGATCTAAAATTAAACTATAAAACTTATTTTTATTAGTTAATTCTTTAAAATTCTAATCAAGCAATTATTTGTGATTTTGAACCTTATCTTTTATATTTTTAGACAAATTTATTACATGATATTGATCTGATACTATCGCGATATGACATATATAGAATTGTCACTATCGCGACCGAGCTAGACATGCTGATGACTTGGCGACAGACTAACAAGAAATTCAGCAAAAAGTTGGACTATTGCACGATATCACAAGGCTGCATTACCCTAAAACAATTATAATAACTAAATGAAATAAGAAAGTACGTATACAAGTCATGCAATTCTTGTTACATAAACTTAAGGGGGGGAAACAATGGAAACCTGTATTGCTGTGCAAGTAGATTGGACAAGCCAGCTAGCACCATCATCCAGATGCAATAGTATTGCTGGTATTGGCAGATCTTTAACAGTGTATTTTGCTTGACATTCTCTTCTGAGAAGTCATTTTTGAACAGCTTATATATGCACAGGAGATGTAGACACAGAAGAAATAGATAAAGAAATGTAAAAGATGGTTCACAGATGCAGGCTGTTGTGCTTTAAATGAACTCGTAAGAATAACAGATGAAATAGCCTAGTTAGGTAAGTTTGGTTAGAATTCTTTGAATTCTGCTTTATTTTCTTTAAAGAAGCCGGTTAGATTACAGATTATTCGAGCACTGTATGGAGACTGAGAACATGAGAAAGATAGCTGCGAGTCAGCGAGTTTTCTTCTTTTTTGTGAGTAGTGTAGAGTTTTTGTACACAATTCTTATTAGCTAATAAGTTGAAAACATGATTTAATCAAATATTGACAAATCATGTATTTTGTAGCATTAATCCATCTTGTAATTAATATTTTAGAAACTAGACAAACGTCATTACTAGTAGAAATTGTTTTGCTCAAGAAATTTATACAATTCGGTTACACAACAAATTACTCACAAGTAATCCTACTACACAAATTAAAACCAATCTGAAAACAGTTAGAAACTAAACACAGATACATCAAACTGAGATTTATAGACTATTAGATCTCAGTTCTCATCTTAATGACATGTATCTCTGTTTAGTTTCTTACTGTTTTCATATTAGTTTTAATTTGTGTAGCAGGATTACTTGTGAATTTTATGTTGTTTAACCGAATTGTGCAATGTGTTGAGTATCAATATATCAGCAAAGCCAAGTTTTACCCCAAAAAAATAGAATTTCTTGAAAAAACTATTGGGTTAAGGAAGATAGAGAAGTGAAGATTGTAACTTACAGACACTGTCTAATACTTATCCAATATGTATAATCACCGACGTCATATTTTCTAAACACTATTTCGTCAAAAATTAAAAACTTATCCAATAAAATTATAAATAGTGTATTATTAAATACTATCTGTATTCTCAAAAAAATCACATTGTTTATATCCTACCACTACTCATTGGATTAATTCTTTGTCAAGTGGAAGTAGCAATCTAATGTACACGTCTAATATTCCTCAAATAGAAGATGTTGCCAGCGTGTGAAATTAATTTCACCATTGCCAGACAATAAAAGAATTAATTCATCAAATTAATGCGTTGCAAGATTTGTTGAAGTTGCTACAGACCCCAATTGCTCCACAACCACCATCCACCATCACTACATGAATGATTCAACTTTGAAGAGGGCCCGTGGAGTCCAAATAAATGTGTAAAAATTACAATTTACATGATCAAAGTTTCAAAAGTAGACTAGATGGTGCAAGGAAATTGGAAACTATAACAAAAATATTGAAACATCAATAGTAATCAATGAAGACAAACCAAATTTATGGAAATTTTTTTTTTTTAGTATATACTCCATCCTGTTTAGCCAAAGATGTATTTCACGCCATGGAATGCCTCTGTACCCAAAACAGATGCGCTTTATTACCCAGCGCGTAACCTTGTCTTCCTTACTCATCATCCATCTCCTAAGGTTTAAGAGAACTCTATTGGTCTGTTTTAAAATAACTGTCACCTTAACCAAGAAAATATTAAATGATATTTTTTTAACTTTTACCTTTAGTGTCACATTAATGAATAGATGATTATATACTAGTTAGGATATTAATACAAAAGGATAATTTAACAACTTTGAAATATTTTTTTATAAAATTAATATAATTTAATAACATCTTTAATACGTGTGCATCAATTAAATGTGACCGTTATTTAAAAACGGAAGAGCTAGTTTGGTACCCTATACAACACAATCGATCTCATGGGCTGCGAATTTGTGACTAGGGTTGAATTTCAGTTGCATACATACGTGATACGTCCAACAATCGAGCACCCCCCGGTAAAACAATCGGGCAAGCCCATCTTAACCTAGCAAGACGATTTGAAGTCCGACAGTATGGACCAGATTCTCCAAACAATAAATAGCAACGGACCAACTTCAAATAAATTTTCAAATACCATAAACATCATGTGTTATGTACTTTCAACTCGTGATTTCCATATATTTTAAAAATGTACTTTAAATTATTATATAATTTGAAGTGAAGAATTGAAGTAACATGGATGGAATAACAAAAATTGGCATATTTAAGTTAAACCACTTCCTATACCCAAAACCCACAATCTATTTTCTGCATAATCACTTGAAACTCTTAAATTGCTTGAAACCTTATGCATGACGGCGAAGGGGTGATGAGGCGCCGGTTGTGAGCGGGGAGGAGAATGGGCTCCACGGGAAAATTGTGGAACAATACCACAAAGGGTTTTTTAAGGTATTTTTCCCTATTATTTTCAGAATGATTTCCTTCATTGGGGAAAATTGCCACCTCTTGAAGAACCAATAACATTAAGAAGATTATCCTCTGGACTTTCTATTTAAACTTCGTATTAAACATTCTACTCAGATGTCAAAATTTTTATTGAAACCTTTTATACGCACATAACAAAGACCAAGTAACACAAAACCTGACATATTTCATTCATAGGGTACTTTTAATCTCCAGTCATCCGGTACTCCAAAAGGGTTCCACCAGTTTCCTCAGCAGTAGCACATAAACACCACAAGAGGAGGGGAATAGTAAGAGAATTATGAGGGAGCCATTTCATAAGTTTCCAAAAAATGCAGCATCACTAATAGTAATTAAGGTCCAAGTGAAAAGTCAACTGGAATTGTGAATGATAGAACACTTAAAAGGTCAATTCACTTGCCATAAATACCAAATGCAAATTCTGAACAAAAATAAGGAAAATGTGTGCTAATGGAAAGATCAAAGATCCCAACTTGGGGTCTATTCTATTGGTTCGATAAAAAAGTACTAACTGGGGTATTCCATTATCTACATCAATAAGCATGACCATCTCTGAAAGAAAGACGACAGAAATTAAAGCTAAAGAGGTTGCTGCAGTGTAACTGTCTTTTGCCTCCGTGAACTGCACCAAAATTTAGTACAATGAGAAGCAACCTCCACCGCAAATATCGACCTTTTTCCCAAGTGCATACCACCTGCAAAACTGCAATGGAACAGTAGAACATACTGGATTATATCTCCCCACCCCCCCAAGTCCCAACAACAGAACACCCAGGTTAAGTAGATGAAGTCCATAGAAGCTGTCCTACTGATTAACCAGCAAATAATTTTCAAAGCTTTAAACATTCTGTGAGCCCCATATAAAAAGTTACAAGAAAAGTTAAAGATCCCACCATAAAATTCTAAATTCTGGACAAGAAAAGGGGAATGCCAGAAAGGAAGTATTGCAAGAGCATTTGTCACCTTTTTCTCCAAGAAATGCTGATTGTACAAATCCAACTATACATTTACATATTTCTGGCTCACAGTATAAAAATGGGGACGGGCAGATTATTAAAATGAAGCAACTCAATAATTAAGTTAAAGTAAACCTAGATGTCTAATAAAGCTAGCTCCGCAGTCGTTTCCTTTCACTACCCTCTTCAGTATAACCCTGCAGAATATAACAAAAGGGAAAGATTAACATCTCTAATTCAGATTGTAGCAGCAGGCATTCCACCAAAAAAATTTCCAGAAAATTATGCACTAGCTCAAAACCACTGATAATCATGCCCTCAAGTGATTAATAAACTTTAAAAAGCAAACAGATATACATCAATGACTTCAGCGATAATTCCCTAAAGAAAGTACGCCAAGTAAAACCCCCAAATGGTAAATCTATTACTGTATAGATACCCTTTTGCCAAAAACTTGGTGCTTTACCATCACAATGAGTTACACCAATGACACAAGGTATCCAAATGTAAAAGTTCAGAAGCAACACGCAATATTTTTAAGCATTGCCGAGATCAAAGAAACATATTACACATTTAAACAAAAATATGGACGAAGCAACAAAAAAAAAAGTCTACTATATTAAAATAAAAGAAGGCAAATGTTGCATACCCCTCTATCGCAAATCTTCAGCAGAAGCCACACTGGTCTCTGACCTGCATTTAGCATGTATTATGGGACCTAACTGGGACCTATCCATCCCAGCTGTTGAACCAGTTGGTGCATTCATGTAAACAGTGCCCCTATACATCCATTCCTCAGTTTCATCACTATAAAATTCATCAAAGGGCTCTCCGCAGAGTGCACAAACTTTCTGGTGCATACTTCATCAGCAGGAACAGCAATTTCTTCATCATCATTCTTTTCCATCAAATTCTCAGCTGGTAAAAAGCTACGAACTGTGTCAGCTCCCAATGCCTCTGCACCGCTAAGCCACATGTCAACGTTCACAAACCAGTTACAGAAAGGCTTCTGCTTTGGGTTTTTAGACTTTCGGTTCCTCTTGACATGCCAATCCATATGACTGCCGTGGGCTTCTTGGCATTTGAAGCGAAGGCCACACGTCGTGCATTGTCTAGGAAGATCAGCATAGATAGCTGTTATTACCCATTCATGACGCACCTTAAGGGTATCAGGATTGAAGTCGAGGACCACAGAATCCTAGACATATTGAACCATAATATTGAGAATGATAAATCAATCATCAAAATTGAAACAAAATCAACTTCTTTTAATAAAACTGCAGAGGAAAATATACCTGCATGGAAGCTTCTTTTGTTAAAGAGATCAACCCTTGGGTCATTAGTGAATTAAACAAACCAGACACTAGATGTGTTAAATGCACCACCTGCTAGAGGATTAGGTCCTATTGACCCTGGATTTTGAGTGATGGGTATAACTGAGGAAGAAATAGGAGGGAAACCTTGGGGTAAAGGTGCCATAGCTACCCCTGGTAAATGCAATGATGCATTAACAGTACTAGGAGCATGCACAGATGACTGAACTCCGTGAATTAAATTCTGGAAGCCCATACTCATAGCTAAGGGATTGCCTTGGGCTTGTGGAACATATCCCTGATTCAAAGGTCTAACTAAATTACAAGGGGCTACAACAGAAACAGGTGGAACCATATTCAGGCGCACTTCCTGAGATATTAGTGGTTGTGGTGGCTGTAAATTCACATGTGCACGGACTTGCTGATTTAGAGGAATTAACCCACGGTGCTGATTTGGAAACTGAGGCATGTTGTTCTGCGACTTGCTTTCAATAGTACCCAATCGCTGCCCAGGGAAACTAGACATATTCATACCTAGATGGCCAACAGTATTTGGCTGGTATCTCGAACCAATCTTTTCAGGTATTGGAGGACTGGTAAGTGAAGTAGGACGACACGAACCATGCATCTTTACAGAAGCCAGTAGTCCTGTTGAAGCAGGTTTGGCAACTGACCGGATTTCAGGAGTCAAGGAATCAAAACCAGAAGGACTAAATCTTGATACAACAGCAGAAGGCCCTTGATTTCGAGTATCTGAATTTGGAAAATTGGCGATTAGAGGTGGCTTTTGTTCAACTGAAGATGCCATTCCTGTGCCTGAAAAAGGTATCGGAAGATTCCTTCCACTCCCTTTGATGTTAAAATGGTGCTGAGATGACTGAACAAGTGTTTGAGGCATATTAAAGCCATCTTGAGTAAATTGAGAACTGGGAACCTGAGTTTTCTCATACCGGAATCCAGGGATCTTATTAGTCACTTCACGAACAGACTGCTGAAGAGAATTCAAACTTCAGTTATTTAGATAATCTCTTCTACCCAAAAAAGATTCAGATTTTGTATCAATTTTTAAAGTTATATAACCAAAAAGAAATTTTACTCATATTTTGCCTGGTATTACTCTTTAATAATCATGCTTGGTTTGACTATAGGAAATACTCATCAAATATTTTGATTTCACATGGTAGATTGATCTCCATCCACAACATCATCAAATTATGACCCCAGAAAGATCATCAAATTATGACCCCAGAAAGAGTGTTCTCAATAAGTCTTCAATATACATTACCAACTCAACAAATGGGAGCTAACAGCTAAAACTATACTATGATGAAAGGAAAAAATGCTGATTTGCAGAAGCTTAGTAAGATTGAAAATGTCAGATTAAGTATTAAACATTTTCTAGGTCCATAAGTTGGTGGGACACTCATATGAAGTTCCTTGTATTGTAAAATACAACAAAACAATGTATACTGCATGCCCCATGAAAACACCACCAAATCTTATTTTTATAATTTTAAGATCAAAATAATATACTTTCTCACAAGAATCCTTAAAGCAAAATTAAAAAGACAACTTGATGTAGGTTAGAGGACCATACACTGATTGCAGAAACATCCTCAGCCTGGGATGAGTCACTAAAAATAGGACGTTGGGCCTGATTAGGCCAGTTGCTTCTGATATCTGAAGTTGCAAAAGGTGCATCAGGATGTCTACCAAAGCCAGCTCTTGTCCTAAAACTTGCAGGAGGTGGGGTGGCTGTTGTAAGCAGATCATTACTCTGACTGCTATCCCCTAAAGTTGGGCTCATATCCTCCCAATTAAATTCTTCCTCCTCGGTATTTTGCCATGTCCTCAAAGATGCACTTTTGCGAATGCCATTTACATTGGGGTGATCAACCTTTAAATGTTTATGACTTAGTGGCTTTTGCCTCTCATCAATTCCATATGCTTCAATCAAAGCTCTAGGCCCTTGAAGATCAAGACCATTCCTATATCTGTTTGCAGGATTTTCAGACTTCAGACAGGTATCATTGGTCAAAGTATTCCTTGGCCCATCACTTGCCTCTTCATGTCTGCCAGATTGAATTCTACCGACCCCATAATCAAATCCAGAATGAGATGGTGAGGCCTTTTCAGATGCTCTGCTTGAAGAAGCATCCATTGCAATGTCATCTAGAAAAGGTGATAATGACCTGGAACGCTTAACTCCATATGGAGAGGAGGACCTTGCAATTCTGGCGTCTGAAGACAGGATCGCCTTCATGTCGCCAGAAGGGTTTAACTCTGCATTATCAGAATTATATTCATCATATCCAGTGGCAGGTTTTTGGCCATATATCTTTGCTTTTGAAGTACTTCCTCTACCAGGTTGAACATTCTGCAAGTGTAGAAATATAAGTGGCACCTTCAACAGTTGTTTTACAAGCAAGTGCACAAAACAAAAGCACACAGAAAAAATAACACTTTAAAAAATTGTTTGGCAAACACTCTAAACAAGACAATTTTTTAAACATTATTAGGTACAAAAAGTGAAGAAAAAGAATCATATATAATTAAGATGCCACATCCATTTTACTCCATATTGATTCAGGCAACAGAACTGAGTTCAATTCAACCTTCAAAGTTCCATATAACACTCCCCATGTACCAGTCACATTTGCAATCTAAGAAATACTTGATGTACAGCAAAGTAACCTTAAATATAACAACTCGAAAGAGAAAAACACTACAGTGTCCACAGAAAAAGAGAACAAGCAGGATATGATATTAAAAAAATTGGGTAAAGGATTGTTGGATTCTAGGAAATAACATGAAGCAAGGGAGACAATGTTCAGAGTTACACAGAAAAAAACAACCAGAAACATATAGTGATCATTTGACGAGTAAATAAAGAATAAGAGTGGAATATGCACAATGGACGCACCATCCTGGATATGCACTAACAAACATTGTTTATTGCTATCTGCCTTGGTGTAACTCTCTCAAATTTTACATTCTTTTAGTAGCCAATATATAATAAATTTCATAATACATTATAACAATTCATCAAAACACCAAACATCATTCTGAATGATGCATTCCAAACTGCTGATTCCAGCATAAACAGGTCAATGTCATTGCACATTTAGATTACAAAGCACTAAAACAATAAAGCATTGGCTTATCCTAAAACAGGTTCAACAATGTTGTAGCCAAGTTTTGAAATGCATGTCATCCTAAGCAAAGTGACCCTACAGAAGATCAAAAAACTTACGTGACCCTACATATCAAATTGAGTGATAAACTCTACCTGCAATATTTGTAATAGAAACCAAAGGCCAGTTTACTGCATGCAATTGACATTAAAATCCTTGTGTGAAACATTGGTTCTGATTCTGAGGATTAATAATGCATTCTTCTTAAGTAGCATTAGAGACCCTAAATCATCTAGGAAATGGTTGCTAACAACTATAAACAAGTTTAACAAGAGTTCACCAAAATCCATACCATGTCAATCTGCATTAAACTTTCAGTGATAACCAAAATCAAACATAAGGGCTATGCTAAACTACAAATAAGCATTTGTAATGAAAATGCATTGTAAGCCAGCAAATCAACTTTAAAGATAGTATCACTAGTAAACCATTGGGCACACATCCACGTTCTTTTCCACGAATCCAGAACAGGAGGCATATACACACAAATATAGATAATATTCCAATCTTAACATGTGCTGTTTCTTGTGGGATAAGAAAACTTGTGCATTAAAGAATCAAGTTGATAACTGAAGAGATAGATGGGAAAAGGAGGTAGAAGAGAAATATAAAACACAAAAAAATGATGTTAAAATAAAAATCTTACAGCATCTGCAGAAGTAGGCACAAATTGGCGTACATGTATGCCATGAGTTGGTTGTGATGATTCAGAAGCTCTTACAGAATTTAAGCTAGAAGATTGATTGTTTAACGAGGGCGAAAATTGTAAGCGGGCCTCAATCGTCTGGAGTACAGATGGGGAAAAATGATTCGACCAGAAGCGAAAAAGGTGTCGCATTGAGGGATGCATATTAGGGTGCACTTGCCTGTAAGCCTCACAGAAAACCTTAACAAAATAAAAGTATTAATAAATAAATAAGATGTAGCTAAGAAATTGGTAGATAATGGAATCAAGTAAGATGTTACCATTATGTAACTGAAGTGCATACACCCAATTAAATTGCTTACCTCTGGTAAACGAGCAGAGAAGTATTTTACATACTCCCGTCCAATATTCTTCACGATGCTGTCCAAGAGATACAAAGAGGGAAGCTTTTGCTCAACTGGGACCTGAAACAAGATTTTTAATATAATGAACATTGTATGTATTTGAAATAAAGAAATCTACAACTCGTACATGAAATCAACAAGCATCTTTTCTTTTTATTCTTTTCTTTGTTGGTGCAGGGCGGTGTTTCTTTTGGTATTAGAGTTGCTGGGGGACACTGTCCAGATAGGCGCCCCAGGCAGGGAGGGTTATAGATAAGAAATGATTTGGTAAAAAGCAAAAATATTCATAAAAAAAAAAAATTCCAGCGGAAAACCTTTCCCTTCTTTAAGATGAGTACCAAAAACTAATTCTACATAATAAAATTTAGGAAGAACATGTGTTGACAACATAAAGTATGAGCATAGAAAGACTACAAAAAGAAGTCGGGAATTCCAAACACAGATTTAGAGTACAATAATTCACTGAACATATAAGCAGCAGATGGTGTTAAAGAGAAATTACAGATATATGTAACAGATATGAAATTTAAGTACATATTTGTAAACATCTAAAAGACTAATATATTTCGTAAATTATTATTTCAGTAGCATTTGACATGTAGTGATACACTCTCCAATACACAACCACACAGCAGATAAAGAAAAAACAACACATCCTGGGTTGAAATTTGTACATTAAGATCATCAACCAGTGACTGCTCCTCAGTAACTCAAGCAGAACATCAACCCTATCTATGTTATTCTGGCAGACTAAAGACAATAAACTACCAAAAGCTATATGCAAGGGGAAAAAAAAAGAAGATAAATAACAAAATAATCCCTAAGATAACATAGAGCCATCAATAAAAATTGGGGCCACAGTAATTTGATTGTGTCTATATCTATCATGCATGATTAGATAGATGCAGTTGATATATTTCTTGCAAAAAGACAGACTCAGAAAGCAAGTTTTCCCTGTTACCAAATCAAAGTGCTTGAATTGGTTGGCATGTTGTGCACTTCATTTGAAAAGCACTTCAAAATTTTTCTTGCTTTCAAGTTCTCACGTACATTCCCTACTACTATATCCAACTGATTATTGGATTTGAATAAAGAAAACAGCCAATATAGTGTCTTCAATTACAAGTTGCATGGTAGTTTGCAGCCTGACTGCTGCCAACCAAAGATGTTTTAGGAATGGAATCAAATGAAATCATCTAAGAACATTGTGTGAAACTTAAAATAGCACCCCAAGGGTAAGGTTGTAATGAAATCACCATTGTTCATCCCTACAGCAAGTCGACAAGCATAAGACCAAATTCCACCAAATGCAAGATAGACTCTAAAAGAGTGGTCTAAACAAGCGTTTAGCAAAAATAACTGAAAATATGCATCTGATACTCAGTAGTATCTGGTCCACTTAAAGCATGAATCAAATGCACAGTAAAAGCACCACAAGAATGGAATCTAGTAAAATTTGTTAGCTTTAGAGTTAAAATAAGTACTTCTTGCTGGTTGTGATGCTTTATATTCCAAGGGAGACTTTCTATCACCCAGAAGCATATAAAACTAAAATTCTTTACCGTTGCCAATTTTCTTACATCTAATCAAGTTTCACCTAGAAAAATGGTTTCATCACTTTCACAATCCATGTCTTTGCTTAATGCCTTTTGGAATCCATTTATTAGTCTTAAATCTGTGGTCATATTGTATATAATTGAAAACCCTGAAGGCTTCAAAACTTCAATCTATTCTCTTTGCATTGCCATCAGTGTTACAGTTCTCTGCATTTATTGTTGTTGAAGAGACTGAGAGCAATCCAATTGTCTGAAACGCCCACAGCCACAAACTTGATCGTGCAATTCATATCAAAAATTCAAGAAAGGAAAAAAGAAATAAAAAGAGGACATTTCGAAACTTTTGGACAAACCAAAACTTGGAAATACACAATTCCAAATTGATCTCAGAGACTATATACTTCTGCAACTTCAATTACACACTTTCCCGGTACAAATTAACCAAAAAAATAAAAAATAAAAAATAAAAAAAGGGATATTACAACATTCCGAAAACTACCCCTACAAACCCTACCTCAATAATCCTTGCGCAAATAGCATCGGCAATGCCTTCACCGTGATCAATCTGTTCACCGGCGATTATCGTGAGATCAGTAATAATAGGCTTCAAATTAAACCTAAGTTCCGACAACACCGCCTCATAAATTCTCACAACCTCCTCAGTACTCAAAAACACGACGTTGTCTTCGGAAACCCTAACTTCATCTTCCCTCTCCTTCAACATAGCCCTAAACTTGTCCAAAATTGTTGGCGGAGCCAACGGCTTCAAAACGACACCGTTCTCCATTGCCGCCCTGTTAGAGGTCACGACGCCGACGCCGCCGCCGCCGATAAAACTGCACGCTCTAGGATTCTCAAATCGCGCGTCGACCATTGACGTAACGGCCTATGTATATCTTATTAGATGAATAAATAAAAGCATATAAATGTGAAAAGAGGGTGAAAGAGAGATAGGATTAGGGTTTTGAACCACCGGCGCCGGGAGAATCGGACGGCCGTTACAGCCCCATTCGAGAAGGGTTTTAGAGAGAGAAAGCGGAATTGAAGATTGAGAGAAAAATAAAGTTGCAGGGATGATAACTAGTGGTAACGGGTACCGTATATATATATACACATCTATTTCAAGAATTGACCCGGTAAAAGAAATGCTATTTCCATAATTGCAAATTTAAGCCCCAAATATATTCGAAATCTCACACTACTCTTCCAATTCCTTATAAGAACGGTTTAGTTCACAATCGAAAATCGAAAATCGAAATCATAATCATCATTGTGTTTAGGTGGAAGGATTTGAGTGAATTTAGTTTGAAATCTTAATTTATAATAAATTATTCAAATAAGGGACTAATTGATTTAGTTGTAGATTTGAAATCCACTAACAAACAGGAATATGATTTTAATGGTTAAATGAGTGGATTTGAAATTTACCTAAATTTCATATCATTTCAAATTCACCCCTTTCAAATTAATGTATTTCAAACCCTTCAATCAAATCAAATCCACCCATCCAAACACAATGAATATGAATAATAAATCCACTATCAGTATTAGAAATATATTTAGATAAACCTGATTTTTTATGTTATTTGTAGACACTATAGTGTAAATTAAATATTATAAAATCTGTAATATTAGCTGATATAAGCAAAATTTTATAAAATTTAATTTTAATCACAATATTTATAAATAGGGTCTAAATAGAATCTATGTTAGTATTTTCCTTAGTACTATATTGTGTCGTTCGTCTTTGTATGTTTGGCTTGAAATAAGTAAGTACTCCTAGTACGAATGAATTAATGAGTTTGAAATTCAAATCACAAATAAAGAATAAAATAGGACACGTTTTAAAATTTCATTCCCAATAAAATGGAAAAATTCTAGAATTCCGTTAAGGAAACCATTCTAGTGTACTTTAAAAATTTGTACAGTACAATATCATGTGTTTTAAAAATAAATATTGTATAAGTCCTTAAAATCAACGAGATAATTATTTCAACATAATTATAAAATTCCCTTATAAAATGATTCTTATAGTTGTCAACCAAACAATATTTATGGTATCATTTAATTTAGTTATCATTCACGATCGTAATACACATAAATCAAACAACTTTTTCGTTTCTCAACTATCATTTTTTGAATTTCAAATTTTATTTTTTGTAAATATGACATATATCTACACATAATGTTATAACAAATTTTATGTGCTGATCATATAGATATTAACTCTTCATCTAATTCTATAGAGATCTTCCAAGCGTTTTTTTTTTTTTTTATTTGTTCGTTCTTAAAATATTTTTGTAATTCCATGGAGGTCTCTCATGTTTTGTCTTCATTTTCATCATTAAATTTTTTGGTACCAAAACTAGTCCTCCAACTTGTTGGAGTTCGATTTGCCCAAGAGAAAACACAAGTCTCGCATGTAATACTTAAAGGTTCAAAATTGTCAATTGAATAGTAAGAAGTAGGAGTGTGAACAAGTCAAATATACCACAAAACTTTGATGAATTTTTTATCAATCTAAATTCAGGAAAATTTTATTGTCGCATTGTACGTAATGATCCCAAATAATACGGGAAATAGACTTGTAGAATTATCTCTAAGAATAAAATAAAAAAAAAGGATAAAGCAGAATAGAGAGAAAGAATATTGAGAAGAGAAAGGACAAGAGATTTTATCGAGTAAAAACTGAATTGTACAAATCTGTCCCCTCATTTGGGATTCGAGACTATTTATGACTCAATTACAATGCAAGGAATTCAGTTATAATTGGTAAAATTATTCTCTCTAATCCTAACTAACTCCTGAAGTAACTTACTCTACGAGCTACTATTCTTTCAGCTTAGCAAGTAAACTGCCTTCCATCATTCACCATCTAATCACTTCCATCTTGATCATGACAATTGCTTCCCTCTAACAACCCTAGTGTCTATTCTTTCAGCTTAGCAAGTAAACTGCTCCATCATTCACCATCTAATCACTTCCATCTTGATCATGACAATTGCTTCCCTCTAACAACCCTAGTGTCTAGGATTAAAAATCTGGAAATTGAGCTTGCAGTACAAACTTGTCCTGCCATGTGGCATCCTATATATGTAGGTTGAGCCATTTGACCAGTACCCACTCCACTTCCTGTTGCTTCCTCTTGATTTTCTTGGTGTCCATATTGGCCTCAGGGGTAATTGTCAATTGTCCTTCAATAGTGGTTTGGGACATTTTCATTACAATAGTATTTCCCTTGGTTGATTTCTTAGGTAGGGAGACGTGGAATATTGGGTGAATTGAGATTCCTGTCGGTAGTTCAAGTTTATAGGCAGCATTCCTAATTTTCTGCAAGATTTTATATGGTCCATAGTACTTTGGTGTTAGTACTTCAGGTTCTTCCTTAATGCCACTGATGCTTGCCTATATGGCACAATTTGAGATATACAAATTCTCCTACCTCAAAAACCCCTTCTACTCTCTTTGTATCAACAAATTGCTTCATCCTATTCTGAGCTTGTAGTAGGTTAAACTTCAGTAGCTCATTCAACTGCTGCCTGTTACTAGTCCAATCTTCTACTGTTACTACAGAAGTTGTAATAGAATCAATAGCTAGTTGTGGTGAACTATAACCACATAATGCTTGGAATGGAGTCAACTTAATGCTAGTACAATATTTAGTGTTGTACCACCATTTTACTGCTGTCAAGCAATGTTTCTATCTGCTTAGCTATTGGAAACACATGCACCTCAGATAGGTCTCTAAACAGCTGTTTAGTCTCTCAATTTGCCCATCAATTTGTGGATGATAGGCTAAAGACATGTGCAACTGAGTTCCCAATTTCTCATAACAACTCTTGCCAGAACAAGCTTGTGAAAAACTTATCCCTATCAGATCCAAATATAGTGTTCAAGGGTAGTCCATAACTTGTGCACATTGTCAAAGAAAAAGTTGGCCAATGACTGAGCTGTGAATTTTAAAGTTAAGTCAATAAAATAACCATACTTAGTGAACCTGTTCACCGTTACCAGGATAGCATTTTGCCCGAATGACTTAGGTAGTCCTTCAATGAAATCCATGGAAATGTGTTTCCATGTATGGTCTGGGATTGGTAGTGGTTCCAATAAGCCAGGACTTTTATAGTTTTTTGATTTGTTTATCTTGCATACATCACACTCTGGTACCCATTACTTTACCTCTTTTTTCATTCCAAGCCAAAAGAAATGGCTTTTAAGTCTCTAGTAAGTCCCCAAATTCCCAGAGTGTCCACCAATAGCTGTTTCACGAAAGCAAGCAATTAACTTGCTTCTCAACTCTCCTTTATAGCCAATGTAGATTTTGCCCTTATACCTCAAGATACCTTGTTGCTAAGTGTAATTAGGTGCAGAAATTGGTTAAATGGACAAAGAGAATTGAGGATGTCTTTTACCTGACTATCTCTACTATAACTATAAGAAACTTCTATTAAACAACAAAGTTTGACTACTGAGATGGTGTTAATAGCTCCTGCTATCCCTCTTCTGGATAAAACATCTGCAACTATATTTTCTTTCCCTTTTTCATATTGGATTTTGTTAATGCTAAAATTTTTCCCAAGTACAAATTCCAAGTGCAGAATAATCCAATGCTTAGGTAAGGATTTCATGTATATTACCCACATTCGTAACACCTGAAAAATAAAGGCAGGGCTTTGTCCTCCGAGATAAGTTCCGACGCTCAAGTCAGTTACTTTAGACAAGAGAAAAATTCAAATAGAATTCAAAGTTTAAAAATGTGAGAATTAATATACTGAATAAGACCTACCATTTTGATATTTATACTTGTGGCTGATGGGTCAGGTTGATCCACGGATTTGTAAATATTTATTTATCTTATTTAAGCTTACTTTGGCTATGATGGTAAAATTACCAAAACTTCTGTCCCTAGCAAACACACCACGTGTATATTTTTTGGTGGGCGTATAATTTTGCATCATCAGATTTCATAATCCAATCCAAGGAGTTTGGTGAGCCACTTTTGTTGCAAGGGAGTTGTGATCTTCTGTTCAAAGAGATATTTGAAACTTTTGTGGTCTGTCTTGATGACAAAGTGAGTACCAATCAGATAATGTCTCCATTTAGATACAATAGTTATTAAGGATAGCAATTCCTTTTCATGGATGGATAGCCCCATATTTTTAACACCCAAAGCTTGGCTTATGAATGCAATTGGCCTGCCTTGTGCATGAGCATTGCTCCTAGTGCTTTATAACTAGCATCTATTTCCAATATAAAAGGCTTGGCAAAATTAGGTAATGCCAACACAGGAGTGCTGCTAAGGATCTCCTTTAAAAGTCTAAAAGCTTGGTTAGCCTTCCTATTCCAAGAGAATGCTTCTGTTTTAAGCAACAATGTTAGAGGTTTAGCAATCATTCCATACCCTCTAACAGACAAACCTCCTGTAATAACCTGTTAACCCAAGAAATCCTCTCAATTCCTTCATTGTAGTTGGAGTTGGCCAATTGATCATGCACTATATTTTTACTCGATCGGTTTTAACTCCTTCCTTACTGATGATGTGTCCCAAATACTCTACTTGAGATTGTCCAAATGTACATTTAGAAAGTTTGGCAAAGAGGTGTGTGTTCTTAGAGTATCAAGAACAGTTTCAAGATGCAAATGACAAGTGGTCTAATATAGACTATAGACTACGATATCATCAAAGAAAACTAATACAAATTTTCTTTAAAATGGTTGAAAAATTGACTTTATTAGACTTCGAAAAGTTGTTGGGGCATTAATGACTAATGAGGCCAAAAAGCATCACCACAAATTCATATAATACTAAATGAGTCTTGAAAGCTGTTTTGGGTGTGTCAGTGGGATGCATTCTAACTTGGTGGTATCCAGCTTTTAAGTCTACTTTTGAAAATACTTTGGCACCAAAGAGTTCATCACACAGTAGTAGGAGGTCATCTACGATGGGTATAAGGAGTTTATCTTTGATGGTAAGGTTATTGAGTTGTCTATAGTAAACACAAAATCTCCATGTGCCATCTTTTTTCTTAACTAACAGTACATGAGATGCAAATGAGCTATGACTGGTTCTTATGACCCCACTATGTAGCATTTCTTTGTCTTGTCTTTCAATTTCATGTTTTCTAAATGTGTGGGAATCTATAAGGTACTAATTTGAAAGGTTTGGCTTCAGGAATCAACGGAATCTAATGGTCACAAGGTTCGATGAGAGGTAAGGATTTTGGCTCACTGAAAACATCTTTATAGTTCTCAAGCAAATTATTTAAAGCTTGTGGATCATAAGGAATTACTTGAGATTCTGTGATTCTTAGTGCACAGGCATGTTTGATGGTTGATTTCTTCAAGTGATCATTGCACTCAACACCCTTCTTGAATCTAACCTCAGCTGTCCTTTTCTCTTCTTGTAACAATACCTATTCTTCATTCTTGTCAATAAAGATCAACTTGAGGAGGGAGAAATTAAATGTCATAGGGTTGTGAGCAGCCATCCAGTCTACCTCAAGAATTAGATCATAAGGTTCTAATTCTGAGATATACATGTTTTGAGAAAATTCAAAGTCTTGCATTTCCCAAGATAGATTTGGGATGTAACTATGGCATGTTGGAAACTCTCTATTGGCTACATTGACTTTGAAAGGGTGTATGATTTCACTAATTCTGGACACAACTGATCTATCATAGGTTTAACAAATTTGTGTGAATTACCCCTATCAAGCAAGATTGTCACCTCCTTTCCTTGGCACATTCCCTTAAGCTTGATATTGCTTTGTGTGATTTTCTAGAAAGTGAGTATATGAAAAACTCCACTTCTTTACTTGGATGAACCCCTTGAAATTCAATCACCTTTCTCTCTACCTCTTCTAAGTTTTCTTAGTCCTCAAGAGCGAAGATCAAATGAATTTCTTTCTGCTTACATTGATGCCCATGCCCAAAATTTAGCCATCTCCACATTTGAAGCAAAAATAATGCTCTTTTTCTGTACTATAACTCTATTGGTGTGATTTTCTTGAAAGGTTGATTAAGGGTTTTTTGAACCACATTTGAAATTATAGGTTTCATATTCGTGGCAGCTCTTGTTATTGATGAGTTATTGGGAGGTAGAGTTTTTAGCAAAATTCTTCTGTTTCTTAAACGTGGCGTCAAAAGCAAATTCTTGAAGTCTAGCAATCTCAAGGGCTTTAGAAAAGGTTGTGGGGGCATGTGTTTTGACCATTGCCCTTAGTTCTTCAGGTAATCCAATCAAGAAACAAGATACATAATAATTTTCAGAAAAAAAAAAAAAGAAAGGCTCTTAGTATTACTTCATATTTTAACTCATCAAATCTTTCTTGATAAACTAAAATTGTAGAAGTCATTTGTAACTTGTTGAATTCCTCTACTGCATCCAATTGTCCAAATTCTCCAAACCTTCTATACAAGTCAAAAGCGAATTCTGCCCAAGAAACTTCAACTCTCCTACCACTCTTGTACCCTTGGTACAGTTTCGCCAAGTTCAACCACTGATCCTCAGTAAAATGGAATAATTAGAAGTATTTTTGACATTTCCTTATCCATTCCTTAGGCTGTTCTCCTTTAAAGTTGAGAAATTCCATCTTTGGCAAGGTACTTGAATGAGATCTAGATGCAGCACTCTCAGAATGACTATGTTCTCCCATCTCTCTTAGTTTTGAGTTCCTCTCAACACTCTCCGAAATTCCCTTCTCTTTGTTCAGGGTTTTCACCTAGTTATTGAACTGATTTGTTATTACTACCATGAAACTTTTCATTTTCGTTGAATTAGCCTCCAATTAGTTTTTCAATTCGAGACTTCTAGATTCAAAAGTTGCTTCTATTCCCACAATTTGCCCATCCAATTCTAAGTGGTCATTCACCATTGCATTTATGAAACCTTGGAAGGAATCTTATTTCTTGTTTCTTGAGTTGCTCTTCAAAGCTCTTCATTCTTGCTCCTTCGGCCATGAACTTATTTATTCTTTGTGAGGTAAAGAACTACTGAATCCGAGGATTAGTAGCTCTAATTCCAACTTGTAATGATCCTAAATAATCAAAGAAACAGACCTAAAGAATTATCTCCAAGAATTAGAAAAAGAAGAATTGGGTAAGGCAGAATAGATAGAGAGAGAACATTGAAATGAGAAAGGATGAGAGATGTTATTGACTAAAAACTGATTTGTACACGCCTGTCCTCTCATTTGGAATTCGAGACTATTTATGACTTAATTACATGGAATTCAGTAATAGTTGGTAAAATTCTTCTCTCTAATCCTAATTAACTCCTCAAATAACTTGCCATACAAGCTACTATTCTTTCGGCCCAACAAGTAAACTACTCTATCGATGATCACTTCTATCTTAATCATAATAGTGTACTTTGAATATTTATACAGTACAATAACATATATTTTGAATGATAGTACAATACATTCCTTAAAGCGCAACAGTATGCTACTCCAATAGGATATAATTTCCCACACATAAATTAGAATCAAGCTCAATCAACTTAATCTGTTTAATTTGTAAATTTTTTTTTTATACTTTTTAAGTCAAGACGGTTTCAAGTTGAAGAAGTTAAAACGAAATTGAATATTGTTTGTGTTTTGTTTCATTAATTGGCAAACTAATATTGAAAAAGCAAACAAATTTGAATTGAGTATCAAGTACCTTTTGGGCAACGATATTACCACAACATATTTTTATTAATTGACAATGTACCCCTTAAGTTTTTCATCTATTTTGGGAAACCTACCATAATCTAGGATTTCCACAGTCGTCTTCACCATCGTTTTCTCTCTTTAACACTTCATTCCTCCCTCCCTACCCGGCTCCCCTTCTCTCTCCTCATACATCTTCACACCACATCACTCCTTTCCACTTATCCCTACTTTCATTCTCTCTCCTCAACACCATCGCCCGTCCCCTTTCTCCATTTCCCTTTATCTGTTTCACACACCCTCAATATGGAAACCTTGAATGTCTTAGCCGCGAAAGTGGTCACCTGCAGCTAAAGTTGCTCCCTCAAAAGGAGAGCTTGCCCAAAAATCCATGGCTTCGGATTCCACAGCTAGATAAGGCTGGTCACCTTTGAAATTAGAATGATGGAGCCCAGATAATTGATCGAACACTTTGTGTGCAAATTTGTGCTAGGATTGGAAATCATCAAATATTAATCCAGTTGCTTTTAGTGAGATTTTAATCTTGTAATATGAAGACCATGTAGGAGTATTAAGAGTTGCCTTTTTTAAATTTGAGTTCTGATCTGACTTGAAGTTGTCAAAAAGGATTTTGTTGGCTAAAAAAAATTTTTTAGGTTGATTAGAAGTATTAAGAGTTGCACTTTTTTAATTTGAGTTTTGATTTGACTTGGAGTTATCAAAAAGGATTTTATTGGCTAAAGAATTTTTTTTTAGGCTTAGTGATTGAAGGGAGAGAGAATGGCAGAGAGGAGCTGCTAAAAGGGTGAGAAGGATGACGGAAGCTATGGTGGTGGGGTTCATCCTGTCACAAAATGTGGAATCATTGGAGACAGTATTGTCAATTAGCGAAAATGTGTTGTGGCAAAAAAAATTTTGTTGTGGCAATATCATTGTCCCTCTTTTTTGTTTACTTTTCACCATTTTATTGATAGAGATACTTATCTGGACTCGATTCACGGGTGGAGCTGTGGATCCATTGGTTCAGATAAATCCACATCGGTCTTTTCTAACTCTTACCTTCAAAATAAATTTTTTTTTTTTTTTGAATGAAGAATATATGTTGACTTACCTGGATCAAGAGATCCACGACCCCACCCTGGACCGAATCCAGTACATATTTTCCTTTTTACCATAATTTGAGATATCATTTAAATTTTTATTTAAAATTAAACTTTTTTAGATATCATGTATACGTGAAATGAAATAGTAATGGAAAATCTTGTTTAGGAAATCTTTAAAAATTTAGTTTAGAGAAAAGAACAATCCAAAACACTTCATTTGAACAAATTATCTTCAGTGTGAGTAGTTACCACATATCTATAACACAACATGGAGTATCATATAATCTCCAACCTTAGACAACCGCAAAGTGTTCCAGGGTGACATAGCTTTGTCGAGCCTTGCCATCATTTCAGTACATCAAGTCCATCCTCAAGCTCTTTGCCTTGTTCTTGTAACCCATTAGAAGGAAAGGTATCAGCCTGCACATGTTTGCTAAATATTCTATGTATTCGAACCCTTGTAGTTCTTATGGAAGGTGTGCCGGATGTGTTTCATTTCACCTGCTGTTTTGGCAGGCTTGAAATGAATATAGCTTTCCCGGTTGTTTTCGAATGAACAAAAAAAAAAAAAAAAAGACCCCCACATACCCTCTTCCCTTTTAATAGGTTAATCATTCACTCGTCCTTTGCCGTTCTAAAACACAAAAGTATGAAATTATAATTCAGGAGTAAATGCATATCAAGATTGAAAAACTCAAACTGCCCTAGCTAGCAAGATGGATTGGAAGAGCAAAAGCTAATCCAGCAAGCAACTGGACTATATAAAATGGACACTAGTCCTTTGGAGACCAATATCAGAATAGTACAGTTATGTTAAAACAGATAATGTGTGTCGTATATAATAGTGGCTAAAAATAGCAGAATATCTGCTTAAACACAACATACCTGCAGCAGAATCAACAACTTTATGAAAAATAAAACAAAATGGTCAGTCAAGCAAAACACTACTGACAGAGAACTGCCTCAACAGGTCACAACGTAAACCTAAAACCAGCAACTTTAGGAAAAATAACCATCTGAACCCCGTACGAGACTTGCACATACATCTTAGCATCCCCTTAACTTCTGCAATACTAATCATGAAAGACTGAAAGAGCAACAAATTATCTGCAGTCCATTCACAAATCATTTAAAAAGTAACGAATACATTCCTAGCACAATCGCATTTTAGCAAAGGTTCATTCCACTACTTCAATGCAGACTGCCAGCACACAGCAAGACCAGATGAGTCACACACCAGAAACTAGACAACAAACGAGGCAACATCCAGCACATTTGCACACCAAAAATCTTCCAGCACTCTAAATAGAGTACTGCAATATTGAGGCTCCATGTCCTCATTGAATTCTTGGCTCTTAATAGATTATTAAATTTTCAAATTTTACACAAATACGAAGTGTTTCCTGTACAGTAAATCAAATTCACTGGTTGCCTGATTTTTTACCATAATTCAGAAGAGGTTAGCTTAGCACTAAAGAAGAAGATAGCGAGCATAATGTCAAACTGGGGAAAAACCCGAACAGCAAAGTAAAGACATTTAAGAAAACCAGAGAGAAAAAAGATTCCGATCATTTCAGATACTTCAAACAAATTCATCCATTAGACAACCAAATCATCGGCACAAGGGCGTCATATTATCTCACAACGAGACTAAAGGAACCAGCAGTGAAACATCAAACACAGACAAATGCAAGTGCTGCAGGAATTCCAACAGAAAACCCCAGAAATCACTTGATCACTTCAGTACAGCTACACAAAACATTGTAACATGTTTCATCATTAGTTATAAATCATTACAAGATGAACATTGGCAGTTAACAACAATATAAGCAAGAATGTGCAGAAAAAACTCTCATGTTAAAAGTGCATTTTCCCAACTCAAGATCCCCATTAATTCTGCAAGCCACTAAATCTGACCAAGCTGACTAAATCAGAATCGATGTTACTTATCTATTTACCCCGATCTGATTTTGTCCAGATTTTGTCCAGAAGTAATAACGAAGCCCTATCAAGGCCGTGGAACATTCTGATAAATGTTTTGATATATCTCAATATGATTTAACCCCCACCTCTTTTGGTTCTTTTAACATCCTGATTTTCTTTCTCTTGTACTTTTCTTACAAATATAACATCAACAATTTCTTCATTAGAAGCATATCCAACTTTATCTTGCCACTCCTTCCATTTCTAAATCAAAATAACAACCGAGAAAAACTCAGCATTAAGACTACAACTTAGAAATAGGGCCACTAAAAAGCCAAATACCCCTTATATCTAAGCTTTATAAGCAAAAAGTCAATTGTACCCATTTATTTACAAAACCAACAATCTTAAACTAAGTTCCAGCAGTAGGCAATGCTGCCATGAATGAATTATAAGAAGACTCCAGGTCAAAGTGAAGTTGTCGAGCTTGCTGCTCCGTCAACTCATCTGCAGCTCCCATCTTTGACAGCCTTGCTATCCATTCTCTCATCTTTGTCTTGCCCTCAAAATCATGTGGCAATATTGAAAGTTTATTAAGGGAGGCATACAAATCTGAAAGCAGCGGATGCACCTGATCAACAGCAACCATATTCAGCTTTAAGGAATCCATAGCTGTAATGAAGTTCTGCACACACTCTGCCACTGTGGCGGCAGAGGTAGTGGCTGACATCGCAGCAGCTGCTCGATGCTCCACAGTGGCAGGAACCCCTGATGTAACAAGACGGTTAAGGGCAGCATGGCAATCCATTTTATAGGTGTCATGGAATCGCTCAATGCTGGGGACAGTATCAACATTTCAATGTTGAAGATAGGGTTTTAAATTGTGCAATTAGTTTTTGACATTCAGTTTCATACTCCGTGGCTGATATGATGTCACGGACATAAGCCTTTTCAAGCTTCTCAGTGGCCTTAATAATTGCAAAAAGCTCGGCAAAGTTCTCATACATCTCCCTTTCACGCTTGTCATTCCATAGCTTGACCTCCATTTTTTTCTCTCTGTCTTTCTATGTGCAAGATCTATATTTTATATAAATTCAAGGCAAGTTGGAGAAGACAAAGGGACACGCGCAAACGACCAACTACAGTTTCTGCAAAACAATCAGAACCACAATGCATAAATCTGATATACAAACAGACAAAGTAGTAAACTACTTATTCTTTCTTTAGCTTGCAACAAGTGTAATCATATCTCAGCTTTCAAAAGCTATAAGGTATATGTGATATTGTGATTGAATCAAGGAAATCCCTGCAACTACAAATTCTTCAAATGCAATCTACACACAAAAATCCAGATCGACTTAATCCCAACTTTACTTGGGTAACTACATTTATTGCATGTGTATCTTTACCTTCAGCTTTTTCCAAACCAAATTATGATCAAAAAAAAATTCTACAAAAGTCGTTAAAAATTGTAAACACGTTTTTGTTGAATTTCTATAGCAATTGCAAACAGTACTACAAAAAATTTATATAAAAAAAAAAGGCGCAGAAAAGTCAATGCCTAATGGGGGATCAGATCAGAACCTTTGATCAAAATCCAATCTTTATAACAAACTAATCCCAATTTCAACAAGTAAAACACATATTAAGCAGAACCCATATCCTAATATTAGCCCTTACACGTTTAAATCAAGAATTAGCCCATAATAAACAATTATATCAAGAACCCATTTTTCAAAAAGATAAGATGAACCCATCAACTAAAACACCTTGGTTGTAAAAACCCAATTCTCAAAATACTCAAAAATTATTAAAAAAATAATTAAAAAAAGTGACTACAAAAACATACAGATCCGAAAGCATACCTCTAATAGAAGATGGAGAACGTAATAGGATTGTGGGATATAATAAGGGGTGATTATTATATATAGGAAGGGGGATGGGGGCTCAGGAAAGTGGGTGGTGGGTTGTGGGCTTTGAATAATGTGAAGTGTGTTGCAGGTGAACTACTAACGTATGTAAAGGTCAGTTGTTTAAAGAATTGAGAGAGAGAATAGCAGAGAGTACTAGACAGATTGCTGTTGTTGGCTTGTGGACATAAGATAGATTGCGTGTTGGAATTACTATTTTATTTTGTTTAGGGTTAATAACACTTTACCCCTTCAACTAAGGGTAATTACGGGTCTGTTTGAATTATCGATAATAGAGTTTTATTTGATGAATAATAGTATTTTACTTTTTATTTTGATTTTAGTAGGTTTTAGAAATAATGATTTTTTGAATAATAAATAATTATTTGAATATAAAATAATATTTTTAAATAATTATTTAAATTTGAATACTTGTTATTTGATGGATGTATTTAAAAATATAAAATATCAATACAAATAAAAAAAATAGCAAAGACATGAAATTGCAATTTCATTAATATCAAACTCCACTTTATTTCACTTTACCCTCTTAATGTATATGTTTACTATTATTTTAATTTTAATATTATTTTTTAAACATTTAAATCCTTCTATAATATCCAACTTAACATTTGTTAATCTTTTGACAAAAATACCCTTACTCTCTTCTTCTTATTTTTTCTCATTTTTACTTGATTTATTTTTTCCTATATCTCATTTTATTAACATGATTTAATAATTTTTTTTAATCATTCATACTATATTTTAAATTTCATCAAATTCTATTTATGAAAAAAAAAAAAGTTTGGGTGTTATGAGAAACTTTTTCACACATCAATGATTTAACAGTAAAAATATTATTTATGCCAAAAATCTAATACGGTTAGTTTTGACAGTTAGTCCAGTAATTTAAATGTCTAAAAAATAACGTTTAAAAACTAAAGTGATTGTGACCCTCAACGTTAAGGGATAAAGTAAAATTAACCCAACAAAAGCCAAAAAAAAAATAAAAAAATACCAAAATCAACATGAATTAAAGATAATCAACAGTTATCATTTGGAAAAAAAAAATTAAAGATGATCAACAATCTGTGTCCAGTTATTTAATGACATTATTAAGAAAACTAACGTACACGTATATTAAAACACTAGAGAAGTGTACGTGTTTTGCACATATAACACTTCTAATTTATTGAAATTTTTATTTTTTAAAAAATAAATTGTCTCTTCAATAAATGATAACCAAGTACGAAAATTTTAACTATTGAATTTTTTTATACAAGATTTATATAATTTAAATATATTATTAATATCTTGGCTCTTTTCATTGTAATAATTTTCACATGTATTTTCTTTTTTATTTTTCAATATTGTTTGTTATTTGTTACAAAATTAAATATAAATTTATTTTTCTTAAAAAATAAACAAATTTTCTCTTTTATGAAAAAAGTATGATAATTGCATTTTTTATTTTATTTTATATTTCTCTGCCATCTAGGTGCCTAAGTTATAATTTTCATATAGCGTCACTATCAATTTATAAAACAATTAAAGATTAAGATATTTCCAATAGTATTGAACTTTTTAAATATATTTGCATATTCTTTGTCATTACAAAAAAATATAATACCATTATCAAATACCAAACATTATATAGATGAAATATTTTAAAATTCTATTAGTAGCGAAAATACTAATAGGTAATCAAATGATATATGAAAAATAATTACAAGAAATGATTAATAAAAATTTTGAAAAATAAGAAAGAAGATGAATCTAATTAAAATGTAAAGAACATATAAATCAAACAAAAATTATGTCTTACGTATAGGATAACTAAATAGATAAACTAATATATTCTTCATATTATAAATAGGTGTTATGTAGTAATTAAATTATTATAGAAAATTAAAATAATAAATTGTTCTTTTGTCTTACTTTAAAATGCAATAAACATTAAATAAAATAATTCTTTATCTTACTCTACAATACACATAAATACTATGAAATTATAGTTCTAAAGATAACTAAAACTACACCTTATTACTTTAAGTGAGATTTTATATATATATTTGTATTGCAATTAATTTTTTGCTAACACACAAACACACGCACAGACACATATATTGTTAATTATTTTTTACATCTCTTAAAGTTATGATAACATACATTTCAATACTTAATTAACGCTCTAAAGTCTTTATTCATTTTTAATGACATAAAATGTAGTTAACTCCGATATAAATAGTTTTTATTTTTCTTTTAAATTCCTAGATTATAATATTTGATAGCAATATCACCAATAATTTAATTAATTATAGATAAAGACTTTTTCATTAATTACTAACAAAATATTGCAACAACACAAGTTATGATGGAAGTATAAGATTTTAGCAATTAGCAGACATAGATTAAGACGTCTCTATGTAAAAGGAATAACTGCAATAATAATAATAATAATAGTTCCGCTACTTATACGTAAATTAACCTAATATTTTTAGATAAAATATAAATAATGAATAAGACATGAATGGTGTAAATATTAGATAGTATAAATAATGAATAATAAATAAGATAAAATATGATCAATGTAAAATATTATTTGAAGAATTATTTAAAGGCCAAACAGCTTGGTATTATGATCAAATATTATTTGACGTATAATTCATATTACTTGCAATTCAAATAGAGACTTCTTTCCCTGAGCTAACCACATCTCTTATTTCCAACAGGCTTGAAAAACGTAAATAACAAATACAAATTTTGCCCTCAGAACACTTCAATCCTAAATTTAAGACTTAGGAGTAGTAACAGTTTACCCCTAAATTGATAATAGCATTCACTTTTACCCCAAAATCTAATAGTGATATAATTGAATTTGTAATTTATTTTGTCGAGTACAAAGAATCTCTTATATTTTTTTTTCACAATTATAATTTCCAAATCCAGTTTTCTTTGTTTCAAAAAATAAAAAATAAAAATGGAAGCCTTGCATTGATAGACCTCCGTAGTATAAAAAATTGAAACAAGATTAATATATATATATATATATCAAATGATTAAAGCTTTTAATTATTTTTTATACTATTCAACATAATTTTAAATTTTGGTAATCTTTTAAAACTCATTTACTATATATTTAAATTTTAATAATTATTTATCATCTGCTAATATATATATTTTTGTAATAAATTACCATGTAATATAACCGGCCTATAAAACTTATATATTTTTGTAAATATATATCAAACTCTCTCGTATTTTAAACAAGAATATTGCGTGAATAAAAATCATCCAAACTAATAAAATTTGATAAAATTTCTTTTGTCCCCTCTTAACCATCTTACACAAACGTAGATTGTACCTTCCATTGCTACTAGCCCGTCTTCGCCACCACCCCCGTCAATTCACCGCCACCTCTAGCCCCAAAAATCAACTCAACACCAACTACCACCATACCCTAAAACAACAGTCAAACACCAATTACTTATATAAACTAAAATCAAATAACACCAATTACCAGAGACTAAATAGCACCACCGGAGAATCAAACACCAAGACCGGAAAAATCTAAGACCACCCACAACCAATCACAGCTACCCGTCACTAACACCGAACACTACCCATCACCATCACCGCCATAGAATGCCACCCATCACCATCACCAAAAATCAACTGAAAACATAAAAACAACTAAAAAACAGTAAGAAGAAACAATGCTTTTAACCACTGAACAACTCTTGCTTCGATGAAAATGATATGGATTAATCATTGTCGTCCCTTAGCCATCACCAAAATCCAACTGCCGGTCATCCATCATCGACGATCATAGCAATAATCACGAAGGAAGAAGGAAGGGGCTGCGAGAGGAAGGCAGTAGGGAGAGGAAAAAGAGCATCGGGCAGCGGTAGGGGTGAACACAGATTGGTTTCTCCAAACGAGCCACCGTATTAAATTATTTTGGTTTTTAGTGTCCGGATAATCGTTATTCAATAATAAATTGAATAAAAAATTGATTACATTTTTTAAAATCAATAATTAAATAGTCAAATTTTTTTAATTTTATTAGTTTTAATTTTTAGTTTTTTTAGTAACCTAATTCATTTTCCATTCATTTGATATTATTTTGCTTTGTTATTTTTTAGTTTTTAGTATTAGTTTTTGTAGTTTTGAGTTTTTGCTTATTAATTTTATCAGTATTATATTTAATTGTATACTTAGTATTCAATTAATTAGTGAATTTTAGTTAATTGCATAGAAGAAAAAAAAAGTTTGATTAATCAACTAACCGAAAAAAAGTTTGGTCCGAAGTTGGGTTTTTGATTTTCTTGTTCTAAAAATCGTAAAAAAAAAAAAAAATTAATTGAATTACAAAAAAATTGGCCGATGAACACCCCTGGGCAATGAGGAAAAGGCGAGGGGTGGGTGACTAAAGGAAGAGGATGGGGCTGAGGGAGGAAGAGGAGGTCGAGAAGGAGGGAAAAGGGACTTAGATAGGCCGGGGAAGAAGGAAATCGAGAAAAAAGAAGGAATGTAGGGTGTGGTGAAAAAACGGATCTAAGTTTTTTCCATCATTAAGAACTAAAAGGCGTCGTGGCCAACTTGGAGCTGGAACCATGGACTTAATACAGAGGGAGAGAAAAAAAAATTATAAATTAGGAAAAAGAAGAAACAACGTCGTAAATTGGAAGCCATGTGACCTGCAAAAAACTCTCTCCTTCTCTAAGAACGTATTCCTCAAGGTACAAGATTTTTCTTCTTACTATCTTACATTTAAATTTTTTTTTGTGTGTTTTTTTTTTTTTGGGATGTATCTACACAAATATATTAATCGTATACACTTGTTGGTTTAAATTTCTTTGATAAATTGGTTAAATTGTTGCAGTTTCGTAGTAATTTATTAATAATTATCAATAAAGTTTAAATCTTGATGACAACGAAGAGCAACCCAGTTGGTAAAACGATCCACAATAATTCTATAGGTCATGGGTTCGAAATCTATACGGTTATGGTTCGAGTCATCAATCAGCAATTAGAAGGAGTTAGGTGGGGATGTACAGTAGATCTGTTAAAAAAAAAAAGTGTCAAGCTTTCTTATAGCCTAAAGGCAAAAAAGAAAAGAAAAAAGGACTAATATACCACGATAAGCGATTTCAGGCTATTTCATTTTCTTTAGTCTATAATCGACTAGTTGGGGTTGGCGGTATTAATCCTTTTGCGCCATTGCGCTCTATGGTATCATATTTTGATTAATTTGATTATAATTAGTCTATTAGAAAGAAAATACACACTAAACTTGGTTCTAACTCTAACTGAATATGTGTAAGCTGTTTTCTTAGTACATTTTTTTTCCTCTGTATTGTATATGATGAAAGGTAAGGATGCGTGCAACTAAGAATAAAAACATGGAAACTAAAATTGCATGATTATTGCAACAAGAAGATATGCTTCAAGAAATTAGAGAATGACTTGTGGCGATCAAGTCACTCCAAGAGCTGCAAAACGTGCAGAAGGTATGCAAGATATAACAAAATCCAAATGTCATACCATTAAACTTCCCAACAAAGTTGCAAGTTTCGAATAAAATAAAAGTCAAAGAAGAAGCAATCTTCCTAGTTGGTGCTTCTTTGTTCTAGTCTTGTGCATAATAATTAAGGAAATACTTTTGCCAACCCAGGTCTAACGTTTCCTAGATCTTTTCATTTAACTAGGTTTTGTGAACATGAGCAGCTAAAGCGATTACAGTTGGGCCAGTAGGCTCTTGGATCAAACACGTAGGGATCTCCCTTGCTAGATATCACAACATGATCCAGATTGCTTGAGATATGCTTCATTAGTTTCGCGAGTTTGAAACGAAGCAGCGGTCCACTGAGAATTCCTTTCACCTGGTGATAGGAAGAATGATATCTTCCTTTATTTTTCATGATTACAGTCCTTAGGTTGGGAAGTTGTAAGATAGATTGCATATGCTTCAAGTAATCATCTCCCTTAAAATCATCCTGAGTCACATAGATGGTTGTCTTGATATCTGGAGGCTGCATGATTGGATTTTGTTACTAAAACAACAACCAGAGTAAAAAAGACAATCCAAATGTGAACAAGTTTTGCAGAGTAAGTTAGGCATTACCTCAATTTCATCGTCACATTCTGGAGAAACCATAATTAGCTCCTCCAGTCTTTGGCAAGCTTTAAGCATGTAAGTGATTCCAGGTAGCTCCCATTTATTGAAGTGAGTGTACAGTTTCAGAGACTTGCAATTAAATTGTAATCTCTTTGTATTTCGTCTTTCCCGAAGTGCAAGTACCTGGGTGAAATATGAGATTAGCATTGTAGCCTCACATTTTGACACTCTCTAGACAAATTTCATTAAGAAAATTGGGTTTTCTAATACTTCAAAAGAGTTGTGATCGTTTCCTAGTGCTGATTGATGAATGATGAAATTAGGTTTAAGTGTTTGAAATTGTTATCTTTTACAAATATCTAATACGGATAAGAATATCTAGAGTAGAAAGGTACCTGGATACATCCCAATTACTGATTTTGAGGGATTCTGCACCTTTACAGAAGCCAAGGATGTCCAAAAGTTTTTGCTCAAACAGCAAAGTCTTCTGATTATGCACTGGAAAATTAAATCTTACTTCCTCCTCCTCCTGCTCCTCTTCATCTGCCTCATCATCCGACTCTGTCGATTGCACTTCACTGCACCACACAAATAAAGAATCCAAAAACAAAATAACTCTTTCGCACTCTAAAGAAATTTCAATGTTATAACTCTCCCTCGGCAAGAGACCACTCTCAAACATGAATTCCTTGGCACGCGGAACTTTTATGTCAATTCTGGTATCTGTCTCAATCATAAATGGATCACTGATCATCAAGCTTTTAAAATGAGAATTTGGAGCAATATCAATGTGGAGGTCTGTCCTTCTGTTGCATTCCATCAAGCTAAGCAGCGATAGAACTGGGGTATTAGATGTAAGTGTGTATACTGTCATGTTGTCCAACTCCAGGTGATGAAAGTATATCTCTGTCTAGTTGTAGATTCTAAACACTTTTAGATTTTGGAGACTTATCGAATTAGGCAGTGTAATTATACAACACCTGAGATGTAGAATGATAAGTGACTCGCAATTAAAGATACAGGAATTCAACACATAAGAAGGATCTCTCTTAACACCCCGATTCACATGGAAGTCTATATATAGATTTTCCACTTTTTTATTTGTTGCAAATTGGATCCACGAGTCCACTTGTTCTGACATATGAGGCTCATATGTAAACCTAACTGAGAAATTCTTTATCTTCTCTCCCATGTGCAATCTGATGAAATGATCCATAGAGGGAACAACCTCTTTCCCCGTTGATTCCAACCATGAAGGCCCAATGTCTAATTGTGTTATGTATTTCCACAAGTTTTTCCACCTTTGTGACAAAAATGATGTTTGCACTGCATCTTCCAAAGGTAGTTTGTCCAGTATGCTGTGAATAATTTCATCTGGTAGTTCATTGAACTGGCTACATAAATTCTGAGGATTCACTTCCATCTTACAAAATTTTCAAGTAGTTATAGTATTCTCTGAGTGAAACTGTTGCAGAGAGAAGTTAATAATATTAGTTGAAACAGTAGAAATTGGATGACAACATAAAAATAGGGAAGATTCTAAAAGTAAGAAAGATTGTTTTCATTTAGTTCATTTTTTCAGGCAGTATAGCATATTATGTCATTTGAATCATTATAATGCCAATGTTCATTCTCACCATAACCTATTGTCATTGTTTTACAATATAAGAAAAGAGTGTTTTATATAATGAACTTTTTGTGATTCGAGACTTGTTGCTATAACTTTTGCAACCGTAATCCTGATATATAATTGAGTATGAAAGAAATAGACTAATCAAGGTTGGTCTGGGAGGAATAGCAGTATATCTTGCGTGATCAATCTCATGGTTAGGAATCTTAACTAAACACTTTGGCTTCCAATTGGACAATGTCGAACTAACAGTTTATCTTTTATGTTTGGTTGTGTAGAATAAAATTTAAGGGAGAAGTTGTGACAAAAATTTAAATAAATTTTTCTCCACTTATTAGAATTTCTTTCAAGTGTTCAACTGAAATAAACAAATTCAGAAATGTAGTAGATAATTGTATCCTCTCATAATCGAATGGAACTTCCTGTTCAGTCTTTTATTCAGTCGATGGCATATTGTATTTGAAAAAGATACTTGAAGAATGAGAATTTCTAATCAAATACAGCAGTGAGGAAACTTTATGGCTTCACAAGCATAAATTAAGTAGAACAATTTATTGCTCTGACAAAAACTTCTGAGAAAAAAAAGAAGTCAATTAGGATACTTAAATAGGATGGACTATGCCTTGACATATCATCGTGCTCTATACGTATGTCTTTGTACGACTAGAGGGAGAAGAGGGCAAACCTGGTAAATAGTATTGGTTTAGATGCTCCAAATTTGAAGGTTGGCGAGTTCCAAAACGAGAATGTCTGTTTGCTCTTCTCTTTTCTTCAACTTCAAGTCTTAAAAGAGGATTCCCAAATTGAATCTCTTGCACCCTAGATCTCGACACCTTGAAATCTTCAACTTCAAGTCTTCAAATTGGATTCACCAAATTGAATCTCTTGCACCGTAGATTCCACACCTGTAAATTATAAAGGTCAGAAAGAACTTTTAATCTCACTAATGGGAGGAGAGAGATGTGACCATTTTTCTTTCTTTTTTTTTTTTGGGAGAAAGGGGGAGGGGAGGGGAGGGGAAGGCGAGAAAGGGAGAAAAGGAGAAAAGAACATTACCTAGTGTTGCCTTGTACAGCCGAGTGATGTTAGCTTCAAAGATTGTAAAATTAAGATGCGATGGAATAATGTATGTGTGTGTGTATATTTATATATATAGAGAGAGTAGAATTTATTTATTTCAGTTTGCACAATCTTTATAACGCATTTTATGACAACAGATGCATTTATGTATTGGTTGACCAAAAGTGAATATGAAACTTGGCTAAGTATTTCTTCAATCATCTATGAGAAAACAAAAACCGATGTAATCCTTCTTTCTATGGTGTATGGTGTGCTATTAATTAATTTAGTCATTTGATGTCTCAAGAATTTGTATGGTCAGATGCCTAACCTCCTTTTACTGGTGGTTTTAAACGCGAACTGATGTCAATCAGGTCTACTAACTGGTTCCAAAAAAATCTTATTTGACCAATTAAAAGACCAAAATTTGCAACGAAAGAAACGTAAGAAATCCAAACCAGTCCAACCCTATGTTCTTTTATTTTTTTAACCTGCCTAATCAATTTTGACAATTCAATTTCTTGACTATCTTTTAACAACAGAGGATGTATCTATGACTGGATGGCATTTAGATCAGCAGTCTTGATTTAACAGTATTTATTTTACCTCGATCGGATAGCTTTTGCTCCCATTTTTGCATTAACAAAAATGACAAATACATAACCAACTATGGATGCTAACTATAAAGAAGTAAATCAAGTTGATTGATTCTTACCTTTCTATGGATGGCTTTTGGTGATAACAAACACACAGGATAGATATCCATCAAATTCCTTGTGAATTTGTAACGGTAGCTATAAAGCAGATATGATGAAGGAAAAAAGGGTGGGATTTGGAAATTTGGTAGTACTTGAGAATAAATGAAATTTAATGAGAAAAATATTGATTTGGGGAATCGAGGAGTTATTGTGGTTGATTCAGCTACTTATATTACTATCATCTTTGGATTACACGTTCAAGCAATTCTAAGAGTTCATTAGACTCGGCCTATAGAAAATTGCCCCGTGGTTCTCAATGTTAAAACATATTTTCATTTTCCTACATGTGTCATAATCAATAGAACTATTGTTTGTATTCTTTCTTTAGTATCCAATATGTCTCGATCACAATTTTTTTTTTCTTTCCAATCAATGGACTGCAATAGTTTGTTTTTATTGAAAATTTCATAGTAGAATCGTACATGCTAATGTTATGATCTTGGATGTGTGTGAATACTTTGGTATGTTTCATGGACTTACATTCATAGTACCACACATAACCTTATAACATACTACTTAAATGGCATATCTATTCATCCTTGTCAACATTTGTATACCTAGATCCACATGATCTTGCCTATTCATAAGTCTAGGCTAGGCTGTTATGTTGTAGCCAAAAGTACCACCATGTCCGATTGTTTCAGGATTGAAGGTTGTCTAAGTAGATGTGCATCTTATATAGGATCCCATCGTGCCTGTATTTATTTGGTGATGGTGTCATTATAATTTGTGATACTTATTTGAGTATTTATCAGCTAAATTGCATAAGTTAGGTTTGAATAATTAAATCGGATAATGAAATAAAACTATTTGGTTTTTGGAAAATATTGTTTTGTTTAGAAGGTGTATGTTTGGAATAACATTATTTAATTAGAAATCACATATTAAAACTCTTGAATTCATAGTACCACGCTTTCAAGATTACCCTTGAAAATTATTTACCAGGAATTTTCAATATTCACCTTTGCATATTGCTTGCAAATGCTATCCAACTAGTTAGTGGAAGGATACTACAGGTTGTTCATTGATATTTTTGGTGTACTTCCTTACATAATGTTTTCTTGTAATCTAAATCAATGCAGGTAAAGAATTGATCTTTGTGCTCAGGTTTGGGAAACTCAGATCTTGGTTCACCTTAAAATCCATCTTTTGATTCCAAGTTTGCCTATCAAAGCTCACAAATATACCCATTCTCGTTTACATAAAAATTTCGGTATAGAGTTGAGGTTGGGCTAGCCTAGTTGTACATTTCTTTTACACTTTGCATTTAGTCCCAAATTCATTTTCTTTTGAGTGACATCAAGTTTGTGTGATAATTAAGAACATCTAAAATTTTATTTAAAAATTAGAAAACTGTTAGCTGTGTAGTTATCTGAACTTGAATGAGATAGAGTGAAAAACTTAAACCCCTATGTACTCTGCGTTATGGGTAATATGGCATGTGTATGTAATTTTGGTTGGGATGAAGTTTGCATTGAACTTAGCATGATCTAAGCTTGGTTTACTTTGATAACATAAGTCTATTATTTCGGCTCACGCTCAATCCTAACTTACTTCCAATAAAGCTTGGCCATAGCTTGGCTATAGTTTTGGTAAGCCAGGTAGGTCAAAGTCTGGATTAGGGGTGTAAACGAGCCGAATCGAGCACGAATAGTGCCCTACTCGAACTCGAACTCGAAATTTTTTCTGCTACTCGAACTCGAGCTCGAGCTTCAAAATTTGAGCTCGAGCTCGAGCTCAAAAAATTTGACATAGTTCGAGCTCGCTCGAAAATAAGTAAAACGAGCTCGAATTCGAGTAGTTCGACTTTTTCGTAGGTAAAATATGTAATTTTTTTAAAAAATATGGATATTTTAGTAATTTTACATATAATAAAAAAATTTAAAAAAAAATTATATAATGCTCGAAAAGCTCGACGAGCACTCGAGCATATTATACATATGCTTGAGATCGGCTCGTCAAGAGTTTCGAACTCGAACAGGCTCAACTCGAGCTCGGTCAACTCGAACTCGAGTCGAGTTTTTGACCGAGCTCCCATCAGCTCGCGAGCAGCTCGGTTCGTTTACAGCCCTAGTCTGGATCAACTGGCATAAATGACAATCTTTTATATTCATCTAATTAAAATGGCAAATTCTTGTTATGTATGCTTTGTTGGTTGTGATGAGTTACATGGTAGTATAGTATATCAGAAGAAAGGAACAAGATATAATTATATGATATATGAAAGATGAGGAAGACCTCTACATATATGTTAATTAGATGTGTATTTTATATATCACTTTAGCATGTACGTAAAATATATGCCTGAATCCATTTATAACATATAAATGCCTAAATCCATTTATTCTTGTTTGGCAAAGAGAGGAGATAAAATTTGGGTAGTATTTTCACAAGTGGATATGACATTGAAGAAGACTAAATTGGATCTTGAAGAGTACAATAGAACAAAAGGTAAGTTCTTTTCAAGTCTAACTCCTATATTGCATATCATACTTGTTATTTTTGATATCTTCTTTGATGGCTCTTCAGTTGCAGTTGACATAATCAAGATAGACACTCAAAAGTTTTAGGTTTACCTTCCAAGCATATAGGAACTTGGGATGTTTGGATGTTGTCATTTTCCTTTTAGGGGTATTGACATGGTTCAAACCACGTCAATAAAACAAAGAATAAGACAACATATTTAGGGATTAGTCTTGTTATACTTACTTTACCCCTTGAACTAGGGATAACTACACTTCTTTCCTTGAGTTAACCACACCTAGGATTTCTAACGGGTTTGAAAAATGTGAATAACAAAATACCAATTTTGCCCTTAGAATTAGTGGGTCTGTTTGGATTGATAATAATTGCCATTATTTGCCAAATAATTTTGATCAGCAAATATCGTTTCACACTATTCATGCTTTTGTCCTATTTATTATTTCCATTTTCCAAATAAGTCATCGATTATTTCTTTCATTAATCAAATTAAAGATTATTTAAGTTTTTTAATTGATACTCCACTTAAAAATGTGAGTTATTGAAAATTAACATGTTAACTAAAAATTATCCTCGATAATATCCTAGTTGAATTAATTGCATACACAAATGACAACAAAGAAAACTAAGCTACAAACAGTACATGCCTAAGTTTGAAATGCCGAAATGCTTCAAATTCAGAAGTGCAATAGTCGAACATTTTAAATGTGCAGTTAACAGCTATTAATTGAAAAGGAAGAGATCGAAGCTCCGACCATTTGCGTGGTCCAATTTAAACATTTGAACAATTTAAATATATAGTTAACTGCTATTAAATGGAAAGGAAGAGATCGGAGCTTCGACCATTTGCACGGTCCAATGTAAACGTTCAGACGATGACATGTTTTCTTCATTAAAGCTTCTCCATCACTATAAAACAGACTCCTAAAACACATTGAAGAAACTGCATAAACAATTATTTAACTAGCTCTAGAATTATTTTGTATTTCCAAATAGATATTGAAATAATAGATGTTCATTATTTCCAATTCCAGTGGTTATTTCGTATCTAAACAATTATTCTACTATTTTAAAAGTCAATATTATTCCCAAAAATCACTAAAGTTAAAACCTAAATAATATTCACCAAATAATGCTCCATCATTTGCAATCCAAATGGCCCAAGTAATGCTTCAACCCTAAATTTAGGACTCAGTTGTAGCATCACTTTACCCCTAAATTGATAATAGTATTCACTTTGACCCTAAAATCTAATTATGATATAATTAAATTTCCAATTTATTTTGTCGGAATACAAAGGAATGCCTTTTCTTTTCACAATTATAATTCCCAAATCTCTTTTTCTTTGTTTAAAAAAACTGGGGGCCTTGCTTTGCTTTGATAGACCTCGTATAAATAACTGAAAAAAGATATTTTTTTTGCAAAATTTTGGATTCCTAAATTCATTCCACGAATTTAGAGTCCATTGCAAAAGTGTAAAACTTTTTAATTTTTTTTTTAATATTATTCAACATGTTTTTAAATTTTGGAAATCTTTTGAAACTCATTTAGTAAATATTTGAATTTTGACAATTCTTTATCATTCACACCTTACTTCTTAAAGTTTTTTTCGTAAAAATTTTAATTATATTTCCTTCATAATATTATATTTTTTGTGTTAGTATTGATCAAAATGAAAATAACTTAAAACAAGGGATTCTAAAATGATTAATTCATAGGAAATTAGTTTCGTGATAACTTATCTGTAGTTACCCAAAAAAGTAAAAAAAAAAAGAAAAAAAGAGATAACTCATCTATCTTAATTTAGTTATAAACAAAGTGCAAACTTGAACTTCTTTTTAATAGGGGTGTTAAAAAATGGATGAAACAAAAAAATTTGTAAATTTGATGCATTTTGAATCGTAAAGAAATGTAACCACATAACTATTATCATCGGTTCATATAACGGTTCAAGTATTTAAAACCGATTCATATAATGGTTCACCTTCTTCTGTATTGACGGGTATTCGATCTAGTTTATTTTCAAGTTTGTTTGTTCGTTTGTTTGTTTTTTCCTTATAATCTCATTACAAATTAGAGTGAACACAAATGGACCTTTTGTGTAATATTTTCGATAAAGTATGTGTAATTAGTAGTCAAAAAATATATATTTTTTCCTTTTTTTGTTTGAAAATTTGCAAAATACAGGAATAAATATTGAGTTTGGATTTCCATGATTTCAAATCCTTTATAGTGAATAACCTATTAATCCATTATTATATTAATATGTATCAAATACCCCAATTTTATCATGGGCTTATCCTATTTTGTACCCCCTAACTTATACTCGATTCTTACTTTCCCCCCTATGCTTATTTTTTGAAAATATTGCACTTTGAGCTCTCATATTTATCCATTTTATTTATATTTTTAACATCGTTAACAAAATTAATGGATGTTCCAACTGTGCACACTGCATCTAAAGTGGAACATTCTCAAAATTTTTAACACTATTAAAAATTGAACCAAATTTAGACGAGTCTAGGGTTAAAGTTGCAATGTGTCTAAAATTTAGAATTATGGGTGCAAAGTAAGCATTGATGATAAGTTAGGAGGTGCAAAGTGGAATTAGTACACGACTACTTCTATTGGTATAATATGCCTCTAAACAAGCACATGGTATGCACTACTTTACCATTCATTAATTTTGGTAACAGTATTAAAAATTGGTCAGATGTGATAAATCTAAGAATTTAAGGTGCAATATATTCAAAAAATAAGTATACGTTGCAAAATGAGAATCTAGTACACATTAGAGGGTACAAAGTAGAGTTAATCCTTTCATTAATGCAAAGATGAACCATCGATGCATATTTAAGTTGCTTATAGTGATATTTAATTATCACCCATGACCACGAGATAGAGGTGGAAGGCAACAACTAGGAGTGTTTATAGTTTGCCTTAACTGAATAAACTAACCAAACTAAATTAGTTTGATTTTTGGTTTTGAATGATTGATGTTTGATTAAATCGAATAAAAACCAAACAACAGAATTGGTTTTATGGTTTGAATTTAATTATTGAAGAAGAACAATCGAATAAACAATCAAATAATCGAATAACAAAAATTTCAGTTTTAACTTTTGTTACTTTTAGTTTCTAGTAAACCATTCCATATTTCAACCATACTTTGAAATCATTTTAAGTTTTTAGGTTTTAAATTTGATTTTATTAGTTTTAGAATCTAATTTTATTAGTTTTATATTTAGTTTTACATGTAATTTTTTTAAATCGCTACTAAATTTAAATAATTGGATAAATCGAAATTCAAAACCGAAAAAAGAATTGATCAATCAATCAACAAACAAAAATTTGATTTAAATATGATTTGATTTTAAAAATGGAAAAAGGCAAAAAAAATTTCTATCTTTAACATTCTCCCTCTTCCCAATCATCATATTCATATCCCCAAGGCCTTGTTTTGACATGATAATTAAAAATGGAACGTCGTCATCTCCAACTTGGAAGTTGGAGCCATATGTATAACAAAATCAATACAGAAAACAAATTAAGAAAGCAAGGGAAGAAGAAACGACGTCGTAAGGTCGAAGTTGTGTAGCCTGCAAAAAACTATCTCCGTATTCCTCACTAGGTACATGATTTCTCTTCTTACTCTCTTACATTAATTTCTTTTTTGTTTTGGTTTAAATTTCTTTGATACCTCATTTTTAGCATTATAAAAATTTGATTAAATTGTGGCAGTTTTGTAGTAATTTATTCATATTAGTAATAAAGTTTCATTCTTGACAACAACGAACAGCTCTTGACAACAACAAACAGCAACCCAGTTAGTAAAACGCTTCACTGTAACTTAAAAGATCACAGGTTTGAGTCACTGAATAGGTAGGTTGGGATGTAAGGTTATTGGTTCGAGTCATTGAACGGGTAGGTGTGGATGGGTAAGTGGAAATGTATGGTAGATCCTCTTAAAAAGAAAAGTTTCAAGCGTTCTTGTAGCCATGATCCTAAAAGTTGAAACAAATGTTGACTCTAGAAAATGATGTTAAATTGACAAATATATTCAGGTCATTTCATTTTCTTTAGCCTACAATCTACTAGGTGGGGTTGGCTGAATTAATTTTTTTGTGCGTGCTGTCTCATTGTGCTCTATATTATCATATTTTGATTAATTTCATTATGTTTAGTTGGTTAGAAAGAAAATACGCACTAAACTTATCTAATGTTAAAGGTCTCAAGTCTAACTGAATATGTTTAAGCTGTTTTCTTAGTACATTTTCTACCTCTGTATTGTAAATGATTAAATCTAAGGATGCGTGCAAGTGGGTTTAAAAAACATTGGAAACTAAAATGGCATGATTCTTGCAATAAGAAAATATGCTTGAAGAAACCAACGAATGAATTGTCTCTTGTCAAGTCACTCCAAGAACTGCAAAATGTGCATGGTATGCAAGATTCAACCAAATCCAAATGCCAGCTACCATTAAAATTCCCAACAAAGTTGCCAATTATAAATAGTATAAAAGTCGAAGAAGAATTAATCTTCCCAGTTGACACCTCTTTGTTGTAGTCTTGTGCATAATAATTAAGGAAATGGTTTTGCAAACCCAGGTCTAACATTTCCTAGATCTTTTCGTTTAACTGAGTTTTTTGATTTTGTGAACATGAGCAGTTAAAGCGATTACAGTTGGGCCAGTAGACTCTTGGATCAAACATGTAGGAATCTTCCTTGCTAGATAGAACAACACGTTCTAGACTGCCTGAGATATGCTTCATTAGTTTCACTAGTTTGAAACGAAGTAGTGGTCCACCGAGAATTCCTTCCACCTGGTGATATGAAGCATGATATGTTCCTTTGTCTTTTATCATTACAGTCCTTAAGTTGGGAAATTGCAAGATAGATTGCATATGCTTCAAGTTATCATCTCCTCAAAATCATCCAGAGTGTCATAGGGATCTGGAGGCTGCATGATTGGATTTTGTTACAAAAACAGTGTCCAAAGTAAAAAGACAATTCTAGATGTGAACAAGTTTTGCATAGTAAATAAGGCGTTACCTCTATGTCATCATCACATGCTGGAGAAACCATAATTAGCTCCTCGAGTCTATGGCAAGCTTTAAGCAAGTGATTCCAAGTAGCTCCCATTTAATCTACTATTGAAATACCAAGTGTGTACAGTTTTAGAGACTGGCAATTAAATTGTAATCACTTTGTATTTCGTCTTTCATGTAGAGCAAGTACCTGGATGAAATGTAAGATTAGCTGAGTAGCCTCACATTTTGACGCTCTATAGTCAAATTTCATTAAGAAAATTGGGTCTTCTAATACTTCTAAACAATAGTGATCTTTTCCTGGTATTGATTGCTAAATGATGAAATTAGGTATAAGTAATTTGAAATATTATCATTTACAATTATCTTACTACGGCTGAGAATATCTAGAGTAGTGAGGTACCTGGATACACCAATTACTGATTTCGAGGGATTCTGCATCTTTACAGAAGCCAAGAATGTCCAGAAGTTTTTGCTCAAACCGCAGAGTCTTTCGATTATTCATTGGAAAACTAAATCATCCTTCCTCCCCCTCCTGCTCCTCTTGATCTGCCTCATCATCTGATTTTGCCTTCTGCACTTCACTGCTCCACAGAAACAAAGAATCCAAAAGCAAGGTCTGTGAGTAACTTTCTCGCACTCAAAAGAAATTTCATTGTTATAACTCGCCCTTGGCAAGAGACCGCTGTTGAACATGAATTCCTTGGCACTTGGAGCTTTCATGTCAATTCTGGTGCCCATCTCAACAAAAAGTGCTTCACCGATCATCAAGCTTTTAAAATGTGAATTTTGAGCAATATCGATGTGGAAGTCTATCCTTTTGTTGCAATCCGTTAGGCTAAGCACTGGTAGAACTGGAGTATTAGAGATAAGCATGTAGACTGTCATGGTCTCTAGCTCCAGTTGATGAAAGTGTATCTCTTTTAGATTCTGAATTAGGCAGTGTAATTATACAACACTTGAGCTTTAGGATGATCAGTGATTCATAATTAAAGATGCAGGAATTCAACACATAAGAAGGATCTTTCTCTCTCTGATTCACATGAAAGTCTATATGTAGATTTTCCACTTTTTTATTTGTTGCAAATTGGATCCACGAGTCAACTTGTTCTGATAAATGAGGCTGCCTCATATGTAGCGCTGACTGCGAAAATCTCTCTGTTCTTTCCCATGTGCAAACTGATGAAATGATTCACAGAGGGAACACTCTCTTTCCTTGTGGATTCCAACCATGAAAGTCCAATGTCTAATTTTGTTATGTATTTGCGTAAGTTTTTCCATTTTTGTGACAGCAATGATGCTTGCACTGCATCTTCCAAAGGTAGTTTATCTATTATGCTGTGAATGATTTCATCTGGTAGTTCACTAAGCTGGCTACACAGGTTCTGAGGATTCGTTTCCATCTTACAAATTCAGTTATGCTAATCTCTAAGGAACTGTTGCAGAGAGAAGTTAATGATCTTAGGGAGAAACACTAGAAAATGGATTACAACAGAAAAGAAAGGGAAGAAGCTTAAAATAAAGAAAGATAGCATTTATTTAGTTTGTTCTTTTTGGCAGTATCGTATATTATGTCATTTCAGTCATTATAATGCCAATGTTCATGGTCACCATCAATATTGTCATCGTTGTATTGCAGGATAAGAAAAGAGTGCATTATATAATGAACTTTTCTAGTTGAGATTCAGGACATGTTGCCATAACTTTTGGAACTGTAACCCTCATCTAGAAGTGAGTATGCAAAAATTAGATTAAACTGAGGTTGGTCTGGGAAGGAAAAGCAGTATGTCTTGCGTGATCAATCTATCATTCAGGCATCTCAACTAACTCTTTGGCTTCCAATTGGACAATGTCTCCAGTTTATCTAATATGGTCGGTCACCCAACATAAAATTTAAGGGAGAAAGTTTTGACAAAATTGTAAGTTTTTCTCCACTTATTGGACTTGCTTCAACTGAAATAAACAAATTCTGAAATAATTGTATCTTCTCTAAGTCCAATGGAACTTCTTGTTTGATCTTTTATGTAGTCAATGACAATATTGTGTTTTGAAAAGATGCTCAGAATGAGAAATTCTAATCAAATACAGCAATGAGGGAACTTTATGACCTCATAAGCATAAATGAAGTAGACCCACAATTTATTGCTCCAACAAAAACTTTTGAGAAAGGAAAAAATCAAATAGGATCTCAATTTAGGATGGGCTATGTCTTATATATTATCTCTCTCTATACATGTCTTTATAAGACTAGCGTATGACTAGAGGGAGGGAGGAAGGGAGGGAGAGAGAGAGGAAACCTGGTAAATAGTATGGTTAAGTTGTTGTAAATTAGAAGAAAGTTGGGGAGTTCCAAAATTAGAATGTCTGTGTGTTCTTCTCTTTTCTTCAACTTCAGGTCTTCAAATTGGATTCACCAAATTGAATCTCTTGCACCCTAGATCGCCACACCTTGAAATCTTCAACTTCAAATCTTCAAATTGGATTCACCAAATTGAATCACTTGCACCATAGATTCCACACCTTGAAATTGTAAAGGCTAGGAAGAACTCTTAGTCTCACCAATGGGAAGGGAGATGTGACCATTCTTACACTTTTTTTTGGGAAGGGAGGGGAAAACTTTTGAAGGATTTGGCGAGAGAGAGGTAGAAAAGGGAGAGAAAAGGAAAAAGGGCATTACCTAGTCTTGGCTTGCACAATCAATTGATTTTACTTCATAGATTGTAAATTTAAGATGTGATGGAATAATGCTATATTGAGAGAGAGAAAATAGAATTTACTTCTTTCTGTTTGCACAATCATCATTAGCATTTTATAACGACAGATACATTTATGTATTGATTGACCAAAAGTGAATGTGAAAATCAACTAAAGTATTTTTTCAATTATCAATTGAGAAAACAAAAACCGATGTATTCATCTGTTGTGTATTGTATGCTATTTATTGATTTGGTCATTTGTTATTTCAAGAATTTCGGATACCTGACCTGTTTTACCGGTGGTTTTAATCGTGAACTGATGTCAATTAAGTCTAATGACTGGTTCTGGAAAAATCCTGTTTAACCAATTAAAGGTCCAAAATTTGCAACTTAAGAAATGGTAAGAAATCCAAACCAGTCTGACACTTAGTTGTTAATCTATTTTTTAAACCAAGCTAATCAATTTGACAATTCGATTTCTTGACTATCTTTTAGTAACAGAAGATGTATCTATGACTGCTGGCAGTTAGATCCCACGGTCCTGATTTAACAGCATTTGTTTTACCTTGATCTGATAGTTTTTAGTCCTATTTTTATATTAACAAAAATGATAGATACATCAAATGACTAAGGATGCTTTAACTATAAGAAGTAAATCAGATTGCTTGAATCTTATCTTTCTATTAATGGCTTTTGGTGATAACAATTACATAGGATTCTATCAAATTTCTTGTGAATTTGTAACGCTGACTACAAAGCAGATATGACGAAGGAGAAAAGCTTTGGGAGCAGGATAGTATATAAGGAAAGAGGGAGGAGTAGACTTTGGAAGTTTGGTACTAATTGAGAATAAGATTTAATGAGAAAAAGATTGATTTTGGGAATTGAGGAGTTATTGTGATTGAGTCAACTACTTGTACTACAGTCATCTTTGGATTCCAGATTGCACAATCAAGCAATTTTAAGAGTTTACTCGAGTCTGCTTATATTGCTGTAATCTTTGGATTACATATTCAAGCCATTCTAAGAGTTCACCTGAGTCTGCCTATAGAAAATTGCCTCAGGGTTCTCAATGTTAAAACACGTCTACATTTTCTGACATGTGGCATAATCAATATAACTATTGTTTTTATTCTTTCTCTAGTATCTGACGTGTCTCAGTCACAATTTTTTTTTTTTTCCAAATCAACATGTTCATTGAAAAATTCACAGTAGAAACATACTTGCTAATGTTATGATTTTGGATACGTATAAATGCCTTGGTATGTTTCATGGACTTGTATTCCTAATAACCTTATTCATACTTCCGTGGCATAACTTGCCATCCATGTCAACATTTGTATACCTAGATCCACATGATCTTCCCTATTCATAAGTCTAGACTAGGCTGTAATGTTGTAGCCCAAAGTACCACCATGTTCAATTGTTTCAGGATTGAAGGTTGTTTAACCCGTAGTAGAAGTGCATCTTATATAGGATCCTAAATTACCGTTTGGGTCATGCATGTATTAATTGGCAATAGTGGCATTATAATTTATGGTACTTACTTGAGTATTTATTAGGTAAATTGCATAAGCTAGGTATGAATAATTAAATCGCATAATGAAATGGAACTATTTGTTTTTGGAAAATATTGTTTTATTTAGTAGTGTATGTTTGGAATATAACATTATTTAATTAGAAAATTACATCTTCAAAATCTTGAATTCCCAGTACCACACTTTCAAGCTTACCCTTGAAATTTATTTATTTCAAATTTTTAATAGTCACCTTTACATATTCCATGCAAATTCTATCGAGCTAGTTAGTGGAAGGATACTCTTTGTTCTTTGGTATATTTGGTGTACTTCCCTACATAAAGTTCTCTTGCAATATATTTCAATAAAGGTAATGAATTGATCTTTGTGCTTAGGTTTGTGAAACTCAAGCTTGGTTCACCTTAAAGTCTATTTTTCATTCCAAACTTGCCTATAAAAGTTCACGCATATAATGCCCATTCTTGAATACATTTGGGTATAGAGTTGTGATTGGGCTAGCCCAATTGTACATTTCTTTTACACTTTGCATTTGGTCCCAATTCCATGTCGTAGTTTGAGTGACTTGAGTTTTATGTGATAATTAAGAATATATAAAACTTTATTGAAAAAGAAGAAACCTGTTAGCCATGTTGTCAACTGAATGAGATAGTGTGAAACATGTAGAGCCCTATCTACTTTGTGTTATGGAAATAATGTTTTACTATGTAAATTTTCATTTAAGGAAAATGGCTACTAGGCCATATGTATTTAATTTTTGTTCGGCTGAAATTTGCATTGAACTTAGCATGATCTGAGCTTGGTTGGCTCACTGTTGAGTCTATTATTTTATTAGGCACAAGCTCAGTCTTAGCTTAGTTCTAATAAAGATTGGCCATAGTTTTAGTAGGCTAGGTAGGTAAAAGTTCGGGTCAATTGGTAAGATGTCTTAAATGGCAATCCTTTTATATATTCATCTGTTAAAGCAGTAAATTATTGTTATTTGAACTTTGCTGGTTATAATGAGTAATTAACATGGTAGTATAGTATACCAGAGGAAAGTAAGGAAGAAGATATAATTATATGATACATGAAAGATTAGGAAGACCTCTACATATATGTTAGATATTTATTCTACAGATCACTTTAGCATGTACATAAAATATATATATATGCCTGAATCCATTTATTCTTATTTGGCAGTGGGAGGAGATAAAACTTAGGCCAATATTTTAGCAAGGGGATATGATGTTGAAGAGGACTAAATTGGATCTTGAAGAGTACAATAGAAGAAAAGGTAAGTTTTTCCACTCTTAACTCCTTTATTGCATATCATACTTGTTAATTTTTATATCGTACTTGTTGGTTCTACAGTTGTAGTTGACATAACACTTCAAAATTTTAGGTTGACCTTTTGAGCATACGGGGTAACTTGGAATTTTTTAGTGTTATTTCCTCCATGGAGGGGTATTGACATGGTTTATGAACCAGGTTAATAAAACAAATAATAAGACAACAAATTTAGGACTTGTCTTGTTATACTCCTCACTAGGGTCCCAAGTGACTATGAGCAAAAATTTGTTACCTGAGAATAAAAAACAGTTGCACCACCCAAATTTGAATAAATGGGATAACACCATATTGGGGCTTTTGGCTCAATCTCCAATTGTTGGAAATGGTTCACGGACCAAGGAAAGGCTTGATCCTGACCATTCATGATAAATTTTTCTGGATAAGAGATTCCAAGAAATAGGTGGAACGAGAGGCTTTCATTCTTGATCTTGTTGAAGTGGTGTTGAAGAGCATGACTTGCAGTTGATGTAGAGATGCAACACTTTTTTCTCATGCTTGTTGATCCTCTAAATGGTACAAGTCTTGCTCAGTCTCCAATGAATCAACTTAACTAAGGGTGATTTGTTTTGTTGATTACCACTAATTAAATCATAATTAAAAGGAAATTGTCTCCTTGAATAAATTGATTCAATTTATTATTTTTCTCTGTTATGGGCCGATGCATTTGGTGGGACAAGGTTCAAACTAACAGAAAAACCATAAAATAAATAGATGGGCTTTTACTTGTTGATTTGAACCAATTTAGACAAAATACGAAATATTTTCAAGACACTGAGTCTAATTGCTTTTTTTAATTAGTCAAGACTAATCAATTTTCTTGATCTCAACTACTAATTATTGAAGCATTCATTTCAACGTCCGCAGACGTATTGTGATCTCACCTGACCTGAGTGTGCTGTATGGTTGAGACAGAAACTATTCTGCGTGCAAGTGATCAAGTCTCCATTCCAGTTACTGGAAAGTAACTATGTGAAGTGCTAAGCAGCAGTGGATATGTTTTGGGTTTTCTTCTTAGACAGATTATATGCATTTAATTGGGATTGTCCCTACCATCTACTGTTCTTTCCTCTTTCTTTGTATTGTTTATCATGGCTATTCCTACATTGTTTTACAAATGGATTTGCTAAATTCATGCAGTTATTAGCAAAAATAGGAAGTCTTTTTTGATTTGCTTAAAGTTTACTATTCCAATGATGCTGAATATTCCAATAATGGAAGTAGTCCTTGCCTGTTGAGTTCTCTTCTGCAACTTGGAAGTTGCAAGTGAATTTTGAGGGTTCTTGATGCTATATATGTTTCGCACTTGGAACTTTGGTTTGTGCTATGCTAAGATAAGGTATATCTTTTGGATGCATGGACATTTTAACTCCTGTCTGACTTGGGCTGTTGGTATCAAATGAGCAAAGATCTCCATGCTCAATTCCTGTGGTTGTAGCTCTTGTTTGACAATTTTCCTCTTGGTTTCTCCCATTTTCCTATACTTGCCTGCACAGCAGTTTCTTCTGCCAGTGAGTGTGGTTCAACTGAATTGTTGTATATCAGTAAGCTGGAAGTCTGGAAACCTACTATTTTGATGATTGGTTGTTAGAACATGTTTTTGGGAGAAATGTAATAACTTTGCTGTTAATCAGTTTCAGTGGTGCCATTTATTTCGACAGAGTTGGACAAAAAAATTCTGGATTTTGTTTCTGGTCATATTTCTTCAATATTTGCAATGTTGAAGCTATGCCAGATTTTACAACAAAGAAAGACGGTGGACATGATTAGTTTAAAAATGGACTGGACTGAACTGGTTTAAGTCCTCCAAGACTCGTTTATTTATTACTAGTATAAGAGCACGTGCTTTATATGTTAGGAAATACTAATTGTTTGATTTTTATTGCTATGAATTAAAATGTAAAGCATGTTAAGAGATACAAACTGTTTGATTTTTTTTAGCTAGCTTAATTTTTCGCTTATTTGATTTCTGTTTCAACGTTTCAACGTTTGAAGTCAAAGAATTTTTTGTTTTAATTCATTTAAATTTAGAGAATATTTGTTCATAAGTGATTTTTATGCATTTTCTTTAGATATATTTAGTTGGAAATATAAGTGGATTTCTTTAGTTTAATGGTTCAAACAATTTCATAAGAGCTAAATAATGTGTTTTGTGAAAGACATATCTAGATCTAAAGTATAATTTTAAAAATAGAAGTCCATTTCTTCAATTGAAAATGATTGAAGCATCTACAATAAGTTCATTGGTACTCTATTAAATTTTGAAAATAAGAAAGTTTAAAGTATTACTATCATCAAATTGGAACAAAATGTATAAGAGGAAATATATTAAAGGATATTATTATATCTATTATGTAAGTTTAGTAATCAAAAATGATAGTGTAGTCTTGACAAATATTGACAATTTATAGATTTTATTGGAACAATTTATTATCTTCAATTATCAAATTCTATCCTAATAATTTTGGATATATCAAGCCCATTAGGATATTAATTATTTTTGAACCTTTATCTCTCTTGGAATTAACTTAATGACGGAACTATTCACATCCAAATACTAAATAGCCATTTATAATTTACGAAATAAAATCTCATCCTAAATATATATAGTTTGCACAACTTTAAAAATTATATTATAAAAAAAAAAGTGAAAAATAGTCTGCCAGTATTTAGCAATTCATGACACGATTTTAGTCACTATTTAGCAATTCATGGCATGAAATTTAGTCACTAATTCATTATGTTAAAACTAGTAGTAAATTAAAAGGTAGACCGTCAGTATTATAACTTTTATTTGATAGAATAAAATTAATAACATATAGCTACAATAGTTATTAACTTGTATAATAATAATTATAAAAGTAAAAATAAACATTTAGTATTTAGGTTTTATTAGAAAAGGTACACTTTAGTTAAAATCTAATTAGTAATTGATTTGGTATCCATATTTTTTAGTATGTAATTTAAACAGTTACTAATATTTAACATTAGATATTTACAAGTCCAAAGACAATAACAATAATTTTTTGTAAGAGAATAATAATTATTTAGTAAGAATTTTAGTTAATATAATTTAGGGACTAATTTTTAATTATAGATAAAGCATAACTTTATTTAGATTAAATATGTGTTAATTATTTAATGTGTGAAAACATAACTAAAAACAAAGCAAGAGTTGATTATGTTCTTTTAAAAAAAATAAAACAAGTGTAGATCACATTTTTTACTCTCTTTCATACTCATCTAATCAGTTTAATAATAATAAAAAAGTTAAATTTAACATTGTATTTATTTTTTAGTACACTACACAGAAACTAAATTCTTTTCATATTTTGGACAATGAATCTCTTTTATCATTATAAAATTTACACAATGGCATTAGAGACAAAATATATGGTATTGGAGGAAGAAAGGTGAAAATGTTGACAATATCTATGAAAGATAATGTCTTTATTGATTCAAGTTTAGATGGCCTTGAGACTTTTAACCAATTTTATATCACCTTTGTTCTTTAATTTTTTTTTTTCCTTTTTTGGATCAAAAATAGAAAAAGATTTCAAAATTATTCTCTCAAAAGATTTCCAAAGTTTTATACGTAATAAGTACTACTTTTTTAAAGATAATTACTTACTATTATTTAGCTTAAATCTTAATCCATATATAAAACATTTACTGGCACACTTGTATAATTTCTAAAATTCATCTTAAAAAATGGAACTATCTATTCTGTAGAAAAATCTTATTTTAACATTAATGTAATCATTAAGATTGAAAATATATTTTAAAATTATGTATTTTTAAAAGGTTAATAGTATTTTTTTTTTTTTGGTAATGGAAATTAGAACAGATTTTTAGTTTGGATGGTCCCATTGATAATCTTTCAGTTTTGAGGGCCACATTGGGACATTTGTTTTAGTTTTGAGACAAAATTATGCCTTTTTGAAGAAAAAGACTATATTGAAATAATTTTTTAATTTGGAGGGTCAAATCAAGACCACTTTAATTTGAAACGCCATATTGAGATTTTTGAATTTGAATAGTCAAAGTGATATTTAACTCTTTGGAAATAGAATAACCTTGTTTTTCTTTATTAGTCAAACGAATTTTTCTTTCTCTTTTAATAGCAAATTGTCAATAAATTATTAGTTTCTTTAATTGTATATAAATATTTTCTAGTCTCTTAATGTATCCATAACCTATATATGTTGATAATAATTATATGCATAATTTTATTTGATAAGAAATTTATTTCATTAAGTTTTTTTAATAATTTTATTTGATATTAATCTTTAATTTCTAATTTATCCCAAAATTATACTCGTGAAAATTGACTTCAATAAAATTTAATTCTACAAAAGTCTCAAAAAGTTAGTTTTTATTTCATGTGTACCTTTTTAAGATTTTTTTTCTCTCTTTAAGGGTCCAAAAGTATAGGTGAAACATGTAAATGTATTTTCCAAGTAAATTTATATTTTTATTTTTGCTTGATTTCTAAAACCCATCCCAAAGAAATATTTCCTACACTTCTTTATTTTTAAAATTCATTCTTAATATTCTATTATAAAGGAAAATTATTTCAATCAAATTTATTTCCTAATATGAAGTATTAAAAGTAAATTTTATTTAATCTTTTACTAATTTTAAGGAGTATTTACATAAATAGCATAAATATAAACACTATAGAGAGCAAAAGATAAGTTGTATAAAAGATCAAGAATTAAAAATAAATTTAATAGATCAATCTATGTTACCCCAATCAAATTTTTTTCGATAATACTACTTGAAGCCATAAGAAGGATTTTTCCTCTTTTACTCTTTGAGGAGATTTACATAAATGACCTAAATAATTATTAAAAAAGCATATTAGAAGACAATAGAGCAAATTTTCTAATAAATTTTATAATAAGGGTAACTTCAGAAAGAAAATCTAAATCATTAAATCATATTGACTTTGCACGTTTGAAGATAATAATTTTTTGATTTTTATTACTATGAATTAAAAAGTAAAGCATGTTTGGAAACAATAAATGTTTAATTTTCTTAGTTCACTTAATTTTTAGTTTATATGATTTTTGTTTCAATGTTTAAGTAAGTCAAAGAATTTTTAATAGTTTGAATGAGTTTAGAAAAATATTTGCTCATAGGTGATTTTTATGCATTTTCTTTAGATATAACTTTGTTGGAAATATAAGGAATTATTTTAGTTTAATAATACAGACAATTTCATAAGAGTTAAATAATTGTGTCTTGTGAATAACACATCTACCTTGTAATTTTTAAACATAAAAATTCATTTCCTTGATTAAGAATTATTGAAGCATTCTACAATAAACTCATTGGTTTACTCTATTTAATTTCAAAAATAGGAAATTTTAAATATCATCAAATTGGATGATAATATATTTAAGAAATATATTCAAAATTTTTATTATATCCATTATGTAAGTTTAGTAATCAAAAAGGATAGTATAGTTTTACTAACACATTGACAATTTATAGAGTTTACAATACCGTTTATTATCTTCCATTATTTAACTTTTATTCTAAGAACTTTGGATTTAGCAAGCGCATTGGGTATTTAATTATTTTTGAATCCCTATATCTCTCTTGGAACCAACTTGATGAAGGAAACATTCGTGTGCAAATACTAAATAGCAATTTCTTATTTAGGAAACAAAATCTCTCTTAAATATATAGTTTGTACAACTATAGAAATTATATCATAAAATAGAAAAAAAGTAAAAATAGTCTACTACCATTGACAAATAGCAATTTACGACGTGAAATTAATTGATCTAATTTGTATATGTTAAAACTATATCAATCTTTATGTATTATTAATCTTATAAGGTATCAAATTCAATATTATAACTTTGATTTGATAGAATAAGATCAACAACATATAAAAACAATGGGTATCAACTTGTATAGTAATTTCAAAAGTAACAATAAACATTTAGTATTTTTATTAGGAAAATGGTCACTTTGATTAAAATCTAGTAACTAATTTTATATCCTAAGCTGTTAGTATGCTCATATATAAATATACTAAATTATTATTATTGTCTTTGGACCTGTAAATATCTAATGTTAAATATCTGATTGCAAGATAAGGATCATATTCTAAAATAAGAGCTTTTGAAAATAATCGATTAAGTGTAGAGATACATTAATCACCCCCTACACTACTCATTAATCAGTTTAACAATAATCAAATGCTTAAATTTAAACCCCTTAAAGTTTACTCAATTTTGTAGTAATAAATTTAGGAGAAAGTTAAATTTAAAGAAAAAGAGATAAGAGAAGAACTAAAAGCAGAAGATTTAATTATTAAAACATAATTAAAAATCAAAATAGAATTCTAGAAAATTTAGACTATATTAAAAATCAACATATAGAAAAAGTAAAACAAAAGATATAATAGATATTAAACACTTACTAGAAGAAATAAAAATTACTTTCATGACAGATAAGAATAATAATGATGAATATGATTTAAATTACAAGCTCTAAAATATTTAGAAAAATATCATTTAGATCCTAAAGGTTTTAGTAATTTAAATCCATCTTCAAAGTGATCAGATAATAATTAGACAAAATACACATCTAGTACCTGTATAAGAGACAGCTCTATTTCATACTCATTATCAGGTTCTTATTTTTCTCTCAAAATAGGAGAATAGTAGACCAAGTATATCTAGTAGAAAGTATATCTAAAAGACAAGGATTTATTAGATAGAATTTTAATGAGAGAAATGATCAATTGGAAATTTCCAATTAGATGAAGTTGATGTGTATAAGAGACAGGGTGAAAGTTGTACCATCCAGACAGTTTATTAAACCAAAGACTTTATATGTTAAAGAAATAGATGAGAAAAAGCAAAACTATATAAACACTATAGAAACATGGATAAGTTGTATAAAAGATCAAGAATTAAAAATAAATTTAATAGATCAATCTGATTAGACAATTAAATTTTAGGATCTAAAGTCTATCTTAATATATGATCTAGACTGTCAGATTATACACATCTAGATGTGTATAAGATTCTTAAAATAGATATGTCATTAAATGGTATATTTTCTTGTAGTCAGTTTTATAATTAATCTGAGAAAATTTGGAAAACACATAAAGATAGGAATATAGACTAAAGGATATGAAGAAATGATAGGTAATAATTTATTAATTTGTATAGGATTCGTAGGATCACATCTGAGTGGAAGTTTCAATTAGATTTAATGAATATAAAATGAAACTAAGTCGGAAGATGTTAATGAAGAAATGATGAGAATTTAGAACTATGTGAAATAGAAGAAATTAAAGATAAAGAATTTATGATAAAAGAAGATTTAGATAAAAATCAATATAGAATAATTTATCCAGAGAATTAGGTATAAATTTAAATAAAGAAATTATCATTTAGAGATCATTTATATTTACAAAAACAAATAGAAGATTATGAAGTTTTAATTTATGATAATAATAGAAATATTATTGCAATATCGGAAGATTTAGTAGAAGAAAATTAGATAAAAAATTAGAATATTATGGATTAATAGATATAAAAAAAGAAAATAAGATTGAAGAATTAGAAAGTAATATTTCTAATTTACTAGAAGAACAATCGATTAAAGAATATATAGGCAGAAAAGTTCAAATGCTAATCAAAATATAGGAAGAAATCCAAATAGAAGTCAAGTCGACTCCACCAATTAATCAAGATATGAAGATAGTAAAAGAACATAGTTATGGTAATTATCCTAGACAACCTATACCTTTTAACAAATTCCAATTGATTTGAACAAATTAGACCAGAGGAAAAAGATTACCATAGAGCAGTCAAATTTCAGAAGGGTAAAGGAATGATACTTAATATGCAACACATGATCCTCAAAATTGGAATAATGTTATAGATGTTTGAAAAATCTGTACGAGATTTTATAAAAACTTTTAGATCCGTTGTAGAAGAAATGTATAAATATTTAGAAACATTTGGACCAAGTACTAGAGCTTTATGGGAAAATTGGAAAATGAATTTTCAGAGAAGATTTTCAAAAATGGTAGATATGGGAACTAATCCGTTTAATTTTGGAAATAGAATACAAATGATAATTACAGAAATGATCCTAATTAGGAACAATAGGAATACAAAGAGATCGTGTCTGATTAGAACAACTTAGTATATTTAATTGGAATTTTATAAAACCATTTTTAACGATTATTTATTTAACTTGTATATCGGTAATGCTTATGATGAAGCAATGGAGAAAAATTATTTAGAAAACTACCAGAGCTTTAGGAAGAAATAGAAAAACATTGGGAATTATATAATAATAAAATTATAAAATATTCGATAGGACATAAATTGATTATTATGGAAAAATTAAAGAAAAATGTACAAATATTAGATTCAAAATCACTTAAAAGGAGATTATGATTATGAAAATTATTATACTCCAAAGATATGAAGAAAAAGCAGTATAAAAGAAAAATAAATTAGCAATAATAAATATAATAAAGAAAAATTATTTTTAAGATCACCAAATAAAAACCATATTTAGATAAAAATAAACATGTTAGAAAATTTAGGCGAAAAGAAATTATAGACACGATTAGAATGTTTTACTTGTGAAAATACGGATCATTTAGCAAGAACTTGTCCAAAAGAATTAATAATAGAGATAGAAATTCTTTATTAGTAGAAATGACACAAGAAGACACTAAAATTTTTTCTTTAAAATTCTTCTAGATTTAGAAGTTTGAATATTATAATAATCTTATTGATTAGTACTTTATCATATTTTAATTACTTATACATTTTAACCTGTCTCTTATACACATCTAGATGTGTATAAGAGAAAGTAATTATATAAATGATAGACAAACCCCTAGATATAAACCACAAGGTAATAATAAATGATAACAATCAAGATTTATAAAATTATGAACAAGATAATTTAAGTACTGAAGATAAAACTATAACAAGTATACAAGTAGCGTGTAAAATAAGAATTGATAATGAGTATGAAATAGAGTGTTTAGCATTAATAGATTCAGAGCTACTAAGTGTGTAATAAATAGTAAAATAATTCCAGATAAATATTATAAGAAAACAAATAATCCAATAAAAGCAACTCAAATGGATGGTACAACTTTCACCTATGATACTTATCTAGAAAATAGTAAGATTTGTTTTCTACAAATTTGTAATACATATAGTAATAATTATAATTTACTTCAGGTTTGGATTAGAAATTTAAATATAAAATCAGATTTTATTTTAGGATTAAATTTTTATTCTTTCATACGGGAGTGTATTCTTAAGCAAAGATATTATTCAATTTCATAAACAAATAATTCAAACTCCAAGATAATTTAAAATAAAACTACAGTTTTAAGAAGTTTAAAAGAGATAAGGATGTCTCTTATACATCCTAATCTTGTAAAAGAAACATTAATATTGGAAAACCATCCTTTCTAAATGTTACGAAATATCGATAATACTACTTGTTGTAAGAAGGATATTTCTTCTTTACAGAAGAAATTTTGCTTGGAAGAATACATAGACCCTTATTTTGAAACATATATAGAAGAAATAGAAGAATATATATATATATAGAAAGCGAACAAGAAGAAATAGACTATGAGTTTATAAATTTAAACAAAGCTTATTTAAATATAGGATTAATTAAAAATCAAAAAGATATAGATGAAACCATAAAAAAGACTAATGAGCATATCGAAACATAGATCATGAAACTTTATAGTAAGAAATCATAACAAATAGTTAGAGGAAAATCAAGAATGGTAATAAACTATAAAAGGTTAAATGAATCTTCCAGAATATACATTCTAATAAAAATGAATTAATAAATAGAATTCAAGGAAAAATTTATAGTAAATTTGTTGCCAAGTCAGGTTTTTGGCAAATAAAAATGCATCCAGATAGTATAAATGGACAGCTTTTACATGTCCAGAGGTCATTTTGAATGGCTAGTGATGCCATTTGGAATAAAGAATGCTCCATCTATTTTTCGAAAAATGGATGATATATTTTAAAATATAAAAATTTTGTTATAGTATATATAGATGATATTTTAGTTTTTAGTTTAACTATACAAGAACACTTAGGACATTTAAAGATTGTATTTTAGAATTTATAAAAATGGAATAATAATTAGTAAGAAAAAGATGGAATTATGTAAAGGATATATAAATTTTTAGGAATAAGAATAGGATACACATCTAGATGTGTATAAGAGACAGAGATTAGATCTAGAATACTGGCGCTTGAGGGTATTCCAGCCGATATACTAGATTACCTCTTAGTCTGGATTGTTTAAATCTAATCTTAATTCTAATCTATCTGTAGTTATCAATAATCTCTAAGAAAGAATTTGATAAAGAAACGGATTGTGAAGCAATAGTAAGATTTTATAATAAATTAAAAGATAAAAGTATAATAGAAGAAGATGGTTAAACTTTTAGATTCTATAAGTAGTTATAACTATAGGGTCTGTCTCTTATTACACATCTAGATAATAGTATAAAAATATTTTAATAATGTCAAAAACATTTTAAATTTTATGTTGTTTTAAAGAACTTTACTTGTAGGTGTTGTGTGTCACAATTGAAGTTTTAGAATTAATTAGTTAAAAATCCAGTTTAAAGGGAACTTTAATAATTTAAATAAGCATATGATTTTGCAGAAGAACATTGGGCCAAATTATTTTGTAAGCCCAAAGTCTTAGAACGCTTTATCGGACCCGGAGTCTGAGTAGTCCATGATTCGAAAAATTCTTTTGCGACCATTGCCAAATTTTATTGACCATAAAAAAGACTAATGGCATTGTGATATAATTGAGGGAAAAGAGTGTTTTGATAGAAAAAATTCGATTTAGAAAGAAATACAAAAAATTAAATATTGAGAGAATTCTTTATAAGAATGCCTATAATAAGTCTTGTTCCCAAGTAAGTAAAAATTTGGGTGAGGCAGTGGAAATTCCTCTCTGAATTTCAAAAACCTACGAAGTAGGTGAAACCCTTAGTCAGCTCAAACTTGGTAAAGAATGTCCGTTGAAGGTCAGGAATTTAAAGATTTGCCAAAAATTCCAATTGAATCGAAATTCTAGACTATAATGAATATATTAGATTTTGGAATTAATTAGAAAAGGAAAATTAAAGCAAAACAGTCTTTAATAGATTTAGAATCTCCATCATAGGCAAAAGAAAGGAGTAAAATTAGACAAGAAAAAGAAAAGAAAAATTTGAAAAAGAATCAAAAATAGAAGAAAGTACATTGAAAAAAAATTTTAAAAGATACTTTGAAAGAATAATAAAAAAGAAGAGCAAGAAAATAGTAGTAAAGAAGGTCCAAATAATATAATTTAGGTATGGATAGTGGAATGTCATTTGATTCATAAATGACATAATTTAGATACCTAAGTAGAAAGGATAAAGATTTTAGAATATTAAAGATTTTTGAAGATAAGGCTCTGTCTCTACATCATATAAAAAGATAAGACATCATAGCATTGAAGAAGTGGAGTTGTTCTTACTGTAAATTCTTTCTTAGAGATTATTGATAACTTAAATGAATTTAATCCATATAATTACTGCTAACATTTCTGCATTATTGTAGAAATTTTTGTCTCTTATCTCTAATCTAATTTATTAACCACAATATAAAATGCATCTACAGATTAAAACCATAGTTAATGTTATTCAAACTTATAATATGTTAATGAACTGAAAAATTATTATTCCCAATTTACATGAAACAGTTATATATAAGAATAATTTAAAACAACATAAAATTTAATAAATTTTTTTTAAATTAAAAGGTTTAACGCTTTTATTTTTATGAACAATAATTACAATATTTTAGAAGAAATATTTTTATTACTACACATAAAGATTTAGAAGATTTAAATAATTTAAAACAAGTTTTTATTAATATAAGATCAAATAGTAGATTAAATATAAGAAATTTATCAAATAGAATAGACTTAGAGATAAAAAGACGAAGTACAAGAGTTATTATAGTAGAAAAGAGAACAACAGTTCTATGTCCTATCGAATATTTTATATATAGATCATAAAATACAAAGAATAGAATTAAGAAGAAATCAAAATAGAAATAATACGTATAGATTAGAATTAAGATTAGATTTAAACAATCCAGGACTAAGAGGTAATCTAGTATATCGGCTGAATAATACCCTCAGCAAGTTCTAGATCTAATCTAGTTGGCCCGAGGTGTTTTTTAACAACGCCACGTACTAAGATTATTTTTAATAACAAACATCACAAATAATGTATCCATAACCTATATATGTCGATAATAATTATATGCATAATTTTATTTGATGAGAAATTTTATTTCATTAAGTTTTTTTAATAATTTTATTTGATATTTATCTTTAATTTCTAATTTATCCCAAAATTATACTCATGAAAATTGACTTCAATCAAATTTAATTCTATGAAAGTCTCAAAAAGTTAGTTTTTATTTCATGTGTACCTTTTTAGGATTTTTTTTTTCTAAGGGTCCAAAAGTATAGGTAAAACGTGTAAATTTATTTTCCAAGTATATTTATATTTTTTTCTTTCTTGATTTCTAAAACCCATCCAAAGAAATATTTCCTACACTTTTTTATTTTTAAAATTCATTCTTAATATTCTATTATAAAGGAAAATTATTTCAATCAAATTTATTTCCTAATATGAAGTATTAAAAGTAAATTTTATTTAATCTTTTACTTTTTAAGGAGTATTTACATAAATAGCATAAAAATTATAAAAAAATGCATTCAAAGTCTTTAAATTTTATAACAAGTGAAACTTGGGGGAAAAAAAAAATCTAAAACTAAATCAAAGTTCTTCATTTGTATAGTATATATTCAATTAATTTATTCAAATAACTTTATTTAATACTTATCTTTTATTTTTAAATCTATCCTTAAATTCTACTCTATGAGGAAATTTGCTTTAATCAAATTTAATTCTAAATATAAGTCTAAAAAATTAGTTTTATTTCCTATGTATCTTTTAGTTTTTTTTTTCTCGTTAAGGGTCCAAAAATATATGAAACATGTAAATTAATTTTCAAGTAAATTTTATTTTTTTATTGTTGCTTGATTTCTAAAATCCATCCCAATAAAATTATTTCCTACTCTTCTTTAATTTTTTAAAACTCATTCCTATTATTCTATTATATAAGGAAATTTTCTCCAATCAAATTTATTTCCCAATATGAAAGCATTAAAAGTTGATTTTTTCCTCTTCTTACTCTTTGAGGAGTATTTACATAAATGACCTAAATAATTATTAAAAAAAGCATTCAAGTTAGGGGACATAACAAAGTAATTAAATTTTATAATAAGGGTAACTTTGGAAAGAAAATCTAAATCATTAAATCATATTGACTTTGGACGTTTGAAGATTGTTTGTTTGATTTTTATTACTATGAATTAAAAAGTAAAGTATGTTTGGAAATACTAATTGTTTGATTTTCTTAGTTCACTTAATTTTTAGTTTATATGATTTTTGTTTCAATGCTTAATTAAGTCAAAGAATTTTTTATAGTTCGAATGAGTTTAGAAAAATATTTGATCATAGGTGATTTTTATGCATTTTCTTTAGATATAACTTTGTTGGAAATATAAGGAATTTCTTTAGTTTAATAGTACAGACAATTTCATAAGAGCTAAATAATTGTGTCTTGTGAATAACACATCTACCTGTAATTTTTAAAATAAAAATCCATTTCCTTGATTAAGAATTATTGAAGCATTCTACAATAAACTCATTGGTTTACTCTATTTAATTTCAAAAATAGAAAATTTTAAAATATCATCAAATTGGAGCATAATGTATGACAAGAAATATATTGAAGTTTTTTATTATATCCATTATGTAAGTTTAGTAATCAAAAAAGGATAGTGTAGTTTTGAAACACATTGACAATTTATAGAGTTTATTGGAACTATTTATTATCTTCCATTATTTAACTTTTATCCTAACAACTTTGAATTTATCAAGTGCATTGGGTATTTAATTATTTTTGAATCCCTATATCTCTCTTGGAACCAACTTGATGAAGGAAACATTCGTGTGCAAATATTAAATAGCAATTTCTTATTTAGGAAACAAAATCTTTCTTAAATATATAGTTTGCACAACTATAGAAATTATAACATAAAAATAGAAAAAAAAAGTAAAAATAGTCTACTATCATTTAGTAATTTACGACGTGAAATTAAGTGACTAATTCATTATGTTAAAACTATCATGACATCTATATATTAGTAAATTAAAAGGTAAATATTCAATATTATAACTTTTATTTGACAGAATGAGATCAACAACATATAGAAACAATTGGTATCAACTTGTATAGTAATAATTCAAAAGTAACAATAAACATTTAGTATTTAGGTTTTATTAGAAAAAGTACACTTTAATTAAAATCTAGTTAGTAACTAATTTGACATCCTATTTTTTAGTATGTCATTTATATAATTACTAATATTTAACATTAGATATTTACAGGTCCAATGACAATAATAATAATTTTTTGTAGGAGGACAATAATTATCTATAAAGAATTTTAGCTAATATAATTTAGGAACTAATTTTTTATTATAGGAAAAGCATAACTTAGATTAAGTATGTGTTAATTATTGAATGCATGAAAAGGGAAATAAGAACAGAGTAAGAATTGCAAAATAAGAATTGTATTCTTTTAAGAAAAATAAAATAAGTGTGGATCACATTTTTCACCCCTTTTCCTACTCATCCAATATCAGTTTAACAATAATTGAAAGGCCTAAATACATAAACCCCCTTAAGGTTTACTCAATTTTGTAGTAAACCCCCAAACGTTATCTTTTTCTCAGTTTACCTCTTTTGTTAGTACAAACTCATCAAAATGGCATTTGTAAATTGTTAAATGACAAAATTAGATATGCTCAAAGTTGAAAAAAATCTTACGCATCCGTACAAAAACTAGTCTGACGTCGGCAAGGCCGAGTTTTGACATCCCTCACCAGGTCCACCTCGTCGAGAATCCATCTCAAAGCAAAACATTCATGGATATGGTCTAGATTTCTTTACAAATTTCAAATTAAATTCAAAGACATAACATAACTCATCTAAAAAATGCATGCCATCAAATCTCGACAGAAATCTCCAATTCCAAATAAACAAAAATCTCAAAAATCACAAGTAAACTATTCTTAGCAAAACCTTCTTAAGTCAATTAATGTCTAAAACCAGTTATGGATAAAGAAGGAGAGTTGAGAAGGAGGAGATAAAAAGGAAGAGCGAATGGAGATAAGAGATATGGTATTCTCTCACGGAGAAAGGGATTGGGATTTGAATCGAGAAGGGAATAGGAAGGGATGGTAGTGAAGAGGGTGGTGAACAGGGAAGGGGATTAGTAGGGTGAAGAAAAGGGGAAGGGGGAGGCTGTCATAATGATGGTGCAGAGGAAGGGGAGGTGGCGGCGACAATGCAAGTAGATGAGAGAGAGAGAGGGAGTGGGACATGGATTAGAAATGGAGTTAGCAGTGCTATGCTATGCAAAGAAGGCGGAGGAAGGGGTTTGAAGGGGAAAAGAAGATTTTGGCCGGAGTCCTTGAACTTTTCGATAAAGAAAATGGAGAATAATGCACCTGTTTGGTGTTGAAGATGAACCTATAATTTTTAAAATTATAGTTTGACTATTCAAATTTTTAGATTTTCTGTATTGACCCCAAAATTTTAAAAACACATGTTTGTGGATCCAGATACATGGGTATTTTGGTCTAGCTTACATTAATTGGCAAGGCAGGGATAGAATTGTCTTTTAAACATTAATTGGCCTTGATGTTATGGTTGACTGTGAGGCCAGAGGTAAATTGAGAAAAAAATAATGTTGGGAGATTTACTGCAAAAGTGAGAAAACCTTAAAGGGGTTTAATGTATTTAACCCTAATTGAAAAGTTAGGTTTTGCATTGTATTTGTTTTTAGTACACTACAAATAAATCAAATTCTTTTCATATTTTTGGACAATGAATCTTTTTCATCATTATAAAGTCTAGACAATAACATAAGAGACAAAATAAATGGCATTAGCAGAAGGAAGGTGAAGATGTTGACAATATTTATGAAGGATAATGTCTTTATTGATTCAACTTTAGATGGCCTTGAGCCTTTTAACCAATTTTATGTCTCCTTTGTTTATTTGTTTTTTTTTTCCCCTTTTCATATCAAAAATAGAAAAATATTTCAGAATTATTTTCTCAAAATATTCTAAAAGTTTTATACATTTTTTTTTTTTTTTTTGGTTTAAAGTTCCTACTATTTTTTAACTTAATCTTCTAATGTATAAAAAAGTTATACTTGCATCTTATAAATTCTAAATTTGTTATAAAAAACAGATATACAAATATAACTCTTTATTTTGTACAAAAATTTATTCTAACATTAAATAACCATTAGGATAGAAAATATATTTTAAAATTGTGTGTTTTAAAAAAGTTAATCATATTTTTTGTAGCGGAATACAGTTTGGATGGAAAATTAGAACAAATTTTCAATTTGGAAATCGAATTAATAATCTTTCAGTTTTGGGGCCACATTGGGACATTTGTTTTAATATTAAAAACCAAATTGAGACTCTTTGAGTTTGGAGGACAACATTAGAATTTTTTTTTTTTTTTTTTTTGCTCCAAAGGTTCAAATCAAGACCACTTTAATTAATTTAAATGTCATATTAAGATTTTTCTTAGTTTGATGTGTATAAAAGACATTTAACATTTTGGAATTAAAATAATCTTGTTTTCCTTGTTTTCCTATTATTTGTCAAAATTTTTCTTTTTCTTTTAATATTTGTTAATAAAAATTAGTTTCTTTAATTGCATATAAATGTTATCTAGTCTATTAATGTATCCACAACCTATATATATTGATAATAATCATATGCATAATTCTAATTGATGAGAAGTTTTATTTTATTAAGTTTTTTTGATAATTTTATTTAATATTCATTTTCAATTTCTAATCTATCCCAAAATTCTACTCTATGAGAAAATTAACTTTAATCAAATTTAATTTTAAATGAAATCTCAGAAAGTTAGTTTTATTTCATGTGTAAATTTTTTAGGATTTTTTTTCTTTAAGTGTCCAAGAATATAGGTGAAACATGTAAATTTATTTTCCAAGTAAATTTTATATTTTATTATTATTTGATTTCTAAAACCGATCCTACTCTTCTTTAATTTCTGAAATTCATTCCTAATATTCTATTACACAAGGAAAATTATTTTAATGAAATTTATTTCCTAGGATGAAGTTTTAAAAGTAGATTTTACTTTATATAAATATTCTTTAAGGAATATTTACATAAAATGGAATGCCTTTAGTTATAAAAAAAGCATCCTTAATTGGGAATATAACGAAATCAATAAATTTTATAGTGAGTTTCACTTGGGATAACAAAATCTAAAACTAAATCAAATTTTTTCTTTATTATAGTATATATTCAATTAATTTTTTTAATAACTTTATTTAATATTCATCTTTTATTCTAAATCTATCCTAAATTCTATTATATGAGGAAATTTGCTTCAATCAAATTTAATTCTAAATATAAGTCTAAAAAATTTAGTTTTATTTCCTATGTATCGTTTAGGATTTTTTTCTCGTCAAGGGTCCAAAAATATATATAAATATGTAAAGAATTTTGTTTTTTTTATTATTCATTGATTTTTAAAATCCATCACAAAAAAATTATTTTCTACTTTTCTTTAATTTCTAAAACTCATTCCTATTATTCTATTACATAAGGAAATTTACTTTAATCAAATTTATTTCCTATTATGAAGTCTTAATAGTAGGTTTTATTTCCTCTTTTAATCTTTGAGAAATATTTATATAAATGACTAAATAATTATAAAAAAGGCATTCAAGTTAGGAGACATAATAAAGTAATTAAATTTTATAGTAAGGGTAACTTCGGAAAGAAAATCTAAATCATTAAATCACATTGGCTCTTTTAATATAGTACTAGAATGAGACAACGTGCAATGCACGTTGATAGTTATTATTTTGAAGAATTAAGTATGAAGTACTTGGTTTTAATTATGTATTTTTTTAAGCTAATTTGACAAGAATCGTAAAAAGTTAATAGGAGCATTAATTTCATTTAATAATAGATTTGGTCTCAAACATATGAAATAAATTGTAAAGCATTCAGAATAATCAAAAATATTGTAAAGTAATGAATCCAATATTGCCTAAGTGAAAATATAAATTGGTATAGTAAGTAATGTATCTATATTTAGTTTTGCTCTTTTTCTAACTTGACTTTCCCAAGCCTCTCTTGATTTAACGTTAGTATTCTCTTTGATAATTTTAGGAATACACATGTAAAGAACCTTTAAATAAAATTGATAGAAAAATTAAAACTAAAATCTACATGTATTGTATAGCTGAAGTTGCGAAGTATGAAATATGAAATTGTGATGTGTCTTCTTTCGGCATTTTTTGTCAGCTAGTAGATTCATATAAGATGCTTGTGTTGACAATTGCCGCTAAATACTGAAATACAAGTAGTGGCGAAGAAAATGATTAGTAATTATTTGACCATTTAGATAATGGTATTTGACACAGATTTATTATTACTATTCTTGCCATCAGAAAGCTATATTTTTAGCTTTTTTAAAAAAAGAAAAAAAAATTACCCTTGCATGTGAAGAACTTTTTTATACACAATGTTTTTTGTGTATGAATCTGGCGCGTGAGGACCTTTTATGAGTATCTTTGTTGTCGACGTTGATGTCCCTCTAGATAATGCCACATATAGTTGGCCATGAGAAAAAACAGGTTAGTGGCAAGTAAACTCCTACATGTTGAATTGTTTGCCCTTGTACCTTGTTAATGATCATTGCAAAACATAGTCGAATTGGGTATTGCTTCCGCTTGAATTGAAATGGATAACCTTCACTTTCTGCTGGAGATAGTGGAATTCGCGATAGGAATACTAGTTTTATGATGGTTGATAATTTTGTATGAATTGGATGAAGATATGCAATTTGTAAAACTGTTTAATATTTTGCTCTAAAATAGTCTATGTAGTATTTTGCAATAAATTTTTATATGAATACCTGTTTCCCTTTGTGGTATCCCATTGTGATTTCTGCGTGAATGACATTGTCCTTGAATCCTTTGCACACCATTCTTGTACCATTGCATAACCCATTTGAGGGGTCTAAATTCCTTAACAACATTGTTGGACAACCTTTCTTGATTATTACTTGTGTGGTGGCAATCCATTTAGAGTGAGAGAGTTTAAAAATTCTTCTTGATGATAGTTGTTAGTGTCATCCACTGGCTTCATCATTTTGAAAATGATTTCTTCTCCAGGAAACTAGGTGTATCATTCTTTCATTCAACATGTCGACTATCTCGTTTTTGGCAGCAAGTATTGCACTGTTTGTCGTATACTTAGCTGAGTTAGCATTTTTCTGTAGGGATGGGAAAATACTTTCAATCAATTTCTGTTCAGGATCTTCATCTCTTTCATACCTTATTACCATTTCTTCTGGTAATTGAATCATGTCATCATTTGTTGTTGGCTCTTCTCCATTTCCAACATGTAAAAGGAAGTGACTAAAATTTGGATCTCTTCTTGCCCGCATATTTCTGGTTAGATAAATCTTTTCCATTTTGTGCCATAAGGTTGATTTGACAAGACTTGCATTAACTGTTAGTACTCTTGTAGCTCAAGGGATAATAGGTAAAATTGTTGAAAATCACTTCCAAATACAAAAACTTTGCCTCCAAAGTTTTCCTTTTTGTTCATTATATCTTGTAATGATCTATCAAGTGTCTCTATAATGCAAATCTTTTAGCCATTGGAGTTTCATTCCAAATTATTAGTTTTGCTTGCCGTTGTAGTTTTGCATTCCCGCTTTGCTTTGATATTGAACAAAGATTGTTAGGATTGGAACCCCGAGTATTTGCGGAAATCACTTAATAAGCCCTTGAAGTGGTTCGGTCAAAAGACCTACATCCACGGGCGAAGGGGAAAACATCCACTAATCAACCTGAAACTCAATAGCCCGATTCAAACTCCAGCCAACAAAGTCCCAAATTTGTACTGCAAGCCCACTCTTCATCCATAAAATAGCCCAATTAACAAAACTCTTCACAAATCAAATGGACGACTCGAAAGCTCAAACGTCCAATACACAAAGAAGAGTGTAACAAAACGGCCAATACAAGAAGAAATTACTTGCCAGAGTAACCCATGATTCAAAATTTCTCAACCCAAAACTTGTTACCATCAAATTGGCTTAACTCGGGTCCCGACTCTTCGATACCAATTTGTTAGGATCGAACCCGAATATTTGCGAAAATCACTTAATAAGCCCTTGAAGATAATAACGAATATAAATAAAGAGAAATATAACAATAAAAGGGAATTTACGTGGTTCGGTCAGTCAATAGACCTACATCCACGGGCGAAGGGGAAAACATCCACTAATTAAAGAGGATTACAAATTTGAAATTTGGAGAGACCTCCACAAAATGGTATAGCACCATTATAACAAAAGCACAAGAAGGCCAAATAAATACAGACAGATGCCATGAGCCATAAAGCCCGAAAGCCCAAGCTAAAGCTCTCTTGGCTTGGTGCAATACACATTAATATAAGAGACCTTAATTTATCTATATTGGGAGGGAGAGAAATACTCTAGGTGGACCAATGTAGGACTTGTATCTTTTGATACAAGGCCAACAAATCTCCACCTTGATTTGTATCGCATAATACATTCTCGTAAAATGGCAAATCTTCACAAAACGAAATTCTCCACCTTCTCCACAACTGTGATTTTAGTTTTAATTTCTCTATCAATTTTATTTAAAGGAGTCTTTACATGTGACTATGTCCCTGAAGGTCTTATACACGCATTGCAAGAACACTCTTCATCTACAAAATAGGCCCAACAAAACTCTTCACAAATACCAAAAGGACGACTCAAAGCTCAAACGTCAATACACAAAGAAGAGTGTAACAAAGCGGCCAATACCAGAAATTACTTGCCAACACTACACCCATGATTCAAACTTTCCACAACCTGAATTACTTCAGTTCTATTTGGAAATTGGCTTAAAGCCAGGTCAACTGTCTCTGATACCAATTTGTTAGGATTGGAACCCCGAGTATTTGCGGAAATCACTTAATAAGCCCTTGAAGATAATAACGAATATAAATAAAGAGAAATATAACAATAAAAGGGACACAAAGATTTACGTGGTTTGGTCAAACTGTCTCTTATACATAAGAGACAGGTATAAACATCCACTAATCAAAGAGATTACAAATTTGGAGAGCCTCCACAAAATGGGCTATAGGCACCATTATAACAAAAACAAAGAGCCCAAATAAGACAAAGGCTAGATGGCCATAAAGGCCTGAAAGCCCACTAAAAATCTCTTGGCTTGGTGCACTAAAACATTAATTAAGGCCCTTAATTTATAACATTGGGTGGGAGAGAAATACTCTTCCCAAACCAATGTGGGACAAAACAAAAGATACAAGGCATACCCAACAAAGATTACTCTCATTTGGATTAAGAGGTATTGCTTAAAGCGTGAGTGTGCAGTTCTTCTTCTAGGCATTAATGCTACTGCTACTCCAGATGTTCCTGTTGCAAGTGCAATCATTTTTCTTGTCCTTAAATTAATGTCTTTCCGGTTCCTCTTGGTCCATCAATGAAAAAAATACTTCCTTTGCAAGAATCTACTGTTTAAATTATTTTATGAAATGCTTCTTTTTGTTCAGGATTTAACATTGATTCAGCTACATAGTCGGCTTGAGGTGTCTGAATACACATTTCTTCTTCCATCTCTCTTGGACATCCATTGGTTTGATGAGTGAAGTTAGCAGGTAGTATCAAGTCAAATTCGTTAATGTGTTTTCCCATACTCTCTAAGTAGTAGCTTATACTTTGAAGAGTTCTGGATATGAGAGAACTATCTAAGTCGTGTCCATTTCTTCTAAATCTTCACACATTGGATCCAAGTATCTATGCCATAGACTTCTTGAATCTTCAGGTTGACATAGACTAATATAGTCGCAAATAGTCTACGCAGAGCTCTATGTGACATTTGGAAAGCAATAGCCTCATTTAAACATTCAATAATGGAATTATCAGATTCCAGTAAGCCTGTCTTTTGTGCAGCTTGTTTGAATGTACAATATTTTGTTGCATTTCCTGTCAATAGGTCTTCATAGGAAGATGGACCGGGTACATGATTTAACAAGAGTCTTAAGTAATACCTTTCACCTTCTAAAGGGTTTGCACCATTTACTCTTCCATTGACATCTCTTTGTATCCTTTCGCTCCAACAATGATTCTTTCCCCTCCATACATAGTGTTCGGGAAATTCTCTGTAAAGATATTTCTTGGCATTGGGATTTTTCTAGTAGAAATTGAAGAATTTTGTAAGCATTGTCTTGGAGACATTGTCATATTGCATCACATCTTTCAAATCTTCATGCTTCCAATAAGACACAAAATGTTTTCCTGGAAGATGTAATTGTAGATTAATTACTGCTGGATTTATTTCATTCAAATGAAATTCAAATATAATCCGCATTGCTTCTTGAGCACAGATACCCATACAGCATCTTGAAATTGCTTAATTTCGTCAACCAAGTTATTGCCATCAACATAAGATATATAAACTGCCACTCTATCATAACCTTTGTAGATATACTTATATAGGTACTTCACAGCCTTTAACCCAGAGCATATCTCAACATTCATATGGCAATTATAACTTGTGAGATGATATGGATTATAAGGGACAACCCACTTGTTATCGAGTAACGAATTTCTTACCACAACTTTTTTGTCATTCCTTCTCTTGTAAATTGGGTAACCATCATTTGCGCACATGCTCTTATCACAATAAGGTCGAGGATAATGAAACTTACACTCACCATTCACCATACAAGGGTTCTTCTCATTTTGATAGCCACAAGGACCATGCATCATGTGCTTTACTACAAGATCATATAGGCGGGGGTTCTTTTGTTTATCAAGCAGCTCAGCAGAAACAAATTGGTCATATTGGTCAGGGCTAGTAATTTTGTACTTTGGTTTTAGGATAGGGCTATTAGCATGTGGGCATGTGGTAGCCCTCTCTTTTGAAATTCAATTACGTGCACATTTGCTGCAACTTTACCAAAAATGTCTTTCTTAAATAACTGGTCTTTAAGATCTTGCAGCTTTGCCCGAAATACTTGAGAAACTAAATCTGGTCGATCTTGTGTACTTTGGCCATGTGCTAAATTTTGTTGAATTTCTATCCACTCTGGATTGCATGTCATTGTGATAAATAGATCAGGTTTTCCAAAATGATGGACTAAAGCTAGTGCATCCAAATATCTTCTTCTCATGTCCCGCGGTCCACCAATGGATGATGCCGGGAGAACCAAGCTTTGGCCTACTTCGCTTCCTCTAGTTTCTCCTGCTATTTCTAAATCAACTATCCCTTGGTATAGCTCACCTCTAATTTCCGATTGCTTCATCCTGTAGAAGTCTAATCGGGTAGCTTCCAATTTGATGTACATGTCAACAACAAATTGCTATAGCAATCTTCCAGCAAAATATAAAACTGATTTATGGTCTTGCCTTGTCTGATTTGTAGCTTGTATGCATAATATTCTCTACATGATATTTTCTGGCATTTATCTTTCTTAACATCTGAAAGATCATGACAAAGTATTTATGTTTTTATTGCTAAATGAAATACATTATAGTAATTTAAACAAATTATTGCCCGTGGAAATTATTATGAAATAAAATTTCACCTTTTTGTTTACGATTTGATAATTTCTTGTGCAGAACTGAATATAGGAGTAGTCGAATTGATTTCACCAATATGATCTGTAGTGCCCCTATAACATTATTACAATGAAAAATAAATATTTCGTTATAAATGCACAACGATTTTGTACGTCATATAAAAAGAAACTTAATTATTGCATTGAAAGTTAGAAAAATAGTAGCGTTTTTAGAAAGTATTTAATCGTGCTTACCTTTTTGATGTATATTGTTATTGTCCTTCTTTATATCTTGATGCCAACCACTCTCGCCATTGGGAAAAAGGATTTGATATTGAAGCGGATCATAAGAGCATCCATAATAGTGCTTGATTCTATGCCTGTTACCTGAATGTGCATGCACTACAATGTCCCTTTTGAAGTATTCACCTGGATTATTTTCTTTGACCCATATCGCAGCTACTTGACCAGCAGTTGGTTCATTATAGACCCGTTGGTCTAATTTTACATCCTTTCTTATACATATTTGAAAACCATTCAATAAGTGGCAGTCCTTTATTCTACGTAGAACTTGTGCATATGGGTTTCCTTGCATGACATGCATCAGTTTTTGAACAATAGACTTGTTGGGTTTAAGATCTTGTAAAATTATAAGTCTATTTTGCAACTCATTTTGTGTGTCAAAAAAGTATAGTTGGAAATAACGTGGGCAGTTTTCATTTGGAATTAGAGATGGAAGATCATGATAAACTTGACCCTGGGCTCTAAATGTATATACTCAATTTCTTGAGGTTGCTAAATCTTTGTCTAGATTGACACCAAAAGATGTGAATGAGAAAATGCCATTGTAAGCCACGGATGTTACGCCGAAACTCTTTTGCCTCTTCTGTGTTTGTGAATAAGGTGTACAATTCTTGTGGTATATCAGGTTCATCAAATTTAACTTGTCCATTTTGGCAACAAAATGATGGTGTTTCAAATTAAAATCTTATAGCTCCACAATATTTACATGACGGTTCATTGGCAAGAATATGTAGCTCTGAACATACTGGTTCATAACATATTTCTCCTGCACAAAGGGATAAAGCTTGATAGAAAAAATAATTTGATTATTAAATGATAGATTAAGTCAAAATAATTATACACTAACCTTCACATTTATACGATATCAACTGAGCTTTACGTATAGTTAATTGTCCTTCATTCAAACGGTCAAGTACTTGTCTTTCAACCTCTGAGTCTGTCCGATCAGTAGTTTTTCTCCTCCTTGATTCATTAGTTTTTTGAACATATCTCTTTCTTTGTTCTTCTGTCAATGAGTGATACCAACTTCTCTTCTTGTTTTGTGCATTTTCTTTGAACTTAGAAGTTACTGGAACATATGTCTCTAGGTTCAGCATTTAATTAACTTTGTGATAGATTATTTCAGAAAACAATATACTAACCTTCATATCCATATGATGCCAATTGACCTTCAGTAATAGAAATTTTTTCTTGGTTCACATGGTTTCTTTAGACTTGAATGCCCTGATTATCATTTCTTTTTCTCTTCCTTGCTTCATTAGTTTTCTGTATATATATCTTCCTTTGTTCTTCTGTCAATGAACCATACCAACTTTTCTTTTTTTCTTTTTTTTTTTCTTGTTCAAAAGTTGCTGCATAGATGTTTCTATGTTCAATTATTAATTTATAAATAAACTTCAAGCATGTGATAAGGACTAAAAAATCTGACTAACCTTTTCTTTTCTCCATTGTCTGGAAATATGAATAGTGTTGATGAATTAATAAATATTGACTATCTGCCACAAAATTGGAGTAGATGTAAGTTTTACAGGACAGGTCAATAAGAAAAACCATGAGTTTTAAAAAAGTATATATAGTTTACTTTCAATAATTTACTCTTCCTGAAAGGTATTTCTTGTCTTTTTCTTCTCTATTTGCATAGAAGTGTTCCTAATTATGTAGTTCTTATTTGCAGAAATTCATCAATGAAGAGTTTAATATACTAATTATTTGAAGAGATCCTACACATATAAGAACATCTTTCTATTTATCTTGGAAGTTCATTTCTTTGTAGTTATACACAATGATCAATTAAGATATTGTTCATTATTATTTTTTTAAGGAACCAAAAGATGAGACTGGATTGTCAGAATTATGCAGCCCAGAAGTCTACAAGAAGTTGGAGAGGCTTGAAACAATGTTATCCGGAGCCCAGAATTCAATTAGAAAAGCAGCCAAAGATGGTAGCATTATATCAAAACATGGAGATGCTGACTATGTCACTCGTGATCCTATGTACAAGAATGCTAATGCATTTCATCAGTATATTCCAATTCAACAAACGACTCTCATCCTCCCTTTTGTTTTCATACATTTCATTGAATCGAGCATTAATTTGTTGTCTTGCTTAAAAATTTTAGGAGTTATTTCGAAGTCGAGAATAATTTCAGTTTATGTATATCAAGAAGGAGAACCTCCAATATTCCATGATAGCCCGTGCAGGAGTATATACTCAACGGAAGGAAGGTTCTTCGATGAATTGGAAAAAAGGGAACTTTTACCTGCTATTTAGTGTAGTTGCAATGCTATAATATTTGTATGAACCTGGTAGCCATGATAGACAAGCCATTAGCCGCACCGTTGTTGACTATATAGGCCTATATCCTCTTTGGAATGTGTCATTTTGGATTGCTACTTAAAATTTTCGATTCTCAATTTCTTTTATTTTTGTCTAGGTTTGTGAACTTACGCATGATACACACATTGTGTGAATATCTAATCGACATTGTCTGTCGATTAGATATTAGGACTGCCTGTATGTAGTCACTAACTGCAAATAATTGAAAAAAGTTAAATTTTTAGTGATGTTAAGATACAAATCTGACCAAACATTGCATAGTTGTCTTTTAGTGTCCAAGAGTTGTGTGGTTATGATAATGTCAGAGAGTATTATATATCAATATTTTACAAGTATAATTTCTGTATTTGAGGTTTATGTTCAAGTCTTTATTAAAAGTGTATTTGATATTAAGGCTATGACAGCGCTATTATGACCAATTCCAGATTTTTAGTGATGTTAAAACCAAACATTGCGTAGTTGTCTTTTAGTGTCCAAGAGTTGTGAGTATTATATTTCAATATTTTACAAGTATAATTTCTGTATTTGAGGTTTATGTTTAAGTCTTTATTAAAAGTGTATTTGATATTAAGACTATGACATCGCTATTATGACCAATTCCAGTCTTTTTAGTATAACAGTGATTCATGAACCATCAATTTTCTTCTTTGAATCGATTGATATGAATGATACAGATATCCGTTATTTGAATTCTTGGATTTGGCAATTGATTTCATTTGTTATTATTGACTTCCCTGAACTTGAAAATATCCCTGTCATGTTAATATTTCTCTATTTTAGTTAGTAATCTGCAAACTAACATTATGCTGTGTCTTTCAGGAACTTTGATGAAATTTATGATGTTGAGAGGTTGGTCAAGAGCTTGGATGGGGTGGTGAAAGTAGTAAAGCATCAACCCTATGAAATATCAACCCGAAATCCTGCAGTGGTGAAGGTCCCTAATCTAGTTGCTGAGGAATTCATAGCAAAAAAGATTGAACCAGTTTTCAGAATTAAGGGAAACATAAGGCTAGCTACATACTTTCCCTCAGTCAACATGAGAAAGACTGAAGAAAATAGCAAAATTGATTCAGTTGCATGTATGGCAATGTTTGGATCACTAAATCTTCAGCTTGCTGTGCGTGAAGTGGTTGACTCAATGATTGAACGACTAAGAACTTTAAGTCGGAAGGCAAATGGAGAGCTCATTGCTGTAGAACTGAGGGTTGATATACTGAAGAAAAAGGGCTGTCAAGGAAGTGGTACTTCTAGATCGAAGATGAGCTGTTATAGTCCACAAGAGATAGCATTATTTTTTAGAAAGATTGGGTTTGACAAGGATAGTACTCTATATCTTACACAGGGATAGCAGCCTTGATGCTCTGAAGGATTTCTTCCCAAAAACTTACGCAAAGGTTTGGTTTTCATCCCTTTAATCAATCATGATAGCCCCCCTCCCCCTTCTTCTCTTCAGAACTCCTAAAGACTAACTTGATTATTTTTATAAATACTACATGTTTTCCTGTGTTGGAAGTCATTATCCCAGCAGATAAAAAGGAAAGGTTCCTCAACTCTGAAGCTTCAAAACTCGAGAAGGTTATAGATTTTTACATCTCCACTGAAAGTGTTTTTTGTACCAGCCATCTCAGGCCTGTTCTATGCCGATGTGGCTGGTCAGAGTATCTTATACGGTAGGACTCAGATACTTGTTCCTGCAAATATTCTTGGTTCCTCCGCCTCTTCCGTAGATTTTGTTTCGCATTCACAAAAAGGAACCACTTTGCTTCACATTCTTGTTTTTGCTAACTTAAGAATAAATTCCAACTGTAGATAATTCAAAATGTACACAACTTCTCTTTGTACACTATTATGATTTAGAATAATATACATTTACAATGTGTATGTCAATATGAAACCAATATTTTTTACAAATTCACATTACACAAAAATTTAAATCAAATTCACATATTTAAGCAAAAATTTAAAGCAATCACATAAATCCAAGTAAAATTTCACGTAAATAAAGACAATAAACTAAGAGCACATTAACATTATAATTCACCTTACTTCGGAGCAGTCTCTTCTTCTTTAAATCAATTCCAGTAGACGATTGAGGTGCATTAATTTTTAAATAAAAAATAACATTATAATAAACTATGGCTATTTTTTATTTTCCGTTGGTGTGAATTAATTTTTGTTCTTTTCTTTTTCCCTGTTCTTTTACTTCCTAAAATAAAACCAAAGGAAAAGCATGTTTCTATTTTTAGAAAATATTCCCCAATTCAGTTTTTGTCAAAATTTGTTTTGTTTTGATCTTCCCTTCCTTTCAAAGGGAAGAAGGAAATTTCCAAAGTAAAAGTTCAATGGTGGTATTACATAAATAATTAAAACAATTATTGAAAAGGTAGACAAATTTGGAGACATAATATAGTCAATAATTTTTTTAGTGAAGGCGATTCGAAAAAAAAAAATCTAAATTACTAAATCACTATTCCCTCATTTAGTATAGTATAGTGTAAATAAATAGATAGATAGATAGATATAGATAGATAGATGTGGCTTGCGAAATTCAGTTTTGGAAACCTCAGAATTTTTTGCAAATTGTCTGTTGGCAAAAGTAAATTCCCATAATTTTAAGCATCATAACTTGTCCAAGGTGGAAGTTACACTGTTACAGAGTTGAGATTAGAGAGAAAAGTTCCTCTTGCCAAAGATTCTAGTATAAAGGTTCAGTATACCATGGAATGTAGAACCATCCAATGGTGACAATATATGGTTACCGAATACGTAATACAAGTATAAAACACTGAAACGTATTACATATTTTTTGGAAAAATGCCAGATATGGCCAGTCTTCAAGTTGCCCAGATTGCCTGCTAAAAAATGCATATTCAATGCTTTTCAGCTGAAGGACAGTAAGAGACTCGACAAAAGATGGAAATAGAAATTTGCCAGAACAGAACAGAAACTACTCATTCATGAAATTGCGAGGCCAAGACTTGGTTTTGGTTCCAGCCCTTTGAACTTCTTTGTAGCAACATTCCCAAGAGTTCAATTATTTTCTAGATTCTTTACTCAACACACACACACAAACTTCCTCTGATTTGACACACAAAGAGGGCTCAATGCTTCTCTTAAAATTAAAATTTCTATCACTGCCAACTGAAATTTGAAGAAAAAGTTTTTACTCTAAAACCTGTGTATATCAGCAGCCACAGAGAAAAAATTTAGTTCTTTTTTATGATTTTCATTATCTAGAGGCCAAAAGTCTGACATCTAATGATAAGCCTATGAAGCAGAAAGATCAAATGCAGCATATGGACTTTAACATTGAGTTATCAAAATGAGAGGCTGCCCAGAGGCTCAAAGTTCAGGATATATTTTTCCAGTTGGTGGGCTTATTTTTCACGGGTCATTAGAATTGCATTGTTCGCAAAAAACTAATATCGACTTTTTGAGGACACCTTTTTTTTTTTTTTTTGTAAGTTTTTAAGATTTGTTTTTATAGCTTTATTATCAAGTTCCTTTCAGTTTTGATGTTTACTTAAAGGTGCAAGATTCAATCTTTTTGGTGGGGGCTGGAAGTGATTGTGTTTGAAAAGCCATTTTGCCAGGAAAATATTTTAGTAGACACGATTTTTTATTTTATTTGTAGATTTTATAATCAGGATTAAAGTTAAAAAAATTTTACTTACATTAACTGAAGTTATAAATTATATAAGATTTAATTCATATTATAAGATTTGTAAGTGAGATCGGAAATCAGGGAGAGGAATTGACAGTTTTCAGGCCCTGATGTGAAGTAGGTTTTCAGTACCAACCAATAATAAAGTTTTATTTTTTTTATTTTATTTTGTTGGGTAGGTTTCTTTCATTCATATTATCAATTCAAGATTGGAGAACGGGCTTCAGTTTATTTGTTTATTGTGCCAATTTTTGGTGCTTTTGCGGTTGATATCATGACTGGTGAGAATAATAATTAGTTGATAACTACCATGTTAATTAAATTTTAGAATAATCTACCAAGATAATCGTGTTGATTTCTAGTTGTAGATTTCATTAGGACAGTGATATGAATTTTGAAATTTCTGTCTAGAAATATATTTTTCAAAGAATAAAGAAGGGCAAGTCTGCTTGAAACCTTTAGACACAGTGTTTCTTGAAATGATGTGTGAAATCCATCAATTCTCATCTGATAAACCATGTCTACTTACTAATTATGAAAACCATGATGGTGGGACAACTCGATTAGTTTAATTGTGATTGTGATAATATATTCTGTTTGTATGTAATGTATTACAGTATATTTTTTGCTTGTCCTTCCTAAAAGGATGTAATTCTGTAGTTGTTTGGCAATTGTTGGGATTGAAATTTTGCTCTCCAACTGCTTGTTAGTTCTGCTATTTCGCATTTTTGTTGCATATTCAATCACAATTTTAGTGTTTGTTAGTTTTGCTAAACTCGAGATTTGGAAGAAAATATTTGAGGTAAAAGAATTTAAATTTAATAGATCAAAAATTGAATATATAAAATTTAAATTTAACAAAAAAATGTAAGTAAAAATAGAATAAAGGTTAATATAAGATATCAAGAGATACCTATAAGTAAAAATTTTAAGAAAAATAGTTAAGTAGATCCGATCTTTGCTGTAGATCCTGTGATTATAATTAAATTTTAAAGAATCTTGTTTACATCAGTTGATGTCATAAATTCTCTAAAATTTAATTCACACAGGATCTACAAGTGGGGCCAAAGACCGGATCTATCTAAATGGTTGCCAAATTTTAAATATTTAGGTTGAGTCATTCAAAGTAATTAGGTGGTATAGATCGAGATGTTATACATCGGATACAAGCGGCTTGAACTAAATAGATAATGATATCGAGAATATTATATGTTATTGCAAAATTTCTTTACAACCTAAGAGTAAGTTTTATAGAGGTGCAATTAAGCCATCGATGTTTTATGAGTTTGGGATAGTGAATTATATACAAAAAGATGAAAATAGTAGAAATGTGAATATTAAAGATATTGGTACACTAAGATGGATAAAATACACAATGAGTATTTTCGTGATAAAATTAGAGTAGCACATATTGAGCAAAAGATTAGAAAAGACGTTCAAAGTGGTTAAATCACATGTTAAGACGGCTAGTAGAAAAGTACAAGTAAATTTTAAAGAGAATAATCAATATTAATATCATGACAACTAACGTTATCATATCTTTCATGTTTAATCATAAAAAATATAAATTAAATATTAGATACAGAAACGTATCTGAATTCATAAGAATTTATGTGATTCTTAAATACTCGAATGTGTGAGGTATAGTTCTTGATTTTTTAAATTATTCAAAAAAAATTTAAAACTCATTTAAGAATTGAAGTAAATATAATTTATAACATAATAGCGTAATCAAATTCATACGATCAAATTTATTCAGTGAGAATAAGAGTTGATTTGTTTGTTATTCCATCACAATTTTATTTTCTCTCATTCTTCAACTTTGTAAGAATTGAACGTTACGTATACGGTAATTGGTTGTGTTGACATGTATTCTCGAACAGTTTTGACTCTTTTTCCTCTTCATGACTTTCTATTACATTTAGGTTGATGGCAGACCAGAGGGTATTCCATCACTTTTAAGAAAGGAAATGGGTGGGAGAGGAAGAAATTCCAATCTCAAAATTTTGGTTAGATTAAAGGGGAAAGCAATGCTGCAATGTCAAATGAAAGAGTATCCCACAGAGGATTTCATGAAGAGAGAAAGTACAATTATCATTATCAGAACCAAAGAATTACTGGGTTCTTTTTGTTGGGTTTTACATGTCTGCAGCATCTCAAAAAAAGAACCGGACTCTTATCATTATCACCATTTTGAACTTATTTTAGACATTGGTTATGGTGATGGATATAAATTTTTTTTGATTTTTATCACGGATTAGGAAGGAGAAGTTAACCAGTGAAAATATTTCAACTGAGAAAAAACAAGGATGTCTTTTTTCCTATTTATTTTTGTTGATCATTGGATGGTAAAGTTGTTATGTTCTATTAATTCTCAACTTTTAGATTCTGATACTATAAAAATTGCAGGCTTGATGGGAAGAAGACTTCAAACCCATTAAAGACTACCATGCTCTATATCAGTTGGATCATGCAAGCCGGGGTATCTTTTCCCCTTCTGACCATGTTTTTGATTATTCTATTCTTTATACATTTTTTTGTTAACCAGTGTTCTGATATACTCCAAGTTATGAATTTTCTAGTGTCTTTGGTGGAACAAAGAAGAAGAGTAAAAATTTTTCTTTTTGGTAAAAGGAATAAGGAAGTTACTATTCATGCTTTTAGGTTTCGCTAGCTGATATTTGTGATGAATTACTGTACCTGGAGAGGGATGTCTTTGATAATTGTACCTTTTGAGAAGATTTACAATGCGAAATTGATGGGACTTGATTCACTTATCATGTTCTTTGATGTCCAAAGTTGAAAAGTTGGCTGTATGCTAAATAGTTCAAATAGTTGATAATGATCAATTTTTTCCCTAATCCCCCACGCAACTCCCATCATACCAGACAAAATTATTTTAATCTCTGTGTATATGCACACCAACATTGTACACCTGTAGTCCTAAGAAGTTATTTTTCTTGTCAGTTCGTTGTTTTTAGCATTTTGCTCTTGTGTGCAAGTAAATTGGAGAGGGAAAAGTGCCCTGCTGGAACTTCAGAGCAGCATGCCAGTGAAAATGGCCTGAGTACCCTTTATGGCCTTAAGTAGATATGGCTTTCTGGGGCCAAAATCCTAGCAAAAGGTTAACTACCAAGAAAAGCCATGAATAGAAAAGTCCTTAGCACAACTATAACTCACTGCCAGCAAGACATTTTGTGGGAGGAGGTATTAAATGGTTAAAATACTTGAATTCATTCTTCGAGGATTAATCCCAAAAAGGAATATATTTTTTTCCCCTAGAAGGAATAGTTAGTCACACTTTTGCTAGTTGATATTTTACTGATACTGCAAAACTGCCACTTAAATTACCAACAAACTGTTCCCAGATGTTTTCCACTTGAATATGTAAAATTGCAGTGATTGGTAAAACTCTAATATCAACTAAGCAGTTGAGCTTTTGTCACCAAAGTAATGGAACTTACTGGTTTTCAAATTCTCAATGCTTGAGAAATTGTTAAGATAATATATTTTTTAAGTATGATATTAGGCTCAATTTAGTAGAACTTTTTTAAATTCCTCACATGATTAAGATCTTGTTAGATTGGTTATTTAGATTGGCAACCCTACTTAGTGGGATTAAGGCTTGGTTTGTTTATTGGTTATTTAGAATCTTTTGAAATATTATGTCTTAGTTGCTTAGTGGGGTTTGGTATATTTGTAGACTTTAGCTCTAGAAAGTTATGTTCCTTTGAAAGCACTTGGGACATCAGTTATTGACTAAAAAGAAGTAAACAATTCAAAGGTCCCCTACAAATAATTGATTTTGAAATGCTTTTGATTGTTCTTTCTTGATTTTAAGTGCTGCAAACAATGTGCAATTATATGGAAGCCTTCCTGTTCGTGACTGTTTTTGTTATCAGATTTCACTGAATTTAGAGCTATTCTGACAGCTAATTGATGCAACATGTTTCAATGTCTGAATTGAAAATTCTTATGGAGATACTATTAGTTTAGAAAATCATAGTTTCTGTTGCTTATTGTCATCTTATGGATAATAAAGTCATTCTTGCATTGTTATTTCTGCTCCTATTCTTCTGTTAACAAGCATTTACCTCTGTCTGACAAAGACAACGATATCATTAGCAGTATTCTCATCTCTCTCAGAGAAGTGCTTTGTTGTGCTCAAACTATTCAGTCGATCACAGATATAGAAACTGAAAAATTGCAGTAGAAATTGGATTAATTAATTCGATAAATTAGCGTGTGATAATACTTCTTTATCTGGTCCACAGAAGGTTTGTTGTAATGTGGCCCTAATATTACCATCTCTTTTGAGATACCTCGAATGTTATCCTCAAAAAATTGCACTCTTTCGTCTACTAAAACCCAGTTGCATTGTTGTTTTTCTATAGCAGTTGTCATGTTGGAGATATTTTACATCAGCTCATGATGTTCCTTTTTGGGGTGAAAGCTGATTAGCCACATGTAGATGATCAGTTACCTTGGTAGAAAAATGCTTAGAGAAGACTTGCCCCTCAAATGAATATTGTCAAAGGAATTCAATGGATAAAGTGTGAATAATCCACTTGATTTTGGTTGGGAAAAAGACTTATTCTAATTGAATAAATTACCCATAGCAAACAATATTTGTGAACTTTCAAATAGATTTTATTAAGGCTCTGTAGAGCTACTCTGTCTACTCAGGGAAAGGCAAATTGCCAGACAATGGCAAGTACTCGAGAAGCAGCTTTTTGTACCGGTTTGCTGCATGCTGTGGTAGTCTTGATCACAATGTCATAAGCATTTGAAACTTCATTCCTAAAGTTGTTGCATCCCGGACAGGATATTGATCTTTAGGTACTGCTTCATAGAATATGCTGCTTCATCTGTTCTCATGTAGTGTTAAGAGCAGATTCATTCCTAGTGTTCAAAATCTCCCAGCTAAAATTTTATTAAAGGTTGATTTTTTTCAAAAGATGTGTATAAGAGACAGGGTGTTGAATTCCTGGTTATAGCGAACTCACTTCGAAGAATGCTGATGAGAAGTGAACTTTGGTCCCCACCACCCCAAAAAAAGAAAAATCTGCTATCCCTTGGTTCAGAAAATTTTGTATGCAATTTATGTCGGAAGCCTCTCTATGCTTTCCTCTTAAATATTTGGTAAACCTTAGATGGCTTGTACTCTTTCTGTTCATGAATGCTTTTTTCAAAACTTTTACTTGTTGCGAATATCTCTCACCTTGGCTTTAGGTCACTTGTTTTCTTTTCATCCTATTTGACATTATTATGTCAGCTATCGTGCTGGAGAAATTTGATTGAATTTCTGGTTCTTCTCTTTCATTTAATCTGCTTGACTTTTGGTGCATCACTTGTTGCTGCAAGAGAGTTAAGTCCCTCAAAGTTGAAAGACATACTCATTAGCATAGTCTCACTGTAAGTTACTGATCTGCTTGATTTATTTGTTTTTTCTGACTTTAATTGTCTTCACTTAGATACATCGAGTAGTTATGTATTGTGATACTTTCCAGAGAGCATGTTTGTTACCAGTTTTCTCTACCTATCATGAGCTGATGTTCTCGAATAGTAATTTCTGAAATATAGAATAATTTATTTTTCAAGTTTAGATAATGACTGCTTTGATATGACAGAAAACTGTTAGAGATCTTTAGAGAGGAAAAACAAATTCTACCAACAAGTACATGCATTAATCATTATATAAGACTGAGAAAGTTTCATTTGGGGGGAAAGAATGACATTTTATTTTCACTGGAAGTAAGGATATAATTCTGAACCTTCTCTCTCTTCTTTACCTCCTCTTTCCCCTTAAAAGGTGCTTCACAAGGTTTTTTTTTTTTTTTTTTTTGTGTGGAGTATATTTGATCTCTCTCTCGGAAGTGTTAGACATTATTTCATTTGCTATTATGGAATTCGCATTACTTTTACATGTTCTCATTGTGATTATAATTTGCCCATCTATGATCGTGATCTCATGTAATTCGAGCTCTTTGATAGCTATGAAAAGCAAACCACAGCCTTCTGTATTTCCAAGCAACTTCTTTTTTGGAACTGCATCGTCTTCTTACCAGGTTGTTCAAACTTTCTTTTGCCCTTCTTGTTTTAATATGCATTTTCCTCTTGATTCGTCTTCAGTGTTCTTCTGTCCCATTGTTCATTGTGTGTTCTGGTTTTCAGTATGAAGGAGCTTTCTCAAGCTATGGGAAAGGCCTTAGTAACTGGGACATTTTCTCCCATGAAGCAGGTAAACTCTTCCAGTTCAGGAAAAGTTCCATGTTTCTTTTGGGGCAGGAAAATAAAAGAAAAAATAAACCATCATTGAATTTACCATTATGATTCCACTGCCAGGTAACATCTTGGATGGAAGTAATGGAGACATTGCTGTTGATCAATACCATCATTACTTGGTAATTTGGTTCATTTATGATATCTCTTTTATTGAGCTGTTAAATATTTCTCATGTTGGTTTTGGTACTAAATATAAATTGGAGTACTAGCTGCAGCAACAGAAAAATGAAAACATGGACAAGATTGATTTCTGACGCATAATAATTCGATGTGTGGAGTGTGGACAAATGGTGGTAAAAGTTTAAGAATTTTTGAAATCAGCAATTACTCTAATATACCTTACCCAGCATGCCATAAAAGCTTCCACTTGGATGCTTGCCGCACAAAATTGACAAAAAAATAGAGGTTCCCCACAGTCCCTGCCACAATTAGCAGCTTTTCAATGATCAATTAGTTATGACCCAATCATGGTAGATAGGGAAAGCATATTATTCGTAAATCAAAGCAGAGGCATCCGACATTCCTACTGTGTGGCCTGCTTGAGGTCTAACATATATGGACAAACATATGCAGTTCTTGTGCTTGCTAATGTCAGGCCTTTTTTAAGCCACAGATTAGGTTTTGATGATTGTTAGATGGATTGGTATCACAACTCAAACAAGTTGACTTGGCGAACCAAAATGGAAGTTCAGATGTTATGCAATTAAAGTGAAGCAAGATTCAAAGGAGTAACTGCATCATTGATCATCTAATGGAAGTAATCAACTAATCATTGGCTATTTGGTTTCAATTCCTATGCAAATATCAGTGAGATGTCTTCTTGTCAAACTTATGACTTTCCGAAAATATCTGGTCAATTTTCTCTGGAAACAATGTTTGTAGTATATCTGAGAATTGGACTTTTCAAGTATCTCGAGGGAAGAAGTTGATGCAATCCTGGTAATAGTCAATTTACTGTAGTTTTAGCCAAAAATGGATGGAGCTCCATATGTCCCATTTTCTCTAGTAATTTTCTGGGCCATGTTTGGGGTTTTCCTTTTGGTTTAACATCCTTTTTGGTTGGATCTGTGAAAATTTGATGTTTCTGATGTCATTGTCTTTCAAAAGCTGTGAATAGTCCCAAGGAGTGGTCAGCACTTAAATGCTGCGATTTGATGGATGAGGGGCCCCACTTGTTGATTTTGCTCAGTCCATCTGGACAGAAAGCTTTCATTCTATCTTTGCTCAGTCAAGTTACTATTTAGGAACTGTTGAAGGGAACTGATTATAACTTGTTTTAGGACTCAACCATTTTTTTCTCTAGGATTTATGATATTTCCCATTTTGAATACACTAAGTTGGCTCTCTCCTGTGTGTCTTTGTGATTGCACATGCTCAAACACTTGCTCATTTGCTTGTATCTTTTGCTTTATTTTTGACCTTTGGTGTTGCTGTGTTGGGGTTGGGGGATGGTTTGGCCATAAATTTCGATCCGATACATCAACTTGGTTTTTGACTTGTAATTTTGTAATATGTTCATTGTGGAAAGGCCATGAGAGAGGACTAAGCTCTTTTCACAAATTTGTTTTCCTGATTTACTTTGGTGCATTTGTGTCAGCTTTGACAGTAAAATGATTTTGATTAAAGCCCATGGTAATTACTTTCGTTGCTTCTCTTGTTCCACAAGAAGTCTGCTCAGTTAAGGATGATATGTAACATCCAGGTCGTGATGGTTCAAATTTCTTTTTCCTGCATGAAAAAAGTGATCAGATCAGGTGATTACATCATGTCCTGATGCTTCCCTGCATCTTTCTGTTAAGGAAAGATTGAATGCTACTGAAAAACCTCCCTGGACACCTGCAAGGATCCTTCGTTTTCATTTTCGAATATTCTCTGATGCACTTACTTGGGCCCTTTTCTGTCCACAGCATGACATAAAAGGTAGTAATGAAATCTGAACACTACTGTTGTGAGAGAGAAATGCAAATTTTATGCAAGGGGAGAATTGTAGTTACCTTTAAGGCTTTAACATAGCACCAGAAAAATCCATGGGTTGCTGACTCAATTTTAATAAGCAGATAATACAAATCTTAGATATTTACATCTATTTCACTGTCGGGTTGATTTTCTTCCTGGTCCAAGGCAATAGTCTATCAGTAGGAAAAACTAATACCTGATATATCGTTAAAGTAATATCAAGGAAAGGTACCCTAAGAGAAGCTTAGGTTTAACGCAACATTTAATGCTTATACCGAGGTTACTGCAGCATAGCCCAGTGCCCCTAGAAAAATTGTGTGTATCTGTGGTTTTTAACCTCCCCACCTAGTGCTAGTGGAAAATAGGTTTGGTTGTTGTAGTGGTTGTGGTTTTTAACCTCATGCAATATCAAACTAGCTGTACAACGTGCTACGTGAACAGATTTATTAGGACAGTGATGGTTCACACTGAAATTCTTTTTTTGACTAGTATAAATTTTAGAGGATTTTATTGAGATCGAAGTTGTGAAAGATCCATCATTGAGGTATTTACCTCCTAACTATACATCAGGATAGCACTATACTGAAATTCATGCATCAGTTATAAAGGTTTTCCCTTGTTTCAAACAATTACTGGACTTGAGAATTAAGTGAAAGAGGGAACAATGACTTCCAAAAAGAAGCCTAAATCTTTTCAGTTATGAGGATGGCATCGAATCTTTATGAATGAAAGGAACCAGAGGGCAAGCTGATAGTTTGTAACAAAGCAACAAGTGCATTTGCTTCTTTTGCTTGTTTCAATAACATAAATGAACTAGCTTACAATTTTGTGATTCCTGTGTGGCATCTGCAGAATGAGGTCATAGAGTAAGATAACTGGCATAGTTTAAAGTTGCTCATTCTCTGCACACAGGCCATAAACAAAAAATTAGAAACAAGAAATGAGGTGTATATAATAATGTTGTTTTGTGTTGACAATAAACATAGGAGGATCTATCTTGATCTGATGGAAGATCTCGGTCTGAACAGCTATCGGTTCTCAATATCATGGGCAAGAATTCTACCCAGTAAGTCTTAGTTAAATTTGAAGGAAGTTCATTTTAGTTCTATCTTAATATTGTGTGAGCAATTTACAGGCATTTGAGGAGAACCTCATTGTTTTTAGCAATAGCATGACTATTACTTATTCACTTTGACTCAGAAGGAAGATTTGGGAATGTGAATATGGCTGGGATTAAGCACTATAACAAGCTAATTGATGCACTCCTACATAAAGGTCATTTCTGCCACTGCAATCTGGTCCTTGTGTGCCCTCAAAATACTTTGAGCAAATAAGTGGGAAAGAATTATATATTTATTATACATCCTGATTTCCAGGTATTTATCCCTTTGTGTCATTGACTCATTATGACATCCCTCAAGAACTTGAAGATAGATATGGAGCTTGGCTAAGTCCGAAAGTACAGTAAGTTGCAGTAACCTCTTATATCTGGTTGTATCTTGTTTTAGCTCCAGATTCTCTAGAATTATGCACTGAAGGTTCTCAAGGCATGAATTATCTTCATATTGATTTTCACTCGTATTGAAAAGAAATTCATTTTGATAAAATGTGACAACACTCAAGTTGGTAAATCTGTATTCTTGACTCTTGTGGTGATGTTTTCCCTGCTTAATGTAGCTCCGATTTGAAAATTAGGATTCCAAGATTCTGCATTGATTTTAAGACCTCATGCCTTTCCTTGCTGAAGAGACACCATTCAACTGAAACTTGATGCTTCTACTAGGAGCTTAAGCATCTCATTTGGTAATACATTTTTTCAGAGACGATTTCAGATACTATGCAGATGTCTGCTTCAAATACTTTGGGGACAGAGTGAAATACTGGGTTACCTTCAATGAGCCCAATGTTGCAGCCATTCGTGGATATAGGTCTGGGATTTACCCTCCATCTCGGTGCTCTGCTTCATTTGGAAATTGTAGCACTGGGGATTCGTTGCGAGGAGCCTTTAATTGCAGCCCACAATATAATTCTGTCCCATGCAGCTGCTGTTAGCACTTATCAAACTAAATATCAGGTGCTTTCTTGACAACTTCGTGATTTTTTGTTACTTCCTTAACAGGTAACTGACGAAAATTATAAGGTTCCTAACATGATTAACTCTACATTTCCCGTGCAAGCATTCAGAAAACACAAGGAGGAAGTATTGGAATTGTGGTTAATGCTATATGGTTTGAACCCATCAGTAATTCCTCGAAGGATAAGTTGGCAGCTGAAAGAGCACAATCATTCTACATGAATTGGTAAGATGGTTTCCTGTCTCTAGTGTCACAAACTTGAGAAATTCAAACATTCTAAAATGAACCCTGAAAAGGTTCTGGACATGGAAAGAGTGAGAAGAGATTATATGCCGTGGCTTTTTATAAACATGATGCTCCAGGTCCTCCTCCTTTGAAATAAGATGCGTTGGAAATGTTGGAAAATTACCAGAAACAGGAAAGTAGAAAGAAGAATTTTGTGATTCTGATAATTTTACTGCAGGTTCTTGGATCCAATCATATTTGGAAGATATCCTGTAGAGATGCAACAAATTCTTGGATCTCAGTTGCCAGCCTTTTCAAGGAAGGACCTAAATAAGATGAAAAGTGGAATAGATTTCATTGGCATAAACCACTATACTAGTTTCTATGCTAAAGACTGCATGTACTCGCAATGTGAACAAGGGCCAGGAGTTTCAAGGTCTGAGGGTTACTATTTACGGACAGCATTCAAAGATGGTATCCCTATTGGAGTAACTGTACGCATCTCAGCTCATCTTACCACAATTACTCTTTAATTTATGGTAAACTAATTTAATTTTTTTTTTTTTTTTTCCTGATCTGAGTAGACTGAAGTGGACTGGCTATATGTACATCCTCTTGGAATGGAGAAAATTGTGACATATATTAAAGAAAGATACAATAACACACCGATGTTCATCACTGAGAATGGTAAGTAAAAATTTGGGTCTTATCACTTGAACAGATTGGTATTATATTACACTTGTTTTATGTAATCTAAATAACCAATCCAGGTTATGGTGAGCTGAACAACCCCAATTCATCTGTCAAAGATTTCCTGAATGATTACAGAAGGGTTGAGTACATGAATAGCTACTTGGATTTCTTGGCTTTGGCAATAAGGTATTAATGCTTATATTTCTTAGAAGAAACTTACTTCTCGCCAACAGGGGTTGGTCAGTTCGATTCTCGCTATCCTCGATCCTCTGGTTGGTGGTGATCTATACGAACTATTGTAAGCCGTTGAAATATACGTCGATGGTCTGCCTTGGCCCATACCCTTCTCCTATTAAATTTTTTTTAAAAATAAATCACACTTGGTTCTTCATGTTTATATTCTCTTTGACACCTAATATCCTCTCCAACCTAAAGAAATTGAAGGATTTCTTAGTTCTCCATGTTTATATTCTCTGACACCTAATATACTCGAGTTCACTAACATGTTCATATAAGTGATCATGTGACCAGCAAAGGAGCAGATGTGAGAGGGTTTTTTGCCTGGTCTTTGCTCGACAATTTTGAGTGGATATCTGGATATACAGTAAGATTTGGACTTCACCATGTTGACTATGGGACCCTTGAAAGAACTCCTAAACTATCTGCAATTTGGTTTAAGCAGTTTATTTCGAACCACAGTAACCTTGCAAGTACATAATGCCTGAGGAATGATGAAGAAATTGCAGGAAGTATTTATGGCCTTCTGATGTAGCTCCTCTCACTTGTTTCTTGCTGTGACATTTCTTTTACTGTTGTTTGCAAGTTGAGCTAATGGTAATGATGCTGCTCCAGCTCTCTTTGATTGTAGTAAACTTTGGAGACCATAATTTCCATCTGCCTCTGCTACTAGTGAAACACCTACCCCTTCCCACCTTCAGAATATGCTGTAACCACTAAGGGCAGAAGAATGTGGAGTTGTGGACTGTACATAGATGAGCCGCCTTTGGCTACAAATTCTGTGATTGTTTCATAAAGAAAGTGAAAACTTGCTAATCTTAAGAAGTGAACTGACATTAAATCTTATTCAAAAGATAACTAAGATTAAATCTTAGGGAAAACAATCTTAATAGTCCCTCACATTTCATATTTGTATTTTTTTTAGTTCCTCACATTTAAAATGATTCATTTTAGTCAATCACAAATTTAAAATGCATCATTTTGGTCATTTGACACAATTATGAGTATATTTTGGTACGAAATATTCATATTTGTATTTAATGTTACATTTTTTATGAACAAAATTGGCAACGCACAAATTTTAATACTTTAACGACACTACCTTAAAACCTCCTCCACTATGATTTCAAAATTCTCACCTACCATTACCACTCAAATTCCTCTTCTTTGTAGCATTTTCCTCTACCACCCCTGTTTCAATGGCACAAATCCTATTATTTTCGGGACAAGTTAGTATTTGAAGTTATGTATTATTAATTTTACACTTAAATATATTATATTTGATAAGCATGTAGATATTTTAGGTCAAAATATACCCGTAATTGTGTTAAGGGACCAAAATGGTGCATTTGAATTTATGATGGATTAAAATATATCATTTTGAATGTAAAGGACTAAAAAAGTATAAATATAAAATGTGAAGAATTATTAAGTTCATCATTCCCTAAATCTTATTTGAATGTTTATCTGAATTTGAATGTTTAAACTTTTAAAATCGAGTTCAAAAAGTTTACGGATATTAAATTTTATTTAAATTTAACTTATTGAACGAAACTCGAATAAATTCTTATCGAATCGAATAAGTTGGTTCGTCTCACATTCCTAATCTTTTATCTCCCACCCAATTAAATTGCACATGTTCCTTTAGTTAGCTCCAGAATGCAAATTATGCAATGTTGGACAATTTGTAAGGGCATATTCCTCTGCTTCGGCCCAATTAATTTGTTTGCTTTCTAGTGCACTGACAGTGTAAACAATGTTGGGACAAGGATGCTCTCCTAAATATTTAGGGGTATCTGCTTATACAATAAACTTTAAAAAAGTAAAATTTTAAAAATAAAAATAGTTCTTTATTCATATCATATTGTATATAAATATATTGTAAAAAATTATTAAAAAAAGATGCCCTTTTATTATTTACATTAAGTAATTTAATTTTTCATCAAAATTTGAAACTTCCTGCAAATTTTAAATGTGACACATAATTCAGTAATAAAAATTTTTCCAAATAAATTAAATTTTGGATGCGATGACTAATTAATGAGACAAAACTAATAGTATGATCAAATTATTTTCTTAAATTTTAATTATTTAGATTTAGGTAAATGAACAAAGAAATGGAGAAAAAATATAGACGATCCAAATCTAAAATCTTGGACAAACCAATATAATCTGCAGGAATTCTATAGTCTCGTTTAAATTAAAGTATCATATTATTATATTTTAAAACTTGTACTGTATAAATATTTAAAAAATATAATATTATATTATACAAATATTCAAAATACAATGATTTTGTATCCGAACACGATCAATAGAATTATCGTGTTACAACAATTATGCTGGCTGCCAAAATTAGCATCTCATGTCTACAAGATCCACGTATCCAGCACTGGTGAAAGGACATTCTGTGTTTAACAACTGACAATAAACCATATAAAAAATACCAATTTTTTTGTTTTGTTTGGGGGGTGCGATGGTGATAACACTGGATAAAGGCCATAAAATGAATTTTATTACTACATCTAACAAGCAAATAGAATTGTTTACCTTGAGCATAATGCAATTAGACAAAATTAGGTACATATGTACTAAATTTTAGTGTCCCTTTAGAAAATTATCTCGTTGTATGTTTAAGGCTTATATAATATAATATTATATATTTTAAAAATTTATATTATACAAAATTTTAAATTTAACATGTTGATTCCCTCAACTGAATTATAGAATTTTCCCTATAAGAAAGTTACTATATCGGACACAATAGATTTACTCTTAACGGGCAAAATTTATATTCATATAGATTTTCAGATGCATTATAAATTTTCGTGAAGACATTTTTTCTTTTGTGAAGTGAAGACATTTTTTTTCGTGAATTTTTATTTTATAACATTTTCAAATTTTAAGAGAATATATATTATAAATTTGTGTATATACACACATACACACATGTAGACACAAACACATATTATTGGTTGAACTTTTTTTACCTCATCAATAGTTAATCTAAACCAATATTATTTTATCAAATACTTTAACAATTAGCATTGTAGTTTCCAAAATTAACATTTCAATATACACCAGTAAATACTTAGAGTACTTAATACTGTAATTTATTTGCATAATATGTATCATTTCTATATTAATTACTTATTTAATTTTCTATATTAGCATCACAAATTATGCGTAGAATTTTTATATGTGTTACAATGATTATTTTGATATATTTTAGGCATTGCATCGTATCATGAGTTGAATTTATTTTCAATTTCATCAATAGTTACTTAAACTACTATTTTACAAAATGATATTCTTAAAGCGATAAGGATTTTGTAATCAATATTATTATTAAATATATATATATATAATTAACAAATGATTTTATTTTAATTAAAAATTATGAGTTTTCTATTTCGCATCGATCTTTAGTTTTGTTGCATGATTAGTTTTTTTTCTTCTCTTATACAATCTAAAAAAAATATAAATTAATCGTAATAAAAGTTTAAATGAGATAAGAAAATATTGTTACATATTCCATTATTTTTTTCATTTTTATGAATACTAAATTTTTATTTGTACGATTATTAATTTTGTGATTTTTAAGTTGGAGGAAAACTTTGATATTAAAAGGGCAAAGGTAAGCTTAAAGTGAAAGAATCTATTAACACTAATAAATTTGAGAGTAGATCCAACAATTTAACTTTTCTGTTACAATGAATAACTAATTAGTTATTATACATTGATCTTAAAGTTAAACAACTTCATGTTGTAACAAAAAAAAAAAAAAATACATAATTAATCATATTCTAATTGATTAAAAAAATTTTGTACTTTTACTCAAGATAGTTATAGATGTTATTAGCATATGGAAATATAAAAATTGAGTCAAATTAACTAACATGCAAGAGCGAAATTAAATAAATAGTTAGAGAAAATAAAATAGTTAGAGAAAATAAAATAGTTATTTGTTATTAATAATATATAAAATAATTATAAAAGACAATTTTTATTTAGGAATAAAAAATAAAACAATTTGAATATATATAGCAGTTATAAAATAATATTTTTATTTATTGTTTGCTCAAGTATAAATAATTTTCTACTCTTAAAAATTTATACCTTCTTATTATGTATTTATGCTAAAATTTCATATTAATGTAAGGAATAAACAATTTGAATATACATAATAGTAATAAAAATTATTTTACAACACTATGTGCTTAAAAAACTTGTATTGTACAAGCTTTTAAAGCCAAAGGAATGATTCCCTAAAAAAAATTGTAGAATTCCCCAATAATATTTATCTTACTATATAGAATCAATTATGCAGTTGCTGGTGTCTATATTACATTTGCTGATTAGAGCTTTTTCAAATCTAGAAAAATTTTAAAAAATTCTACCATCTTATTGAAGGACTATCTCAATAATTTAAAAATTTGTAAATTACACGTTTTTAAAGTACATAGTATTTTACTATATAAATTTTTAAAACATATCGGGATGGTATCCTAAATAACGGGAAAATTTTCCATAAACTTGCATAGCCAAGTGGTTAAGGATTTTTTTGTCATTTTCACTACTTTATGACCTACAGCAAAAAATGTAATGATAGTAATATTGACACCTAGTGTGAAAACTAAAACTTGTCCACTATTTGAATTAATTAAGGGCCAATAATAAATTAATAGTCTTTAAGCCTTATTAGGTTCGATTAATAAGTAATTAACTACGTATTATCAAGGGACTAGTTGATAAATACTATAAGTTGAGAATCACTATATATATTCCTAGGTTAAATAAATACACAACATATAATATTGAGAATTTTGGTGATTAGCCGTTCAAGAACTTAGAGAGAAAGATATTCATGGGATTTCTTTAAAGGCAAAAAAAAAAAAGGGGGATAATAATTACGTGTGGTTAGTATCTCGCATTTGATTTTTAAATGAATAGTATTCAACTGATAATTTATTTAATGGCTTAAGTTTATTTGAGGATTTAACGAATGGCCGAGAGATTACAATTATTGTCAGAGTACTACTGCTAGTGCTTGCCTGAGAGAAACAATTGAGCGTTACATTAATATATAAATTGTATTCTTATGACAAGGAAGTAAAAAGTAAGGCCAATGATAATGCCACAGCAAAAACCTTATTGCCACAGAAAATTTGCAACAAAATTACCAAAATAACCTGGTCATTAATGAAGAGAATGAGGGTACGGGGATAATTTGGTGATTTTGACATCAAATTTGCTGTGGCAGTAAGATTTATGCTGTGGCATTATCATTGGCCAAAAGCAATGAAGGATTAATGGTTAGATATAATACTAATAATAATAATGAGTATGTGATTGGATGTATGATTTGGTTTAGGGGTGTAAACGAACCGAGCTGTATGATTTGGTTTAGGGGTGTAAACGAACCAAAGGAAAAACTCGACTCAAGAGTTGACCAGAGCTCGAGTTCAAACTCTTGACGCCGATCTCGAGCATATGTATAATATGCTCGAGTGCTCGTTTTCGAAGCATTATATAATTTTTTAAAATTTTTATTATATGTAAAATTACTAAAATATCCATACTTTTAAAAAAATTACATATTTTACCTACAAAAAGTCGAACTACTGAGTTCGATCTCGAATTCGAGCTCGTTTTACTTATTTTGAGCGAGCTCGAACTATGTCATTGATATAGCTGCTCGAGCTCAAATTTTGATAATCGTTCGAGCTCAAGCTCGAGTTCGAGTATCAGAAAAAATTTCAAGTTCGAGTTCGAGTAGGGCACTATTCGTGCTCGATTCGGCTCGTCTAATTTGGTTGACTAAACCAAAAGTTAGTATTCTTAAGGCCTAGCATGCATGGACAGAATATGTTAGAGGTTTGAGTCTGAGCTCATGGATATAATTATGTCAGTCTTGGAGTTTAGGTTAAGATGAAAGCTAATTGGATAGGATATATGAATAATTGATTGGTTCAAATATTCGAATGGTTTAACGGATTTGTTTACTATTTCTGTTAGATAACTAATGGTACTAGATTTATTTTATGTCATTAATTTAAGACATTTATACAATTAAGATATTTTGGATGTTTAATAGGTAAGGATTCATAAATTTTAGATTATCCAAGTTAAACTCACGTGCTTCAAATTATTTAAGAAGTAAGGGTTTCTATCTCTTTCATTATTTTTAAAATCTTTTTGTAAAACTCTTAATTAAAACTTATATGTACTTATTAAACCAGACTGCGTATAATTTACTTTTCTTATTTAATTATATAAAACTATCGTAAGTGGCAATTTCATTTGATAAATGACTTGTGTGATGTATACCTAATATTTTTGACTATTTATATATTGTATTTGGCTTTTGTCTATCTTTGGTGGAGTGTTGTGGGAGTTAATTTCTAATGTTCTCTATGAGTCTTTACATGGCCCTTTTTCCAACTGGTATAATAGTTGGACTTTGTTATGGCCCTTTTCCTAACGAGTTATAGTAGTTAGGATTAGATATTCACCTTGCCAACAAAACTATAGAGACTCTATGAGTCCAATATTGATTATTGCATTGTAATTGCACTTTTGCCATGAATTTTATTCTTATTATTATATTATAATTATTGAATTTTTGATAATGTCACTTGTCAATATAAGTAATTGCCTCACATGTTTTAAAACATTTGTTTATATATATATATATATATATATATATTATATAACATACTTGTTCTAGTAAAAGAGAATTGGAATCTTACTTAGTAATGCGTATGTTCACTTTATTATATAACATTTTTGCAAGTGTTCGTGGTTTGTTTAAGGCAAATGATCGAAAGATTGATATTTTAAAACTTGTGTTCTCGTGGAAAGGTGAGGACACGCCGTATTAAAACCCCGGAATACGGGATGACACTTAGAAAGAAAAAGAGGCTTTCATATAGTGTGAATCATTAGCCCTGTCCATTCATATAAAGTGGCCATATATACTACAAATGGGATATTTGTGTCAACCAAATGCAAGGACATTATTCAACTAAGTAGCAATGGCAACATCATCACATGGTTTCCTTCTTTTGCTTTTGCAAGTGCTGTTCTCATCACCTCTTTTTGTATCTGTTCAACTTGAACTAAAGAACAGCTCAGATACATCTCCTTTTCCTCCCAACTTCCTCTTTGGAACTGCATCTTCTGCTTATCAGGTACTAGAAACCATTGCAACTTTCTTGTTTCCTTTCAAGAATGATCATAAAATATATAATTTAAACTTCAAGAATACTGAAGAAAAGTTTTTAACTCCTCTTCTAACTTTTTCAGTATGAAGATGCTTTCTTAACTGATGGAAAAGGTCTCAACAATTGGGATGTTTTTACTCACAAGTCCGGTAAGCGCTGATGAGATCCTTCTGTACAAATGGATGGTTGAAACTTCGGTTGCTGTTTTAGCACCCAAAAAAGAAAAAAAGAAAAAAAAAATCCATGATTTTGAGGTCAAGAACATACTTCTTTTGATGAGCTTTCGACGGTTTTGCAGGATCAGTTCTTGATGGTAGCAATGGAGATGTTGCCGTTGATCAATATCATCGGTATTTGGTATTCTTCCACTGAACATTTATGCCTTGATGCCTGTCATTTTGGACAAGTTAGCTGTCCTATTCTTGATGAAAAACTATCAAATAATAGTAATAATTTTTAAAAAAAAAAAAAAAACACATTTCTACTTCCTAATGACTTGAATCCATAATCAATAACTTATATGGGAAGCGTTATAACATCTAAACTGTAGTATTGTACTTCGTTGTCAAATAATAATAATATTTAAGAAAAGAACCATTAACATTTAACAAAGCTAGTTGATTAGCAAATCAACTCCTTGATTGGAGTATAGGTTGATTGTTTAATACCATGATAGATACCCCTCTCAAGGTCAGCTCGGCTAGTTTTCGTAAAGGAGTCTTTACTCCGAGATCTCTAATTCAAACCCGAGAGTTACGTCCTGGCAGCTCTGGGGCTTGGGGGCTGTTGGGGTAGGGAATTAGTTGGTCCAAGACCAGATATTCCTACTGGAAAAAAAAAAATACCATGATAGATAATTATCAAATAAACAATAGTAATATGATTTATATACTATAGTAATTACCTCAAGCATTGGTCATGTGCCTTAGTTTTTATCTATTTGATGTCAACAACTCCTCCTAAAAGTTGAAGCAACAAGACAGAAAAAAAGCATATTTCTTATACAAGCAAGTTGAGTGCTGCATGCATATATATAGTTCTCTTGTCTACATCCTACAACAGTCCCACACAGAAATCCTAGATGATCTTTTATTCCATTTGTGTGGAAACTCCAATAAGTTTCCATGTGTTTAAAAAATAACTCAATACAAATATGGAAAAATACAAGACTTGAGGTAAACCATCAGAAGAGAGTTTTTAATTTTGGACTCTTAACTCCTATCCTGTTTTCATCCAGTTATTGACTTTGGACCTTTTGCAAGAGCTAAATTTTACCATGACATCACTTTTGAAAGTTTCATTACACTGGCACCGTAGAGTGAATAGTTCTTTACTAGTCACTCTGTAGTATTGAGTGATTACCACGACCGTCAGATTGTCCTTAACATAGGAGGGCCTATCTAAAAAGCAAGGTCCTCTTGTTTTGTGAATGATCCAATGATTGTTGTTAGTCACTCCGCATCATGGAGTGACTAGCAGAGAATTTTCGCTGTATAGTAGTTTACAGGTCCTAAACTAAGGATTCTACTTGGGTTGCAGTTAAATTTGCAGAAGTATGATTATAGATATTCTGTTTTTGTCTTTCTGCTTGAAATCATACTGTTTTTGCTCTTGTGAGTCATCAAATAACCGAGTTTCTAAGAAAAAAAAATATCTGGACCTTTTTAGCATACCTTTACAACAATCCAGCAAGAGAAGGATATATCATGCAAAAGAACTTAGCCATTTCACGCAACTGAAAGATAGACTGATTTCGAATTAACCTGACCTTAAGAAGCTAAAACTCTACATACAAACAACACTGGTAAAGAAAAACTGATTATAACTATTTTTCTGTTCTTTCTTTGGGAAGTAGGAAAACATCGATCTTATGGCTTCTTTTGGACTCAACAGCTACCAATTTTCGATTTCCTGGGCACGAATTTTACCGAGTAACTTCCTAATTATCTTCATCTGTTATACGAACGACGCGTATTAGTACGAATTTAAACTGCTTTTCTTGACTGAAACACACTTCCTATGCTCCAGGAGGAATATATGGAGGCATCAATTATGCTGGGATTGATTACTATAACAGGCTTCTTGATGCTCTCCTCCTCCGAGGTTTGTCTCCATGAATATATTCAGAGCAGGATGCTTTATCAAATAATTGTCAACATTGATAATCTGTAACTAAACTATAATGTTTCACTTATCTTGATGTACAGGGATCCAACCATTCATAGTATAAGAGTGAGTCACTTCGATATTCCTGATGAACTTGAGCAAAGATATGGAGCCTGCTTAAGTCCCAAATTAGTGTAAGTATTTTCACTTCAAGTCTATGATCCAAGATGTCCTTTTGAACCTCTTACCGAGTCCCTGATTCTTTCAGGGAGGACTTTAAATACTTTTCAGATCTCTGTTTCAGAAACTTCGGTGACAGGGTAAAGTATTGGGTAACATTCTCGTCATTGGAGCTTACCGCTCTGGGGTCTTCCCCCCAAATCGTTGTTCAATACCTTTTGGAATCTGGAATAAAGGTGATTCAGAGAATGAACCCTTCATTGCAGCACATAATATCATCCTAGCCCATGCTGCGGCAGTTAAAACTTACAAAAACAACTACCAGGTATAAAGTATAAACAAACACTAGGTCTCATAAGCAAGTGAATACAATACTAAACTACCAGTAGAAAACGTGAGGAAAATATTATTGTGTCTATCAAAAGAATACAGAAAGAATCATCTCAGTTTTGCAAACTTGTTCTTTGACAGAAATTGTATTATAGGGAAACTAATATTACCATGTAACTTAGTATCTTAGTCGGGCTGTAAATTGTCCAGGAAAAACAGGGAGGAAGCATTGGCTTTATTGTGCAGACTGTTTGGTATGAGCCCATAAGCAACTCTACGGCAGACAAGTTGGCTGCTGAGAGAGCTCAATCCTTCTTTTCCAACTGGTACATATGTTCAAAGTCAAATCTCTTTAACATAGCAACTTTATTAGACCACGAGAGACAAAAAGAATTGAACTTACATTTGCAAACCAACGCCTTATCAATATGTTTTATCCAAACATTTGATTATTTGTAGCGATCAGGTTCTTGGATCCAATTACATTTGGAAGATATCCTAAAGAGATGAATGATCTTCTCGGATCTGCCTTGCCAAAATTTTCTAGAAATGATTTGGATGATCTGAAACTGGGGTTGGATTTCATTGGCATCAACCACTACACTAGCTTGTACGTTGAAGACTGTATGTATTCCTCCTGTGAACCAGCTTTCACCTGGATCCACCAGGACAGAAGGTTTCATTAAACAAAGTAACTTTAAGGAGGGCATCCCCATTGGAGAAATGGTAAGTTATGTTACCTACCAGCTTATGTCAGCATTACTTAGAAAAATAGGAAGATTACAACCCGCATCATTCCAACATGTTACGAGACTTTTTCAATATAGTTAAAACTACTATCTGTAACTTTGAAAATTACAGCGTCTGTGATGCTCCGACTAGTTAGTTATTACATCCTTCCGTAGAATGCTAAAGGATATTTACCTTTGATAGACAGGGAATGAGCCATTGCGATCTTACCCGCCAGGAATGGAGAAAACTGTTACCTACATCAAGGAAAGATATAACAATATCCCTATAATTATTACAGAAAATGGTGAGTATAGAAGAGATATCAGTCTGTTATCTTATTTCCTAAATTTGTATCTATTCTCTTCCCCATTTCTTTTGGTTTTTTTCTGAGGGGGCGGAGAATATCAAATTTCTGAAACAGATATGATGATAATAACTGTTCCAGGTTACTGCGAGATTAGTAACCAAAACGCCACTTTTGAAGAATCATTAAATGATGTCAAGAGAGTAAAGTACTTGAGTGACTATCTGGATCATCTGTCAAGAGCCATGAGGTAAGTATACAGCAGACCATTCAAGCATTTCTACCAAACTATGAACTTACCTCACGAATCTATTACTTCATGCAACCCCTTGTCTAAAATTTCATGTTTTCGCCTAATCACTATCATGGTTCAAAAGACTCCGTTGGGTTTGTCACGCACAGTCGTTGTACATTTAAAAGTTATCTCTAAAAGGCACAAGGCTCAAATCAAACATAATCTTCAATTAAATAATATTAAATAATAGCGGAATTCGTACATAAACAATAATTTTTATTGTCTCACTAACGCAAAAAGTTAACATAAACTGAATCAATCCACAACTTCTAAAATAACATAAGTTCAAATTAAATAACTAAATTAAGCAATAATTTATTCGGTCGCAAACTACTTCTAACTGGTACAGTCTTCACGACCTTGGCGCAGCTAAACTTGTGAATCTCCAAAATTTTCTAACTCTGCAAAATTGTCAGGAATAAAGATGAGCGAAGGATGAGCAACAAATTGCTCAGTAAGTAGCTAACACCACCTTTGCTGGATAAAACAAGTTGCATGTATATATACATATTTTCCCGAAATTTTATCATACATGCACATAGGAATATTTTGAAAAGATTTTTATCAAAAATCGAAGCAAACCTTATCCCACGTACAATAAAATTTCCTTCACAATGTCACTTCAACAACATTTACATACTTTCATAGCAAGTGACATCATATCAAAAATTTACAAAACATATTTCACAGAAATCGGAAATTCAAAATCAATATTTCAGAGTTCGAAGTTCATAATTGAAGTTCAGCGGTTCATATCTTGGCTTAGCCAAAGCAAACCAAATCGATAATTTCGTAGAGAAATCTTTAACCAGAAATAGACCGCTCTCAATCTTCGGAGTACCCGGTAATACTTGATCATCCCCCGAGAATCCGCCATAAATCTCTTCCACCTTCTAGGGGGTATAGTTATTAACGCTTGATACAAGTGGTGCATGTTTATTATAGGTTCATTAAAACAAACACGCTATCATCGGCATACTGAGTACTCAACCTAATGCTAAGAGATCCCACTAGAAAAGACTGGTAAGAGTCTCACGAATATCATCTTAGCCAGAGTCCAGCGTTCGGAGTTCGAAAGCCAGAAATTGTTTTTAAAACCATCTTAGCCAGAGTCCAGAGTTCGGAGTTCGGAAACCAGAAGTTGTCTTATGTGACAGTTCAGAAAATGCAGAACTATAGTTCCTACCGACTATTCATGATTATTTTAAGAGGTTTGGTCCGTTATTAATTATCGAACAAATATTCCATGCACATACACATGCAAAATAATCATACAAAGTTCAAAATAATGCCACTTATATAAATTCATAATTTAAAACAATTCAAATATCCATGTAAGGTCCAAGTTTGATAACTAAAATAATATGTTGTCAAAAAGTAATATTTGGACAAAATATTTTCAAAATTACAAAGGGAGTAGTAACTACTTACCTCAAAGTAGCACAGAAATCGTAGCAAGTAAATCGACTAATTTCCTAAACAAATTATCAAAATTAAATAAGTTCAATTTCAAAATAAATCGATTCGCATATAGACTATCATGCATTCGGTAATATTAGTCAAGTTCCAAAAATATTTAAACATATTCATATAAAAATATAACAATCAAAATATATTACCAATACCGCAAAAGTATTCCATAAGTTATTATAAAATAGTTCCCTAATACCTTTAAATTACTTGTATGATAAGTATTCAAGTTTTCAGTTCAAAACTTAAATTTTAGAAACCTAAGGACCTGCTATGCTATTTACCTTAAACCGGTACACCAATAATAGTCTAAAGGACCAATTATGTAATTAATCCAAATTTGCAACTTTTTCTGCCAAAAAGTCATCAATGTACCGTCTCCCTTATTTCTCTCTCTTACTTTTCTTCTCTATTCTTGCTTTCTCTCTCTTCCTTATTTCTTCCAGCAACCTCACTCCACCGTCCGTCCAAGTTATACCAGCCGCGGCCACCACCAAATCGGAGCAGCCAGCAAGCCGATCTTCTCCCTTCTCCTTTTTTTTTTTTTTTTTTTTTTTTCAGACCCTTGTTCCAATATCATGTGAAAATAATTTTCAGAAATTAAATTATTGAATACTTCTATAAAACCTTCATACGAAATTCATAAAAAAAAAAACTTTCAAAATAAATTTTCATACTACAAAATTAATTTTTCAGATTAAAATACGTAAAATCCAATCGAAATCATTGTTTAAATGTAATAAATATATATATATATATGTATAGATATATATAATTTTAGACATGATATTCTATCTACGATAAATATAAATAATAAAAATAGAATAAAAATAAAACTTTGATCAAAACTTTTTATCGAATTTGATACATGATGCGAACACGAATACTTTTCTATTCCTGGTCTCAAATTTCAACCTATATGCAAATAATTTTTTTACTCCTTACTCATACTTATTTTTACTCCTAAAAGCCTTCAACTTCTATTTCCTACAATTTAGCCGAGTAATGGCCCTTTTGGATTTGATATTGACATGCGGTTCCAATCCATCTACATTCTAAATTTAGATTAAAATTATAATATAAAATTTATTTTTGTCTAGTTAATGTTTTAAAATTAATCTACGAACAATTATTTAACTATTTATAGTTTTTATTTTGATTTTTATGATTTTAGACAAATTTTTATCGAATATTAATCCGTGAATCATTTCGATCGACAGACCTGATACCATAATTTTAAATTATAATCACTATACGAGAGCTTGGTCAAACTTAAGCATTGACAACTTTTTCTAAGTAGTGTAATCTTTTGGTGTAACTAATCTTTCATTAAATTTCCTGTTTTTTTGATGCATATAAACAGGAAAGGAGCTGATGTAAGGGGTTACTTTGTTTGGACCTTGCTCGACGACTTTGAGTGGTTACCGGAGTTTGTCTTTTGGGTTCATCAAAAGATACGGACTTCATCACGTTGATCATATCACATTAAAGAGCACTCCAAAAGCATCAGCAACTTGGTACAAAGACTTCATTGAAAAACACACAACTGACCCTCAACGTATGAAGTTCTAGAGACTCTTTTACCATATCTCCTACCATTAATTCTTCTTTCGTATTTTTTCCACATAATAGTGCATATCCATTCACTTGAGTTTTGTGGCAAAAACATAGTCCATAGTTACCGAAAACCCTTCTCTTCGAAACCTCTTCTCTCCTACGAAATGGGTGTCGATTTATATATATTGAAATACGATTTATTTGTATCTTGAACCCAGGACACATAGAGTTGTGGGACTTTTTGTGAGTAAAACCTAAGATCCAATTCTGATACCATGTTAAAAAATATGGATTTTCATCTCAAAACTAATTGGCCGGTATGGCATATGAAGAATATTATTAATTAATAAGATTCAGCCAATTGATTTTGAGATGGAATCAAAATCGTGAATATTTATTAGTTTTACTTTTTAGGAGGCCTTTGGTTAATGCGTATGAGAATCAAAATTAATGATACTCATACATGTTATTTGGTTGAGCACTATAGGAATCATTTTATAGGAATGAAAGTGTTAGAAAATGCCTACTTTTATTGTCCACTTGTGATATGGATTTCAAATTGAGTAACTCATTAATATAATAAAACCAATTTCTATTTCAAAACAAACAATTAAGGGGGTATAATATAAATCCATACGGATAATAGGGTTTATAATTATTATTTCGATTTCGATTCTCAAATGCGAACCAAACATTTCTTTAATTTTTTAGTAACCAATTTCATATTTCTATTCATTAAACACTTTGATATTGTTTTTTATTTTATTATATTTTAATTTCTAGTTTTAGTTTCATTAGCTTTAGCTTTTTGATTTTATTAATTTCATTAGTTTTATATTTAATTTTATACATAGTTTTTCAATTAATCAGTGAATTTTGGTTAATTAGATAACTATATAAAAAAATTTGGTCAACTACTCACTAAAAAAAACTTGTTTTGGATTTAATTTTGATGTTTTTGTACTAAAAATTGAAAAAAATAAAAATAAAAAATTTTAATCGAATTACTAAAAATTGACCAATGAATGCCCTTAACCGGAACAGCCGCCCTATTATCTATAAAATAAGGGTCCACGATGCCAATGGGCTGACTCTGACTGTAATTGCTTTGTGGATCAGTCCACAAAGCATTTTCCCTTTGAAGGGTTTGTAGGCCTTTTTGCTGAGGGCTTTATTTGGGTTTGGTTGGATTGGGTTTGTATTAGTAAAGTTTCTCCTATTTTTTAATCATTGTCTAAATATTACTTTCACACCTGACAGTACCCACGTGTTTATATTTTTTTTACTGAAAAAAAAAAAAAAAAAAAAAAAAAAACATTCTCTGAATAAGGCAAACTTAATATTCCATACCTATCTTTTGCAATCATGCTTAGGAGTTTGAATATAGTTATGATTTTCTTACAATCAAATTGATGCAATAGTTTAAATCAACATATTCTAATTTAATTTTTTATTTTCTTTTTATTTAAATACGGTGTTTAGAATTTCAAGTTCCCAATAGTTTGTCATTGGAAGAGTATTAAGAAATGCTAATTGACATCCATTTCCTATGGATAAATATATTAGAAGACTATAAATTTAGGATCACTTGTCAAAATTAATTCACATGACAAGATTACATTAAATTACTAACAAAATTTTTTAACTCTTGGTCAGATTTCGTTTTTTTTTTTCACAAATTTAATAACATATCAATGATCTTATCACTTGGTTACTTTGTGTAAATACATTATTGTTTGTTATGCATGCAACAAAGGTACAAAATGCAATTTAGTAATAACACGCTTTCATATAACTTATTAGTCATGAATTTAATCAAGTCACTAAAGGTTAGAGGTAAATTTAAAAAAAAAAAAAGAAAAGAACTAAAACTACAACAACAACAACAAAATAGAGTATGAAATTTATAATTTATAACAATTGTTTAGAATGTGAAGTGGTCAAAATAAAAGGTTAGAGGTGCAAAGTAAAAAGGTTCAACCATTAAACATACGAAGTGAAATGAATCCTTTTATATTGTGTTTGGGTCAATGCATTTGAAATATATTCATTTGTTAGAGTGATTTTTAAGCTTAAAATGGATGAATTTCAAATTCATCTAAATTAAAAAATTATTTAAAATAATTTATTTCACACTTTTTAATTTAAATAGATTTAAAATTAATCCATTTCAACATTAAAATCGTTCTAACAAATAAATAAATTTTAAATATTTCTTCAAATCCATCTATCTAAATACAACCTCAATATTTGTTTGCTCAGACAAGTACTTTTTACGTCATCAGTGTGATCCGTATCATGGAAAAAATTTACATAAACCCAGTTTTTGACCCTGCGGTCAATGTTAAATTTTATAAAATCTTGCTTACATCAACTTATGTCATAGATTTCATAACATTTAATTCATACCACAAGATCTACAAATAGAAGCTAAAAATCAGATCTATTTAAGTCTTTCCCATGTATCATTACTCATTTTTATATATTATATAGATGTAGGTTTCAAGACTCGGTCCGAAATCTGCATAGATATTGTTATGAAATCAATTTCATAGCTAACTTTTTCTCCCGCGAAAAGACAAACTAATTACATATTTACATGCACCATTTGCTCTCATAAAAAGTAAATTCCTGAACTATAATGAACATATTTAAATATATCCGATCTTAAATTCTACCTATAAAATTTAAAATCAGAATTAAATTTTATAAAAATTTAGATTACATTAAATGATATAATTAAATTTCATATAATTTAATTCATATTATAAGACGTACAAGTAAAAACTAAAAATCAAATTTACCTAAATATTTTACAAATAAGAAAACACCTATAGATAATCAAATGAACGTTTGGGTCCATAATGAAAATACTTAAATATACTTGATTTTGAATCTTATTTATAAAATTTAGAGTCAATATTAAATTTTATAAAATGATTTACTTACATTAAATAATATTATTTATTTCGTATAATTTAATTCACATCATAAAACTTATAAATAAACACCAAGAATTAAATTTACCTAAATATTTCGCGAACCAAAAAACACCTATAGATAATCAAATGCACGTTTGGGTCCATAAGCAATTGCTTTGTTTTAATCCAGAGTAAAGAAAAAAAAATGTGTCCAGCTTAGTCACAATACTAAAAGGCTATGAGAAAACTCTAAATCACTGGCCGGCAATTAATCAATTCTCTGGGTTTTCGTTTCACGGCGAGACTGAAAAGCATGTATTCAGCGCATCTACTTTCGACGATGCAGCAGGCAAAGAATTCATTGCTGATAAATGTCAGAATTTATATAAGGACTTAATAGTTTGCAGGTAATTGGTGGTCATTGACGAAATTTGTTTACGTATATTCGATTTACGATATAGATGAGAGGAATTCTTGATTCACATTTATTTATATCACTCTAATTTATTAAAAAAAAAACCTTTTTTATGATGTGAAGATTAAAAAAAATATATGAATTATAAAATTTATCTCAGATATAATAGATCGAATTCATATAAAAATTTTCTGTCCTCGGCCACTATTTCCATCTTCTTAGTACTGTATCTTAGTACATGTAAATTTTAGTAGAAATGAAGTACTCTGACATCAATTAAGGACCGAAAGCTTCATTTCTTTTAGCATCATTATATGGTTATCCTTGCCAATGGATCGACTGACTTTTATCAAAATGTGTTAAATTTTTAACACCGCTATCTTTAATTTTCAGTTTGATACGGTCGATTTGTAAATATTTTATTCTTGTATCTCAACACTTTCATAGTCATTTTCTTTTTTTAAAATTTAAGTTAAAGGTAAGTTACTTTATATATTTTAATAATTTTTTTTTTTTTTAACATAAAGTTGAAAGTAGGTTATTGTGTATATTTTTAATGAAAGATGGTTTAATCGGCTTGCTTATCATATGATATCCAACTCATAGTGTTAAAAAATAAAACTTATATCGCAAAATTAATTGATGTAAATTATTATAAAATTTAAAATTAATTATGATATCATGTTAAATAATATAAATTTTATATCAAAATTAATTAATAACAAATAAAATAATTTATGAATTTTATTAATTAATTCATAATTTATTGACCAACTAATATGAGATATTCATATTTTTACGGTAAACGTACATATGTATAGTCAAGCTTTCAATTGAATTAGCAGCATGACCGTTCAGAGTACGAGTCTGAAACGAAACTTTGGTTTTCTCAGACTAAAAATAATTAATTCTACTGATTCCACATCCTTTAATCTTTATTGAGTTTTGCTGACGGACTTTTTAATCTTTTAGTTTTGGACTAATTTCAATGTATCATACTGTAGTAATAATCTTTTTTTTTTCTATCTAATTTCCGATACAATTAAAGTATCGGAAATTATTCGTTCAACAAAAAATTTTTATTTTAGATTACAACAACTAACCAATGACATTTTTTTATATAAAGTAAATTATTCGCTTCAAAAAAAAAATCATAATAATTTTTTATTTTAAAAAAGTGAATATCTCATTTCACATGTAAGATTTTTATTAATTTTGAAATAACTATTAAATATATAAATAATTGTTGCAGCCTAAAATAAAATTCACAAATTTTACCTCTTGTGGGCTCCTCACGTGGAAAACCCGAATAGGAAAAGACGCTTGCTGAATTGAATTGGAAGGGTCAGTAGAAGATCATTGATGAAAAGAAAATGCAGCAGACATTTTAGTGGTTGAGGGAGGCCATTATAATACTATATGGTACAAAAAATGGAAAAATTCTTATATCAACGTGGTTTTGGTAGGTACGATTTGATCCATATTCATTCATAAAAAATTATTTTTAATAAGTTACAGTGATATAAATAAATATAGATCAAGAGATTCATTTCACCTATCGTAAATCGGATCTATATAAGAATTTTTTCAAAAAATGTAGTAGTATTAATTTGAGGAGAATTTTACAATCCCTTATGAAACCATTCTCTTGGCGTTAAGAGCTTGTACAATACAAGTTTTTTAAACACATGGTATTGTACTACACAAACATTCAAAATACAAGAGAATGGTGGGACTGTAGAATTTTTTTTAATTTGATGTTAAAGGATAATATATATCTTATTGGTACTAGATAACATATTTCTCCAATTACATCTAATAACTTGGAAAAGGTTTCCAACAAGTATATAATATTTTACATATTAGCACAAATATTCAAAATATAAAAAAATAATTTTCTAAACATGATCATAAAATTTTTCTGACATTAATATGACACCCACAACTATAACGAAAGATCGTTTCACGAAGGAAAGGAAAAAAAAAAAAAAATCTACAACGAAAGAATTGTCTCGGCAGTAGGCCCGTGGAATCTTAACTGCCTTTGTGTACCTAACAAAAAAAAATGTTAGCTCTTGTGACTGTAGTTTTTTATTTACGGTTATCTAGAATTTTTTTTTAATGTATGTGAAGTATAAAGGTAAATTACAACAAACACCTTTTAACTTTTAAATTTTATTGCCAAGTTACTATTTACAATCATTTAAATTTGTCTATGGTGTCTCCATTTCAGGGCAATTCACAAAGTTCATCTAACAATCTTTTTACTATAATTTTATGCAATACACGATAATTGTGTAGAAATTGAAGAAATTTTACTATAATATAGAAAACTAGAGAAGTGCTCTCTATGATTATGAAAAATTTCATGTTAATTTGGCGTTATTGCTGAAAATAGAAAAAAAAAAAAAATCTTTCTTTCACATGTAAATATGTTGGACAAGCTTTTGATGAAAGTGCTCGTCGAGCATAGACAGAAATGACAAGGAGTAGGCAACTTAATTAGGGAACACCAAATCTTCTTTCGTTTATTGCTTCGACTTACTCCACTTTGTAGTTTATACTCTAAACTTGTATCTGATTTTGATTTTTACGTTTTATATTTAAGTTTTGGATATATAGAATTCCAAATTCTCAAATTTTTTTTATTTCGGTCCAACTTTTTTATTTTTTTTTAAAACCCACATCTTCCCTATCCTTTAATAATTCGAAGTTATGACTAATAGGTTATAGGAGAAACGACAGTACTACCTAACTAACATTTTGTTGTCATTTTCAGTCTAATTTTTAATATTGTTACCAAAAATTAATTAATAGATGCTTTAACCGTACACATCACATATTTTAAGTAGAATATTTGTCAATTTTGTTAAGAACTAATTCCACTTTGCACCCCTTAATTTATACCCGTCTTACTTTCAACTCAGAATTTTAGTCTTAGACATTTTACATCCCAAACTCTCAAATTTGTCTTAGTCTAATTTTTAATAATGTCACCAAAGTTAACAAGATTTTTATGCATGTATAATAAATTTAGTAGATTCTACAATAATTTGTCACATTATTTTGGTTGTATATGGGAAGATTCCATTAATTTTGTTGATAATGTTAAATTGGATTGAAGTAGGACGGATTTTAAAGTTGAGGGTGAAAAGAGTTCAAAACTAAATTTAATGGTGTAAAGTGGGAACTGGGTATTAGTTAGGGAATACAAAATGGAATTAGTCCTTTTTAATACAATTAAAATTCTTAAACTAAAGTGGGATGAATTTAAAAGTTGAGGATATAATGTGTTCAAAATTTTGGAATGATGAATGCAAAGTGAGAATTGATCATAAATTAGGGATGCAAAATGGAATTAATCATTCCTATCTTCACCATTATGATAATCCCTTAAACAAGTGTATGGTGTGCACAGCACATACCTGTCATCCGTTAGTTCTAATAATAATATTAAAAATTAGATGAATGTGAAATAATTCTAAAAATTTGAGATACAATTTATCTAAATTTAAAATTTAAAATAAAGATCGGATATAAATTAAAGAATATATAGTAGAGTAAACCCCTGTACCTTCAACAAAAAAGAGTGAAATTTGGTATAGAAAGTGACGTGTAAATAGAAGGTAATAAAAGGAGTTTAACAACGTAAATTGTAACAGCTAATTCCATTTACAGTTGTACACGAAAATGTGTATTGTCCAGATCCAACGAAATTTTGTGTCGTATTGATTAGCTGTAAACTTCTGGTATAAAATATTGCATACCCACTGTTGACCGGTGAAGTTATAAAAACAGTTGCAAACTTATTCACCAACCACTCTTTTATGACTTTGGGTCTTGCAGTTGATTTTGTTGTTACATTTTGTGTCAAAAAAAATTTATTATTTATTTAAAAATGTAAAATAAGTATTTTAAATTATTAAATAATTAAATAATAATAATTTTTTTTATTTTTCAATCATGTTAACTATTATGAAAAAATTATTCATTACTTATATTACACCGATAAAATGACATATGTACATATTCTTACTATAATAGTAAATATTAAATGAGAAACACGTATCATAGAATAACGTGAAATACATAACGAAGTGGCAAGCCTTCTTTTATCTTTTATCTTCTTTATAAGGGCATTAAGCCCCTTCATAGTTCACACTTACACTAGGACTAAAGTTCTTCTTTCTAACCAAGCATTCAAAAAAAGGGAAAAAAAAATGGAGTTGATGGATCTTGCTATACTCTTCATAGTATCTCTCGTATAAGTACTGTGCTTGTGGTGGCGATATTGGTCGGTCACCGGCGGCGGAGTAAAGAATCTGCCACCCGGGCCACCAGGTTGGCCACTTGTTGGAAACCTTTTCCAAGTTATTCTCCAACGTAAGCACTTCATATTTGTGGTCCGTGATTTACGTGCGAAATATGGTCCTATTTTCACCATGCAAATGGGACAACGTACCCTTATTATTGTCACAAATTCTGAGCTCATTCATGAAGCCCTAGTTCAAAGAGGTTCTCTCTTTGCCAGCCGACCGGCAGATTCTCCGATCCGACTTTTATTCAGTGTGGGGAAGTGCGCCATAAACTCGGCCGAATATGGCTCTCTTTGGCGTACGCTAAGAAGGAACTTCGTCACTGAGTTGATAAACCCCACGAGGATCAAGCAGTGTAGCTGGATAAGAAACTGGGCTATTGAAAACCACATGAAAAGGCTCCATTTTGAGAGTTCTAACAGGGGTTTTGTGGAGGTTATGAGCAGTTGTAGGTCTCACCATTTGTAGCATTCTCATTTGTTTATGTTTTGGTGCAAAAATCTCTATGGAATGGATTAAAGAAATTGAAAGCATTCTCAAAGATGTTATGATGATAACATCTCCAAAGCTGCCTGACTTTTTGCCAATTCTCACACCGCTTTTTCACCGAAAAGTGAAAGAAGCAAAGGAGCTGAGAAAAAGGCAGCTAAATTGTTTGATCCCTTTAATTAGGGAGAGGAAAGCGTTTGTGGAGAGTGGTGGAAACCAAAACAGCACCAATAGGTCGGAAATGGTAAGCCCTATTGGTGCTGCTTATGTTGATTCCCTGTTCGAGCTCGAGCTCGAGCTTGTGGGTAGAGGGAAGCTTAGTGAGGAAGAAATTGTTACTCTATGCTCGGAGACAATTAGTGCGGGGACGGATACGAGTGCAACAACTTTAGAATGGGCTATGCTTCACTTGGTAACAAATCAAGAGATCCAAGAAAAGTTGTACAAAGAAATTGTCGATTTGGTAGGATAGAAAAATGGGACAATCACTGAAAAAGATGTGGAAAATATGCCATATCTTCTTGCAATTGTTAAAGAAACTTTTCGAAAGCATCCGCCTAGCCATTTTGTTTTGTCACATGCTGTGACAAAAGAAACTGAGCTAGGAGGGTACACAATTCCACCTAATGCAAGTGTAGAGTTTTACACTGCTTGGATCACTCAGGATCCAACTTTATGGGAAGACCCTAATGAGTTCAGGCCGGAAAGATTTTTATCCGGCGATGGTATTGACGTGGACATTACCGGAATGAGGGGGGCGAAGATGTTGCCGTTTGGTGCCGGCCGGCGAATCTGCCCGGCTTGGACATTGGGTACGTTGCATGTACATTTGTTGCTTGCTAGAATGGTTCATGCATTCAAGTGGTTTCCAATTCCTGATAACCCTCCTGACCCTACAGAGACCTATGCTTTCACTGTTGTGATGAAGAATCCTTTGAAAGCAATTATTTTGCCAAGGACAAAGATTTGAAGGTTTTTTTGGTGTGATCTTCATATATTTAATTGCTTCATCTATGGAACATTCAAATTTAGGAATATAGTGGCCTACTTGCACTAAATCTATTAATTGTGTGCTTTCCTTGTTTGTGCTTCACATTAAAGTCTTTTGTGGTCATGGATTTAGAACTAGTGTGTGTAATTTTGTTTCAAAACATTATTGAAGTAAATTTCCTCTGAATGGTTGTTGGAAAATTTTAGTGTGATGATGAGACTTATTTTCTTATTTTACTGATTCACATCCACCACCAGCTCATCCAATTTAATTGGAAGGCAGTAAAATGTTCCTCTTAGCGACTTCATTCAATTCTTTAATTATCAAATAGGGTTAAGCATCTTCTATCATATATATTGTATTACTTTTTGTCTTACTATTTAACGAATAATTAAAAATATTTTACTAAAATTATTCTATAAAATTTTAACAATTTATTAAGTAGTGTAACAGAAAGTATCACAAGACGTGAAGCAAAAGATCCAATTCCACCAAATACTACTAGCTTTTACTTCTTTTTCCATTTCCTGTTCTTTTACCGTTTTACGCATCCACCCAATGTACTTTAGCTAAAATGATGGAAGTATTGTTTACATAGTTAAACACCCAATAAAATGAACAATTTAGTAGTAGTTCATTTAGAGGGAATGACCTATTTTGATCAGACTCGTGAATCAATGAGCTCTCTATTTGGATTGAATGACTTATTTTTTTTAAAATGAAGACCCTATCTTTTTCAGAAATATGACCATCCAGTCCTCCACCCTAAATAGAGCACTCCAGTTTGTTAAAACTTCTCAACAAATATGCTAGCTTGTACTTCTTCTTTTTCCTTTTCTTTTTCTCTTTTACATAGCCAAATGTAGTATTGATAAAATGGTGGGAGCATTATATATTTAATTAGTTGCACCCAATAAAATGAACAATTTATAGTACTATCTTATATTCACTTTAGATATAAGGTCCACAAGTCTTAATTGCTGAAGCCAGTTCCAAATATGAAAAAGAAATTCAAAGGGTGAAGTATCCACAAAAAGGATTCCAACAACACTGGAAGTTATTATCAATAGAATCTGAAGTTCGTCTCCCTAAATTGTAGGTACAACAATAAATTTTGGGGGGGAAAAAAAAGAAACAAATATGGTAAAGTTTTCGTGTAATTCTAGATGAGGTTCGACAAGTACTATAGAGCGAAATTACTCAATCGAATCATGTGTGAACTCTTTGGATTACTTCTAATCCGTTTACAAAATATTTAAGATCCAATACCATTACATGCTATGGACGTAGCTACATACATATTATTTTTTTTGTAGTTTAGGACTAATTATGAAAGTAATATATCAATATAAAGTGACAAAATCACTGATGTATCATTAAATTTGTAAAAAAAAAGTAATAAAATTTGACAAAGTAGATCTAAAATTGAGAATTAGTAATTCAATATAATTTTGCCATTGAACTGATTTTGATAAGTAATTTTTAATTTGTGATGTTGCTCTTAAAAATCATTTTCTTTTTGAAAAATGCACTTGTGTTTAATTCCCTGTCAATGTCACTCTTTCTGATAAATAAAATGAGTATATATGATGTTGATCCCAGGTTTGGATTGCTCAAGTAGTTTTGACAATGTTAATGCATTATTTCCAATAATTCGAGATAATGAATTCACAGCACTATTTCTTGGTACTTTGCACATGAATAATGTTCTCAAAGTTGAGCAAACAAGTACCTTTTATGGTTTAAAATTTTTATTTAGTGAACACTAGTTTAGCATGGAAAAAAATTAATATATTTAATTTGGCACTAACAAAGACTAAGATTAGGAATGCTGACTGTTTTTTTTTTTTTTTAGGGGGTGGGGGAGGTTTTGAAGTATCTTTTGCTCTACAATACTAACAAAAGCCTAATTTGGAAATTTCCAAGGAGAGATTATAAGTTTTTAACAAAGAGTATGCCAGTAATTATTTGTTTACTGCATGTAACAAATTTTAACTGAGCCGTGGCAATGTACAACGAAGAAAAATTTTGAGAAATGTCAATTAAGGCCTATGGGTAGATTGTTGATTCCAAGATTATTTTCGTAATTAACCGTCTCAAAGGAACAAGTTTGTTTCGTAATGCATGTTAGATTTTCTGTCCTGCCTCATGTATCCCTCTCCTATTTCATATTTTATATAGTTGTCACATGTACTTTATCTATGTATCCATCTCCTATTTTATATTTTATATACTTGTTACATGTACTTTGATATAGACATAGTAATATTTATATAAGTTTACGTGACAAACATTCAAGATAAGAGACGTGAGATTGGCATAAATAATGATTTATATAAGTTTAAGTGACGAGCATTCAAGATAAGAGATATGAGATTGGCAAAAATAATGAGATAGACAATCTAAAATCATAGTTATGAAATTCGATCCCACCCGATAGTTCAACCGGTCAACCCGGTGAACTGGCCACTAGACCAGGTTGGGTTCTTATTCTGACCTGATAAATAGAGGAGTAAATTTTGAAACCGTAGAACTCGCCAGTTGAACTGGAGAGACCGAAATCCGGCCGATTTTTTAAGGAATCCAGGGGTTCCAAAAATTGGAAGAAAAACTCTTTTGTCAAAACTCAAACTTTAAACCTTCAAGGGAATGAATATGAAATTTCAACCATTACATCATTTGTTACTTGTTTGATTGCTACATTAACTTTTATTTTTTTTACCCTTTTCAAATTTCATGCTTCATTCTTAATTTCTATATGTTTGTTATACATCATGATACAATACAAGTTTAAACATAACTTATTTAATTTTTTTTTGTTTCTAAATAATTAGTTATTCTAAACTCATCAAGAATAGATTAAAATTTAATAAATATATTTTATAAATATTTTCAACAGATATTTTATATCTAATAATTTAAAATTATTAAATATTATTAATAAAATTATATATATAATATATATATTAGTAACATACCGGTTGAATCAATAACCCAACGGTTAAACCAGTAATTTATCGATTGAACCAATAACTCATTCACCTATTTTCCTCGCCAGGTTCCTTCTCAGATCAGATTTAATAACCATGTCTGAGACGGTGAAAACATTAGCCACCTAAATTATTATGATATCCATTATTCAAACAAACAAACACACTAATTAATATATAAGTTGCTCATTTATTTATTTCAACTTTGTGGCTGATCAGTAAAATATTTACTAGTAGTCCATGCCTGGATGGTCCTCCTAGCATTTGTTACAATCTACAGAGGCAGTTGAAGCATCAGTTATTGCGAATGGTGTCAGCCTCTTCATCAATCAGGGTGGAGCAATAGAACATATAATAGTTGGAAAAAATATTTAGATAAATTCGATTTTTAATCCTATCTATAGATCTTGTGGTGAAAATTAAATTTTAAAAATTTTTGCTTATATCAATTGATGTCATAAATTTTTTAAAATTTAATCCATACCACATGATCTATAAATATAGTTAAAAATCGAGTCTACCTATATATTTACCAATAGTATAGTATGGTCCTATGAATTTTGTTCACTAATGCCTCAATTGTATATTATTCATAGTATGATTTTGCACAATACTTTTTGGTGGTATCATAATTAGGGAACATGAGGATCAAATTTCTGGGTGGATTTGAACAAAGAGACGACAGGGTGCCTCGGAAATCAACATTTGGTCTGAAAAGATTATTGGATTTGCAAATGGCCAGTGATGATGCTCTCAGTAGATTGCTACTGGCTATTGAAGCTGCAAAAATATATGAGTTTTCGTCCATCGCTTTCTTATTTTTTACTTCAACCAAGATTTCATGCGATTGATTCCATTAAAAAGTTGGGAGCATATTAGTAGGGGGCATTTATTTTGCCAAGTGCATTAATGAAAAAAATGGATTGTATAACTAAATCCATCAAACAACAGTTATATACAAGTATTCCTTTATGAATCTTTCATCTCAGTATTTGAATATTCTATCTCATATCTTGAATGTTTGTCATTTAAACTCTGACTTTATAGAGTATTACTATATCAAAATAAATATGATATGTATACAAGATGTGAAATAAAAAATTAATACAAATAATAAGACAAAAATTCTATAGCCCAGTATTCGATATGATCTAACAATTATCCTGTAGAAAATATACTACTAGTGGTATAAAACTATGAGAACAACTAGATTAAAAAATGATGGCTATTATAAGTCGTCAGTAAACAAGTCACGAACTTAATTATTACGACTATGTAATGCTTCATCTATTAAATAGTAGCGTTTAAAAGTTAACTACATCTAGATAAAATTTAATCATAATTTCGTCAAATGAGTTATGAATTTATCGCATGTTTGTCTATAATAATAAGGGGTGATGAAACCTAAAACTTAGGAAGGAGGGGACAGGAGATATGATGCCTCATTTGGAAAATTAGTTTGAGAGACGGAACTTATTAGATAGACATCATAGAGCGTGTAAGATTATTGATGTAAATGAAAAATGATGCGTCATCCTTCCACCTTTGGTTCCGACATTCCACATAGATAGAGGTAATATCATAGTTATGAAATTTGGTCCGCCTCAACTGGTCAATTCAATGAATCGGTAATTAGACCAATTTAGATTTCTATTCTAACCAGATAAGGAGAGTATTTGGCTGAATTTGTGGAACTCACCGATTGAACTGAAAAGATCGGAACCCGGCCGATTTTTTAAGAAATCCAAGGGTTCCAAAAATTAGAAGAAAAACTGTAAATGAAAAATGATATGTCATCCTTTCACCTTTGCATTCCACATAGATAGAGGTAATATCATAGTTATGAAATTTGGTTTGCTTCGACGATTTAACTGGCCAATTCAGTTAATCGGTAATTAGACTGGTTTACGTTCCTATTCGTCGGTTGAACCGAAAAGACCGGGAATCTGGCCGATTTTTTAAGGAACCCGGGAGTTCCAAAAATTAGAAAAAAAACTCTTTTACCAGGACTTGAACTCCTAACCTCCAAGTGAATGAGTATAAAATTTCAACTACTACACCATTTTATGCTACTTGTTTGATTGTTACCTTACTTTTATTTCATTTATCTTTTTCAAATTCATACTTCACTCTTAATTTCTATATATTTGTTAGACATCATTATACTACACAAGTTTAAACATAACTATTTAAATATGTTTTGTTTTGTTTTAAATAATTAGTTATTCTAAATTCATTAAGAATAAATTAAAATTTAGTAAATATATTTTGTAAATATTTTCAACAGATATTTCATATCTAATAATTTCAAATTATTATATATTATTAATAAAATAATATATATTAGTAACTCGTCGGTTGAACCAGTAATCCATTCATCCACCTCTCTCGCCGAATTCCTTTTCGAGTCGGGTTTAAGAACAATGAATAATATTATCGTTTCTCCTAAAAAAGCGACCCGCCCCCAAATGAAAAATGTATCCAAGTTAATTAATTAAGGCATGAAACTAAAATTAACACTTCTTTGGTAATCTTAAAAGTAATCTATTATGTAAATAAATAGTGTTAGGGGCTATAATTATGGATTGACAATAAAATATAATTTAGGTGATATATTATGTTAATTTGTTTATATATATATATATATAAACAAATTAACATAGTGAATACTGTGTAACTCAAAATTGAGTCAAAGGGATAAATAGGGTTAATTTTTCATACAATAAGAGTTATACAATATGTGATTTTGAAATATACGATTATCGGTTATGTAATTTTCCTCCCTGCTAATTAAATTACAATATATTTGGTCACTTAAAAATAGATCAAATTTATAACATAATATTATGAACTATTTGGTTCACAATCACTCTACTAAAGTGAAGTAGAATGAAAAAAATTGATGTAAAATTATATAAAAATTTATAAATTCAAATATTCATAATACTATATTATAAATTAAATTCATATAAAAATTTGTCAAGTAATCTACCTACCGGCATAGCTTTAAATCTCTAAGACTTCCTCGTTTTGCGCTCCTCAATTGACTGTTCAAATGTGTTGCATTTCCTCTCTTTTAGTCCTTTCCTAGCTACCCTACGTTGTCTAATGAAAATAAGATAGTTTCAAAGTATCATAGAGATTCATAGTTGCTGTTGTGAATTTGGATTCAATAAATTCGATTATAACCGTGTTGTGAAGGACATTGAATACGTACAGATGGCTCTCTGTTACCACAGGACACAGGTAGCAGATTACTGTGACAACCTCATGGCATAGTTATGGAGAAATTATTGCCTCTCAAATATTAATTCATTGCAAGATCAAATAAAACAGCTGCATGGTGCACCAACGCTACTTGACTCGAACAATAAAGAGAAAAAATAATTCTTTTTAGTGTTAATTTGAAATTGAATTTCTGTCAAGGTGAAATTATTAAATACGAGTTTTATAATTTCACATTTATTGAATGCGAGGTCCTACGAAATTAAATTTAAACAAAAAATTTTTTTTTGCATGAGTCTGAGTAATTTTTTTGGCCAACTATACCTGCATTTGTTAAACATGAACAAACGGTCTATGCAAACTTGTACCAGCTAAGTCATATTTCTTCTTCTTGGGTCCCACCTTCTTAGACCAAAACATCAAACTAAATCTTTCATTTTTGACCATCCGTTTCCACCACTAGACACAAGAAAATATTCAAGTAGAAATTTTTGCATGACCTCGCATTTAACACATGCAATGTCTGGGTAATTTTTTTTATTTTTAAAAAATCAACTTCAGGACTTCTACCAATTATAATGGCACTATAAAATAAAAAAAATTCTCCATACCTCGCATTCAACGAATGCGAGGTCATGGAATTTTGTTTTTTTTTAAAAGGTCAAAAAAATTTTCTCAGACCTCGCATTCAATAGATGCGAGGTCATAGAACTCGCATTTGTTAAATGCGAGTTTCACTTTGATAGAAACACAATTTTAAATTAACACAAAAAAAAAATAATTCTCACAACAAGCACAACTTTAGAATTTTCTCAACAATAAACAACATAATATGTTTCAATAAAAGTTATAAGTTTGATTTTCGTTATTTTCTAACTAATCCCTTATTAGTTGGCGATTTAAATATATAGATCATAAGTTACAAAATGTTGGGCTGGTGGCCCTTAGCCCAAAGGTAATTAAAATATAATTTATCTTATTCCTAAGCTTTTATTCTATTATTATTATTTTTTGTTTTGTTAAAAAAAAAAGAAGAAGCATAGTGTAGACTTTAGGATCGTGTTACATGATTCTACATTTCTTTTTGGCTAAGTGATTAAAAAGGAAATGAAGAAAAAAATTGTAATAACGTTAAATCTAATACACATGTCAAGCATTCAAATGATAATATACAAAAATTTACGCCTATTATTTGCAAAAGGCAAATATTTAGGTAGACCCCACTTGTAGACGTTGTGATATGGATTAAATTTTAGCGAATTTATGATATCAGTTGATGTAAGTAAGATTCTTTAAGATTTAATACTGACCACAAGATCTACAGGTAGAGTCAAAAACCAATTTTATCCAAATATTTTCCTTTGCAAACTACAGCAACTACTAGAATCTAATAATGTTGAAGTTTTAACTGTATTTTACTTTGAGACAGGATTCACTTTCTCTTGTTCTTTTGTGTGTGTTTTTTCCAACTACATTCTACAGAACTTTCAGTATTTTGGGCTTGAAAGACTTCTGTTGGGTAGGTCACATTATTGATAGATATGGATCAACAGACACTTAATTATATATTAATTAGTAGGGTTAGCCCATTGGTCACTAGTAATCTTTTAAGACTTGATCAAATAATCTGAAAAGTCTATAATCCTTAAGAGTTAGTTGGGTAGGCCCATTAGTCACTCGTAATCTTTTGAGACTTTTGATGGGTAGGCCCAGTGGTGTTAGCCCATACTGGATTTTGATTACGCTTTTTACAACTGTTACCAAGGTTTTGGCAAGATGGAAATGTATGGACTTGCAAAGTGCAAGGAATTGCATTAAACTTCATTGTTGCCAGAAATGGGGTAAAGAAGGAATTCAATGAGGTATTTGCCTGGAGACCTAATCAGTTCAAGAATTCTCCTTCATACAGGCAGATATTGTTTTCTTCTTTTAAATCAAATTTTATTATTGCAATTTACACAAGTTTAATCCAAATTTTAAAAACAGTAAAGTATTAAGAATGATTTAAAAAAAAAAAAAATACTAGACTTTTATGGAAAATCAATTGTCATATAAGACCCAAAAAAAAAAATTTCAGTAGAAAATAAGTCGACTTTAAGAAACATGCTATCACTACGCTAAACACTCAGATTTGAAATACTATCAAATGAACTCCAAAAATTATAAAAATTTGAGCACAAAATATACTGATGGATTATATTGAGATATTTTACAATTTATTTTTCCTTATTTTTTCATAATTGTCAAGCCGCTATCAAAAATTAAATACATGGAAAAAAAATCAAAATACATTACTAAAGACAATTCAATTATTTAACTAGATTTTCTTGAAAGTATTAAAATTATCTACATATAAATAATGTCAATAGAGGCAAAGTATATGTATTTTTTAATTTAGGTGAACAAAATGTATTTACCATATAGTTCAAGGGCAAAGTGTTATTAATCCTTGTCATTTTAGTTTTTGTCATGTTCTACGAATGGTAGATATTTTTATGTAGGTCGATCATGGTGAATGTCTATATTCTTTGTTAAGTCTGATCTCTTGCAAATATTATTGGCTTATAACTTAATGTTTCATCTTTATTTCTGTAGATAAAGATGGATATACCCTATACAAGAATAAACAGAAATATATGGTATTCTATATATTTTCTTTCGTTCTTTCAATAAACTTTAGAATTAATTTCATTTTGTACTCTATATTCGATTTTTATTTGATACTCCTAAACTTCAGCTTGAACACTTTGCATTCCAAACTTTTAATTTGTCCTACTTCAATCATTTTTTTAACATTGTCTAAAAAATTAATAGAATTTTTTCATATATACGACAAATTTAGTAAGATGTACAACAATATCTTTACGTGAAAAATAAATATTTCATCAACTTTTTTCACGGGGGTTAGAAAAAGAATTAAAATATGAAAGAAATTTGAGACTAAGGGTGTAAAGTATAAAAATTAAAATTTAGAATGCAAATTAAAAATTAATTTTTTAACAGAATTTTTTCGTATATACGACAAATTCATTAAGATGTACAACAATATTTTTACGTGTAAAATAAATATTTCGTCAACTTTTTTCACGAGGTTAGAAAAAGAATTAAAATGAGAAAAATTTGAAACTGAGGGTGTAAAGTATAAAAATTAAAATTTAGAATACAAATTAAAAATTATATATAAATTAAGGGACGTAAAATAGAAGGTCGGACACAGAAAAAAATATTTGAACCTTTGCAACAGCTTGGAAGTCGAGCACAAGTCCACAAGTCCTGTCGAGCATCGCCCGCTCCGCCACCAAGCCACTTCGTTGGTTGGTGCAAGTTTTATATGTTATATATTTAAATAACTTTTTCTTACATCTTTATAAAATAACTGTCTCTTCTTTTTGAGCTATAAATTTATTCAAATCAAAAATATATTTATTTCAATATTCAAAATAAAATTTAAATTAAATTATTATAAATTCATTTATAATTAATTAAAAAATTGATACAATATATTTTATTAATATTTTTATTATATGTCATGTAAATAAAAATTTTAAATTATTATATATTAATAATAAAATAATATATTTTAATAATTCATCAATTGAATTAGTAGTAATCTACCAATTGAATTAATAATTTATTGATCCATCTTGTTCAATAAATTCTTTTTTAGATCGAGTTTAATAAGTATCAGTAGTACTAACTTTGTTTCACTTTTACAATAGTTTTTTGCAATTTTTTTTTTTTTGACTCGGTAAAATATTTGTAAGGTGGACTCGGCAACTTTACAAGTCCTTCACGACTCACGAGTCAGGATTCCGAAATACGACAGCGTTTGGGTTATCTTGCTCATTTAACCGATCCCTTCAGAGAAAAAAAAAAACTGAAACTGATCAAACTTCTCTCCGACACTTTCTCTCTCTATAATCAAGAGAGAGAGAGTAACGATTTAAAACTCTAAAACCCTAACAAATTTCTCCCCAAAAGAATATGGAAATTAAATTCAGATTCTTCAATACAATTTAATCAAATCGCAATTTTCTCCAAAAGAAATTGGAATTCTAACCTAATTTTGGACAATGTCGTGGGGATTGGGGTGGAAACGCCCTTCGGATACTTTCCACGTCACCTTAAGTTACGGTGCCGATGACGCATTAGATGACGCCAGTCCTAGATCATCTTCATCATCGCGATCGTCCACGGCATCGTTGGCGGCCGGCGTCGGTGGATCTCCGACGTCCCCACCATCAATGCCGTTTGAAGAGAAGAATAATGAGCAATTAGGTTTTCGGATTGAGCTTGACTGGACTGCCGGAGAGGATGAGGATCAGGTCGCTCTCCGGCTCCGATCCCAGGTTATGGTGGCGCTGCCGTCGCCGCAGGACGCTGTGGAAGTGGAATTCAAGGAGAATTCGGAGGGAAAGTTGAGGAATTTCGAAAATGGGGAGGGTGATTACGATCCAGTGGGGGATGTTGAGGTTGGGGAGGATTTTGAGGCGGGAGTGAAGGTGGAGCTGAGGGTGGTGAAAAGAACAGAGCCGTTGAAGGGGATTATAATGTGGAGAGCCGGGGGATCGGGACAGCAGAGTGATGGGGTGGGAGTTTTGGTGAGATTGATGAGGTCAAATTTTGCAAATGGTAGTGGAGCTGCTGCGGAACTTGGGGTTGGGGTTGTAGGGTGTGCAGATCATTGGAGGAGTGTCACTGTGGTCAGTCTCATTGGTCTTGGATTATCAGTGAGTGCTCTCATTTCATATACATTTGATATCAGTCCTTTTTGTTAATTGATACTGTATTGTAGTATGTTTATTTGGTTTCATAAGTTCATTATATATGCTTATTCTTCTTGATTATTGAGCTATAGACAAGCTAATGATCCTCTGGAACAATCAGATAGTTTTTGTTAAAGTAACAGAGTCTGGAAGATAATTCAATGGAATAGGTATCAATATCTTACCCATTGAACTTATTAATAGTTGTAGATTATATCCCTTTAACTTGTTAAGAGAATACACTAGAGATGAGATGGTTTTGTAATTGCGGTTGGAATACGTTAAGTAGGGTTAGCAACAACCCACTTTTTATCAGAGAATGTTAACAAAAATAGAAGCTGCTGTTAATTAAGTAACATCAGGATGCTTTTTTTTTTTTAATTATTATAATCTTAAATGTTTCCCTCGGAAGCCTGCAATTCATACACTAGAGATGAGATGGTTTTGTAATTGCGGTTGGAGTATGTTAAGTAGGGTTAGCAACAACCCACTTTTTATCAGAGGATGTTAACAAAAATAGAAGCTGCTGTTAATTAAGTAACATCAGGATGGATCTTTTTTTTTTTTAATTATTATAATCTTAAATGTTTCCCTCGGAAGCCTGCAATTCATAAGGTTTACTATTTTTTTTACAATCAAGCAGGTCTTGCCTGTGGAGGTAACCCAACTACCTCTACTCGAAAAGCTATATCTTGACAACAACAAGCTATTGTTTATCAACTTTGCCACCTGAGCTTGGTGGGCTAAAAAATTTGAAAGTTCTTGCAGTTGATTACAACCTGCTTGTCTCCGTACCAGGTAAGCTGAATATATATCATGCATACTGCATTGATACGTCTGGAAGAGTAGACATTAATATGAATGTGTCCTTGACCTTATTGAATCTTATTAAGCTGGGTTGATCAAGACAACGTGCTTATTCCATTTCGTTGTTATGATGATGGTATGTTTTCTTGTCTTGATACTGCAAACAGTTGAATTAAGGCAGTGCGATGGATTAGTTGAATTGTCTTTGGAACACAATAAATTCGTTCGGCCTCTCCTTGATTTCAGGTTGTTCAAGCAACATTTATTACTGGTTCAGAATTTATGCGGAGTAGTCTAGAAATTGATGCTTATTTATAGTTATCATAGTCTAATAGTCTCCAGCTTATGACAGGTCTATGGCTGAGTTGCGTGTTCTTAGGCTATTTGGAAATCCCCTCGAATTTCTCCCCTCAATGTGATATTTTATCATTGCATAAACTTCGTCATTTGTCTCTTGCAAATATTAGGATTGTAGCAGATGACAATTTGAGATCAGTAAATGTGCAAATAGAGGTATCGGCTATCTGATATTTATTCTAGATACTTCTGATTTTCTATTTGCTTTGCTAAGTTCTCCTTTTTCTCCTGGGATTCTTGCAGATGGAGAATAGTTCTTACTTCGTTGCATCTCGACATAAACTCAGTGCCTTCTTCTCTCTCATATTCCGTTTTTCTTCTTGTCATCACCCTTTGCTTGCATCTGCCTTGGCAAAAATAATGCAAGATGAGGGAAATCGTGTAGTTGTTGGAAAAGATGAGAATGCTGTGCGACAGCTCATAAGTATGATAAGTAGCGACAATCAGCATGTGGTATGAAGTTGGTTTAATTGCTTGTGTTCGTCTAGTTTCTTTTTAGATGTGGCCTAACTAATTATGCATTTCCTCAGGTTGAGCAAGCTTGCTCTGCTCTTTCGTCTCACTCTTGCTTCAGATGTTTCTGTGGCAATGCAGTTGATAAAATCCGACATCATGCAACCTATTGAAGGAGTTGTAAGATCTGCCAGTCACCTGGAAGTTTAGTACTGTGTTGCAAGTTGTAGTCAAGTTGGCTTTTACATCTGACATTGTAGCTCAAAAAATGTTGACCAAGGATATATCTCCTCTTTGAAATTTTTATGCGCACATAAAAATCCAGAGGCATGCTTCCCTTTAGAGCTTCTTTGTGTGTGTCTTTTTGCTTGATCTTTTCTTTATTTGTCTGAAAATAGTATTTTTCTCTTTTATTAGGTACAAAGATTAGCTTTATTTGCAGTGGGAAATTTAGCTTTCTGCTTGGAGAATCGGCGTACACTTGTTACTTCAGAAAGTTTGAGGGATCTTCTTCTGCGACTGACGGTTTCATCTGAACCGCGTGTGAATAAAGCTGCAGCACGTGCTTTAGCTATTCTAGGTGTGTTTGTGTACAAATTCATGTTTCTTAAATAACTATATTATTTGAATCTGCAAAATGATAAGATGTGTTTATGCAATTTCAGGAGAAAATGAGGTTCTGCGGCGTGCTATCAGAGGCAGATGGGTACCAAAGCGTGGGCTGCGTATCCTTTCAATGGATGGTGGCGGAATGAAAGGTCTGGCAACTGTCAGGATGCTTAAGGAAATTGAAAAGGGAACGGGGAAGCAGATACATGAGCTATTTGACCTTATTTGTGGTACATCAACGGGTGGCATGCTTGCAGTTGCTCTTGGAATCCAATTGATGTCCTTGGAAAGATGCGAAGAGATATACAAAAAGCTAGGTGAGTTCTGCATAGAAAGGGATTCCACTTCATGGTTATTTGGGTGTCTTATACTGTTATTTTTCTCCTAGGGAAACTTGTTTTCGCTGAACCTGTTCCGAAGGACAATGAAGCAGCAAGTTGGAGAGAAAAATTGGATCAGCTTTACAAGAGCTCATCTCAGAGTTTCAGAGTTGTTGTACATGGATCTATAAATAAAGTATGTGATGCTCTATTTTTACCGAAATTCTTTACAGTTCAAATTACATTAGCTCTTATTACCTTTACTTGCTAATGTGGAGTACTTTTGAATTGTGTCATTCTGAATAAAAGCTATCATAAATTTTCCTTTCTTTTTGAGTTATATAAATTATTCCTACTCCTTTAGGAGTTGAGAGGACGAACATTCCCTTACAATATACTTAATATTTTCTTGAAGAAGTCACCATTGTATAACTAATTTTTCCAAGTCCTGAAGATGTTTAATGGATGAGTATCTTTTATCTTGAGTTTATTCTCTCTGTGGGTCTCTTTATCTACAGTTTTATTGTCCTTCTTCTTTTGGATTGGATTCACCTTTTTGGCTTGATACTAGGGGCCTATCTTTTATCTTCTTCCAGCACAGTGCAGATCAGTTTGAGCGATTGTTGAAGGAGATGTGTGCTGATGAGGATGGAGATCTTTTGATAGAGTCAGCTGTTAAAAGGGTTCCCAAAGTACTAAGTTTGTGGTATCAACTCTGGTTAGTGTTGCACCAGCTCAGCCTTTCATATTCCGCAATTACCAGGTGCCTTGTGAGAGAATCATCTACTATTCAATATTCATGTTATTATTTATTTTGTATTTTTGCTTGGGCTTTGTATAATTTACTTTATCTAGTTTGTTTGTGATTAAGTGCAGTACCCTGCTGGGACACCAGAGATCTCCTCTGCAATTTCCGAAAATTTGGCAACAGGTGGCCTAGGAGCGGCGACGACCGGAGCTCAAGTTGGATCCAAGAGAAATGCCTTTCTTGGAAGTTGTAAGCATCATATATGGCAAGCTATAAGAGCATCTTCTGCAGCACCATATTACCTTGATGATTTCTCTGATGGTACTTGTTCCTGTTGTTGCTGAGTAGTTGCACAGATTTTTCTTTCTTCTATCTTAGTCATCCGCATCATTTTCACATGCATCTTTACCTGAGTGGCTTTTCGTGTCTTGTTTCTGGTAGGTGTATACCGCGCTGGCAAGATGGAGCTATTGTAGCAAATAATCCTACTATTTTTGCCATACGAGAAGCACAACTATTGTGGCCAGATGCAAGAATTGATTGCTTAGTTTCAATTGGATGTTGTTCTGTCCCTACGAAGGTATTTTGTTTTAGTGAAGCTTCTTTAGAGAGATTGTGTAATTTAGTTTCATCTCCCTCCTAACCAAAATAAAAGTTCTGGACATAATCTGTGATTGGAAAAGTAATGACATTTAGAAGGTGCAAGTTCTGTGAATTTTGTACAACCAAATGTACGTTTCACACACAAATTGACCTTGATCACTTTGTTCATAGAAGACTTGATAGGAGAGTGAGGGTTCAATATATCTCATGTGTGAGGTTATCTGGAATTGAATGCACTTTGGAATTTTTGGCTGGGCAATGCAACTGTCGCTCCAAATAGCTTGAAAATGTTCCTATTGTGCTCAAAATTTTCAGGAGCCAAATTCTTAAGAGTAGATAATTGCTTGTTCGTCTCTTCTAGGTCATTCTTACTTAATCACTTGTACGAAAAATCATTATACTTCTGTTAGAGAGATATTAGTGGGAAAGTTTCTCTGTTCTCATCTTTTTTCTTGAACTCTCTCTTCTAATGTGTTTTTTCTTACTTTTTCCCCATGAGGGAGGACAAGGCGGGGCAGATAGGGAGCATCAATGGATAAAGTTAATGAAGATAATATTACTAGTGGAGATATTTTGTTTATTTTTCTACTTCACTTTGTGTGTTTAGTCATTGTTTTGCTTTATCTTCCTGCTGTGCTAGGTTCGGATAAGGTGGATGGCGTTACTCTTATACACATCTAGGTGTTGATTAAAAGTGCATGCTCAGTTGATCGTGTGGAGGAAGCTTTAAGCACGTTGTATACCATGCTTCCTGATATACAGTACTTTCGGTTCAATCCAGGTACATCAGTTTGAATTGCTAGAGTTTCATTTTTTCTTTGAATGCTTGGGGCATGTCTTCTGTTACTAAAACTAAACTAATTTCTAGTCTTTCTTGAGAAAAGCTTCTTTTTTCTTTTTAATGTACAGTACTTTAGGTTCAGGTGCATGCACCTCTATGAATGCTTTTCTAGGAGAGCTTTTTGCATGTATGAGAAATCCAGGGAAAAAGTAACTTTGACTTTTACGAACAGCTTTTGTAACATTGGTTTTATTCAGCAACTTTAAAAGGAAAAAATATAAAGTCAATGGGACAAGCATTTGTAGTTGGAACGTCAAAAAGTTTTTTTTTTCTTTTTCCTTTCTTTTTTTCTAACCCTTTTTTTTCTTGAGTTTTGGTTGTTAAAGGAGTAAAGAAGGCAGGATCCAGCTATTTGATCATCATACTGCTGGTTGATTAGTTTCCTTTTGAAATCTTGGATTTCTGATCAACCTATTTTTGTAATGGCAGTTGATGAACGTTGTGAGATGGAGTTAGATGAGACTGATCCAACAGTGTGGTTGAAATTGGAGGCAGCCACAGATGATTACATCCAAAAAAACTCTATATCATAGATTTCAAGAATCTTTGTGAGAGATTGCTAGAGAATTCACATGATGAGAAATTTCCAGACACTGTAAAGACTCAGCAGTTTCTGAAAGGAAAAGGTTTAAAAGCTGGTATTTTTGCTGAATCCTCTATCATGGTTTACCTAAAGGTCTGTCTTCTCTGATGGTTTTTATCATTAACTTTAAAATTTTGGTGTTTGCAGCGTTAGATGACAATGGCCCCTCCTTAGGTTGGAGAAGAGGTGTGCTTCTTGTTGAGGCTTCAAACAGTCCGGATTCTGGAAGAGTTTTTCATCATGCACGCTCACTTGAGACATTTTGTGCTCGTGCTGGAATAAAGCTATCTCTTGTGAATGATATATCAGGTTCCCTCAAAGCAACTGCAGGATCAACATTTCCAACGCCATTTACATCGCCTTTATTCACTGGGAGCTTTCCTTCAAGCCCACTCTTCTACAGTCCTGATTTTGGGTCTCATAGGATTGGCAAGATTGATTTGGTTCCTCCTTCAATCTCTTGAGCTTGGATGGATCCCAATCAGCAAAAACAACTGCTTCACCACCTGACTCTCCTGCAAAACGCAGACATCTTACTATACCAGTCCTGTCATTGCACGACAAACTACGGAATTCACCACAAGTTGGAGTTATACATTTGGCTCTGCAAAATGACATATATGGCTCCATATTAAGGTAAAATTTGCCTCGTCAACTTATAAACCCAACAAAACATGTGACTGTTGTTTCATTTGTTCCTAAGCTTCTTAATGTTCTTGATATAGTTGGCAGAATGATGTGTTTGTGGTTGCTGAGCCTGGAGAACTAGCAGACAAGTTTCTGCAGAGTGTTAAATATAGCCTACTGGCAATGGTTCGAGGCCACCGGAGGAAGAATGCATCAGTTATCACAAACATTTCTACTGTATCTGACCTGGTCTCATGTAGGCCCTACTTCCAAATTGGAGGTGTTGTTCATCGATATATTGGACGACAAACACAAGTATGCTTCATTTTATTCTATTTTTGTTCATTGTTTACATCAACTTATTTGGTTTTGCAAACAAACTTTTGATAACCTGCTGATTTTCTTTTGAAATGTGCTGAAGGTTATGGAAGATGACCGAGAAATTGCAGCATATATGTTCCGCAGAACAGTCCCTTCTGTGCACTTAACTTCAGAAGATGTTCGTCTGATGGTGGGTCCTCAGCTTATATCTGCTTCATTGATTTTCCATTTCTGCCAAATGCTTGTTAAATGATATAATGCATTGCTAGTGGTTATTCAACCAGGACTACATATTCATTTACATTTGAAACTATTGAACTCAGGAAATCAGTGTGGTTTTTGAAACTAAGAGGGTTTATGCTGCCACTGTGTCCTTGTTCTGTCAATTCTCTCGTCGTCCTCTTCTTCTTTTTACTAGTCCTCCACTTTTTCCTTGTACTTTTCCTTCCTTGTCCAGCCTTGCTAAGATGCATTCTCTACATGAGCGTACTGATTGATTTAGATCTTTATGGTGACGGTGTAGACTCTTACAAAGGGCTTTCAGGGGAGAGAGTCATTTATAGTAGGCATGTATTGATCTTAAATCTGCATTCCTAGCAAACTCAAGCCTTTGATAAATTTCTTGATCATGCCTCGTTGTATCAGTTTGTTATCTGATAGACCAAACCCCGATGAGATTTCCAGGGCTTGGAGATCACAAAAATGCTAAATTCTTTTGATGTGTATTTGTTTTGAAACATATATACACGTATGTGAGGAAATGAGAATGCCATAAGGTGATGTGGTCTCACGCACACTTTCTCTCTTTATTTATTTTTTATTTTTTTTGCTTTTGTTTATCAAGGTCCTTTAGTGAGCAATTTCTTCTCTTGGGATATGTTTATTTGCTGTATCTTTTGTAATTTGGTCATTAGGAACGCCATTTTTTACAGTAGGTTCCTCTGAAACCTCAACCACTAAAAGACGGGAGCAGCAATTTAATACCTACTCAAGTTGTAGATTGTGGGTAAAGGAGGAAAATTTTAAAAAGAAAATTCATAGAGTTCTGGCATATTTTCCAAGATGTTTGTGCTACTTTGCTAAACTTGGAGTTGTACAAATGCCTGTGATCTTTTAGCTCTCTTGGAGAGGTTATTTAAGTTTTCCCCAACTATCTGTATTTATTGCCTGATAATCCTTTCGTAGTTTTTGGGTATTGGTACGAGATTTTGAAGCTAATGATATGTCGGATCTTTAAATTTTTTGTTTTATTTAGCTTGTCTGTTGGTGAGACTAATACTTTTTCTTTGTATCGATACCCAGATTGGAGTTTGGCGGGATAGGATTATAATCTTCACAGGCATTTACGGGCCTACCCAGGCTTTAATTAAATCGCTTCTTGATTCTGGTGCTAAAGCAGTCATATGCCCTTCTGCTGAACCTGAAGAATCACAGTTGACAACATTCCAGGGATCAGGTGAATTTAATGTTGTAGAGAATGGAAAATTTGAGATTGGAGATGAAGAAGCAGAGGATGAAGATATGGAGCCTGCCAGTCCAACTGTGAAAGTGACTGGGAAGACAGTGAACCTGAGAAAAATGGAGAGCGATCACTTTGTTCCTGGGATGATAATGAGGAAGAACTGTCTCAGTTTGTCTGCCAGTTGTATGACTCACTGTTTCAGGGTGGTTCAAGGGTAGATATTGCCTTACGAAATGCTCTTGCCTCACATCGTAGTCTCAGATATTCATGCCACTTTCCCAGCGTAACATGATTGTGGCCATTTTTAACTCCTTGGATGGGGGTACTATGACAACACGAGGTATTTGCATCAGTTTTCAGTATAGAGTGTAAAGAACATATATAGAATAACTTACTAAGAAAAGACTATTTTATACTCGGAAATGTATATCAAAATAAGGAAAAACTGGAAAAAGAAAGTACAAGAATAAAGAACAAGAAGTAAATAGGAAAAAAGAGGAAAAGTGAAGGATTACCAAGTTACCAGAAGAAGGAGGGATCTCCAATTTTGAGCCTTGTAATTGGTTTGTTATCTTCTCAATAAATCTTCAGATTTTCAGTTTCATCAAGATTATCTCAATATGATACTTGGCTTATATCTGTTGTGCTGTTTTAGTATGTGGGTACCGTGGTCTTGTGTTTGCCTGAATAGATGTGGTCTTGTGTTTGCCTGAATAGATGATCGAATGATAACAGTCATGGTCTATGAGAATAGAATAGAAGTAAAAATTATGCACATCTCTTTAGGAGCATGAATCACGCTTCATGCCCCTATCCAACTTTCATTTACAAAATTGTCTTTTAGATTTTGAAAGTTATCTTCAGCCTGCAGATGTCTGGACTGAGATTACAATTCTAGGACATTACTATGGCGATAAGTTTTGTCAAACCATGCAATAAAAGTATTGAGTGGGGGGAATTTTTAGGTGGATCAGGTCAATGGTATGGGATGGGTATCTATGATAGTAGGGTGCTTTCCTGTTCGAATGTTCCTTGCAATGGTTATCTGTAGCCAGGATGTTGTGTCAAGTGTCTTATAGTTCCTTAGACAAGACTTGCCATACAGTTGTTGAGTTCTAGAGGGCTACTGCACAAGTTGACATGTAATCATCAGGTTGCTTTATCTTTTGAAATTTGTAAAACCCTGAAATCTCTACCATAATTTGTTTCTTTCTACCTCTTATGTAGAATTTACAATACAAGTTAACAAAATGGGATTTGAAAAAGAAGAAATATTTGGGGGTTTCTGATTGCAATTTAGCATACCTAAGAGTAACTGATGTAACTATTGGAAAAAAATTTATTCTTTTCTTTTTCATTTTTTTTTTGGGATAATTTTCAAGGTTGTATATTCAAAAGAAATAATCTGACTTATTAAACTATTCCACCACACAATGAATTCCATCAATAGCAGGCCTAAAACCTAACTTTCTAGTGCTAAAGACTATTATGTTGAAATGATTCAAGATTCCACTTTAAGAATACGCAATGATCTAAAGTGACAATGAAAGCAAGAGGACTTAGGACCACACACCTAAAAAAGTTCTCAAGTTGATGTTAAACGATATTAAACTGGTAATATGCATTCCTATTTCCGACCACTAGGTTGTCTAAACAAACACACAAAAATGTCACTCTGGGAGTTTGCTATGGAATTTTGCTTCTAAAATATTTTACTTTCTCAAATTCTCCACACAAAATGAAAATAGATAATACAGACACAAGAACTATTGAATTATATTCTGAGGGAAAAAAAAAAAAAAGGATTACTAGACACCATGATTAACCTACCAAGATCATAATGAAGAGTGTAACACATGCAAGCAAATTATGGAGTCTAAAAGAGATAAAAGGTTATACTTTACATGCTTTGTTTGCAAACCTATATGATGATCACATTTCCACTCCTCATTTACAATTATGCATCTCATGCTGTCCACTTTGAATAAAGCATTTCTAAAAACACATAAGAAAGCCAACTAAGATAAGTTGATCAAGAGCACACCATACATACACAAAAAATATATATCCATCAAAGACGGGGACTTAAAACCACCATTTTTTGTATACCAAGAAGACTTTGGTTCCAATGAAATGTATAGACAAACTCTATATAGTGTTAACAACATAACCAGTAAGTTCCCAGAAAAAATGGGCTGCACAAGTGCTCCAGTTGAAGTTGGTACTAGGGGGACTGTAGGATCACTTCTCAAGAAGGAGATTGAGTATTTCCGAAGACTCGAAGTAGACTGTTGTGGAAGCTCCGTACAATCTCAGAGGCATGTTCAGGACTTCCCTTCCAGTGACAGTAGTAGTTCTTGGCCTAGTTTCAGGTTCTTGATGATGACTTGGAGAAGGAAGAAAAGAAGAGGTAGTAATGGTGTCCGACAAGGTATGTGTTCTACGGTGGATGTAACAGACAGCCAACGGTTCAGTTATAGAAATCTAAGAGCTGATATGAAGGAGTTTGAGATCTAGTACAACAGTCTTGTGGAGTAGAGCTTTAGCCTGATGATCTATATGGTTATTAGACAGGAGAATGTTTTCAGAAAATGTTCAATGCATGTACTTTCTTGTTGGCTTCCTTTCTGTTACCAGTCACTGTCCTCTCTATTTACATCTTCTGAGGTTATTCCAGATCTCCCATCCTTTCAGCCACTTTAGTAAGTGAAATCCCTTTTCCATCTTTATTAATTTGGAATCAGAATCATCTTGATGATTCACATCACAAAGTTGCCTGTGAATCAGTTTTTAGTTTCTTAATTTATCTCAATTTTTCGGATCAATACAAGTCCTCAAGTGATGAATCTCGGGCCAATGGACCGTGTTGCATTAGAATGTATCTATCATTGTATAGAATCTTCTGACAGAATACAGGATCACCTATGAAGTTCGCTTTCTCATGACAGGATCCATCAGAAGATTGAGGACCAATTTGACAGGAAGGAAGTTTGTTATGTATAGTATCCAGCCATGGAGCTTTTTTTCCGGTGGTCCTATATGCATTTATATCTTTAAGAAAAGCAATGCTGTTGTTGTTTGGTCATCCAAAGGCAAAAACCACTAATCTCCAAGAATTGGTATTTTAAGATCCTCATATTTTCTGTACAACAAGACCTGTTTTCTTCCTTTTCTTTTCCTAAGATTCATGAAGTACATAAGCATTGATCATGTATTTAATTAAGGTCCCTTCATGTCACTTGATACTTAATTACACGGAATTTGGAAGTATTGATTGGATTGTAGACTTTTTTAGTTTTTAAGCAGTCATAGGTCCCCATGAATGCAAGTAATATCTGCCTGTCAAACTCCACATTTTGGAAGCATCATATCCTGCAACTGTTTCCGCACTTTCTGAGACAGATACAGCTATGTTCTAACACAGGGATGATGTATTAGATCTTCAGGTTGCCATGTAATGGTTTTGTAGCAGGCACTCAGTAGCAGCATGGATATAACCAGTTTGGATAGGTTATTAGAAATAACAGAATGTGTAACAGCACTAACCAGCATAAGATTCAAGAAAATTTTGCTTAACATGCTCAAATGTAGTGTTCTAAGGTATAATGTGAATGTAACATTCTAAGAAACATGCCTAATGAGGATATCAGACCAACCATTAGCTAATCTTTGGGCAGATAAAATGCAGACTTGATAATACAAACTGTTTGATTTCTTTATATCTCAATAGCTAACAACACACAAGCCCCTTCTTTGAGAGTATTATGTGACTAATAAATGATTTCCTATAAGTTGTCACTTCTCTCTTCTTCTTCCTCTATTTTTTTTGTTTTCCTTTTCAAATGCAGAATGGGGTAGTTCAATGAAGGCTACCTTCTTATACAACAATCATCACTTGCAGTTTCTATATTCAGGCAAGTAACGTCGTTGGCCTCAGTTATTCTTCTTCCTTATGTGCATCAGCAATCAATTCTCTATTTGTATAATGAAAATCTATCACTGCTTCCTCTTCGCTGGAGCCTTCATCTGTCCTCATGGCTAAATACTCGAGAGCAGTAACAACGTCACCAATCAAAGGTCTAGTATTAGCTTCATCTTGTAGGCACATAGCTGCAACAGCCACAGCTTGATAAAGGCCCTTTACAGGGTACTTCCCTTCAAGCAATGGATCTGCCAGGGATGTAAACTGTCTTCTATCTTTAAAAAGAGGTTTTGCCTGTAATAATGAAAGTAAAATCATGAGCCCCAAGTATGAACTACATTGGCCAAATAGAGAAGTGACAATAAAAGAATGTTAAGATAGATTAACATGAGAAACAACATTTCTTGGTACTACTATAGACTAGCATTTTTGCCAATTTAAACTAGGAACTTCAGAAACTAACCCAAGAAATAAGGTTCTGCTCTTCTGTGGGTCTTGTATTGTCAATAGCTCTCCTTCCTGTGATGATCTCCAGAAAAACAACTCCAAAACTATAGACATCAGATTTTGTAGTAAGTTGGCCAGTCATTGCATACTCTGGAGCACAGTAGCCATAGGTCCCCATCACCCTTGTGGATACATGATCTTTGTCTCCTGTTGGACCTAACTTAGCAAGTCCAAAATCAGAGAGCTTAGGATTATGAACTCTTCATCTAATAATATGTTAGATGCTTTTAGATCGCGGTAGATAATTTGGGGGTTGGCTGTGTCGTGCAAGTACTCAAGTCCTTGTGCTGCACCTTTAGCTATCTTCATTCGCGAAAACCAATCTAGAGGCCTCTTATCTGGAGACACATCTGAAACAAACAACATGATCACATTACACAGTACCAATTCGCCTATATGCTCTACACTAATCACTATCTAATGGAAGGATGTAACAAAAACATAGAATTTTTCATTAGCAAATGATAAAGGAGGTCTTATTGTGCATACCAAACAGGTGATCCTCTAGAGATCCATTGCGCATGTAATCATAAACCAAAATTCTTTGACGGCCATCAGCACAATACCCTATGAGATTTACAAGGTTTGGATGGTGAACAAGGCTTAGTGTCAAAACTTCTGCAAGGAATTCCCTATTTCCTTGTAGTCCATTTCTGTCTAGTTGCTTCACTGCAACAATCTGAACAAGGAAACATGAAGACATAAAGAATGTTATGCTTCAAATGACTTCACATTTCATACGAGACAGAGAGCGAAAGATACACAGAGAGAGAGAGAGAGAGAGAGAGAGAGAGAGAGAGAGACTTGATCTGTTTTCTTGAGTCTTCCCATATAGACCCTTCCAAATCCTCCTTCTCCCACTAGAAGTTCAGAATTGAAATTGTCTGTTGCAGCAGCAAGTTCACGAAATGTGAATACCTCTGCTGCAACTTTTGTATGTCCGTATCTTAGTATTTCCTCAGCTACAATCTTTTGTTTAGTACTGGGGCCTGCATCATGATGATGATTCATGGATGTCAGAACAAAAGAAGGTTAAATTGCAAACAACAAGACGACCATCTTATATTCCTCCAACCTTCAAAAGTAGTAGAACTGATTCTGCTTGTGCATTAGTCCAGAATCTAGGATGTAACATAAATTAATTACGTCAAAATCTTTGTTCTTGTTCTTGACTGGCTGATGAATTTTTTACTAATACATTTATCCATGAACAACATCATCACGATAACAGAAAAACATTTCACATTGTTGCAGACATACAGAAAACTAGCAAAACAAATCTATGACAGGTTTCAATCTTAGAGAATTGCATACCAATTTGTATGTATGGTAGCGTGTATCACGTACTAAGTGCACATATACATTGTAAGTATATTTTTAACAAAGTGACGTAATCCATACCCATATCTATATCACGTATCATAAAATACCGTGTATTCAGTAAATCTGATTTGAATTCAAGAAACACACAAAATTTTCTCTATATTAATCTTGTCAAAACTCAAAAGATAAACATTCTAAAATGGATGACACAAGAGATTCCATGAACAACCATTTACACCCCACATTCCAAAAGAATTAAAAAAAAAAAAAAGAGAAAGAAAGAATTACCTGTGTTCATAGAAACACTTCTGATAATGGTAGCCAATGCTTCATTATGATCATTTTTCTTGGAGGTCTTTGAATCATTCAAATAACTCTTAGAGGATTGTTTCAAATGTGTCTTCCTCATTGTAGTGCTACGCTGCATTGTACAACAGGCTAAAATTCTCATCTCCTTCTGATCAACTCTCTTTTTGGTTTGCCAACAAACCTTCTAAGCTTCCAAAATAACGATAATGATGACAAATATTTTTCAAGAACATTTTCATCTTTCCCCATTCATTAAATTTGACAATAATATTATTGCCAACCTGTTGGTGACAGATTTTTTTTTTTTTTTTTTTACTACAAAATTAGTAATCAAATCCAAGCTGGCATGGAAAATGAAAGCTAAAGAAACTGTTGTTGTTTCGAACTGGAAGAAGATTTGTTTACGTAGGAAAGAAAAAAAAAAAAAAAAAGATGGTTGGAAAAAAATGAATGAGAAGCAAAAATGAGGAGGGTCGTGGAAGTGACTACTTTCAGGCATCTAATGACATGCAGGCCCGTTTTATTCGTTCAAGTCATAGGTAGAGAAGTTCGAGAATATTACAAATATATCCCATGTCTTGTACGAAATTTTTTTATTTTTCATGGTTGATGACTAAATCCTTTCTTGAAACTACTCTTGATTGACAAGACATTAGAACACATATTATTGGGGAATTCTACGTAGAACTATTATATTGATTTTAAAAATTTATATAATATAAAATTTTAAAACACATAATATTATATTATACAAATATTTAAAATACAAAAAAAATAATTCTTAAAAAGAAATTATAAAATTTTTCCATATTATTAGACTTCAAACTAGTTAACTAATGGTAGTTGCCTAGCTGGTAGGGGCGTAGGGCTGTTAAAAAATTGTGAAAAATTAGTCGAATCGATATAAATTAAATTTTTAAAATGATTTTTTTGCAAAGATAAAAATCTTATCAAAATAAACTGAATTGAAACTGACCAATGTTGGTTTGGTTTTATTTTTAATATTATTAATTGAAATAAATCGATCCGAATCGAGTGCATGTTTTTTAAAAATGTTTTATATATTTCAAACAATAGGTGATAAATATAGTGACAAATTTATTTAAAATTTAATACTTCCAATTCATAATTATCATAATTTAACTAAAAAAGGATTTTCATGTTTTTTTACTTCAAATTTTGAAGATTATATTTTTTTAATGTTTAGGGAACTAATGTTAAAAACCTTTTTGTAAGAGATAAAATATTTACAAAAGTATTTGGTTTTGTAAAATATTTGGTTTTAGTTTGACTTTTTAAAATTCTATATAAAAAGTTTGATTCAAAAAATCTTTAAAATCGACTCAAATCGAACTACTAGTACCCCTAATTAGTAGTGTAAACTAGATTAAACAAGTGAATATTTTAGTATTTAAATTTGTTTAATTAATTTAATGAACTTATAAATATGTTTTACTTGTTCATATTTTGAACCAAATTCAAATGGGATTTTATCGAATTTCGATTCGAATTCGATTAGTTTAAAATTTTTATATTTAAATTTGAACTTTTAATTTTATCTAGTCAAGTTCAAAAATTTAAACCACGTAAAATTTAGCTTGAGATATTTCTGACTCAAAATTGAGTTTGATTCAATGAATTGATTTGAATCATCGCCTTAATTCTATCATCTCACTCGTTCATTATATTTAATTTTTAATAATAAATCAAAATATAAAAAGAAACAAAGCAAATTTAAAAAATGTAAAAAAAATTCGTACTATATAAACATTTAAAATATATAATATTATACTATATAAATATTTAAAATATAATAAATACCCTAAATATCATAAAATTTCCCATTGCAAGATTAAAAAGAAAAAAAGGATTCACATCATTTATGAGCAAGGATATAACACACGTGTCAAACCTTCCCACGCGTCATCTCCTTCCTCCAAAACCCACCTTTCAGAACCCTAACAACTGCAAACAAATTATGCTTCATCACCATCATCAATGGCGTTCTTCCGATCCCTCCTCAAAACCCTAATTTCCAAATCCAAAAACCCTAATTCTTCTCCTTCTAGAACCTTCTTCTCCCTCTGCTCCACTTCCCAACCGCCCTACAACCCATCTCCCACAGTCACCTCATCCGGAACCCCTTTCTTCTCCGGCGCCATTTTCTCTCTCCCCTCTCCTCTTCTTCCTCTCTCGTCGGACCTCTTTTTCTTTCTTCTCCTCCTTGGCAACTCTCCCAATCCGCCACCCCTCTTCTCCTCCAATGCGATGTCGTCATCCTTCTCAATCTCCCCAAACTGCCTAATAACAATTTACCCTACAAATTAGGGTTTCATAATCTGAAAAAAAACAATAAAAATTCTGAGCAATTTTCGGGATCCAGGCTTTCTTCTGATGCTGTGGTTAAAGTTACTGATAGTTATCTCAATCTACCCAATTTTATTTCCTTCGGTCGATTACTCTCCGGCCCGTTGCTTGGATGGTAAATTTCCTATCTTTTATTTTTTTAAATATATATATTTTTTTGGATTGGTGAATTTGATTTTCTGTTCATATAAAAAAAAGTTACAATCTTTAGCTTGGCTGATTATTGTTACGGATTCCTTAGCTAACTCTGCGAATTTTGTTGTATGCTTACCAATTCTCATATCTCGGCCCACGTTAACGTGACACGAGATATGATGTGTTGCACTTGTTCATACTATTTTGGCTTTAATTAAATATTTCTTGTGTTAGATGAGCATTTATAGAGGTAATATACTTATTCAGTCACTTGGAGATTGAATCCTTGCAAAAGCAGTTGACTCTTAAGAGCCAGCCATATTAAAGTGTTCTTTGTATTCCTTGCAGGATGATCACACATGATATGTATCTTTCAGCATTTGTTGGTCTAGGTATTTCTGGTGCAACTGATTGGGTACGGGAATTCAATTGTAGTATTCTATTTTAGGCTGTCTACTACTTGAGATTGTATAATCATTTGATTTATCCAATTCATTGTGTAGCTAGATGGTTATTTGGCAAGGAAGATGGGAATCAATTCTGTTGTTGGTTCCTACCTTGATCCTCTTGCTGACAAGGTATATTCTTCTAGATGGGCAGTTACATTATGACTTTTAATCTCATTCTCTTAATTTTGTTTATGCTCTTGAGCTCTTCTAATGAATACGGTCACGTGTTTTAACAGAATCACTTTATTGGTGCTATTTATTCAGTAGCTCATTACTTTTATCTACTGCAGGTACTTATTGGATCTGTTGCTTTGGGCATGATGTATAAAGGTCTTCTGCACCGTAAGTGCATAGTGATTTTTACATTTGTGTGGCTTGTTCTTGATTTCTTTTTATGAAAAAAACTATTGATTAAAAGGCTCCATAAATGATTAGGACGGTTACTTCTGCTTCTTCTGAAGTATCTAATGCCATTGACATTGCAAGTGCCTATGAGTAATTAAATTACTCTCTCTCTATCTCTCTTTCCCTCTCTAATTTCAAAGAGCTGCCTTCTGAGCATTTCAGCAGCTAATTTTGACCTTTTATTTTTTGCATAGTTAACACCAAGTAAATCTAGGCTGTGATTCTTCTTCTTTATTGAGATACTTGGATATTCCACTGTGTAATATTAATCTTTACCTTTTAGAGTTGTTATATAAATATGTGGAAACTATATTCAGGCAAGTCTGCCTCATTCGCTCAATTGGTATAAAACCAGTTACTGGCAAACTATTATTATTTTTTTTAAACCTATTACATCAAAATAGTATACATCCCATCTTTCGATACTTATATGTTTGGGTTTTCAATCTGTGTAGCCGGACTTGTTGCACTTGTTGTGCTGCGTGATGTTGTCCTCATTGGTGGTGCATTCTATAAAAGAGCTAGCACTTTGGAGTGGCAGGTGGGGGAGATTTACCTTATACTCTGTCTTTAATGATCTGCTCTTTGGCTTTGCTTGAGACTCTTTAAAGTTAGTTTCGTCCTAACAGTGGAAGAGTTGGTTTGATTTCTTCAACATTGATGGGACTCGGCCCGAGAAAGTTGAACCTCTCTTGATAAGCAAGGTATGCTTCATGTTTTCTGGCCAGGTTTTTTAGTATAAAATATTTGATATGCGTTTCGTGTTCTCTTTAACTGTCGGACAAAAGATAGTAGATGCTTTGGGAACCATCAATGGATAGAAAGAAAGAAAGAAAGAATTTTTGACAGCTTAAAGATGACATCCTTATCTGTTTTCTTGCTTATTTGTTCCATTGACAAAAAGGGAAAGTAGATGACAGGAAGTTAACTGGGTCGGAAACTCGTTCTTGTGATTCCTAGCATACTAAGATCACGAGGGATCTGCAAGAATTGTCAGGATAACTGGCATGAAAACAGTACATTAATTGCTTCTTCCTGAGCCCGAGCTCTTCTGTCCATTGACAGGTTAATACAGTTCTCCAATTGGTCCTAGTTGCTGCAGCTCTTCTTCAACAGAATTTGGTAACGAGGAAACTCAATCATACATTACATATCTAAGGTATTTTACTTTGTGGATGAAGTTTTGGCATTGTATATAATGGAACTCGACATTTAACTCTATCACAACACTTTGTTTGGTCTTCAGTTGGTTGGTTGCTCTGACGACTGCGGGTTCGACTGCGGCATATGGCTTAGCACAACACATTAGGATCGGATCTAAGTCAATAGGAAGTAGGTTATAATTTGAATTTGAGTCCAGAGCAAGAGCAGAGCTGATAGTGAAGGTGAAAAGCAGGCTTGCTGATTTTTGTAGGCTTGTTTTTTCTTTTGGTTAAACAAATGCGTTGGTCGGTATGCATTTCCTTGTATATTATTTCTCCTCTCTCTCCTTTTTTTTTTTTAAAAAAAATTAAAGAAATGGAATTTATGACATCTCTTGCGGATTTGATATCGATAACAAAGCTACAAATACCTAAAATCTTGAACTGCTCTCCACTACATCAAGTTTTAAGGCCTTCAATAACCAACGTACACGCATTTTCGGTATAGCTTATTTATTTATCTATATTTTTATAAAAATTTGAGTTGTGTTTTTCCCTTAAAGTGCTATAAAACAAATATTATTCACGCCTTAATTGATAGATGAAATCGTAAATTATATGATGGCCAATTCTACTACGTTATTTATGTATAAAACTAATAATTTTAAGTCTTTTACACATAATTCTAAGTTATTTATGTATAAAACAATTTTAAGGGTCTTAGAATTTGATTTGAAAAATACTTTATGACTAGAGTTTTAATTAACTAATAACACTATGAACCAATTATTCAAACGGATAAATATTAAAATGAAATTTATTCCAAAAATATAGAATTGATTCTACCAATTATTCAAAAGGATAAATATTAAAATGTGGTGTTTTTTTCTTAAAGTGTTTCTTCCTATTTTGAACTACTTAAATTGCCCATAAAGCAAATATCATTCACTCCTTAATTGATAGATGAACCTTATGACGGCCAATTCTACTATATTATTTATGTATAAAATAAATTTTAAGGGTCTTTTACACATAATTCTAAGTTATTTATGTATAAAACAATTTTAAGGGTTTTAGAATTTGACTTGAAAAATACTTATGACTAGAGTTTTAATTAATCTATAGAATTATAAAAGTTTGAGTAGTTCCTCATACCATATTTACAGAATTTGATTGGCATGCGAGCGCAATTGAGCAAAGAAAATTAATAATATGATGAATTTGATTTGTTTGTCTAATAGAAAATATTTATTGGGTTTTTTCTACTTGTATTGCAACGCATGCACTGCCAAATGTTTAAGTGTTGCGATTGTTCACTCCTTCAAGTTGCGTGGGATAATTGTTAATCATCTTTCACAATTTTATAAGTTTAGATATTATAATTGCCTTTCTTTTCTGTTTTGTGTTGTCGCATCAGTGGCAGGAAGTGAACAGTGACAAGAAGTACTGATGGTGCTGGAACATTGCTGCAGGCTCAAATCTAATGCATCTGAGGGCTTTTTTAGTGGTGTTGAAAAGTGATAAAGCTCAGATTTCAATAAACTACAATGAAAAATGGTACAAAGTTTACATCCTACCATGCCTGAGTCATCTAATTGGCCTGAAAGCACGGTTATTCTTTTTATTTTAAAGTTTAAATTTTTATTCTTTTGAATTTTTGTGATTACCTTGGTCTGTTATATGTATTATTATTGCGAATCAACATGGATTTTCTTCATTTTTATGTCACTATATACCATATCACACCTTTTTTTTTGCAGCGGATATACTTAATATTCGTCTTTCTTTGGCTGCCATAATTGAAGCAGTACTGTAGTGTAAAGTTGTGAGGTTTTTTTCTTGTTTCGACAAACAGACCTGATGCGGTTGGAAAATGGACACCCCACTTCCCTGTTGCATACAGTTGTTAGAATACCAGGGGGAGAGGTTACTTTCACCAACATAGGCATGCTTATCCTATAGGGAATTTGGATAGTCAGATCTTCAATTCCTCGGTAATAATGTGATGAATCAAATTTAATAAAGTTTTTTGGCTTATCCGTAATTAATATATTGGTTGGTGATATTGTTACATTCTACTTGACTATTATTAATTCTTAAAATGGTATTTATTTTATTTTATTTTTATATAAATACTAATCCATGTTCTCAATTGATATGAATAACCTTAAAATTTCTTAAGTCCTAAATAATTATTTGATGTCATTTGACATTAGTTTTCTACAAATACAAACATACTACCAAGCTTTTTTTTTTTTTTTTTTTTAAAATATTCGTTAGTCATATTTGGCAGGCACTTAAATTTTGTAGGTACATATGGTGCAGATTATAAATAAGGTCTGAATCCCATACATAGATCTACTGTTCTACATAATCTTTTCTTTTAAAATTCTAATTTGTATATAGTACTATGTTGTAACTTTCATCTTTATTTCAATTCTCATATAATATTTGTTTCGTTCTAATTTAAGTATTCTTCTTCAAATAGTTCTTTCTTTAAAAGTAAACACTGCTTACTATAAGTAAAAAAAAAACACTGCCTTTCTTTTAAAATTTTAGTTACACGTAAATTATTAAAAAAAAACTAACATTGTCTAAAGTTTTAGTTACACATAAATTATTAAAAGATAACTAACAGACAATAATGTGTTGTTTGATTACAATAGAACTCTAAACATGCAATAAGCAATGGTATAGAAATTTTTGGTCTCGGGGTGATCTATAAGAACTTTTGTGTGACCACCTAACCTTTTTTATTACAAAAAGAAAAAAAAAAAGAAATTTTTGGTTAATATACTGAGGTAAAAAAATGTAGAATCACATCTAAAAAAATGGAAGGAATTAATTATTTGTTAGGCTTTATATAGTTTATTTGTTATTTTAAAAATTATATCAAAGTGTCAACAAATGCCTCTAGCACCTTATTACTTTTGATAAATTTAATATGTTAAACACCCAAAAAAATATTGTCCAAGAAACTAAAAAGGACAAAGAAGGAGTGCATGGCATTAAATAAAAAAATATATATATTTGATTTAAGTTTTACCTCCTAGACCAACTACCCTTTACAGGTTTAGAGAATATTATTTAAATGAACATGAGCTCAATTAACTACTTACTTACAGGCCTAATTCCTGTTATTTATTGTAAATATTATTTCATTACAATGATTTTAGCATGCAATAAAATTATATTGACATGACTAATGGTACTATCTCACGAAAAAAGAGTTAGAGATAACGTTCTTCTCTAGGGAATTTGCAAAAATGGATGTAAGTTTTGACAAAATTTCAGTTAATTTGGTAACCTTATATTAATTTTAGGTTAATACAAGAAATTAAGGGTGGTAATGAGTCATATCGTGTCATTGATGTCCTGTCACGTGTGACCTATTTTTTATCGTGTTGTGTCATGTGAAACCCATTTCTTATTGTGTCATATTTGTGTCGGGCTCATTCACGATGGTATCATGTTCGTGTTCAACCCATTTATATCTCCAAAGATATACTAGCATATTTGACAAGTTAAATAATTTGTGACCCATTTGAATTAAAATCTCTAATTTTAATTCTTGAATAATTAAAATAATTATTTGTACTAACCTTGTCCTTATAGCAATTTAGAATATATTATTAAAATTTTTGAAATTTTTCATGTAGTATTTAAAATTATTATTGCATTTGATTTTAATAATAATTTTACATTAAAACTATTATTCATGATTTTAAAATATGTTAAATTCAATTATATTGGGGTAACATTTCAGCAAAATCTGTTATTTAGCAACTTAACTTACCAAATCCTTTGCTTTCGTGTTATAAATAAGTTGATTCAATAATGATCGGATAAAATTCAAGTCTTATTATAACCTCTTAATTTTGCATTGTGTATGGCTCGTGCCATCGTATCGTGTCAGAAATTGCCAACCTCAAAAGAAATAGACATAGTATTGCTTGTGTAGTTAAAGAGTGATTAATGGTGACTTAGTTAGCATCTAAAGAAATTAAAAAGTGAATGTAAGATTTTTTTTTAAAAAAATATTTATGTAAATTTCTACAAAAGCTTGATTAAGTCAAGAGAATAAATTATGAAAAAATTATTTTTTATGAAGTATCACCAACAAATCTAGAAAGTTATAAGAGACCTCAAGAAAGGAAATTTTACCGCTGGAGTTTTTGAAATAAACAATCCAAATTATGCCTTAAAAATGCTGCAAATCTTAAATAAAATGAAAAACTAAAAAATATGGTACAACCATTAATTTGATAGTGATAATATTCATGATATTAAAGAGAATAGATAAAACCAATATAAAAGTAACTAAATAGAAGATAAAACTAATAAAGCCTAAATAAGTGATCAATAGAAAAGAACCAAAAAAGATTTAGTTGATATTCAAGATTAAAAAAAAAATAGTAGAATAAAGTGAAGGTGTCCAATTTACAATATATATATATATATATATATTGCAAATTTAAATAACATAAAAAATTTAAAAACATAGCAACCATTAATCTAATGTTATTAATATTTATGATATTAAATATATATGATAAAATTGAGAAATGGAATAAAAGTAATTAAATAATATTGCAAGACAAACATAGGTAAAGAAAAACTTTCTAAGGATCATAAGTTGATTTTTTGACTTCCCTAATAGCCATAAATTAATTTTTTCTAATACATTGATTCGGTTTAGCATCGGAAATTTATATAATTTAAAAGAACAAGTAAAATTATGTATGTGTTTATGAAGTCAAATCTACCGCTCATTTGAAAAAAAAAATATAACTCTTTTTAAGAGACATTCAATTAGCTTTTAAGATTTCACGGAGAAAACAACCAAAGTACTTAAAAATTAAAGAACACAATAAACATAATAAACAGAGAGTATTTATATGTATTTTACCAACTTTCATTGGCTTTTAGCCACAACTAAGTATTGTTTTATATTATGTACAAAATGTAGTTCTTTTTAATTTATCACGTTTCATACGTATACAAAGTATGTGCACTTTCTTAATACTGTTATAAAAATGTGAGTATATTTTCTTTTAAGTGTTTCCTTTTTTTTTTTTTTTTTGATCTACCTAATTTGGTCATAATTTAGAAAATTGTAGCTTAAGAATATATGTATTTCTAATGGATAAATATGAAAAATGTTAAAATATTAATATATGAATTCTTAATTGTAGCCAAAAGTATTTTATGTTGTTATATGGTCATGGGATTGAGACTCTTCCAACATAATCAAGGATAATTAAATGTATTAGATAATCATGAATCCTACACATGGAAGAAATGAAATTAATGGAAATAGATAACTTTCATTTAATCCTACGAAAGTCATACATAAATAAAACAATTGTCGTCAAGATAAACTCAAAAAAAAAAAAAAAAAAAAAAAAAAGTTCAATCTCAAATAATCCTATTTCTATGAGTTTCTTGCCCTGATATATTCCGGCTATTATTCAATAGTATTTGTTGATCCCTAATTAAGTTTTAGGTATTTTTTTTAAAGAAACAGGATCTATAGATAATTACCTATCCCTTTTGCGATTTGAATTCATGACCTAAGTCACATTATTTGATAGATTTATGTTTGAACATTTTTGTTTAGTTCAGCCAGATTTTGCCAGAGATATATCTCAATATTATATCAAAGTCCAATTAATACGTATATGTAATCATATGTACCATGTAGCATTAAGCTAATCATAATGAAAATTGCAAACGAAAAATCAAATGTATAAAATAGGATAGAGGGCATTCAATGCATAATATCATTTCCATTATAATGCTTCGAACCGATAATTCACATGATTGTGATCATAACGTGTCTACTATGATAATATAACCATGTAGCTAATTAATCGTAAGATTAAAAAGTTAGAGATTTAATCTTTGAAAGCTTTTAAAATTGTATATCCTTATACATTAATCCATATTTATATTATTAAATTAGTATTCATAAATCACATTAAATAGTTTTGCGATATGTATTTTACTAATACTAGTAAATTATATGATATTATAATATTCTACGTAATTAAATTTATTCTTATTTAATTAAATTATTATTTTTTACTTCTTTTTACAAATCATTTATTAATAAAAATTCACACAACATATTAAATTATGTGACCAAAATAAAATAAAATTAGGAAAATTTTGTTTAAAAAATATGTTTTTGTAGAGAGTTTTAGCTTAATATTATGGGTCCAACTAATTTGAATTCTAGAATTTGGTTAATCGAATTGAAAATTGAATACCGAATTTCGATTTAATTAATCAAATTTTTTACCAGATTAAATTTAAAATTGAAATTAATTAAAAGTTTTTTTTTTTTTTTTTTTTCTGAATCTTAACCGAATAGATTTTATTTATCGATACACACCCCATCTGGCCAAGCAACAAAACATAACTCGTACATGTGCATACATTTTCAGCGCAGCTTATTGATAAGTTCACTATTTTACAATGTGCTATGCCGAATTACATTTAAACATATTGTGCAGATAGAAATGCAGTAAAGTAACGAAAGCACTTCAGTTCTGGATAGGTGAATGAAAAACGTCCTCCTCAGTTTTGTTGAGGGGTTGTGTTGACGATGCCAGCATGGAACAGCAAAGCCCACAAGTGAGTTACAAACTCTCCTCCTCTGGCCAAGTATTCTGCATGGGCAGTAACATCATCAGAAGGAGCCACAAACAAAATCATCTCAGTCCAGAAATCTGCCAATATGAATACTATGTTTTCCACACACTCTCTGGTTGTTGGATCAACTGATTTGCAAGACGTGCACCGGCTACTAAGACACTTCTCTCATTAGGCTCTCTTTCAGCTAACGACCTCAATCTATTGGACTTTGCCTCCAGGGTCCTACACCCATTGAGATGTTCATCAGCTTTATTCACTGTCTCCCGGAATTTGCATTCCGTAACATAAGCATGATCAGGCAACAGTCGAGGAGCGAAAGCAGCCAAATAAGCACAGTATTTTGATAAGTCCGTTGCCACATGACGATGATGATTATCATTATCATGTCTTGGATTTTCGGGAAACTGAATCTCGCAGAGGCTGGTGGCTATGTGCCAGTCTCATTATTACCTCCGTGTGCGTCGCGAATTCTGGACAGGCCCAAGAGAGATTAGATTCTACTCTATTTTGGCGCAAAGCCTTTATCCCCCTTGTCAAACTGCGGTCACTGTCCTTTATCCAGGCGACAACTGCATTCTTCACAGCTTCAGACACTTCGCAACGGGACTGCTTTCTTTGTATTTTCTTCCAGGGTCTTCGACAAAAGTGAAGGCATAATAAATGTTGAGGAGAAGACAAGGCTTGTAACTGAAGGATGTTAGGAACGAGTACTGGCCGAGTTTTCTTCCCCAAGGTTTTGGCCATGGAATGCTACACACAAATTTTACAACAGTTTCATACAGTTTGCTTTGCTGCAGAGACGGCTTGCGCACATATTCGCTGAGGAAAATTATCTTCCCCCAGTTGGAGAAAACAAACAGAAGAATTTGTATAATCACTGAAAAGATGACAACAGATAGTACAATCACAGTGACAATAGCATCAACATGATGTCCCCCACTCGTGAAAATGTGTAAATATGTGTTGGTAATAGTAGGTATCCCAGAGGGTGACAAAAGCGATACAGCAGCCTAATAAGAGGATAAGAAGATCAATGGATAACCTGTATATCGCATTATCGAAAATCAAAGCATATTTTGTGTAGAAGATGTAATTCATAGAGGAATGCAAGTTCTTGCTCGATTACTCGAAATGGTCTTTCAGAGTCACCACCACCTTCTTGTCGGAGAAGCCCATTCCGGACAAATCTCCACATCTTGTCCGGAGAGCTTTCAGGCAGAGGGTAACCAGCAAAACGGCAACAGAGAAGCTTATACAATGCAAAGGAAAGGCATATATCCTTCAACTTGGAATCTGGATCTCCAGCATTGCTCAATAGCCTCCCCGGACATTGCCAGACCTTCTCAACAGTGATCACCTCATCTGGGATCACTCCTTTGACAAGTTCTTCCTCATGCTCATTTTCCCATGACATTATATACCTGCAACCCGTCATATTGTCGGGATCGACATTCTCACTCAATGGATGATCGTAGTTCATCAAGTATGCAACAGGTTTGGTCATCCTCACTATACCACGCTTGGTGGCCAATTGAGAAGCAGAAATTCTTTCACTTGCCTTGTATGCAATTGCATAGATCAGAAACGGCATTAGCCGAAATAGATTCTGTTTTCTTTTTATAATAATACAAACCAAATAACCTGCCCATCAAATACATCTGAAAATAATATTCCCAAGCATGCTTCTTCCATTGATCATTGTCTTCAAGGTTGAAGGAAGAAATAGAATCTGCGCTTCCATAAACTATGAGCAAAACCATTCCCCAGCAGGGGAAAAATTCGTTGTTGAAAGGAGCCAAGTGAATCTGCCCCATTGTGTAGGTGATTGAAATGAAGGAAAGATAATAAGCTGCTTGAATAAGAAATCGGAGAATTTCATTCTTGGAGCGACGTCTAGAAGAGCCAAGAATGATGAGCAAGGCTAGGATGAATGCAGTAAAGCATACGGCTCCCAGAATCTGAGCTAGCTTTCCCTCGGGAGTACCATTCCAATAGTGTATTGCTTCATTCACTTGAGTATTGTTTAGAAGCGCCACTTTATTGCCTGATCCTTCTTCCATTAACAGATGCTCAGCCATGCTCGCTCTCATTCTCTATTATTATTTTCTCCTATGTATAGTAAAACTTTCTCACTTAAACTTGGATGTGAGCTCAAGACTGAAGGCTCAAGTCATATTAATATAAGGGCTCGACCTACTCGTACTGCAGCTGTGGGAAGAAAGAAGAGGGGAATCTTGATGGCCCCACGCGGGATTTACTTTCTCAGTCGGTGTTTTATCATCCACTATTTTCCTTGGACGCAGCCGCCTCTACCTCTACTGAGATAGGAATCTTTGGAGCAAGTTGTAATTATTTATTTTATAATACAAAATAAATATTGATTGTAGTTGAAATTATTTAAAATATTTCTCTTTTTTTTCGTGATGATTAAAATGCTCACTCTTAATAAAATATAATTTTTCTGTTATCGTTTGAAAAAAATAATGAAATATAATTCTCAATTTTGATAAGAAAAAATAACCTAATTTTGTTTTTCTTTTTTTTGTGATACCTAAAATATTCGCCTTTAATGAAATACAAATTGTGATAGGATAACTTAATAAAATTCATCTACACCTCATCTATTTAATTGCCTATTTTTAATAATACTACCACCTATTTTTCATCGCAGCTAATACCTTTAATTAAATAGTTTCACACCTTATAAGTCCTTAATAATATATATATTTTTTATTTAGTTACTTATTTCTAAGAACACTACCACCTATTTAGATTTATGTAAATGTTTGGAATAAATGCATAATAAGATGAAACAAAATTTTATTTGTACAAAGAAATTATATTTGAGCAAAAATAAAATAAAGTTGTATTTATAACTATTACGTTTCTTCCTTGAGTTTTTACAAAATTTTAGCATAAATACATAATAAAAAGATAGAAAAGTTTAAGAGTAAAAAAATCATTTATACTTTAGCAAATAGTAAAAAACATATTTTTTATAAGTTCATATTGTTTCTTTTTTATTCTTAATAAAAAAAAAATTGTACAATCAAATATGGGAAAAAAAGATCAACTCATGGTACGATGTGTGCTTACAATATTGTAGAACAATTATAGAACTTAAAGAAGTAGGCAAGTAATGTAAGCAAATAACATAATTTATGCAAATAAAATCATACTATTAAATAGTCTAAATAATTAGAAATACAAATTGAGTTTCCATGTCAACTTAGAAAATTACAATGCAATTGTTACACTATTAATAAAATAACACGAATATATATTAAATATTTGGGTAATCAATTCAAGGAATTGATCACAAAAATTATGTAGAAAATAAAATATAAAATTCATACATATTTATTACTTTTACATTTTGTTTATGTATTTAATAAATAAAAAATTTAATTTCATAGTAAAATATTATATTAAAATATAAATTTGGAGTTAACCATAGCCATTTAGGATAAATAAAAGAGTTTAGAACGTCTAAAAAAAAGAGTTCAGAATATCTATGGAGTCTTGAAGTGAATGTTATTAAAAATTTAAAAAATATGAAAAAAATGCCAATATATACTCAGTAACGGAATAAGAAAATTAATATATTCTTTGCATACATACATATTTTAGACACAATATGTTAAAAAATTAATTCTGATAGAAATTATATAAAAATTACATTTTATTTTGGATGTCTTTATAAAGCTACATGTTTTGAATGATAGTTGCGTGCATTTTCAAATAAGATAAATGATTATTTCATTTATATTCTATATATTTCAGAGTAAGATAAAAGAACAATTTCTAATTTTTCATCTTTCGATAATTATCTTAATATGTTATTGGATTCCTATCCTTAATATAAAGAATATATTAGTGTAATCTATTTTGATTTTTATATATATAAGACATAGTTTTTGTTTAATGTATTTGTTCTTTACATTTTAATTGCATTCATTTTTTATTATTATTTTTTGAAATTTTAAATAATCACTTTTATAATTATTATCCATACAACATTTGATTTCCTATAAATATATTCTCTATTAAAAGAATTCCAAAAATACTACATCTATAAAATGATGTTTAATTGATACTTCGCAGCAGGGGCGGATCCAAGAGTTGAACTTTTTTTTTGCGAGGGGGGAAATATATGTACACATTTTGAGACAATTTTATGATTTTTGCAAAATTTTACGGGGTAACTTTTTTTTGGAGGGAGGGGAGGGGGCAAAAAATATATGTACATATTTTGAGACAATTTTATGATTTTTGCAAAATTTTACGGGGTAAGGTCTAATTTTTAAGACATTATTGAAATTTTTAAAAAATATCAAAAAAATATATATATATTTTCGAAACTTTTAAGAAATAGAACTGGATAAATACATACAAAGAGCATAATTTTTATATTCTCTAAAATTTTTGGGGGAGAAAGTCTAATTTTTGTAGTAATATAATAATAATTTAAAAAATTTTAGGGGAGAAAAAACATAATTTTAAACATCTTAGGGAGGAGGCCGCCCCTCTCCACCCCTATGATCCATCCCTGCTTCGTAGTAATTTTTTCATTTTGCTTCTCCTATTTTTTGTAATACCTAAAATGCCTGTCTTTAATGAAATCTAATTTCTAATAGGAAAACATAATCAAATTACTCATCAAATCTATTCTAACTATCTATTTTTAAGGATATACATAAATTTTTTTATCATACAATTCTACCCGAGATAATCTACTATTTTTCTTTTACTATTTGTCACAAGTAATATATCCTTAATTAAATAGTTTCATACTTAACATGTCCTTAATGAAGTAGAATTTACCTATCTAAAATACTCCCCATTTAATCTAACAAAATTATCTACTTTTTATAATACTACTATATATTTATTAAATATGTATATTTAAAATTGTTGCAATAAAATTCGTTAGAGTTATATGAAATTTTGGCATAAATGAATAATAAGATTATAGACATTTTTATTTGAATCAAATGACTTATATTTGAGCAAAAATAAAATAAAATAGTATTTATAACTATTATGTCTATTCAAATTGTTTATTCCTCAAGTTATAAAGAAAATTTGGTATAAATATATAATAAGAATATAGAAATTTTCAAGAGTAGAAAAGTCATTTATACTCGATCAAAAAATAAAATATTAAAATATTATTTTATAGCTGTTATATATTCAAATTGTATCTTTTTATTTATTTTTTTATAACTAACAAAAACAATCTTTCATAACTATCTATCTTACAAATACACACACGCGTATGCGCGCATGCACACATACACACATAAATGTTACAGTATTAATTTTTTCGTCTAATTGTTCATTGAAAGTATACTCTAAGGGTAGCATTATTGCCAAAGCAGTTTGCATCCTGCTAGAGCAAATTTGATGTTTTAGATAAAAATACTCCAATAGTAAAAGAACTTCCAGTTAAAACTATCACTACATCTTTTTAGCTACTAAATCCGCATTGACTGCCCTCTAATTTCACTCCAATCCCTATCACCAAATACAGATTCTCCTCTTCATATTACACAGCATTCTTATAGCCTCTTTCCTTTTTATCTAAACTATCGTAGTAGTAGTAGTAATATGAAAATGATACAAAGGCTTTGCTCATATATCTTTTTACATGGTTTCTTTCTTATTGTTTTACAGTGGAGTGGAGGGAGGGGACTCCTCTTCCTCTATCTCTTTCATAAATTTATCTTTTATTGGTTTCAAAAGACCCTCAAACATGTATAGTTAAGTATAAAAGTTGATTGAAGAAGGGTTTTTTTGGTAATTGAAAACAATTAGCAACAAAACAAATACTCGTCCCTTTCCCTCACTTACATATTAGAATTCAATCGCTAATTTGAAGGAAAATTAGAATATTTAGCTCTGGATATCCACCATGATGATAACGATAACTTCCATGGATATCATTATCTTAATCGATGAGTTAATTCAGTTGTCGACCAAGTATTGCTCACCATTTCGTTCATTTAGTCTCATCCATATATTCGTCTTTCATTGCCAACGGTTTTGATTCCCCTACAATCTCAATTACTGTTCTATTTTCACGAGCCAAAATGATACAAAAAAGAGACGAAATCATGAGGAATATAGGAGATATGGAGGAGAGGATGCCTACACGATTGTGGAGTTGCAGAAATTGATTAATTGATTGCTAAGAGTGGTGGGTAGATGAGAGTGATAAACGGTAATAATCAGTGGGACATAGTAGAAAAAAATAATAGATTGTGGTAGTTTAATTGGAAACTTTTTATTATTGGGGTATTTTTTTACCTAAAACAATAAATTTACTTTGATAATAACACCACCCATACTCTAATTGCGAATATCATGGGCCTTTAAATACAAAGGAAATACTTGAAACTTGAATTTATTTCAATAATTATATTGATTCCCAATAGATATCAAAATAGGGCCCTATATAAAAGTCAAAATTTAAAAAATATGACTTTAATACAATATATATATATATATATATATATATATATATAATTATTGAATTCTTTCCTTTAGACATCTAGATAATGTAATAAGCAAAAAGAAATTAAAATTTTCAATAACGTAATTAGAAATGTTACACGTACAAAGCATATATATATTTTTCTAATAAATAAATAAAGTGGAAACAAAAATCAAAGAGTCTGCGCATTGGCTTTGGAATTGACCCCTGGTATGTCCTACTAGTGCAATTATATACATGGTTAATTAATCTATCTATCTATACTATTATATATACATACATACATACATACATATACATACATACATACATATATATATATATATATATACATATATATATATATATATATATGTGAGTTTCTTTTCTCAAATTTTATTTTTTATAATGCCTAAAATACCTGCCTTTATTGAAATGTAATTCTCAATTCTGGAAAGAAAATATAATAAATTTTTGTTTTTTTTGTGATGCCTAAAGTATCCACCTTTAATGAAATACAAATCCTTATATAAAAACATTATTAAATTATTCCTCATCTATTTAATTACCTATTTTTAAGAATACTACCAACTATTTTTGTTATGCCTAATATACCCTTAATTAAATAGTTTCATGCCTAATAAATGCTTAATGATTTGTTTTTTGTAAATCATCCTTAACAAATGTAAAATATTCTTTATTTAATCTGATAAAATTATATATTTTTTAATAATTTATATTACTACTATATATTTATTGTATACGATCTCGAATGTAGGCCGAAGACGCAGAAGTAGTAGAAGAGTTGGTGTTGGCAAAAGTAAATTTGATGATTTTCTTTGTCAATGAATATATTATGTTGGAATATAAGGTGATTTAATGATTCCTGTAAACAAAGTACAGTACATAAACAAGCACAGGAATCTAATATTGATATTCTTTGGATAGTTGAAACTAAAGTTAGAATAGAAAATTTTGAGAAAATCCACAAACATGTCTTTCCAGATTGGAATTGTGTTTAATGTTGTTCCTGTGCTGTTGAAATCCTTTGTACTGAATTTGCATGGAATGAATGATCAGATTCTTACATGTTTTGTGGATCGTTTGGTATTACACAAAACCTTCTATTCCGTGCATCTTTTGTTTATGCCAAAAATGATATTGTTGATAAACAACGACTTTGGACGTGAGCTTAAGACCAAGGCTCAAGTCATATTAATATTTGCAGGAAGAAAGGAGTGGGGAATCTTGATGGCCGCACGCCGGATTTACTTTTCTCGGTTGGTGTTTTCCTATCCACTCTTTTTCCCTGGAGGCAGCTGCCTCTAATGAGATAGGGATCACTTTTGGCGGGGTGGGACAATATTTTTTACTCGAGCATCTAACATCACCACATGGGGTGATGGAAGCCACATCAACAATTTTCACATGCAATTATATATACGATTAATTAATCTATCTTAATCTATCTATATCATTATTATTATTATAAAACTAAGTCAAAATTATTGAATTTGACTATTAACTAGAATAGAAATATAATAAGTATAGAAAAATAAAGAAATATTAGAAAATTCTCAAATAATCTTATATTACTGACTTTTATTAGTTCATACCAAATGAGATACCAAAAACTCCTATTTATGAGGTTACAAGATAGGGGTTCATTAATAGACACTTAATATGATACATGAATCACGGGAATCAATAAGGTTTCACTTAAGTCAAAGATATATATATCGTAAGTCATATTAATCAACGTGTTTGGGGAAATGAATGGGACATCCATATTCCAAGAATTCATAACAACGTCACGCCCTAAATCCAGGTTCACAACACGCCTCACCTTAGGGTACAACCTAAGATACAAGGCATCAATATCATGAGCAATCTAAAATAACCATTATTTTCAAATAAGTCAAATTATCCAAATGATTACTAGATTCCTCCAATTATCAAATAAAAATATTCTAAAATCTAAAGTACTAAAATATTTACTAAACTTGCTTAAATCAAATAAACTGTTTCGGCACAAGCGCCTAAGAAAAAATCCTAATAGCTAGGTCCATGCCAAGCCATTAAAGAGTTGCTACTCCCAAAGACTAAATTTATTTCCCTTCTTACTCGAGATTGACAACTCTATCTACAAAACAATTGATTAAAATGGGGTGAGCAAACACTTGCCTAGTAAGTAGTCCTACTCATCTTTCACCGGATTGAGTATATTACATAGATATAATTTTACAAACTAACGTTTGATCGCACATTAGAGCATGCTTATACATAAATAAGTACAATTTTATAAAAATCACAAGTTCCAAACAATTACATATATGTAAGTGGCAAATAAAAATGAATATTTTATAGCCATAACATATAGCAAAACCGAATAATAACAATACACATCCATCGTACGTACTTATATCGTTGAGCTCAAAGGTTTTCTAAGGCTTAATTGGTAACTTGGATATCCAGTGCTAACTATTATACCCGTTAGACAAGGGCCAGATGCAGGCCAGCTACCTTCCGTTGGGTGGAGTCAAACATAGGCCAGTTACCCTCCGCAGGGTGGAGTATTAGGGAACTAGCTCGCACCGACATCACCAAAGATAATCCAAGAGCCAAATCATTTTTCATATCAAAATAAGGAATCATACATCACACAATCATCGTATTCAGTCAAGGTGCCACTTACTAAATTGATATTAAAAACATTAAATTAACCATACTCAATCCAAATTTCATACATAACATGAATATTTTGTAAAAATATAATTTTCATAAAAATTGATTTTAAAACATGAAAGAGGTTAGAACCACTTACCTTTTATTATAATTCGAAACACGTGAGTTTAGCTTAAGTATTCGAATCTTGCGAATTCTTACCTATAAAACAATTAAAATATCTCAATTTAAAAGCCATCCCTACTGCCCGAATTATCAAAGAATTTGACCTGCCAAATCAATTTTTCTTCCCCTTAACTTATTTTCTCAATAAACTAATGCCGCATCAACTTATTTAATTTCCACCGCCAAACATCATCATCAATTCAATTCCATCCAACTTGGGAGCATGCACACAGAACAAGCCTTTAGCTTTCTTTTTTTTTTTTTTTTTTTTTGGCCTTTTAATTTGGCCCATTCACTAATATGACAATTGTAAATGTTAAACCCTACTTCTTATTCCCTTTCATGCTTCACTACGAACTGCCATGAAAACTCGGACCAATTCACACACAGGCTAACGCAATAACATGCAACAACCATGCAAATAACATTGTTTTACTTTTAGTCATTATACTGGAATCTTTCAATGAAACCTTAAATAAATTCTAACTATCAAATTAATTTCCCGCTTGACACTTTTCATATAAACATCAAAGATGATATATTAACAAGACGTAATTGTTACTTTTTTCTTGCCTTAAAAGAAATACCTTAAATATCTTCTTACTATTGCTCCTCCTTCTCTCTTAGGCAGCTATAGTTTTTCTTTTTTCTTTGTTCTCCCTAAAACGATTGTAACCCTAACCCTAACCCTCAATATAATATGTCGTATACTTGTTTAACTCAAGGTATATATATTATTTCTCAACTTTTAATATTTAATAATTAGTCCTTTGATAGTACTTAATTATCTATTATTCCAAATTAATAACTTATGGGTTCAAAAAAATAACTAATCTATTATTGGACTTTAATTATTATCAATAAGTGTACGGGTTCCCTCTTGGATGTCCATTATATAGAAAATAAGCCTGGTATGCAATTCATTAAAAAACTTTACTAGAAAAAAAATCCAGTGGAAAAAACCCTAGTGAAGTAAAAAGAGTACACTATTCAAAGTGTTTGACAATGTACTTACTCTTCCTTTTGAGAACTTTTATTGAGATATTTGAATCGACATATTCCAATACTTTTCACCAACTTTTCAAATGTAGCAGCTATAAGTGACTTGGTAAATAAATCTGTCAAATTCTCACTTGAGCAAATTTGTTGCACATCAATTTCACCATTCTTTTAAAGATCAAGTGTGAAGAAGAATTTTGGTGAAATATGCTTAGTTCTATCTTCCTTTATATATCCTTCCTTTAGTTGAGCAATGCAGGTAGCGTTGTCTTCAAACAATGATGTAGGAATTTCTTTCTAGGAGGATAACCCGCAATTCTTCCAAATGTAGTGAGTAATTGACCTTAGCCAGACACATTCTCGGTTTGCTTCATGATTTGCTATAACTTCAACATGATTTAAAGAAGTGACAGTTATAGATTGTTTTGTCGTGGAGAACGCCATGATATAGCAGTACCACCACATGTGAATAAGTATCTAGTTTGAGATCGTACTTTATACGGATCAGATAAATATCCAACATCTGCATATCCAATTAGCTCTAGAGTAGATTTATTAGAATAAAACAAGCCAAGATCAGGTGTCCCTTGGAGATATCAAAAAATATGTTTGACTCCATTCCAATGTCATCTTGTAGTACAAGAACTAAATCTTGCTAATACATTCACAGCGAATGATATATCAGGTCTTGTACAATTAGCAAGATACATAAGTGCCCCTATTGCACTAAGATATGATACTTCAGGACCAAGGAGTTCTTCATTTTGCTCTCGTGGTCGGAAATGATCTTTGTCAACATCAAGTGATTGGACTACCATTGGAGTACTCAATGGATGTGCTTATCCATGTAGAACCACTTTAAAACTTTAGTAGTATAATTTGATTGATGAATAAATATTCCATCTTCCAGATGTTCAATTTGTAAACCAAGGCAAAATTAGCTTGTGTTTTTCCTAAATCCTAATCCCAAATTCTCTCTTTAGATAGTCAACCGCTTTTGAAATATCTTCAGGAGTTCCAATAAGATTCAAATGATCAACCTAAACAGCAACGATCTCAAAATTCAGTCCATTTTTCTTGATAAAAATACATGGACATATTGGATCATTTGTATAGCTTTCTTTAATCAAACTTTCACTGAGACGATTGTATCATATTCATGCAAATAGCTTTAAACTATACAAAGATCTTTGCAATTTGATGGAGTAAATTCCTCGAGAATTTGAATCACATGCTTCAGGAAATTTAAATCCTTCAGGGATTTCCATGTAAATATCTTTATCCAATGCTCCATAGAGATAAACAATGACTACATCCATCAAACGCATATCAAGTTTTTCGTGTACTTCCAAGGTCACAAGATATTGCAATGTGATTGCATCCATTATAGGTGAATATGTATCGTCACAATTAAGACCTGGGCTTTGCAAAAATCCTTGCGCTACAAGTCACGCTTTGTATCTCACAATTTTATTTTTCTCATTTCGTTTTTGCACAAAAACCCACTTATATCCAACGGATTTTACACCTTCAGGTGTTCGGGTTACAAGTCCAAAAACTTCGCGTTTAGCAAGTGAATTCAATTCGGACTGAATCGCATCTTTCCATTTGGCCAATCATTTATATGTTGACATTTCTCAACCGATTTTGGTTCAAGATCCTCAAGTTCTTCCATAATTTCAAGTGCTATGTAAAAGTACTATCAATAATTGTTTCAACTCGGTCCTAATATTTATTTGTAATGACAAAATTTATAGAAGTTTCATTTACATGCTTTTCAGGAGTATGAAAATTGTGCTCTTCGGGAGCTAGAATTTTCTCTTCAAGAGGTTGAATTTTGTCACTAGTGATCTCTTGAAATTCTGTATCAATGTTTGATTTCTTTAGTAGAATATTTTGATCAATTGATTCTTTTTTCTTTCGAAAATTTTTATCTTTGGAAGCAAGAGGTCTCACCACGCTTCAGGCGTGCTTTAAACTCATTTGTCATAGCACTTGTAGATTGTCCTACTGGGACATCAAGTTTAATTGGTGCATTTTCTTCCAGAATATGCTATTTCACAATTCTTTTAGAGTTAGCAAATACATTAGGTAATTGATTTGCAATATTTTGCAAATGTATTATCCTTTGAACTTCAAGTTCACAAGTTTTTGTACAAGGATCAAGAAAACTTAATGACGATGTGTTCCATGTGATTTCCTTTTTCGGTCATTCATTTCCTTCCCCAAATATTGGGAAATGAGTTTCATCAAAATGACAATATGCAAATCTTGCAGTAAATACATCACTTGTCAAAGGTTCAAGATATCTAATGATAGAGGGTGAATCATACTCAATATTTATTCCCAACCTTCTTTGGGGTTCCATCTTAGTGTGTTGCGGTGTCGCTACAGGGACATAAGCCACACATCCAAAAATTCTCATATGGAAAATATTTGGCTCATAACCAAAAGCACCAATTGAAAAAGGGAGTATTTATGGTAACTTGTCGGCCTTAAATGCATAAGTGTTGCTGTATTCAGAATGGCAAGTCCCCAAGCAGATATAGGGAGTTTTGTTCTCATCAACAATGGTCTAGCAATTAATTGCAATCTCTTGATAAATGATTCGGCTAAACCATTTTGTGTATGAACATAGGCTATAGGATGCTCAACACTAATGTCAATTGACATACAACACCAGCATTGTCTAATCGAATTTTCTTTATTGGATAATCTATAAACTGTGCTCTCAACTTAATAATTTGAGCAAGCATTCTCGCAAATGTTAGGTTGCGAGTTGATAATAAACAAACATGAGACCATCTTGTAGATGCCTCAATTAGCACCATAAACTACTTGAATGGTCCACATGGTGGATGAATTGGTCCCCATATATCACCTTGGATTCTTTCCAAAAATGCAAAAGATTTAGTCCCCATTTTAACTAGTGAAGGTCTCGTAATCAATTTTTCTTGAGATTACAAGCAACACATGTAAATTCATCTGACTTTAACACCTTTTGATGCTTCAATGAATGGCCATGCAAATTTTCAATTATTCTTCGCATCATTCTCGGTCGAGGATGCCCTAGTCCTTCATGCCAAATAACAAAATCTTTGGGATTAGTAAACTTCTGGTTTACTAAATGGTGCATTTCAATTGCACTAATTTTAGTGTAATATATAGAAGAAAGAGAAGGAAAATTTTCTACTACATATTTCTTTCCAGAAATGAAAGTGGTAATATACAACTATTCAACATTTGAGTCCTTCATAGTCTCAATATGATTCCCATTTCAGCAGATATCTTTGAAACTTAACAAATTTCTTCAAGACTTAGTAAAGAACAGTGTATTATTAACCAATTTTGTTTCTTCAGGGAGACATATATTTACTCTACTGGATCCTTCAATTAATTTTGCACCACCACTTATGGTGTTAACATTTGTTTCTCCCAACTTTAGGTGGGAACAATAATTCTTAGTTATTTTAAGTATTGTATACACATGTAGTACTATCAATAAGACATACATCTTTTTTGCCTTTCATTGATCTCAAATATTTGGCAATATCCATGCCTTCTTCAGGAAGAAAAATATAAAAGATAATTAATTTATTAGAGCAAGAGTACATTTGATAATAAAGGCACTAGTTTAACTAGGAAATCCATAATAAACTTTAAAGTAATTATAAAGCTAATCTCTTTGGTATTTTATCATGGGTTCACTTGCTTTGGACATTTCCATCACCATTCAAATGATCAATTCTTTTTTCTGGATGTTCAAAAAAATCAGCCACATCAAGATGCGTTATATCAATATTAGCATCATCATTATTGCCAAAATCATCATTTGGCTTGGTGGAGTTCAGCTCAACACTTTTGTCTTTCTTTTTCAATAACACTTGATACAGTTCAACTAGACGTTTTGGAGCTCTACATGTTAGAGACCAAGGCCTCTTAGCATCGCACCGATAGCAAAAATTATCAGAATGTTAACTTTCTCTTACCTTTTTCCATTATTATTATTATCCCACTTCTGGTAGGGATGCTTGCCCTTATAACTTGATGAGCCATGGTTACGAGTATCATGATTATAATAGTCATTTCGACCAAGACTATGGCTACTGTCATGACCACGGCCACGATCTCTTCCACGTTCATAATTAGAAGATCTAGTCGCATTCGCTTCAGGGAATAGACTGGAACCAGTTGGTCAGGTTTCATGATTTTTCATTATTAGTTCATTATTCTGTTCAGCTACAAGAAGACATGAGATCAGTTCAGAATATTTTTTGAATCCTTCTCTTGATATTGCTGCTGCAGGAGTAAATTCGAGGCATGGAAGGTGGAGAAAGTTTTTTCTAACATATCTCCGTCAGTAATAATTTCTCCACATAATTTCAAGTGGGATGTGATTTTAAACATTGCAGAATTATATTCACTTAATAATTTAAAATCTTGTAGCCTCAAATGTGACCAATTATATCGGGTTTTAGGAAGAACAATCAACTGTTTTCAGGTGGTTGTACCTTTCTTTTAAATTATTCCATAGATCAAGAGTATCTTTAACAGTAAGATATTCAACTTTCAAACTTTCATCAAGATGATGAAGGAGAAAAATCATTGCTTTGGCACGATTTTGGGTGGAAGCCTCATTTTTTTCCTTAATGGTGTCTCCAAGACCCATTGCATCAAGATGCATCTCAGCATCAAGAACCCACGATAAATATTTTTTTCCACAAATTCCAAGAGGTACAAATTCAAATTTAGTAAGATTAGCAATAAGAGAAGAAATTGATAAACAAACTTACCTAGATATCACTTGAACAATGAGATCTTCCACTCTACTATATTTTGCGAAAGTAGAGTCCTGCTGATAACGTATTATGAAACTAACTCAAAATTATTAAACTTGACTATTAACTAGAGTAGAAATATAGTAAGTGTAGAAAAGTAGAGAAATATTAGGAAATTCTCAAATGCTCTTATATTATGGGCTTTCATTAGCTCGTACAAAATTATGATATGTGAGGTACCAAAAACCCTATTTATAGGGTTACAAGATAGGAGTTCATAAATAAACACTTAATATGATACATGAATTACGGGGATCAATAAGGTTTCACATAATTTAAGGGGACGCATATCACATTAACCGATATGTTTGGGGGATGAATGAACATCCATATTTCTAAAATTCATAAGAATTCATAACAATTATATATATATATATGTGTGTGTGTGTGTGTGTGTGTGTGTGAATTAATTCTTTAATTTTTCTTTTTTGTAATACCTAAAATACTCGCTTTTAGTGAAATATAATTCTCAATCCCAATAAGAAAATATAACCAATTTTTGTTTCTCCCTTTTGTGATGCCTAAAATACCATCCTTAATGAAAAACAAATCTCTATAGAAATATATTATTAAATTATTTCTCATCTATTTAATTTCCTATTTTTAAGAATACTACCAACTATTTTTTGTTATGCCTAATATACCCTTAATTAAATAGTTTCAAGCCTAACAAGTGTACTTATTGATTTGTTTTTTGTAAGTTGTGCTTAATGAAATATAATTGACCTATCTAAAATATTTCTCTATTTAATATGATAAAATTATATATATATTTTATAATTTATATTACTATTATATATTTATTGTATACATTTCAAATTAATTAATGTAACAAAATTCCTTAGATTTATGCAAAATTTTGGAATACATGCATAATAAGATGGTAGAAAATTTTATTTGTAAAAAGAAATTATATTTAAGCAAAAATAAAATAACTTAGTCTTTATAACTATTATGTATGTTTAAATTGTTTCTTCCTTGAGTTTTACATAATTTTGATATAAATATATAATAAGAAGGTAGAAAGTTTTAAGGTAAAAAAAAATCATTTATACTTTAGCAAATATTAAAAAAATATTAATTATAACATTTATATACATTCAAATTGTTTCTATTTTTTATAGTTATTATATATCTACAGTTTTACCATAATTATTTTTTTCCTCTAATTGTCCATTCAACTAATACTCTTGTAATTAGTTAATTATACTCCTTTTTGGTTGCTTTATATATTTTCATATGTTAATAACATGTAATAAATATCTTGAATAAAAGATAAAACTTTTGATTCTATTGTAATTGATTAATCATGTATTTCTTTTTAATACAAAATGAGATTGTTGTGCTTTATAATCAAATATATAATCATTAATTAGTTGTTCATTATAACAGATAAGTAAAGTTGTTGGACTTTCAAATTTATTAGTGCTAATAGCTCTTTTTCCTCATAGACTAAGTTTACCCTTGTCAAAAATATTCAACTTCACTGACATTTAACACAAAAAGAAAAAAGAAGAATAGAAAATACCCCTAATAAATTTTACGCATTGTGTTTGACTTTATTTGGTTTAAAGTCAATAAAACCTCTTTTTAATATCAAAATTTTATTTTACCTTAAAAATCACAAAGCTAATAATCATACTAATACAAAATTTATAATTTATATAAAAAATCCCTAATCTTTAATCAACATGAGATAAAAATATTTGTTATTTTATATCTCATTAATATTATTATTTTTTAGAGTAAATCGTCTCCCTACCTTTTAGTGACTCAAACTCCATGACCAAGAAGTTATAAAGAAAACGTTTTACTATCTAATCTTCACTTCGTAGAATATTGGTGACTAAATTCTAATCTTTATAACACTATTTTGTAGAATATTCATTTAGAGTAGCTATTGATGAGGTAGAAAAATGTTCAACCCATGATACAATGAGTGCCCAAAATATTCTTACACAATCATTTTCATACATAAGAATTGTACGCATAATTTGTGGAGTGATAACATAGAAAAGTAGTTAGATAAACAATTAGTATAAAAAAACACATATTATGAAAATTAAGCACATTATTAAATCCTCTAATAATATTGGAGCCTCTGATAAAAGAACAAAAAATATTGGATTAGAGTAACTATTGATAAGGAAAAAAATCAACTCATGGTACGATGTATACTCAAAATATTGTAGAACATTTAGAGTATCATAGCATGACGTATAAGAGAGGTAGGCATGACAATATAGCACAAATAAGTAGGCAAGTAATGTAAACAAACAACATAATTTAAACAAATAAAACCATACTATTTAATACTCCAAAATAATTGCCAATACAGAATGTGTTTCCATGTCAACTTTAGAAATTACAATTTAATTGTAACACTATAAAATAAAATAGCAAATATTTATATTAAATGTCTAGGTAACCAATACAAGAAATTGATCGAAAGAGTACACAAAATATAAAAATTAAAAATCATACATTTTTACATGCTTCATATTTTGTTTATGAATTTAATAAATGAAAATTTAATTCATAGTAAAATACTATATCAAAATAAAATTTTGGAGATAACCACATTTGATGGCATTTAGGATGAATAAAAGAGCTCCGAAAGTTTAAAATAAAAAAAAAAAAATGTCAATGGAGTTTGAAGTAAATGTTATCACAAGTTTAAGAAACATGAAAAAAACACCAACATATTCTTCCATATACATGCATACATATTTGACATAATATATTAAAAAATTTGATTTTGATAAAAAATTATTAAAAACTACATGTCATTTTGGATGTCGCTAGAACTGCATGTTTTTCATAAGAGTTGTGTGCATTTTAGATTAAGATGAATATTTTTTATTTTCACTAATATTCTCTACATTTCCAACTAAAATAACAGAATAATTTTTTATTTTTATCCTTTTATAATGATCTTAATATACTATTTGATCCTTACTGATAATATGGAGAACATATTAGTTTAGTTTATTTTGTTTTATTAATACATAAGACATAATTTTGAAACATGCTCTTTTCTAGTACATATATATGTACACACACACAAATACAAATATATATATACATACGTACATATGTATATGCGCGCGTGCGCACACACACACACACACACACACATATATATATGTATGCTCATATTTATATGTATGTATACACACACACACACACACACATATATATATATATGTATGTATGCGCATCAAATTTATATGTATGTATACACACACAGATATATATATATATAGTGTTAGGCTAGATTATTTTTTTATGTTAGATCTGTTATCTTAATTTCATTCTTGTTTATATTGATGATGTTCTTGTTTATTCTGATAATTTAGAACAACATTTTAAACATGTCAATATTTTCTTAGATGTGACTAAAAGAAATGGTTTAGTCATTTCTGCTTCAAAGACTAGCTTATGTCAAACTTCGATTAGATTCTTAGGACATAATATTTGCCAAGGCAAAATTATCCCTATCAATAGATCGATTGAATTTGCTGATAAATTTTCAGACCAGATTCTGGATAAAACCCAGCTTCAAAGGTTCTTAGGATGTTTAAATTACATCTCTGAACACATTCCTAATCTTAGTATCCTTTCAAAACCCTTGCATGATAGACTTCGAAAGAATCCTCCTGCATGGACACAAAAACACACGGACACGGTCAAATACATAAAATTACAAGTCAAGAATTTACCTTGTTTAGTATTTTATGTGATCCAAAACTTTTTAAAATTGTTGAAACTGATGCCTCTGACATTGGTTACACAAATTAACAAAATTAGATTTTCTATAATCTCTTATGAGGAATGAACAAATTGTTTGTTTTACTTCAAAACATTGGAATAATGCCCAAAAGAATTATTCCACTATTAAAAAAGAAATTTTAGCAATTGTTTTATGCATTTCAAAATTTCAGTCTGACCTTCTCAATCAAAAGTTTTTACTTCGTATTGACTGTAAAGCTGCCAAAGATGTTTTACAAAAAGATGTTAAAAATCTTGCTTCAAAACAAATTTTTGCCAGATGGCAAGCAATTTTATCAATTTTTTATTTTGATATTGAATTTATCAAAGGTAGTTCTAACTCCTTGCCGGATTACCTTACCAGAGAGTTCCTACAAGACAGAAATGCCCCGCAAGAAAAAGAGTGATCCTGAACCACCAAAATCCAAAAAAGATGAAGCCTCTTCATCTACCCAAAACCCTACACCACTAAAGGTAGTAGTCCACAAAAGTCTTGGGCAGAAATTGCTGAAGACAATCCACAGCTTGGAGAAGCTTTCAAAACATGGTTACAATTTCAACAAGCCTTGTCCAACCCATGACAAGTCCTCATCATCTCAAACACTTAACACGATGCCTTCTGCATCAAAAAGTACGGTACCTTATGTACCCAAACAAACTTCAAATTTCGTTTCTACAAACGTCTCTCAATATGTCAGAAAGACTGACTATCAAAACCTAATTTAAATTGAACCTGAATGGTTCACCAACAATCCTTTGATTGTTGCCCAGAAAATTCTTCCTTCTAGATTCAATTTTTTACCATCTTCAAAACAAAAAACCAGAGAATTTTATGAGTTAATACTTAAAGATTCTCAATCGGTTATTCCAAAAAATAATGTGCATGCTAGTCAGGCATATTACACACATTCACCCTACCAAATTCTAAAGGTTCTCAGACCTTCTGATTGGGGCAATGATCTTAATGGATTACGGTCCTTCTCTGGTCCTGAATCTCCAAAATTATCCTGGTTATTAATAATGAACTTTTCATTGATGCTACTGCATTAGTTGATACTGGTGCAGATTTAAATTGTATTCATGAAGGTTTAATTCCTGCAAAATATTTTCAAAAGACCAAGGAACGCATTAGTAGTGCTAATGGTGAATCTTTGGAAGTCAAATTCAAATTATCTGATGTAGAAGTCAGATATTCTGATTGTAGTTTTCCCTACAATACTTTTTTATTAGCTAAGAATATCACTATTCCTGTGATTCTTGGTGTTCCATTCATTGCTTATCTGATACCTTATACTACTACTTTTCAAGGTATCATTATCAACTCCTTAGGAAGAAATCAATTCATTCCTTTCAAATTTCCAGCTTTTGAAAAAACTCTCAATCCCTTGCAAATGAAAATGAATCAAATCAATTTTTGAAAAAGGATCTTAAATTTGAACGTCTTCAAAATCAATTAAAAAATCCAGTTTTCAAAACTAGGATTCATGATTTGCAAAACAAAATATTCAAACTCAAGTTTGTGCTATTCCAACTGCTTTCTGGAATAGAAAACAACATGTGGTAACTTTACCAT